>JADMNL010000023.1:250530000-251770000 GCA_016271365.2 Neoceratodus forsteri
TAATAAACTCGTGCTTAAATGTATAGGCATTTAAAGGAAAAATTTCAGACTTAGTTATATTCAATTTATACTGAGAGAAGCTACCAAACTGGTTAATGAGCAGAATAGCTTGCTCTAGGGAAGAAACCGGATGTGAAACATGCAAGAGTATGTCGTCCGCATACGCTGAAAGGACTAAATCGTATGCTGATGCACTCGGCAACCTTTGATAAGCGGGAAGACTTAAGTTTAATAAGAAGAGGTTCAAGATACAGGTTAAAAGGAAAGGTGATAAGGACAACCCTGTCTAGTTCCAGTGAACAGTTGGAATTTCGAAGAGAAAACCCTGTTACAATATATCCTAGCCGACGGGGAATTATACAGAACCTGGATCCATTTAAGAAAAGAAACCGGAAATCCCATCTCAGACATTGTAGCCCAAAGAAAGGACCAGCTCACGCGGTCAAAAGCTTTCTCTGCGTCTAGTGTAACTAGAGCCATAGGGAAATGAGATGATTGGGCTAAATGTGAGATATGGAAAAGGGTTCTGAGGTGGTCTGAAGAAGACCGAGAATGAACAAAACCAACTTGCTCAGGACTAAGAAGATGGAGCCATGTTTTCTTAACCCGCTCCGCCAAAACCTTGGCAAGGATTTTCATATCATAGTTTTGAAGAGAAATAGACCGGTAGCTTGCCGGGTCTGTAGGAGTTTTGCCCGGTTTAAGAATTAGGACAATAGTAGCTTCCAGAAGTGCAGGATCAATCTCATTAGCAGTGAAAAGATATTGATAAAGCTGTAGAAGTACTGGAGCCAGTTCCTTAGAAAACATCCTGTAAAAATTAGCGGGAAAACCATCTGGACCGGGGGTTTTATCTAGATCCATGGAAGCAATAGCAGTCTCAATTTCAGAGAGTAAGATGGGAGCAATCAGGGTACTAGTGTGCGAGGGCAAAAGTTTCGGAAAATCAATACTCTTTAGATATGCTAATATGTCGGAGACAGGAACAGGAGAGGGAGGCGCACTATAGAGATTTTGGTAGTATTCTTCGAAAACCTTTGCTACTTCTCTGGGAGAGGTTACTATGGTGCCCTGAGAGGATTGCATAGCCAGGATCAATCTAGAGCCTTCCAATGACCGAAGTCTCAAAGCAAGAAGCTTACCCGCTTTCTCACCACGTTCAATATATTTCGCTTGAGTCTTAACTAGACAATACTCAGTCCTTTCTTTCAGGAGGTCTGTGTATTCGTTTTTGGCAGCTGTGAGAGCCTCAAAGGATGATATGGAAGAGGATGGGGAGCAAGAACTCTCCAGTTCTCTGATCCTGGCCATAAGCAAAGATACTCGAGCAAGCCAAGTCTTTTTTCTTGCCAAAGCAATCTTGATCAATTCCCCTCTGAGACAGCATTTCAAAGAGCTCCAGATACAATCAAATCTGGGAGTAGATCCAAGATTGTTCTCCAGAAAGGACGATATCAGAGACTTAATTTGGCTCACAATTTGAGTGTCTTTAAGAAGCTGGGTATTAAATTTCCAGGCAGTGTCTCTATGAAAATTGGGACCAAGAGATATATTTGCCCACACAATAGCATGATCGGAAAGAATAATCGGCTCAATACCAGATGAAAGAAAACTCGGAAAGAGGGTTTTACTAACCAAAATATAGTCTATCCTAGACCATGAACCATGAAGTTGAGAAAAGAAAGAAAAGGAGCGAAGGGATGGGTTAAATAAACGCCAGGGATCGCAAAGGCCAAGCATGTGGATAAAATCCAGTAGTGATCTTTGAGCCGGAGTGGGTGGGAGGTTTGACTTGGGGTCTTTATCCAACAAATAGGAAGGTGGGAGATTCCAATCCCCACCCAGCACAATCTGAGAGGGAAGCATATCACTGATCTTATCAGCTAAGGACATAAAAAAAACAGGGTTACCCCCTATTGGGCCATACACGGATCCTAGAACTATAATATCTCCATTAAGAGAACCCTTAATCAAAACATACCTCCCCTCATGGTCAGCAATCGTATTATTTACTAAAAGATTAACATATTTTTTAATGAGTATCACCACACCCCCCTGAGAGTTGGAACTACCAGCAACGAATACCTGTGAAAACCCTGAGCGAATCAACCATTTCGATTCCTATTGGGTTAGATGGGTTTCTTGCAAGAATAAAATATCAATCTGAAATAATTCACAGTGCTTAAATACCTGAGACCTCTTGACCTTCCCCCTGAGCCCACGCACAACACGATGCAATCTTAAGAGCCCTTAAAGCCATTTCAAATATAAGGCTAGTGCAAAAACCAACAGATATAAGCTAAAACAATAGGCACACTTAACCCCCCTAGTTCCAGCTACCCATATCCTATCAAAACAAGTTTGCCTGAGCAAATACATCCTAAACATTTGGATCTTAACTAACCCCAAAATAATCAGACAAATAGTCAAATATGCTGGAACAGCCCACCCCCATCAACCCCCAAAAACAACACACCCAACTATATACACATCGCCCCAGACATTAGCAGACTCAAACCACACGCAGGAATGCTGACAAACTGGCAGCCAAATCCTCACCAAGAACCCATACTCCATCAAGCTGTGGGGAATCAGAAGGCTGGAAAAACCCAGCATGGAGCGTAACCACAGCAGGAGGACAACCCCCACCATCCCAAAGGCACAAACAGTAACCCCCAGGTAAGGGATAGGTTAGCGAACCCCCCATCCATCAGCACCCAATGCAGCTGCGAGAAACCGCAGGAAGTTCAGGGGTATCCCCCCCCCCACCAACAACTGTACAGACTCAGAGTTGGAGAACAACCGACTGCCGGCATAAACCCCCGTTGTCAACAGAGGGTGAATTAGGGTATAAAAAAGGAGTTGGCTTACCATCAACAGCAAGAAGAGCCAGGAAAAGGACGCAAAAAGGAATGCAGCACAACCCACCGCATCTTCACGATACTGGCAGGTGTTTCTCAGGGGAACCAAATAACATTAGGACCAGGCCGGTCCGTCCAGTAGCTTGTACACTGTGAAACAGCAACCGGCCCAAAGACGTTCCGGGTGAAACACCCCTCGAGGGGAAGGGAAGGCAAAAGTGGCCAAAGCGGCCTAGGTCAACACCTGTTCAACCGCCCGAGCCTCCGGATTACCCAGCGACCCCAAAAGCAGCCAAAAAGGTAAGGCTGAAACAGACAGCAGTTAGTCAATTTTACCAGGGGAAAGAAAATAAAAGAAAAGGAAGGGAAGGCAAAAAACTATAGGCCCCAAAACCACTCATATCGCCACCCAGACATTTAAGTCAAGGACATTAAATCAGCCATTAACAGGAAACAAGTTAGGTAATTTAGTAGGCAAGTCCTTCGCCGACCCAAAGATCTGGGAGCTCAAAGGATGTCCATCTACAGTAATCCTCAAGGTAGCCAGGTAGAGCATACGGAATGGAATTCCTGCGGCGACCAGCTTCTGAACAGCAGGGTGAAAGGCAGCTCTTTTTGCCCTAACTTCTTTCCGCAAGTCCTGGGCAATTCGTAACCTAGATGCTCCCCAACTGATGGTCTGCAACTCTCGAGACTTGCTGTAGACGTGTTGCCTCTCAATGTAGCTGAGAAATTTCACGATAATAGGTCGTGGAGGAGAGCCAGGTGGAGGCCTAGGCCTAAGGGATCTATGAGCCCGCTCCAAATGATAGTGAAAATTGAGGGGTGAGGGGCCTACTATTTTGGCCAGGAATTTCTGAAGAAACATCATAAGACCAGATCTTTCCTCAAGCTCCGGAAGGCCCAGAATCACCAAATTGTTCCTTCGGCTACAACCCTCCAAATCTATTGTTTTCGCCTGTAACTTTCTAACTTGCTGATTTAAAGTGGTCATCTCAGCCTCCGCAGTAGACTTCCACTGCTCAAGCGAGTAAATTCTGGCCTCCGAGTCAGATACTCTCATAGTGAGCGTGGAGAGGTCTCCCCGAATAGATTTTAAATCAGCTGTAATCGCCTGTAGCACGTCCTTTAACGGGGCAAGCTCCTGTAGGAATCTTTCTTCAGAAAGGGGACCAGCTGCTAGACTCTTATCTCCGGGTCTGTCAGAGGAGGATCCTGGCTGACTCCGCGATTTTTTTAGGGAGCTTTTCCGGCGAAGCAGGCGGTGTATGCTTGATTGCGGCCTGCTTCTTATCGACCTCCATCCCGTTACACCTTTTAAGCTGCACGCTCAAAAAACGGCAAAATATCGACCAGCGGGATGGGCTCTTACCGATAGCCGAATAACTGATTGCAACACAAGCCAACAAAACACTTAAATATCGCTAAATCGCTGGCGGGGAGGGAGAGCTCTAAACCCCTGCTGCCTCTCAGCTAGCAGACATCACATGACCCCATAATGAAAACTATAAACGATACTTAATGTTTCTAATTTGTTTATGTGTGTGAGGAGGATGTGATGATCAAGGAAACAACATTTAATTAATCTGTTTTATTTTGTATTTAGGGTAGTTTTATTTTTAAGGCCCAGTGCAAGTAAATGTGATGCTTACAGTTACAGGGCAAAAAACAATGACTGCTAGTTGAATTTTTAACATTCTATTAGCGTAATGATTCCAGTGGTGATCAGTGCACATTTGGCGGCACTTTTTATTTTCCATGCGTGGAACATAATTGCTACATGAACAAAAGCCGATCAGACTTCAGGATTTTATCTTACCATTTTATAAAAAAACTCATGGAATTCAAATATGGACATGACTGTTTTCAGATAATTCCATTCCATGGAATCAAACCCCTTTTCGGCATCAAGAGATACCAGTGCATTTCACCTATCTGAAAACCTCGTTGACAACAGTAATGATATTCTTCTGCTATATTGTCTGTCCCTTGCATATCTTTAATAAACCCAGCCTGGTCTCTATGGATTATTTCAGTGCAGACGTTAAGTATTCTGGAATTCAAGATTTTTGCTATTATTTTATAATCCGCTAACAGAGAGAGGGGTCTGTAACTGTAAATTGAACATTCTTTTTCAGCTTTACCCTTGTTATGTATAAACACTATTAACACCTCCCTCAATGAATATGGCAATACTCCATTCTTATAAGATTCATTCAACATACCTAAAATGTACTGAGAGATAACAGGTAAGGCGTGTTTATAAAATTGACCCACAACTCCATCTGTTCCTGATGTTTTACTGTTGGGCCGTGATCTAATAACACTTAGAATTTCTTCTATAATCAAAAGTTTAGCCAGATCTTCTCTTTGTTTGTTAGATAGACCAAGGATATCAATATTAAGGCACTAGGTGAAAACACCTCCTGCAGTAGAGGCAGTATAGTGCAGTGGTTTAAGGCTCTGAGCTGCAAATCTGGAGACCTGGGTTGGAATCCCACAGCCCACACTTGCATACTGTGTGACCCTGAGCAAGGCACTTAACTTCCTAGTGCTCTCAGGTCACATCTGTAAACAAGCTTCTGCTTAGCGTGTGTCTCCTGTTTAAAAAAATAAAGAAAATACTGTGGTCAAAAACCATGCACTGGAAACAGTGACTGACAAGGTAGCGCTCAGGGAAAATAGTGAACATGGGCAGGTGGGCAGATCAAATAAACAGACTCTGCAGGGCATGCAACTCGGATGGGGAGAAATTTGGGTGGGTGGGTAGATAAAATAAACAAACTCTGCGGGGCACTCAACTTGGATGGGGGGGAGAAATTTGTGTGGGTGGGGTGGGCAGATAAAATAAACTCTATAGGACATGCAACTGGGGGGGTGGCTCAACAGGCTAACATCCATACTATAATTCCCCAGTAGCTCTTTTCAGTCATGCTAGCTTCTCAGCGTGGGTTTTACTGGGCTGTAATTCCCGTGCACTTTTGACTGGATACCCAATATTAGTTAGAAAGCCTTTTAATTTATTAGTATCTGGCCCCATTTTAGATTTATAAAGATAATTGTAGAATTCTTCAAAAGCTTTATTTATTTCTTTAGTCATGGTAGCCAATTTTCCCTGAGAATTGTTACATATTGTCACAAGAAATGTATTTTGTTGTTTCTTAAATCTATTTGCATGTAACATACTGGGTTTTTTCACCTGTCTCCAAGTATTTTTGTTTGGTCCTGTATGCTGCATATTCAATCCAATTATTTTGCAACATATTCATGTCATATTTGAGTTTAGTGATTTTATAAGTTAACTGGTTGGATTCACATTGCACACAAAGACTTAAAAAAAAAAACAAAAAAAAACCAAGAAACAATTCTGCAATATCCACGTTGTAGCCACCTGTACATGCATCACCTTGAAATGGCTGTTACTGGGAATTCTATCTCAAATAGACCAGCTTGCTAAGTGCAAGGAATTCCAGACAATGGAATGGATCAAAGCATGGCTCCGCCTGTGTACAGAATAACCCATGACAGAATGGATATTGCACATGGCTTTTCTTGACCAAGCAAAAGGTACCTCAATATTAGATCAACTAGCCCAGGTTGATTCATTCAGGTTTTGAAAACCTGATTTGTAGGTAACACAAGGGATTTCCAGGTGAATAACTGTATGCCTTTCCTAAATAGGCTTGTCTCACTGTTTGTTACTAAGCCAGTTAAGTCTATATACCTTGATGAGGAGGTACCTCCAAGAAGATAACTCATTACGGGCCATGGTTTGGCTACCCTTGTCCTGAGAACCCTCAGTATGCTGAGTGAGGGTTGGGGTCCCACAAATCATTCTAGGATTTTTCAGAAGAGATGGTGGTGGGTAAGGCCAGGAAATTTCCTGATGTTTAGGTCTTTACAGTATGTGAATGTTCATGTTCAGAGCAAGTGGCATACTGGAGTGTATAGGTAAAGGCATTACAAGCAGAAGGCAGGAGGTGATCATGCCACCATACAGATTACTGGTTAGGTCACACCTGGAATACTGTGTCCAGTTCTGGAGGCCTCTCTTGGAAAAGAACATAAACAGACTAGAAACAGTGCAGAGAAGGGCTACAAAAATGGTACAGGGGCTACACCATGACACATACTGTATGAAACTAGGCTTACGAAACTGAAATTATACTCGCTCGAGCAGAGAAAGAATAGGGGGGACATGATAGAAACATTTAAATATGTAAAGGAAATAAACAAGACAGACAAATCTCTTTCAGGGAATAAAAGAAACTAGGACAAGCGTGCACAACATGTGTCTAGTGGGAGGCAGGTTCAATAGCACCTCAAGGAAGCACTTTTTCACACATAGAGTAATAGATCCATGGAACAGCCTGCGCAGCTCAGACAGTGAAAGAATTCAAATTAACATGGGACAAACAATGTGGGCAGCTTGCCAGGAACATGTAATGGGAGGGGGGTAGCCACTTTGGGCAGACTAGATGGATCAAATGGTCCCCATTTGCCAACACCATTCTTATGTTCTTATGTTTGGATATAAATGCTTTGCCATATGGTCTATTAATGCTTTGCTTACCGTGCATATGTTCATGTGGAAATTGCAATATGACATATAAAAATGTATGTAATTGCATTTGTATTTTCTCTGTGTTATCCCTGTTGGGGTTTAGTAAAATAGAAGTTAGAAAAAAAGTTTGTCACCATGGTTATTCAGGATTTCTTTACCTGGCTGATCTATGCAGGGGTTTTGTGTTTTTGTTGAATGCACTGCTGCAGATAAGAGACAAGATGGATACATCATAATCAAAACTATTGAAAATGGGGATTTGGTTCTCCGTGATGTATTCCAATTAAACAAATTATTACTTGTTTTAATGATTGACATAATTGCCTTAAAGAGCTACTGACGCCTCAAAGAAAACTTTAAAAAATATAATAATTAGGTGCAATTCTGCTTGCATTCCATTTGTAGTCTGTATATTTCTCCTCCCCATTATTTATTACTGAGGAAATATGCATGAATATATAATCTTTATCCTTAGACATCCTTTAGAGTTCATCTGCCTCTATAGCTTGCTCCCTACTTCATGTCATAATTCTCTGTTGTGACATCATAATCGGTTGCCATGGGAGTAACTGTGATGTCACACGAAGTGCATTAAAACCTCAGGTAGGGAGAAAGAACAGGAATAGAGAAACTCTTCAGGAGCATAGATCCTGTTTTCATGCAAATTACCTCAGTAATAAATAATGGGGAGTTGAAATACAGAACTAATGGTAAATACAAGCTGAGCTGTGTCTAAATATTGTGTTTTGTGAAAGTTATCCATGAAGGTGTCGGCTGCTCTTTAACATCAGAAATTTTCATGAAGGAATGACTGCTGTTTCCTCACTTTCTTTGAGAAGTGTAACTCCATCTGCGGACATGGATAATTCTCTTCTTGTTGGGAATGATTTATTTCGTTTTGCTCCCTTCCTGCCTCTACAGCATCACTCCATTACTCCTGCTAATGTCTTGGTTCTCATTTGGGTACTAGTGGTGGATGACTGGCTGAGTGTTGGTGTCTGTGGGTCAAATGGTTAGCCCCCACTACTGCTTGCTGCCTTCTTCTTTGGTGCTGTTCACCAACCACTGCCCTTCAGCCCAAGGTGCTATGAGGGCAGCTTCCACTCCAACTCCCTCCTACTCCTGCTCCTACCAGTACCCTGGCACATAACTGCCCCAGACACCATAAGGGCACCCTCCTTTTTCACTCTAAGCTTAGCCCATCAATAATCCCTTCGCAGTGATGCCAAACAGTCAGACCTGAGTTGGGACAGCCGTAGTAAAGCAATGCACTTCACTTCTGGAAGACAAAGGGTTTTTACACAACTACTATATTTTTAAATCCGTTTTGGACATAGACTTGGGAGACTTACAGGTGGAAATATTCCAGGCATAAAAGGCTTGTTTACCTCAGGCTCAAGCAACCAGTAAGATATTCAAAGGGCCAGGTACAATTCAGCAAATGCTGACAAACCACTGACAAGGCTATCTTGGACATGAGCTACCATAGTTGACTATAGAATAATAGATGGTGAACCATGTGTCACAAGGCTGTGTTTCCATCAAGGGTTTCTGATAACATCATAGACTGAGTGCTTTGTGTGATATTAAATGCTAGACAATCACCATGTTCTTTTCGGGGATGGGGAGGGGGTCAACGCTGGTTACTCAAGATTGTGCACTGAGTACGTTTTAATTCCCATGAGGTTCTGGTATCCAAAATGATTTGTATTGCAGTAGTGATGTAGCTACAGCGGTAAACAACTTTATGACATCTGAACTGTGGTACGATAGCATTTTGCAGTGTATGGAAATCCATCCATAACACCACCTGATCTTATAAATATTTATTTATTTAAAAATACACTAGTAACCAGGTAAGAGACACTGAGCTGAAGTTTATTTCTAGGCACGAGAGGAAGGGGTTACAGAGGAAGGCAAAGTCAGTTCTGTACCGCTTTCAAAAATAAACAGGTGCAAAAGAGAACAGTTTGGAAAGCGAGTCACATACTGGCAAGGGTGCATTTTGAGAAGTGACAGTTTTACCAAACTGTATTAAGTAAGGGAGAACACATGACAGGGTGTGCAGTTACAAGGGAATAATACATGACTCAGGTGGTTGTCAGGCAGAAGGAATACATGAATGCCGCAACCACCATTAGAAGTGCAATATTACCTTATGATCCCACACCCTACAGTGAGTTATTCCATTATCCTACTTATAAAATGTTTTTTTATTTGTTAAAAGCTACGTAGTTCATGTGAGGTCTGTGGTTGTCTGAAAAAAAAAAAAATCAATGGTGACATGTCTTGACAAATAAAGGTTTAGTGATTTTTACATGCCATTTTATAAAGGCAAAATAAAGTTCATGCAGGAAAAGTGCAGAAACAAGACCTCAAAAATGGAAGTAGCCTCTAAACTAGATAAAAGGTAAATGAGAGCAGGAGGGGGAGAATAAACTGCAGGAGGGGGAGAAATGAGCCTTAAGGGGCAGTTTGGGAGAGATGAGAGAGGGTGAGACTTGGATGGGGAGAGAGAGAGAGAGAGCGCGCACAAGAGGGAGGGAGGGACAGAGGGGGAGAGAGAGAGAAAGAGAGAGAGAGAGAAAGTTTATTCTACAAATCAGGGAGGTGGGCAAAAAAGGCAGATTGACCAGCAGAGGAGTGCAGCAGGGGTGAAGACAATGAGAGTATTAGAGGAGCAGCGGGAGCACTAGGATGGGGCAGAGAAGGCAACAATGGCAGAGTAGTAAATGCGGAGGGAGGAAGTCCAGAATTTTGCAAGAAATGAGGAACAGTGCAAGTGACGGCATAATTCAAGGGAACAGAGAGTCAGACTGAAGTACTGTGCCATTGAGAGAGCAGTGGTGTGTGTGTATGTGAAAAGCCAATAGGCAGAAACAATAAAAAAAAAAGAGTGTCCAGTCCGGCAAGTGAAGATTTGGGGGGCAGAACTGTTAACCACATACAACATAGTCAAACATCGTCACGATCATCTTAAAGATGATCTAATGGTGGACTGGCAGTGGCAAGCAGAATTTGTTGTGTCATAGTATGCCAAACTTGGAGTGGAATTTTTGTGAGCAACCCCCCCACCCCATATGGGGCTTACCTAAATGGCTCCACAAATCCCACCCCACTGTACTAGCCACCAATTTTGATGCTCTTGCTGGCCCTGATGGAACAAAACTGCAGTGGGGACCGGAGGCAGAGTGAGGAGGGAGGAGAGGAATCATCAGCATTAACAGTACCACTGTTTAAGTGACTCCATGTCCCATATCCAAGCGACTGCCTGCAGCCAATAATGAAGTGAGTGATCATACTTATGATCAAACGACGACAGCCCTGACCTGACTAGACACTTACGCATTACTACATGCAACCAAACTGCAGCACAGATTGTTTATGGGCATCAGCCCTTCAAAATAGGAACTTTGAGGCCAGTGCCCCTCAATTTTATTTGTCAGACTACTTAGCCTCACTACTGATGCTACTGCCCTGACCCCTCCCTTGCGATCATTCGTGCCCGTCCTCGGTCGCTTTCTGTCTTTGTGATCAGCTTGACAGCAAGTGGAGTGGGCTGGGGAGCATGGCGGGATGTGAGAGCGGGGTCAACTGGATAGTTGGCACTGGCCCACCCCCTTGGGCTCAGAGGGGCACAGGAGCAGCTGACTTTTGTTTGAGGTAGTTGGGCTAGGAAGTGGTATCATTAAAGACACTGTTGGCCCCTGGCAAGATGCTAGGAGCTGGGTATCACTTTTCTACACTGTGTGGGACGTCAGAGAAGGGGTATGTGAGTGGGAAAAGTTTGGAATCAGGAGGGAAGATGGTGAGAAGACTATCCCTGACTATCCTGGAAGTGGGAACACTTTTCTATATACTGCGTAGTAATTCCTGAATACTCTTGGTGGAATACGAATAGTGAAAACTATTCATTTTTCAAACAGCTATTCATGAACCTTAATATTCATGGTATTCGGGAATTAATTTTAGTTACTCACACACCCTTAATTTCAGATCTGAGGCAGAATATTTAAATCTGTAATCAGATCCTTTGATATGAAGTCAGATCCACATGTGATCCAGTGGTTCTGTGTATTATGATTGAATGCATCAGATCCACAGATGGAATCTGGGGGTTTTGGATCTTTATTGCATGTCATCACTATTCAATGACATTCAAAATCTGTAATTTTGCCCACTATCCAGGCACCACTACTAAATACTGTATCTCGTTCCTGTGCTTAGAATTGATCCCCTATAAAAGGACTTCTAGCTTGCATTGTGCAACATACCTGATGAAGAGGCCTTGAAACCTCGTATCATTAACTTTTTGTTAACTTAAAAATGTATCATAGTTACCTAACAATAAGGTCCTCTTTTTGTTCCTGTCATAGCGGCATAAATGAAATCACTGGTTTTCAAGTAAAAACAGCAATTTTGCACAAAAACCTGGATTTTCCCTTCAAAATAGTACATTTTTTACACAATATTTATTTTTGTGTAAAACACACATTTACTGAGTTTGGGCATTTAGTAAGGAAATCCCCCCAAAAAAAATGCACTAGTCCATTTCGCTCAGCTCTAGTTCAGACAGACAACTGATAAGCAATATTAGCTTTTAACAATGGGTCATGAGTCTGAATTCTGCTATCCAGACAGGATAGAAGATCAGGTTATTCTGCTCAAACTGGACACTGACTGGCTTTTGTCGCCCCAACTGGCCAATCTGTGTATGCTTGTCTTTGTTGTTTTGTTAATTTTATGACTTGGGATATTCTGTAAATAAGACTTATTTCTTATAGAACGTATCCTGTATTGTATGCAATTTTTTAAATAAAAACAAAAACTAAAGACAGATTAAGTTTTGCTACCCAGACTGGACACAGGCTGGGTTTTGCTACCCAGACTGGACACAGACTGAGTTTTGTTACCCAAAGCGGAAGTAAAATCTCTTTTGTGGGTTGATGTTAACACAGAAACATAGAAACATAGAAGTTGTTGGCAGATAAGGATCTCTTGGCCCACCTAGTCTGCCCTATGTTCCCTTCCTATAGCACCATCACATTAAGGGGATGTTTTCCCTGTAGATGAATGTTAATTAAGCAATAAAGCACAACAGGGTGTGGGTTATTGGGGATTTACCCACGCCTTGTGTGGTGTGTCACGAGTCGCAGCCGAGTGACTTAACACATGGAAGTGGGTAAATCACCAATAATTCACACCCTGGAGTGCTTTATTGTGATTATACAATGGACCTATGTGTAAAATAAATTTAAAATGTATTTGTTTTTTATAAATGCCATTCCTCAGCTGTGGGTTATGCAGGATTTACCCACAGTCATGTGACATGTTTTGACCAATGAGGTTACAGGATCTTCACACACCATTGTATAATGTTTCTTAGAAAATGGCAAGAATAAATTCTCACACTTGATTGGCTGAGACAGGCTCCAAGCTGGGCATTTATTTTTCAATAGATGCGCAGCTAAAAATAAGAGCCAGTCCAAGTGCCACTTCACAAGGTACCCTTATACCCTACTGCCCAGCCCACTTTCTCATTGGCTGAAGACACCTGAAAGAATTTAAAATCCCTGCCATGTTTTTCTCTCTCCTAGCGAGAGACTACTGCCTCCCCCATACGCTATCCCTCAGTAGCAGGCAGCAGTAACTTGATAAAAAAAAACCAAAACAACAAAAGACATTCCGGTAACTTCGTGGTCAGAAGAGTGTAAACAGTTTTCTTGTAAAACAGCACCACTCTCCTGACCGCGCTATCTCAATGCCAACTCATGAGAAAGACAACAAAGCCGTCACTTGCATCGGGTTCATCCTTCACGCGGCAAAGCATAAAACCAGTAATTTTAAACCACACTCTCTTCTTTCAAAAAATAAATAAATGTACCTCGCAAGTTTCCCTCACACCAAATACAGGACCCCATTTCCACTACGTTCAAAGGTCACACCCTCAACACACAGCTTCCGAGTTTCGACTGGTGACCACAACGAAATTTAAAAAAAAAATGAACAAATACAAATAACTACAAACTGCCCAAACAATGTAACATCAATTTTTTTAATTCCACACTCCTTTTTTTCTTCACTCTGTGAGTGGGTGTATTGTGGGGGTCAACTCCGCCAGAAGGGCTCTCTAGACAGGAGGGAGGATCAACAGGACCTGGAACAGCCTATGCAATACTTACTCAATAAAGTGTTTTGTAATACTTATACACATTTTTTGACACTAAATTACTGTCTTACTTTATCACTTCCCAAATATTTACTTAGATGGCCATTTTCTAAGCACAATAGTACCCTCCAGGATGGGCATTGTTGGGAAATACCAGACCTTCCAGGGGCTATAAGGCCCTCCTCCTGTGGCATCGGGCCTCATTACACCCCTGGGCGGTCCGGTATTGCCCAATAATGCCCACCCTGTTGGGTATTATTGCTTACATAATGCATACTATTTGCAGACTTAGGACAGCGGTTCATTGGAATGTCTTCCTTTGGATACAGGTGCCACTCACCTGTTTGTAAGTGCTTTACCACTGCTCATGTCATTTCTTCCACATATTAGAAACTCAGCACCCACAAACAGATGCATCCCATTTCACTGCTGTGGACTTTGCCAGGATATGTGTTACATTTAGTTGCAGTTGTGGCAGATGGAACAGGAACATTTTTCTATCTGGCGCAGCAAAGCAGGCACACAACACAATTTCTGCTGAGATTAGTTTGATTTTTCAAAATTGTAGCCATAGAAATATAAAGATTAGAATTAGGTATGGCAGAACCTGTTTAGGTAACCTTTGAACCACATCAGCTCTTTTTTAAGGTTCTAATAGTTTTAGACACTGATTTATTAACTTAATATACTGCCCAGCATGTCTTTATCCAGAAAGAAGGCTAGGCTGGTTAAAATACCCAGATGAAAGGCTAAAGGTGGAAAAAGGACCCAGTGGTGTTACACAAGAGATGTTAAGTAGCTATTAAGACCCTAGCTATATTTATTTATTTTTTTGTTGACCGGGTAAGTGCACTAGACAAATCCTGCCTATTTTCAAGCAAGACCCGGGGAGGGGGATACAGATGAATGCCAACTGACCTTGAACCAAGTTAAGCTGTTTGTGGTATTTTAATGAATGAGGGAAATTTGGCCAGGACACCGGGAAAATTCCCCTACTCTTTTTGATAAGTGCCATGGGATCTTTAACATCCACCTGAACTACCACCAATCCAGGCAGATGGGACCTCAGTTTAACGTCTCATCCGAAAGACGGCACCGCAGAAGTGCAGCACCCCTCTCATGCTGCACTTCAGTGTCAGTACTGGGATACTAACCCAAGTGCTAGATGTGGGAACTGAACCCACAGCCGTCTGATCTCCCAGCCTCAAAGGCGATTGTGCTACCTACTGAGCCACTGACACTGCAGTACCACTCCATGCTGTTTTCTGTTCCTTATACAGACAATAGCTTATGCGTGGGGAAATAATGATTACAGCAGTTTTTGTACTTCAAACAGAAGTTTCTGAAAGTTCTGATATTAATCTAAAATAACTCAGAAAGTTTAATAAATTATCTGAACCTTTCCCAGTCTCAGAACGTTTTGTGATTCTCACATTTTTCAGTCAAGCTGACTATGTCACATATTCCATTTTTGTCTCTGGGTTTCTCTGTATTTGTACAGTACATTCTGTATATGGGTTAATTCCATCAAAGCTCCACACACTGGACCACACTGCCTTCTTACCCTGTGTTGTACTCCATGAGTTCAGTTCACTGGTTTTACACTGGACTTGGTGATTACATGAGAAATCTCATGGTCTTTCTTGACTGATGGTTTCATTTTGAGTCCACCTCAACCACATTTATACAACCTGCTGCCTGTGTCTACACCCCTATCAGTCTCTTTCATGACTTCTCTGCTCAGGCCATCTCCCATGCCTTCATATCACCGCCTGCATCATTATCTGTAATTCCCTTCTTACTGGCCTTCCCAATTGCCTCTCGGCACAGCTCTGCTGCTTGCCTCTTGGCTCTGAGTTACAAGTAGAACCGCATCACATGCACCCACAGGGACCTCCACCATCTCCTGATTTCCAAAGGAACCTACTATAAGTGTAATCTTTTTTTAAACTTCAAATTCTTGTATAGCCTCATATCTCTGACCTGATTATGCCCTGCTATAGTTTCTGCTGTTTGGACTCAGCTGGCATTGACCTCCTCCATGCCCTGCCATCAATCTTTCCTCCTCCGTCAGTAGATTCCTCTCCTTTGCAGTTTCACATACTCTGAAACCATCTCCCCAGACAGAGCTAAGCTTTTCATCCTATTCTCTGTTTAGATATGTCTTAAAATCCCACCTCTTCAATGCGGCCATCAGCGGCTGGTACAGTATGTCCTTTGAAGCCAATTTATTTACCTTTCAATCATTCCACTATTCTATATGGCTGCTCAGTTTGTTCAGCATTCTTTATTTTCTCATATGTCAATAAAGCAAACAGGGCTTCTAACATGCTAACATACTAAAATGTCAGCAGAGTAGGCCTAACAGTCTTTCATGTCTGCTCGTTT
Organism: Neoceratodus forsteri; assembly: GCA_016271365.2. Lineage (NCBI taxonomy): Eukaryota > Metazoa > Chordata > Ceratodontiformes > Ceratodontidae > Neoceratodus > Neoceratodus forsteri. The sequence continues at coordinate 250,545,983 of JADMNL010000023.1, forward strand.
GGTGAGCCCCCAGCCTGGGAGCTGACCTTGCTGTCCCCCCCCCCACCCCCTCAGGCTTCTCCATTCCCAGTCTGAGATATTACCTCTGTAATGGACTTTGCCAGCATAACCCTACCCCTGTACCTCTCCCTACCCCTCTTGAACCCCTCCACAGTCTCTGCCCCCACTAGTTCCCTGGGCAGCGTATTCCATGGTTCCACCACCCTCTCAGTGAAGTAGCACCTCCTCCTTTCCCCCCCTGAGTCTTCCCCCTCTAGTTTTCACCCATGCCTTCTAGTTGCCCCTTCTCAATTGTCAGGTCCAACAGAAAGAGCAGTGACCAAAGGTGTTCAGGGGAAGCTGCTTCCTTGAGATAATCCAAAAGCACAGGGCATATTCCATCACTGCCTACAGCGTACGTTGCACAGCTATGTGAAAGGTGACATATACCATCACTACCTACAGCAAAGGTGTGCATATCTCTGTGAAATGGGTCATATACTGTATCATCACTGCCCTCAGCATGTTTATGAGTGAGGGGGCATATAATATACCATCCATGGGCTTGTCAATGAGTAAGGTGGCATGTATGATCACTTGATCACACTTTATAGCATACAAGGCTCATTCATGAGTGAGGGGCCTACACCACAACTGCCCACAGCATGCAGTGCATACCTATGAGAAAGGGGACACATACTGTAGCATCACTACCCACAGCATGTAGTGCCTATCTATTGACAGATGCCATCACTGCTCACAGCTTACAGGGCATATCTGTGGAAAAAGAGTATATAGTATACTATCCTGCTCACAGCTTACAGGACTTGTCCATGAGTGAGGGGGCATATGCCATAACTGCCCATGGCATAGAGTGCATATATATGAGTAAGGAGGCCAATGTTGTTCCTGTTTATAAGAGGGGTGATCACAGGATTGACATTTTATGGACACTTAGCAAAATCCTAGACAAGTCTGTGTCTGCTCTACTCACTGACAACACATACAAGCACAGCCTTCTGTATCTGGCCCAGTATACCCAGCATGGCTACAGCTGCAGCACTTGGTAAACTAACTAATCATATTGGTGAAGCAATGGACAAGGGTCAGCTGACAGGTGGTATATCTGACAACTTGACAGTCTTTAAGGGAATTTGTAAATCATTTTTCCCAGTAGAAGCTGTTTTTAATTCCTGGCTCAAATTCTGTTATTGCTCTAGCGTTACAGGTTTTTCAATTACCCTGCTGGATGTTTCTGAATTACATGCTACTGTTAAGAACCATGAGCCCAATTCCAAGATGGCATATGGCGGGGTAGCTGAGATACGCGTTTCATGGCGATCTCGCGACTCTGGCGCTGCTGCATGCCAGCCCTAATTCCAAGAGGTGTCTTGGCGCCTTGTCAGCTGCGGGCTACACCAACCATTGGTTTTGCCACCCACTACACCGCAGCCCATGATGACAAGGTGCAAGGGTGGGTTATGGCAGCAACTGTGCCCTACTCCAGGAGGGTGGCTGCCATAACCCGCTGCCATGATTCTAGGAGCTGCACTGGCAGAGTGAAGTTAGTACAGCTCGGAGCTGCTCTAAGGGGCATCCAAAAGTGCCATCCATTGGATGCCCACTCTGCAGCACTGTGGCCCATGCCCCCAACCCCCAAATGTCAGGGACCCCCAGGGTTCCGATCACCAGTGCACCCCCCAGACTCCTGTGCCACCTGTCCTGCTCCCTCTTCCCCCTGGTGTGTGTCATGGTGTTCTGGGGTCGGGAGGCTCTGGTGGGGGCCGTCAGTAGTGGGCTGCAACTTGTGACATGTGGGGCTCTTATGCCATGCCCATGGCATTAGCCTCCGCATGTTGCAGCTCCTGGAATTGGGCCCCATGTTAGAACTGTGTGATGCAGTTTATGCCCCGTTCTTTTCTTCTATTGTTGACACAATGCATCCATGTTCTATTATAGAACTCTGTTGGTGAGTGGGACATAAACTACATCACACAGTTCTAAAATGGTACTTCACACCCGAGTGTAAATCAGAAACATCCACTGAGGTTACCAATAGGTCCATGTAGATGGAACAATAACAAAATTTGAACCAGTACTTTAAAAACAGCTTCTACTGGAAAATGACTTATTGTTTCAGTGCAGTTCTCCTTTAAGCTCGTAGATAATTCCCTTTTATGCTCTAAGCTGCTAGCCTTAGGTGCGCTGAAGTATCCTGCTTTAAAGAGCAGCTAATGCCTCTGGGACAACTTTTAAAAGCATACTAATTAGACACAACCCAGTTCGTATTCCATATATTTTCCATATTTCTTTGTCTCTTGTTCTACTTAGGATATATGCATTTAACAGGACTTTTCTCACTTAGATTTCATCTGTTCTGACTGCTTGGTCCTCACCTGAAGTTATACTCCTCTGCTTGTGATATCACAGCTGCACCCTTGGTGAGTGTGATATCACAAAGAGAGGCGTATGACTTCAAGTGAGAAATAAGCAGCAATGGTAGAGGAACTTTAAAGGACAAGCATACAGTTTTATGCTCATATCTTAATGATAATGAATGAGGAGAAGATAAAAACTGAATGTATTTATATTATGCATTACATTTTGTCTAAAGATGATGTTCCTCAGAATTTTCCTAGTGGAGTCAGTTACTCTTTAAATTATAGCTTTATAACTGAAGGCAACATGTAAAAATTGATTACTTTCATTTAGATCCGACTGTCACTTATGTTGGTGTCCAGCAAGGTTCGATCCTGGTCCCTCGCTTTTCCCTCTTCTCATTAATATTCTTCCTCTTGTCACTTCTTCTGGTTCCTCATTAATTTATGCTGATGACTTGTTATGCAGGCAATAACACATGACGAAGTGTGGATCATGTCCTGATAAGAGTATGTCCAGGTGTGTTATAAGGCAAGAGGCAATTGTGCCAGGTTCCTTTATGCACTTGGGTGAGCGCTTATCAGGACATAACCCACACCTCGGAGTGTGTTATTGCACTTATAAAATCAGCAGTCTGCTAAAGTAATTAATTTAAAAAATGTACATGGAAACTGTATATAAAAAAAGACAAAAAATAGGATTACTTGAAAAACAGAAAAAATAGTCCTTGTTATTGTGTTTCAGTGGAGCTGTTTCATTAAATGTCAATAGAGAAACCTGGTGCCTGTCTGTACCCCTGTTCCCCAGGCTCTCACAGATACAAGAGTCAAAAGCTGTTTTTTTTTTCCTTTGTAATTTTTCTTTTTGTTTATTTTAGCTACGCTCTTTTACTTAAAGCATTGGTGTGGGAGCTTGTCTGTATGGAGTTTCACTTAGAGCAACAAGGAGCAAAGCTGTTTCATGTTGTTCTGTATTTACTGTGATGTTTGTGACCCTTCTCCTTTTCCTAGACAGTAAGTTTTTTTTTTGTGTGCATTTTTAATTTTTTTTTTTGGGGGGGGGGGTTCTCATCAAAATGGCTGTCTCTAGTGGGCGTGAGCGTGTCCCTCAGCGGACGCCACACGCAGTCATTTTCTGCTTTGCAGTTTTCAAACCACAACGGTCATGGTGAGAAAATAGAGGAATTTAGCTTTGTGGCTACTTTTAATGTGCTTCCTTTTTTATTTGTGTATTGTTGAGCCTGGGATTTATACGACACAAAATTGGAGTGGGGGCAGAGATAGAGTCCAAAGATTCCAGGATGAAGCGGGACTGAGAAGTCCAGATGCGAGGAATAAAGTGTCAGTGAGTGAGTTAAACAAAATTACACATTTTGTGTCTTCTGCAAGAAGGGGGGGCCTTGTGTACCCTGAGTGGCATTTGTCTCCTGGTATTACCATGCCTGTGAGTGTTTTTTAGGTGGTAAGATTATGGTGCCGTTGAGGGGTGTTTATCTGGCTATGCCATCGCTCTCCCGGTTCTTTCAGATGCTAGGTGAGGAGCTGTAGCAGGAGAACGATGGCACAGATTGATTTCTCCCTGTGCTGCATTCTGGTTGCCACAATTAGTGCATGTTGAAACATTATCTGCCGATTAGAACACAGCTGAAAAGGGCATTCAGGCAATCAGCAGTCAACATTATTTTTTTTAGCCCATTTTATAATATATTATAATTCACATTGTCGCTGGTTTAACTAGTCATCTAAATTCTGACTTCCTAAATGACTAGGTATAAAATAAACTAGTCAAACACTAAAAAGACCTAGCCCATGCTGTCTGGCAGCTCTAAACACTGAGCAAACTCCAGTTAGTTAAACGTCTCTCAACCTTTTGTCACTGAAATGTGGGATGCTGGAACTCAAAAGGTGGGCAATGTGGGGCATTGGCCATCATAATGTGGGACATATCATCAAACATGGAGATTTAAGCTCAGAACACTGGAAACTGTCTTGAGAGTTTTATAGTTTTATTTAATTTAGCATCTTAAAATATTAGGAATTTTTGCTTTCATTATTTGAGTTTGCAGCACCGTCTTTAGATACACAGCACCATTTTCACGTAAGATGGATGTGAGACAGCACAACTGAAAGGAATAAAATGAGGGATATCCCTCACAGTGTGGGGCAGTTGAGAGGTATGGTCTCTGGTATTGGTGGTTCCCTATTGAACACTGTCAGACATTTGAAGTACTTTGGGATCACTTTAGACTTCCCTCACAATATTTCTTCTGTGAGTATATCCGTTATCTTCAAGTTTGATCTTGCTTATAGAATTTGTTATTTTACCCCAAAGGCTTGCTTAGCAGTTGCACAAGGAGTGCCTAGCCTGAACTATAGTAGTTGCACTGCTACTGGGACATTTGGGAGGAACGTGTGAACTCACTTGCCTGTTGCAGTCATTGAGGAGATGTCCATAGACATCCAGACTGGGTTCCGAGCTGTCTGTGCACCCTTTTTGCTACCATTTGTGCTGCCTTAGGATTGCTCTGAATAGAGCAGGTCACTGAGGGACTTGTTGAAGGATTGCCTCATCTTGGAACATTGAGGGCTGCTGGTGGTTCCGGCTGGTATGAACCTGGGAGGTGTGAGTTGAGATTCCACACCAGGATGACCATGTCTGTGGCTGGACTTAGATCCTGGAAAGCAGTCGTTGTGCAGCATTTGCTTTGAACTTGAGGTGGCATCAGATTGCTGTTGGTAATTTCCCCGATTCGGATTGGGGATCTACCCTAATTTCCATCTGTTGGGCGTCAATGAGAGGGGTGCCTGTCCTCTCCATACTTCTCAGCCTCGTGAGTTTTGCTTCGCTATACAACTTTTTTTTTCATATGTAGTTTCTGGGTTTTTGCATGCTTTCTCCTGGCCCTTACACCCATGCATCCCCAATGTAGCATGTGCATGTGAAGGCACACATGCACACGATGTTCAGGATGCCCCTCCCTTCCAGTTGCACCCTTAACCATCTGCACTGACATCTAACCTCCATTCAGTGATGGCAGGACTACGGGCGGGTGACCCCACTACTTACCCTGGAGAGGGGAGCCAACGCTCAATCCTGCTCCCACCCTCCTCCCCCCCCATGCTGGCACCCTGGTGACCCAAGGTCATTCCCAAACCCAGGTTAGCAGCGTTATGTGAGGCATGGCATCCAGCACCTCAAACCACAGCACCACTGGGCCACCATCCATTATACGCCTTTTGACTGTGAGGTTTGGGTTTCTGGCTCAAGTGAGAGTTCCACCAGATCTGCTGCCTAAACTGTGCTATCTCTTTTATACTACTCCCATTCTGGTCCCTGTTAAAGAATGTTTGTCAGCCAGCAAATTCCTCCTTCTGGGAGTGAAGAAAATTTATTTTTTGCTCCCAGCACAGCGTGTGGTTTAGTCTGGTGAGAGAAGACAAGCCGTGCACTGCATGAGGAGTCTTACTGCAAAAGAAAACAAAGCTGACTTCATGAGCACTTTGTTTCTGTGAACTTTGGACACTGCTCTGTAAAGCAGCTATTTTGAAAACTCAGCACTTTTTTTCTTTCCTATGAAATAAGTTTTCTGAGATCACAGTTTTAAACTGGTTGGGTGTGGGGGACAAAACTTGAGTGTTCATTGTGGGTTTAGGGAGGTGAGTGTATGTGGAAGTGCATGATTAGGAAAGTTTTTAAGTTGATTGCGCACATATGTAAGAAATATATTGTGGCAGCTATCTCCAGAAGCAGGTTGTGGAGGTGCGGCACTGTTGTGGCCAATACCCCCACAGCCTTTAAAGTCTTGGCCTGTTTCTCTAATGCCGTGAAAATGCGCTGCTGCTGACACTAGATCAGCCAGTGTGCCACAACTTGTAAAACTTACCTGCTGCAATCAGGGTCCGCCTCGCCATTGCAGCCGCCAGTTATCTTCGCTGCAATGAGGGGAGTGACTCATCATTGTGCAGGGCAGAACTTGAAAATTGATATTGTTTGTGAACATGGTGACGCTTGCCACCGTGTTCACAAACAATATTAACCTCCCCACTGAGGGGTGCCCAATCCTCAGCATGTGCCCCCACGTGTTTGTTTGCTGGATGGGGCCTCAATCTCATCAGCTTCAGTGGCCCAAGGTTTATGTTGCCATTGGGGAGCCCACTCCCTGGCATTGTGTAACCCCCGCTTTTGTTGTCTGCTGATGGGGTGCCCAATCCCCTGTTGGCTACAGCTGCCTCCCCCCAAAAAAATACTCCGTTGGCATGCTGGGAGCCCACCCCAGCATGCCACACGCCCTTGTAAATTCAAAAACTGTCCCGCAATGTCATTTTTTTTTTTAACCTGTAAAAAAGGAAATGGTCCCTTGGTGGTCTCCCTGTCCCCTCCCACAACCCGTGCCCACCCACTGCACACCCTGCCTCCCCACACCTCCACTCACCCCATTTTTACCTTCAGAGTCTGGCGCTATGACCTTTGGTGTACCGGGAACACGTCTGCACTCTTCAAAGCTGACCACGAACTGAGGAAATGCCAGTAAGCTGTATAATGGAATAAATAGGGTTTTTTCAACTTTGATGCATATCTCAGGCATTTTTTGGAATTTTGTCACCAAATTTTCTACATGGGGGTTTTGGGATCCCTCCACATGAATTCTTGTACTGTTATGGCGTTATTCGGCCCCAAAAGGTGATTTCACGGTCACTGTGCGGAATCCCCTTTTGGGACTGATTAACAAAATGACAGTTCCAGTGTTCATGAGGTGGGCTCACAAAAAGCCTATTTTGCAAATTTGGTGGGAAAAATCCCAAAAATGACTGTTTTATGAGCGTGCATTGCGCAGTTGCTACGCACACTCGTAACTTTGTGAATTTGCAATATTTTCATGCCAGATTTTCAACATTGGCATCTTGTCAGGCCTCCTTGTGAACAGTATAGCTGTCATTCTCCACATCCTAGCCAAAATGTGTTTTCGCACTTCTGGCGCAGAATAGCGAAGTCGGTGTGGGATATCAGTGTTCAGGACAGATTAAGAAAATGACAGTGGCACTGTTCATGAGCAGAGGTCCTAAAATGCCTATGTTGAATATTTGGTGACGATACTCCATAAAATAACTGTGTTACGAGCATGCGTTGTGCAGTTTCCGCACACGCTCGTAACTTTACAACTTTGCAATATTTTCACCCCAGATTTTCAGCATTGCCATTTTGCCACACCTCCTTATGAACAGTGCAGCTGTCATTTTTTGCATCCTAGCCAAAATGTGTTTTTGCAGTTCCAGCGCAGAATAGCATGGTCGCTGTGGGAAATCAGTGTTCGTGACATATTATGAAAATAACAGTGACACTGTTCATTAGCAGAGGTCCTAAAATGCCTATGTTGAAAATTTGGTGACAAAAGTCCATAAAATGAATGTGTTATGAATGTGCATTGCTCAGTTTCCACGCCATAGGCGCCGGGTTGTATGGGCCCATGGGGCATTGGGCCATCAATATTTATTGAGCTGGGCTGAGCCCCAGCAATATTTTTCAATGCTGCTGCCTGCCTTTTTTCCCCTTTAATTGTGGATTTTGTGCGCACGCGGTACATGCCTGTGACCTGCTCTGGCTGCCGACATGATTTGTGCCCCCCCATTTAATTTGCTCGTGGCGGGCATGGTGCTGCTTCTTGCTTGCATTATTTAAAATGTGCACCTTTAGTTTTGATTGTCAATACCACCCCCGTCATTGTGGTGACTGGCTGCTTCTGGTTCGTTGGCAGGTGCGGTGGCATTTTTCAAGTTGCCAGCATTGCCACACTGCCACTGTGATTGGCTGGGGGGAGGGTTTATTAGGCACCATACGCGTGCATCTTAGTGTTGTGTGAGGCGGCATCTAGCAAGGGAGCCAGGAAGAGAGACGAGTGGACGATGACAAGTGAGGAGTGACGGTCGGTCAGCAAAGCAACAGCAACCCTTCGGTTTCTAGTGGCCCGTTTTGTAGTTGGGAGTTGGGTCATGGTGTGTCGGTGATGGTCGGGAGTCCGGGTCCAGGAAGAGAGAAGAGAGCGGCAGGCTGCAGCAGACCGGAGGTGAGGTCAGTGATGGTCCCTATTCATCTCAGGCTTTTCCTTTGTCTAAGGGTGAAGATCTTTACAAGGTGGCATTGTCTCCTCATGAACATTCTCCATATAAAAAAAAAAAAAAATAGCATGGTAATATTGCAAGTAGAAAAATCTGGCTCCCACTGACCACACAGAAAGCACAGCATAACGTTTGTGCAAATTAGAAAATATTTATTAAAGTGCTATAATTTTATACAGTTTAGCAGCTACAAAAATTACCTAGTGTTTTGCACTGTCGAAGCACTTTGTCAAGAGTGAAAATAGCTCACAGCCCTCAAGCATGAAAGTAGCTCACAATTGAATGTCTTAAGTACAACCCCCAATTTACAACCATGAGCAAATAACTGCATGGAGGCCAATCCTCTGATACAAATTAGTAAAAAATGCTACTGGATGAATGGCACATAAAACAGTAAATCACACATCTAAGAATTAACAATTAATCACTTGACTGATTGAACAGTTTAACTGCTTTATCTGAAAGGCACCATGAGGTTGCCTAATTAATTACAGCATGTTTTAAAAAAGCATACAAGAAAAATCACAAACAGAATGCACTGTGTGCAAAAATATCAATAATACTATCATTGTGGATGGTTTGATCAGGGCACATATGAAATCTTAATTTTCCTCTTTCTTGAGACTGATGCAGCACGATGTCACCTTGTATTTCTTGCAGCGAAACTGTGATGTTCCTATATAAATCCTATGTTATGTTCAAACTCAGACAAAACAGCCAGATAGAATATAGATTTGTAAAAATTACAAACAGCATAACATAAGTGTGTAATCATACCAACACATACAGAGTCTAAAAAACTAGGCAGAGTTAAGGAGACATTGCCCTCACATAAATTAACATCCCATATAATAACTGAAAACCTAAACGGGTACGAGTCCCACAGCGCCAGTGAGTATCATCATCTCCTACTCTAAAAAGACCAAATGCAGGGTTAAAGTTAGTTATAATATATTAAATTAAAACAGAAATAGGCTAAACCTTTTATTAAGTGCCTTCCCTCTTGTAGCCCCCAATTTGTAAAGCCACATAATCTCCCTTAGTAAAATCTTCCAGCTCAGATCTCTTTTTTATGTTGATTGTGCACATGCGTAAGAAACATGTTGCAGCAGGTTTCTCCAGAAGCAGGTTGTGGAGGCGTGGCACTGTTGTGCCCAATGCCCTCACAGCCTGCAAAGGCTTGTCCCCAATGCTGTGGCACGCTGATACTCACACTAGTTCAGCCAGTGTGCCACAACTTTCTAAAAAATCAGCTGCTGCAATCAGGGGCTGCCTCGTCATTGCAGTGCCAGCCATTGGCTACAATGAGGGAGCGACCCGTCATTGCAGGGCAGGATGTAGGACCCCTGATATTGTTTGTGAACATGGTGGCGGCTTGCCGCTGTATTCACAAACAATATTTTACCACCCCATGTTTATTTGCTGATGGGGGTGCCCAATCCCTGTCAGCACAAAGGAATCCCCCCCTCTTTTGTTGTTTGCCGACAGAGGGTGCCCAATCCCCATCGGCTACAGCTGCCCCCCAAAAAGTCCAGTGGCATGCTGGGGCCCACCCAGCGTGCCACATGTACCCCCATTGTTTGCTAACGGGGTGCCCAACCCCCGTCTGCTACAGTTGCCCTCCAAGCAAGAGTCCAATCCCTGTCGGGCAGAAATAATTCCGGCCTGTTGTTGTTTCCCGGTCGGGGTGCCCGATCCCCGTCGCTACAGCTGCCCCTCCCCAAAAAAACAGTCCAGTGGCATGCTGGGAGCCCACCCCAGCATGCCACATGCCCCTTTTGTTGTTTGCCGACGGGGGTGCCCAATCCCTGCTAAACAGAAGTTGCCCCCCAAAGCAAGAGTCCTTGGTGGCACTCTGGGAGCCCACCCCAGCATGTCACATGCCACTGTAAAGCTAAAACAGTCCCAACTTTTTTTTCTTTTTCTTACCTGAAAAAGGAAATGGTCCCTCGTAGTCTCCCTGCCCTCCCACAACCCGCACCCACCAACTGCATACCCTGCCTCCTCACACCCCCCCTCACCCCATACTTACCTCCGGAGCTCGGCGCGACGATCTTCGCTGGACCGGGAACACATCTGCACTCTTCAAAGCCGTCCGCAAACTGAGGAAATGCCGGTAAGCTGTATAATGTAATACATAGTTTTTTTTTCAACTTTAGTGCATATCTTGGGCATTTTTGGGAATTTTTCCACCAAATTTTCAACATGGGCTTTTTGGGACCCCTCCTCGTGAATTCTTGAACTGTCATGGCGTTAATCGGCCCCGGAAGGTGGTTCTGCGGTCACTGTGTGGAATCACCCTTCAGGGTCGATTAATGAAATGACAGTGCGAGAGTTCATGAGGTGGGCTCTCAAAAAGCCTATGTTGCAAATTTGGTGAAAAAAATCCAAAAAATGACTATTTTACCAGCGTGCGTTTCGCAGTTGCTACGTATGCTTGTAATTTTGCAAATTTACAATATTTTCATGCCAGATTTTCAACATTGGCATTTTGTCACACCTCCTTGTGAGCAGTACAGCTGTCATTGTTCACATCCTGGCTGAAATGTGTTTTCACAGTTCTGGTGCAGAATGGCACAGTTGCTGTGGGAAATCAGTGTTCAGGACAGATTAAGAAAATGACAGTGACACTGTTCATGAGTAGAGGTCCTTAAATGCCTATGTTGAAAATTTGGTAACGATACTCCATAAAATGACTGTGTTACGAGCGTGCGTTGCGCAGTTGGCACGCACGCTCGTAACTTCGCAAATTTATAATATTTTCACTCCAGATTTTCAACATTGCCATTTTCCCACATCTACTTATGACCAGTGCAGCTGCCATTTTTCCCATCCTGGCCGAAATGTGTTTTCGCACTTCCGGCACTGAATAGAGCGGTCGCTATGGGAAATCACTGTCCGGGACAGATTAAGAAAATGACAATGATACTGTTCATGAGCAGAGGTCCTAAAATGCCTATGTTGAAAATTTGGTGATGATAGCCCATCAATTGACTGTGTTACAAGTGTGCGTTGTGCACTTTCCATGCACCCTTGTAACTTCGCAGACTTGTAATATTGTCACACCAGATTTTCAACAGTGCCATTTTCTCACACCTCCTTATAAGCAGTACAGCTGTCATTTTTCACATCCTGACCGAAACGTGTTTTCACAGTTCTGGCATAGAATAACGTGGTTACTGTGGGAAGTCAGTGTTTGGGACAGATTAAGAAATTGACAGTGGCACTGTTCATGAGTAGAGGTCCTAAAATCCCTATGTTGAAAATTTGGTGACGAAACTCTATAACATGACTGTGCTACAAGTGTGTGTTGAACTGTTTCCATGCATCCTTGTAACTTCGCAAATTTGTAATACTGTCACGCCACATTTTCAGCAGTGGAATTTTTTCACAACTCCTTATGAACACTACAGCTGTCATTTTTCACATCCTGGCTAAAATATGTTTTTGCACTCCTGCCGGACAATAGCACGGTTACTCTGGGAAATCAGTATTTGGGACAGATTAAGATCAACCGAGTGAAAGGGCGGAGTGACCGAGCTCAACTGAGCTCTGTTGAGACTGCTGCAGATTTGTTTGTGGGCAGACAAAGGCCTCAACACAACAGCCCAGTACAAAAGGGCAGCCTGCAGCACTGGGAGAAACAGAATGAGAGAGCGAGTGAAGGAGGGGGAGTGAGCGAACTCACCGAAGCGCTGTCAGGACTGCTGCGGATTTCTTTGTGGGCAGAAAAAGGCATCAATAAAGGCAGGGGCCCAGTACAAAAGGCCAGCCTGCAGTGGTAGGAGAAACAGTATGAGCGAGTGAGACAAGGGGACTTAGTCAGCTCACCGGAGCTCTATCAGGACTGCTGGGATTTCTTTGTGGGCAGAAAAAGGCGCCAATGCAGGCAGGAGCCCCGTACAAAAGGGCAGCTTGCAGCACCAGGACAAACAGAATGAGCGATGAGAGAGGGAGACTGCGTGACCTCAACGGAGCTCTGTCGGGACAGCTGCAGATTTCTTTGTGAACAGACAAAGGTGCCAATGCAGCCAGGAGCCCCATACAAAAGCGCAGTCTGCAGCACCAAGAGAAACAGAACAAGCGATTGACAGAGCGGTAGTGAGCGAGCTCAACGGATCTCTAGTATGACTGCTGCAGATTTCTTTGTGGGCAGAAAATGCGGCAACGCAGGCAGGAACCCAGTACAAATGGCCAGCTTGCAGCACCGGCAGAAACAGAATGCGAGAGTGACAGGCGGGGAGTGAGCGAGCTCAGTGGAGCTGTGTCGGGACTGCTCCAGATTTCTTTCTGGCCAGAAAAAGCCGCCAATGCAGGCAGGAGCCCAGTACAAAAGGGCAGCCTGCAGCACCAGGAGACACAGAATGAGCAAGTGAGGGAGGGGGAGTCAGTGAGCTCAACGGGGCTTTGTTGGGACTGCTGCAGATTTGTTTGTGGGCAGAAAAAGGCAGCAATGCATGCAGGGGCCCAGTACAAAAGGGCAGCCGGCAGTGGCAGGAAAACCAGAATGAGTGAGTGAGTATGCTCAACAGAGCTGTATTGTAACTCCTGCAAATTTCTTTGTGGGCATAAGAAGGCAGTAACGCAGGCAGGAGCCCAGTAGAAAAGGGCAGCCTGCAGCGCCGGCAGAACAAAATGAGCGAGTGAGAGAAGGGGAGTGAGCGAGCTCAACTGAGCTTTGTCGGGACTACTGCACATTTCTTTGTGGGCAGAAAAAGGCACCAACAGAGACAGGAGCCCAGTACAAAAAGGCAGCCTGCAGCTCCAGGAGAACCAGAATGAGTGAGTGAGACAGGCGGAGTGAGTGACTTCAACGGAGCTCTGTAGGGACAGCTGTGGATTTCTTTGTGGGTAGAAAAAGCCACCAACACAGGCAGGAGCCCAGTACAAAAGGGCAGCCTGCAGCACCAGGAGAAACAGAATGAGCGAGTCAGAGAGGGGAAGTGAGCCACCTCAATGGAGCTCTGTCGGGACAGCTGCGTATTTCTTCCTCAGCAGAACAAGGTGCCAACACAGGCAGCAACCCACTAGAAAAGAGCAGCCTGCAGCACCGGGAGAAACAGACTGAGCCAGTGACAGAGGGCCACTGAGCGAGCTCAACAAACCAACGCAATCAACATTCGGCATTGACAATTGCTTGTTTATTGGTCCTTTCATTGACCCAGGAGGCAGTGCTGATCACACAAGAATTAGTAAGTATTTAGAGGATGTGAATCTAGCATCTGGGAAAATCCCGGATTCCCGATAGTATCCATTTAAGGGTAATGGCAGACATAGAAAGGGTCTTAGCTGGGCCCATCCCTGATATCTTTCAGGACCCCTTATAGTAAGGGATATTGCCAGAGAACTAGAAAATAGCTAATATATTCCCCCATTCAAGAAGGGGATAAGATCAGACCCAGGTAAATATTGACCTGTAAGCCTTACTACAGTGCTTTTCAAAGCATTTGGGTACATGGATAAAACTGGGCTGTTATGTGGCACATAGCATGGTTTCACAAATGGTAAATCCTATCAAACCAACCTGATTGCCTTCTTTTTCTTCATATAGGTTGTATCCTCCTTGGCCAAGGCAGGCTTGCTCCCTTCCACCCTGTCAGCACCGCCCCCCCACCATCTACCACCCTCGCTGGGACTTACTTTCAGTCCAGAGCTTCTTCTGGGTCCTAATGGTGGAACGTGTGAGAGATGGCATGCAGGGCTTCATACATGCCTGCCTCACCACTATTTTCTTCTGGATTTTTTCCCTCAGTGCTGGGATGCTCATGTCATACATGTGCGTGTGGTGGCACGTGCGCGTTGTGGGGTCCTGTAGCTCCCCCCCGTTTTGCCACTCCTGTCCCACACTACCACAAGGTCTCTACCTGGTGGCAATGGTTCAACAGAGCCAGCAAGCCACTGCCCCAGGAGTGGAGAGCAGTCCACCAGAGACTCGATCCTCTCTCTCCCTGCCAGGCCAGCCCCCAGCAACCTGAGCTCACTTTCGATCCTGGGTCACTGGCAAGGTGGGCGGTAGCGCTACCACAGCACCACTGGACCAGCCTCTGATTGCCTTGTTTGAGGAGCTAACTAGGGAGGTGGATAGGGCTCAAGTGGTGAATATAGTCTATCGGACTTTAGCAAGGTTTTTGACATTGAACCGCATGGAAATCCCATGGAAAAAACACAATATGGAGTCCACAAAGTGTATAGGAGGTGGATTAAAAGTGGCCGACAGAAAGGAAGCAGAGAGTGGTGGTGGATGGTCACAGGTTTCTTAGGAGGATTCACTTTGAATATTTTGCACAGTTTTTGATCTTCCATCAAGAAAATAACATGATTACTTGGAAACAGTGCAGAAAATGGTCACCAAAACAGTGCAGGATATGAAGTGAAAGTCATATGAAGAGTTGGTATGCAGCCTAAACATGTACATGTTTAAGACCAGAAGAGAAGGGGTATATGATAGAAATTTTCAAATATCTCAGAGGGATTAACAATGTGATTGGCACTCATTGTTCAGACATAGTAAGGGTTATGCACCAAGGGCTATGAGTACAAACTAGTCGGGGGTACATTTAGGAAGGATGCGAGGAAATAGTTCTTCACAGAGAGGGGTGAACAAATCAAATGGCCTGCCAAGAAAATTGGTCAAGGCAGAGATAGTCCAAAGTTTTAAGGTGGGTTGGGACAGGTACAAGGGACTGGTAGCTATGGATACACGGTGAGGGGAAGGGGATAAAACTGTAGAACAGATTGGGCTCACAGTAGGGGGCTCAGTTTAAGGTTGCACAGAGTTAGGCTGGATCAATTTTAGGTAGACTCAGGGCAGACTCAGTAGACTGTTATGGGCAGTGCAAGTTTTGCCATTGACAGCTTGCATTGACTGCCAGTGTGCCAGGGTCCCTGTGTGCGATTCTCTATCAGGTAGGGTTCCAGCGGCAAAGTTCTGCAGCTTGCAGCAATTGTGGCTCTGTGCCAAACAGACGGCAGCTTTGGGGTGTTCGGGTAGCACAATAAAACAGTTCCCTGTTGGTCTAGCAGATCTCCCCCAGCCCTGATCCCCTTCTTTATAAAATTATTCACATCCCTGGTGGTCTAGCGGACCCCCCACCTATCCCAATCTGCCCATATAAAATGACATATAACTGTCCCTGGTGGTCTAGTGGACCCCCACACCGGCAGGCAGTGCCACACCACCCCCCCCGTCCCATCCCTGAACTGGTGACTGGCACAGCCCTCTGCTCTCCACCATGGCCAGTCACCAACTAAGCTGTCTGTGAGTGCGTACTGTACAGTCAGCTGTTACAGTACATGCTCATTGACAGCTCAGTCGGTGACCAGCCATGGTGGAGAGCAGAGGTCTCTGCCAGTTGCTGGCTCAGTGATGGGACGGGGGAGCGGGGTGGTGGGGTGCTGCCTGTCGGGGTAGATGGGGTTCACTAGACCACCAGGGACAGTTCTATGTCATTTTATATGGGCAGATCGGTGATAGGGAAGGGGGTCTGCTAGACCACCGGGGATGTGAATTATTTTAATAATAAGGGGATTGGGGCTGGGAAGGGTCAATTAGATCACCAAGGAAGTGAGAAATTTTAATAAACAGGGGATCGGGACTGGGGGGTCCACTAAACAACCAGGGAAGTGAATAATTTTAATAAAAAGGGGATCAGGGTTGGTGGGGATTCACTAGACCACCAGGGAAGTGAAGAATTTTATACAAAAGGAGATTCAGGCTATGGGGTCCTCTAGACCACCAGGGAAGTGAATGTGTTTAACAAAAAGGGGATGGGGATAGGGAGAGGGGACCACAGCACATATTTGCTTCTGCCCAGGGAAGGTTCCGAGGGTGGTGCAAGTGTTCTAACCCTCCCAGAGGGCACACTTCTAAGTACCTTTAGACCAGCCCGGACTAGTCTAAAGGTACTTAGAATCTGACACTCTGGGAGGGTTTTGAGAATCCCGAATTAGGGGATACGGCAGCTCACGTCTGCCGCAAGACCCCTAGCACCATACTGCAACCCATTTTGTGCCACAAGGATGGCACAAGCCCCTTTTAGCGCATGCAGGCTGCATTTGAGAATTGCTCCTGGTGCATCTTTCG
Organism: Neoceratodus forsteri; assembly: GCA_016271365.2. Taxonomy (NCBI): domain Eukaryota; kingdom Metazoa; phylum Chordata; order Ceratodontiformes; family Ceratodontidae; genus Neoceratodus; species Neoceratodus forsteri. The sequence goes on from JADMNL010000023.1 coordinate 250,562,537, forward strand.
CACAAGTGGCACCTTACGCCATTCTGGGGGCTTTGAGAATTGGGCCCATAGTCTTTTTCTGCTTGCAAAGGTTCAATGTTTGTAAGTTCATATGTTCATTTGTACTGAAAACCCCCGAAAGTCATAATAAAAGTAACTTGCACTGGATTGAGCTGTATGTTTCCAGGTGGGCCTCAGTGCCAACTAGCCCCCGCCTCTTGTATGTCAGTCTGAACCAGTGCTATTAACAGTATGACTTGGGGATGCTGATTTGTAAGCTTTCATACACTGGAGGGGTCTTGGCGAACTACATTTCTTCTTGGACAGTCCTGTAGCCGATCACTATAGTGACCTGCGAGTTAGGCAGTTTGACTTTGTCAATCACCATCAATCACAAGAATCTTGCTAGTTTTCACTTTGTATTGGTGAATTGCCAAATGAATGAAACTACTCTGTGGTACTGCCTGGATTTCTGGCCATTGGCTCCATATTTTAAAGGCCATAGCACATTTTAATTCTGAGGTGTTAAGAGGCATGATGAAGGAAGCTGTTCTGCATATTCAAGTTGTTGGGGGGATTGCATAGGTTATTAGACCACCGCTATTAGTGTAACACAAAGCTACAGAGAACACAGTGTACGTCTCGTTGCATGCTTGCTGTGCTGTACCATGGCGGCACTAGGCTACTTTCTTTGCATGCTGGCTGTTGATGTAGGTTTCATCTGTTTAGGTGAGTTTGAGGGCTCTGCTCCCACCCCCCACCCCCGTTCCTTGTTTTTTTAATTTTTTAACACGGGAGTGTGTGGGGGGGGAGCCCCTACTCAAATAAATGAATAAGAAAATAACTGATAGTCTGACATAGTGTACAGCATATTGTAACTGAGGTTTTGTCAGTTTATTTGTGCTTTGGAGGCTCTGCCCCCAACACTCTGGGACGTGGGGCAGTGAAGCCCCCAGCAACTCAAAGTACAAAAAAATAACTGTCAGCCTGACATGACGTAGAGTGTGCAGTTCTGTAATGGGCAAAGTAGAATAACTTCAGTACTATGCTAATAGCAGAGTTCCAGGGGCAGTCCAATAATCCACATATTTGCCAGTTATGGGTAGTCTCACACGTTTCTGAATACAATATTATTTATTTGGGGTTGGGTCCCACTGCAGTAGAGTTCACTGATTTGCAGCTCAGCACAGCAGAGGTGCATAGTTCCACCAGACCCTTTAAAACTGGAATTTTAAAAAGTTACTGCTGACTACTTAAAAATGTGGATTTGCCTGTCTGCCTGTTTTGTCTCCACTGGCTCTTTCAGTTTGTGGGAGAGGATGTTTTAGCCCTGTATTTTGTGTTTTCATTTGACTGCTATAGTACCGATAACTGTTCTGATAGGTGCAACGGACAACAGCAAACATGACATCCATTGTTGATCGGGCTTTTAATAAGTGCATTCAAATTATTTTTTTTCATATCTGAGGCCAGGGACTTAACCCCCAGATGACCATGTTACGGCACCAGGGGCTGTGCTCCCATAGACTCCTGCGGGGTGTGACCTCTGACCCCTGGGCCAGGGGGCAGTGCTTTGACCCCGACCCCGGCCCCACCAAAAATGTTACAAACCCGGCTTCTATGTTCCACGCACGCTCGTACCTTCGCAACTTTGCAATATTTTCACTACAGATTTTCAGCATTGCCATTTTGCCACACCTCCTAATGAACAGTGCAGCTGTCATTTTTCACATCCTGGTCGAAATGTGTTTTCGCTCATCCGGCACACAATTTTAATTTTATTTTATTTAGTTTTTGTTGACCGGGTAAGTGCACTAGACAAATCCTGCCTATTTTCAGGCACGACCTGAGGGAGGGGGATACAGATGAATGCCAACTGACCTTGAACCAGATTAAGCTGTTAGTGGTATTTTTCGTGAATGGAGGAAATTTAGCCACTGCACCGGGGAAATTCCCCTGCTCTTTTTGAGAAGTGCCATGGGATCTTTAACATCCACCTGAACTACCACCAGAACAGGCAGATGGGACCTCGGTTTAATAGCGTGGTCGCTGTGGGAAATCAGTGTTCGGGACATATTAAGAAAATCATACTGACTGTTCATGAGCAGAGGTCCTAAAATGCCTATGTTGAAAATTTTGTGATGAAACTCCTTAAAATGACTGTTATGAGCGTGTTTTGTGCAGGTTCCACGCACCCTTGTAAGCTTGTAAATTAAATAAAATAATATTTTCATGCCAGATTTTCAACACTGGCATTTGTTTACAGCTCCTTATGAACAGTACAGCTGTCATTTTTCACATCCTGGTCGAAATGTGTTTCCGCGCTTCCTAGCGCAGAATACCACAGTCGCTGTCGGAAATCAGTGTTTGGGACAGATTAGGATTGAGCAACTGAGAGAGTGGCGGGAGTGACTGAGCTCAACTGAGCCTATGTCGGGACTGCTGCAGATTTTTTTGTGGGCAGGAAAAGGTGACAGCGCAGGCAGGAGCCCAGTACAAAAGGGCAGCCTGCAGCGCCGGGAGACACAGAACGAGTGAGTGAGGGAGGGGGAGTGAGTGAGTGAGTGAGCTCAATGAATTTCTGTTGGGACTGCTGCAGATTTCTTTGTGGGCAGGAAAAGGCAGCAGTGCATGCAGGGGCTGAGTACAAAAGGACAGCCTGCAGCGGTGGGAGAAACAGAGTGAATAAGTGAGAGAAGGGGAGTGAGCGAGCTCAACGGAGTTCTATTGTGACTGCTGCAGATTTCTTTGTGGGCTGAAAAGGGCAGCAATGCAGACAGGAGCCCAGTATAAACAGGCAGCCTGCAGTGCCGGCAGAAATGGAACAAGCGAGTGAGATGGGGGAGTGAGTGCGGTCAACGGAGCTCTGTTGGAACTTCTGAAGATTTCTTTGTGGGCAGAAAAAAATGGCAATAAAGGCAGAAGCCCAGTACAAAAGGGCAGCCTGCAGTGCCAGGAGAAACAGAATGAGTGAGTGAGACAGGGGGAGTGAGTGACCTCAATAGAGCTCTGTCAGAACAGCTGCAGATTTCTTTGTGAGCAGGAAAAGGTGCCAACGCAGGCAGGAGCCCAATATAAAAGGGCAGCCTGCAGCGCCAGCAGAAATGGAACTAGCGACTGAGAGAGGGGAAGTGAGTGAGCTCAACGGAGGTCTATCATGACTGCTGCGGATTTCTTTGTAGGCAGGAAAAGGCAGCAACACAGGCAGGAGCCCAGTACAGAAGGCCAGCCTGCAGCCTTGGCAGAAACAGAACAAGCAAGTGAGAGAGGAGGAGTGAGCGACCTCAACAGAGCTGTGTCGGGAGTGCTGCACACGTCTTTGTGGGCAGACGAAGATGCCAACATAGGCAGGAACCCAGTACAAAAGGACAGCCTGCAGCGCCGGGAGACACAGAATGAGCGAGTGAGGGATGGAGAGTGACTGAGCTCAACAGAGCTCTGTTGGGACTGCTGCAGATTTCTTTGTGGGCAGAAAAAGGCAGCAATGCATGCAGGGGCCCAGTACAAAAGGGCAGCCTGCAGCAGTGGGAGAAACAGAACGAACAAATGAGAGAGGGAGAGTGAATGAGCGAGCTCAACAGAGCTGTATCATGACTGCTGCAGATTTCTTTGTGGCCAGAAGAAGGCAGCAATGCAGGCAGGAGCCCAGTACAAAAGGGCAGCCTGCAGCGCCAACACAAACGGAACGAGCGAGTGAGAGAGGGGGAGTGAGCGAGCTCAACGGAGCTCTGTCGGGACTGCTGCAGATTTCTTTGTGGGCAGAAAAAGGCACCAACAGAGGCAGGAGACCACTACAAAACAGCAACCTGCAGTGCCAGGAGAAACAGAATGAGCGGGTGAGACAGGCGGAGTGAGTGACCGCAACAGAGCTCTGTCGGGACAGCTGAGGATTTCTTTGTGGGCAGAAAAAGGTGCCAATGCAGGCAGAAGCCAAGTACAAAAGGACAGCCTGCAGCGCCGGCAGAAACACAACGAGCGAGTGAGAGAGGAGGAGTGAGCTAGCTCAACGAACCTGTGTCAGGACTGCTGCAGATTTCTTTGTGGGCAGAAAAAGCCACCAACAGGGGCGGCAGCCCAGTACAAAAGGGTAGCCTGCAGCACCAGCAGAAATAGAATGAGCAAGTGAGAGAGGGGGAGTTACCCACCTCAACAGAGCTCTGTCGGGACAGCTGCAGATTTCCTTGTGGGCAGAAAAACATGCCAATGCAGGCAGGGGCCCAGTACAAAAGAGCAGCCTGCAGCACCAGGAGAAACAGAACGAACAAGTGACATGGGACAGTGAGTGAGCTCAATGGACCAACGCAATTAACATTCGGCATTGACAAATGCTTGTTGTATTAGGTGTGTGTTGTGTGTGAGTGGGTGGGTTGTATATAGTATCTGAAGTCAAAAATACTTAGAGCTTTTTTCGAGTGGTTCAGGCAAGCACATTGGTCTGTCCAAGATGTGCAAGGGTCAAGGACTGGTATGGATAGCCTATGAGGCGTCCCAGCTGCATGACCACTGTCCCATTATCGACCTCCCTGTGTCAGCAATAACTGCAAGGTGGTGTCGTGAGGTTGGTATTGTGAGGGGTTGGAATGGTTGGCTGTGGCAGGATGCTGTAGGCTTGATGGAGGTGGATAGGATGGGGTGGTCAGGTGTAGGAGACACCCTAGGCTTAGACGGAACCTAGAGAAAGGCCAGATGTGTTTGGTCTCCATCCCTGGGGGTCCCACCAGTCTGAGTGGGCAGGCAGCCAGAAGGGCTGCACCACCTGCCAGTCTCCTTAGGGCAGTGCTCTGCAATGCCAGATTGATCAGGAACAAGACTGCAATTATGGCAGACTTGATTTTTGTTGGTCATTCTGGCTTGCATCACTAAGACCTGGGTTGGTGATGATGCTGGGCCAGTCCTGGAAGCAGCTGTTCCCACTGGGTACTCTGGGGTGCACTGCTCGAGGAGGGAATGTGGGGACATTGGAGTGGCCCTCTATTTTAGAATGGACTTGAGCTTCACAGTGCACCTGGTGGGAGCTACCAGGTCCTTCAAATGTGTGGCCAGTACATGGGGGTCCAGGTACAGGCTGCAGGATTCTCCTCATTTACCACCCTCCTGGGGTGGGGGGAGAATTCCTGCATGAGGTGGTGGATCTCATTGTTGGTGAGGTGTTGGAGTCCCCCAGGTGTTTAATCCTGGGGGACTTTAATGCTTGGGCCAACGACGAAGCCTCTTGGCTAGGGTCCAACCTCCTCTAGATTACAGCATCACTGGGCCTGACACAAGAAGTTACTTCTGTCACTCATCACAGGGGCCACATGTTGGACCTGGTGTTCCTGTGGGGCTTGAGGTAGATAACCTCAGGATTGATCATGTCTTTTGGTCTGATAACTGCACGGTGAAGTTCTCGTTCCGGGATTCCCCCAAGAGCTCTCCTCCTGTTGAGATGGTCAGCTGCCGTCTTTTGTGGGGATTGTTCCTGGAGGGATTCTTGGTGGCAGCAGATCTATCTAGTGTAGGGTTTGCATGTGTGAAGGGCACGAGTGAGGCAGCTGCTACCTGTAATAGGGCAATGTCTGAAGTACTCGATGCTCTCACACCAGTCCGTGAACGACCCAAGCCTTCTTACTTAAGGTTTCCCTGGTTTGATGGAGACCTCAAGGTGATGATGATGATTAGGGGTCAGAAGTTGAGGTGCTGCTGGTGGAGTGCCAAGTCAGAGGAGGACAAAATGGCCCTGGGTGCTCACCATGGTGAATACCAGGGGGCAATCAACTATAAGAAGGCAGAGTTCCTGCCCAGACATATTGTTGCAAGGAAGACCTGACCAGCTGTGCTATTTCGGACTGCTGACAAACTTTACAACCGGTCTGTCTGCAGCCAAAAAAAGCCTTTTCAGTCACTTTGTGCGATGAGTTTGCTCAGTTCTTCACTGACAGGGTGTCCTCCATCCAGCAGGGAATTCTGCCAGTCAGTTGCACTGCGACTCACAGTAATCACCTTGTGTGTCATAGAGGCATTCCACCTCTCTGGGAGAGTTTAAACCAGTGAATGTGGCTGAGGTCATTGAGGTCATCTCAAAGCTGAAACACACATATTGTGAACTGGACCCAACTCCGACATGTTTTTTGATGAGCTGTGTCAGTTCCATTGGCCCTGTGTTCACCTTGATTGTCTGGTGTTCATTGTCGGAGGAGTCTTTCCGGATTCCTTGAAAGAGGCTCTGGTGAGGCCCCATCTGAAGAAGTCATCTCTTGATCTGGACATCCTGGTGAATTACCAAACTATCTCCAGCCTCCCATTTCTGGGAAAGGTTGTAGAGAAGATTGTGGCACACCAGCTTGTGGAGCACTTCGTGACCTTTGACATCTATGAGCCACTCCAGTCTGGACTCAGAGTCAAGCATAGCACCAAAACAGTGTTAGTTCAGGTGCACAATGACCTCCTTAGGGTAAGGGATAGAGGAGACAGGTCGGTTCTTGGTCTCCTTAATCTCTCATCAGCCTTTGACACTGTAGAACACATTGTGCTGCTAGATCATCTCAGAGAATACTGTGGACTTACTGGTACTGTCATCAGCTGGTTTGAATCCTAACTTGCTGGCAGGAAGCAACGGGTGGTGATGGGGAATTTCTGCTCTTCCCCAAGGCCCCGGTCTTGCGGAGTACCTCAGGGACTGATCTTGTCGCCGATGTTATTTGCAGTGTATATGCTGCCTCTGGATGAGCTCATTAGGAAGTACAGTATGTTTTTTTTGTTTCATTGCAATTGTATTTGTCCTTTGGCCCTGGAACATTCAACACTGTGGAAGTGCTTAATATCTGCTTGGCCGAGATCAATGATTGGATGTCCTCCAGCTGGCTGCAACTGAATCCCGACAAGATGGAGGTTCTAGTGTTGGAACTGGGTGAGGGTGTGATGGTTAGTGCCTCTGGTGTGGCAGCAGGTCTTTTCCTGGGGCCTACACCATTAATGGCCTCCTCTAGGGTGCAGGATCTTGACGTTTTACTGGATGATAGATTGACATTTTAATCTCAGGTGTCATCTGTCATCCAAAGTTGTTTTTACCACTTGAGGAACGTTGCCAGAATCAAACCCCTAGTTTCACCTGAGGACCTTCCCACATTGGTTCATGCATTTGTGACATCCAGGCTTGATTACTGTAACGCTTTCTACTTTGGGGTCTCATGGGGTACTCTCCACTGACTGCAGCTGGTGCAGAACATAGCTGCTGGGTTGCTGACAGGCCTTTCAAGGTTCTGCCATGCAACCTCAGTGCTGCAGGAACTGCACTGGCTGCCAGCCAGGTGGAGGGTTATCTTCAGCGTGGGTTTACTCACCCTTAAGGCCCTACATGGACTAGGCCCTGGCTGCCTTACTGATCTTCTAACACCGGCCACCTCCATCCACTCCCTCTGTTCCTCATCCAGGGGTCTCCTTGAGGTTCCCAGGAGTAGACTCAGAACTGCCAGCAACAGGGCATTTAGTGTCACCAGCTCAGCCCTGGGGAATGCACTGCAATCCCTTGTCAGGGAGGCCCCATCAGTCGAGATGTTTAAGTGCCATCTTAAGACCCATTTGTTCTCTCTGGCCTTTCCGGATGTGGTTTTCTGACCCTGCTTAGCTAATTTTATCTGAGCTATTTATTGATTCACTACTGTATTATATATTTTTTATTACTGTTTTAATTGTATTCTGTAGTTTATCTCACTTCTCTTGTTTGCTTTAAATGTAAGGCACCCAGAGCCTCCGGAAATGGGCACCATAAAAATAAACTTTGCCTTGCCTTGGTTTGCTATCCTTTTCAAAAATGTCTAAAAGTGACCCCTGACAAAGAACCTTGAAAGTTTCAAAGTGCTGGTGATCTGCTTGTTGTCCTCTCCTACCTGCTGAATAAACAGAGCCCTAGCTGCTTTCCACGTTTCTTTTGTTTTCATTATTCGTGTGCACTATACTTCTGTGTTACTGTATTTCTAGAACTAAACTGACCAAGTAGCATGTCACCTATAATATCATCTGTCACTTTGCCCTTGCTGACAATCGTCTCATTCACCAAAGTCTTTTACACTCTGGTTTGGGTTGGCTCTTCCCTGCTGCTAAATGCTCTTTCATGGTTGATTGCTTTACTGACAAACTATGAAGATCACAAGTGTCTGTTTCTTTGGCTTAGTTGCTTTGGTTACCCTTGTGAAGCTACCCTCACAGATGCAGTGAGAAGTCATAGTTATTTGGTTTCAAAGTGTTCAATTAATATGGAGCTACAACCCTTCTCCTTTTCCCCAATTTGTTGGAACTCTCTTACTGTGCAATTGTGTAATGTCTCCTCTCATTTTCTTTTCTGGAGTAAACTAAAGAAAATATCTAAAAGGACCAGAACCTCAGCACAAAAGCACTGAGGCAACGGTTACTCTAAAAGGGCATTTGCAACAAAGCCAGGTTTCAAAGAAATGCAAAATCACACATACCCCCACAATGCAAAGCATCATGATATGCAAATGTATACAAATCAAAAGACAGCACAGGTTCAGGATGCCCAGGACTTGTTCTTCCCAAATTAAATAAGATGGAGAAACAATTCTAGAGGCAGTATAGGATCCAAAAAAGTAATATGAAAGAAGGTTCAGATCCTTTATACTGCATAAAATACTTTCATTATGTCTTCCACCTAGAAGATCAACATTGTGTGGCTTAACCACTCCTTTGGGACAGAGGATTTTTTTTAAATTTATTTTGTAACTTGCTATACATTTGGAAAAATGACTTTTCTCCCAATTTTTACTTAATTTCAAAATCAGCTTGTAAGACCTCCTGGTAAACTGCACTTTATGGTTAACTGCCACAACATTTGGTTGTGTGACATAAAGCAACTTGAACCAGGACAGTCCAGCTTTGTGCTGACAGAAAACCAGTGGCTTTTGGTAGTGAATGCTTTGCATCTCAGGCGGGAGGGGGGGAGTGATTAAGAAAATATTTACATAGAACTGCCTGTTTTTGCACACAATTGTTTAGTACATGCTTTTTGTAAAGATTTTAAATTGATTTTATTCCTGTTTTTCCTCTATGACTGCTGTATCTTTGACATATTTTCTGTTATTTGTGCTGCATTTGCTGTATTTTATAATCCTGTATTTTTCATGTTGCCCGTATTCTCCCAGGCTGTGTCTGAAAATAGGCATCGTATGTCTAGTGCATTTAAGTGGTTATCACAATCAAATTAAATAAATAAGAAAACAGTACTCAGTACCTGGGATAAAGATTAACTAGGGTATACGTAACTAACACATCCTATGTCTGCGGGCAGAGAAGCACTCATAAATTATCCAAACAGCAAGTAGTCTTCTTACTAGATCGAGATGATCTTTTATCATACCCAAACATTGTAACCCACAAACAGCATAGCAATCTTGTCAGTTCTCCAGGATGTTATACAGTTCATACCATGCTGCTCCTCAGATCGAGTAGCAGATGGGAGGAAAATGTATGCACTTTGTGGTTAGCCATGGTAGCAAACACACTAGGCAGGCACACTGTCCTCCTTTCCATCACCCTGTCATGGTGTAGTACTTACAAGTGTTCTGAAGAATTGATGGGACTGTCTTTTGTGCCTTGGACTGTTTGTAGGGATGATGCATTTACTGCTGCAATTTGTTTTACTAAGGGCTCTTTTTCTGTTAGATTTAATAACATGGACAGTGCAACCCAGTTATCTTCATCCGTTGTTTTCTCTGCCGTTTTGCTCCCAAACACCAGCTTTTCTGGGTTGTACAGTAAGTTATTTAAGACTGTTGCTAAACAATCTAGATGGCTATATTGGCCCTCTAAAAGACTAACAAACCCTGATTTTTTTTTTCAGTTTATTTTTTATTTTACTTTCAGTTTTTGTTTCTTTTAATAGCTGGAGACACTGAAGAAAATCCAGGGCTCATTACAAATGGGTTGAATTTTTATCACTCAAACATGCAAAGCTTTTTGCCTAAAAAAAGATAATTTGATAGCCTGGTTCTCTTCTGTTTAGCCACTGGTTAGAGCCTTAACCAAGTCATGGCTAGACTCATCCATACCAGACACGGAAGTTAACTTGCCCAGATATTCCACCTTTAGATCAGACAGGAACAGACAAGACAGTGGGGCAGTTTTATTTGTTCGTTCATGCATTTCTTGCTCCTTAATTAAGGCTCATGCTGACACACTAGGGGACCAAATTCATTCTGTTTTGTTGCTTTAATTTTCTAGGGCAGAGATTAGTGGGTTGCATATATTATCCACCTGATGAAGAATCCCATATGGAAAAGAAATATATTTTAGATATATTTATAAAAGTATATTTCAAATATATGTTTGATCACATGTCTGAAGCATATGCAAAATATCTCAAATTGGCTGGTTTTGAAATATCTGATTTATCTGCAGAATATATGTGACAGATATATTTAAGATATAATATGAGTGATCATTACAGGGAGCATGAACAACTCTGCTCAATGCAGGCAGGCGGCAGCAAAAGCCAACAAAATGCTGGGGTATTTTGTGAGAGGGATCTCCTCCAGAAGGAGGGAGGTTATCCTGATAGGTCATTGGTCAGGCCCCACCTGGAGTACTGCGTGCAGTACTGGCACCATTCCTGAAGCCGGACATCAAATTGTTGGAGAGGGTGCAACAAACAGCCACAAAGATGATCCAGGGATTGGAGAGCAAGCCCTACGAGGACAGGCTGGGACAGCTGAATATGTATTCACTCGAGGAGAAGAGAGGTGGGGGGGATATAATTGAGACCTTTAAGTATCTGAAGGGGATAAACAAGACCAACACAAAAGGGATTTTTCAGATGAGAAGGGTGAGGGACATGAGAGGGCATGGACTGAGATTGGAGGGGGGAAGATTCAAGAGGGAGATAAGGAGACATTTTTTCACAGAAAGAGTGGTGGACAAATGGAGCACCTTACCAGATGAGATAGTGTCCTGTAAGATGGTGGGCAGTTTCAAGAGGGGTTGGACAGGGTAAGGGGAATGGATACTGGGAAGGGGGGCAGGAAGGGCAGCTGTGAGATGAGGGGCTAGATGCACACTCGAGCAGACTTGATAGACCATGATGCCTGTTTCTGCTGGCAATTTCGTGTGTTCATATGTTTGTATTTATCATAGATGCATGATATATATTTTATATATCTGCTTATATATTTTGAATATGTAATAGGTATACTTTTTATGTAGTTGACATATATCTAATATATGTTTTAAATATACACATTATAAAAATATCTTAAAACACCCGGACAATAGATTAATCTTGATGTAACATATCTTTAACTGTACATTTGGAATTAATCTTATTAGCAACCATTTAGATATCTATAGTAGACTTTTCATTTAATGATGCACCATTACCATAGACTTACAGATTATACATGTATACTTATATCTAGAACTTACCTCTTGATCTCAGAATTTACAAAGGCTCAAATTGGCATTTATACTGCCCCATTTGGTTTCTTTTTATGTTAGGGTGAGTTCCTACATGTACTTGATTTTTACTGTTTACCTTTCTTTCTAGTATGTAAGCTAGTGCTGTCAATTCAAAACTATTTTAAAAATTGAAATTCCCATGATTTTGGTTGATAAACTGTATTTTTGAAATATGCAAATTAGTTATGCATATATGTACACAGTACCACAGCAGGCATTTTCAAAAATATATTTGACATATATACAAATAAATATTCTGCATATATTCTACACAAACTATATCTTGCAAACAAACAAGATAATACTGTATTTTACAAACTGCAGACGTTAGGCACACATGCAAACTGGATCAGAAGCTCCAGAAGGCAATTTTTGGATTTTCCATCATACAATCTATTTGTACAGTAAAGAAAAAATTGTAAAACTAAAGTCAAAAGTAGCAATACTAAAAAACAGACCTCCCCACAGGACCGACATTCTGCACAGTTCTTGAAAAAGCATGAGAACAGCATGAAATGTCAATCCTGTGGGGAGGTTTGATTTTCACTATTGCTACATTTGGCTTTGGTTTTACAACATTTTATTTTTCATTCAAATAAACTTTGTGGTGGAAAATCTAAGAACTGTCTTCTGGAGTTCTTGATCCAGTGTATGTGTGTGTGTGTGCCTAACTTTTACCGTGAGTGCTGTTTACATTTACGTTGTGAGCACCATTACATTGTGGAGCTGCTTTCTTTGCTTGTATATATATTTTGCTATAAGAAGATATGTAGAAATAATGCATTCATTATATATTTCCAGAAAGTAGTCTATATATATTATAAAGGTATATATAATGTATTTTCCAGTTATATTTATAAACTATAAAACATATTTATTTGCTATGTAAAATATATATTTAAAATATATTATCTGTATTAATACATATATTACAGATACTTTCCAGATGTATATCAGGCCAAACCCATTTTAACATATATGAAATATATCTCAGAAAATACATCTCAAATATATTAAAAATATATGTTTGCTAACATATACTTACTGCAGAAATTACAGTTAAATTACACTTGCGTAAAACTATAATAATTTTTCATTAGCGAGCCCATAAAAACATTAAAAAGTAAAACAAAATATTTTCTTTGATAGCATAGTAAAACGTATACATTTAGGCCCAGATATTCTAAAGGGTTGCGCCATGCAAAATAGAGATGCACCAGCGCAAGTACAAAAATGCGCCATTCTGCGATATTCAGCGGGAGGCAACTGTGCCACACAAGTCGCAATGCACAAGAGTGCAATGGTAGTGAATGCATGTGCAACCGTAGGGGGAGGAACCATGAATAAATGGCGCAGTGTGATATTCAACAGCATGCACCATGCAATAGGGGAGCAAGCGGAAGTTGCGTGATAGCGGAAATGATCCAAAATAAAAAGGAACAAGAGAGAGGTGCAAGAATGCTACAGGGAAGCCGGAGGTGGGAGCAAGGTGACAGCAACAGGAAAGAGGATAGCAGTGAGTGGGACTGGGCAGGAGCAGGACAGGGCACACCTGTAAATGAACAGGAACAGGACAGGAGTGGGGAGCCTGTGCCACTGTGCAGGAGAGACAGGGAGGTGCCACAGTGGACTGAGGGCATTGTCAGTAGGCAGGACAGCCAAAGGCTGGAGGTGTACCCGGTGCAGGGGGAGCATCAAAGGACAGCAGGGGGAATGGGATAACAGCTGCTGGGGGGGGACACCGGCCAGGGATATGGCCAGTGCCACCTTCCAGATGGAGGTGGTAATGAGGGGTGTGAGAAGGCAGGCAGCAGGGGGGCGTGGCCATGGAAGGGCCCGTCGGCGGTATGCCCCCAACAGATGACTCCGAGCCTGCATCACCTTCAGCACTACAGTGACACAGAGATTGTGGGCTGGTACCGCCTGAACCAGGCAATCCTGAGGCGGCTCTGTGAGCTGCGAGGATGAGATGCAGGCACCCACATGATGGAGCCATGCTCTGTCAGTGGAGACAAAGGTGACAGCTGCCATGTGCCTGCTCACCACGGGCACTTTCCAGAGACCAACGGGGACATGACAGGCATAACCCAGTTGGCCATGTCATGCCTACTCACACAATTCCTCAGCACACTGCTGCCACATGCTGCAGAGTACATCCATTTCCCCAACATACAGGCGAAGCACACAGCACACATACAAGAGTTCCACAGGGTAGCACGTATGCCTGGCGTGCTCGGGGCCATTGACTGCACCCATGTGGCCATCTGCATGCCACCTGGCCCAGAAGGTGTAGCATACATCAACAGAAAGGGTTATGCCAGCATTAACTGCCAGGTAGTGTGCGATGCCAGGGGGCGCATAACCAATGTCTGTGCCATGCACCCTGGGGAAGTACATGATGCCTTTGTCTGGCACCAGTCTGCACTGTGCCACAGGTTCAAGAGTGGGAACATCCCCACTGGCTACCTAGTGGGTGAATATGCACATCACGCAGGATGACATGGGCATCTGGGGTGGGGGTGCATAGTCAGAGGTGCCATGGGTACCAGACTTGATGGCCCATGGCAGAGTGATGCTGACCACCATACTAATGTCCACCCTCTACACACAGGTGACAGTGGCTACCCACTCTGTCCCTGGCTTCTCACACCATACCTGCACCCCGCGACCTCATCGCAGCAAAGGTACAATGAGGCACATGCCACCACACGTAATGTCATAGAGCGGGTGTTCGGGATGCTGAAGACACATTTCCATTGCCTGGACACGTCTGGTGGTGCCCTACAGTACAGCCCCTCGAAGGCCTGTGGGCTATTCCTGGCCTGTTGCATCCTGCACAGCATGGTCAATGACTGTGGGATAGCAGTAGAGGTCGAGGAGGTGGACAGCAATGGGGACGATGAGGACACAGGTACAGATGGTGATGGGCAGCCACCCCTTGGGTGAAGGGACCCCCACCTGATCCGGATGTCGCAGCCGCACCGGGACACCATCACAGAGGAGCACTTCAACCAACACAGGTAGGTCATGGGGCCATGTGCAACCACAAATGGCAAGGGCGCAACCCACAAACACGCATGGACAAACACCAGGGGCACATGGCAGCAAGGGAATTGGCTGAGCGTGGAGCTGCACACGCCGTCAGGGATGGGCAAGGCCTAACATGACACACGGTCATGCACACACACACACACCCACCCACACACCCCACAAGACATGCACAAGGGGTAAAAAGCACGCCGACCCTGACTGCTACCCCTAGCCACACACAGGTCCACAGACGACCACACCCAGTGCCTCTCATTGTGCGTGTCTCAGACACTGGACACCATTGCACACTGGCAGACAGCGCAACGCAGGCATCATCATGCACACGCCACAGTGGCCAGCAGCCGGGAGGGTGTGCACATGGATTGTGTGTGTGTGTGTGTGTGCAGGGCTGGGTACCCTGCCTGTGCATCACACGTTGCACAACACACTACACATAGGGCTGCGTCAGACAGTAGCCCTGGTGGGAGACAGGTCAGTCATGCTGCACAGTGCCACGGCCGCCACGGATGCATGGTTGGCCCTGCCGAGACCTGCTGGCCATGACAGGCTGACCAATGGCCTCATGGGGTGGCACCAATGGTCCCCCAAGGGTGACGCTGTGGGAATGTGACCATGTTCGGGCAGGGGTCTGCAGCCCACTGAACCTGCCAGCACCAGGCATGATCAGGATGCCCACAGCTGAACCTGGTGTTGACATGGAGGGTGTCACACAACACCAGAAATGGGGGGTGAACGTGACACTGCGTGGTGTCTGCAGCGCATGTGCAACAAACTGTTTGCCCAATGTGGTCTTGACAGCTGTGAACGCACATGTCTGCCTGTCAATGGCAGTGGTCACATCCTCCCGCTGCCGGGCCATCTCTGCCAGGAGTAGAGCATGGTCTCTGCTGTGCTGCTCCTCTGCCTGGTGCAGGACCACATTGAGTGCGTCCACCACCCTAACAAGCCACAACTGCTGATCCACGGAAGCCTGGAGTAGTCGGCTATGCTCATCAAAGAGGTCATCCGTCAGATCGGCACAATGTCCCTCATGGTGTTCCTGGCCGTGCTGGACATCACCCCTTGATGATGAGCACTGCACACCAGAGCCATGCCAGGGCACGTCTACACACGGTGCACTGACACCACCCCCCGACACTGTCCCCCCATCACCATTGGCTGACTGCTGACACTGCCCCACTGGCCACCACTCACCAGGGCTCACCGGTGCTGCCGCAGCAGCTGCAACAGCCCCACTGGCCTGGATGCACACCACTGCTGCCCCACTGGTGCATACAGGCACAGGCTGGGACTGTGATGTCATGCAGGCCTCCACGGTGGCACCAACCACGGCTATGCCCATGCTGTTACCTGCTGTGGGGCCATCCTGTGGCCCACACGTATCACTGTCCATGATGTGTGCTCCATCATCACTGGTGCTGGATCCAGCACCAGTCCATGTCACAGCATGCTGGCATCCATGGACACTGTCACGCTGGGACACGGGCAGGGCCTCCTTTGCACCAGCACCACCAACTTCAGTACGGACAGACAGGCAGGTATACTGTTGTCCTGACCCTCAGACACCTGTGGAGGTGGATGGGCACACCTCCATGTCCAGGGTATCACCCTCAGTGGACACACCCTCCACCGCTGACACATGGAGACGGTCAGGAGCTGTAAGGGAACACAGTAGCATTAATGTCTCTGCCCTACCCTGTGGCATTCCCCACACCCCCTAACACAGTGACAGAACAGGACCCACCACGCAGTGATGGGCAGCCACCCATCTGGAAGCCACCACCTGGAACGCCCACTAGGGCACAACGCCGCATGCTGCCAGCCACGTGCTCCTCCTGTGGCTTCAAGCGTGGCACATCCGGCTGTTCACCACCAGTTGCAGCACGTGCTGCCTTAATGGCAGCCACCTTATCTTTTATCCTCCTCTTGTCCATGCCCACCTTCTTCTTGCACTCCTGCACGGACCACTGGTGGCTGCCATGCTGGTTGATGACATGTGCTACCTCATCCCATGCCGCAACACGGGCCTGTGGTGTTCCCTGCTGTCCGCTGAGCAGTGGTTCCCTGTTGAGGTAGGCCTCAAACAGGGCATCTGATTCTGCCCAGGTGAAGTTGGGCCTCCTCCACCTCCTATGTCTATGTTCCTCCTCCTCCTCCTCCTCATGTTCTGTCATTATTGATCCTGTGGGAATGACAGGTGTTACCTCTGAATGTGCAGTCCCATGCATCTCCCACACACCACAGTCCACACTTCCAAACAGCATGCAACCCACCACAATAGACTGCAATACCAAACAATGACCTCTGAAGCCCCATGTCACATTTATATAGCGCAAGACATGCAAATGAGGTGAGGAGCAACTTTAAGTGGATGCTAATGTAGTGGCTGCACCATGGAATTGCTGGTGAGCTGATTTGCATATGCTGGCTGAATATCGTGCTGTTGCACCTTGCGCAATTGTGTTGAGCTTGCTCAGGCAAAGGCGCAGCTCTGTGACGTATGCAGTAGGCACCGCATGGCGCATGCCCAGGGGTGCTGATGCCGATGCCTTCCACTCTGATGGTGTGCTGAGTGTGGGAGGCAGTGCAGGGCATGGCCACCACTGTGCCAGCAGTACTAGTGCACTGTTCACACATATAGCGCTCATGCCCTGGAGCGCCATAGGTGCCATGGTGCCACAGAGTGGTAGGCCACTGCAGGGCGTCACACACAGGCACCCAACCATGCTACACACAGGGAGTCCCAATCACACTGTGGCGGTCTGTGCATGACAGACCCTTGACCCTCCGTACAACCTTTGCTCCCTAGGCACTATGTGTCCACATGGGTGCACCCCTATCGAGCTGTTTGGTGACAGCATGATGGGGAATGGCAGTGCTGTACCGCACAGCATCTGCATGTGGCGGACGTGCATAACAGAGCACCGTTTTGTTATCCTAGCAGCTTTAGCAATGGCACGCAGGAGAGCAGCACTGTGGAGCCCTCTTGAGCTGGCCAATTTGGTGGCCATTGTAGAGCCCCATGCTGGGGCCCTGTTTGGGGATGTGTCCTTGGATAGGGCTAGGAGTGTAGTGTGGGAGGAGGTGGCAGTGTCACTTGAGGAGGCCACCGGCATCTCCAGGACTCCAGATCACTGTCGCCACCACTATGCGGACCTCCTGGCAGAGGGACCCAGACAGGCTTGCCTGTCTACGGGCACACACCAGGCGAGGTGCAGTACCATGTCCAGGTAGGTGGTCCATCCATACACTGGTAGCGTACGTCCGGGTTTCACAGTGGGCACATGTCCACCCTGGGGGGGCTGTCCAGTGTGGGCAGTTTTGGTCGTGGTGGGGTTGCAGCATGGCTGGACTGTGCGATATCACACACACGGGGCCTATGCTACTGTTTTGTACTGATGTTCCCCTTTCCATGTTTGCACCCTAGGCCCTGAGAAGAGGCGATGAGCCCAAGAGGCACGGGTGGATCAGGAGGCTGCCCGGCAACAGCCACGTGATGGCGGGCAACATGTACATCAGCGCCAAGATGTTGCAGATGCAGGTGAGTACCTTTTGTCATGGATATTCTGTGCATGCTGTGTTGTGGGGTAGGCGGGGGGGCATGGCCACCATCCAATGACGCCACTGACGTGCACGCCACACGGTACACTCAGCACTGTCCTGTGGCACTGCATGTGTGGGTGTGCATCGCTGGTGGTCCATGCATGCACCAGGTACATGGCTGTGCAACTGCCTTCGCACCGCATAGCCATGTCACTGTACAGCCACAGTGGTGCACAACATGGTACACAGAGAACCATGACTGGGATGTTAACATACCAGGGTACATAACCTACAGGAGAGACAGGCAGGGGAGAAGAGGGGGAGGAGTAGCTCTCTATGTAAAGGAAGGGATAAAAGCAACTGAACAAAAGAGTAAACAGGGAGGAGAGGAGGCACTGTGGGCCACCATGGAGACTGGAAAGGGCACCACAATCCGCATAGGGGTTGTGTACAGACCCCCATGTCAGGTGGAAGGAATGGACAAGGATATGATAGAAGGCATTCTTAGAATGGCAGAGAAAGGGGAGATACTGTTGATGGGAGACCTGAATATGCCAGATGTTAACTGGAGCACATTTGCTGCAGCCACATCCAAGAGCAGGGCCATTCTTGATGTCCTACAGGTGGTAGGCATTAGACAGCTAGTTTCGGAACCCACTCGTGAGGGAGCAATCTTAGACCTTGTACTCTCAAACGGGGGCAGTGAGAGGATCTCAGATCTAGAAGTGGGTTGCCATCTGGGGACAAGTGACCATCAAACAGTGTGGTTCACGTAAAACTCAGCTACAGAGTCAAGCCATACAAAAGTGAGGGTACTGGACTTTAGGAGGGCTGACTTTGGCAAGATGGGAGAGTGCCTCAGAAAAGCACTAGCAAACAGGCTAGAAGGAGGTGTGGAGCAACAATGGGAATTATCAAAACTGCCATCACAGAGGCAACAAGCCTTTGTGTGAAGCAAATGAACAAATCAAAATGAAAGAAAAAGCCACTATGGTTCTCAAAGAGGTGGCTGTGAAAGTCAAGAAGAAAAGATAGCATTCGGAAGTATAAGGAAACACAGAAGAAGCAGGACAGAGAGCGTACCAGTTAAGGCAGAAGAAAGCAGGAGGAAAGTCAGAATAGCAAAGGCCCGAACTGAGGAAAAGATAGCCAACTCAGCTAAGAAGGGGATAAAACCTTTATAGGTACACTGGGCGAGCGGAAAGACAAAGGGAGGGATAGTGAGGCTGAATAGAATGAACAGTGGGTGGGCAGGGGGACAGTGAAAAGCAGGAATACTGAACGTAATATTTCTGCTCAGTATTCACAAAAGAGGAGGGGAAGTGCCTAATCCAATTAACAGAAGCACTCTTGATAGGGGTCGATCCCAGTCCTTTCACAGAAGAAAGGGTTCTGCAAGAACTCCTAAAACTGAAGGTGGACAAAGCAATGGGTCCTGATGGAATTCACCCAGAATTCTAAAAGAGGGAGGAACTAGTGAAACCACTGGGTACTCTTTTAATAAATCATGGGAGGATGGTGTGGTACCCGAGGACTGGAGGAAGGCAGATGTGATTCCCTTCACAAAAGTGGGTCCAAGACAGAGGCAGGAAACTACAGACCTGTCAGTCTGACCTCTGTGGTAGGGAAAGTGATGGAGTCACTCTGAAGGAAAGAATAGTCGAGTACCTAGAGGCCAGTGGAGCACAGGACCCAAGGCAGCATGGGTTCACAGTGGGAAGGTCATGTCAGACGAATCTAATAGATTTCTTTGACTGGGTGACCAAAGTAGTAGACCAGGGAGGGGCTGTGGACATGGCCTACCTAGACTTTAGCAAGGCATTTGACACAGTCCCACACAAAAGATTAATAGTCAAATTAACCAGCCTGGGAGTGGGACCCAGGGTGGTAGCCTGGGTAAAACATTGGCTAGACAACAGGACACAGAAGGTAATTGTAAATGGAGTCCATTCTGAAGAAAGGGGGGTTACTAGTGGGGTACCGCAGGGTTCAGTATTGGGTCCAGTCCTTTTTAATGTCTTCATCAGTGACATTGCAGAGGGACTGGAAGGAAAATATACCTTTTGCAGATGACACAAAAATCTGCAACAGGGTTGATACACAAGGAGGCGTGGAAAGGATGAAAAGGGACTTGGCAAGGTTGGAGGAATGGTCAGAAGTATGGCAGCTAGGATTCAATGCAAAGAAGTGCAAAATAATGCACCTGGGAAACAAGAACCCGGGAAGAATACACAATGGTGGGAGGTAGTAACAACAACAAAAAGGAAAGGGACCTGGGGTAATCATATCAGATGACCTTAAGGTTAGCAAGCAATGTGAGAAGGCAGTAGGGAGGGCTGGGGGTATACTGGGATGTATAGGAGAGGCATCAGCAGCAGAAAACAGGAAGTTGTTATCCCTCTGTACAGACAGTTGGTGAGACCCCATCTGGAGTACTGTGTCCAGTTCTGGAGACCCCATCTCTGCAAGGACATAGACAGGATAGAGGCAGTCCAGAGGAGGGCAACTAAATGGTGCAGGGTCTGCAAGAGAAGCCGTATGAGGAGAGACTAAAGGAGCTTAATATGTATACCCTTGAGGAAAGAAGGGAGGGGGACATGATAGAAACTTTTAAGTACCTCAGTGGAATCAACAAAGTCCAAGAGGTAGCATCTTTCAGAAAAGAGACTTGCAAGAACAAGGGGACACAATTTAAAGATAGAAGGAGGGTGGTTCAGGGGCAATGTGAGGAAGTATTATTTCTCAGAGAGGGTAGTGGATGCATGGAACAGCCTTCCTGAGGAGGTTGTGGGGTCTAAAACTGTGGGAGAATTCAAGAATGCATGGGACAGACATAAGGCAATTCTTGTGGGGGGTAGGAAGAAATAGGCTGTTGGTTAACTAGGATCTGCGGCCTATCCTGTAGGTAGGGAAATGGGCAGACTAGATGGGCCTAGTGGTCCTTATCTGCCATCAAAGTCTATGTTTCTATGTTTCTATGGTGCTGTGTGAGACTTGGGCGGTGGGTGTGTGCAGCGGTCCACATGGCTGTGTGCACCTGGGTGGGCAGGTCTTGTGGACACGATCACTGTGGGTGGTCGCACACCATCACAGGGACGTGGCCCACAGCTGTATGCCATGCACAATGGGTGGGCTGCAGGAGGATAGACATTCACACCTATTGACTCTGCTCCCTTGTCCTAAGTGGTCGGCGTTGGATCGCTCTGGAGAGGGCATTGCAGGAGTTGCTGCAGCTGTCAAGGGCATCCCTTGAGATACTACAGTGGCTGGAGAGGCATGGTGTGCGTAGGCGGAGATCGCACAGATGCCACAGGACCGAAGAGTGGGGCAGACGTTAGGCCCTCAATGCCCCCTGGATGATTTCTACCTCCCTGGACCCACCCTCACACCCCTTCTTCCCTCTCCCGGTTGTTCACACCTTACCCTTACCCGCCCCCACCTGGTTTGTGGTCCTATCCCCCCCCAATTGTGTATATATATGTATATAGTTGTGTTTATTGGATATTTTTAATACATTTGTTTTGTTATGACAACTGTGGTGGTCTATGATTTGTAGCGGGCTACAGGTGCTCAGCTGCAGTGGTGTGCATGGCGTCAGGGTTGTTGCCGGCATGGGTGTGTGTGTGTGTGTCCAGAGGGGAACCGCCTATGGTGTGGGTGGGGGAATCAGTCACTGTCTGTGGTTTGTGTGTTGTTCTCTGTGCACTGATTGCCTGTGCAGTGGTCCACGGTGCATGCTCTGTGTCCATGGCGCCCCTGTCAGACCATCCATGGGTTGTGCAGCTGACACACTTGCATATCTGTGATATGCACCATCTGCTGGCATGTCAGTTGTGGCTGTCCATGCTGGACAACCACTGTACCCGGCACAATGCCAGGATGCCTCCTGTCACCGGTGTGGTGCACTTCTGCCTCGGGTGGCACTGTGGCCTCCGTTGCTTTTGTTCCCTCTCCATGCTGTCACTTGTGTCAGTTGCCGGGGATGTGCTCCACTGTCTGTCACTTGTGCTCCAGCTGCGTGCTGGTGGCCTATGGATTCATGGTGCATGTGCAGGGTAACTGATACACCTGTGCCATGGAGGGGTGCTAGCCGTGGGTACACGGCTGCTGTGGCCACATGCCAGCGGGTTTGTTGACCCACTACTGTGTCCCTGTGCTGGTGTGCACTTAGGTATGGATTGGTGTTTGTCCATGCACTGTGTTGCATCCTGTGTGATGCATGCTTCCATGCATCACTGTGGGCTTCTTTGCTGGCTGTTGAGGCCAGTGCTGGGATGGGGTATATCCTTGGGAGGGTGTGCAGGGTGCTGTTCCGCTGGTGGTGGTGTCCGGGGCATGCATTGTCACATGTGTGGTACCTCATGTGCCGACGCATGGTCAGTCTCTCAGCTGTACATCGGGGGGGCCATGCAGGGTGGCACTGTGTCTGCAGTTGTTGCATTGGTGTCTGCTGCCGCAAGCTTCAGGGTGCTTGCGGTGGGGCTGCCTTGCATGTCTCAATGGTGCACAGGGTTGCATTGTCACAGTGGGGGTGGTGGCATGCATGGGGTGTCCTGCAGTGTTGGGCACTGCTCCTGGGCAGGGTGTCTGTGGAACGCTGTGCAGGGTGTGCTCTGCATTGGTGGGATGGTGTAGCATGGGGTGGACAGACCTCCTTGATTGCCAGTTACATCTTGTCAGGGGGTGTGCTGGGGCACCATGCCCCAGCTGTGGGATTGTGGCTGGTTTCCATGGGCCAATGGTTCTTCCAGCTCTCCTCTGGTTGGGCGGTTCATGGGGTGTAGGGTGCACTGTCTGTTCTGCTGCGTGTGCCTCAGCCCATATCTTCCATGTGTGGGGGACCCCTGCATCCTGTCTCTGAGCATCCCTGGTTGTGCTGATGCGCTGTTACCCTCCTCCACTGCACATCCCCAGTTGCGCCATGGTGCAGTTGCTGCAATATTCAGTTGTGTGGCTCAAGCACAACTAGCCCTGCGCATTGTTTGAATATTGCACGTGTTGCGCATATGCACACTGTACTTGCACCTTCTCCTGCTATTGCGCTACTTTATGGCGCAGTTTGAATATCTGGGCCTTAGTATATCAATGCCACTATAAGATATGCCTCGTTGAATTCTGAAAATATCTAAAGTATAACTAGGAAAATGCAGAGCTATTGGAAATACATGATGTATTTAGGCATATTCAGATGTTGTCTACATATTAACAAAATACAGTATAGTTCTTTTGCATATGGTATAATTTAAAACTATGTTGTGAATATATTATTGTATTTTTAATATATTTAGCATCTTACACAGGAAACCAAAAATTAAAAGGTATAAGTAACTCAGAATATATATGTTGGATAGATTCAAAATATATGTTTTCCTAAAAAGCAAAATATGTAGAAACTGCAATAATGTGTATGCACAA
The DNA here is from genome assembly GCA_016271365.2 of Neoceratodus forsteri. Taxonomy (NCBI): domain Eukaryota; kingdom Metazoa; phylum Chordata; order Ceratodontiformes; family Ceratodontidae; genus Neoceratodus; species Neoceratodus forsteri. The sequence goes on from JADMNL010000023.1 coordinate 250,585,967, forward strand.
ATAGGTATTCTTGATTTTATTCAAGGACATAACATTGAAAGAACAAAAACTTGAATTCTGAAATAGTATAGCAAAAAATACATTTATAATATATATATATATATATATATATATATATATATATATATATATATCAAACATGTTTCCTAAATATGATACATCTTGATCATTCTGTGACTATCTAGAATATATCTTGAAATATATCTGAAAAGTGTTAATGTATCTGACATATATTTGAAACATATTTGGGGGTACAGGGATATATTTCAGATATTAAAAAATATAGATCTTTTCCAAAAGGGGTACCATCAGTGGTTTTAAAAAATTAGATTTGGTAAACAAGAAAAAAAAGTAGATTAATGAACACTTTTGATGATGAATCTGAAATTGCTGCTGATACACATACTGACTCAGTAAATAATTATCCGTTTAGCTTAAGCGAAGATCTTTAGAAATTTATATGTAATCCTTATGCAGCCCATTTGATGTTAATGGACCAGCTGGTAGTAGTAAAAAAATGAGATGAAAACAAGTATGGAAAATATTGCACTCAACAGCTTTAGATTGGAAGATATTTTAAATAAGCTTGATAAATTAATACCACTGCAAGGTTCACCATCAGTTGTATGGGAGAGTTTGGAACATAACAAACCTGATTTCTCATCTATTATCATTCCAGCCTCTCCTGTTAAAATTAAGCCTAAGAAAAAGGGGAGAAAGAACAAAAAAAGAACTCCACCTGTGATAAAAAGCAGACACTGGCTGAAGAAAAAGTTAATACAGTCAATTATATTACAAACTCTATAAAGGAAAATCGAGATGGGAGAGCATGTAAAAACATACTTATAGATAACTCTGCAGGAAAAAAAAATCCGTGTTTAGAGAGTAAGAGGGCCTCTCAGGGGGTATATGTATGTGTATGTCTCCCTGAAGGCAATGAAGATAATGATGGTAGTGTAGAATTAAAGAAAGAGTCATCTATGGACTGGCCAATATTTTTGGCTCCTTAGATACAGACTTAAAGGCATTAAGAAATTATCTGAATAATTGGTGTGAAGCAATGGATTCCAAAAATTGTCATATTGAACAAATAGGAATTATTAGGAAAAACTTAAATCATGGTACAGTACTAATTAATCTACTGTTAGTGTCCCTATGAGTAATTCTACACTAATTGACATTAATAAGTGTGCAATACTTTGTTTAGTTAACAATGAATCCTTTAAATACTTCAAGGAATCCAAGAAAAAGATTGTGCACCTTTTAAGGGCAGAAACTGTGGCTGACTTGGAGGAATCGGATACTGTCAAGATTCTGAGTGATAATAATTCAATATTCTGAGTGAAATTTAATGCTAGGTTTGGTAGCTCATCCATAGGCTATGCTCTGCCTTCACTATGGAACAAACTCCAAAAAGCACTGAAACTGGCCATCCCCATTAAACTATCATCCTTTAAGACCATAGTTAATCAATCCTTTAAGGAGTCCTGCAAGTGTATTTTTTTTTCTTTTTTACCAGGAGAGGCACACTAAGCTGAAAGCTTGTTTACAGGTGCGACCTGGGAGCACAAGGAACTTAAGTGACTTGCTCAGGGTCACACAGTATGCAAGTGTGGGTTGTGGGACTCAAACCCAGGTCTCCAGGTTTGCAGCTCAGAGCCTTAAACCACTGCGCTATACTGCCTCCTTTGATGAAGAATAACCTCTGATTGTCATACTCTCCACCCTTCCAACTACATCACTGTACATCACCCCTTCTGGCTCCTTCTTCTCCTCTTCTTCACCTTTATCTCTTCAATCTTTAGGCTAGACTCCTACCTAGTGACTTCACCAAAGCCACTGTAGAGAATAATCTAATTACTACTGCTAACTGCCTTTCCTTTCTTTTCCTTTCCTTTTGTCGTCCACTCTCTAATTCCAAGGTAGATCAACCTTTAGCAGCTCACCTCCTTATTATATTTTGTATACTGCTTGGCTAATTGCCAAAAGTTCATTGTACCAAAAGTTGCTATTAAATCTTCTCTTCCTCATCATGTGTAACTCCTGTATGCAGCTTACTGTCAAAATTAATGCTGGACTGTAATCCTTCTGACATGCTTATACTGTCTACCATGTTATTTTGTATATGCAACAACGGCTGAACTAATTCAGTCACACTGACTTCACTCCTTTGTTTCTTACCTTTCTTAGATCCACCTATATCTAGGTATATTGTGACTTATGTACTGTATCTACTGCTCAAACTTGTTGTAAATTGTATATATCATGTCCTGTGTACTGTAGCTACTGCTCAAACTTGCTGTAAATTGTATAGTGTTCATATGTGCTATAGTGAATGTATAAAATTAATGTCAACTGTCCTTGTACTTGCCCAGATCCACATTGGAAATGAATTCTTCTCAAAGGTGTTTCACCTGGTTAAATAAAGATTTGAATTGAATTGACTGGAATGATGAAGCTGGAGTGGATTGTCTATACATCTTTTGTACTTCTCCCAGAATTGCTAATCAGCTATGGATAAATAACTGTGCACTTAGCAAACTGGGCCTTAGACTTCTTAACTATGTTAATAGGCATATGGTGAATGTAAGCAACAATTAAAGTAGATAAAGTCTTTCAAATTAGTATATAAAGTCTTTCAAATTAGTATATTTGGACTTAAAGGACTACCAAATGAATACCTGGGGAAATTTAAGAAAACATTATATAATATTTACGCATGCTTTGAGGGTGTCCTTTGCAGATGCAAACATGTTAAAGGTTCATAGATGGGAAAAGGAGCATAAGGCTGGCCAAGATGATGTCTTACTACACGGGATAGATAATCCACTCAGTATCGCAAAAGCCTCTGTCTTAGACGCAGGGAGGTATCCATATTGTGGATAGAAATATCCTGAACAGTGCACCCAGTAACAAAATAAATACGGAGGATATGGCAAACGTGGACAATCTAGGTATATCTTTTTCCTTATTTGTACTGAAGAGGTTTTCCCAGGAAAGCAATTTCAAATTGAAATTTATCATGAAAGATCTTTTTGAGCAACTGTTAAACATTCATGTGGAAAAAGATAGTCTATCCTCTGTCGCACAAATGGGGAAAGATCCTGACTGAGATCAAATATTAATCCCATTAAAATCTAGTGATCTGTACAGTAGAATATTGGATAACCTGAATATATTAGATAGAATGGGTATAAATATTGTTGAAACTGACAAAGTTCATGCAGAGAAACACTGTGATGAGACTGCGCATACAAATTTAAAAACTCAATGTAACATTGAGCCAATGCTCCGTGAATTTCAAGAATCCTATCTTCAGCACTCTGAATTTAATATTCCAGTTAGTAATAGATATGATGAGCTCTATAACATGGAAGGCTGACTAGATGTTAACAAGTTCACGGACACCAATAGCAGTATAGAGAAAACTTATAAGTTCAGCCTACTTTCTTGGAATATAGCAAGTCTGATAACAAGATACAGTACATGGATATGGAATGGTGTGACTTTATTGAAAAGCATTATATTAAATCTTCCCAGGAAACCTGACACACGTAAGATATGGCTGTCTCTTTTAAAGACTTCTAAAGTTACCAGGAGCCAGGCAGAAAAAATTTCAAATTAGGGAGAGCCTCAGGAGCATTATTTTTGTTTTTGTTTTTCAAAAATAGTTTATTGTGTGGTTCAGGGGAATACAAGCAAATATACAGCATAGTGACTTAATTGTTATCAGCAACAAAAGACATTATGATGATCATAGTTACAGCGTCACTACATACAACAATTGAAAGTACAACCTGTGTTAGGTAATATTAACAAGTAGTACTTAAGTTCACTGCTATAATTATCTGACAGATAGAAAAAGGCACCATCTTAAACAAATAGCACTTTTAAACCCAGTGTTCAAATATTGTATAGGTGCAAAAGAACACAGTGGCAACTTTCGTTACAAGAATGAAAAATAAAAAAAAGTTGTCACATAGGAACACAAAAGTGCACAAACCCCTATACTACTGTACAGACTATAGAGAGGGATCTATTTTAGAGCCTCCAACCTTTACTCCTTGCAGTGGGTTAAATAGGGAACCATTCCTTCTCTAGAGTCTTGATCAGGGGGCCCAAAATCTCCTGAAATTTATGAGCCAAACCTAAGGCACCCATTTGTGCTTTTTCAAGAGCCAAACAGGAAAGCACATTATTAGACCATCTACTCACAACAGGAGGGGTCGGAGACATCCAAACCTGAGCTACAGTCCTTCTAGCATTAATTAAAGCTATATTCCATAATGGGCAACTCATAGACCTATTGGAATTTTTTGGGTCAGCTCCCAAAAGGAGCTCGGCAGGAGACTTCGAAGGGGCATAGCCTAATACCTGGAACATAATTATATGGATGCTATGCCAAAATGGGGCAACCTTTGCACAAGTCAAAGCCATGTGGAGGAAGTCTCCAACTTCTATATTACATTTGGGACACAGTTGAGACTTAGAAATGTCCATAATATGCAGCTTGGCTGGTGTTATATATGCTCAATGCATGAAACTAAGTTGTACTTGCCTAAGCTTATTGCTATATGAGCAATGCACATAATGGGAGCATGCCAATTTCCAAGTGTAAGAGTCAATTTGTAAGGAGAGATCTGCAGATCACCACTGCCTGCTCACTTCTGACATCTCCTCACCTTCCCCCACAATAGTATAATAGAAGACGGAGAGTGGCCTGCAGCTTGGCTGAGGCTTGTATAGTTCCTCTTCAAATGGCGAGGGTGAGGCCCACCCCTCCACTGCTGACAAGGAAGTCCCAAAGAACTGCTGAATACGAAGGCATACAAAAAAAATCACCGGGATGAAGTCCCCACTTTGTACATAAGGCCTGAAAACTGCAAATTAAGCCCCCCTCATATAACTGGGCTACACTGAACAGGCCTAGTTTCCTCCAATGCCACAGCTGCTGTATAAGCTGCAGGGAGCAGGATCCCCTCTGCCTCATGGCATATATTAGACTCACATAGGGTGAAACATTTCCCTCCGCCAACCGAGGCATCGATGTACACGCATCCAAATCCCCACTGTATTGTTTGTGAATGGGTTTAAAATTGGTCACTCGAGTTGGGAAGCAAGGCCACCACTCAATACGTCATTTTTAAAGCTTCCCTCCAATGTTTCCTCCACCAATCTCATCCAAGCAGGTGCATCTCTCCCTAGCCCCTGCGGTAAAATTGATAACTGAGTGGCCTAGTAGTAGGCCCTAAAGTCTAGTAGACCCACACCACCTCTGCCAGGGGTCTGAAAAAATATTACCCTACGAATTCTTGCACTTCCCCCTTTCCATATGAACTTGTGCAATGTTGTATATATACACCTAAAATGACACTGTGGCACTCTAATGGGAAGGGATTGATACAGGTATAGACAGCGTGGGAGAATCATCATTTTTATGATGCTTACCCTTCTCAACAAAGAGAGAGGGAGAGCAGTTCAATGCTCACAGTCTTCAGAATGTTGGGCCAGCAATGGCCTGTAATGGAGGGCATATAGGTGACCAATTGAGGCCGAGATTTGTATCCCCAAATATTTTATCTGTGCAACTAACTGTAGTCCCCCCAGGTTGGCAATCAGGTGAGCTCTCTCACGAGTACCAATAGGGAGCAACTCACTCTTTGACCAATTCACTTTATGGCCAGAAAAGGCACCAAATTCCCCCATAAGCTTGTGGACTGCGGATAGATCTTGTGCAGGGTTTTGTAAGTACAGCAATTGGTCATCTGCATACATGGAAATCTTGTGTTCAGCCCCCCCACATAACCAACGATGTCAGGTTGTGCCTGTAGGACTGCAGCTACTAAGGGTTCCAGAGAGAGGACATATAACAGAGAGGACAGGGGGCACCCCTGACATGTACCACATTCCAATAGGAAGGGGTCAGAAAGACAACCATTAACTGCCACTTGGGCCGAAGGGCTTGTATACAGTGTGCGCCCCCACTGACAAAAATTCGGACCCAACCCCACCCTCCCCAAGGTCTCAAAGAGGTAGCCCCACTCTACATGGTCAAAGGCCTTTTCTGCATCTAACGCAACTATCGCAGCCCCATGTGCATTTTTCATCTGCCCCCATCTGTAAATTATATTTAGAGTTTGTCTAATATTATGCTTCCCCTGACGCCCTTTTACAAAGCCCGTTTGGTCTTGGTGTATCAACGATGGCAACACAAGCTCTAAACGAGTGGCCATCACTTTCGCCATGATTTTGTAGTCTACTGTTAGTAAGGAAATGGGCCAGTAGGAAGTATATTTAGTCAAATCTTTCCTGAGTTTGGGCAGAATTGTAGTCACTGCAGACTGTGTGGAGGTGGGCAGGACACCTCATAGTAAACCTTTCTCTAACATCAAATAAAGGGTCTAACAATAAGGGACCAAAAACTTTGAAAAAGTCTATGGGGATGCCATCTGGGCCAGGGGCTTTCCCTCCTTTCAGAGCTTTTATCGTATTTTGTACTTCTTGCCTAGTGAGGGGGGATGTCTATCTTTTTGGAGTCATCTTCTGACAGTATACTCAAAGGGGCATGCTTAAAGAAGGAAGCCGGGTCATCACTGGTGGGTTGATACTCTGATGTGTACAACTTTTTATAAAAAGTTACAAATGCTTTGCCAATACCCTGACTGGGAGCGACCACAATACTGTCTGGTTTCAAATAAGCATGGGGGGAGGGGGGGAGAGATCTAGGACACTGGCAGTGGACTTCAGGGGAGCAGACTTTGTGGGCATGGGAAATATTCTCAAGGATCACTTGAAGGGGATTACATCAATGACAAATGTAGAAAAGAGATGGGAGGTCATAAAACCGGGACTTCATGAGGCAGTCAGGACCTGCACTAAGGTGAAACATAAGGGAGCATGGTCACATAAACCATGCTGGTGGTCCAGTGAGGTTCAGGTAGTGGTCAGAGAAAAGAAGGCAGCCTACAAAAAATATAAAACAACAAGAGGGGATAGGGAAAAGGAAATGTACCATCCTGCATCTAGAAAAGTCACCTGGATGGTGAGGGAGGGCAAAGTCCAGTAAAGAGCAGCGGCTGGCACAAGTGATACATGGAGGGGAAAAGGGGTTCTTCCGGTACATTGGGGAGTGGAGAAAAACTAAGGGCCATCTCAGCAGATTGATATCAGAAGGAGGGTGCTTGGAAGAGATGAGGGATCAGGCAGAGGTATTAAATGAGTACTTCGCCTCAGTGTTCACTAGGAAGGGGATGGGATATCTACAAAGCAAGGCACAATGGAGATAGAAGTGGTAGTGAGTGGGATCAGGGAAGCAACAGAAATGGAGCAAGAGGGAGGGAGAGGTACCCCAGGGGTGTCACATCAGGAGAAGGATAAAAAGGCCAGTAAGGTGGAGAGGACAGATGATGCTATCTCCACTGAAAGGGTGTGGTTAGCCCTCAAGACCCTAAAGAAAGATAAATCTCCTGGGCCTGATGGCATTCATCTGAGAGTACTACGGGAACTGGCAGACGTACTGTCTGCACCCCTTGTGGAGCTCTTCAACAGGTCGCTTGAGACAGGGAGGGTACCTTGGGATTGGCGAGAGGTACATGTGGTGCCAATCCATAAAGGGGGGTCGAGGGAAGTACCAGGTAACTATAGACCCATCAATTTGACCTTGGTGGTGGGAAAATTAATGGAGAGTATACTAAAGGAACGATTGGGGGTGTACTTGGAGGAGGTGGGAGGTCTGGATAGTTGGCAACATGGGTTTGTGCCAGGTAGATCATGTCAAACCAAATCTTGTGGAGTTCTACGAATGGGTAACATCAGAACTGGACAGGGGAAAGCCTGTGGATGTATTATTCTTGGACTTCAGCAAGGCGTTTGACTCTGTCCCCCACAATGGTCTGGTGGAGAAACTGATGGGGTTGGGAGTAGGCCCTTTGATGGTCAGATGGATTGAAAACTGGCTAGCTGGACACACCCAGAGAGTAGTGGTCAGTTGGGAGCTCTTGAACCCTAGAGAGGTCAGTAGTGGGGTACCGCAGGGCTTGGTCCTGGGTCAAATCCTGTTTAATGCATACATATCGGACATCAGGGAGGGATAGGGTGTGAAATTAGTCTCTTCATTGATGACTCCAAGATGGGAGCAGTAGTTGAGGGGGAAGAGGGAAGGATGGCACTGCAAGGGGACCTGGACACCCTGGAAAGTTGGGCTCACACATGGAAATTAAATTTCAATATCACCAAGTGCAAGGTGTTACATCTTGGGTGGGGGAAACCCTAAACACAGGTACACCCTGGGAGGGGAGGCGCTGGAGGCATCAACAGGGGAAAAAGACCTAGGGGTCATGGTGAATGCATGTATGAATAACTCTCAGCACTGCAGGAGAGCGGCTAGCAAGGCAAACAGGATGTTGGGGTGCATCGTAAGGGGGATCACCTCTAGGAGCAGGGAAGTGATTCTGCCACTGTACAATGGACTGGTTAGACCATACCTTGAGTACTATGTACAGTAATGGAGTCCACACTTGAAGAGGGAAATACAGCTCCTGGAGAGGGTACAGAGGAGGGCAACTAAGATGATACGAGGACTAGGGGATTTGACGTATGAGGACAGACTTGAGGAGCTCTGCCTGTTTTCATTGGAGGAGAGGAGAGACAGGGGGGACATGATTGAGGTCTTCAAGTACCTCAAGGGAATAAACAGGGTAAACATGGAGGGGATCTTTAGACTAAAGCAGGGAGGTATCACCAGACGGCATGGTTTGAAGTTGGAAGGTGGATGGGTGAAGGGGGAAAAGAGGAGGAGGTTTTTCACTGAAAGGGTGGTGGACCCTTGGAATGCGCTGCCTGGCGTGCTGGTTCAGAGATCCACAGTGGAGGGCTTCAAGAGAGGGTGGGACAGACACAGAAAGTGGATGCATCAGATGATGGCCTGGCCCAGGGGGGTGGGGATGGATGATAGGGGTTTCTGGAACACAAGGGGAGGGGAGGGCCTCGGCATCCAACTAGGGATCTGAGGTTCGAGCAGACTCGATAGGCCGTAAGGCCTAATCTGCTGGCAATTAGTATGTTAGTATGTTAATACCTTCTGTATCATGTATCATGTCCCCCCTTGAATCAGCTGTCCCTCCCACTCTCCTCTCAGCTTTTGTACGTTTAATCTGCCAGGCTACTAGTTTACCCCTTCAGTCTCCATCAAAATAAGCACCTGCATTGGCTAATGATATTGAATGCTCCAGCTTGGCACTATTTAAGACATCAAATTGATATCTTAGATACTGAATAATATTATATAACTTCTTGGAGGGTTTGCATTTATGTGCCGTCTCACAGGCTGAGATCTTAATCCGGAGGGAACTCAGGACCTTCTTCTCCTCATGCTTACAGTGAGATGCAAAAGAAATAGTCTGACCCCTGATATATGCCTTCAGAGCTTCCCACCTAGTCCCATGTGACGTGTCTCCCCTGGCATTACAAAGCAAAAATTCTTGTATGCTTCCCCTCATCTGCTCAACATATGCTCGATCTTTTAAAAGGAGGAGGTCCAGCTTCCAACTGCGAGGAAACGCAGTAAAGCCTGAATTACTGAGAGAAAGGAAGTGAGGGGCATCATCAGACACCAATATTGGGAGATACTTTACCTCTCCAATCCCCAACAATAGCGAGGTAGAAACTAAGATTCTGTTTATTCTGGCATACAATTGGTGGTAGTGGGAGGAAAAACTATAGTCCCTGTCTGTGGGGTGAAAATGATGCCAGGCGTCTGTTAAGCCCAAATCCCCTTGAATCTGCTCCAGTGCTTTGGCATTTTTAGTCTTTGGAACTACAGTGGTTTTACAGCGATCTAGTACAGTATCTAATACACAATTATAGTCCCCCCACGACTACCCAGGTTCCATCCCAATGTGACATATCTAATGCCAGCCTTTGAAAGAATCCCGGATCCTCAATGTTAGGGGCATAGACAGACCCAAATAAAAGAATACTACCCCCAGGCATATGAAGTTTAGCAAGTGCATAGCGTCCTGCTGTGTCCACCATTGAATCCATTAGTTCTGCAGGACAACCCCTGGGTAGCCATATGTATGCTCCCCTGGCTTTAGACGAATATGTGGAGAAAATCCACGAGCCACCCTCCCATGAAGGCAGCGGTCCTACAGGCCTCAATAACAGAGAAGTGCATCTCCTGCAACAATAAAATTTGTCCCTTCATCTGACGTACCTCTGTCATAATTTTTCTACACTTAAGAATCATTTTTAGGCCATTTATGTTCCATGTGACTATCCTGATATCAGATGCCATTATATTTACCCATGCACGTCGAAACTCAACCAAACTCTAATACATGCAGACCCAGAACCATATTTTTTTAATGAGGAAAAGAACCAAAATCCCAAAAAGTTCCCCTGCACCCTATCCTCCAAACCTGACCTCCCCTTATGCAACCCTCAATCACAGAGACACAGAAAGAAACTAGAGGGAGTCAGCGCCAACCTGTATTGAGAGTGTAAGACAGAGGAATGGTACTCTCTAAGATTGGTTCCAACTATTCCACCAGCTCCAGCCATAGCAACAGCAGTAAATGGATCCACCCCCAACTGCCCAAAAACCACCCACCACCGTGAGTAGAACCCCAACAGTAGAACAGAGTGATCCCCTCCCTAGTATTCCCCCTTTCAAACATACCACAGGCAAAGCTAACCCCTGCCCTTCCCCAAACCAGCGAGCAAAACTAAGCCCACCAAGAACCCCACTAGTAACATTTGGCAGTTAAAAGAGTATCTCATTACATAATAATACAGGGGCAATTCAATAACTCTGCCTGAAATTCACAAAGCTGTAAACACAGAGCATTCAGTTGAATTTAACATCTACAGCCCTATTCAACATGCCATAAAATCTTAATAAATGAACTATACAAGTCCAGAGAAAGTCAGGGACAGACAATATAAATGAACCAACTGCCATTATAGAGTTCCTTGAGATGTCTTCCAATCTCCACTTGGAGGCGCTGGGCTTACCCGTCGTTATCCGTGTCCCCAGACATGGTCGGGTGAAGAAATTAAAACAGGTTTCAGGACACCTAAAGAACCACCAGGCCCAGTTCTCATATAACTTTAGCACCCAGGGAGCCCCTCAGCAATCCGAACTATACAAAAGACCACAAAGATCTAATAGTTTAAGCAGTTATCCTGAGAAAATAAGAGCCACCGGGAGTATACAGAATCGAGACCAATATACATTTACATCATCAGGTACCTTCTGCTTGTGCCCTCTCCCTCCTGGCCTCCTCCTCAGCAACCCATTTCTTAGCCTCTCTAGGGCACAAGAAGAATCAAGGGGCCTGCCCTGGGCAATTTATCTGTAGACGAGCCGGGTAATGGAAAGTAAAGGACCACCCAAGGTTATGCAATTTGCTCTTGATTTGAGAGAATTTCTGCCGCTTACTCTGCAGATCTTTACTAAAATCCTGGTATATATGCACTTTAGTGTTCTCATACAGAATCAGGCCAACTTGTTTAACTTTCTGCAACATGTTTTCTTTATCTGTAATTCATTAAACAATGCCTTGCCCTCTCACCAGGCTTAGGAGGTCGACCCACTCGGTGTGCACGTTCAATTTCAAAAACCCATATTCTTCTGGAAGGCCCAACTGACACACTAGCCATTTCTGTGTCCCCTTTGCCACATCTCGGCCCTCCATGCGTTTGGGGAGACCGATGATGTGAAGGTTTGATCGTCTCAACCTGTTTTCTTGGTCATCGATCCTCGCCAGTAATTCTTCCAAAGAGGATTTTAATTCTTTCCTGTCTGCTGAAACCTCAGCCAATGTATCTTCTAGGTTTCTCACCCTCTGTTCTAAGTCTACAATCTGTGTCATGTGTTCCACAGAAGATTCAGAAAGCCCCGTTACAATCCCCTGGAGGTGAGTGAGTTGGGCAGTAAGGTTGAGAAATCCTACCTTCATTTCTTGTTGCATCTGCAACAATGTCGAAGGGACTCCAGCAAGAGTTTTAGTAAGCGCATCTAGATCTGGCTCATCCGAGCATCTCATAGCCTCCATGCTTAGGGCTTGTGTGCATTGCAGATGCCTCACTTGATTTGCAGTTTCAAATTGTATTTTTCCCTGGTGATTTTTGTTTTTACTTGATGCCATGGGCAGCAGGGATTGCAGACACTGAATTTGTAGATAGAAAAAAGGCAATAAAACAGCTTTGTAGGCAGTTTCAGACTAGATGCCCTGAGGAGCTAGCCAGCACATGTCTGCCATTACTGATAGCTATCCACGCCCCCCAGAAGCCTTGTTACGTGGGCTAGAATTGATAAAGAGATAGTAATTAAACCTATAACTAGTACATTGTTTGCTCAGGCATTTGAGGTTCAGGTTCAAAAATTTCAATTTTGTTTAATTAATGTCTATATTCCTCCCACAAATTCAAAATACTATAATGAATTAGTCTGGGAAGTTCTAGACAAGTTAATCTCCAAGATTCAGGAACACTCAGTCCATAATAATACACTTATATGTGGAGATTTTAATGCCTGAATTGGGCTCTTTGATGGTTATGTTGACAGTAATATTTACAACTGGCTCAATCCTGAAGCTTTTGAATTTCCTAAGGCCTCTTCAGATTCTAAATCCAACAAATCTGGTAAAAACTTGATAGACCTACTAATGACAAATAATGTGATGCCCATTAATGGTAGATTAAATGGTGATATAATTGGCAACTATACACATTATAATTCAAGAGGGCCATCTGTTGTCGATTTTATGTTTTGGATCAAATCTATGTCTAGGTGGGACTCCTTTATAGTTTTAAACAGAGGGGAAAATGATCATTTTCTGTTAGTTTTATCTTGGGATGGTACCATTAGAGATGAGAATTAAACCCTGCTATTCATTCCAGCTCAAAAATTTTAAATACGGAGGTTACCTAAAATTAAGTCAGATTCGGGATATGAGAAGAAGATTGGGCATCTTCTACAACAATTACAACTTCCCAGGTTGTTAGAATCATTGTCTATGGACCATTATACTGAATTACAGGAGACACTGACTGTTATATGATAGGATTAGAACATGTCTTTATAAACCAGTGAATAAGGCTCGAGTAAAAATATCTACTACATGGTTTGATCAAGAAAGCTGCAAAAGAAAAAAGGCTCTTACGTAGCTAGTAAGATCCATTAAAAATTCCAGGGACAAGGAGCAATTTAAAGGCTTGAACAAAGCCAGAGAAGAGTACAAATTATTTTTAAAGGGCAAACAAAAGGATTTCAATTAAAACAATGGAATTAAATGCTGCATATAATAAACAATAAAGATCAGCGGTCATATTGGCTTCTGGTAGCAAAAGGTACTAATTGCAGTAAATTCATATTAGATTTCCATAGTTCTATAGAACAATGGATTAAATACTTTACAGGCATATTTTATGACCAGGAAATCTCTGAATTGAGCCCCCAGTGGGAAATTTCACTGGACAGAACTGAGTTTAAAACATTTACCATAAATGAGTTATACTTAGCAATTTCTTCCCTAAAAGGAGGGAAGGCACCTGGCCCTGATCTGATCCCACCAGAAGTTGTTTGGTAGCTCCATCCCAATGGTCTAAAATCCTTTTACCATATTTACTATTGTCTCAATTTACAAGAAAGGGGACAAGAGTGTCCTGAAAATGTACAGACCAATTTCACTCTTGGACACTACTAGGAACATATTTTCAAAAAGTGTACTATCTAGACTATTGGAACAATTAGGAGGACTAGAAGGGCTCTCAGAGCTCCAAGCTGGTTTCCTTTATGGATATTCCAGCACAAATAACTGCTTTAAACTTAGGCATCTTTATGAAAAATACAGTTTTAAGAAAACAGAAGTTATATGTTGCTTTTATTGACTTTAGCTCTGCTTTCAACACAATCTCCAGAGTTGTATTATGGCAAATAATGCATCAGAAGGTTATAGATCCTATTATTATTAATATTGTGAGAGAGCTTTATTCAAATACCAGGGCTCAGGTCAGGATTGGGAAAACTGGTCAATATTCAACAAGTATCCCAACAAACAAGGGGGTCAGGCAGGGCTGCGTACTAGCACCATTACTTTTTTTGTGTTTACATTGATGATCTTTCAATACAGCTCTTATAATCTATATCAGACTCCCTTCAAATAGGAGATATGCCCTGTCTGGCACTGATGTATGCCAACGACTTGGCCTTGTTTTCACTTTCTTATTATGAAAAACAGATATGTTTCTGTCATAGTCAGAAAATATAATTTAAAGATAAATGAAACAAAAAGTCAGGTACTTATTTGTGGCTCTAAAAATTTAGAACTAAAATGGAAAATTGGGATAGACAACTCACCACCCAGAGTACTTATGTCTATCTGTCAATTTGGGAGGCAATATAGCGCAGTGGTTTAAGGCTCTGAGCTGCAAATCTGGAGACCTGGATTTGAATTCCACAGCCTCCACTTGCATACTGTGTGACCCTGAGCAAGTCATTTAACTTCCCTGTGCTCCCAGGTTGCACCTGTAAACAAGCTTTCAGCTTAGTGTGTCTCACCTAGTTAAACAACTGGAATCTAGGTTTAACTTTGTCTAATAATGGTACCTGGAAAAAACAAATAAAAGGATTGACCTTGAAGTTAAAATGAACAGCTGGTGCACTAACATGATTTAATAAAACATAGGTGATAATTCCATTAATCCATTACTGGAAGCAATCGAGGCTAAAATATTTCTCCCAGGCTCTTTTTCAAGCAGAGATATGGGATTCAAATAACATGGAAGCCTTTGAAATTCCACTAATCACACTCTATAAATCAGCCCTGGGGGTTGGTAATTTAGTTCAGGCCTCTCTATTGAGAGCAGAATTTGGAATTACAAGATTAAAAGCTCTGGTATAGACTAGAAAACTCAACTACTGGATTAGACTGACCAGACTGGATGCTTATACTTCCATATAAGTATATAAGTAAGAAGACTTCCATATAAGTGCTTGATGAAGAAAACCAGATGGCAGACATTGGGATATAGCCAGTCAAAATGGTTATGCAATGTTTTTTTTGCTTTTAAGAGATTATGGCTTAGAATTTTTAAGGGAATATGTTAAGAAGGGAATCTTGATTAGCCTGAAATGTAAAACTTATGTAACCAAGAAGATTACTAATACCAATAAGGTAAAGGGCACCGAGTTAATATCCTCTCTGATAATTTCTCCATGGCTCATTAATAATTTATTTTATTTTGTTTTTGTTGACCGGGTAACTGCACTAGACAAATCCAGCCTATTTTCAGGCACGACCCAGGGGAGGGGGATACAGATGAATGCCAACTGACCTTGAACCAGATTAAGCTGTTGGTGGTATTTTTAGTGAATGAGGGAAATTTGGCCAGGACACCGGGGAAATTCCCCTACTCTTTTCGATAAGTGCCATGGGATCTAACATCTACCTGAACTACCACCAATCCAGGCAGATGGGACCTCAGTTTAATGTCTCATCCGAAAGACGGCACCTCAGAAGTGCAGCACCCCTCTCATGCTGCACTACAGTGTCAGTACTGGGATATTAACCCTAACAACAAACATGTATATAGACATTACTTGGATGTTTTAACAGACCATTCTTATAGGAAATTGTATACTAAATTTAGTTTTGAAATTTTTTCCAAGGAATGTATTAAGAGCTAGATATTAAAATTAAGTGAACCGATAGAGAAATTCAGTGCCTGTACATGGACAGAAAGCAAGAATATACATCATGTCATTTTTAACTGCCATTGGTATATTAAATCAAGGATCCATTGGCTGTACCCAATAGGGGAAACAATTAAATCCTCAGATAAGGAGGTCTTGTTAAATCTAATGTTTGCAATAGAAGATGACCAAATAATTAATAGAGTGTCTGGCTAATTAAAGGCAATTGCTATAATCTGCTTGAAATATAGAACTGAGTAGACAACATGTTAAATTAGAACTGTCTTAATTATTATAGAAAGTACAGTGAGGGTATATGTTGATTCTGTTTATGGAGCATAAAGCTTGTAATGCACTAAAAGTTTTACTAGATTGCTAGAGTTTAATCTACATACATCTGTATATGGCACTGATCTTCTCCCTGTATTAATTATTGCATAAATATGCTTATAAATTGTTGGAGATAGTATGTATAACTTCTATTTGTATACATGTGATTATTATAATTACTGTGTTTTTTTTTAATGTTCTATGACCAAACAAATAAATTTGAAACCGAAAGTATATTGTCCACCTAAGTTTAAACCAAACAAATTTACAGGTCACACAACCACGATAAACTCCATGGGGAAGTTTGGTAATTACATTTTTCAGGGTGATTTTGACGCCCACCGGAGTGGCAGCATTGGTGCATAATTAAACCAAGCATTGTCCACTTTAGATTTGACTCTGCTTATAAATGATTTTACTCAAACTGACAAAGTTCGTAAGGTATCCACCATACTTGATCTAAGCCTCCCCTGATGTTCCTGTATTGCATTCTGGCTGATTAGGGAACAGCTTCCGTGATCATTTAGTCACCTTTTGCAGCTTGATTTGCAACATATTAATCAAAGATGACTCGAAAACTTCTGTACTCATTAAAACTAAGTGGGAAAGTGGACTGAACCCTCAGATTGAGGAAAGGGACTGGGATACAGTGTGGCAGAATGCCATGAAAAGCAGCAGACAGCTTTAGGGGTCGTTAATAAAATTTAAAATATTACACCACTTTTAGTATACCCTTAAGAAATTGGAGATGTGGGTCTTAATCCGAATGGGTTATGTTGGAAACACAATCACCCACATGCTGACATGTTGCATATTCTCTGAGAATGCTGATGCATAAAAAGCTTATGGACCATTATCATAGATTTCTGTGAAGAGGTTGTTAATTCCCAAATTCCTAGAACCCCAAATTTTATTCATTTTAGGCATATTCCCAGATAACTACAACATGCACTACTCTCAGAGAATGTGGATTCTGGCTGCCACTTTAGGAGGCAAACGACTCCTATTAAGATACTGGAAAACTGTAATGATACCAACTTTTGCAGAATGTCAGCAACACATGAGTATGCTCTCAAATAACACAAGAATCAATTATATGTTACTTAGCAAAATGGATAACTTTATAGATACATGGTTCTCTTTTTTGCAAAAATTGTAAATATAACCACATTTTGAAGGTATTTAAAGAGAAACAACAGAACTATGTATAAGGTGTAACACTGGATTTGTATGTGTATTGTTTGAGACTTTATTCACCTGTTTAGTTTATGTATACTCTACAGTCTTCTCAAAATGAAACATATTTTAAAAATTTGTTTAGTTTTTTCTTTATTTTTGCTACAATGGTTAATTGTATTCTCGAGTATTCGGGACTCCAGGACTACTTGAAAGCTCATCAGCTCTTTGCTCCCTCTCAACATGGATTCAGACCAAACCATGGTAATGACACTGCCCTCATTAACTTCTCGGATGAAGTGCCCAGGGCAATGGACAAAGGGATACCCACAGGTGCAGTCTTTGTAGATCTGTCCAAGGCGTTTGACCTTGTCGACCACAATCTTCTGCTACAGAAGCTGCACAACGTGGGCCTAGACCCCCATGCCCTCAAGTGGTTTGGGAGTTATTTATCAAGCCGGACACAGAGGGTCACATGCAAGGGGGCCATGTCAGAGCCACTACCTCTAAAATACGGAGTACCTCAGGGTTCAATACTAGGCCCCCTCCTATTCTCCCTATTTAGCAATGAATTAAGTACCTACTGTGGGGAGAGCTCGGTTGTACAGTACGCTGACGACACTGTCATCTACTGATCCTTGGGTGATGTGGCCGCTCTTGGTCTGCTCCTCCAAAAGGACCTCACATCCCTAGAGACATGGCTGTGTGAGAACAGAATGGTACTTAATGCAGAAAAAAACAAGGCAATGCTATTCGGGCCAAGATCACTGGGACTTGACAGGTCCTCATCCCTCCGACTAACCACACTCTCTGGCAAAAGCATTAATGTAGTTCCCTCCCTAAAATACTTAGGCCTAACTCTGGATCAGTCTGTCACCTACAAGGACCACGTGGACCAGGCCACCAGGACCCTACATCGCAAACTCGGTACCTTGTACTGACTCAGGGACCAGCTCATCCCTGAGGCCAGGCTCTCCATTGCGACAAGTGTCCTGCTCCCTATCCTGACCTATGCGGCCCCGATTATACAGGGCATGGCAAAGCAAGAGGTATCCAGGATGCAAATCCTATACAACAAAATAGCTTGGTTCGCTACACAAGACCACCTGCGATGTCACCACTGCGACACTCTGGCCCAGCTCCGGTGGCCCACATTGGCCACTCGCCTCCAATACCCATTGCTTGTCCAGGCCTACAAACTACTCAAACCCCACCGCTCCACCAAGCATAGCCGGAACCATAGCCATTAAACACAACCCTAGGAATTTAAGGACATCAGAATGAACACTACTAGAAGTCCCCAGAGTAAGGACCAATGCTGGCGGCAGATCCTTTTCTTGCCAAGCCCCCAGCCTATGGAATAAGCTCCCCCCCTGGTCCAGGACGCCTCCTCACTCACGAACTTCTGCATCAGGCTCAAGTCCCATATACTGGCCACAAGTGCATGCCACTGCCACGGCTCTTAAGGTATCCCCTTTTTCTGCATCAAACCTTCCCAAAGGTGAGCTGACCATGTACCTCCCTCTAGTATCTGGACACCTAGGGACCAATGCTACCTCATGTATATCACTATGCCAAGTAGTACCAAGGCAAAACTGTGTCATGATGATAACCATGTCTGTAACCACTGTCTGTAACCACCTTATGCTTGAACAACCTATGTAATCAAAAGTTTTTCTCCACTGTATTTCATCTTGTATTGTTATCCCGGGTCGCCCCTGAAAAAGGGACCTTCGGGGCTCAGTGGGCCTACCTGGTCACCAAAATTTAATAAATAAAATAAATAAATATTCCTTATGTGCAGTTATTACTTCATTTCCTTTATCGTTGAGAAAATTAATAAAAACTTCAAATGCAAAAAAATTTATATATTTGCACCCTAAACCTTTTGCCCCCTCAACTTCCCCCCAAGGCTGTACAAGCTCATTCATTGTTTCCAAAGTTTTAATTCTGACATTTTTGTAAGTGATTTAAATGTGGTTCCCTGGGATGATATCTTACCTTGTAAAAATGCTAATGTCGCACAGGACTTTTTGAGAGTATGTGATCTACATGCTCCCGCTATCAAGAAAAAAAAGAATTAGGACATGGCATCTTCCTTGGGTTAATCCTTTTATTGTGTCTCAAAGTACCAAGACAAATTGTACAGAAAGAAAAAAAATGGATACATCTTAATCTCAGGGCG
Source organism: Neoceratodus forsteri (assembly GCA_016271365.2). Taxonomy (NCBI): domain Eukaryota; kingdom Metazoa; phylum Chordata; order Ceratodontiformes; family Ceratodontidae; genus Neoceratodus; species Neoceratodus forsteri. The sequence continues at coordinate 250,605,355 of JADMNL010000023.1, forward strand.
AATTTTAGAAATGTTGAAACATTTGTGTCTTACTTATTTGTAAATGTAAGGCATCTTATAGTAACATATATTTGACTGCTTTCAGGATCAATCCTAAAAGTATACTGGCATTTAGTGGACTCCATTTGAAAAAGGGGGAGGATTCCAAATTCCCTGTTTCTAGCTTATCTTTTGAGGGTACTGCTTCTCATACAAAAGAGGGTATTAGCAAGTTGTTAAATTCTTTTTTTGTAATCAATATTTTATTGAAAGTTTTTTTTGTTTTTACTTATACAATAACTTGTGCAATAAAATAACATAGTGTAAGTAACCAGTAAAATATGCAATATATTCATCTGGTTCAAGGTCAGTTGACATTCATCTGTATCCCTCTCCCCCGAGGCCGTGCCTGAAAATGGGCAGGATTTGTCTAGTGCACTTACCCAGTCAACAAAAACTAAATAATAATAATAAAACTCAGAAGTATAGTGAATTATAATACATGCTACTAGATTCAAGCAATTGAATAACGGGGATGGGTAAGGGAAGGGGATCTGTAGGAGGAAAATAAGTAGCTATACTTCTCTGAAAAGACAAAACATATCTAAGATCAAAACCCAGCAATAAAACTTATACAATAGATCAACATGTAGAAAATACGTCTACAATTGACAAACGAGATCACTCTTTTAAGCAGTGTAGAAAATGTTCCCTGATACCATAAAATGTATCTATTCTATTTATATTGAGGTATAATATTCTTTCATAACTGGCCCTTGTAATAAGGTCCTGCAGCAAGTTGTCAAGTTCATTCCTTACTGAAGCCCCATTGGCCCTGTTATCCAAAGCTGGTTTGAATCCCCCATCCTCTTTACCAAAGTCTTCTAATACAAGTCCGTTCTTCAGACCCAAATTTTATTTTAAGAAAATTGAATGTAGTGAAGCTGCCAAACTACTGAGCAGTCTAAACATTGATACAGCTAAGGGCCTTGATAACTTGGACCTTTTCTTTTGTTAAAATTGAGCACTAATGTTGTGGTCTTCACTTTGACTTATACATTCAATTTATCCCTGTCCACGCAATGCTTTCATGTTGCCTGGAAACAATCCAAGGTTATTCCATTGCAGAAACATAGATCTAAATCAGTGGTGGATAATTACTGTCCATTTCCACTTTTACCAAGTCTTTCTAAGTTTTTGGAAAAAAATATCCTCATACAGATGTCTGACTACTTAACATAGTATCAAATACTTTCAGTCTACCAATTAGGCTTCCACTTTAAATTTTCAACACAAACTGCTCATGTGGATTTTCAAGTTCTTGTTTCAGGTGCTCTTGACTCTGGTTGCTTTGTTGGTTCAGTACTTATTTATTTTTTTCCTTTACTGTATTTATTTCTCCACCTGCCATCCCTGGTCCCATGGCATTCCATCAGCCCTGTCACTAAGCCATCTTGTGAACTTACAAGTTAACCACCACTTACACATAGCCGTATAAATGGGTGGCCAGCCACGTCGGCTCATACAGTGTCTATGGGGGATGCTGAGTGAGCCAAGGCATTTTCCTCCATTTTCTCTTGGGGCATCTGTGAGTGGTGCATGCATGTATTGCTTTGGCAGCACATATACTAAAATTGGGACAATACAGAGAAGATTAGCATGGCCTCTGCACGAGGATGACATGCATGCATATGCATGTTGTCGTATATGAGTGCTGTATCTGTGCCCACCCCTCCCATTTCCACTGGTCCCACTGGTACGGTCATCCAGCCTCCACCAAGTGGCAGGCAAGTGGTGTGACTCAGAATCCCCCTCCTTGAGGGAAGAGAGCCATCTTTGGGTGCTCAATCCTCCCTTACCCAGCAGGTCCCCCGGGTGACCCTGATCCATTCCCAAACTCGGGTCACTCTTGTGATAAGGTGTCAGCGCCTCAGCCCTCCACACTACTGGGTCATGGGTTCAATGTTTATTGATCTTTCTAATTCTTTTGATGTGATTAATTATGCTTTACTTCTTTCCTATCTCTTTAATTATGTTTTTTTTTTTCATCTAGTGTTATCTGGTTTTCTTCCTATTTGCAGGGCAGGTCTCAGTCTTTTTTGGGGATGGATGTTCTTTTCTTGCTGTTATTACTGGGGTTCTGCAAGGGTCTATTCTTGGTCCTATTTTGTTAAATTTATCTATAAATCCATTGCTTCTGCTATACATACTTGTTTAATATATATTTGCACAGATGGCACTGTTCTTTTTACAGCTGACAAATCAGTTCCATCTTTGTGTAAGGTTCTACAACAGGTTTTTGATAATTTGGTAAGTTCATTCTTAGCAAATTTTCTAATTATTAATGGCAAAAAAACTCAAAGAATGTTATTTGGCTTACAGCACAATTTGGATAATTTAGACTGTCCTTTCACTATCACTTTAAACAATTCTCACTTGAACAGTGTTACCGAATTTAGGTACTTGAGGTTTTATTTTAATGCTTCCCTTGCTTCCCTAACTTTCAAAATTCATATTGAGAAAACTTCTAAAACGCTAGCCTGCTCAGACTATTTAAAACATGCCAGGCATTGTTTAACTGTAGAAGACAGAAAGAATTTAGTGACTCAAGCAAGTTTTCCACTATGGGACGTTATTTACCATCATGCTTCTGAAACTACTTTAGGCCCCTTGAACATGGTATATTATCAACAGTTACATTTTATCCTAAAAGAAAAATGGGATACTCATCACTGTTGGCTGCTTCAAAAAGTTAAAACTGGCTTCCTGCTACCTCCAGGAGAAAACTACTGTATATTAGCTTTCCTTGGTTTATAAGGCTGTTAGCAAACTGCTCCTTACTTATCTGATCACTTGATGTCCAATTGCCACAAGTATACTTTACGTGAAGTACAGCATTGCTGTTACCAGTTGCCTAAGCACCCTATCTATGGTAGAGCAAATTTTTCTTTGGGTGTCTGCCATGCCTGGAACAGCTTAGCATCTCAATTTCACAGCTGTCCTAGTCTTCTCCCCCCTTTTTTTTTTTAGAAATTCTGTAAAATTAAATATGTTAAGCAGCAAATTGATATGTACCTGTTTTTGTAACTTGATTACCTGATTTTGTTTCATGTGATTGTCTTTCTTAGTCTTGTGCTGTATCTTTTGACATAGGACATTCTGTAAGCAAGAGCTGTAGCTTATAGAAATTATCCTGCAACTCTGAATCTATAAATAAAAATAAATAGGACTGCCTTGCTGTTTTAGGGTTTCACTGTTTGGATTTAATAAAGTATCACCAAGGTCTGGTACTAAACTTGCTTCATGTTTGAATAATTCATGAGTACCTCTTTAGATGCAGGGATGGATTATGTTAGCTAGTTGGTGGTGCTTCATTTAATATTCTGTTCTATAGTGCGGGGGTTAATGATGGGGAGGTGGGTTCTCAATATGTGTAGAGGTTGAATTTGCACTTTGGTTTGTCATAGTGCCATTGGTGGGCAGGGTACATGTTCCATGGTACTGCTGCAGGACAGCACCACAGCCAGTGGCTACTGAATGGATGTGGCTATGTTCCACAGGACACAGAACCACATGTGTGGAACAGAACCATTTGCAACACCCAATACTGACATCTGGGAGAGACTGAAGAACAAGTAGGTAAGAGATCTGTTCGAGCGACTCTTATGTGACTTGAGAATGTGATGCACCCGACCACTGTTTTGTGCTGAACCCCATAGGAAAAAAAATGACTTTGATCTGTTATAACACCTTGGATTTGCACTGTACCCAAAAGTGCCTTACGAGTCACAGATAGCTGTCAAAGTAGCTTTTAGATATGCATATAATGTTTAAGTGAGATTAAGAAAGGATAAAGAAAGCACCAAGACCTTAAATAGTGTTAATAAGAAGGCCGCCTCTCAATGCAATAAGGCATATGAGGAAGCTAATAGAATGCTGTAGTATATAGGGTGGGCTTTACCAGCCACAGGATGGAGGTGATCTTCTAGGTCTCTGGTGCAGCCACACTTCGAGCACGGTGTTCAGTTTGAGAGTCTGCACCTAAAACAGGCAGTGACTGCAAACCATACAGAATGTGGAGGGCCACTAAAATGATGCATGGACAACAGGGAAAAATCCAAGTTCAGAGTTTGTTGAGTGCACTCACCACTGCATAAGAGACAGCAATCAGAAGTACAACAACCAAAATGGTGTTAAGTTTCTTTATTCATTCCACCAAGCATCTGGAAAGACTGTGCAATACAGGAAAACAATGTGCACCATACCTCTCAACCTTTTATCACCCAAATGTGTGACAACTGGACAAAATGTGTGACACATCATCAAACATGACATTGCAAGCTCAGAATACTGTGGAAATAAGTGCATTAATAGTTATAATGTTTTCTGATAACCTAGCATCTTATATTTTTATACATTTCTGCTTAAAAGTCTCAGTGCTCAGTGTGGAATGTCACCTTCTCAACGTGGGACAGAGGGTTTCTGAGCGATAAAATGAGTGACGTATCTCATAATGTGTGACAGTTGAGAGGTATGGTGTGCACAAGCACTGCTTCTTACGTTTCATCAGTCATCACTGGCTTCATCAGAACAAAGTATAAGGGTGTGATTAAATGCAAATTACTCATGATTTCAAAAAGTGCAACAACCAATCACAACACAGAAAAATTCACCATTCAATTAATCAGGTCAGCTCAGAGCCACTTGATAAAGAATGTGACATCACAAACATATTCTTATCAAACTAAGTAAAAAGTCCCAAACCGTGTGTTGTTTACTTGTCACAACACACTGTATTCTAGTTTTAAAGTTATTGAAGTCATAACTCAAGTAATTCATTTCAAGCACAAAAATCACATTTTCTTCAGGTATCTCCAGAGGAACATAGAAACATAGAATTTGACGGCAGATAAGGACCGCTTGGCCCACCTAGTCTGCTCATTTTCCTACCCAACAGATAAGCTGCAGATCCTAGTTAATCAACAGCTTACTTCCTCTTACCCACCCCTAGGACTGCCTTATGCCTGTCCCATGCATCTTTGAAGTCCCCACTGTTCTTGACTCCACGACTCCTCAGGGGCTGTTCCATGCATCCACAACCTCTCAGTGAAAAAATCCTCACATTACCCTGAGCCGTCCCTCTCTATCTTCAAATTAGCCCTTGTTCTTGCACATCTCTTTTTCTGGAAGATGCTACCTCTTGGACTTTCTTTGTTAATTCCCTTGAGGTACTTGAAAGTTTCTATCATGTCCCTTTCTCCCTTCTTTCCTCAAGAGTATACATATTAAGCTCCTTTAGTCTTTCTTCGATGTCTTCTGGTGCAGACCCTGCACCATTTTGGTTGCCCTCCTCTGGACAGCCTCCACTCTGTCTATGTCTTTGCGGAGATGGGGTCTCCAGAACTGCACACAGTACTCCAGATGGGGTCTCACCAACTGTCTGTACAGAGGGATAACAACTTCCTGTTTTCTACTATTGATGCCTCTTCCTATGCATCCCAGCATCCCTCCAGCCTTCCTTACTGCCTTCTCACATTGCTTGCCCACCTTTCGGTCATCTGATATAATTACCCCAGGTCCTTTCTATTTTTACTGTTGTCAGTATCTCACCCCCACTGTGTACGCTTCCCTGGTTTTTGTTTCCATGTGCATTATTTTGCACTTTTTGCATTAAATCTGAGCTGCCATACATTTGACCATTCCTCCAACCTTGCCAAGTCCCTTCTCATCCTTTCCACTCCATCCTGTGTATCAACCCTGTTGCAGATCTTTGTGTCATCTGCAAAGAGACATACTTTTCCTTCCAGTTCCTCTGCAATGTCACTTATAAAGACATTAAAAAGGACCGGTCCCAGTACTGAACCCTGTGGTACCCCACTAGTAACCCTCCTTTCTTCACTGTGTACTCCATTTACTACTACCCTTTGTGTCCTGTTGTCTAGCCAATTTTTTATCCAGGCTACCACCTTGGAACCTATGTTAAAAAACATAAAATATTGAATCAGCAAAGATGTGCACAATCTCCATCTGTTACAGGACAGAGTTCAGACACAAATTGTTAATACAATAGTGCTCAAGCGGTGGTGTGGGGGGGGTATTTAGATATAGGAACAGTGAGGTCATACCTCTATCTCCTTTTTTGCAAGAATGGTTTTAATTCAAATGTGTCATTCAAACCCAGGTGTGTGACTACAGCATGTCTGAAAATCCATATTTGCTCTTTTTTATTTAAAACTGCTTCGACATCCCCACCTCTGACATTATGAGGCACACATTCCAGTCAAACAGCTGTGACCATATGGTTTACTTTGTCAGTACAATTTTTGATATTGATATGTAAGGCCATTGCATAGTCACTGTTACCATTTTTAATTGCCAGAATGTGTTCATTCAATCTCAATCGTAATTTCCTTTTTGTCCTCCCCACATAACATTTTCCACAAATGCATAGTAACATGTAAAAACTGCCTCGGTGTTACAGTTTATACTGCTCCTTATAGTCTCAGTGCCTCCAGTCTTAGGGTTAATGAGGGTTTCTGTTTTCTGCATAAAATAGCAGGTGAAGCAGAACCCACAAGGTTTGGACCCCTCTCTTTGAAATGGAAAAATCATATAAGGTAAGATTGGAGAAAGTCTTAATATGTTTTCTGTGGAAGCAAGAAGGGAGAGGAGATGTGATAGAGATCTTCAAGATATTGCAAGGATACAATAGGGTCAACCACTCCAAATGTTTCCAAGTGATTAAGAATTCAATTAGAAGTGGCCATAACCTAAAATTGGTAGTGGTGGTGGGTTGATTCAAAAAGCACATGAGTAAGTTCTGCACAGAGAAGGTGGTGGATTAGTGGACTAACTTGCCTAGCATGGTGGTCAATGCAGGCACCATTGCCAAGTTCAAAGCAGACTGGGATGGTTTCAAAGGGCTTATTCAAGGAACAAAATGGGGAGGAGAGGGTAAAGGTCAATAGTTTTGAGGTAGTGTCCCTGATCAGACTGGATGGACTCTGTTCTTGTCTGCTTTTGCGTTTTGTTTTTAAGTGCAGAACGAGAAAGTGGATGAGAGCAGATTAAGAACAGGAAGGTTAAAGGACCTTCTAATGGTCACACAGTGAATAAAGGAAAATGATTCTGTTCAGTCCTAGGTCTCTGGGTTCATAGCTCCGCGTTGTGCTTTCTGCACCAGACCCGATGTCTTCCAGGCACGATGCATTGTGCTCATTTCCTCAGCAAATGTAGCTAAATCACAATTAGCCTGATTGTGTGATTGCATATGCTGTTTGCTAATAAGTGATGTAGGGGGTGGGTCCCTTGCCTCATCCCAAGTCGATAATGACATGCACTGGTGAAATGATGTGGGGAAAATTATACCTCCTCCACAATATGGATAGCTTGTAAGAGCTTCACTTTCTGGTGTTACCTATACTGACCTTTTACTTGGGCAAAATTCAGTTACTAAAAAAAACAAGCATTTGTCAATGCCAGATGTTCAGCCCTTGCTTGCTGTTGTACAGGGTCTTGCTTGTACACATTTTTACTATATATTTACCCAGGATAGACCAGATGTGATGCAATATCTCATTTTCAGTGCTGTACTGCTTTTACACATTTTTAAGCTGTATTTACACAGCATAGGCCAGCTCAGAGGCAATATTTAATTTTCAGTGGGCTCCCACATTTTTATCTGAAATTTTCAGCAGTATTTTTATGACCTGATGTTATGGTTAAGACAGGTGGATTTTTTTAGCTCTCATCCAAAAAGTGATTTTGCAGTGTGAATGTGAAAACAAGTTTTGGAGGGGATTTGAAAAATTACACCAGTCAAGTTCAGGAGGTGGGGTAACACAAGAAATATGTTAAATATTTGGGGCCATAATCTGCAGAAATAAAGTTATGAGTAAATGTTGGAACAATTCAATGTTTCTTCATAACTTAGCTGTTGTTTCACATTTTGACCCCAAATTTCCAACCTAGGCTTTTTAAGACCACTCTTTCTGAACATGGCAGGTGTCATTTATAAAATAGTGGCTGAAATGTCATTTTGTGCCACAAGTGTAAAAACTCATTTTGGCCAGGATTTGAAATATGATAGCTACCACATTCATGAGATGGTGTGAAAAAATGACTATGTTGAAAATTTTTGGTCAAAATATTGAAAACTACCAAAATTATGAGTGCATGCTGCAAACTTTCAATGACTGCTCATAGCTTTGTTGTTTTTCAATATTTTTCACCAAATTTTCAACATAATCTTATTACCCCACCTCATGAACAAGGATGGAGAACATTTTCAAATCCTAAACATCTGGTAATTTCACACTGTGACTGTGAAATCACCTGTTGGGACAGATTTACATAATTTCACCACCCTTGTAAATGAACTGGGGTCCCAAAAATGCCATGTTGAAAATTTGGGGAAACATATTTAAGAATGACCAAGTTATTAGGACAAGTTCAAATCTCACTGAAATACATTGAACAACACACTGGATTTCGTCATTTCCTGGTCCAGTGTTGAAGAGTGAAGATATGTCTCTGGTCCAGAGATGATTAAGGTGTTGGACTTCAGTAGGTAAGTAAGGGTGGGGGGTGGGAGGTGAATGTTGAGTGGGTGGGTCAAGTGGGAGGAAGGTAACGGCAGCAGTGGGCTGGTGGCAGCAACAGATATCGAAGGATGGTTTTCTTTTTTCCAGGGTGTATCAAAATACAAACAGACTGCAAGTGACAGTTTCCTTTATTTCATGTATTGGCACTGGACACTAGACACCCCAGTGTCAGTGTTATATTTGGTGGCAGCGGGGCTGGGCTCCCCGGTGTTGCACAGTGAAAATGGGCAGGGTGTGTACTAACCTGCACAGGGGACAGGGCACCCCAATTTTAACAAATTAAGAAAGAAGGAGGGTGGGAGAGACTGAGGTACGGTTTCATTTATTTCAGGTACTGACATTAGGGACTGGGCACTCTAGTGTTGGTGTTTTGTTTGGCAGCAAGGAGGGGGGTGGGCTTCCCACTGTCACACAGTGAAAATGGTCAGGGTGTGGGGGGATACTAGCTGGAACTGGGGACTGGGCTTCCCACTGTTGGAAAATTAAGATAGAAGGGGTAGGAGGGGTTGTGTTTTATTTTGGGGGGAACCACAGCAGGCTGATCATGATGCTGATCAGCTCGGTTTGCTGGGCGGTTTATGCAGATCAAAGGAAAGAGCCGCCCTGTGATTGGGTAGCTCTTTCCTTTGAACTACACAAAGTTTCCACCCAGCAAGACCAGAAGAGTGCCATGGTCAGCCTGGCTGATGATTTGTCTGACACTGTTGAGCCCCTTGCAGACTGCCCTGCATTGAACCGGCAGTGACACACCTCTCAAAACCCATTATCATACCAATATCATATCATACCAATGTGTTCGCCCTTGTGCAAGCACAAGGGCAAACATAAAGAAACAGCTACTATGGAGGTCATCATCTGATGTTCCAAGCACAATAAGCAACCTGGGACTGACTCCTGTCTGTCTACCTAAGGCCGCAGTACTGTTACATGTTTTCCCAGTCTCCCAATGTTCGAATACCCCTCATAGCATATCAAAGGCCTGGGACCTGTGTCCCAGAAACAGTCTTGGACAGACTGTGTGCCAAAGTTGACCCTCTGTCCCTGTACTGTCCTTAGTGTAAGCAGCATGCTGCAAAGAGAAAGAGAAGGAGAATGTACTTATGCCTCTGGCAATTCCACTTTCTATTGATTCTAATTCTAATTGCCACAGACATCCCTGCCAATCTGAGTTGCAGCAATAAACAAAGACGTGCCCCTGGGGTTTTCAGTGTAGCTCAGATTATGTCTGCATTTGTAGCAGGCAAACAAACTCGCATTAGCATTTCAGTGCATAAAGATTTAATTACTGACCTGCTTCCATTCCAGAAATTATTAGACCACTGAAAGTCATCTGGACAAATTATTCCTAACTGACCTGATGAAGCTTAACTTGGCTAAAAACCTTTCTTTAACTTGGTGAGTTGTTTTTTTTCCTTTTAGTTTTAAGAATTCTTATGATAAAACAGGATGGAAAATAGAAAACTGAATAATTTTTGTGCCAATATTGTATGGAAGTAGGGTTGTCAGAATCCACTGAAGATCTGGGCACCAGTTCTGGTCTAGAACTTTACAAATGGTTCTGGGATTCTAATCTTTTTTAGAACTCAAACTCTTTTGTGTATAGGGCTAGAGAGATAACACATAAAGATTCAGTAGTGAGAGGAGAAAAAAAGGCATGCTGTTTCAAATGCTGTCCCCCCCCCCAACAAAATCATCAGTTTAATTATCATTTTTTAGAAAAGACAGACTCACTGTCACCCAGCTGCTGAAAACCAAGCTGGTTGAGGGCAGGTTCCTTGTTATATTAAAAATAATGAAACATCAAAAGATTTTGTGTTAGTGCAGGGTCTGGATTGCATGTGTGTAGAAAATGAAAGTAAAATGGCAGGTGGCACAGTGTTACTATTCTAAGCAAGCAATAATATGCGACAAGGTGGGCGGTACAGGGCAATACTGGACTGCCCAGGGGTGTAATGAGGCCTGATGCTGCAGGCGGAGGGCCTTATAGCCCCTGGAAGGTCTAGTATTGCCCAGTATTGCCCACCTTGGAGGGTATTATTGCACATAGAAAATGGGCTATTTGTAGAATTTTAAATAAATAATTAAAAGATGATTTAAAAATGTTAAAAAACAGCAAAAAATTATTACAACTGAATTTTGTTGTAAAATACTCCCTGTACTGGTATACCTGCCAGTAGAGGGTGTTGCTATTTTGTATATAGCTTTTTCAACTTTCTGTATGGTTCGAGGTCTCCCCACCCCAAGCAGTTGGATCAATGTGATGGGGGAACACAGAAAAAAAAAGACAGAGAGAGAGAGAGAGAGAGAGAGAGAGAGAGAGAGTAACCCAGCTCACTTTACACACACACAGTCTTTTTTCCTTTACTGTTTCATTTGTCTGGAGCCTCAGCTCAGCAACCAGCCCCATTACTAGCAGGGCAGCAACCAGACACCGCCTGCCTGAGGAGTCCCGCCACCTGAAGCCCCACAGGTTATGATGAGGAGACAGAGGGTGAGGAGGATGAAGATATGGTGAAGGATAACAAAATGGACAAGTTGTCAGCCCACATCTCCAAGCTTGCCTGGAGCTCCGTGACTGATCTGATCATTGGCAAGTTTCAACCACCCACCCTACAGTCAAGGTACTGCAGAGCAGACATATGCAATAGAGATTCTTAAAAACAAAAATGTTTTGTTATTTTGAAATGTTTAGCAATGAGTGGTTGGCCGGACAGGGGCTGGGAGTGCTCGCTAAACAGCAGTGAACACAGCAGACTGCCATCTGGAGGAGGGGGCATGACAACAGTTGGGAGAGTGGTGCTGTTAGAAATGAGAACAGCTGGTAGAAACAGTCAGTTATTCTTCCCTCTCTCCCCGACTGCATGATAAGAACGGGAGTGTGTTTCTTTCCTGGTTTATTCTTTTTATTTTATAAACACAGCCCTTTTACATTTAATTCCAGATTCTCTTGGCAGAGGAGCATATGCCAGCTGTACTTAAGAGCCAGCAGCATCAGAAGCGGCACCGGTGATCAGTGAGGTGCAGTGTAAGGAATGCACCACAACTGATTTTTGTTGCAGAAACATTTTTTTATAGAAATGTTTTTTCATCTTTGTGTTACATTAGGCAACTGAATGAACGGAGTAGACTGGGGGGGTTGGGGTCTGCTCACTAGCTAAGTGATTTTAAAAAATGGTGAAGATTTCAAAATTCCATGCTCAATGCTTCAACCAATGAGGAAGCAAGATGGGCACAAGGATACATTAGTGGGTGGAAGGAGCACTTGGGCTGGTACTTTTTATTTTATTTTTATTTATTTTAGTCTTTGGTAACCGGGTAAGGCCCATTAGGCACAAGTGCCTGTTTTCAGGGGTGACCTGGGAGCACTGGGGAGTTAGAAGCATGGATTGGTCTGTACCACCCTGACATCCTCTACCTATCTGAGAACTGACTCAAGCCGACCATACCGGATACTGCCTGTTCCTTACCTAACTATAATCTTGTCAGGTCTGATAGGCTCACCTCTAGAAGGAGGTGAGGGGTCGCCATATACTACAAATCTCATCTCAACCTCTCCACCCTGCCTACCCTACCCTCTCCCACTGTGAATCTTTTCATGCTATCCTGCTCCTAGGTACAAAGAAATTACACATAGTGTGTGTCTACAACTACAACCCCCCCCCCCAAAGTGATCTCCCAGGCCTTGATGAATTGCTTGACCAAGTTAACTAATCGGCTGGACAGAATGAGGTTCTCCTTCTCGGTGACCTAAACCTAAACTGGCTGGTAAAGCAAATGAGCCTATCCTATCTTCAGTCCAAGGGCACAGTTTCCACCAGCTCATCAATGACCCCACTAGGATTGTGTCTTCCTCTAACTCTGACATGCTTATTGACTGAATCCTATCTAATCGCATCGATAGGATCTCAGCATCTGGAACATTGGCTGGTGCCTTAACTGACCAGTCACCTATATACTGCATCTGGTGTTCTACTTCTCTATCGGCTCCCCCCTCATAAACACACTACTTTTAGGAACTTTGCAAACTTAGATCTGAAAAATTCCTAAATGACATCTCCCAACTGGACTGGTCACCCATACACCTTGCCAGTGATCCTGAGACTGCACTCAGCTACTTTATAGCTCAATTTAGTGCACTGTAGGACAAACACACCCCATCTTGCATGTGCAGAGTACGAGAGACTCATACTAGGTGGCTACATAAAGATCTTCTATCGCAGTTTAGAGAGCAGGATAAAAGCTGACGGCGCTTAAAATGTCTGATCTCCCCTCTGACTATAACATCTATTGGGCCCAAAGAAATGCCTGTAAAAGAAATATTTGTATAACCAAAAGCTCCTACTGTAAGGAGCTTTTGACAGATGCTGCTAGAAACGCACGCAAATTTTGGGCTCACATAAAAACATTCCTTTGGGCAAGTAGCTCATGCTCCGCCAATTATATTGTCATAACTGTTTGTGGGAGGCGCGCTCGCCTTTCTGGGCTGCTCAAAGGGTAGACATTTCTCCCTTCCCTGCCTTCACTGTTATTAGTGGTTAATGGCCCTGCACTGGAGGGGGAGCTTACTATACTGCTGATTCCTCCTCCCCCAAATTGCTCACTGCATTGACAGATTCTATCCTTCCCATTGCTACTGCCTGCTTCTCCCTTAATCTGTATTGTCCTCCTGATACTTGTTTTTTTCAGTATGATAATGTAGCTGCTTATCTATCCTGCTGTGGCTAGACTGCTTAAGTTTTCAGTTGTATCCATTGTACCAGGGCATATGTTTTTGCTTAAGTTTCTCAGTTGTATCAATTGTACCAGGACCTATATTTACCCTTCCCCTGGGTACCGCTGCCAATATGCATTCCCCCTGTCCCCTCCCCAGTGGCACAATGCAAAGGGACTAAAAGTTGCCCACGTCAATGTCCACAGCCTCCTAACTAACCTCCCTGAGCTGACAGCCTGGGTTACTCACTATAATCCTGACATCCTGGGGATCTCAGAAACTTGGCTCAAGCCAGCCTCCCCAGACTCTGCCTGTGCTCTCCCTGGGTACAACACTGTCAGGCAGGATCGGGTAGGGAACAAATGAGGGGGTGGGCTTCTACTCTACTACAAGTCCCACCTTAATGTGTCTGTCATACTCCACCCTGTCTCCCCCTCATGAGAGTTCCTGCAAGCCCTCCTTGTGCTGGGCAACTCAAAAAAGCTCCACCTGGCTTGTGTTTATAATCCTCCAAAAGGTGGAGCTCATGGTCTCTCCTACCTCTTTGACTGCCTCGGTCCTAAGGTGGGTACTAGTGAACTCCTTGTGTTTGGAGATTTCAACCTAAACTGGCTGGGTGGCAACTCCAAGTCATACAAGCCCCTACTGTCAGGCCTAGCCCTTGGCCAACTTATCCTCCAAACCAACCAGCCCATCCTCCTCAGGGGTGAAAGGTACCCTTATAGACTGGATGCTGAGCAACAGGCCGGACCACATCGCAGCATCTGGCCTTTTCCCTAACTCCATCTCGGACCACTCTGCCACCTACAGCATTTGGAAAGTCCTCACCACCAGGGTCCCCTATAAAATTATTCAGATGAGGGACTACTCAAAATTCAACAATAATGGCTTCCTCGCTGACCTTAGCTGGACCAACTGGACCCAGGTGACTACCACCAGTGACCCTGCAGCTGCCTTTGACTGCTTCCTATACATATTTTCCCGTTACAAGATAGGCACGCCCCCCTCACTAAAAGGAGGGTGAAAGGCACTGTCACAAAATGGCTGCATGTTGGTCTGTTTGCCCTAATGAAACACAGGGACAAACTCTGGCATAAATTCAAGGCCTCCAGGGACAATTCTGACTTCACGGAATACAGGCAGCTCAGGAACTCCTATAAGAGGGATATCCACCAGCAAAGAGCAAATTCTGCAAGTCCTCCCTTGAAGTCTCTGCCAAAAACCCAAGGAGCTTCTGGCATACCATTAAACACACAGTGAGTGGCCCTGCCAGCACTCAGGTCTCCAATATGCAAATTGGAGGAGTTAGCTGTAACAATCCCCTGTCACCAATGCTTTCAACGCCCAGTTCTCTGACCTATCTGTCTTCATTCCTCCATCTCCTGGCACCAATGTGATGGACCCCCCCGGTGATGCTGTGACTCTTTAACCCCCACTTCAAGACTGTTTCCTGGAGTGAGACACTGAAGCTTCTGGCTGGACTCTCCCCACACACTGGGGCCAGGCATGACAATCTCAAGCCTAAACTGCTCTGCCTGGGGGCACCCTTTTTGGCCCGGCCTATCTCCCACATCCTCAGTTCCGCTCTCATATCTGGGACAATCCCTAACATATGGAAGGTGGCTCATGTAGTCCCAGTCCTCAAGCACGGTGACCCAACTATTCTTGAAAACTACCGCCCCATAATGATCTTGTCAGCAGTTAACAAGCTACTCAAAAAGGTGGTGGCCTCCCAGCTCACACTCTACATCCATAATATGGCTTTCTCTCCCCAGCCCAGCATGGGTTCCGCAAAGGATACAGCACTTCCACTGCCCTTGCTCAGGTCACCCCTGAGATCAGAACTGCCTCTGATCAAGGCAAACTAACCGGCACCATCTTCATAGACCTGTCTAAGGCCTTTGATCTGGTCAACCACACGCTCCTAGGCTCCACCCTTTGGTCCCTTGGCCTCTCTCCCCACCATCCTAGCCTGGTTTGCCAATTACCTTTTGGACAGGCGGCAGTACACCAAGTTCCAAAAAGGCCTCTCTGGGTTTACACCGGTCACATGTGGGGTGCCACAAGGGTCTGCACTTGGCCCTATACATAGATACATAGATACATAGACAGTGTCGGCAGATAAGGGCCTACGGCCTGCCCAGTCTGCCCATTTGAGCTTGTAAGTTCACTTTATGTTTTCCTAGAAGTCTGTTACCCCTTAACTCTGACCTCCAGAATTCCTTTATGTCTATCCCATGCATTCTTAAATCCCGTGATTGTTTCAGCCCCCCACCACTTCCTCTGGCAGGGTGTTCCACTTGTCCACCACCCGTTCTGTGAAGAAATTCTTCCTCAAGTTTCCTGTGAATCATCTCCCTCCAATCTCATCCCATGCCCTCTAGTCCTGGAACATCTTTTTCGCTTAAAAATAGTGTATTCCTGCACCCTGTTCCTCCCTGTAAGATACTTGTATGTCTCTATCATATCCCCTCTCTCCCTCCCTCCCTCCCTCCTCCTTCTCTCCTCCAGGGAGTACATATTCAGTTCCTTCAACCTGCCCTCATAGGATTTGTGAAGCAATCCATGTACCATCTTTGTTGCCCTCCTCTGAACCTTCTCTACCCTGTCTATGTCCTTACATGATAAGTCTCCAGAACTGTACACTGTACTCCAGGTGGGGCCTCACCAGTGTCTTGTAGAGGTGGGATTATGACCTCCCTTTTCCTGTTGGTGATGCCCCTGCCTATGCATCCCAGCATCTTATTTGCTTTACCTGCTGCCTTGTCACACTGTTTCCCTACCTTGAGGTCATCAGAGATGATAACTCCAAGATCCCTTTCCTGCTTGGTGCATGCTATATCCTCACCCCCCAACTGATATATTGTGCCAGGGTTTTTGTGCCCCATATACATAATCTTGCACTTCTTTGCATTGAATTTCAACCACCAAACCTCTGACCATTCTTCAAGTTTCTGCATGTCCCTTCTCATTCTGTCTGCACCCTCTGGTGTGTGTACTCTGTTACAGAGCTTTGTGTCATCAGCAAACAGGGAAATTCTGCCTTCTAGGTCCTGGGCAATGTCACTGATGAAGATGTTGAATAGGACCGGTCCCAGCACTGATCCCTGTGGTACCCCACTGGTCACTCTTCCCTCTGTGGAGTGACAGCCATTTACCACCACCCTCTGTGTCCTGCTGCCCAGCCAGTTACCTACCCACCACACTACTGTCCTGCCCACACCCATATTCCCCAGTTTGTGTAATAGTCTTCTATGTGGCACTGTGTCAAAGGCCTTGCTGAAATCCAGATAGGCCATGTCCACTGCCCTCCCCTGATCCACCTCCCTAATCACCCAGTCGAAAAATTCAATGAGGTTGGTCTGACATGACCTCCCCCTGGTGAAGCCATGCTGGCTTGGGTCCTGTAGTCCATTGACAACCAGATGTTCCACCAATCTCTCCTTCAGTAGTGCTTCCATGATCTTCCCCACTACCGAGGTAAGGCTGACTGGTCTGTAGTTCCCTGCTTCCTCTTTGTTCCGACTTTTGTATAAGGGGACTACATCTGCTGTTCTCCAGTCTTTGGGTACCTCCCCTGTTTCCAGTTATTGGCTAAACAGGATTGCCAGAGGTTCAGCCACCACCTCTCTTAGTTCTTTAAGGACCCTGGGGTGCACCCCATCTGGCTGCATTGCTTTATCAACTCTTATTACTTCCAGTTCCTTCAAGACCCTTTCTCATGTAAAGGGACTTGTGTCCATTTCTGTACCATTCCCACCCCTTATACTCCTTTCAGACCCATTACCCTCCTCTTCCTCAGTAAAGACTGAGCAGAAATACCTTTTCAGTATGTCAGCTTTACTGTTGTCATCCTCCATGCGGACCCCATCCTCCCCCTTCAGTCTCACTATCCCTCCCTTTGCCTTTCTTGTTTTACTTAGATACCTGTAAAAGGTTTTGTCCCCTTTACCCACTGATTTTGCAATGTGCTCTTCTGTCTGAGCTTTGGCTTCCCTTACTAAAGTGGAAGTTGTGAGAATCAAACCAAGGTCTGGTCTGCTGGATTTACTAAGATCGTTCACAGCTCGTTACTCTAAGCTCTAAGCTATACTCTTTCCTGCTACTGTATATACTGTTCTCCCTCTTCATCAAACAGCTGCCTTCGGTCCCTGCCTTTGGGCATTCCACCCTGTATGCTGTTGACCTTGTGATACTAACTAGTTCACAGGACATCAATGTCATCAATTCCAGACTAAACACTGACCTCAACTGCATTCAGTCCTGGCTGAATGCCCATAAGTTTCTTATCAATCTCCAGAAAACACAGGCCATGCTATTTGGTTCCCTGGCCAAGTCAAGAGTGTGCCCTGCCCCTCTCAGAGTCATTGCTGTGGATGATTCCCCCTTATGAGTGGTAGATTCATTCAAGTACCTGGGGGTAACCCTTGATCCTTAGCTTGACCTCTCCCTGCACATACGCAACTCATGTAAGGCCACAAACTGCAAGCTGGGCCTGGCTTACAGAGCCAAAAGCTGCCTCACCCCTGCTGCCCAACTTGCCCTTGTAAAAGGGGTACTACTCCCCATGCTCCTTTCTGACTGCTCCAAAAACCTGGCTCACAAAATGGGATACAGCGTACAACAACATTTGCCGCTTCGCACTGTCAGCCCCCCCGCCTCACGCACCACTGTCAGCTCTACGCTAGACTTGGGTGGCTCTCCCCCAACAACCACTGAACCTTTGTCATGGAAAACTTCAACAATGTTGTTAGAACGTTCACCCCTCTGTCACTTGTAGAACTGCTCAAGCCTGTCTGCCCTGTCTACCAGCTAAGGTCCACCAATTCCCAGGCCCTCAAGGTCCCCAAAACTCATTCCCTTGCAGGGAATCATGCCTTTATTGCCCTCTCTCCTAGAACATGGAACCTTCTCCCTGCCCAAGTAAGATCTTCCCCCTCATACACCAGCTTCAGATCCTCCTTCTGGGGCCACTTGAAGCAAACATCCTCCTGCCCCTGCACCTAGTGCCACCACCCTGAGTGGGGGGCCCAGTGCCACTTGGACTCTGTGCATTTGCTGCATGTGCCTTAGGAACATACCTGTGCATTCCTGACTCCCCTGGCCACGTCTTGCTTGATGCCTCAAGTCCTCGACTATTGCTTACGTGCTTGATTCACTGTGGTATATCCTGTCAGGGTCCAGTGTCCCCCTGCCAGGCTAAGCAGCCTTGAGTTCCGCTTGTTGCAATCCTTGCAAATGTTTTTCTCCTCCTTTGCTGCCCAAGTACCACTACCCTTTGCCCCCTTATGTCCACAAACTGGGTATCCCCACTTATCTGCCCAGCTGCTATCTGGTACCATTTATTGACTGCTCCTTGTTGATTGCAATGCATTCACTCTGTTATTATAATCCAGTACCTGAGTATTTCCTTGTTGGTAACTGTGTCTTGACTCTGTATTGTTATTGCTGTATCTTGTACCCTGTAATTCTCCTGGGTTGCACCTGAAAATAGGCACTTGAATGTCTAGTGTGCTTACCTGGTAAACAAAAGCTAAATAAATAAATAAATGGTTATTAATGGAACCCACTGTAATAACCCTATTACTATTGATAACTCTTAACCTCCTGTTTTCAGATTTGTCTAAATATACATCTTTCACCTCTACTCAGTCCATAACCCTTCCTATGGTGCTCGACTCCACATCCCTGCATCCACCCTTCTATTTCAAAACCATATTCAGAACCAATGTTCTCAAACTTTTAAACACTATCTCTGATTGTACCAGCATGGGCTCTGACGGGCTTGAGCCTAGACTACTGAAACTTGCCTCTCCTTTCATTGCATCTCCCCTAGCAAAGATCTTTAGCCTATCACTATGCCATAGCATGATCCCTGGTATTTGGAAAGTTGCCAGAATCAGTCCAGTCTTAAAAAAAGGTGACTCAAAGGACATCGCCAACTATCACCCTATAGCTATTCTGTATGCTTTGAGCAAAATTCTTGAGAAATTGGTAGCTACACAAACTATCTCTTTCCTCCGAAACAACAACCTTCTCTCAAATAGTTAACACAGCTTCCGTAAAGGACATAGTACTACGACTGCACTTCTCAAATTTACAAATGATGTCTTCACTGCCATGGACAAGGGTTCTCTTACTGGCACAATTTTCACAGATCTAACTAAAGCATTTGATCTTGTTGATCACCCCATTCTCTGTGCAAATTTGCTGTCTCTGGGTTTCTCTCCACAAGATGTGCACTGGTTTGACAGTTACCTATCTGATCGTCAACAAGTTGTAAAATTTAATTCTGCCCTATCCAATCCTGCTGTTGTAAACATAGGTGTTCCCAAGGGTTCATTCTTGGCCCCCTCCTATTAACCATCTTTATCAATAATATCTCTCTGTATACCCACATGTACTTGTCCATACTATATGCAGATGACCTGGTTCTATACTACAGCGCTAGAAATATAGCTGACATCAATCAAACCCTCTCTTCCGACTTTATGTCCATTCAGTCCTGGCTCTCAAAGAACAAACTTGTCTTAAATACTACTAAAACTCAAGCTATGCTTTTTGGTTCTGATGTTAAACTCAGATACAACTCTGACAATCTACAAATCCTCCATGTGAATGTCTCTCTATTAGACACAGTTAACGCATTTAAATACCTGGGTGTGTTGCTTGATGGATCCTTACACTTTGATCAGCACATTTCTTCTATCTGTAAATCTGTTAACACCAAAATTGGGATCACTTACAGGACTAGCTATGCACTTATCCCCTCTGCCAGGTTAGCTGTGGCATGAGGCATCCTTCTCCCTGCCCTCACATATGGGGTGGTTATTTTCTTAGGGGCTTACAAAACCTCTCTACATAGATTGGACACTACTTACAACATCTGTCGTTATGCCTCTGCCTCCTATCATTGTAAACACCACTGTCCGCTCTATGCTGATCTAAAATGGCCGTCCCCATCTGCTCATTGACTCCCCTCTATTGGCTCTCTGACTGATAGTATCATCAGATCTGGAACCCCAGCATCTTTAGCCTCTGTGCTGTCCTGGCAAACCTCCTCTCATGGTCTAAGGTCGGCTGAACATACTCTTCTGCAAATACTGAGGTGTAAAACAACCAAGGGTGCCTATGCTTTCTCCCTTGCTGCCCCGTGTTATTGGAACTCCATACCTAGTCTAGATGTTCAACAAGCTCCTAGTCATGACATATAGAGCAGTGGTTTAAGGCTCTGAGCTGCAAATCTGGTGACATCCAGAAGACCAGACCTGGGGTTGAATCCTGCAGCTTCCACTTGCATACTGTGTGACCCTGAGCAAGTCACTTAGCTTCCCTGTGCTCCCAGGTCACTACTGTAAAAAAGCTTTCAGCTTAGTGTGCTACTCCTGGTTAAACAACTAAAAAAAAAAAAATCTTTAAAAAACAACACCTGGATTACCTTGCCAAACTTGCCAAGTGTACGTGCTTCTGTCCACCATAAGCCCCTTCTAGCACATACCGCAGGTGGTTTACTTCCCCATCTCCCATTTCTCCTTACCACTACTTCCTACTCTTTGTCTCCCTGTCTCTCATGTTCTCTTACCTGATATAGGTCTCAGTCCTCCTACTGCTCTCTGCCCTGTTTTCCTACTAGTCACCTTGCCCTCTATGATGGTCCAACAACTGGCACTAATTTACCTTACCGTATATTGTAAATATATCTCTGTATTACTGGGTTGCTTTATTAACTTTATCACTAACTATACTAGTGCTGATCATTGATTATTTGTACTACTTTATATTTCTAGCCAAATGTTGTACTGTGCTGTACATCTCCTATCTTGTCATGTATTCACTGTGTTATTGTATTTCCTTGGGTTGTGTCTGTAAATAGACATTTCTATGCTTATTGATCATTTGTAACTGTTTTCAATTTTTAGCTAACTGCTATACTGTATTCTGCTATCTGCTGTCTCATCTCGTATTTCACCTTGCTGTAACCTCCTGGGTCATGTCTGAAAATAGGCATTTCTGTGTCTAGTACACTTCAGACAGTTATCAAAAACAAAATAAATAAATAAGTTACTTGCTCAGAGTCACACAGTATGCAAGTGGGGTTGTGGAAATCAAACCCAGGTCTGTTAGATGTACCAAGTTCATTCACAGCTCATTACTTTAACCTCTAGGCTATACTGCCAGCCCCTGGACATATGTTGTAAGTTAATGTATCACCCTGGCAAGGGTACCAGCCAGTCAGATGCCAGGAAATAAAAAAGCCCATTTTCTAACCTAAAATGCTGTTGTGTCACAGAAGGGTACAACAGCATTCTGGGACCATTGAACTGTGGTACAACAGCTTTTTAGGTAGGATGGTAATCTATGTACAACAATGGGTAGCTATACGTAAGTAATACGCCACAACAAGGTGCAGGTAACTGTTCCTGAACCGCACACCCAGGTGCATTGTGAGACATGAGGTGCTTGTGCCTTCAACCACCTGGAAGTGTGGTTCAGGAATAGTAACCTACAACCTGGAGTAGCTTACTGTGCTTGAATCCACTGTAAAAAATAAAGTAGGAAATGTGCAAAGCAGTAGAGTTACTCTTCCTGAACCGCACCAGCTCTGCAACCTTCTCCACCAATCAGGAAGCAGGTTTTCCAAATTCATTTTATTAACAATAATATTATCTCACTACACATACAGAAAAGAAAACAAAATGAAACACTGTGCACCAATCAAAATGCAAATGCCAGTTCCATGTTACTTTGGTATATCTGTATGTGAGCAACACAGTGTGTGTCTCTTAAAACATTTTAGAATGTAATTTCCAATAATCAACTGGTTTTCCAGACTGGTGTCTCCTGTTTTTGAAATATCTGAACAAAACAAGTATTTTATTTCCTTTTCTTTTCAAAAAATATGCAATAAAATCTTTTGTAACACTGCACTATTCAGAGCCCCAGGAGTGGAGACGGTGATAGGCGTAACGGCATCACGTGGTGCAGGAGCAACACGACATTATGAGACAATAATGCCGTGTTGCTCTTGCAGTGCCGAAAGTAGCCAGCAGAAGGTAAATAGCGGTGTGTGAGCCTGACACCGGTGACACAAAGAGCCACACACTCAGCTAGGAGCGAGACAGTAGCAGAGGCAGGGAAGGGGGACAGCTAGAGACGAGGGACATAGGAAGAAAGACGTAGGCAGCTCGAGGTAGTGTAGTGAGGAAGGAGATGGCAGTGCAGTTTAGCCACGTCCACGGGGCCATCAGTTTTAATTATGGAGTGACCGGGAGCCACGGACAGTGCAACAGAGATCAGCAGTAACTGCGGAGAGGTAGGCGAGGGTGCTGCTGCCAAGGGGGGGAGAGCGGGGCAAGCACCGGAAACACATCCCCTCAGTGATGACACTTATGCAAATGAGAGAGCGGCCAGTCGTACACAGGTGTCAAGCAACCGAACTGCAGTTCTCCGAGGCACGCTCGCAGGAAAACGGCCGCTCCAAAGCATGGGGCATGTGTTGCGATCGTCAAGCTACTAACTGTATGTCCGTGTACCCAAAACAGTTTTAAACGACATCTGTATGTAAGAGAGCACTGTCATGGGATCTGAAAGTAAGATTAAAGATGACAGGAATTTATCCAAGTGTCGTTGTCTTTACTGTGATTCAAGTAGCACACTGCGTAGCCTAGACCACCACCAAGTATGTCCGTGTTACAAGCGCATTAATCCCCGCTGAAGGTGGCATCTACTGGGGTGTTAATGGATGGTGGGGCATCGTGACACAACGGCCCCAACCATGCATTAACTCCCCATTAGATGCCACCTTCAGCGGGGATTAATGCTTACTTTGGTTGAAACACATCATACAACCATTGATTATTTTCTGACAACCGCACACCTCCCCCGAACTATATATTTTTCTAATAATTGAAAGCCGATTTTGCAAGTTGGATAACACACTTCAAGATATGTTGTCATGAGGGAATCATACACTTTTTGGGTGGTTGCAGCACTCAGCTACAGCTCATGCCTAAAAAACATCCGAGAGGTGCATTAGCTATTTGTAACTGCACAACCTGCCATGTGTTATTCCTTACTTAACACATAACATTTTGAATCAATGTGTGGTCTAGATATAAATTAGAACTCAAACCACATGGCTGTAAAAGGGTTCTAATCTTTATTGAACTACTTCTGACAACCGTAGTGGTAACGTCCTCTCAGATTCAGCCTAATCACTGCAGCCAATCAGTTATCTGTTTCAGTTATTTAGATGTCAGACTGCTCAGCAACAAAATAGCAACCAGATAATATAGAAGCGGTGAGACTGTCCCTGTGCATTGTCTGTTCTGTGTACAGTAAGTAATATGATATGACAGGATGTTGGTTGATTAGGGTTAATACATGTCCAGGTATGCAGTGAGGAAGAAGGCACTTGTGCAAAGTGCTTTTAGCACCTGGAAGTGTATTAACCCCTTGTAACCAATTTCCTGAAGTATCTCATTGCACTTATAAAATAGGTAACGTAAATAACCTTACAACTGAGAAAATTAAAGAAAGCCAACTTTCTTTTTTTTATTAAAAACATGATTTTTCTTCAACGGAAAGATTAAAAGTGCCTGGGGAGGTCACATCACTAACATTATGAATATATCCTAATAGCAGCTGCAACTATCTGTAATGTAGTTTTCAATCATTGATATAAAGAAACTGAAACTAATTAGGATTCTTAGTTGAGGGACACCTGGCAACTTATTCCAGTATGTAGAGGCAGGATAACTGAATGCTTATTTTACCTCTAGAGGCATGGTGTCTAGGGGTTTCTACACAGATTAGAGAGTTACTCCTCAGGCCATATGAACACATAGTTTAATGGTGTTCTTCCTTCCCAGGTACTGGTCATCACTGGTTCCCTATGAGAGTAAGTTCAGACCACTTTGTGGCCTCCATTGCCACTCTGATCATTTTTGTAATACCAAGATTCTGGAGGGGTAAAGCACCAGGCTGTAAACCTGGAAACCCAGCAGACCTGGGTTTGAAACCAGCAACCACCTCTTGCATACTGGGTGAGCCTAAACAAGTCACTTAACTTCCCTGTGCAGCCAGGATGCACCAAGAAATGAAATTCAGCACAGTGTGCCTTTTCATGACAAAAATCATAAAAAAATAAATAAATAAAATAATCTAGACCTATGGCTTTCTGCTCACTGTTTATCATTGGGATTCACCTCGTTGATGTTCCTGCTGCAGTTTTGGCACTGTTTTTTGTTTTGCACCAGGGACTACTGCCATCTTTTGCTGCCAACATTCTCCTTGTAAACTCTGCTTATCCTCTGTAACCTCCTTTATGATGCCGAAGTGAATTGCAAGCTCAGACATGGGTCCTCATACAGGCACAAAGCTTTCTGCTAGCACGTTGTAAGTTTTGATTGTTTATAAATCAACCCATCTTAAAAACGTTCGTGATATAAAAGACATCAAATATAATCATATGCTGACATATTCATTAAGAGGGTTTACATATCATATTTTAATATTTGTAGAAATCAAATCATAATACATTTGTCACCATAAAGAGGATTTAATATAAAGCATTAATTCACTAGACATTGCCACATATACATGCCACATATACATTTTTTATAAAGATATCTATAGAAGTTATAACAGAATTATGAATATGATATGCAACTATAAATCTCATGACCTACTTTTTTTTCATACCCACAGAACAATTTAGGCATTAGATAAAACTGTAATCTACGAACTATAAGAGAAAACCAAGAATACAGTACAGTTAGGGTTGGCAGGATTCCGTTTTTATATTTTTATGATTTCGTGGAAAAAAAGTTTTTTTAATTTTTAGCCTTTGTCAAGATTTTGTTCATTGTAAACGGTCACAGATGTGCAAAATTATGGCTTTTTAATATTTTCTTTCAGTTTATCTCCATTTATACGACATTAAAAACATTATGTCAACACTCTGCTCCTCCTTGCCACCGCAACAGCTACTTGAAGTCCGTTATGGGGAGTAAGAGAGAAAAATAAAAAAGTCTACCGCACTGCAGCCTGCCACCAGCTGCATGAACACAGATTCCTACTGAAAGGGCAGCTCCTTCCTGACTGCAGCCCCGCACTGGTCTCTGCCCTGCTTTGCATGCCCAACAGCAACATTCTGTACTACGTCTCTCAAATGGGGTCACTCTGAACTGTGGCATAATCACCCAGATGGCTGTGTTGAGGGACCAACTGCTCATTTCCACTCTGCCTCCTACAAATGCAGCTCATCCTGCCAACCCTAATTATAGTCCACCTTATATCGTACAGAGTTCAATGATGAACTGCCGTAGCAGCTTGTCATCAGGCTTTGCCTCAGTGATGCTCCTACAGCAGCATCGGCGCCTTTCTGCGTTTTACTTCAGAGACTGCTGCCATCTTTTGCTTTCCACATTCTTGTTGATGACTTTGCTTCTGCCTTTAAGCAGGCTAGTGTTTGTTTGCACACAGGTTGTCATTTGGTTCCTGCTCATCAATGCTTCTGCTGTAGTTTTGGCTCTGTTCTTTGCATTCATCTTGAGACTCCTGATGTTTTTACCATCAATGTTCTTATCATCGGCTCCATAGTGCACATTCTGACAGTCATTGTGACAACATGGTCAGTTGTTGGCTCTTGCTTGCATCCAGTTACAGACACAGTGCTTTCTGTTGCAGCACCAGTTATCATCTGTATTATCTCTTCGATGCTGCTCTTGTTGCTGGGTTCTCTTCATTCATACAGAGCCTCCTGCTATCCATGCCTTTGATGGTTCATCAGCTCCACCACCACCATAATCGCTGTCATGGATGCAGGTTGTGCTTCATGACCTACGGCCACATTGTTGTTCACACTACCTGCATCCACCATTGATCAGGCACCTGGATTGCTTTTCAGTTCCAGCGTGAGTTGTGTCCTAGGACCTGAAGCTGCCTGCCTACTACAGCATCATTGGGCATTGCCTTGTTGATGCCTCTCTGTCTCCCATCAACATTCCTAGCTGGCACCATTGCTGCTGGCATAATCACCACTACTGTGACTTGTGGCCTGAGCCTCCGTGTTGCTACAGAACCTGTTCCCTACCTTGCCATTATTGGTTTCATCATCTGCTTTGCCCCCACTGTCACTGTTGCCTGTGCTGCCTGGGCTTCATCAAACATTTGTCACTTCAAACTGTAGTTAGCTGCATCATCATCTGCTTTTTCCACTCCAACCATTGCCTGCGACTCTCTGCTAAGCTGTCAGTTCATGCTCCACTATTATCACAGGCTCATAGGTCCCTGTTGGGCTGGTGTCATTGATCCTAACCTTCTTAATGTTGTATTCCTTGTCCTTCGCTTGTTGGTGTTGTCCGCATCCTTGCTGGTTTTTTTAGAACTCCGTTCTCTGTGCAAATTCCAGAGACCCCTTCCTCCCTTGCTGTAATCCATCTCATCGAGGGTTTGTGGCCCTGTGCATTGTTATCATAAATGCTGTGAACTGCGCTTTATGGCCATCCTGTCCCCATTTGCTCAGATTTGAGTTTTGTCCCCTTTTTTTTTGGGGGGGGGGTCCTGAGACTGTGATGGTTTATATGTCCCATTTTCCTCCTGCAATTGCCTATCCAGCATGCCTTTGCCTTGATTAGGACATGGTACACTTTTTCATTTTGGCTGTGGGACCTCCCTTCCCATCAGCCATGATTTCTTGGGTTGTTAACCTGCTGGTTTCACAGTGGTACCCACTACACCCTGCCTGGTACTTGTTAGGTTGTTCTTATGATGATTCTTGGTAGTCTGTAACACCTCTTCTATGGGGCTCTATGCCCCTTGGTGGGAACTTTTATGCCATTGGGTGTCTGCCTTTTTTGCCTCTCCTTTCATAAGCTTAGGCATTGTCATATTCATGGCTTATCTGATTGAGTGAGATGAGATGCATTCATTGTGGTCTCAGCCATCGACTACTTTTTGGGCAGTAGACTTGATGGCCTCTCTGCACATATCCATGTTCTGTGCACACAGCAATGTTAGGCTCCCTGTGGCTTGGGCAATGGCATTCTTTACTGCACTCTACATTGTGTCACATTTGATGCTTCTACTAATCCAGTGGCTTTCAGGATCTCCTCGTGAAAACATGCTCCTGGCTGCACATCTCAGGTTTTAGGTTGTTCTTATGATGGTTCTTGATAGTCTGTAACACCTTTTCTGTGGGGCTCTATGCTGTAATTGTTTGTAATAGGTGTAATTGTTTGTAATAATGCTTTAGTATTCTATTGTCTACTTGTCTGTTGTATTGTTGTTGTTATTTGTTATTTGTCCGGGTTGGGCCTGAAAAGGGACCTTTGGTCCAGTGTCATTACCCTGTTAACAAAGAATAAAACAAATAAAAATGAAATAATGCCATTGTTCAGCTTCCAATATTGCACTTGCCCTTTCTGTCCTTGTACTTTGTGACCAGGGACTAGGTTTCCCTCGGAGTAACTGTCCTCTTCTAATATATCCTCTCTGCCCATCCTCCTCATCCTACCATTAGACATGGGTTTAGTTTTTCATACTGATGCACACCCTCTGTTAGACTTGAGGGTGCTGCTACCTGTCTCTCCCTCAGTGACAACCTAGGGCTTTCACTTAAAGTATTTCTTGGCCTTGCAATGGCTGGGTAGTCTACATGACTCTTGGCAGTATTACATGCTTTTTTTTTTCAGATGCTCCTCCTCCTGGTGTCACAGGTAGATTGCCTTTCAGCCCTGGTCCTGCAGAATAATTACTAGCATTGTGGGTTGCCTCACTGCCACTACCTCTGCACCTGGCACCAGTGACTGGTCTTACCAATGGTTCACTGTACAGGATTTTCTGATTCCCATTCTGAGGTGTCCTTCCCATAACAGTCTCTTCTAACTAGCAGTTCTCCACCCCCATCTTGTGCCTCCTACAGGTGACTGAAAGGTACTGTACCTTATTGTACTGACATGCTCCTTAAGGGAGATAGGAAATTATTTTTACATAGTTAACTGTCCTTCCATCTTCATTTCCATGTCAATTATGTATTCAGATATGCATTGATGATTTTTTTAGATAAATAAATAAATAATCTAGCTTTTGGCTGCCCTCAGATCTACATGCAGTTCCACTCTCCTCACCAACTTTCTTTGCATATTTCTAAGATATTCTATGAGACAAATAGCTCCCATTCCATGCAATTCATCTGAATGGCCTGAAAAGGTGTTACTGATGTCACAGAATGTTCAGGCAGTATGAAAAGAGAGAGCAGCAACTGCTGAGGAGAGAGGGACTCAGGGTAGTTAAAAAGGCAACAAAATTAGATTACTACTTTTAACAAAAAAGGTCAAAAACATATCCGAATACTGGGTAGACAATAAGAGAACAACTGGAGGGCATCTAGAGGTGTAGAAACTGTTTTCTGTCACCTTTAATGCATGTTGTCATAAGCTGCATCAAGTCTGTAAAATAACTAAGGTCCTAGATTTTAGAAGGGCAGACTATGAGAGGATGATGGTGTACCTGAAGGAAGCCCTAACCGATCTGGGGAAATGCAAGGGGTGGAAGAAATGCAGACTTTGATCAGGGTAGCTATTGGAAAGGCAACCGAAATAGGGGTCCGGATGGTTAGCAAAAGTAGGAAAAGAAGGAAACCTATGTGGTTCGCAAAGGAAGTGGCAGGAAAGGTGAGAGCCAAAAAGAGGGCGTTCTTGCAGGGGAAAATGGAGCGGAGTCCAGCTACACTACATTTTTATTATTTGAATATCCTTGCTTTGGGGAGTTCAGCTCCACATTTGTGAGCTGTAATTTGAAAAAAAGGTGCCAACATGAAGTTCATTTGAACTGCCAACTCCACTTCGTCAGCTCAGAAATAAATCGCAGGAGTTCCAGCAGGACCGAGGAGTGGATCGTGGCTCAGAAGCACTGGGAAAGCACAGAGGACTGCCAATAAATTGTTTTCTGTGTTGCAGGGGAAAATGGAATTTTTCACCCACTGTCTCACCCTCGCCTCCACAATCTGTTAAATAGAAAAAAAAATGCTCAACTAGGAGTGTTTCCTGATTGGAGGATACACAGAGGTAAGGAGGGTCACCTTAAAGTAGTTGTCCTGGGGAGAAATCCAGAACTCTAAAAATACTCAGCAAAGTAGACTACTAACTTAGGGACTAACTGTCTAGTATTTCTAAAACAAATGTTTAAAGAATGTGAGTTTAGTCTAAATTGTTAAAGTTTAAACTGACTATGGGTCTGTATATTATTGGGAGAAGGTTCAGGAGTTTCTGCACAGAGATTTAAAAGAGTTACAAGCTAGGACTGTTGGGTAGTCAAATATCATGTGAGAGCTCAAGAGTGTTGGGACTGCAGAAGTTGCTGATTTGGGCCTTGGGCATTTAAGTAACAATTTGTGAAGATTAGTTAGGAATGGGTAATTTTTCACATTCATAGATAATGTGGAGTATTAGGGGCAGTTGAGAAGCAGGGGGAGAGTGGGGGAGAGGTGGCAGGAGAAGAAACAGGGTTGGATGCGGGGCACCCAGGAGAGACAGAGTGGTCAGCTGTAATGGATGTGGGTCAGCTGTGTTTCTAAATGCAGTGTGGAGGGCTGGTGAGTGTTGGATATGCAGGCAGCTGGGGCAACTAAGGGAGGCGATAACATGCATAAGATGGAAGCTAGAGAATGAGGGAGGCCCAGGGTAGGGAAGGGGGCAAGGGAGTAGTGGGGGCATAAACCAGAGTGGAGGGGTTGGAGCCTCAAGAGGAAGGGGCAGAATAGTATGTAACTTAAGGAAGGAAACTAATCCAAATGGGGGGATAACAAGACGCCCAGAGATGGGGAGCAGGAATAGGAGGTAAAGGAAACAAGAAAGAGAGTGCAGTCAGAAAGGGGAAGGTGGGGGGAGCCAGGAGGAAGAGGGGATAGAATGAAAAGAGGGGCCAAAGGGTCAAACAGGTTTGCACTACTCAAGGGACTGGAAGAAGAATCTGGGGTGGCAAGATGGGAGGAGGAAATAGGGATGCGATATGTGGGGAGCAGGCTGCGGGCACCCAGGCAAGAGACTGGGAATCAAAAGAAAGGGTCCAAGATGAGGGTACACGGGGGGAGAGAAAAAGGTGGTCAGAAATTTCTACAGGTGAAATGTAGGTACGTGAAGCATGTCAAGAAGAAAGGAAGGCGAAGGTCAGGTGAGATCCAAGCAAAATACAGGGGCTCGGTGGCGGGAGTGCAGACTGGAGGACCTCAGGCAGGAGACAGGGAATCAAATGGGGAAATGCAGAAAGGTTGTAGGCAGGGGGGACGGGAGAAAGGAGGTGAGGTAGATGGGGAAATAGGACCCAAGGGGGAGAGGCCAGGGGGAGTAGGCACAATGCAGGGAAGTAAAGACCATAGTAGAGATGGCTGGAGGTAGGGAGGTGGCCTATCAGCCAAAGGACAGGGGGAGGTGGGGGCAAGCAGACTATTAAGATCAAGAGGAGTAAAGCAAAGAATGGAAGAATGTGTATTAACCTTTGGGGACTATTATTAAGGGCTTCCATTGGAATAAGCAGGGGGACCAGAGGGTAGTGGTATGTGTTCCTGGAATGGAGGCAGGCAGGGCAGGGTCAAGGATAAGGCAGGAAGTAGATAAATCTGGGGGGAAACCACATCTCATACTTCACATAGGCACAAATGACCTAGCTGGGAATGAAGTTCCAGAGATACAGAGATGGTTTAGGGAACTAGGGGAGGGCTGTAGGATGGTGGCTAGCTCAATAACCTTCTCAGAGATTATCCCAGTCCCCTGTGCCAGGACATGAAGGCAAAATAAAATATTTGAGTTCAATAATAGGGTAGAGGGATGGTGCAAGGAAAAAGGTTATGGATACATGGGGGGTGGTGAAATAGGTGGAAGGATAAGAGTATGCATGTCAAAGAAAGACTGCACTTGAGTGCAGAGGGTGCCACAACACTAAAGGAAAAATTGATGGGGCACATGGCAGAAGTTCTGAATTTAAACCTCTGGAGGCGAGTATGTAGCTAGGACAGGAGGGAGAGGCAATATGGAGGCAAAGGTCCTAGCTGGAGCTCTCCAACAAACAAAAAAAGGCATAATAGCAGGGGGCAAAAGGAAGGGGGGGCTAAAGGGTAGAACAATGTGTGCAAATGCTCAGACCCTAAAAGACCCCTGACTTGGAGGTGACTATAATAGTGGAGAATTTAGACCTCATAGCCATAACAGAAACCTGGTGCTCAGAGCACCGGGACTGGGATCTGGCCCTTCTGGGATTCATAGTGCTCAGCAGGGATGGGATGGGGGAAAAGGGGAGGAGTAGCACTCTATGTAAAATAAACTATAAGGGTCACAGAGCTACAGGGAAGAAAAGGGGGTAATGAAGTACAATGGGTGAATCTGGAGAGAGGAAAAGGATCAATACTGCGGGTGGGGCTAGTATACAGCCCTCCTCTGCAGAGTGAGGAAATGCACAAGGTCTTGCTTCAAGATATCATCAGGATGACAAGCAAAGGGGAGTTGCTGCTGGTGGGAGATTTCAACCTCCCAGACATACGCTGGGACCTCCCAGCAACAGCAACCCCTAGGGGCAGGGACTTCTTAGATGTAATCCAGGGAGAATGTCTTTAGCAACTAGTGGAACAGCCAACCAAGGGAGGGGCAATAGTGGATGCCATTTTTACAAACGGGGACATTGTGGACAGGGTGGAAGTGACTGAACTCCTGGGGTCCAGTAACCACAAAACAGTGTTTTTTGAGGTTAGAACCAGATTTCAACAGTTCCACACAAAAACTAAGGTCCTGGATTTTAGAGGGGCAGACTACGAGAGGATGAGGGCATACCTGAGTGAAGCCCTAACTGATCTGGGGAAATGTAAAGGGGTGGAAGAAATATAGAATGGGATCAGGGTAGCTACTGGAAAGGCAATTGAAATAGCAGCCAGGAGGGTTAGCCAAAGTAGGACAAGAAGGAAATCTATATGGTTCACAAAGGAGGTGGCAGGAAGAGAGAGAAGCCAAAAAGAGGGTGTTCCTAGTCTACAAAAATACACAAAGTGGGAGGGACAGGGAATGATATCAGAACTGGCAAAAGGAAGTGAAGAAACTGTCAGAAGGGCTAAAGCACAAGCAGAGTTGAATATAGCTAGTAAAATCAATGAAGGAGATAAGGCCATCTTTAGATACGTAGGGGAGAGAAGGAAAAACAGGGAGGGGATAGCAAGATTTAAAAAAGAGGAGAGGGGGTGAGTGTAGAGGAGGTTGGCCAAAAGGCAAATATACTGAACAAGTATTTTTGTTCAGTGTTCACCAGAAGGAAGAGGAAGAGGAGGAGGCCTAAGATGTGGTTGCGGGGAGGGGAGGGTTTGATACCTCACCCTTCACAGCAGAAAGGCTCTTAAAAGAACTAGGTGGTCTTATGGTAACTAAGGCCATAGATCCAGATGAAGTACACCCCAGGATCCTGAAAAAGCTCAGGAGGGAACTAACAAGAACCACTAGCAGAACTGTTCACTCAGTCCTTAGAAACAGGAGAGATTCCAGATGAACGGAGAAGGGCAAATGCAGTACCACTTCATAAGGGAGGGGACAGGGCAGAGGTGAGAAATTACAGACCACTGAGCTTAACATCAGTGGTTGGGAAGATCATAGAGGCACTCCTAAAGGAAAGACTGGTGGACTACCTGGAAGGGAAGGGATTGATTGATCGCAAGCAACATGGCTTTGTCAGAGGGAGATCTTGTCAGATGACTTTGATGGGATTCTTCGACTGGTGACAGGAGTGGTGGACAGGGGAGGGGCAATGGATGTGGCCTATCTGAACTTCAGGAAGGCTTCTGACATTGTTCCTCATAAAAGATTGCTAAACAAGATGAGTGGCCTAGGGGTGGGGCTGGCAATAACAAAGTGTGTGGGAAACTGGCTCTCAGACAGAACCCAAAGGATGATGGTAAATGGAGTGCTCTCAGAAGACAGGAAAGTAACAAGTGGGGTGCTGCAGGGGTTGGTTCTGGGACCAGTACTCTTCAACATTTTCATTGGAGACATTGCTGACAGTCTGGAGGGTAGGATGTATTTGTTCGCCGATGATACCAAGTTATGTAATAGAGTGGATATGCCAAAGGGAGTTGAGAGAATGAGGGTGGACCTTGAGAAACTAGAGAGGTTTTCCAAGGCTTGGAAGCTTGACTTCAATGTGGATGAATGCAAGGTTATGCATATGGGTCATGGAAATCCATGAGCAAAGTATAAGATTAACAGGGTGAAAATAACAGATGTGAAACAAGAGAGGGACTTGAGAGTCATCCTCTCAACTGACCTGAAGGTGGTAAATCAATGCCAGGCCACTGGGGGGGGGGCAAGTAGAATGTATAAGTCGAGGCATAGCTAGTAGAAGAAGGGAGGTCATCATGCCACTGTATACAGTTCTGGTCAGACCTCATCTGGAGTTCTGTGTACAGTTCAGGAGACCGCACCTGGAGAGGGATATAGAGAAAGGGTGTAGGTGGTTCAGAGGAGGGCTACTCGAATCATACAGGGAATGCAAGGGAAGCCATATAAGGAAAGGCTGAGGGAGCTGCATATGTGCACATTGTAGAATAGTACAGAAGGTGGGATGTGATTGAGATGTTCAAGTATCTTAAAGGTATAAACAGTACACCAAAGGGGGACCTATTTCAAATGATAGGATGTTCAACAACCAGGGGTAACAGTATAAAGTTGGAGGGGTGACGGTTTAAGGGTAGTGTGAAGAAGTACTATTTCACAGAGAGGGTGGTAGATGCTTGGAACAACCTGCCAGAAGGGGTAGTTGTGGGAGAGAGATGGTCTTGGGTTTCAAGCATGCATGGGATAAGTGCATGGGTATACTGGGAGGGAAGGGGGCACGAGTAAGGTCTGAGGAGGGAAGGGGAGCTCATTTAAGCCACCCCTATCACAGCTGGCTTACTAGACTGTGCTCTCCTCAGTTGGTTAAGGTTCTGGTTTTGGGGCCCACTGTGTTCAACCCACCCCCCGGGAGGGCATTGCTGGACTCGGGTATAAAAAGGGGGAGGTTTCCTTTGCAGGGGAACCGACAGGCAAGATGTAGGGCAAGTGGGGTTGGGACTTAAAACCTCCTGGTCTGGGAGGTACCGGCCTTGTGAGTGTCAATGCTATGTGGTTTATA
The DNA here is from genome assembly GCA_016271365.2 of Neoceratodus forsteri. Classification (NCBI taxonomy): domain Eukaryota; kingdom Metazoa; phylum Chordata; order Ceratodontiformes; family Ceratodontidae; genus Neoceratodus; species Neoceratodus forsteri. The sequence goes on from JADMNL010000023.1 coordinate 250,639,795, forward strand.
ATTAATTTCCAAAGGGAAGGGTGGCAGGAGTGTGGCGATAGTGGGGGACTGGGGATCCAGGAGTTCAGCAGTGGGGAGGACAGCAGTTGGAGGAAGGCCCAATCATGTCTGAGTTTGGGAGGCCTGATGCTCTAACAGAAAAGGCATGGTAGTGGGGCTGTCATGGTGCTGGCAGGGCCATGGCAGGGCTTTTTGGAGGTGGCAACTCCAAGGGGTCAGTACCCAATGTGGCACAATGCTGCAGATCAGCTGGTGGGTGTATTCTGGGGATTCGTTTTATCAGGCCTGCTGTGCCCATGTCTGGGGCAGGTCCCATGTTAGACCCACTAATGGAATGCACATGGTGAGGGTAACTGAAAAGGAGGGAGCCATGTCATCCATTCCCTCTGTTCAAGTCTGGCATCTTTTCCCTGCAGGAAAGATGGTGGCAAACTGGTAGGATTACAGGCAAGGTTTCATGGCAGCTGTAGTATTGATTAAAGGCTGCCATCCTGGTATTTCAATTAATTCGGGGAGGGGGAGTAAGGCACTCCCCCAGGTAATGGTCGGATATGGATTTGCACTATTTAAGGGTCTGCGCTTTGATATGGCTTTGGGTATCTGTGTGGAGTCTGCACCTGGTCTAAACAGTTTTAGGCCTGTTACAAGCACTTGTTTTATCTGGTACTGTTTAGTGCCTCTCTAATGCTGCCCTACGTCTGTCTTTGTCTCCCAGCTCCATGGAGCAGAGCAATTTATTTATTTATTAATTTTTAATATGAGAATTGGAATTAATTTTTTTCCCCTTCTACTTCATGTGTGCTAAGATTATTGAATGAATGAATGGATTCCTTCCTCAGATGAAACATACTGGTCAACCCTTTTTTCTCCCCCTAGCCTGGCCTGAAGCTGCAGCGAGTTGTAAGATGAGGTTGGTGGAGGAGGCATAACCTGCACTATGCTGCCAGAAGCAAGTTTGAGGTAAGGCCTTGTTTTCTCTAAGTCTGTTGGCTTTACCTCTCTGGAAGGTTTTCAGTCTGTAACCCCTCCCCCCTTGCTTACCATCGAGATCCCTAGAGAGTGGGGGGGTGGTGGAAGGGATGGTAGCAGTTGTGGGGGCTCATCCGGGATTTAATTTGGAATCAGGACTGAGTGCTTGGGGAAGACTTATCTGCGGGGCTACAATTTCTGGACCATATAACTAATACGATGGGCTCCCTTCAATCAGAGATTATTTTACTAGGGGACCGCAATAGGGACTGATACTCCAATAGTTCCTTACCCCTAAAGACTATTTGCGACTCCTTTGGTCTTTCATAACTCATTTCTGAAATCTCCTCCACTTCCATGCTTGGTCAATTCAAATCAAGGCTACATCTCCACCTCTCTGCTTCCAGCACCTGCTATTGCCATACCTAGCCGGGCCCCCCTCAGCTCAGCCCAGCAGCCCCTAGCCACGGTGCCCCCCTCCTTGCACCCTCCCATCTCTCCACTCCCTCCCTTCTACCATTCCCCCCACCCTCATCCATGATCCCCTCTCCTCTTCCTGCACCAATGTTCAACTTGACAACTGCCTCTGGCAGGCTCTGCTTGTATTATTATGCAACTCTATTTTATCTGCACTAAACCAGAACTTGCTTTATTTGCTTATTGCATTATTGCTCCGCTGTATACCACTGTATTGTCTTGTCCCTGATGTGGAACCTTTATAAAAGAGCCTTGGCTCAAAGGTGTTTGTAATCCTGGACTTAAATAAATAAAATAAATTAAAATTTCTGAAGCAACGCGTCCAAATAAAAAGTGCCCTAAAAATAGCACAATTCTTGATCTCATTTTAGTAAGCAAACCCCATCTGTTTTCACATGCAGGAGTGTTCTTCTCGGATTTCAGCGACCACTGTATTAGAGCAGGTGTAAGATCCACCCCAAAACTACCATCCCTTTCCAAATTATCACTCAAGAGGAAACTGCATAATTTTGACGTCTCCGCATTCCTCTCCAATTTGTGAGATTCCTTGAGATGGCAGGATTTTTACTTGCCCAACTCAGTGTCTGCAGCCTATGATATCTTCCAGAAAATCATGTTAGAGGCTCTAGATAAGCATGTACCATTGGTCCAGACTTGTTCTAAAAATAAATCATGTCCTTGGTTTATGGCCCAATTAAAGGCCTCCCTGTTGCATAGAGACTGACTTTGGAAAAAAGCTCAGAAATCAAAACTTCCAGATGACTGGACATCATTCAGGAAGGCTAGAAACCACTGTACCAATCTGGTTAGGGAGGCTAAGGCTAGCTATTTCAGCAAAGAACTGGACGCTTCCACCAAGTGCTCGGCACACTTCTGGAAAACCATCAAGGATTTTCAAGGGCATGTGGCTACGAGCAACTTACCCACAAAAATCGCCATTGGTGCAACCCGATTGTCGGATAAATTGACTATCCTTGGCCGCTTTTAATAACCATTTGCTACTGCAGGTCTAAGCTTTTGATGCTTCCCCTGCCAATAACCTCTGCTCTAGTCTTGGAGCACCGGACTTACCAGATCCAGTCACAAGCGCGGCCTTCTCCCTCCAGCCTACCACCCTGAGAGAAGCTGAGGATCTCCTCCTACAATTGGATACCAGGAAGAGTGCAGGGGCAGACCAATTGGACCCTTTCTTCCCAAAGCTTAGTCTTCACATCCTGGCTGTGCCCATAATGCACCTTTTTAACCTCTCCCTTTCACAGGGCGATATTCCTCCCATATGGAAAATGGCTCATGTAATCTCTTTTTAAATCTGGAGATCCCAGTGACCTGAATAACTATAGACCAATCTCCCTACTTCCACCCCTTTCCAAACTTTTGGAGAAAATAGTGAGTGTGCAGCTCAGGAACTACCTCGAAAGTGGGAACCTGGTCAGTTCTTATCAGTCGGGATTTAGGCCTCATCACAGTACTATTTCAGCCCTTGCAAAGGTCACCAATGACTGGCAGTGTGCCTTGGATTTGACGAACTTCATTTGCACAGTGTTTCTAGACTTAAGCAGCGAGGTATTCTATACAGTTGACCACTAACTGCTCCTTGTCTCTCTCAGAAACATCGGCTGTGACCCTCCCATCACTGAGGTGGTTCTTGAACTATCTAAAAGGGTGACAGCAACAGGTCAAGGCTGAAGGGGAATTCTCATCCCTGAAACCTCTACTGAGGGGCATACCACAAGGCTGTATACTGGGTCTATTGCTGTTTGCAATTTACATTAACGATATTGATGCTGACATCAAATCTGCTAACATCCACCTATTTGCCGATGACACAGTACTTTATTTCTGAAGACCCTCTCCGGAAGCAGCTTGTAGGGATCTGCAACAGGAATTTAATCTTCTACAACTACTGCACCAGAAACTGCTCCTGAATGCCCAAAAAACAAAGGCAATGCTTTTTTTCCCCTTTTCATACATCAATAACCCCACAACTCAAGGTAATATTCCCCAGATCCACACTCTTCTTGGTGAATTGCTGGAATATGTTACTAAATTCAAATACCTGGGGATGTGGATAGACCAAAAGCTTTCCTTTTGTGAACACATTGAGGATCTCTTAAAGAAGCTTAGGCAGAGGCTTGGCCTCTTCTATAGGATCAACATTTTTTTAACACTGTATGCCAGGAAGAGACTGGTCCAAACCACATCCCTTACCTTATTGGACTATGCAGATTTCCTTTACAGCCAAGGCCCCGTGTCTGCCCTGGCTAAATTAGACACACTCTACCATCGGGCCTTGAAGTTCATAACTCGTCTCCCATGATCCACACATCACTGCTCCCTTTACGCCGCAGTAGGTTGGTAATCCCTTAACTACAGAAGACAGAGGAATGCAGCTCTCTGGACATTTAGGGCCATCACGAAGATGTTGCCTCAGTACATCTCGGATTGTCTTCCTCTAGGTGTGATAGGTAAATATGCCTTAAGGAGTTCCTTCGTTATCTCCCTTGCAGTACCGAAGTTCAAGTTGCACTTCAGCAGGTCTGCCTTATCTCACGCTTTACCCTCTCTCTGGAACAACTTGCAAAAAAAACCTGAAGTTGTTTTACCCAATCAAACTATCAGCCTTCAAAGCACTTTATTCTCGCTCTATCATGGAATCCTCTAACTGCTTCCCCTGATGTCACCTTCCCCTAGCCTCAGCTCCATCTGCTCCAGTTCTTCCCTTTACTGGTACTTCTTTCCCACCCCTCTTGGGCAATGTTACAGCTTATAAGAACTTATCTGACTGCTCCTTCTATCCCAACCCTGTGTTTTTTTCCTTATTGTTAGTTCCTTTTTCATGTGCCCCTGGCTCCCACCTACACTCCTTGCTTATCCCCCTTGACACAATCATGGTGTGTTGCTTTCCACCCCCTAACTGTTGCCACCCTTCCCCTTGCAATCACGACATGCCTTTGCGGGCACTCCATGTACCATGTGTGGCACGTGGACAGCTGGTTCTGATTACAATATGATATTTTTTCTGCAATATAAAATATGTAGGGCAGGCCGGCCTGGTGGCGCAGAGGGTTGAGGCATTGAACGCCACACCTCGCTCCACGCCGGCGACCCGGGTTCGGGAGCGGATTCGGGTAGCCGGTGGGTCGGCCGGGGGGAGCTAGGCTTGAGCGTCCGACGACAGCTCGCCTACTCCGGGGTGGGATTTGGCCGCATTCCGGCACTTGTGCGACCCCGAGCGGAGGCTCGAGGAAGTGCAAGTCCTTGCAGGGATTGGCCGGGTGGCCATTGAGCAGAGCGGACGTCGACGTATGCGTCATGACGTCAGGGGGGGATCGCAGTCTGCTCGGGGAAGGAGAAAAACGGGAAAAGAGCCTGCCTCGTCCGGGAGGAAGCGAGAACCCGGGACGTGCCCGCGATTTGCCCGCGCCCTGGGACAGTCCATGGGGCCGGCGAAACACTAGGATTCTGAGGGTTGTCCCTATCGTCCCGCCGAAGGTAAGCCATGCTCCATGGGGCCTGTGGACTGTTCGTGGGTAGGGTTGCGGGTAGTGGGATGTTCGCGGGTTATCGCCAAAGTGTCAGAGGAGGCAGGCTGAGGGAGGAGGATAAATTACGATTTAAAAAAAAAATATGTAGGGCAGTGTCTGTCAGGAGAAACTGCTGTCTTGCTGAAACTGACATATCAAAACCCCCCAGATATAAGTTCAAAGGACAGGACGTAGGTTAAACTATAGATATCTGAGATGCAATTACTTTGTCAATTTGCTTTGAAGCCAAGAACTAAAATATCCATTTTATAATGCCCTCAGGGAAATCCTTTGATTTGCACTAGGTGTCATGAGGAAAGGGGCATATGCCTGTGTTTTGGGTGTCTTCCAAGGAAGCCAGCTAATTACATCAAAGAGACTTTGATGTTTGTGTGAAGCAGGTCCCAGACTAAAGTGGGAAGTCCAATATGCATTTGCTTAGGGTATCCAGTGAATTACATCAAAGAGACGTTGATGTCTGTGTGAAGCAGATCACAGATTGGGTTGGGGGAAGTCACATGAAGAGAGAAGATTCATGATGTCACCTATTTTTGTTAAATATCTTATTAGGACAGCCTGTGTTATAAAAGATAAATTTTAATACACCAAGGCGGACTTAGATGACCTCAGAGAGAAGGCTGGCTCAAGACTGCTTTTAAGTATCCTGAGCAGACCTCACAGAGAGAGACATTCATTTTCTGACTGAGAAAAGAGAAACATTGAAGCACTGAAAGATTAAGAAAGTAAGAATACATTAGATAAGACCAGTCTGAGAGTATGACTTGTAGGAATTTGCACTTTTAAGCCTATTTTGTTTTTAAGACTGCATGTGTTGGGATATCTTGTTCTGCATTTTACTGTTTTCCTATTTTACTTATTTTAAAGTAAAGATATATATTTTAAAGACAGAAACTGCCTGATGTGCCTTGAAACTTCTTTTTTTTTATAAGTGAAGCTTAGATGGTTATAGCTGACACTGTGCATGAGCTTATTGTGGTACCAAACTGGGAAACAGATAAGAGTTCTCTAGGTCTTGCATAGAGCTCTAAGGGTTCATTTTGTAATACCTGGTTAGGTGCCCATAGGCAAAGATATCTGGCCCCCGAAGACAGAATTATCTGAGCCTGACAATTGGATACGTTAACAAGAGGTTATCAGTTTGAATCCCTCCAGAACTTGGGACAAAGGTGACTCAAACCCACAAAACAGACAAGAGGGTTACCTTGTTTTGTTAACTGTTCACAGTTCTATGCTCAGAGGTTGGCACTTTGGGAGTAGAGGGCTGACCTGCTGAGTGGGGCTGTGACACCATGTACCTCTCTTTACTCACCCTCTTGCATCCTCCTCCCCACCCCTCCCATGCCCCACCAAGCTCCTTCAATCAATAATTGTGTTCAAGGATGCATCAAATACACACTGTAGTTATAGTTGTGTATGTTTAAGCTACATATACTGTACTACAGTTGCTATACTTTTTAGATGCATACTCTTCATGGTCTTAGCTTAATGGCTCTTTTTAATGCTCTATTTCATGTGTCTTATAAACCTCCTGTGTATAATTACTGCTATATGTAAATACTACGTAAGTGTGATTTCATTTTGTATATATTGTTTACCCAATTATGATGTAACTGAGTATTCCTTTGCATGTATTGTTAACCTCTCCTTTCCAGGTCCAGCTAGAAATGAGCTTGCTCAATGATGTTCACCTGGTTAAATAAAGATTTTGATTGATTGATTGATTGATTGACTCATCAAGGCTGTGGTCCCCATTACCAATGAGCCTGAATTTTGGCAGTGCATCATTTGAGACTGCCATTGTGGGGTGTTTGATGCTATTTCAGTTAGCGTCAGTGGCTCAGTAGGTAGCACACTCGCCTCTGAGGCTGGGAGATCAGAGGGCTGTGGGTTCAGTTCCCACATCTGGCACTTGGGTTAATATCCCAGTATCGACACTGTAGTGCAGCATGAGAGGGGTGCTGCACTTCTGAGGTGCCGTGTTTTGGATGAGACATTACACCGAGGTCCCATCTGCCTAGATTGGTGGTAGTTCAGGTGGATGTTAAAGATCCCATGGCACTTATCGAAAAGAGCAGGGGACTTTCCCCGGTGTCCTGGCCAAATTTCCCTCATTCACTAAAAATACCAACAGCTTAATCTGGTTCAAGGTCAGTTGGCATTCATCTGTATCCCCCTCCCCCGGGTCGTGCCTGAAAATAGGCAGGATTTTTCTAGTGCACTTAACCCGGTCAACAAAAACTAAAAAAAAAAATTCTCATCTTCCACTAAGAGAATGAGCCTGGCAGCAAAAAGAAGAGGTCAGCTGGTTCAAAGTGACATTGCTGATTGGTTCATGCTTTGGTTGAATGAGGAATGTGTAAAGAGGAAGGCCATTTTTTCCACAAATGTGTGTCAGCAAAACGCACTCTGAGGAAGGAAGGAAGGAAAGAAAGAAAGAAAGAAAGAAAGAAAGAAAGAAAGAAAGAAAGAAAGAAAGAAAGAAAGAAAGAAAGAAAGAAAGAAAGAAAGAAAGAAAGAAAGAAAGAAAGAAAGAAAGAAAGAAAGAAAGAAAGAAAGAAAGAAAGAAAGTAGCTGATCCTTTCTGAGGAACCCCAGGCCACTGTGCCTGCCTCCCTCTTGTCCCAGCTGTGGAAGTCGGCAGGAAGAGGGGCGGTGGAGGAAGAATGTGCAAAGTGTGGATTTTGAGGTGAGGGGGTGGTCCGTTTGCTTTTGTGCACTAACTGTTCCAGGGGGCCTTTTTCAGGATTGTCAATGGGTACTCCTTTCAGCTATGCTTGGCCCTATCCTGTGCTGGCATTGGTGGGTGCTGCCTCCTTAGTACCCCATGGAGCCTGGATGTTTTTAAAGAGACCAAGCCATTTGAGTCATTGGAGGATTAGAAGCCACCTGTTCCTCCAGAGAAAGTAAGTGAGGGGGCACCTCATGTAGTCCTGGAGGACATGGAGAAGGACACTTGTGAGGGTGCTGTGGGGCACAGCTGTCTGCCCAGCCCCATGGTACCTACCACCGCCAACTATCCTGTTGGCAGAGGGAGAGGTAGGGGATGGGGACTTAGAGCTCGTGACCCCCCAGGGCCCAGGGGGTCAACTACAAGTCCTCTACCTGGTGACAGTTGTGCTTCAGATGCTCCAGAGGGAGAGTTTTCCTATTTGAGTACCACAGCGAAGGTAAAAATGGATGAACCAGAGGAGGCTGTGTGTGTTAGATGCCAGCTGTGCTGCCCCCTGGACAGGCCCTGAAGGCCTACCAATTTACCAATCAAGAGGTGTGCCAAGCCATTTCTTATCCTTATCAGAACTCTGTGTTAAAGCTGCCAGACAACACCCCATGCCTTCCGAGCTGTGCAAGGCCACCTGTATTCGGTTGGATGGACTCTTGAGCAATGACCACATGAATGTGCCATATAGGACTCAGGTGTGGCTGGAGCTGGACCAGTGTTCAACAGCTGCCCCAGTGGTCACAGGCTGAAAGATGGGTGAGTTGAAGGATGCATATTTAATACCTGACTGCTGAATATCCTTATGTCCCGTAGAGGTTGTGGGACATCACAAAAGAAAAGCAGCCTGACTGGGTGTTTGGGGGAATGGTACAAATGTTCCAACAGCAGTCTAAGTTGTCTGGCCCACCGACCCAAGAAATCATCCAAAAAGCCAGAACTATGTGCTATTCGTCCCCCTAGGCAGGACTGTCTCTGTTTAAACATTATGCTCTTGTCCAGGGTGTGACTGCTGGCTGTCTTGCAAAGCACTACATAACATCTATGGACTCTTTTGCCAATGAAACCACCAAGCCAGGCCTGGCCTTCGATTTTCCCCACGGTGGAGGGCCCGCCATTTAGAAGAAGATACTCAGCTTCTGTGATATGCCAGAACTGTTCTGCATGTTTGTCCAGCTGTTCCTAGTTTAAAAGTAACAAAGAAAATTTTGAAAGAGACTGTGCCCGGTGGATTGTGCTGCAGGACTCTTCCGTAGAGGCTAAGAACTGGGACTGTTTGAACTGACCCCCACTGTGACTGTTTATTCCTGTGGTTCAAGAAAAAAGAAAAACATCTTTTTTTTGTTCCCTGATGGAACTTAACACAAATGAGTCAAAATGTTAAAGGGACACTGTCAACCTCTTAGGTCTCAAAGTGTCCCTAGTTTAAAAAACACATCTTATGATTGCCAGCATTCTGCAAAAATTGCTTATGTAGCTGGTAGCTTGATTCTGACTCTTTTTTTCTTTAAAAAGTTGAAAAACAAACTGCCAACCACATTGGTGTTACCACACAAACATGGGTTTGTTTACATTCCTTGATCAGCTCCAGCTGCATCTTTTCTGGACTTGGGAACACCCACAACATAGTCTAGCCCCTTATGGTGCAGTGGGAGTTTAGGAGGCTGCTGCCTCAAGAGTGACTGAACTGTCTGGGTGTGTTTCTAATGCTCAGGATACATGCAGTAAGAACAGATCCAGGATTTTAAACAAAACAAAGTTGTTTATTAATATACATTAGCATGCATTTCAATTCTACTAAACAAGGAGATAGACAAAACAAACAGCAATATCAATGAATGTTAGAGCAGGTAAGCAATCATAAAATGTAAGTTTTTAACTAGAAGTAATATAATGAAAAACAGGTTGACAGTGTCCCTTTAACAAAGAATCTACCTCTTGCTGTGAAGACTTGAGTGAGAGTGTGTATGGAGCTGGAGTGACTGAGGTGAGTGTGTGTGTGTGGAGAGAGAGTGGGATTCTAATAGTTAAATATTCAAGTTAGATAGCTATGGTAAGAGCAGCCTGGCTTTATTGTTTTGATAATTTTAAAGTTAGAGTTATCTTTAACATCATTTCTGGGCAGGAGCAACTCCACAGGCCAGTTTGTTTGAAGAAGCCCTGGGGAGGAGGAGCATTTTGGACTTGCTGGTGTGCTCTGAGAAGGTGCTACTAGGCGGGGAGTGTGCATATCCATTCCAATGGGCACATTCGTGGGCTGGCTAGATGCCCCATTTCCAGGAGAAAATGAGTTTAGTTTCAAGGGGGGAGTGTAAGCTGCCCCTCTCAGGGCTATCTTATTACACCATGCTTTCCCCTGTTGGTTAGGGTCCTGGCTTTGGAACTTCCTGTGTTCTACCCCCTGGGGGGTGGCATTGCTATGGGCTCAGGTATAAAAAAGGGGAGGTTTCCTTTGCAGGGGAGCCAATGGGCAAGATGTAGAGCAAGTCGAGTTGGAGCTTAAACCCCCGGCCGGGAGGTACTGACCTTGTGAGTGTTAATGCTACATGGTTTATAGTTAACTTCTGAAGGAAAAGGTGTTAGGGCGTGGTGACCATGGGGACTAGGGATCCAGCTGCTCAGTGGTGGGGAGGACAACAGTCAGAGGAAGGCCCGATCATGTCTGGGTTTGGGAGGCCTGGTGCTCTAGCAGAAAAGTATGGCAGTGGTGCTGTTGTGGTGGTGGCAGGGCCACGGCAGGGCTGTTGGAGGTGGCAGCTCCAAAGGGTCGATGCCCGGTGTGGCACACTGCCACAGATAAGCTGGTGGGTGTATTCCTGGGATTTGTTTTATCAGGTGTGCTGTGATCCTGTCTGGGGCAGGTCCCATGTTAGATCCACTAATGGAATGCACATGGTGAGAGTAACTGGAAAGGAGGGAACCATGTCGTCCATTCCCTCTGTTTAAATCTGGCATCTTTTCCCTGCAGGAAAGATGGTGGCAAACTGGTTGGGTTACAGGCAAGGTTTCAGGGAGGCCGTGGTATAGATTAAAGGCTGCATCCCTGATATTTCAGTTAATTCAGGGAGGGGAAGTAAGGCATTCCCCCGGGTAATGTTCAGATATGGATTTGTACCCTTTAAGGTCCTGAGCTTTGATATGGTTTTGGGTATCTGCGTGGAGTCTGCGCCTGGCCTAAATAGTTTTAGGTCCGTTACAAGCACTTGTTTTAGCTGGTATTGTTTAGTGTCTCTCTAATGCTGCACTATGTCTTTGTCTCCGGCTCCATGGAGATGAGCAATTTATTTATTTATAATGTATGGTAAGTGCCTATTAACCACCATAATCAGCAGTTACACAGCTTTGTTGTGCACTGTTTAGAATTTTAAAAGTTGTTAACCACACTTCAGAACTTCCAAACAGTGGCATAACAAAAGAATGCAGCAGAATTCCATAATTCTCACACATAGAATGCAAACAGTGTTTTTGACCGTACACTATAAAGATGATGGCAGGATCGGGTGACAACCGCATCCAAAATCACTTCTCGTGTTGCTGGGTTACAGTAAGCCTCTCGACTGCGGCTCTTGAGGTTTACCATGTTGACCTAGCAACCACTCGAGGTGATTACAGCATGGTTATCACCCGATCCCCAGCCATTATCCTCTATATTCATTTTTAATATGAGAATTGGAATTACTTTTTTTTGCCTCTACTTCACGTGTGCTGAAATTATTGAATGAACTAATGGATTTCTTCCTTGGACGAAGCACGCTGGTTATTCCTTTTTCTCCCTTGGCCCGGCCTGGAGCTGCAGTGGTAAGATGAGGTTTGATGGAGGAGGCATAACCTGCACTGTGCTGCCAGAATCAAGTTCAATGTAAGGCCTTGTTCTCGCTATATCTGTTGGCTTTACCTCCCTGGAAGGTTTTCGGTCTATACTCCCTCCCCCCTTGCTTACCATCAGGACCCCAGATACAGGGGGTGGAAGGGGTGGTTACAGTCAGTAAAGGGGGATACAGGACAGACTAGGTGGGCCTAAAAGGTTCTTATCTGCAAACACTATTATCTATATGTGTATGTATGTATATGATATATTGTCATAACACTAGGGTTACTTAGAATCCACTGCATGGAGTCTGATTTGTCAGATTCTGACCTGATTTTTGGAATTAGGATTTTCAGAATTGCAGTCCAAAAATCCTAATTCCTTAATTAAAACCTAAAAGCTGTTTGCACATAGGAGTTCAGGATTTGGGAATCCAAATCTGATTTTGAAGTCCTTTTAGGATTTGAATTGGAATCAGATTAGGAATCAGAACTTCTTACATTCCTAAGCAGTATAATTGGATCAGAATTAGTGCAATGCAGAATTTTCAAATTCTGTCAGTATGAAATTTCACAGAATTTTTGAAATTCTGCTGAAATTCTGCTGAATTTCACTAGAAATGGAATGGCAAGATTCTGTGGCAGAAAAATGCAGAATGAGTTTCTCCACATATTCCATGGATCTCAAAATTTTCCATGGAAATAGTTGCAGAATGATTTTCCATGGAAAAGATGCTGTTCTGCAGCAGGCTGAATTCCTCAGAAAACCAGTGAAATTCTGGCAGAAATTCTGCTGGCTGAATGGTCATTCTGCGTTATTTTCGCTGGTGGAATTCCACATTCCGCACAGTACTAATCAGAATGACTGGATTCTGCACATCCCTGCAGGCGTCTCCCAGGATGACCTAGTACATTGCTGTGAACTGACTTGCTCACTCAATCACACTGCCACCAACCTGATACAACTCACCGGGGCTGCTTCCATTGAGTCCCTCCGCAGACTCTCCACAAAGAGAAAAGCTTTGCTACTGCTCACACAGTACAAGGCCTCTTGGACCTAGGAATCCCCTAGTTGCTCCAGGTACATCTCACCCCTACCTGTATCAAATGCAGGTTTACCTTTATCTTGGTAGTGCTCTTTGGATGGCGGACAAAGGAACTGTCTGGAAAACAGATTATCTGTACTAAAATGTTAAAGTCACCAATATATTAAATATTAAATATTTAAAGAGTTGGTGTAGTGTCTGAATTAATAGTAACTTTCAGATGTAGTCAACTATCACTTTTATATCTGAAGTAGTTTGTCTTTTCTTTTGCTAATTAGAAGATTTTCCACCTGGCAGTACTGGAGTGATGTGCGAAGCAACACTCTGCCTGGAGTCTATTAGGTCCACCCAGATCGGTGGTCTTCCTGAATCCTTGGGGTCAGGGGGAGGGCTCTGGGTGTGCAGTAGCCAGGGCGCCAAAACAGATTAACGTTTTTCAAAAAGTGTCAGTTCGGTTCCTCCCACTATATCATCACTACTGAGACCACATTGACTGTGACATCATTAGTAACCAAGGAGGACCACAGTTTTTATGAAGTACAAGGAGACACAGATGGAGGGAATAGGGTGGTATATCTAGATGAACAGAGAGAGAGGCAGGAAGGAAGGTGAAGGTGGCAAAGGTTCAAGCAGAGGATTGCCCTGGAGGTAAAATAAGGGGATAAGGCTTTCTTCAGGTATGTTAGTGAAAAGAGGAAAGCAAGGGAGAGGGGATAGTGAGGATCAGGAGAATGGGGGGGGCACTGTGCAGAGGAAGATCAAGAAAAAGCTAGCATTTTAAATGAATACTTCTGCTCAGTCTTCACGGTGGAGGGGGAAGGGATGGACAGGGATATATTAGCAGGCACCAAGGGGAGTGGGGAGTGAACTCAAGTCCATTTTCAGAAGAGAGAGTCCACTGGGGATTGGAAGCCCCTTAAAGAAAACAGGTGATGGGGCCAGATAGGATCAACCCAAGGGTACTAAAAGAACTAAGCAAGGTGCTAGCTGCTGTTCAGGCAACACTATTCAGCACCTCACTGGAGAGAAGGGTAGTTCCAGAGGGCTGGGGTAGTTCCAAAAGAGTGGAAGAGGGCCAGTGTGGTCCCACTGTACAAGAGTGGCAGTAGGGAGGAGGCCAGTAATTACAGACCAGACAGTCTCATATTATGCAGGATCATAACATATACTCCCTGGAGGAGAGTGAGAAGAGATATGACTGACACCTAAATGTACCTCCCAGGGGTGAGCAGGGTGCAGGAGAGGAGTATATTTCAGAGAAGAGGAACACCAAAACATGGCAGAATGCTATAACACTTGCTGGGGGAAGTTTAAGAGGGACGTGAGGAAATACTTCTTCACAGAAAGGGTGACAGATCCCTGGAACAGCCTGCTAGAAGAGGCGGTGAGGGTGAAGACAGTGGGGGGCTTCAAGCATCCGTGTGATAGGCACATGGGCATAACAGTTAGAGGAAAGGGGGAGGAGGGACATCTGTAACAAAATAGCATCCAGGGTGCAGTAATAGGCCAAGAAAATAGGGAAGACTAGATGGGCCCATTGTTCCTTTTCTGCTAACACATTCTGTGTTTCTGTTGCAAGCACTGCATATTGGTATGTAAATAATATGGGTTGTGCAACATCTTTGCCATTCCTGTCAAAAAGGTTCAAAACAGTAACACACGTGACCGTAGCATACCGCAGAATGACAAGCAGAAGTTAAGATTTGAAGCAGGAATTAAGAGATGAAAAAATGAGAACAAATTAATTGTGGCAACATGAGAAATGTAGGTAGAAATAGATAGGGGCGTACCTAAAGTCAGCAAGGATATGGTGGTGCTGTATTGGGAGGGCACTGGAAACAATGAATGTAAGCAGTAGAAACGTGTTATAAACATTACTAACAAGAGTAGCAAGCAAAAGAAAGTAATAGGAAACGTGCATGAACTATGGCAGCATGGGGGGGCAAAGATTGGGGAGGGATAAAGAGCAAGTGCAGCAGAGTGCCTAATGTGAATTGCAATGAATGGCAGCAGATTTGAGAGGGGCAGAGAGAGCAAAGGGGAGGGGAGGAAAGAGCAAGTGCTAGAGATGGGGGAAGGAGAGGTGAGGAAGTGCCACAGATTAGCCAATATGTAGGGAGTATCTGGGGAAACACCAATGCTCATCTAACAAGTCCCATGATAGTCCGGCAGTGGTGTTAATGTAAACACAAGGGTGCAGAATCATATAAAATTAAACATTTTAAAATAGTCCCATTGAGTTATATGGAGTGTGCTCTCGTGCTCTTCCTGATCGGACATCACATTACATGAAATGACTCCAGCTGCATTGAGTTATGGACATATGGATTACAGAAGTCCATTTTTTTATTATACAATATCTTACATTCCTTTAATCGCATATTAGTTAAGCAGTAAGGCATGATGGTGGGGGCTGGGGGTTAATTTGAGGTAACCCACACCTGCACACATAACCACATGAACTGATAGCATGGTTCACCATGGAGGTGAGACTATTGGTAGCCCCCCCCACGAGTCACATTACTGCTATTATGAAAAACAGGGAAGAGTACACAATGGGGGGGGGGGTATTAACAACAACAAAAATGGAAAGGGACCTGGGGGTAGTCATAACAGATGACCTAAAGGTAGGCAAGCAATGTGAGAAGGCAGTAAGGAGGACTGGGAGGGGGATACTGGGATCTATAGGAAGAGGCATCACTAGAAGAAAACAGGAAGTTGTTATCCCCCTGTACAAACAGTTGGTGAGACCCCATCTGGAATACTGTGTGCAGCTCTGGAGACCCCATCTCCACAAGGACATACTGTATTACTGGGACTGAGGTTAAACATCCTAATAATGTAACATTAACTGCAAAAATTAGGTATGTCATCATATGTGACACCACATTTGTTGTTTATGCTTTGTGGTGTTCATGCAGAACTGTGTATATTGAACGCACTGTCCGAGCTCTGAAAACCAGAATACAGGAACATATCAGATCAATTATTAACAAATGCATTGATAAGCCAGTGGGTTTACATTTTCACCAAAAGCACGATTCTAATCCAAAGTGCTTGCAATTCATGGGAATTGACTATGCCCCAGTACTTAAATTTGGAGGTGACAGAGTTAACTTGCTTTTGAGAAAAGAAAGCATGTGGATTTACAGACTCAGAAGTCTGAAACCAGTAGGTCAAAACGATGAACTTGATTTAAAACCATTTTTCCAGTAAGAAAGGAAATAATAACGTAGTGGATTGTTTAACTTGTAATTTGAGCTTAGAAACAATATCATTTATGTTTTTCCTTTCTTTTTTCTCTCTAGGCTGTAGTTGGACTTTGAAGAGAAATGTGGATCCCCCAGAAATTGAGATGTTTTGCCATCTGGAATGGTGATCACAGTGCCTCTCAGTCTGCTCACCTCACCCTATATCTCTTACTATTATAAATTATAAATTAAAACACCTTTGAATACTCTATTATGTTTTGAAATTGGAACAGTATGTATGTGCTTTTAGGAAAGGGTCCAATATAAACTTTAAAATTCCCTCTGGTCATTTTTACCACTAGAAATGCCAATAGTTATGATATCAACTGATATGAGACATATAACATATATATACAGTATATAGAGGTTGTATAATATACTGCTTCTAATTCTACTGGCACATTCACCATTTTATGTTTTGTATAATCACATAATAGTCTGGTAACTCTGCTACTTAGCTTTTCATTTGTGTTATTTTGTGAACTTTGATTTAAGAATTATTAGTGAATGAGTTCAACTGATGTTAATTAACAAGGAGACCATAAAGTGACGTGGTTTGTACCTTTTAGCCACACACCCTGACGAAGGCTTTATTTATTTATTTATTTATGTCGTTTTTGTTGACCGGATATGTGCGCTAGACAAATTCTGCCTATTTTCAGGCATGACCCAGGGGAGAGGGATACAGATGAATGGCAACTGACCTTGAACCAGATTAAGCTGGTGGTGGTATTTTTAGTGAAGGCTGACGAAGGCTTAACGTCGAAGCGTTGGGGTAGCTGGCGACAACCTGTGTTTGGACTGCCAAATAATTCTAATAAATTTAACTTGACTTTTGCTAATTTTGTGTAGCAGTTTTTGCTGTTTGGAGTGCACATCTTTGGAACTTGCTATTATTTTCGGCTGGTGGCCCAGGTTTTGCAACCCCTCACCTTGTTGTTTACATTGGCCCTTTTGGGATTGTCCGTAAGGACATAGACAGGATGGAGGCAGTCCAGAGGAGAGCAGCTAAAATGGTGCAGGGTCTGCACCAGAAGCCATATGAAGAGAGACTAAAAGCGCTTAATATGTATACACTCAAGGAAAAGAGGGAGAGGGGGACATGATAGAAACTTTCAAGTACTTCAAGGGAATCAACAAAGTCCAAGAGGGTAGCATCTTTCAGAAAAAGAGATGTGCAAGAACAAGGGGCACAATTTGAAGATGGAGGAGGATGACTCAGGGGCAATATGAGGAAGTATTTTTTCATGGAGAGGGTGGTGGACGCATGAAACGGCCTTCCTGAGGAGGTCACGTGGTCAAAAACAGTAGGGGAATTTAAGAATCCATGGGACAGGCATAAGGCAATTCTAGTGGGAGGTAGGAGGAAGTAGGCTATTAGTAAAACTAGGATCTGCAGCTTATCCAATAGTTAGGGAAATGGGCAGACTAGATGGGCTAAGTGTTCCTTATCTGCCATCAAAGTCTATATTTCTAAAGTAAGTTGACTCTGTGGCCTTAATAATAATAATAATAATAAAAAAACCCATACTTTTCAAATCCCAGGAATCTATCACTTATGTCTGACAACAGCTATCATTTCCTCGGGAATGAGCAGCCCTGAAGATATAGAATTTCATGCTAATGATGACATTTCAGAATGAAATTCAAGCTCTGCTATGTGGTCACGCTCACCCCTGTCTTCTAACATCAGATTTATTTCTCCACCTGTAGAGAGCTGTCACTCCAACGTCATCTCTGCACTTCTGGCTGGTTTACGATTTATTGTTTTAATATCTAATAGAGTTCATTCAGCGATACTTCGTGTTAGGGCATTTATTTATTGTGCTGTGTATATTTTAGGTTATTTCTCCAGTTTCTAATTGGTTCTCGGAAACCACAGAAGGCTGTTCCTTGGCGTGGTTCCCACTTTGAGGAATGACTATATAGACAATATAACATTATAAAATAAATAAAACATTTTTTTGTATAACTGTTTTACACTTTTTTTAATTTCTGTTTATGCCTTCTTCTCTTCAGCTTGTCCTAGCCCTCAGGTCTTCCGCCACCTCCTGAGCCTGCCCCAGCTATGGTCACTCACCTCCATGTAGCTTCTGGGTCCCCCAGGCATGGTCGAGATGGCTACCAAGTCCCCTGAAACTGTGCACTTCATCAGGCTGTGCTGTGCTGGGTAGGTGGAGACCTGGGAGCTACTGCAGTCTTCTTGGTGGAGGTGCTGGGGCCATTTTCCTGGTTTCCTCCCTTACCCAGGAGATGTCACATTCATGGATGCCAAGGTGATTCTGCCCACTCTCTTCATGTGTCTGGTCACGGTGTCAATGACGTTTCCTCCCTCCACTTCCTTCATCTGCACTCCCACTTGTGGTCAACCAGGTGGCAGTATTGCACTTGAAGACTGCACCATCCCACCCTGGAGGAGGAGAATGTCCTTTGAGATGCTTAATTCTTCTCCCTTTACCTGGCTCCTAACGATCCAAGCTCATTCCAGCATCCAGGTGGCTGGCGTTGTGAGCGGTAGTGCTACCAGTCCAAACAGGCTGGCCTGCTTTGTGGTTTTGCTGTACATTTCTGGGAACCAAGATGAAGTTTTGTTGTTTTTCATTAGTGAACCTTTTTGAGGTAACTTACAAATTTGCGGTTTTCATTTCAGGAACCAAACCACATTTCTTACTTAAAAGCTCTTTTTTAACATTATTTAGACTTACTGTCTTGTTATCTTTTGAGATTTGGAGCTTGTCAGCAGACAGTGAAAATAGTGCTTGACAAGAAAAAACTAAACAAAAAAACATGTCACTGTCCCTCTTCCTGATGAAGGAAAGGAGTTACCAGTGGACTTAAAAACAAATGCCATTAGCAGAGAACATGACAAAGGCATGGCAATTTCTCCATGCTTTCCAAACTATGGGAAATTTCATGAATACGCTTGCCTCCACTGCAGGCCCAAGTTCAGTTCCCAATGGCTGTGGTGGAGGAGGTTTAAGTTTACTATTAAAATGAGGAGGGAGAACCCATAGAACCAGACAGTTCTCCTGAGCAGGAATTTGGCCATACTAAACCTTGAGAGGACTGTACCTCTTGTTATATTTTTGTAAGGCATTTGGTAAATGCCCTCAACATTTCCTCCCATGAAATGGAAGTAGAATTTATGGATATGATGGGATTAGCTCCCCCAAAGAACGTTGCTGTTTTCCATTCACAAATCCCTCAAAAAGTCACAATCATGTTAGTATCCACTTTAGTTCAGTTCAAGTTTATTAATAGACAGGTTATGTATTTGTCAATAACAATCACACTCACATATAACATGCACAATTACTACTGTAATTTAAATTCTGCTTTTCAGGCTTTAAAAACATATTCAGCCAAAACAAGTAATTTCCTTACAATGGGCCCTATGCATGAAGCCAGCATACCGTGCGCAGGATGTGTGTGTAAGCATCAAGGGAAAATACGCGTGTGCTGTGATAATGCCCCATGCACGACATGTGTGCAAGGTACCGCATATGGCATGATCTCGCAGGCATGCATCCTACCAGCACGTCGAATATGCGGGGGCATAAACGGTGCATAGCAGAATGCTGAGCACATGCATGAATGTATGTGGGCGATGCATATGTGTAGCGCATGGTGCATATAGATATGCATGCCACAGGGCAGCTGTAAACCTGTGCATATACCTGGAGCAGCAGCAGAAACACAGGGCTCCGGCCGCAGGGGTGGGCATAGCACTGACACGCTAACCCACACAGTCCCCCCCTGCCCTCTCACACACAACATACCTCACGGATGGGCAGGCAAAGCCACATGGTCCTGGTATGCAAGGGCTGTGGATACCTGTCTCGTGACCCATAGCATGTTGGCAATGTGTCCCAGCTGCGGATCTGTGCCACAGACCCATGGCATGAGGGTGGTGCACACAGCCACTATGAAACTTACCAGTGACTGCACAGACCACCTTGTGCATAGTGGCCCCACCCATCCATCTGGCAGCCCTGTGGGCTGTGCCTGACCATGGACTCCCCCGACCCTCCTGAATGGCTAGCCATGGCATGACTACCCCATGCCACAACAGGTGCACCGGTCATGACTGTCCCTTCCCCAAACCCATGCAGATGTACTGCTGGCCTTGCCATGCCATCCCTCATCGCAGTCCACAAGCGGCATGCAGGGCCGGACCATGCATGGCCCTCCCATGGGCCTCCCCTTGCCACATGCTGTATGCAGGCATTGACCAGGGTGCGTCTCCCCCACCAGTCCTGCATATAGCATGCCCAGCCAGCACAGCCCCCACCCCACACACTCTCACACAGGACAATGAAAAGCCGTGTTATACAAGAAGTGTTTACTGTTGACGTGTGTGACATGTACAATCAAAAGGAGATACTCAGGATGGCACAGGACCTCCACTGCAGGCCTGCACCCCCACCTACACACAACCCCCCTGCCACAACCCAAACATTACTAACAGTACAAACAACAGTTCCCAATGCAGAACACGGGCTCACTCCGACACCCACAACCAACAACAGAGTGCAGACCACCACTATTGCCACAGTGCTGCCAGGTAGTAGCACCAGTGGTCGACGGCCTGGCTGTTCTGCAGCTATCCCTTCTAACGTCACAGGCCCCTCCATTCATTGGTGCTTCCGCCATGGCCATGACTCTTCATCCATGCTCAGCTCATCTGGCTCCCATGACCACTCCTCCCTCCCCAAAGCAGCATCCGCTGCACAGGTCCCCTGTGGCACTGTGGAGAGAAAGGCACAATAAGTACATGGGCATTGGTCCCTCCCCCCCAACATGGAGACAGTGGCCTCCACAGCTGTGCAGGTGTGCAACACTTACCTGTGATGGGACGGTGACCCACCACAGGGATCAGGACTCTGCATCGCCATGCTGCCCTTCATAATAAAGAGGGCCATCTCTAGAGGTATGCCAGAGTACCTTGGCATCATGTGCTTCCAGCAGCATCTATGCATGCCACGTGGGTGCAACATCATGACCTCGGCCCAATCTGGCTGTAGCATCCAGTGTAGTTCCAGGCATCTCGGCATGCCCGAGTCATACTGTACGGGGTAGGGTAGGGAGACACAAGGTGAATGCAGTGGTTAATATACAGGCAGACATGGTAAAGGCAGTAGAACAGCCATGGACTGCATGGTGTGACATGGCCATGATACTCACTGGGTCTATCCGCTGTGTGGCCCACAGGGTGCATACCCACCTCTGTCAGAACTCTCCCTCAGTGGCCCACCAGAGCATTCACGGGAAGCATTCCATCCTGTCCCTCCTTGTCCAATGCATGGGCTGCATGCATTTATACCCTTCCATTTACGCAGTACACGTGGCACGTGTGCACACATGTGCCACCCACTGTGGCATGTTTTGACACATGTGGTGAGCCCCACCACAGTGGCACAGAACCAGTGAGATGCATCAGCCCATCACACCAGAACGATGGATGGCATGCGTGCATGTGCATGACCTTTGTGCACCGCTGGGCCTCTTTTTCAGGGCTGGCAGTGTGCAACACTGCTCCCACAGTTTGTGGCGTGTGTTGTGTACCAGGCAGGGAATTGTCTGGCAGACACACAGCGTGCAGTCACATAGCGATCACTGGGTGTGCCACCGCGGTGGACTGTCACACCAGCAGTTGTAATCCAACTACACCTATGCAACCCCACCCAGGAAGATGCTAGGATTACGGTACTGCATCCCTCTGTGCTGCGATGTCCATGGATGCATGTGTGGTGACAGTGCGACCATGACGTACTTGCATCGGATACTGTTTCACAGCATTGGAGGATGTACATATAGGTTCACTCACACAGGACACTGGTACAGCAGCAGATGGAGCCCATGTCTGCATGCATTTCCATGCCCCATACACCACCACATAGCACAGCTGGGCTGTGTGGCATGCACATGAATGACATGCTTCACAGGTCTGCGAGCAGCAGCCATGGCAGCTCATGGCCATGTGCCACACATGGTGCATGCACTGACCAGAGGGAGGTCATGCACAGGTGCACACCCGGTACACTGTGCGCCCTATTTAAATGGTGATGCCATAATCCGGTGCTGTACCATGTACACACCATTGACTGTACAACAGAATATGCCCAGGACTGCTAAATAAATGTCTATCTGCGGCATGCATGGCAAGCAAGGGTTAGATGGCCACAGCCACTGGAGTGCGTGTTCAGATCACGCATGGATGGTAATACGTTCTGTGACACACAATGCCTGGAATGCTTCAGACTGCCATGGCTCATGGTGCTGCAACTGTGAGACTTCATGCGTGACTGTTTTGCTCTGTGGACAAGCCAATCCAGGACCATATCTGTGGAGATGAAGGTAATGTGTGCCCTGTCATATTACACCACGGGTCCTTCCAACAGGTGGCATGTGGCGCCATTGGCGTCCAGCCAGTCATCGATGTCAGGGCCCTTGCACAGATTATTGATGCACTGCTAGTGCACATGTATGACCATATATGCCTCCCAAAGTCTAACACAGAGGTCCGTGCCACCAAACAGGCATTCTATGGCATGCATGGGATGCCCAACATCCTTGGCACAATTGATGGCACACAAATAGCCATCCTGACACCATCCACGTCTGAGAAGGCATATTGCAGCCACAAGGGCTTCCACAGCATGAACTGTCAGGTGGTGTGGACTATTCACAGATGTGTGTGCCCGGGTCATGCCACACCGCTTACATATTCAATGCCTCTGGGGTTGGAGTGGTGCTCTGGACAGGCCATGTGGAGCGGCTGGCTCTTAGGTACAGTAGGTGTGCTGTGCACATGTGTGTGTGTCTGTATCCACGTGCGTGTTGCCCTACATTGCCATGCTGACATGTCTCTCATCCCACAGGTGATGGTGGATATCCACTGCAACCATACCTGATGACACCAATCCTGTTGCCTGTGACTGCAGCTGAGGAGGCGTACAACACTGGACACCATTAGACACGGTCCATTGTGGAGTGGAGCATTGGTATGCTGAAGATGTAATTTTGCTGCCTTTACCACACACGGGGGACCATCATGCTGTTGCCACAGCGTGCCTGCTGTGTATTCACCATCTGCGTCATGCTACACAACATGGCCGTGTGCCACAGGCTGCTAATACCCAACTATCAACCTCCGGACATGCCGCATGGCCAGAAGCATGATGACCAGGTGTGAGGACAGGAAACAGTGGCCGGCCGCACAGCATGGACAGCGGTGATGAATGGAACCTTCTGTCAGTAGTCACCATGCCATTAACACTCTGATCAGCATCTGCATCATCTGACAGAGACCATGCACACACCACTGGGTGGCATCATCAATGGCATCCCTCACAGAGCAGCATTGCATCTGGCCTCATGCATCAGATGATGACATCACCTGATGGCGTATGTTGCCTCCAGTGCAGCTGTGCTGTTGAGGTGGTGGGGATGGCCATGACTGGCATTTGGTGACAGGGCACATTTGCCACTGTTGTAAGCCCTGTACCATGGCATGGTAGTGAGCCACACAGGGGTCCGCCCACCGCACCACTAAACCGTCATCCACGTGCGCGCCTTGCGGACACTGCAGCCACTACAGTGCTACATCCAGTGCATGTCCATTCCCGCCACTGTGTCTGTGCATATGTGTGTGTGTGTGTGTGTGTGTGTGTGTGTGTCTGTCTGTGCATGCATGTGTGTGAACGTGTATGTGTGTATGCGTGTGTTCACATATGGCACTACTTGTGTGCCACACCTGCTGCATCGCAATGCCACAGTGCCCATGCCAGTCTGCACTGGCAGCTGTTCCTCATGGCCATTGTGGCATGTACGGGGCCACCTGGTCACCTCCCATTGACCGTGTCTCCCAGTGACAGGTCAGTCCAAGGGTCCTGCCACCCATACCCCTGTGGGGTGGTGCCTGCCGTGTTCCAAACAGCACCAACACCACACTATCGGTGACACACTCTGGTTCTGTGTTGGTTGTGCCTGTGCCCCCAGACTGGCTCTCCATGGTGGCTGTGCTATCACTTTCACTGCATGTTGCTGCCTCCATACTGTGCCCTATGTTGAGTAAGCTGTCATCCTCCTGCACCTCGGGTGGCCACACATCGTTGTCCGCCATGGTGTCTCATCGGCACTGTATGCCTGTGGTGGCCCTACTGACAGCCACTGTGCACTACCTTACAGTCGCCACACCACCCATCTGCCATGGTGGTCTGCCCCAGCCACTTAGGATGTCAACCTTGTGTTCCAGCACTTGTGGCATTCGAGTGACATCCCAGCCAATGTCACAGATGATGCCTGTCTGCTATGTTATGGCCTCAGTATTGCAGTGCTGCACCTTGAGGCAGTCCAGCTCCAGCTGCCACAGCTCCCTGTATTTTGGGTCCAGTAGGACCACACCCCATCAAGGCCCCATGTGTCCCATCAGTCTGCTTGATGCGCCCTCGTCCGCACTATCAGGCCCACCTCACATGACCAGCTGCACACCCACTGCAGGTCACGGTGCACTACTGCCAGGGGCCTCCATGTTAGTGCATGTTGGTGACCGCTGTGAGGGCATGGGTGCCTGCCCACTGTGCCCGCTGCTGCTGGTGTCCTCTAATGCATCATTTTTGGCCAGCTCCATCACGGTGTCCACATCAATGCTCTTCTTACCTAGGGTGGTGTCCTCAGCCGAGTCTTGCCTGTTGTCTGCTGCCTGTCTAGGACCTGTGGCAGATGGGCCAAGAGTGGGTGATTACTGACCAACACCTTCCACCATGCCACTGTCATGGTCATGTCACGGGGAGTACTCACCTGTGGAGCTGTCATTTGTCATCTGTCCTCAATGGGTGCCTGCAGCTGTCTGGGGTGGACACACCTGCGGTGGGCTGTCACCATGTCCACCAACCCTGGCATGCTCTGTTGGCACAACATAACACCTTTAGCCATTGTGCATGCAGACTGGGCACTGCTGGTCATGCTATCTCTGTCTGTATTACTTACTGGCTAGTGTGTCCACTCCTTCAGCTCCCGTGGATACTCACAGTGGTGAGGATGTCTGCCACCATCCTCTCTATGGGTGTCAGCTGGGTGTTGGGCGGAGTGATGACCCCTCCGCCTGTGTTCTACCCGTGCCGTTTCCTCCACAACCTTCCATTTCATGGTGGTGCATAGATCATACCATTTATGTTTTATTGCTGATAGTGTCTGGGCATCCGGTCCTGCAGCATTCTTGGCAGCCTGCACCTCCAGCGGAACCGTGCCTTCACCTCTGCAGGGGTGGACAGCTCAGGGCACCAAACAGCCTTGCATGGTTGGCACTGATCTCACTGACCATCGCAGCTGCCTGCAGCCCATGAAATTTGAGGACCTGGAATGTCCGGGTTCTGCCACATCTTCTGACGGCTGCTGGGCCTGCTGCCTCATGCAGTGCCTCGCATGGTGCATTGCTGTGCATGCCACTGTCAGTGGATGCATTGCTTTCCACCATCCTGCATGTCTGTCTACAGCATCCAGCATTCACTTCTGCATCCGTGCAGTGGGCGGCACTTTTGCCCTTATATGGTGGGGTCAAGGGGCAGGGTCGCGTTGCTGGGGCTGTCCTCTACAGTATCTACAGTACAGTCTCATGAAAATTTAACAGTAATGAGTTAACTCATTATTTAATGAGTTGCTTTTTGTCTTTATATGAGATTTTTAAGAGTTGAATTTGTGTATTAATGTAGTATAATGTATAAATGCTAATATATTTAAAGTACATGAGACAAACATTTTATACAAACAGGCTGACAGTCTGACAAGTTAGTGCTTCTTTGACTGGAAAATCACTGAATGTCCAACTGCACTTTGACCTCATAATTAATGAGTTCAGACAATTGATTATCAAGTCAATAATGATGTCACTTAAGAGTTTACTACTGACTCAAGTGTACTTTCGGAGGATTTCTTAAAATGTATCTTTCACATTTTCTTTTGGAGATGCCAGCCTTACAGGAGCAACACTTTGATTTCCTGTATACAGGTATAAAACTGAACTTGTAGCAGATGACTTTGTGTATCTGATGTATTAAAATGTCTTTTCAGTTTGAAATAGATCTTGAGAACTTGCTTTTATTATCCACCTTTAGCATAATACTGCATTGAGACCATTAAAAAACTTTGTGATGCATGTGACAGCTATCTTTTATGTTTAAAATGTTGGAATAGCACATACGACTTTTTATCTGACTACCTTATACTCACAGATTCTACCAGCCTGATGACATTAACTATATTCCTAGTGGATGTACTTTTTGTTTCTACTCCTTTTTGTGTGTCTTGTCTTTGTACAGTATAGGCAAAATGCATGGGTGTATGTGTGTTCTAAATATTACTATGAATTCATAAATTTCACAAAATAAAAAGTAAAAAAATAAAATCTTCTGGGGATAGTGTCCTCTTAGTGACAGCCCTGAGAATATGAAACCCTCTTCAATTGGGTATCGGACTATTTCGGCCATTAATTCTTTTGAGTAGGTTCAAAACCTGGCTTCTTAAAGAGACACCATTAATCTTTTTTTGCATCATAGTATTTCTTGTTGAAAACCCACATTCTATGATTGCTTACTTTCTCTAAAACTTAGTGATGCTGCTAGTTGTTATATTCTGGGTGTAATATTCGGTTTTGTCAAGACTGCATTGTCAATTTTTATTTGTTGATTTATGACATGTAATATCTGGTTACATTGGTTGCACTTGTGCAAACCGAACGTGTTAATAGCAATTATGGGATTTTGGGGTGTGTCACTGCCGAGCTCATTACAGTTCACAGAACCAGGGCTCAGCAGTCTATACTGATGATCACTAGGTATGGTCCTGACGCAACTATCTGCTGGATGGACTTAAGATCATTCACTTCAAAGGATCAAAACCACTCTAATCCGAGAGGGCTTGGCCTTGATTTGCATGACCGTTCAGCCCACCCAGCAGATTGGCTTTCAACAGTGTACTGGCGGCCACCCCCACCCCAATTGGCTGATTGCTGACCCCAGAGTGACAGAAAACAGTCCCTGGTAGTCTAATGTCCTTCTCCCTCTAGTGCCCAATACCCCAGTGTTCTGTCCCTGAAATAAAGAAAATTGTCCCTCATCGTTTCTTTTTAAACCAGAAAAAAATAAAACCATCCACCATTGTCCACTCCCCACCTGACCCTTACACTCAGGACCCACTACCCCACCACCCCATACTTACCCAACAGAAGTCCATGCCTCGTAATCTTCTTTGGACCCGCGACACAACTTCACTCTTCAAAGCCCAACCATGAACCAAGGTAAAGCGCTTCAATGTATTTCAATGGGGTTTTAAGCTTAGTGGCATAACTTGACCATTTTTTAATATTTTTGCCCAACGTACCTTTTTGGGACCCCACTTCATGAACAATTAAGTGACCATAGGCAATTTGTCCCAAAGCGTGATTCCTAGTGCTGCACAAAATCACCTTTTGGGCAGGAGTTGAAATATTTTCCACCTTTATTCATGAGGTGGGGTCATAAAGGCTATGTTGGAAAATGTGGTGTAAAAATATTAAAACACAGTTATAAGCCTGCATTGAAATTTGTGAATGCAGGTTCATAACTAGCCAATTTTCAATATTTTGACCCCATATTTTCAACATAGCCATTTCTTCACAGCACCTCATGAATGTGACAGCTGTCATTTTTCAGATCCTGGCCAATTTTTTTCATCTCGAAAGGTGATTTAGCAGTTGCTGCGAGAAATCACCTTTCTGTTAGGAGTTGAAATTTTTCTCTGCACTTGTTCATGAGCTGGGGTCATAAGAAGGGTCTGTTGAAAATATGGGGCAAAAATATTCACATACAACAACGTTATGAACCTGTATTGAAATTTGTGAATGCAGGCTTGTAACTTTGGCAATTTTCAATATTTTAACCCCAAATTTTCAACATAGCCATTTCTTCACAGCACCTCATGATTCTGACAGCTGCCATTTTTCAGAGACTAGCCAAAATGTTTTTTTTTGCATCCCGGAAGGTGATTTTGCAGGTCGCTGCATGAAATCACCTTTCGGGCAGGAGATAAAATTTTCAAAATGTGGGGTCTGAATTGAAAAAATATATATTAACAAGCAACCAATGTTCAGCACTGACAAATGTTTGTTTATTCTTACTTCCTTACTTATTGTTTCAGCAATATGATTTATGATATGTTCAAATGCTTTAATGAATTATGTATTCTCTTGTGTGTATCCCAGATCCTTTCATGTTTCTCTCAGCCCTCTTTATTCTATAACTTCTTTAAGTTGTTTACTATTTATTTTTCCTAGTTAATGCACTTTTTATTTCTATATAAACAGGTAGTATTTGTTTAGTAGTGTTTTAGCATCAAGGTTTTTTATATTATGTAATTAAATGTTTATTTCCAGGGGTAAATGGCAGCTTTCAGCCTTATTTTCCATTTTCATATCCTGCGACTTTGATATAATATTCATACTGACCCAGGTCAGATCAATTATTGACGACCCATTGGTGTTGATATATGTAAAATTTCCTTGTTTATCCAATGGTAGTCTTCCATTCAATAAAAGTAGATTTCTGTTATCTAAAGTTTCGCATAATGTCCTGCCTTTCTCATTCATGTTTTTGTCTTCTGTGTTTCTGGTAAATAAAATATGTTAGCGGTTTCCTTCAGCTAAAAGTTCTGCTATATCTTCTGAAGGCACGCAGCTCAAACAAAAAAGTGCTCCAACCAATCAAAACACACATTCATAAAAGCAACCAATGAAACACCACAACCTTCCCAGTCACAACCTAACCACTCACACTTCATTCACACAAACATGTTACTACTGAACAACCCACAGATGTATACCAGGAATAAAATAACACATACAACACACCTTATGAAACAACAAAAGCATTACATACGAAAACAAATAAACAATGCCTATTGTATAACTCACACACATGATGTGCAGATCGTGAGATATGGCAAATATTCTCACTTCTGCAGAGTGAGCTCTGGTTACTCTCACTCGTGTCTTGACAGCAGCGGGTATCCAGAGCTCACTCTGTCAGAGTGAGAATATTTGTCATATCCCATTCCGGCCCATCATGTATTTTATATATATATATATATATGTACACACACACACACACACACACACACACACACTAGTTGTATTGTCTTTATTTTCCATTATTTTTATTCCCTGATATTTTTGTTTTCAGTCTTGATTTTCTGTGTGTGGACCTCATCTCTGATTTTCCACAAAATTAATAAACTGCCCATATTTCTCCCAAATGATGTTGTTGTTTTTTTTGGCTGATTATAATATGCTTCACATCCACTCAGATTGACTTCTGTGCTCATCCACGTCTCACACACATTCAAATTTTCCTATGTATTTAATGAAATCTGGATCCGATAATTTGTCTTTAAGTCCAGATACATTCAAAGATATTAAATTAAAATTATATTTCTCATGATTAACTGGAGGTTTGGGTAATTTACAACTGTTAAGTCATTGGCTAACCCAAGTCATGCCTCTGAGACATCTTCTAGGACTGAATATCTATTTGATGTTTCTACCATGTGTATCCATGATGCAGAGGTTACAGTGTTATTAATTTGATTACTCTCAGCATTCCCATCACATGTATGAATCCCTAAACAATCTAATTCTTGCACCTAAGCAATATTTGTGTGACAATTCTTCATTTTGCATCCATGTTGTGATCTGCCCATCTTTTCCCATCTGTTTGCTCTGCTCAGTGCAGCTCTTCTTCTTCTGGCATTGATAAGGAAATTGAGAAAAATGTCAGGTGGATAGGCAGATTGCTGACCTCTAGTTTATGTTCACCCTGATCATGAAGGAGTGGTCCAGAGTGCCACCTGTGATAAAGTCAAAGTGCCTCTCTCTCTCCTTCTGAGAAAGATTCCAGAAAGCTGGATAGTATGGGCAAAAAGCATACACATTAGCCTCCCTGCTCCTCAGGCAGGTAGCTTATGGTTTACACATCTCAGTACTAGAAAGCACTGTGGAACTCTATACTGGCACTGAGCAAAAGCGTTACTGGTGACTTAGCACAGAACATGGCTGGCACAGCTAGATCAGCCATAGATGCTACATAGTACCAGTAAAAACATGGCAGTGAACACAAATGATGCTGTTTCTAGGTATCACTAGCAAAGGCGCGGAGGTAGTGATGCCATTGTACAAAACACAAATGAGGTCTCACCTAGAGTACTGTGTACAACTCTGGAGGCCGCACCTTCATGAGGACGTTGACAGGGTGGAAGCAGTCCAGAGAAGGGTGACAAAGATGGTACAGGGCTTGCACCAGAAAGCATATGAGGAGAGATTAAAGGACCTCAATATGTACTCGCTGGAGGAGAGGAGGGATCCAGGTGACATAATAGAAACATTCAAGTACCTTAAGGGCATAAACAAGGTGCAGGGGGAAACATCTTCCAATATAAGAGGAGTACAAGAATTAGGGGGTGTGACATGAAATTGGAAGGTGGCAGGTTAAGGGGAAATGTGAGGAAGGTTTTCTTCATGAAGAGGCTGGTGGACACATGGAATAGTCTGCCACAGGAAGCAGTGGGGAGCAACCACAGTGGAGGGAATTAAACATGGCTGGGACAGGCATAAGGGAACCTTAGAGGTGGGAAGGAGTGCTAAAAGCCATTGACCAGGTAGGGTCAGAGGCTGCAAACAAGTGTAGGGTTTACAGGCAGACTAGATGGGCCTGGCAGTCCTTATCTGTTGACAATTTCTATGTTTCTGTGTGTCTATGTTTCTATGGGTAGCAAATCTGATTTCAACTGAAGAATCCTTCAAGGCAGGTCAGCTAAGACTGGCAAGGGATTTTCTATGGTTACTGGGGCACTTGGCCTCTTCCACTGCAGTGGTGCCAGGGGCCAGGTTCCAAATGGGAGATATTCACCTAGGGGATCATTAATCTCAGAGGTGGGATCCCCTGTCCAAATAAGCAACATATACAAAACACTGCTAAAGGCACTGGAGTGATGGAAGGAGGAAGGCAACTTCGGAGAGGGAGCTCCTTTCCTCTAAGAATTCCCCACAACTATACTCACAACAGATGACTACTTCCTAGGATGGGCACCCCTGCAGGACCTCACTGTGAGTGGCACCTGGGGCACATAGGAGACTCAAGAGCACATAGATCACCTGGAACTCAAAGCAGTGTACCTGGCAATGCTGGCCTGTCCCTCCCAGATCAACAGTCAGTGTGTCCAGATCAGAAAGAAAACACTGCAACAATGTATTACACAAACAAGCAGGGAGGAACAAGATGTTCAAAGCTGTGCACAGAAGCTGTGAAGATCTGGAACCTAGCCTGCTCCTGGACATTCAACTATCTGCAGTACACCTGCAAGAAAAGACAATGTGCTGACAGACTCCTGAGCAGGATCAGCAAGGAAATCACAAATGGACGCTGCACCATCTAGTATTGGCATCAGTGGTCACATGGTGGGGTATGCCAGACATAGATCTGATTGCTTCCTGGGAGAACAACCAGCTCTCACTCTTTTGTTGTAGACCCCAGCAGTGGGTTCAGTCCCAGAGGATACTCTAGTACTCAACTGGTCAGGGAAGTTCCTATATGCCTTCACTCCATTCCACTTTTACTGAAAGTGCTGGTAAATCTAAGAAAGGATTTAGTAACAATGATTCTCATTTCTTCAGATGGGACCAGGCAGACCTGCTATTTCATGCTCCTGCATCTTTCCTACAGGCCTTCAATCAATCTACCTCTGAAATACAATCTGCTGACACTGTCCCAGGGCAGGATAACAGTTCTTGAAGAGAAACATAGACTTTGACGGCAGATAAGAACTGCTTGGCCCAACCTATTCTAGCTAGAGTTCTCTGGGCTAAACATCTCTGAAGAAGTAATGAATGTACTGAAGGTTTCTGGAAACCAACAAAGGAAAATATATGCTTCAAAATGAAGATTCCCTTCTGGTGAACTCCTAGACAGATTAACTGCTTCTTGGCAGGTCTGTCTATCATCCTGGATTGCCTAGTGCACTTCCAATCTCTGAGCCTAAGGCCCTCAACACTGAAGGTACATTTAGCAACAGTGTCAGCTTACATATCAGCCAGCTAAGACAGAGATCAGTGGTTCCACAACCCATTTTCTAAGTTTTTCAAAGGTCTTAATCATATGGTACCCTTCAGTGTGGGACACTGTTTCTCCCTGGGACTTGAATGTGTGCATTGTCCAGCAGATGGAGGCTCCTTTCAAGCTAATGGCCACTGCTGCACTGAAGTATGTCACCTGGAAAACAATTTTCCTAGTGGCAGTGACATTTGTCAGAAGGGTAAGTGAACTACCGTACAAGACCTCTGCACATATCTTAACTACACAAGCTTCCACAAGGGCAAGGTTGTCCTAAGGACAAATAGGAAATTCCTCCCAAAGTGGTGTATGACTTTCATCTGAATCAGTCAATTGTCCTTCCTGTTTTCTTTACAGAAAATTCAGCTCAGGGGCAGAAACTCTACTGTTTGGATGTCAAAGGGCATTGAGTTACTACTTGGACTACACAAAGATGTCAGGTCCACTAGCACTCAACTGTTTGTCACTTATGGTGAAGTGGGGAAAGTCAAACCAGCATCCAGGAGAACCATTTCTCACTGCATAGTCTCCTACATACAGTTCTGTTATTACAAAGCTGGTAAATTGCCACCCAGAAATCTCATGGCACACTTTACAAGAGGCACCTCTGCCGATATGGTGGCTTCAAAGGGTATCCCCTTGCAAGACATTTGTAAAGTAGCTACCTGGAAAACAGTACATACTTTTACAAAGTACTGCTGTATGGACATACAGTCCAGAAGGGATGTCAGCTTTACCACTGCTGTCTTGTAGAACCTTCTCTCTAAATGGGTTCTATACCCAGCCTCCCAAAGAATACTGCTATGGAATATGCTGTTGGTAAACATACAGTAAGTGAGGGATCCCTGGGGTTTGAAGAAAATATTACTCCCTGTTGTAAGGGTTTGAGGCAGTACAGCACAATGAGTTATGGCTCTGTGCTGCACAGGGGCGGACTGGCCAGGTCACAGGTCAGGATGCTACAAAAGGAGGACAGGCCACATTTGCATGAGTTGCCAGTCGGCGGAACATTTCTACATGAAACATGACTTTTGTTTTAACAGTAGTAGTAATTGAACTTCTAATACTACATTTTAAGCCCAATTAACATATCAATATTTTAAACACCAACCAGTTAATTTAGCAGCTATGGAAAAGAAACACACACAATGACTTGATTAATATAGTTTACTGAAATCTGCAGAGTGATGCACATAAAGAAAACTTTTGTAAAGTTCAGACACATGTGAAGGACGTGCTCAGATAAAACATATTTACAAAAGAAATTAATTTAAGAATATTGACTGCAAGTGATTTGGTCCTAGGTCAGGACCTAGGTTGTACTTTATATTAAGTACTGGATTCATTTGCTGGTATTATTACATATGTGATGAAATAGTCTTTCACACAAAACTCTCAAGTTTCTGACACATTATGGCATGAGAAGGCAGACAACTTGAGCCCTGTAGCATTGTGCCATAGATAATAAGCAAAATATATAGTACATATTTTATGTTCTGTGAATGTCAGTAAGTAAGCAATAGAGCCACCACATGTCTTAAACTGAAGCAACTGAGCCCTCGTTGCAGTCCCAACACCCATAATAAAACATTCAGATAATGTGAAGTGGACAAGCAAGGGGTTACATGGCTTGCAATGCATTGTGATGTAACTAATTGTGTCAGTGGCATCATTTGCCTACAACTAGGACTTGTCAAATGGTCTGGTAGGGTACATCATGGAAAGGGACAGTGCAGTAGCTCTGTGCTGTGAAATGAAATAGTATATGTAATACCTCTCTCCTTTACATGTAGGAGGCACTGCATGCTGTTAAAGTTTGAACAGAAGACAAATGTTGCCCACTGTCACTGCCGCTAGTAGTATCACAATGTCATGTAAAGCCATACCACATCATTTCAAAAGAGTGTGTGATGTATTAGGTATGTATCTTCCAGTACTGTAACACCTGGATGCCATTTTTGGCAACAGTCATGAAAAAGTCAGCCTGAGGATATAACACTACATGACAGTAATAAAGTTTGTTCTTTGACTCAATGAAAACATGGTGTGTAAATCAGAAAGATACACCATCCACAAAACTAAATGAAAGATGAAGCAATAACTATATTTGAACATGTGTTTGAATGTAGCTTTCACAGACTAGTCACTGCCTGCACACATAACATGGACTTTATGGATTAGTTCACATTTTACTTGTCCAAATGTTCATTTGACAGTGGAATTCTTAGATGCTGCTGCTTGCAGCCATACCTCTCACACACTGTATCTTGCTGGTAGGTCAAGACATTTAATTACAGATACAACTGCAGCAGATTTGTACCTGCTATGCATCACAAAATCTAGCATATAAAAGATGCAGTAGGAAGGGAACATGAGAAATGGTATTCAGATGTAAATTTTAAAATTTTGCAGTGGCCAAATTCACCATGAAACCTGTGTACTTTCAACAGTGAAGCTTGCCTGCCCTGCACACTACCAACCCTCAAGGGCTGACGTAACCCCCTCCCAGGTGTGTGTGTGAGGCATAGAAACTGAACTGCACCATGGGAAACTGTCAGGTAACTGCTTTAATTAGTAAATCAGTCAGCATTCCATTCCCCATCCCCACATGAAAGTTTTGTACCTACTGGTGATTCCAATAACTAGCTTTGTCTCCAACACACTGCAGGGTCAGCAGCAGACCTTGCAGACTTTGCAGAAGGCGATAATAGTGGGACTGGTGTGAGGAAAAGCTGTGTATTCATTTAACTTAGTTTCGACCATGGAAGTAGCCACTGTGAAGTTTCCGTGCACCAGAACAAAAACTGTCACTGGCCTGCTCCATGGATGTGATCCCAGAAAATATTACCAGTTTTTCAAACCTTGAACCTGTGGGGTATTGCAAGAATGCCCAAGTGATACCTGTTTGTACCCAATGGTACCTCCTAGAGCTTATCACCTCCAAGAGCAGCATGAAGTTTTCCTTTCATAGCTCAGAAGTAATGCACTGTCACTTGTCTCTCCCTGTGAGGGAGCAACAAGTACAGCCAGAGTAGAGAAATGACCTGTAGTCATTCAAGTTCTGTAGCTGGGAGTGTGGCAGTAGCTGTGGCCCAAGTGATAGCCATTTGTACCCAGTGGTACCCCCTAGTGCTCATTACCTCCAAGAGCAGCACAAAGTTTTCCCTTCACAGCTCAGAAGTAATGCATCGTCACTTGTCTCTCCCTGTGAGGGAGCAACAAGTACAGCCAGAGTAGAGAAATGCCCTGTAGTCATTCAAGTTCTGTAGCTGGGAGTTTGGCAGTAGCTGTGGCCCAAGTGATAGCCATTTGTACCCAGTGGTACCCCCTAGTGCTCATTACCTCCAAGAGCAGCACAAAGTTTTCCCTTCACAGCTCAGAAGTAATGCATTGTCACTTGTCTCTCCCTGTGAGGGAGCAACAAGTATAGCCAGAGTAGAGAAATGCCCTGTAGTCATTCAGGTGATGTAGCTTGGTGTTTGTCAATAGCCGTGGCTCAAGTGATACCCATTACCAATAGCATAGGTGCTTCATAAGTAACATGCAGTTCCCCACTGATCCCAACAAACATCACAGGTGTGAGAGGTATGGCACTGTCAACAGTGTATAGTGCTGAATGCATTCAACCTTTATCATTACACTGTGTATGTAATGTAAATGTCAGCCTATGACTATTACCCTGTAACACATAAGAACGAGGTCATAGCTAAAGTGATAAGTAACCATGACCTCCCTCCTTACTCTGGCATGACTTGTGTTATAAACAACAACATGGCATTTTATTTTTAATTATGTGGCATAGTGAACATGTTAATAATCAGACACATCATGAACTTTTAGTGGTGGCTGGAAGGACCCACCACCAATCATCAAGTAGGAACAGAATGATGTGCCCTCTATGTAACACTACATTATATTGTATATGCATGTGTGAAGTACGGTCCAGCCTCTCTCATTTGATCCTGTAAGAGTGCTATGCATGTTTTTTTTTTTTTTATTATTAGGTCTCTCAGAGAAAGTCATCCAAGTACAGTAAACGTCTCATTTCTTCTGAGGAGTCTGCTAATCTATTAATCACATCATCATGTGTGATCTGAATGTCTTTTTCAATGTTCATCAGCATTAAGGCCTCTAGATGATCCTTTCTCAAAATAGACCTCAGTCGTGTTTTGATTAGCTTCAGAATTGAAAAGCTGCGCTCGCATGAAACCTGTGTGTATGACAAGGTCAACAGTACTTTCAGTACACACCAAAGATCCATATTTTGCAGAATGAATTGCAAATGGTATGCAGCAACAAGCAGCACAAAGAGATGCACTGTTTACATAACCTTTGTGATTTTAATGTGCAGTGCAATACCTCTTCGGTCAATGAATTTTCAGTGTTCTCAGCAAAGTGCTCGTCAGTGTCAGCTGGTTCCTCTATCGTGTCTTCAAGATCAGTGTATATAGCATTCTCTGGTTCGGCTATTAATTGTACATTATGATACTTGTTCCCAGTATGGCTTCTTGGTTGCTGTATAGCAGTAGCTGATAATGCACTGTAGCTAGATGCAAAGGAAACAAGTTCATCTTGTAGTTCTTGAGGATCTACACTAGCCATACTGGCAATCACCTGCATCGCTCCGGCTTGAAATGTAAATCCAGGTTCGAAAAAGATGTAATATTTTCTGGGATCCAGCTGTGACGCATCCTTCATCAAGGAGTTCATGGGTAATAAATTTATCATCCAGTGTTGTAATGGCATGGTTTAAAATGACTTTGTAGCTCTCAATCTCATACATTTTCCTGGCATCTCCAATATGGTCCCTTTCATCATATGCAAACTCCCTGGCATCGTTTACAGTCCTTGACCTGGTCTCTGGAAGAGATGCCGACCATTGGATTCCATGTAGTTCATTTCTTGAATAGTGTTCCATCTCTTGATTGATCACGTCTGCAAGGTGTTTAGCCTGATCATAAATTGCATCAAACTGATCCAAAAGGTCAACAAGCTTTGATTTTAAGTTTTACAGTAGGTTCCATGCTTGCAAGTAGTCTAACTGTGAAGACTGAAGGCATTCAGCTGCACCTGAGCTAAGGAGAATATTTTCAAGAATACAAATCCTGTGAGGATGGTGTCAAATTTCAATAAGTTGTTAAGTAAGCACTGTGCTTCAGATCTAGCTGTCTTATCAAATTCCTCTGTTCCATTCTTGATTACCATTAATGTTCTTATTAGAATCTTGAACTTCCCTTTCACTTGTGGAGTGGCTGCACCATCAAAATGTGCACAAGGGCCACTTTCTTGCCCACCATCTTGTTTTGCCAATCTTTTGAAGGCAGGAGCATTTCACTACCGACACAGGCAAGATTCTTTCAATGTTCTCTTCCAGACATTGGTGCGTTTATATGAATCTGAAGTAAATGTGGCCAGTCTTTCTAACAAACCAAAAAGTGAGGCAGCAGAAGTGGATGCACTTGCGGCGAGATAAGGCCAAGTTGAGAACATGACTGTAGCAATGAGTGAAAATGGATTTAGGCGCTGCATCTGTTATTAGTTTCTGAAGGCCATTTTGACACCACTCATGTTTGGTGCTCCATCAAAGCATCGACTTACTATTTTCTTCATAGAAAGGCCAAGTTTTCCTCCAACTCTCTTTTCAGTAAGTCAAACAGATCCTGAGATTTGGACGATGTGGTTATTGGCAGGAATTTCAACAATCTTTCTTTCACTTTAGTGTTCTTCACATAACGAATGCACACTGCGAGCTGGTCTGTTACTCCGACATCTTGAGAGGAATCAACCATTATGCTGTAGTACCCAGCTTCCTTTAATTTTATTGCAATTGTTTCTTGAATGATCTGACAAACTATTCCAAGAATTTTGCTGAATGTTGTTTTGGACAAAAATATCACAAGTGAACCACGCCCAGCTCCTCTTCCAGAACCACATGCTTTATTCACAGATGCATTTTTCCGCTTCATACTGGCAGTGATTGCCAATTTCAAATGCTTGTCTAAAACTGCATCAACCTTGGCCCAGGAAAGCAGCAATTCCAGAAAATGTCCATGATTTGTTAATGGATCTTCAAGACTTTAAGCTTCTTCACCTCAATGAGCTCAGTATCCTATTCCTTGCCTTCCAACATAAAGTGCGGCTTCAACGATTCGACTTAAAAAAACACCTTCTTTCTTTTACCTGCTGGTATCGGGCATCAGCAAGCTCCCGGTTAATTTTACTTTCTATATATTTTTCTGATTTCTGGCTGCCAGATATCCAGCTACAGCACTTGAATGACTACAGGACATTTCATGTTTTGCTATCTTTACATAAACACTCTTGATTGAAACAGAAACCCCAGTGCTTGCAAATGGTGAATCACGATTCTCAGTGAAACACATGCAAATGCTGCAAAACAGTTTGCGACTATCCTTACAGAAGGAGATCCACTTTCTCTCAATGTTCTGATGACTACCGCTAACTTGTCTATGGTATGTCCTTACAGGGTCAAATGGAAGGTCTGGACCAATAGGCTGTACTGGATGTTTACTTAAAAACTGCAG
Organism: Neoceratodus forsteri; assembly: GCA_016271365.2. Classification (NCBI taxonomy): domain Eukaryota; kingdom Metazoa; phylum Chordata; order Ceratodontiformes; family Ceratodontidae; genus Neoceratodus; species Neoceratodus forsteri. Next base: position 250,678,287 of record JADMNL010000023.1, read on the forward strand.
TTTCTCCATTATTGTGGCCTGTGATTGAGGTGGATGAAATGGATTTGAGATGAAACACTGTATGCCTCTATTTACTAGATTACTACTGTCTATGTTTCCATCACCATCTTCCTCCTATCAGTGCCATTATCACTAGTAGTTGCATCTTCCAGATGCAACTGTGACTCCTCATCTTGGATTCTCTGAACCTGACTATGTTCAATATGAAATTCCGCTTCTGCTGGACCTTGCACTGTCACCACAATACTATCAAGTGATGAAGTAGATGCTGCTGACAATACTGACGCTTGTTCAGCAGTGCTACTGCTATTTGTTGGTAATGGACTCTGCCGAGCACTTACACCCTTGGCAGAACTGTATGATGGAACAGTATCAAAATCACTTTCAAAAGCTGTATCGTTAAGTGGAATTACTTTACATTCATTAACAACTTCAGACAGCTCTACGTTACTAAACTGAGAACATGACTCTCTATTCCCAACATTAGACTCATCCCTACATACTGATATGGTTAATCCAGATTGAGAGACACTGGTCTGTGAGAATGAAAGCTTTCGCTGTTTACAGTCCTCTCCAGCTTGTAATAGTTTCTTCCTTTCTGCATCTTTCTGCCTTTCCCATCCTGATGCTCCCTTTTTCCCAAGAAGTTGTGAGCAGCCTTCCTTCTCCTTAAACATCTTACCATCTTTGATGACTTGTCTGGCTGTGACCTCACCTAGCTGTCCTGACTTCAGCACTGTCTACCTCTGTTCTTCCTGTTCACTTGCTCGTGAGCACAATCTGTCCTAAAGAATAAAAGTTTACTGTCACTGGTTTGTTCTTACAGCATACCTCTACATACAATAGCTATATGTACACACACACAATCCCTTCCTGTATATAAAGACAATGATGGACGTGGGCAGAGAGTGTTGCATGCACTGTTGACCTTCTCTGGTAATACTATCGTTCATGTCCTGAACGATAGTATCACTCACTCACTCTCAAAGTATGGTATCCTCACTTTGTGAGTGATATTTTTCTATGCTTTACAAGGACATTAAATGCATGATCCATATATTAAAAGTTCTTAACATCATCTCACACACCATCTACACTGCTTCAGACAAGGAGTATATCATATTTTAAGTATTATTATTCCGGAGAAGGACAATGAGGAGGACCATGTAGGGACTATGTTGCACACCACAGGGAGAAGCTATTTTTACATTCTTAACTAGCATTTTACCATTTACCTGATTCAGGAACAAGAGGGTCCCAGCGCCCAAGTGACACTCCCAACACCAGGGGTGACCCCTCCCTTGCGGAAAACACATGGTGCACAGAAAGAGGTTGCCGCAGGCCCTTTGAGACACTGGCATGCCACTGTGCCCCATACTTAATTATACAATGGGGTATGAAAATCCATTAACCTCATTGGTTGAAACACATCACATGACAGTGATAAATCCTCCAGTATACCCACTGTAAAAGTTTTATATCACTATGAAGACAAAAAAACAAGTTGAACATTTTATAATAGCAATACACCATGACAGGGAGTGGGTATATATGCTCATAAGTTTAAGAGACCCACTGACCAATTTTGTAATAAGTGTAATAATTGTAATAACTCCTCGTCTGAAGATTACTGGTGAGTGACAAGCTCTGTAAAGTAATTGCTCCTTCCTTTAACATTGAATACTAAATGTCTTTTTTTCTGCCCCAATTTACAGTACCTGATGTATACAAATATCAAGTCGCAATCCTCCAGTCCAGATGTGAGTGCCGAATCTGAGGATGCATGCTACATGACCTCAACAAGGGAACTGGATGGGTTTTTTCCTGCAATTGCCTGTTTTTCCTTGTTATGGACTATGGCAAAGCATTTTTAAATAGCAGAAGTACAAATGTCAATAAACTTGTTTGGAGCTTGGTCTTGCAATAAATGTTTCTCCTGACAAAATCACAATGCATGGTGCACATTCTTCTACAAGGTAGGGTGTATTAGCTCACCACCACTGTGCTGCTGTATAGTGGGGGGATGGGGTGGTCAAGATTGTTAAGCTTATCAAAACTATCCATTGCCCCAATACACTATCAGAGACAATCAACACACACACACACACACACACACACACACCATAACATTTTCTTTTTAGACCAGATTTTCAACATTGGCATTTTTCCAAACTTCATCTTGATTAGAATAACTGTCATTTTCACATCCTGTTTGAAATGTGTTTTTGCACCTGTGACACCAGATGATGGGACAACAGTACCAACATGGTACATAGATGGCATTGAGGAGCTGTGAAGGGTGTCACTGGACCACTTGAATGGAGGCCACACATACAGGGCCACACTCAGGGGTGTATGGTGGGCAAATAGACACCCATGGTGTGCCTGTGCCGCCATACAGCAGTGCATTAATCCCGATATGAGTTTCCTTCATTCGTTCAAATGACAGACCTCCAGCATTAACTCAAAGTAACGGAGGGATTAGTAGACCAACACACAATACTAATTTACAAAATGTCAAATCGTAGTGAGCTGTTGCAAAGTTTGAACAATGTTTGAGGGACACTGTTACAGCTAGGGAACACAATTTACAACACTAGGGGGAGCAGTTTAAGGGGAACTAGAAGAACATTTGTCTTTACTCAGAGGGTGACTGGTGTCTTGAATAGCCTTCCAATGTGGGTAATAGAAGCAAGAACACTTAGAAACATAGAATTTGTTGTCAGAAAAGAAATGCTTGGCCCACCAGTCTGCCAAGAAGGTCCCTACCTACTGTGTCTCCACAGGCCTAACTGGTCTCTAGGGACCCTTCCTCCTCCCTGCCAATTTACTATGATGCCACTTAACTCTTTCAAGGTGAATTTAGACCTTTTGATAGATTGGGTGACCAAAGTAGTAGATCAGGGAGGGCTGTGAACATAGCTTACCTAGACTTTAGCAAGGCATTTGACACAGTCCATTGTCATAATATAGCAAGACTTCATGTTGTTTGAAGAAAAATTACTCACCTTAGTAATGTTGTTTCTTCTAATGGAGTCTTGCTATATTATGACAATTGCAGTATGACCGCAGGTTAGAACTGCTCCGGAGGTGAAATAGTTAACTTCCATGCAAGGCATGGAATCTTGAGCACGAGCTCAGTTAAGGAAGCTCTGTCTGCCTTCATTCAAACCGAAACCATCAGATCTTTACGAGCTATAACTCACTAATGTTCTGTGTGGAAGCTGTAAACCTACACTAGCCAACTGGCTACTATCCTAACAAATACAGTTGTTGGTCTCAAACAAAGAGTCAAGTCAAGAGACCCAATTATGAAATAAAAACACACTCACCCTAGGGAAGGGTGAAACAAAACAACAAAGTAGCAAGAAAAAACAGAGTGCCAACACTATGATGTCTACCCACAGTGCAAAAATAAGGTTCTGAGAGGGGCAGAGAGGGAGGTCATAATATAGCAAGACTCCATTAGAAGAAACAACATTACTAAGGTGAGTAATTTTTCTTCAAACAACATGAAGTCTTGCTATATTATGACAATTGCAGACTACACAGCAGTACCCCCATAGAGGAGGACAGAACCTACTTAGGGAATAGGTTCTGAAGGACAGCTGTGCCAAACCGAGCATCACTCCTAGCTTGAATGTCCAAGGAATAATGCTTGGTAAAAGTGTGAACCATTTTCCAGGTAGCTGCTTGACATATCTCTAAAATGGGGATGTCTCTGGCAGCAGCCAGAGAAGCAGCTGTACCTCTGGTAGAGTAAGCCCTCAGGCCTGAGGAGGGAATCTTACCCAGCTTCTCATAACAGAATTGGATACAAGAGACAGTCCACCTGGCAATGGATCGTTTAGTGGCAGGTTTCCCCTTTCCAACCTCACCATAAGTGAGGAACAGTTGGAGGGAGTCAAACCTGTGACCCTTGGTACGCTCTATGTAGTAGCTAAGGGCCCTCTTCACATCTAAGCTGTGCAGCCTCCTCTCACCAGAGGAGGAATGGTCAGTGAAGTAAACAGGGAGAGAGATAGATTGATTAAGGTGGAAATCTGAAACCACCTTAGGCAGGAACTTTCTATTAGTCCAAAGGACTACCTTATCTCTGTGAAAGGAGATAAAGTCTGGCTCCACTGACAATGCTTGTAATTCACTTATGTGTCTGGCAGAGGTGATGGCTACCAAAAACACAGTTTTCCAAGTCAAAAACTTAAGCTCAGCTGAAGACAAGGGCTCAAAAGGAGGTTGCATAAGCTGAGCAATGCAAACATTGAGATCCCATGCAGGGGCAGGGTCCCTGAATGGAGGGTTCATGTAAAGCAAACCCTTAAAAAACTTGGCAAACACTGGGTGAGATGAAAGAGGAGAGGGGTTTACCTGCTGAAAGAAAAGCAAAGACAGCTGCCAAATATACCTTCAGGGTAGCTGGTCTCAGTCCCAAAGTGTTTAGATGGACCATATAATCTAGAACTGTGGGTAACTCAGCAGTGTCTGGGGAAATATTCTTTTCTGAGCACCATATGGAAAATCTTTTCCATTTGGAGTTGTAAGTGGCCCTGGTAGAAGGCTTCCTAGAAGCCTTGAATATATCCATTACACCTTGAGAGAGGTGTAGGCCAGCAAACTCTAGCTCTTCAAGATGATGCACAGCAACAGCAGTCCTGTCTGGCTAAACATTTGTATATGAGCAAATATTGTATAAGTATGGACTGGTAGGGTACAGTATACAGTGAGCTGGACACTAATCTGTATATCTTATTCGTAGGGCATAGGAATGGCCAGGAGTGGAGACCCATGAGAAATGACGATATCACTAAGTACTGACTGCTAGAGAGAGAACCAAGCGCAGACCCTGCCCCACAGGTACATGACAGCTGTGACGTGAGCCACAGGAGCCCTGAAGTTGAAACACTACGCCTATGCAAGGAGTGCAGAGTACTCTGCCAGAACTACACTACTGAAACCAACAAGGTCCAAAGTTGCTCCCTTCAGGGAGAATAAGGAATCGGAGATCGAGGACTAGACCAAGTGCCTCCTTGTGAGGCAGGGTCCTGTGCTACTACCGCACCACAGTTGGAACAACCAAACAACTGAATGCTGATGGAGGGTGGTGGACATCGATGAGGATACACCTGTGGTCTGTAGAACAAATCTAGAGGGTGGCACATGCCATGGGTGATGCATCCACAGAACTAGCCTCCAGGAACAACAGCAGCAGGAAGCCCATGGACACCTCTGTGACCCCACAAGTCTCATCAAGACATCTCGACCTGTGGTTGCCAGGACTGTTGTGGTGGTACCATCTCCTTCAGGGCCATCTAGGTGACCATAGGCCAAAACATCATCATCATCAACTTTATTTGTGGTGATATTCTAAAAAGACCAGAGTGTTGTACAATAAGACTAAAAACCATATAATTACAATAAATAGAAATTAAAAATCTCGGATTTTAAAAGATAATCATAAATATAAAATTACAGTACATTGCTGGCCCAGTGGTGCTGAGGTTGAGGTGCTGGATTCCACCTCACACTACACCAGCGAGGTGGGTTCAGGAATGACCTCAGGTCACCAGGGTGCTGACATTGGGGGTGAGAGCAGGATCAGCGTTGGCTCTCCTATCCCAGGTAAGGGGTGGGGTTGCCCACCCTTAGTTCTGTCATCACCGAATGGGCTCAGTGCTGGTGCAAATGGTCAACGGTGTGACTGGAAGGGAAGGGCATCCTGAATGATGTGCGCGCATGTGCCTCCACACGTGCATGTAGGGGTCAGGAGAAAACCCAAAAAACCCAGAAATTACATATTAAAAAAAAATTACAGTACACTAACTATCAATTACAGTCAGGAAAAGCAAGACAAAACAAATTTGTTTTCAGGGCTGCTTTTAAAACTCTCGATAGTCAAGCACTTTCTAATCCAACGAGGTAGAGAATTCCAGAGGGTAGGAGCCACAAACAGAAAAAGTGGGCTCAGCGTCTTCAAATGAACCCTAAGATCTCTAACAATCCCTCATTGAGAACGGAGTGAGCAGAGGGACGGTAGGGACAGAGAATATCTTGCAAGTAGTATGGTCCCTGTCTGTGTAGGGCTTTATAGGTCAGTAACCTGACCATGAAGGTGATCCACCACTATATCGGCAGCCAGTGGAGGCCATGGAGCACAGGAGTGACATGGCAAGATCTCAGTAAGTCCAGTCAACAACCTGGCGCCACATTTCTGCACTAGCTGCAGTCAACAGATATCAACCCCTGATAGCCCTAGGTATAGGGCATTGCAATAATCATGGCATGAGGTTACAAGGTGTGGACCAGTGTTGAAAGATTGCCTGGCAGGACCAGGTGCTTGATCCAGGCAATGTTCCTCAGATAGAAAAAAGAGGTCTTAATGACAGCAGACACCTGAGAGTTTGATGTCAGGTCACTATCAAACATAACACCAAGATTTCATGCCGGTTCAGAGGTAAGCAGCTGGTCACTCCCCGAGCGAAAGTCTGGAAGGTTGGCCCCTTGACAGCCCCAAGCCTTGGTGACCTGGCTCTGCCACCAACCCTTTAGTTTTGTCTGGGTTCAATTTCAGTCAATTCGCAGTCATCCAGCACTGGATCTGGAGGCAGCTGTTAAATACTGAGACCGTTCCACTCTGATCAAACACAAAGGACATGTAGAGCTGAGTGTCATCTGCATAGCAGTGGAAACTCAGCCCATATCACCTATTATGTCTCCCAATGGCAGCATATACACTGCAAACAACATGACGGACAGTATGGAGCCCTGCAGAACCCCACATGACAGGGGGAGACAGGCCGAGGAATAAATACCTGATACCACCCTCTGAGTCCTGCCTGTGAGGAAAGATCAAAACCATCTGAGAACTGTATCAGACAGCCCACAGAGAATCTGCAGGTGATCCAATAACACCCCATGGTCTGCAGTGTTGAATGTTGCAGAGAGATCAAGGAGAACCAAGATGGAATGGCTCCCCTGATCCCTCACTATCAGAAGATCATTTAGTACTTGAACAAGGGCAGGCTTGGTGCTGTGCCTCTTCGTAATCTCAGATTGGAGAGGATCATAGACATTGTGAGATGTTAAGTGGTCTTCCAGCTGCACCACAACCACCTTCTCAATAACCTTGCCCACAAAGGGCAGGTTAGAGACAGGTCTATAGTCTGCTAAACAGTCAGGGTTGAAGGAGGAGTTCTTCAGGAGGGGTACCACTACCGCCTCCTTCAGAGGATCCGGGAACACTCCTGTCTCCAATGAACACCAGACTATGTCAGCAAGGACTGGGCATATGACTTCAAAGCACCCCACTAGGAGGTGTGTCGGTCCCAGATCCAAACTACAGTAGGTCAGGCACATACACTGGACAACATGGTGCACTGAAGACAGAAAAAACATGGCACTGCAAGTACAACAAGAGAAACTACCAGCACCGGGGGGACTAGAGAACAGGACACATCCCACTTCCTCAAGTATCACTAGGGATAGTGGCTGCAGCCAGGACAGACCCCACCAGGCTATGTACAACTCATACCCGAGTGGTCCCAGGTGGAGAGGATAATGCACCATTGGGTGAAGATGGAGTACCCTATGCACACTCCTATCCCTATGTGCCAAGGTGCTCTGGGATGAGACTGACCAAAACTGGGAGGACTGGGTGTATGAGGCAACCTTACAAAAGATCCATGCAAAGTACAGACTGGGGAAGGACACTGCACTGCCACATCTCCTGGAGGTCCAGGTCCTGTTTCTGAAGGCAGCCTCCACCTCGACTCCTCATGACAACGCCCACCGGGCAGCTCTCCCACCTAGCCCACCCACCACCTCTTCCCGTTAACGTACCTATGTTAACCTGGCCAGTGCCTGCTGTTTTTATGGTATGCCAATTAGACTGCTCAATTTTGATACCAACTTGTGTAACACCTGTCTCAATTACTTGTACCCTGTAACCTAAATGTATTTTGTCTGACCTCAGTGTGACGTGGCGCCTCTGATGAACGCCTATTTTTAGCAAACCTGTGCTATGTAACCTAAAACTCTATGTATGTCTTTGATGTGATCACGGTACCTTTGGAAATGAGCCTCTGGCTCAAAGGTTGTAAACTGATTTCACAAATAAATAAATAAATAAACATGCCAGGTCCCTCATGGACACTGTTTATGAGGGACTGACCATCATGACACGTTATGTACTGTTCCAGGATATAGAGGGCAACAGAATAAAGTATGTAGTGGATTGAATGAACTCATTCAGCCAGCCCTTCACCAAGTTGGACCCCCGGTACTATTTCTAGCCAGCCACGGGGGTACTGGTGCACCCCATTGGGGATGACAGATGTCATCAGTAATGTCCAGAACACAGGCAGACATGCCAGAGCACTTTGTGGTGGACCTATATCTGCAAGGGGGCCCCATCCACATTCAGGACATTTGTATAATATTAACTCCTAGATGGACTGTTGGAACACCTCCCTGTTGTGACACTAGCAATGCATGATGTTGTCATGTTAATACGTTTGGCCTGTCTCTGCCACATATATTGGTGCACTGTTTATTTTTGTGCTGTCATTTGTATGGCCCTGCCAGTGTCTTCTGTTGCCATATAAATACTGCAGTGTTCTAAGCCTGTATCAACTTTTTTTGCATAGGCACGGGGTTGGCCAGGCCCTTTGGGCAGCTACGTATAGGGGCACCCCTTTGGGGATATGGGTGGTAGGCTGGGACCAGGGACTGAGTGATATTATGCTATCATGGGGTTGTTGCACCACATGACAGGACTGCAGGGTTCTGAGTTAGGCTACTGTGTCACACATTCACTGTGTACTGTATGGTATGACACGCTGGATGCCCTTTTCATCAGGGGTCCCATGTCATGCCCTGGCACACATGGTGATGTGGGGTGTGGAACCCATTTCCAGATCCATTAGAGGCCCCAGCACATCCAGAGCCTGCAGCTTCACACCCAGGGTGCACTGTATGGCACTGGGGATGCATGATCTGCATCAGGGACACTGCATACTGTGGGGTACTGACAGTGGCTGCCACTGGTACATCAGGTAGTGCAGCCCTCAAGGCAGTCCCATAGAGTAAATCGAAAGTAGCACTATATCACGAGACCATTGTCCAGAACGGGTCTATCGTTCACATCCCTACACCTCTGTGGCATGTGTGCCACATGGGGGGGCAGGATATGGATGCAGTGCATGGTAGGGTGCATCCCTGTGGGTTGGAGGCCAGGGGAAAGCCCCATTGTTTATAGCAGTCTGCCAGAAATAACTGCACTGCAGACTGTGCACATTCCTTTGCTGTAAGCAGCATCATATACTGTATGTGTGTTACGCTGCATGTGCAGCATATGTCTAACTGATATACCCCTTGTGTATCCCAGCAGAGCATCCCTGGGGTGTACTCAAGCCATTCCTATGTACACTGCATAAACTGCCTGTGCATCCCACTTAGGTGGGGCAAGCACATGATTCATGCATAGGGTCTGCACGAGGGCAGCTATGCAGTGCATAGCATGCTATTCATGTTGGTGAATAGAGGCCATGATGCATGAAATAATAACAGAAACAATTTAGTGTAATATACTGCAGCCTCTGGGGCCACAGCAATGGCATAAATCTGAGCCTGGGAGAGGGCAGCAGCAGAAATGGGCTCTGTGAATCCAGAGCAGGATTTTAGGCAAACTAAGGAAGAGGCCGGGTGAAGTGCAACTGGGAGATCATTCCAGAGAAGCAAATCTGAAGGAGGCCTGCCCAGTGTACGTATTACACATTTGGCTGGTAACTACAAATGCACTGACAGCAAGCACAGTTGTGAGTTTTAAATAAGTTAATTGTACAGTACATTACATTTTACATCTATTTTTGTTACTGGCACTGCATTAACAATGCATTCACAATTAAACCAAACATTCTAAGAAGCCAGTTTAAAACAGGTTGTCTCCTCAGGCTTTTAAACAGTTGGTCAAACATTGCAAAGTTACTTAACTGCAGTTTGTACTGTATAGATAAAAAAACACTTGGGCATTACTGGCTTGCTTCAAATGTTCCACGTCTGGACTTCTTTCTGCTAATGTTCATATGCTGCCTTATCATGTATGCAAAAAGAAAGGTATCTCATAAAAGCAACAATAATTAATAGCAATATTTCAGATGTCTCGGTGTTCCTTGTTAAAGGCAGCATGTAGATGTAATTGTTCTCTTATGTAGGAAGCACAGACCAGCAAGAAACCCCAATCAAAATAATAGAAGGTGAAAATAATAGGTATGATTCCATCATTCCTCATTTTTCACAATTGTTTCTAAGATTAACGTTGGTATATTAGCCCTTTAAGTAATAGTGTACCTATTTTTTATAACGAATATCAAAGGCTAGGTAACAAACTGACAGTACAAGAAATGTCAAGGTAGCAGACTGCAGGTCATATTAAAATATCTTCGCACGGTCACACCCTATCACTGCTGTATCCTTCTCTGCCTGGCCTCATCTCACTCAGACAGACCCTCACTAACTGGCCTGTTTGCTACTGCATGAGCAACTAATGTGTCTTCAGAAGCCTTGTCATTACTTAGACATGTAGTGTAGCACATTACCATACTCGAGTCCTCGTCCTCCACTGAGGCAACACACTCTTAGGGATCGTGAATCGTGATTGAACTGGGCAGGCGAGCGGCGGCTGATTAGGCGAATAAGGCAGCGGCACTAGTGAGGCTGAGCCTGAGCTCCACAACCAACAATGGCGCTCTCCATCCTCCACCAGAAGTACCTCTGCCTGAAGAATTGCCGCCAGCCGCCAACCAAACAGTGCATGCGATGCGGCGCGTCCGCGCTCCGCCTGTCTTCACGTCCATTGAACCCGTGGTTCATTGCTTTGTTAGGCACCACACTGCAGTCTCTCTCAGGCGGAGGCGCATGCATGACTTTAGTGTGCCTTTCGTGGTGCAGCACTCTCCTCGGGGACTGTGGCTACCAACAGACCTGACCCCCGACTCCGAAAAAAAATTGTGAACAAACCCAACGGTCAGGACAGTGGACAAAAAAAAAAAAAGAGAATGCAAGAAGAACTTAAAGTGCGCAGGCCATTACTTACACAGGCCAGGACAGGCCAGGATGCATTTAGCATCCCAGGCATCCCGGGCCAGTCCGCCCCTGGTGCTGCAGATCTGGATACCTGGGTTTGAATCCCACAGCCACCTAGGTGCATACTGTGTGATCCTGAGCAAGTCACTTAACTTCTTTGTGCTCCCAGGTAGCACCTAGAAACAAGCTTCATCTTAGTGCACTACTCCTGGTTAAACAATGTTCCCTTCCCTAATGTTGTTTCTTTCAAAGGGATCCATCACTATGCTTAACAATTCCCAGTCCTAGCCTTTCCTTCCAGAATCTGGTAAAAGTGTCAGACAAGAATCCGTTCTTTTCTATGGTATAGAGGTGAAAAGTGTGCTGTTGAGCCTTAAGCAGTTATCTCTAAGCAATCTCCTTCTACTGGAAGGTTTTCAACAACTTCCAGGTTCTGTTAATGTCTGGGCAGACCCTACAAGCACTCCTTCAGGGGCAGAGTCCTCAGCTGTGGGGATTCCTTTAGTGGTGGAGCCACACCCTTCAACACCTTGGTGAGGGTAGATTGTCTTGACAAGGCAGATGAAGATGGCAAGTGATTTCTTTATTGGAGCACCATGTCACAGGTTCAGAAGCTACTGTTTTAATTTAACAATAATTAATATGTAACTGCCTGAGTGCCTGGCAGGATGGTAGCCTAAAACCTTGGTTTATGAGAGGTTTCCTCCAATGTTTTTTTTTCCTCTTCTCCATGCCAATGGTCATGATTGTATTTTGCTGTGAGTCAGGGTCTAGATGGCAGTCAACAGTATTATCTGTCTCTGCCTAAGCCATTTAATTCTCAGGCTGTTACCTCTCTTTTCAGCAAACATATAGTGGAGCCCACCAGGATGCAATGTAATACTGCAGCTTTCTGCAGAGGTACTGTTGCAAACAAGCCAATTTCAGTGACAGTTAACCCCTTTTGTCATGCAGTATCCTAAGACAGTGCATTGGATCCAGGTGGGCTCCACTGTACTGTGACATTTTCAATGTGTTCTTTTTTGGCTTTTCCTAAGGTACCATTAGCTAAAGAAAATTCCATTCCTGCAGCACCTACAATGGTGGAACCCTCGTGAAAAGGGTTTCAGTACTTTCATGGTACCCAAAAGGGTGGTAGTCACCAAAAAGGGACAAAGACCATGCACAGCCACATAGCTCATACTAATTAGCACAGTGCAACTCAGCTCAGTCTCAAGCTCCGCCCACAAGCATAGTACTTCTCAGCTGCTGTGACCAGCCAGGACAAGGCTCAATTGTAGAAAAGCTCTCAGCCTTAGCTTGGACTGACTAATAGACCTCTCAACTGTCCCTGATTTTCAGAGATGTCTCTGATTTTGCCTCAAAATGTACTTTTGTCCCTCCAAATATTAAAGTTTCCATCACTGAAGAGTAGGGATTTGAAGCGTAAGATAGTACCAGACTTTAGTGTTTCAGTTCAGTTCTCCATCAGAAAATGTTTTATTATTTTAAGCCACACATTGTAGGAGGCTTTTTGAATGGATACTGACATTTTTCAAGATTTGCCCTTGATTTTAGCCATTTGCTCCTGATTGTTAGGTCCCATCCCTGATTTGCAAGGCAAGAGGTTGAGAAGTATCCTGACTAATTAATCATAACAATGCACAAGCAGTACATTAAGTTATCCACAGACCCAGTGAACCTTACTTAACACTGTCAACTTTTCACTAAATGTCAGTGTCCCGTTACTGGTTGTGCCATGCGCCAATCCTGGTTTCACTTTTTGAACTACAGTTTCAATATTAAATAACTTGTTTTATAAAAATACTCATATTGCCGAACTAAGCTCAAAGAATAGTATACTGCCAGCTATTTAATCCATGTGCTTCAAAAATCACCAAAATCATTCATGCATGAGCTTGGCATGATTCAGCAACATAACACTGTCAGGGACATGTGGGAAGAAGCGGACCGCACCTCATAAGGTTGGGATGATAAAAACCTTTTTTCATAAAAAAATACTCATCGTACATAATAAATGTGCACTTCAGGTAGTTTGTCAGCCATTCTTTGTAAAAATCCTTTTATCAGGCACAACCAGTAAAGGGACACTGAGATTTAGTAAAAAGCTGACATTGTCCCTTTAACTCTACCTGATGAAAGTTAAACCTGTAAACTGTTGTTCTTTGTCGTTTTGTTACAGATAACATTCTGTATAGTTCTCTTCATGGAACCAGGAATATGGAGCTTTGACTATGTAACTGCATGGATTTAGAACCCTGGCAAAGACTGTTGGCCTAGCAGAGCAGTTCTCAGATTTCTGACTTCATGCAGTGGCACCGAACAAAGCTTCAAATTCTTCGTTCCACAATGAGAACTGTCTAGAATGTTGTACATAAAAGAAAGAAACAACACAAAATTCAGCTTTTCACCTTACCTTTTGTTCTAGTGCAGTGAAACTTGAATCATTTTTGGCTTAATGATCTAATTTCTGAAAAAAGGACATTACTAACAGCTAAACATTAAAATTAATTTTCTATACCTTTTAACCGAGCACTCACTCTGTCTTTCTCTCTTTTTTCTCTTGCTCATTTCTCTGACTGCGGTAACTGTCCTGAACTTTCCTTAACCTCCCTCTAGATCTCTTAGCCTCCCCATGCTCAGCTAATGCTACAACTGTCTGTGGCTTCTAAAGTGTTTCTAAAGTGCTTTGGGGCACAGTGTGCATGAAAGATGTCATATCCCAGTCAATTTTTGCTGTTTACCTTATGTGATAGAATTTTCAGTGATTTGATTGTTGCTTGAATAGTTTCAATTTTCAAGGTTTTAGCCACTCTCGCATTACATATTCGATTGTAGGAAATGTGATTTAACATTCCATTAGGCTTATATTGCAGTTCAAAGATTAAAATATTCAGTACAGAAGGACAGACCCACACCATTTGGAAAACCTACACCATCCCCATTTCCAGCTATGTTTCTAGCAAAGCATTTGTCTCAGCCTCAGAAATGATAAGCGCTCCTGAAAGTATTTCACAGTTACTGCCCAGTACTTGCATGGAAGACAAACGTCTCTACTGTGTACCTCTCAACTGTTCCACGTTATGAGGGCCCGCCCTCATTTTGCTTCTCAAAATTTTCTCTGCACCATATCAATCCCACATGGAAAAGGTGCTGCCCATACAGAGAAAGTTGTAAATTCAGTCTTTATAGCAGGCATTCATAGTACTTTAAGATACTAAATCAAAATTAATCATGGCACAAATAAAAGCACTTGTTTTACAGCATTTTGAATTTGTATCTTTACGTTTGATAATGTGTTCAAATTATGAGGGGCCAGTATTCCACATTTTGAGTATACCCCATTTCAGTGACAAAAGGTTAAGAAGTGGGCCCTGTGCTACGAGAATGCCAGGCCTCTCTAAATTGTGACATCAATTCTCAATTTAAGCAGTCTTTAAAATGCCTGGTGGGACCCTCCACTTATCTCGGAAACCCAGAGCATTTCATACTGCCTGCATCCACCTCATTTCACTTCATAGCAGCCTAGGTCAGTCTTACCACTGTGCCTCCAAGCAACTCATTAACAATTTACAAATAAAATATATATACGTGTGCAATTGTGCATTGCAGAAGAGAATCTGCTGTCGCTACATATTTGTGTACCTATACACTTTGTAAATCTGCTATATATGAAGAGGAGTCTGTTGGAGGATTGTGTAAGACCTCATTGATGACAGTGTTACCACCATATCCCCCTCACAATGGTGCAGTATGAGACTTTTACTGACAGATTTCTTTGAATTGTTTATGATCCACAGAATTCTCAAGTAGACAACCTCTGTCCTACTGTATTGCTTACAGCAGCGCACACTTGGGGCCTGAATTGCCTTGAGCTGCCATGTCGCCAGTGCCAGTTTTTATCTTACTTCATCACTCAGGAAAGGAAGACCCTTCCCCCATCCAGTGAGCAAATAGAAACTAGAAAGCAGCCCTGGTATAATGTTACTATCATCCCGAAAAGTCCCAACTCATAGATTTCATGTGGAGCAGAGAAAAGGCTTGCAGATGCATTGTTCTTTTATTCTGAAATATCCCAAAAAATTTAGCTCCAGTTCACTCCAATCCACTCCATTGTAGTTCTATACTGTCTCTCATAAGAGGCTTAAAGTGCATAAGAATAAAAGCAATAAGCAACTGCAATAACAAACAGAAGTTATAACAAAGAGGATGGCCCACTGGTGTAAAGGGCTGGGGTGCTGCTGGCACCTTACCTTTTCTCACGTCAGCGACCTGAGTTTGGGAATGAGCTTGGGTCACTGGGGGTCAAGAGGGATCAAAGAGGATCGAGCATCTGACAGACTGCTCTCCTCTACTGGAGAAGGGAGGCATGCCAGCCCAGCCCATGACTGCCACCAGATGGAGGCCAGGTAGCAGTGCAGTGCAAGTGGCATGAAGGGCAGGAGATGAGGAACGTTCTACGTGAGCACCTTCATGCACTTACTGGGCATCCAATGGCAGGAGTGGGGAGAAAAAGTGGAAAAAGAAGTTGGAGGTGTAAAGAAGAGAGAGAAGTGACCGCACCAAGGTAGGTGGTGCCATGGTCTAAAATACAGATACAGAGATTTGTGGCAACCATGGGGGACCGGCACCTGCCAAGGGCTTCTACACACACAATTTATGAAGATAGTTAAAGGACTCATCAACTGCTACTTAATTCATCAGTGTGGAAACTTTATTAATGTGATAAAATCCAAAGTCCATGTAAAACCATGAGAGACAAAAAATCTGAAGCAGTGCATAGGTGACTTCCTGGTCCCTTCACCCGCTCCCTATGTCAATGTAAATCATCTGATGCATTTCACCAATCAGGCTTTCTCAAAGGTGTAAAGAAGCCTTGTCTGATCAGGCTGGGTCCATTGCGTTGCCTGGGATTGAGCCTTGGGGGAGGACTTCCCTCTTCCCTCTGGTCCCACCATGAGGGGATATTCATGGGAGAACTGACTGACTGAAATAGGTCCTAGGGGAGGCAGTGACTGGCTTAGGAGAAGGGGGACAGAACTGAACAGCCACAGGCTGGCAGAATAAAGAGCATAGAAAAAAAAAGTTATAACAAAGTAAAACATACACCTCAATAATACAAAGCCTTGTGGGAGGTATATGCAAATCCTCATGAAAGGATTTAGACTGGTTCTGCTTTAAGAAGGAGTGTATGCTGCTGAATATACTCCCACAGGTTCTGCTAAGGCTGAGAACAGAAGACACAGAAACATGTTTCACCCAAAGAATTCCAAGATTCAAGATGGCATCAGTGAGGATAGGAACAGTGTGAGTTGCTACAGTGTCCTGTGTCTCAGATACCAGGCATGCGAAGTATGACTTTATTATATGGCAAAACTTTAAAGTAACTACAGAGGAGCCCTTAGAAGGTGAATAGGACAACTATTCGATGGTTTTGCTTAACTTAATTGAATACCTGTTGTCTCAGTGATTGAAGAATGCCACGGACACTGGAAGAATATAATATGCAGGTAGTGCAGGCAACACATACAGCTATTTGAATACTGTCTGACTCCTGCTATGTTACAAGCTGACTGAATAAGTGAAGACAGCATGGGGAAGTTAATCTGTTGGTTGAAATAGCTGAAAAACCATGATTCTCCAAATACACGTGTGATTGGTTTTCACTAAAGTGGAACATTATAAAAGTAACTGACCTACCTGTAGTGGTGACTGGTTTCTCTCACCCCCATCACTTGGCAGTCTGGTTGCCATGTCAGAATGACAGCAGAAATTAATGAGAGCTGCAAAGTATTTAGCCTTCTGTCCTGCTACCACTATGGCCCAAATAGCTCTGGGATATTAGCAAAAAAGAAAGAAGAGTCTGGAGATGTCAGGTCAGGTCAAACAGAATCAAAAATTGTAGAAGGTGTAGTGTCAGTAAGACAGACCTCTCCTTTGCCTCTTGTCATGCCATTGTTAAGTCCTACACAGACACCAGAATCCATGAAAGTGTGACCTAACAATGGAACAATTAACTTGGTAGATACTCACTCACAAAAGGCAAGGAGAAAAAACAAACTTGAATTTTGCAGAGTCGTCCTGTTTGGTAAACCCAAGTACAGTAGCTCGTGCATAAAAATCAAGCACAGAGTAACTTAATGTAGTCACCTCTTAGCTAAAAGTGTCCAGAAAAATGGAGGAGAAGAGAACACTATTGGCTAAGAAGCAAACCGTATTCTGTGCTTTTTTGAAATTATTCACATTCCTAAAGTTATAGGGACTAGAAAACTTAAGCATATGCAAGAAACCAGTGAGGATATGACTTTTAAAAGTATAAGACTTCATATCAAGCAGTCAGAGTAAGTCTGTACAACTAATATGTCAGAAAGGGAAGAAGTGAATTTTCCTGTAGTAGGTAAAGGCACAAAAGAAGCAACATTTAAAGAACAACTCGCACAGTGTATGATAAAACGGGTGATTTAGCTTCTGTCAGTGAAAATGTACTGACCATGCCACTGGTGGTGCCAGACTTTGCAGGGGGAAAAAACTCTTAAAATTGCCAGAAATAACTGTCAGCCCAGAAGATCTTTCTGAAAATTCTGAATTGGAAGAGTATAATACAGGACCGGGAGTCAGAATTAGAGTCTGATTCAGAGGTAGAACCCAAACAACAGCAGTGGGATGGGGAACAGAAAAATCAAATAGGGCAGGACAAAAATAAAGAATGAAAAACAATTTCAGAATGGGCCAAAGAAATTCTACATGTGTTAAAGGAGCTTAAATATGGTAGGCCCCCGTCAAAAGTAGTGTGAATGAACTAGAACTTTTAAACGTTTCTTAGAAATCATTAATACACTGAAAGACATTGTCAGGAGAACAGGAGAAGTAGAAAAAAGAGAATATCTCAGCTGGATGATGATCTGTCTATACCTAAAATAACAAATCAAGCAGGGACATACGAGAAATTAAGAAAAAAGGTTGACTTTGAATCAAAACAAGAAGAAAACATATAGGGGTAGTAGGCATCCCTGAAAATTGGGACTCTAAAACATCAATTACTAAAACATTATAAAGAGTTTTTGCTACATTTATGGATAGCCTACTTGAAGATACAAATTTGGAATTGGATAGAGCACACAGCTATCTAAAAAAAAAAAGACAAAAGGATGGCTTATCACCCCATGCTATATAAATATTCTCCAAAAATACAGTCAAT
Organism: Neoceratodus forsteri; assembly: GCA_016271365.2. Lineage (NCBI taxonomy): Eukaryota > Metazoa > Chordata > Ceratodontiformes > Ceratodontidae > Neoceratodus > Neoceratodus forsteri. The sequence continues at coordinate 250,696,564 of JADMNL010000023.1, forward strand.
GGCCCTGATTCCAAAATGCATGGCGCAACTCACAGCCGTATGCGAGTTGCAACCTGCTGACACTACCGAGGACCTGCACCCTATTCTAAGACAGGCAGGGTCCCAGCACTCCATGCCCAGGACCCGCGGCCCCCATAGCCCCCCCACTCCTGTAATGCAACCAACACACCTCGGGGCATTGGGGGGGATGGCCAGTTGGCACTGGCAATCGGTGGGGCATAACGGAAAATCGACCCGGGGATCCCTGAATTCTGGGGGGGTGAAGGGGCATGACTGTGCAAGGGGGGCACACTGGGCACAGGCATGTCAATTCTGCAGTGCTGTGGGGGCATCCATCGATGTGCCAGGACGGATGCCCCTTAAACCACCTCCAGGCTGGTCTAACCCTGCTACACCAAACCGGGTCTTGGAATGGTGTAAGTGGTTACAGCAGCTGCCCTTCCAGAATAGGGCATATTTGCTGCCATAACCCACCCTTGCACCATGCTGTTGTTGGTTGTGGGCATAGTGGGTGGCATAGCCCACCTTTGGCGCAACCCACATATGGCATGGTGCAAGTCGCGACTTGGAATCGCTACTTGCGTTATGCCTAGCGCAAGGTGCGATTTGCGCCATCGAGTTTGGCATAAATCACCTTGCGCCAGGCATAATGCCTTCTGGAATCAGGCCCAATGACTATTTGATGCAGGCAGTGTACAGAAGAAAGAAAACCGAATTAGATGGAATCACAATATTAATTTACCTTGACTAGCTTTATCCTTATGAGATAATGCAGGCCAGAAAAAGAAACATTGCTAAAATACATACAGTGCTTTGGAAAACACACATCAGAACCACTTTTCTACATCCTGCCAGGCTTAGAAAACATTTAAAGGGAACTGGAAATCTATACAAATTACTAGCTGTTAGTAATGTTACCACTAACAGAAATTACTTATCTTCAAATGAGTTATGTTTAACTGTACCTGAATAAAACATAATGTGAGAAACTGTTTTCAGTTGTTTTTGTATTATGTACAACATTCTACACAGTTCTCTTCATGGAACCAGTAATTTTGAGTTTTTACTATGTCACAGTTTGTGTACAGAATGCTAAGCATGAGATATTGTCCTATCAGAAGCATGCTTAGAGTTCTGTGCACAAACTGTGACTTACAGTAGTTAGAACTCCAGGTCACTGGTTCCTTGAAGAGAACTGTAACAGAATGCAGCTTATTAAAAGGAAACAATGCAAAATGCAGTCTTTCACATTTCTTTTTATTCGGGTATAGTTACATATGGATTATTTAGCCTTATGGACATAATTTCTGCAAATGGGAACATTATAAACAGCTACCAATTAGAAGTCATTTCCTGTCCTCTTTAAATGGCCAGGTTTTAATATATGATATGCCTGACCAGACGACATTAGATTTACAAATACGATTTCCACAAATGTTTTTTACTTAAAGGACTGGAATTCTGGTAGCTTGCATTTGATGTAAATACAAATAACATTTCCTTTAAATAATTAGATAGCAATTGTAATGTTTAAGCTCTTTCATAGCATTGGGGGGTAACAGAGGAAATGGGAGCAAGATTCAATGTTTTTTGTGTTTCCCTCTTATAATAAATAAAGTTTTTCTCCTACTGCTTTTGAAGGGGGAATATAACTTTAAAATAATTTATTTACATGTCTAAAATACAGGACAGGACTGAGAATGTGTTTAAGAGAAATAATAATAATAGACATTTCTCATGGGTGGGAAAGAACTGGGTGGACAATATGCGTCAACTAAAGGTATACCAGTGCTCTGTAGTATCCTTGAATATGGATACTAAATGGGAGCTCTTTTTTCTTAAAGGGAAGTTACTTCACAAATAGGTGTTAAAAGTTGTAAAATTGGTGAAAGGGGGATTGGAGAGGGTTTGATAAAGCCTTACATACTGTGGCCTTTAGAATGTTTATACAAATGCTACAAGTGCCTAACCAACAAAACAAAATCTTACAGCATCTGATAATCCAGTAGTGGTGCCAATGGCTACATGAAATGCATTCACCCATAAAAAGAGATGAGTTTTACATATGTCAGACAGCTTAATATTTACATTCTGCTGCTCCGGGAAACACATCTGGATGAACAAAAGAGCGAGAAATTAAAAACAAGCTGAGTGTAAGAGGTATATTTGTCAGTGGGTATTACAAGTTACAAGAAGTAGAGGAGTAGCTATGTTAATATTAAAAAAAAAAAAAAATCACACTTTAAGTATACTGTATATCACAATATAGAGATGACGGGTAGAATAATAATGGTCAAATGTTTAATGGTGGGAAAGAATATATTCTGGCTTAATTTTATTCCCTATTTATGGCACACCAGGAAATATTTGAAAACTGCTGAATGCGCGATTAAATTAGGTGCAAGTCTGTTAGTTTTTGCTGGAAACTTAAATGTTTGTTTGATACTGGACATGGATAAAACTATTAGATCAAATGAGGCTGATTAAAATATCTCAAAACCCTAAGAAGTTTATAAAATAACATTTATTAGTGGATATTTGGTGAGAAAAACACCCCAATAATAAACTATATACCTTCAATTCAAACCTGACAGGTACATATTCTAGATTGGATCATTTTTATGTTCACACTCTACATACAAAAACGTTGTGGATAAAGATATTAAAAATATTCACATGTCTGATTGTGCAATTATACAAATTACTTTTATCCCTACAGGGGATAATAATAAAAGACCACAGTGGAGATTTGATAACACCTTGTGGATCACACAGCAGCTATGCTATGGGAGTTGTGTTTTTCTTTTAATTATGATAATACACAAAGAATTAGTAGCATATGGGATGGTTTTAAAGTCACCATCAAAGCCTGCATAATAGAATATGAAATTAAAAACAAAAGAGAAAGTAAAAATGGTTCAAGTATCAAATAAAAAGGTAGAATTAAGCATAAGAACACAGGCAGGTGAAAAAAATCTAATAGAAGAAAACAGGAAAAAGTGATACATGATATAATTAATATTCAAAGAGAAAAAGATATGAGAACATTAAGAACACATACCTATCAAACTGGCAATAAATTGGGTAAGTTATCACACATGATAAAAAAGAACAAAAATATAATAATGGACAAACAGGATTTGTAGGATAATTCTGTAACTACAGATCAACATACTGCATTGGGAAGGTTTTTGTAGAATACTGCAAAACCATTTATCAAACAGTACCAAATGGACATAGGAGATATCAAAAAATATATTAGGGAAACACTTATGCCAACATTGAATATAGCATATGAACAATATAAAACAGAGGCTATAATAAATGCAACAAAATTGATGGTAAAAGATAAGTCTACTGGTTGTGATGGACTATATATAGAAATTATATATAATATTTATAGATACTGTATATTAACACCTTGGATACTTAAACTAGTTGAACAATTAACAATATATGCAAATCTTCCTCCATCAATGGCACAAGCTTTAATAGTATTAATATATAAGAAGGGAAAATAAAAAAACAACAGAAAATTACCACCCTTCTGCACTACTAAATACAGAGGCCCAGATATTCAAAAGGGTTGCGCCATGCGCAACAGGGATGCGCCAGCGCAAGGCCGAAAATGCGCCATTGTGCGATATTCAGCAGGAGGCAGCTGTGCCCCCCAAATCGCAATGCTAAGGCGCGTGGTAATGAATGCATGCCAACTGAAGGGGGTGGAGCCATGAATAAATGGCGCAGTGCGATATTCAACAGCATGCGCCATGCGCAATAGGGGAGCAAACGGAAGTTGAGCGATAGCGGAAATTATCCAAAATAAAAAGGAACAAGAGAGAGGCGCAAGAACGATACAGGAAAGCCAGATTTGGGAGCGAGGTGACAGCAACCAGGCACACAGTAGCAGTGAGCAGGACAGAGCACCTGGAAACTACCAGGAAAGGAGTGGGGAGCCTGTGCCACTGTGCAGGAGGACAGGGGAAGTGCCACATTGGACTGAGGGCACTGACAGTGGGCAGGACGTCCAAATCTGGGAGGTGTTCCCGGTGCTGGGGCAGTAGCAGAAAGGACAGTGGGGGGAATGGGAATACAGCTGCCAGGGGGGGTAACACAAGCCAGGGATATGGCCAGTGCCACCATTCAGATGGAGACAGTAATGAGGGGTGTGAGAAGGCAGGCAGCAGGGGGGTGCGGCCGTGGAAGGGTCCGTCGGCGGTATGCCCCCAACAGGCAGTACCGAGCCCACACCAGCTTCGAGCTGTACAATGACACCAAGATCGTGGGCCATTACCGCCTGAACTGGGTGATCCTGAGGTGGCTCTGTGAGCTGTGCAGTGATGAGATGCAGGCACCCACACGATGGAGCCATGCTCTGTCAGTGGAGACAAAAGTGACAGCTGTCATGTGCCTGCTCACCACGGGTACTTTCCAGAGACCAACAGGGGATACAACAGGCATAACCCAGTCAGCCGTGTCATGCCTACTCACACAATTCCTCAGCGCACTGCTGCCACATGCTGCGGAGTACATCTGTTTCCCCAGCACACTGGCAGAGCGCACAGCACACATACAAGAGTTCCACAGGGTAGCACGTATGCCTGGCATGCTTGGGGCCATTGACTGCACCCATGTGGCCATCTGCATGCCACCTGGCCCGGAAGGTGCAGCATACATAAATCGGAAGGACTATGCATGCAGCAACTGCCAGGTGGTGTGCAATGCTAGAGGGCGCATAACCAATGTCTGTGCCACGCACCCTGGGGGAGCACATGATGCCTTCATCTGGCATCAGTCTGCACTGTGCCACAGGTTTGAGAGTGGGGACATCCCCACTGGCCACCTAGTGGGTGAGTATGCAAATCACAAAGAAAGACATGGATCTTGGGAGGGGCATAGTCAGAGGTGACATGGGTACTGGCCTAGATGGCCTATGGCAAGGACGCTGATCACAAACTAATGTCCACCCTCTACACACAGGTGACAGTGGATACCCACTCCGTCCCTGGCTGCTCATCATACATGCCGGCCCGCTGACCCATTCGCAGCAACGCTACAATGAGGCACATGGCACAACACGCAATGTCATAGAGTGGGTGTTCGGGATGCTGAAGGCATGTTTCTGTTGCCTGGACACGTCTGGCGGTGCCCTACAGTACAGCCCCTCAAAGGTCTGTGGGCTATTCTTGGCCTGTTGCATCCTGCACAACATGGCCAATGACTGTAGGATAGCTGTACAGGTCGAAGAGGGGTACAGTGATGGGGACGATGAGGACGCTGGTGCAGATGGTGATGGGCAGCCCCCCCTTGGTCGAAGGGGCCCCTGACTGATCCGGGTGGTGCAGCTGCACCGGAACACCATCACAGAGGAGCACTTCAACCAACCCAGGTAAATCATGGGGCCATGTGCAACCACCAATGGCAAGTGCACAACACACAAACACGCATGGACAAAGTCCAGGGGTGCATGTCGTAAAGGGAATTGGTTGAGTATGTAACCGCACACGCCATCAGGGATGGGCAAGTCCTAACATGGCACGCGGTCACACACACACACACACACACACACACACACACACACGCGTGCACACACCCCCACAAGACATACACAAATGAAAGGAGGCACGCCAACCCCAACCGCCACCCCTAGCCACACATACGTCCACAGACCACCACACCCAGTGCCTGTCATTGTGCATGTGTCATGTGCTAGGCACCATTGCACAGTGATGGACAGCGCAACGCAGGCATCATTATGCACATGCCACAGTGGCTAGCAGCCGGAAGGGTGTGCAGATGGAACGTGTGTGTGTGTGTGTGTGTGTGTGTGTGTGTGCAGGGCAGGGTACCCCACCCATGCATTGCACGTTGAACAACACACTGCACACAGGGCAGTGTCAGACAGTAGCCATGGTGGGAGACAGATCAGTCATGCGACACAGTGCCACGGCCACCACAGATGCATGGGCTGCCTCGCCAAGACCCGCCAGCAGTGACAGGCTGACCTATGGCCTCATGGGGTGGCACCGAAGGTCCCCCAGGGGTTCCGCTGTGGGAATGTGACCGTTCTCAAGCAGGGGTCTGCAGCTCACCAAACATGCCTGCACCAGGCGTGCTTGGGATGCCCACAACTGAACCCGGTGTCGACAAGGATGGTGTCGCACGATGCCAGGAACGGGGGTGGACATTGCACTGCACGGTGTCTGCGACACATGGGCAAATAACTGTGTACCCATTGTGGCCATGACAACTGTGAATGTCTGTGTCTGCCTGTCAATGGCGGCGGTCACAACCCCCCGAAGCCGGTCCATTCCTGCCAGGAGCAGACCGTTGTCCCTACTGCGCCACTCCTCTGCCTGGCGCAGAACCGCACTGAGTGCATCCACCACCCTCACAAGCCACAACTGCTGATCCACTGAATCATGGAGTATGCGGGTGTGCTCATCTAAGAGGTCATCTGCCTGATTGGCATGATGTCCCTGATGGTGTTCGCGGCCGTGATGAGCAGCACCCATTGAGGTTGGGTGCTGCACACCAGGATCATGCCTGGGCATGTCCACAGGCGGTGCACTGACGCCACCCCCCGACACTGTCCCCTCATCGCCATTGGCCGACTGCTGACACTGCCTCTCTGGCTGCCACTCTCCAGGGCTCAACGGTGCTGCTGCAGCGGTCACAACAGCCCCACTGTCCTGGACACACACCAGTGCTGCCCCACTGGTGCAGACAGGCACAGGCTGGGACTGTGATGTCATGCAGGCCTCCACGGCGGCACCACCCACGGCTATGCCCGTGCTGTAACCTGCTGTGTGGCCATCCTGCGGCCCACACATATCACTGTCCATGATGTGAGCTCCATCATCATCAGTGACGGATCCGGCACCAGTCTGAGTCTTAGCATGCTGGCATCCATGGACGCTGGCACACTGGGACACGGGCAGGGCCTCCTCCACACCTGCTCCACCAACATCAGTCCGGACAGCCAGGTGGGCCCACTGTCGTCCCGACCCTCAGACACCTGTGAAGGTGGATGGGCCCTCCTCTGTGTCCAGGGTATTGCCCTCAGTGGACGAGCCTACCACTGCTGACCCATGTAGATGCTCAGGAGCTGTAAGGAAACACAGTAGCATTAATGTATCTGCCCTACCCTGTGGCATCCCCCCCACAGTGACAGATCAGGACTTACCATGCAGTGATGGGCTACCACCCATCTGGAAGCCACCACCTGAAACACCCTCGATGGCACAAAGCCGCATGCTGCCAGCAACCCACTCTTCCTGTGGGGTCAGGCATTGCTCGGCCGGCTGTCCCCCAACGGTTGCAGCCCATGCTGCCCTGATGGCAGCCACCTTATCCTTAATCCTCCTCCTCCTGTTCGTGCCCACCTTCTTCTTGCACTCCTGCATGGACCGCTGGTGGCTGCCATGCTGGTTGATGGCAGGTGCCACCTCTCCCCATGCAGCAGCACGGGCCTGTGGTGTTCCCTGCTGTCCACTGAGCAGCAGCTCCTGGTCAAGGTAGGCCTCAAACAGGGCATCTGTTTCTGCCTTGGTAAAGTTTGGCCTCCTCTTCCTCCACCTCACGATCACTCATCATTGATCCTGTGGGAATGACAGGTGTTACCTCTGACTGTGAAGTCCCATGCATCTCCCACACACCACAGTCCACACTCCCAAACAGCATGCAACTCACCACAATAGACTGCAATACCAGATTAAGGCCTCTGCAGCCCAATGTCACATTTATATAGCGTAACGCATGCAAATGAGGCGAGGTGCAATTTTAAGTGCATGTTAATGCAGTATCTGTGCCATTGAATTGCTGATGAGCTGATTTGCATATGTCGGCTGAATATTGCGCTGTTGCGCCTTGCTCAATTGTGTTGAACGTGCTCAGGCAAGGGAGCAGTTCTGTGACATGCACAGTGGACACCTAACGGCGCATGCCCGGGGTGCTGATGCCGACGCCTGCTGCGCTGCTGACGTGCTGTGTGCAGGAGGCAGTGCAGGGCATGGCCACCATTGTGCCAGTGGCACTACTGCACTGTTCAGATATATGGCGCTCTTGCACTGGGGCACCGTGGGCGCCATGCAGCCACAGCATGGTAGGCCACTACAGGGCACCTCACACAGGCACCCAATTGCGCTACATGCAGTGAGTACCAATCGTGCTGTGGTGGACCATGTGCGAGAGACCCTTGACCCTGTACCTGATCTTTGCCCTCTAGGCACCATGCGCACCACTATTGCGCTGTTTGGTGACAGCATGATGGGGAATGGCAGCGCTTTACCGCGCAGCATCTACACATGGTGGACCGTGCTACCGAGCGCCATTTTGACTCCAGCCAGCTTCAGAGATGGCAAGAAGGAGGGCTGCTGTTTGGAGCCAGGTGGAGCTGGCCAATTTGGTGGCCATAGTAGAGCCCCATGCTGGGGCACTTTTTGGAGATGCACCCCTGGACAGGGCCAGGAGTGATGCATGGGAGGAGTTGGAGGTGGTGCTGGAGGAGGCCACAGGAATTGGGCACATGGCTGAGCAGTGTCACCACAGATACGGGGACCTCCAGCGCAGGGATCCAGACAGGCTTGCCCACCTGTGGGCATGCGCCAGGAGAGGTGCAGTGCCACGACCAGGTAGGTGCCCCATCCATACACTGGTTGCTTCAGTACGGGTATCGTGGTGGGCATGTGTCCACCACGCGGGAGTGGGTCGTCCAGTGTGGGCAGTGGTGTTGGTGGAGGAGGTGGTGCTGGGGTTGCGGCATGGCTGGGCTGTGCGGGATCACACACACCTGGGGGTGGGGGGGGTCTTTGATACTGGATTGTACTGATAATCCCCTTTCCATTTTTGTACCCTAGGCCCTGAAGAGCGGCACCGAGCCAGACAGGACCGATATCAAGGCGTGGGTGGTGGAGATGGTCAACAGCCACAGGAAGCCGGTCGAAGCAGACTACAGTGCCCCGGATCAGGCCAATGATGGTGAGTGCCTTTCTTCCAGGATATTCTGTGCATGCTGTGTTGCAGGGCAGGCGGGGGGTATGGCCACCATCCATTGACACCAGTGATGTGAACGCCACACAGTACAGTCAGCACTGTCAAGTGGCACTGCATGTGTGGGTGTGCATTGCTGGTGGTCCATGCGTGCACCGGGTACATGGCCATGCCACTGCCTTTGCACCGCATAGCCATGTCACTGCCACGGTGGTGCTGTGCGGGACTTGGCGGTGGGTGTGTGCAGTGGTCCGCATGGCTGTGTGCGCCTGGGTGGGCAGGTCTTGTGGACATGATCACTGTGAGTGGTCGCCACACCATCACAGAGGCATGTTCCATGGCTGTATGCCATGCACAGTGGGTGGGCTGCAGGAGGCTGTGCATTCACACCTATTGACTCTGCTCCCTTTTCCTATGTGGACGGTGGATGTGGCACATGGAGAGGGCACTGCAGGAACTTTTGCAGGTGGCCAGAGCCTCCCTGGAAATCTTACAGAGGATGGAGCAGATAGGAGTCTGCAGGAGGCATGGGGGGAGGCGCCATCAGAGCGGGGAGCGGGGCTCCCACTGAATGTCATGAACCCAAGGATTGTACCTACCCCCCTGGACCCACCCTCACACCCCTCCTTCCCTCTATCATTTGTTCACCCCTGCCCCTTACCCACCACCACCTGGTTTGTGGCCCTCACCCCCAACATTTTTGTAAATATTTGTAAACAGTTGTTTTATGTCTTGTAATATACATTTCTTTTGTTATGCCTACTGCGGTGGTCTCTGATTTGCAGTGGGCTACAGGTGCTCAGCTGCAGTGGTGTGCATGGCGTCGGGGTGGTGCAGTCATGGGCGTGTGTGCGTGTCCGTAGGGGAAGCGACTATGTGTGGGTGTAACTATCAGTCACTGTCTGTGGTTTGTGTGTTGTTCCCTGTGCACTGGATGATTGTGTGCAGTGGTCCACGGTGCATGCACTGTGTCCATGGCGCACCTGTCAGACCATCCATGGCCTGTGCAGCTGACACCCTTGCATGTCTGTGACCTGCACGGTCCACTGGCATGTCAGTGGTGGCTGTCCATGCTGGACAGACACTGTACCCAGCACAATGCCGGGTTGCCTCCTGTCACTGGTGTGGTGCATGTCTGCCTCAGGTGGCACTGTGGCCTCCGCTGTTATTGTCCCACCTCCATGCTGTCGCTTGTGTCTGTTGCAGGGGATGTGCTCCACTGTTTGTCACTTGTGCTCTGGATGCATGCTGGTGGTGTACAGTTTCATGGTGCCTGCACAGGGTGGCTGGCACTCCTCTGCCATGGAGGGGTGCTGGCCGCGTGTACATGGTTTCTGTGGCAACATGCCAGGGGCTTGGTTGACCCGCTACTGTGTCCCTGTGTTGGTGTGCTCTTGGGTATGGGTGGGTGTTTGACCATGCACTGTGTTGCATCCTGTGTGGTGCATGCTTTCATGCACCACTGTGGGTGTCTGCACTGGCTGTTGTGGCCAGTGCTGGGTCGGGGTGTGCCCTTGGGAGGGTGTGCAGGGCGCTGTGCCAATGGTGGTGGGGTCTGGGGCATGCCCTGTCACGTGTGGGGTACCTCGTGTTCCAACACATGGTGAGTCTCTCAGCTGTACCTGGGGGGGGGATGTGCATGGTGACACTGTGTATGCAGTCATTGCATCGTTGTCTGCTGCCACCCGCTGAAGAGTGCTCATGGTGGGGCTGCCTTGCATGGTTCTGTGGTGCACAGGGTTGCATTGTCACAGTGGGGGTGGTGGCATGCATGAGGTGTCCTGCACTGGTGGGCGCTGCTCCTAGGCAGGGTGTCTGGGGATCACGTTGCAGGGTGTGCTCTGCATTGGTGGGATGGTGTGGCATGGGGTGGCACGGGGTGGCCTGACCTCCTTGTGGGCCGGTCACAGCTTGCCGTGGGTGTGCTGGTACACCATGCCCCAGCTGTGGGTTTGTTGCTGGTATCCATGGGCTGGTGGTTATTCCAGCTCTCCCCCAGTTGTGCAGTGCATGGGGTGTGGGGGTGATGTCTGTTCTGCTGTGTGCTCCTCTGCCCATCTGTGGCATGGGTGGTCCGCCCCTGCATCCTGTCCCTGCGCATCCCTGGTTGTGCTGTTGCCCTGCTCCATTGAGCATCCCTGGTTGTGCTATTGTGCATCTGAACTGCGCCACTGCACATCCCTGGTTGTGCTATGGCGCAGTTGGTGCGATATTCAGTCGTGTGCCGCAGGCACATCTTGACCTACGCAGTGTTTGAATATCGCTTTTATTGCGCATAGGCACAGTGGACTTGCGCTTGCTCCTGCTGTTGCGCACTTTTATGGCGTAGTTTGAATATCTGGGCCAGAATATAAGATTATAGCAAAATTATTAGTAAACAAAACTGAACAATAGGTATTGCAGATAGTTCATCACAAAAAAAACAGGCTTTGTTAAGGGTAGAACAATTTTTGAGGGCCTTAAAAAATTCTAGATATTGATCGAACAATATGTAGTTGCAGCAACATGTTTAGCTATTGCTTTCGAAAACATTAAAAGCTTTTGATGTTTTAAGATGGGATTTCATGACAGCCCGCCTGGAATATTTACAACTTCCAAAACCATACTTTAACATAATAGAAGCAAACTGCAATATTTAAAATAAATAAATCAGATACTAACTGTTCCACTAATAATGTCTAATAGGGTTAGACATGGGTGCCCCTTTTACCTATATTATTAATAATAGCTTTAGAGCCTTTACTTTTACGCAAATTGCATAATGCTCTTAATTAAAAAAACAGAACTTTCCTATCCAGCTGTTATGTTTGAAATTGAGAAATATGCCTCTTTATTGGATTACAAATAAAACAGTAATTTTACCAGTATCCCCCTTATCTAACATTAGATTGGTGCTCACAAAAGATGTTATAAAACAAGATTCCATTAATTATTTCTGAATGATACTAATTAATAACCCACCAGGTACAATGAATACAAATGTACTGAAATTAAGAAACAAAAAACAAAGTTTATTATGTGTTTGACATGATTTGTCACTTGCACTATGGGGAAGAGGGAAACAATTGAAAATGATGGCTATGCACAACCCACTGATGTGCCCCAGCACGATATTCAAAAGGACAAAGTGTGCGGCACAAATCCCGATGCACCAGAGCGCATCAGTAATGTATGCAGGTGCAGGTAGGGGGGGCGTGCCCATGCATACTCTGCACAGTCCGATATTCAGCCCAGGATGTGCGGAGCCATGCATGCGCAACCCCTTCCTGCGCCAGCACAAAGTTGATCCAAAAAAAAAGGAACAATGGATGGCCACCCACAGGTGAGCTGCCACATTGCAGGGCACAACATGGCAGCTGCCACCTGTGGGTGGCCAACCGAGCTCCGGCTGCACCTCCGTCATGGCGCCCCCCCATGCCCGATTGCGGGCATCGGTGGAAAAAGATTAATCCAAAATCCCTGGTGGTCCAGTGGACTGCTGCCCGCCCGATCGCGGGCTAAGTAAAGAATTGTAAATCCCTTTTATCCCTGGTGGTCAGTGGACCTGCCCACCCGATCGCGGAGCTAAGTAAATAATTGTAAATCCCTATTATCCCTGGTGGTCCAGTGGACCTGTCTGCCCCATTGCGGGCTGCAGTAGAATAAAGAAAACCCATCATCCCTGGTGGTCCACTGGACCCCCCTCCCACCGCCCACTGATCCCCACCGCCCACCCCGTCAGCGGCGGGTGAGCACCCACCGCCTGCAGCCCGCTGCTCACCGACTGACATTGTCATTAGGGCTTATGCGCCCATTGGTCCCAGTGTGAGCCAATGGGCGTGCAGCTATCTACTACTGGAATGTGGCAATGCGGTATGAGGTGCATGCCCATTGGCTCGCAGCTGGACCAATAGGCATGTAGCCCTACCGACAATGTCGTTGTGAAGCGGTGAAGGCAGCAGGAAGGTGAAGTGCTACCTGCCCAATGACAAGTAGCCGGGTGGCGAGCAGTGAGATCGGGTAGAGTGAGGTCACTGGACCACCAGGGATGATGGGTTTTTTAATTCTACTGCAGCCCATGATGGGCAGACAGGTCCACTGGACCACCAGGGATAATAGGGATTTACAATTATTTACTTAGCCCACGATCGGGCTGGCAGGTCCACTGGACCACCAGGGATAATAGGGATTTACAATTATTTACTTAGTCTGCGATCGGGCAGGCAGATCCACTGGACCACCAGAGATAATAGGTGTCTCTTACTTTTAATTCAGCCCGTGATTGGGGACAGGTCCACTGGACCACCAGGGATTGGGGTTACTTTTTATTTTAATTCAGCTCATGATCAGGTGGACAGGTCCACTGGACCACCAGGGATTGGGGTTACTTTTTATTTTAATTCAGCCCATGATCGGGTGGACAGCAGTCCACTGGACCACCAGGGATATAGGTTTATCCTTTATTTACTTAGCTTGCGATCGGGCTGTGGGGCACATTGCCATGCTGCAGGGGGCGTTGGTCCCCGACGGCTGCTGCCTGGCAGGGCGCCAGGTGCAAGTCGTCGGGGATTGGCGCACCTGCATGCAAATGGGGCCATAATGACATGCAAATGGCCCCATGTGTGCCTTGCATACATTATGGCCCCATTTGCATGTCAAGTTTTGAATATCGCGGTTGCTGCACCTTGCGCAATGGAACTTGCGTTAGTGCATCCCCATGCTCCACTCTGGCCACTGGCTATGGCACAGTGCCACTGCGACATGCGCACTGCGGGTGGCCAGGGTGCGATATTCAATGATGCTGAGCCATGGTGCAGCTCCGTTGAACATTGCCCGGTCAACGCCCCAGCGCAGCCAGGTTGCGCTGCACCCAGGCTTGCACCACAGCCTAGCGCAGTTTGAATATCTGGGCCATGGTATGTATCAATCAAATTTAGTTTCTATTCCATTGGATTATTTTAAAAAAGATTTTGTGGGATTTTCTCTAAATTCCTTTGAACTGTGGGAGCACCTATAATTTCATGGAAGGCTTTTGTGCTTTATGAGAAAAAAGTGGAATGGGATGCCCAGACTTAAATGTTTAATATTATGCCTCTAGGAGCATGGAATTCTGGAACTGTAGTCATAAACTTAAGGGAAATGAATATACTTTTTGGACTTTTTGGAATTCTCTTTTATGTAAAGAAAAAAATAGTTTTACCTATAACTACAGTTTATTTTAAAAATAACCTAACAAAAACCTACTGCAACAGGGAGGTTATGAGTGGTAGCTCCTACACAGGAACACACTTATAAGAGATCTAGACTAGTTTCCCAATGGCTTCACAAACAAGGGAACTGGAGACAGGAACATTTGCATTCACAGATGAGGAGAGGAAGAGGTGGCATTTGATTCAGCAGAATATGTTGGAGTATTTGGAGAGGCCACACCAGAAACAAATAATAAGATTGATATTGATGGCATAGAAATGGTAATAAAAAAGGAATTCCACGTGCAAATGCATGCATTATCTCTAAGCAGATATTGGCATGAAAAACAAATTCCCAGGTGGCACCACATACAGAAACCACCCTTATTTAGCACTGATGAGCCCATCTGCATGAATGATTGGGAAAGAATTCTTAACAAAGCATCACATGACTTAATGTTGGCCATGATTATAAAGGCTAAAAGAGGCAGTGAGAAGTTCAAAGATGAGTTTAAAAAGAAAAAGGAAGAAGCTTTACAAGATGTGTTAAGAACGGAACAGGCAGAACCATTAAAAAAGAAAGAATGTGACATGAAAAAGTTCAAAGAAGAGCTAATGGAATATAAGAGGCAAAAGCATGGGAGGGATTCCAAAGACTATAGAGATGGCACAGTGTACAACTGGCATGGCAGAAGACACTGATTTAATGCAAAAGACAAGAACTAATTCAGAATGGAGGAAGGGGACACAACCGAAGAAAGTGACATGGAGAATTTAGGTTCACATAGGAGAGAAAGACAGGAACAGGATTTTCAAGAAGACCACAGACAGGAAACGGTGGAGGTACAAACAGAGGAAAAGGACTGGGGGAGGGGAGAGAAAGAGGGCAGAGGGCGATCTCTGGTCATTATTGTGGAGAACAGGGACCCTGCAGATCAACGAGAAACAAGAAATGGAACTGATAAACTTAACTAAAAATAGCCTGAGCATAACACAAGAAACAGTATTGAAAATGGGCTGTCTTTCATTCCCAGCAATAAAGTTAACCCTTTTAAACTTAAAATGGGCCTGTTTAAATAATACAGGAAGCTACACCTGAAAGTTCATTTCCATATGTTAACAGCAGTACAGAACCCCTTACAGATTATAACAAAAGTAAAAAGTGTATTGATGGAGAATGGGGAAGAGGTGGAGTGTACTACAGAAAAAACTTGCTTTAGGAAAAATTCCAAGTTTGTTCTGAACATGTCTGTCAATTCAGCAATTAGCACATTCAGTAAACTGGTAGATTCAGATGTAGAAAAATTTTTGAAAAGGTATGAAAACTTAACTAAACATGAAAATGACAAAAAAAGAAAGAGAAGCACCAAAAGAACTGAAAAATCTCCCCGACACCAATCATAAAAAAGGTGGATAAAGGGGGAGCGGGTGTCTTATGGGACAAAAACCTGTACATAAACGAAATGGAAAGACAGTTAAAAGATGTGAAATACTACAGATGGTTAGATAAAGATCCAACAGAGGACATCAAAAGAGAGTTAATAGATATTGTTACAAAAGCTAAAGAAAAGAATTGGGTAACTGACACAGAAAAAAGTTTCCTCATTACCAAGAGCCCAACAAAACCCATGATATACTTCTTGCCCAAAGTACATAAAAATAAATGTAACCTTCCATGAAGGCCTATAGTAAGCAGCATTGGTTCTGTCATTGAACCATTGTCTAAATGTGTTGATTTTTTCTTAAAACCAATAGCAAAACAGAACAGATCCTTTCTGGCTGACACCCAAAGATATATTGAACCAGTTATGGAATGTAGAAGTACAGGACAACACAGTTCTCATAATCCGTGATGTATAAAATCTCTCTAACAGCATCCTGCATGAGGCTGAGACTGTTAAGAAAAAAACTGAAATCAAGACCTAATGACACGGTCCCACCCTCTGACTTTATAACACAGCTGGCAGACTTCATGCTTAAAAATAATTATTTTAGTTTTGGTAATCAATTTTACAAACAGATACATGGCACCGCTATGGGTACCACATTCACCCCTTCACTGGCCAATATTTATGTGGGACACAGGGAAGATAAAAATATCTGGGATGTACAATCCAATAAATGGCACAAAAACATTAACAAATGGCTAAGGTATGTGGATGACGTACTATTAGTACAGAGAGGAGAAGAAATTGATTTAGTAGAATTTCTGCAATACATTAATAACAGTGATCAGAATTTGAAATTCACAGCAGAAATAAGTAAAGAAGCAATTCATTTCCTGGATGTCACAGTCTATGTAAAGAACCACAGACTAGAAACAAAGTTCTTCAGGAAACCAGCAGACCACCATCGTGCATTACAACAGCCATCACCCCAGACCCATTAAGATAAATATCCCATTGGGACAGTTACTCAGAATCAAACAAAACTGGAGAGAAGATGGCGAAATGATACAAGAAGTTGCAAACACGTGTCAAAGATTTCTGAGTAGAGGTTACACAGCAGGGATCTTGGTAACAGCTGTTAGAAAAGTTGCACAAGTGGAAAGAACTACGCTATTAGACACAAATGAAAGGACACAAGAAGAAGAAGAAAGAGAGAGAATTAACTCCTCCGCTACTTACAATAACATATATGGAGAAGTAGGACAAATAGTAATATATAATTGAGGAATATTAACAGCAGACCAATGGCTAGAAGGAACTGTAAAGAATGGCCCCCTAATTAGTTACAAAATAGGTAAAAGTCTGAAAGACTTCCTGGTTCAAACACGGTTCTCAGAAAAGAAAGCAAACAACAGACCAGATTGGATGCCCCATTACCGAAGGGAATTTTTGAATGTGGAAACTGTGCCCAATGCAATAGCACAAGAAAAACAAAAATGGTAAATCCTCCAAGATCCAGAAAAAAATATAAAGTGCAAGGCTTCTTTGCATGTAACATGGAATGCAGCACTGACAGGTAGTCATTAAAAATCCACCTTAGTGAGACTGCAGCAGAGCCATAACTTTGTGGCCTCCTGTCAGTGCTGGATGCAGTTCCACTGTTGTTTTGTAAGTGCCCTGTTGCCAGCTGTACCCCCATCCCACATGTGTGCCCGATGCAAATACACCATTTAGTCATGCAGCATACAGTGTCAGCCCCTGGCAGCACATACCTCACAGCCAAAGCTCAGTGCCTCAACCCCAGGGAATCTCTTCAGTAACAGTGGAGCTCCAAGGCACACTGCCTTTCCATGCTCCTATCACACAGATGTGCCTTTGCGTCTCCTGTCCCTCTATGGTAAACAACAGAGGAGGGAATCTGTAGGTGCTGCAGCAAAAGTGGCTGAGTGACTGTGGGTCAGATGCTGTGAGCATCTGTAAGTATCCTTGAACTAAAGAAAGCCCTCTGTGATGGCAGACATCTGCACAGCATCAGGGGTGTCCCATTTTGGAGCACTGGACTACATTCCAGCTGAATAAGGAGATGCTGTCACAGGTCACACCTGTATGTTCTGTAAGGTCTCTGGTGCAAGTCAGAAACAGCAACAGCAACGGAGGCAGTCAGAGCTTAACAATCATGTCGCTTCCTGCCATCCACCAGTCAGCTGTGTAGCATCCTGCAGTACCTGTATGTTATCAGCGTACAGTGTGCAGCTGTCTGAGTGCGTATTGAGTGCTGGCATGTGATAGCATTGCCCCCTCCCCCCCAAGCGGCCGCCTGCACACCCATTTAGCACTCACAGTGACCCTGCATGGCCTGTAGTAGTACAATAAAGGACACATTCAGCGGGAGGCTTAATTCCGTGGGCTTCATGTCAGTTACAGTCCCTGTTGCTTCTGGGGTGAGCAACAGAGTTAGAAAGTGCAGTCGAAGCTGCAATGCACAATTCCTGCAGTATGTAAGAGAGTTGTGCCACACTGTCCTCTGTGTGTGTGTGTGTGTGTGTGTGTGTGTGTGTGTGTGTGTGTGTGTGTGTGTGTGTGTGAAGAGAGAGACAGTGACAGACGAAGTCACGGGGAGTAAGAGACACAACAAGCAGCTAGCATCATACTGATGCTACAGAACAGTAACCCAGAGGAATGTCCTTTCCAGAAGGAGCCACTGTGTCAGTCTTACCCCCTCTGCTACCAAGTTCACATGTCATATGTTGACAACTTTCAGTAAATTTTCACACTGCTACAACCGTGGATTAAATTGTCAGTTTAATCCATAGTCAGGAGCTTCCCCACAGCCAGTCACTGTCAGTGTTCTACAGCTGTCATATTATACGAGTAAGCATCCCTCTGATACCCACAGGCAACATGGTAGGTTGTAATATATGGCAAATGGCAAAATCATCTCTGAAGAAGGATTATGACAGTTTGTAGTTCATAAAAAGCAACAGAATGCATCTTTTCTGAGGCACTACTTTGCAAGGCAGAAGGATAAAATACCTTTCTAGCATTAAAACACTGTGAGCAGCTGGTTTTGGGGCATTCTACCCTATGAGCAACCTGACCCATGTTATAAGCAAAATAACCCACTCAAGGGTGTGGTGTTATAGGCATTTAATCCACGCCTGGGGTGCTGTGAGGACACTTGGTCTGTGGCCTCATGCCTCATGGTGCCCCAGGCATGGATTTACATTGAAACATAGAAGTTGACGGCAGACAAGGACCACAAGGCCCATCCAGTCTGCCCATTTTTATGTTGGCGCGCTTGCGCAGCCAACATCATGGGACAGTGCAGCTTTAGAGGCACGGTCGCTGTTGGGTGAATGCAGGGCATGCACCAGTAGGTGCATCCCTCATTCCCTAATCAGCCTGCATGCCGGCGCCACACCATGCCTACATAATGTGGCGAGCACATCTAAGAAAAGGTCCGCTGCAATCCGAGCAAAGCTCGTCTGATGCTGGTCCTTTCTTTACCGTGTCATGCCATTATTACATGATGATGGACATCATGCCATAGAACTGCAGACTTCAGTGCCCAATCCCCTGTCGGCTGCCCCTGCCTCTGTGAATATGCCGATGGGGAACCCACTCCCCATCAACATAAAGCACCCCCCCAATTGTTTAATGCTGAGGGGGTGCCCAATCCTCCTCAGCTCTGCAACCCCCCACCCTTCTTTGTGTGCCAACGGGGGTGCCCGATCCCAGTCGGCATAAATCCACCCCGTGTTGTTTGCCAACGAGGGTGCCCAGTCCTCTGTCGGCTACAGACACCCTCCCCCCAAACAGTTAGGTGGCATGCTGGGAGCCCACCCCAGCGTGCCAAATGCCCTGCAAAACAAAAACTGTCCCACAATGTTTTTCTGTTTTTAACCTGTAAAATGAAAACGATCCCTTGTAGTCTCCGTGCCCCCTCCCCACCGCACCCACCCTCTGTGCACCCTGCCTCCCCACACACCCCCACCCCACACTTACCTCCGGAGTCGTGCGACGATCTTCGGTGGACCGAGAACACGTATGCACTCTTCAAAGCCGACCGCAAACTGAGGAAATGCTGGTAAGCTGTATAATGTAATAGACAGGGTGTTTGCAACTTTGCTGCATATCTCAGGCATTTTTGCAAATTTTGGCCCCAAATTTTCAACATGGGGTTTTTGGGACCCCTCCTCATGAATTCTTGCACTGTCATGGTGTTATTAGGTCCCGAAAGGTGATTTTGCAGTCACTGCACAGAATCACCTTTTGGGACCACATAACGAAATGACAGAGCCACTGTTCATGAGGGGGGCTCTCAGAAAGCCTATGTTGCAAGGGTGTGGGCATCCAAAACATACTGTTTCTGACGTGCGTAGCAACTGCGCAACACACGCTCATAAGTTAGCGAATTCACAATATTTTCAAGCCAGATTCTCAACATTGGTATTTTACCACACCTTCTTGTGAACTGTATAGCTGTCATTTTTCATATTCTGGCCGAAATGTGTTTTCGCACTTCTGGCGCAGAATAGCGCGGTCATGGTGTGAAATTAGTGTTTGGGACATATTACAAAAATGACAGTGATACTGTTCATGAGCAGAGATCCTAAAATGCCTGTCTTGAAAATTTGGTGACAATACTCCATAAAGTGACTGTTTTACGAGCGTGTGTAGCAACTGCGCAATGCATGCTCGTACATTAGCACATTCACACTATTTTCATGCCATATTCTCCATATTGGCATTTTGCCACACCTTCTTGTGAACTGTACAGCTGTCATTTTTCACATCCTGGCCAAAATTTGTTTTCACACTTCTGGCACAGAATAGCGCATTTGCTGTGCGAAATCAGTGTTTGGGACACATTACAAAAATGACAGTGACACTGTTCATGAGCAGAGGTCCTAAAATGCCTGTGTTGAAAATTTGGTGACAATACTCCATAAAATGACTGTGTTACGAGCATGCATTGCGAAGTTTGCACGCACACTCGTACGTTCGCAAACTTCTAATATTCTCACTCCAGATTTTCTACAGTGCCATTGTTCTGCACCTCCTAATGAACAGTACAGCTGTCATTTTTCACATCCTGACCAAAATCTGTTTTCGCAGTTCCGGCGCAGATTAGCGTGGTTGCTGTGGAAAGTCCGTGTTCAAGACACATGATAAAAATGTTCATTAGCAGATGCCATAAAATGCCTATGTTGAAAATTTGGGAACGGAAGTCAATAAAATGAGTGTTTTATGAGTGTGCGTTGCACAGTTTGCACACACGCTCATGACTTTGTTAATTTGCAATACTTTCACTCCAGCTGTTCATCACTGGCATTTTTCCATACCGCCTTATGAACACTGCAGCTGCCTGAAATGTGTTTTTGCATGTCTGGCACAGAATTGCACAGCCGCCGTGCGAAATCAGTTTTTGGGACAGTTTGAGGAAATGATGGTGACACTATTCATGAACAGAGGTCCTAAAATGCCTATGTTGAAAATTTGGTGCCGAAACTCCATACAATGACACTGTTGCAAGCGTGCATTGAGCAGTTTCCATGTACCCTTGTAATTTCGTCAATCTGCAATATTTTCATGCCACATTTTCACCACTGGCATTTGTGCACATCTCCTTATCAACAGTCCCGCTGCCATTTTTCACAGTCTGCCCAAAATGTGTTTCCGCAGCTGTGGTGCACAATGGCGTGCTCACTGTGCAAAATCACCTTTTGAGACACATTCACAAAATCACAGCACTATGCATCTCTAGCTATGCCACTCCCACTGCCAATGCCAGTGTGACAACATTCGGCATGGACAAATGCTTGTTTCTACCTTATGAATGTGCCATAGGTCTTTACTCTGTCAATGGTCTATATGTCCATACTCATCGGTATTGCTCCCTTATGCCTATCCCATGCCTGTTTGAAGCCCTGCACTGTATTCATATCCACCACTTCCTGAGGTAGGCCATTCCATGCACCCACAACCTTTCTGTGAAAAAGAACTTCCTCACATTACCCCTTAATCAGCCTCCTTGTAATCTCATGCTGTGTCCTCTTGTCCTGCTATTTTTCTTATATTGAAACATGCTAGACTCTTTCACCTTGTTAATGCCCTTAAGATGTTTGAATGTTTTGATTATATCACCTCTTCCTCCTTTGCTCTAGGGTATACATATTGAGCTCCGTTAATATGACCTCATATGTTTTCTGATGCAGTCCCTGCACCATTTTGGTTGCCCTTCTCTGGACTACCTCCATTTTGTTAATGTCCTTGTGCAGGTGCAGCCTCCAGTACTGCACACAGTACTCCAGATGGGGCCTAACTAGAGTCTTGTAAAGAGGGATTATTACCTCCCTCTTATGACTTGTGATACCACTACTAATACACCCAAACATCCCTCTAGCCTTACCTACTGCTTTAGTGGACTGCTTGGATGCTTTCAGGGTATCTGTGATGATGATGCCCAAGTCTCTTTCTTCCCTTGTGATTGCCAGCAACTCCCCTCCCAACCTATAGGTGACTTCAGGATTTGTCTTCCCTATGTGCATTATCTTGCACTTCTTTGTATTAAACCCCAGTTGCCACTTTTCCAACCATTTTGCCCGTTTATCCAGATCTCTTCTCATTCTGCCCACCCCATTTGGATCATCTACTCTGTTGCAGATCTTGGTGTCAAATGCCTATAACCCCACACCCTGTCATGGGTTATTACTTACTTATATCTGAGGTACTTCTTTCTTTTCCCTTTGTTTAATTAGAAGATTGTTTACCTGATGTTAGTAGGTGTGATGTATGGAACAACTCTTAGCCTGGCAGCTGATATATCTTGCTCTACTGCTCCACACTACATCATCAGCATTGTGATCTCACTGTCTGCGACATCACTGCTACTTAGGAGGAGCAAGTGAGTGACTGGCAGGTCATTCATCTGTGATGCCACAGTCAGTGAGACCATAATGCTGATGATGTAGTGTGGCGTAGTTGAGTTAGATAAGTCAGCTGCCAGGCTAAGAGCTGTTCCACACATCCAGCATAATATTATCACATAGAAGACTTTCTGATGAGCAAAAGGAAAAAGAAATAATACTTCAGAAATAAAAAGTTACAACTGACTGCTACTTAAAATTTGTATTATTTTCCTATCTGCCTGTTTTGGCTCCACTAGCTCTTTAAGTAAGGAAAACTTATTTATGAATTTTGATGGTGCATATGACCAGGGATGTACATCTTGGAATGAAAGCTGTGAAATCTTGCCACCACCACTTAGAATATGAAGCCATGTTATCGTTTGTATTGTTGCTTATGTTACTTTATTATATTGTTATAGCATTATATAACTCTGCTTTATAATGAAAATGAGGTGTGTTCCTAATGTTTCCCCCAAATGTAAGATTACATATTTTTCTCTATGTATAACTTTTTTCAATAAAATAAAATATTAAAAAAAGAAGAAATGTGTTTCAGCCTTCTCAAAGCTCTTCAGTGTGCCTGAACTGAATCTTAACTCAGAGGAAATGGGAACCACCTGTATAAAGATCTTAGGCATTTGGGTCATGGTGAGCCCAAAATGAGACAGCAATCTAAAAGGCAAAGAACCTCATCACAAAGTACTATGGTAAGACTTTCCCAGGAAGAGCATTTATAACAAAGCAAGGGTTTCAAAGAAATACAAAATCATACATACCCAATAACGAAAAGCAGCATGGGATGTATATGCTAATCACCTTAAAAAATGTAGACTGGTTCTGCTTTAAATGAATGTATGGTGGGTGGGGGAAATATAAACAAATCACCATGACATTTACAAAAAACACAACATAGTCAAAAACTATTAGGTTATATAAAATACAGATTATATTCATTGCATATTACATAAACCTCCGTTAAAGCATCTGTTAGGGTACAAGCATAAAGCAAAAAAAAAAAATAAGGAAATGCAACATTAGGGTTAAACGTCCCCTAAGCCATGGTGAATCTGTGGCCTGGCATTCCTCAGGATTTGAACAATCATATGGCACAACACTGGCATTGCACAAACTTTGGCACTATCTGTCCAAACACCTAAACAATACTAACACAGCAGTGCTTGCAGAATGGATGGTGGTGTTGGGACAACATATTGCCAATGTTGGAGCAACACTAATGCTGCATCACGAGATATTTCAAACCCCCGAGAAATTCCAGGATTCAGATTCATCGTGGCTCATGGGACTTTTAAGCTTAACTTTGCATTTCCCTTGATTTTGTTGCTTTAACTTCAACCCTAACAGATGCTTTCACATTTTGCAACAAAGTTCCTTACTTTTTTTTTTAAATATAGAAATGTGGTAGCTGTGTTCATCCAGTAAATGATGTAGAAGAAAAACAATTGTTGCAGTTGATAACCTTTTGTTGTCTGTATTAACCATGCTCTAGCATTAGCACCTAGCTTTGACACTGAACTCTTTGATCTCATCATTAAAGAGCAACTGACACCTTCAGGAGAACTTTAAAAAAACATAATATTTAGACACAGTTCGGCTTACATTTCACGTTGGTTCTGTAGTCCTCCTCTCCATTGTTTATTAATGATGTAATTTACATGAAAAAAGAATCTTTGTTCCTGAAGAGTTCATCTAGTCCTGTTGCATTCACCTTACTGGAACTCATAATGCACTGCTTGTAACATCACAGTTATTCTCATGGCAACAGATTTTTATGTCACACCAGAGGATTATGACATGAAGTAGGCAGTACACTATAGACGCAGATAAACTCTGAGTTATAAACATCATGTATGCCTGCAAATTTACTCAGTAAGAAATAATGGGGAGGAGAAATCTATAGAATGTATACTGAATGCAAGCTGAAGTCCATCTAAATATTATGTTTTTCAAAATTTTCCTTGACGTGTCAACATCTCTTTAATTGAACCTCTGTCTGTCATACAAACTGTCAGTCATGGTCTTTGACAAGGCCTCTGTGTCACCACCCACCCCTTTACTAATGTCAGCCATGAGGAAAGGAAAGGAAAGGAAAGCCCTGGAAACATGGAGTGGAAATAGGGAGGAGCAGTAAACTACAGACCTGTAAGCATGACTTCAGTGGTGGGCAAAGTTATAGAAACATTATTAAAAGAAAGGATTGGAGAATACCTTATGGCCAGCGGATTACATAATCTGAGGCAGCATGGGTTCCCATGGAGGGAGATCTTGCTAAATGAACCTGGTCAAATTCTTTGACTGGGTTACTCGGGAGGTAGATCAGGGAGGAGTGGTGGATGTGGCATACTTTGATTTCAGTAAAGCTTCAACACCATTCCACATAGAAGACTGGTAAACAAGCTGGGCAGCCTGGGAATGGGTCCAAAGGAAGTAAAATGGGTATGAAGTTGGCCAAGTAACAGGACTCAGAAGACAGTGGTAAATGGCGTTCACTCAGAAGAAGACACAGTGACCAGTAGGGTGCCACAGGGGTCAGTACTGGGACTGGGCCTTTTCAATGTCTTTATTAGTGACATTGTAGGGGGGGCTGGAAAGGAAAGTATGCCTGTTCACAGATGACACAAAAATCTGCAACAGAGTGGACACACCAGGAGAGTTGGAAAAAATGAGGGAACACAGAAATACAAGGGCAATGTATCATTTAGGGGGAGGTGATATCAACCATAAAACAGGAAAGTTACCCGAGGGTCATCATATCTGATGACCTGAAGGTAGGAAAGCAGTGTGATAAGGCAGTGGGAAAGGCTAATAGAATGCTGGGGTGCACGAGGATGGGTTTCTTCAGCAGAAACAGGGAGGTAATGTTACCCCTGTACAGATCAATGGTGAGGCCCCACCTGGAGTACTGTGTCCAGTACTGGAGACCCCATCTCTGAAAAGACAGATCAGGTGGAGGTGGTACTGTGAAGGGTGACCAAAATGGTGCATGGCCTACAGCAGAAGCCCTTCAAGGAAAGACTAAAGGAATTAAATATGTACTTCCTAGAGGAAAGGAGGGAAAGGTGAGACAAGATAGAAACATTCAAATACCTCAAAGGTATTAATAAGGTAGAGGAGTAGGGAATTTTGCACAGAAAGAGATGCTCAAGGACAAGTGAGCATCATATGAAGCTGTAAGGGAGAGATTTAGGGGTAATTTGAGGAAATTCTTCTTCACAGAAAGGGTGGTGGATGGTACAAAAACAGTAGCAGGATTCAAACATGCATGGGATAGACACAGGGGGACCTCAGTAACAGGGTTGGGGGTCTGAGGCTGGAGATCAAATAGGGTCTACCGTTGCACAGTAGATAGGGACTTTAGAGCAGACTCGGTGGATCAAGAGATCCTTTTCTGCCAACAGCTTCTATGTTTCTATGGTTTTTATGCCATGCTTTTCTCTGACCCCACATTAAAGTTCAACGGGGAAACACTCTTTTTTGCAAGAGGCTTCTAATAACAAGGTCATTCTATAAAATGCTTACAGGTTCCTTACTGTGAATTGCCCTATATGGGCTTCCATATATGTACTTCCTAATGTTCATAAGAGATTGAAGGATCCCTCAGGATGCGCAATAGTGTCAGGGATAGACTCACTTACTGAGCCTCTTTCTCAACTGGTTGATGCTCATATTAAGGATTTCATTTAGGAACTTTGCTCATATGTTCGGGATACTTTAAACATCTTGAGCATCCTCGGGGATCTCCAATTGGAATCTGGGTGGTGGTTGGTGTCTTTAAACATTGAGTCTCTGTTCACCAACATTCCACATCAAGGTGGCCTTGAAGCATTGAGTTTCTGACTTAATGAATGCACCTCCTAAAAACAGTTTCTTCTGCATTGTGCTGAACTGGTACTAATGTGTAATGCATTTCATTTCCAGGACGAATACGTCTTGCAGATTAAAGGCATGGCTCTGGGTGCTACATTTACCCCAAATATGCCAATGTGTATTTAGGGAAATGGGAAAGAGTAAAATGTCTGTGATGCCCATGGCAATCCTTTTTACCATAAGTTTAACCTGTGGAGGTGGTACATTGATAGCATATTGATGGTGTGGAATAACAAAATGATTTTGTGATGTACTTAAAAAGTACAACCCCAGGTTTACAGTAAAAGCTAGTACCTAACAGATAATTTTTCTCGGCCTGATGATATATAAAAAGGAAGATGGAATCATCAAAACAGATCTTTTCCACAAACCAAGGTCAGAAATAGTAGTAGTAGCACTAGTAGTAGTGGTAATAGTAGTAGTAGTGTTAGTGGTAGAGGTAGTGGTGGTAGTAGTAATAGTAGTAGTGTTAGTGGTAGTGGTAGTAGTAGCAGTGGTAGTGTTAGTGTTAGTGGTAGTAGTAGTGTTAGTGGTAGTGGTAGTAGTAGTAATAGTAGTAGTGGTAGTAGTAGTAGTAATAGTAGTAGTAGTGTTAGTGGTAGTGGTAGTAGCAGTAATAGTAATAGTAGTGTTAGTGTTAGTGGTAGTGGTAATAGTAGTAGTGGTAGTGGTAGTGATAGTAGTAGTAGAAGTAGTACTAGTAGTAGTCTTGATTTATTTATGGCACCTTCCCCGGAAGCTCATGGTACCATTACAATAACACAGATCAGTAGAATAAAACCACCAGCAACATATACAACCCATTAAACACTCTACAAATAAAACATATCAATAAATAAATCAATTAATTAATTAATAAGATATACCATAAGTGTACAAGATAGTATGTATTTGCTCCAAAACACCTACTGGAATAAGACTTTTCAAGGCCCTTTGAAAGGCCTTCACTGAGGGACCCTCCCTTAAAGCTCTGGGCAGGGAATTCCAGAGAACCGGACCTGCAACCTCAAAGGCTCAGTGCCTCAGAGTCTTTAACCTAGCCCTCAGAACAACAAGGAGGCCATCCTTGGCAGAGCAGAGAGGGCAAATGGGTATATGAGGATACAGGAACTGAGCCAGGTAACCTGTGCTGTTATCATCTAGCTGTTGCCTCAAATATACAACTGAAAACATACCAAGATTGCAATTCTTTAGAATCAAAAGGAACTGCAGTGAGCAGCCAGACTTTGAGACAAGAAGTGAATTAGAGGGCAGGTTCATTTGTAGTCTATATCGTATGGTGAAGCGTTGTTCCAATCTGATTTCCATCTCAGCTAAAATGCTGTTGTACCACAGCTCAAAGGTCATTGAACACAGTTGTACCCTTCTGTGGTACAGCAGCATTGCAGCTGATTTTGAAAGTGCACAAGCCACAGTTTAATTGAGGCAACATAATCTGCAGGATCAACCAGATAGAAACTCGCAATGGTGTCAGAATCACTCTATCAAATCCCGCAGATGCAGGATCAATCAGGTAGTAAAACAAATGCATCATCAACAGCCAGATATCTTCAGTACACAAAAAACAAATGCAGGATCAACCAGATATTTAAATTTACTCACAAAATTAAAAGTTGTTCCTCCTGATAACAGTCTTCTCACTAAGTAAGAAGTTTAGATGCCATGTTTTTTTTTTTTTAATAAATCCCTCCCAAATGCAATTTACAGCCCATGAAATACCACGCTGTGCATGTACAGACATCTGGTCCCTAACACCCACACCACTGAGCCAAGCAACCAGCCCTGAGTCCTGGTACAAAATGCAGCAGTGAACAATACCCTTTTTGTATAAAAAAAAGTGATAAAATACTATGGAATTATTTAGGGGGCACCATGCACTATAAAATATATTGGATAGGCAACTCTATGCACAACCAGCGAACCTTGGGGTTCTAATTCCCACATACCTCTTGAGCTTCACTCTTGAGGTCAGAGGAAATCAGAACCCCTCTGTGTCAGAACACACTGGTTGTTCTTAGTTGTCCATTCAGTATTCTTTATACAGTAGAGCATGAGAGTGCCAGGCAACACATAACAAGTTGCGATAGAACCCCACTCCTTTTGGTACAGCCAAAAGAGGATGACAATAGTTAGAATATTAATTTTGTGACTACATACTGGCATCTGCTATAAGGAAGGTAAGCAGGAAGCACTGGTTAATTCTGCAGACTGACTCCATCCTTAGAAATCACACTACAGACTCTCCCCCCCCATTGTTGTTTTTAAATAAGACCCTTATTTTGGTCAGCCATCTGGTACACAGCCTACAGTCAGTGATGGAGAACTCACATAGAACCTGCCTACCACAATTGTCCTGTGACAATTTTACACATGACAAATGTGAATGTTGCCAAATGATGTTAAAGACCTAGCATTTCACCTCTGCTAACGCCAAGAAAACTTTAAATATGGAATTTCAGAATCTGTGATATACCAAATAAAGTTTATTTTATTTTTTATTTATTTTTATTGAAAGCTTCATAGATGACCTTTCAGCACAAGTGCTCATTTACAAATGTTCCACGTCAAATACATAGTCACAAAATAACATTACAAGTACAATAAGCAGTTCCAGTGGAAATGCAATTGAGTCTGGTTCTAAGCTCTTAAAGCATAATAATTGCATTCAAGTTTGAAAACACTGATACAGATCATTGTATAAAAAGTCAAAGGCTATGTACAGTGAGAAACTGAATAAAACTGTTTAATGATTACATTTGCACTGGACTGCAAAGGCCGACCACAAAGATCTCTTAACTGATTAAATTTGGGGAGATTCAGCAGAGTATAGGCAACTCGTTTAAGCAGTTAGCGGCCCTGACAGAAAATGATCATTTTCCCAGCTGAGTATGCTGGAAAGGAGGCTTAAGGGCATTCCTGGCTATGTTCCTGGTGTTATATTGATTGGAGATGGTCCGGAAGCAATTTGTTAAAGAGGGGGTGTTAGGCTCAGGAGCGTCTTTTTGACTAGCAAACAGGTCTGGAGCTTTATTCTCCAGGGTAAAGGTAGCCAGTTAGTGAGTGTGTAAAGGGTACAACTATGAGTGCAGTTATCTGCACCAAGTGCAAAGTGGCACATCATATTACATATCAGCTTTACTCTGTTTAGCACTGTGTCATACGCAGCAGCGTAGACAGGGAGCCCATATTCTATAAGTGACAGAATGGAGCTGGCCACAATAAGGTGACCAGGATCCCCAGTTCCTGTTATGGCACAAGGCACCCAGTCTTCTGTTGGCTATGGTCACCAGAGTAACATGGGGTACAAAAGATAAGGTGTCATCCAGTGTTACTCCAAGGTATTTGAAGGTCTCCACCCATTCAAAGTTTTGACGTTGCTCATTTTAGATGCCAAAGGGTGGAACGGTCCTTTTCTATGGAAGGCTAGAGAAGAGCATAGTCTTTGTTTTTTGTAATCAAGAACCAGTTTGTTGTTGGAGAACCAGCTTTCAAGTGACCTAAAGGTACTTTAGAGAGTGGCGGTAAGGCTATCAAGGTCAGGGTTTTTGGAATAGATGACAGCAGCGTCGGTACAGAAAAGTATGCTGGCTGTCTGACAAACATCAGGCAGTTGATTTATGAACAGGCCAAAAAGGAGTGGACCCTGGGAGGAGCTGTGGGAGACATCAATAGATACTCCCCTAATGTCGGACAAAGATTTATCAATCTTCACCCACTGGGAAAGACTGATGAGATAACTGAGGAACCAATCAACTGTGTTCTGTGACAAAACCAGGTCAAGGAGTTTAAGAAGAAGCTTACAGCTGACCAGGTTGAAGGTTGAAGGTTTTAGTAAGGTCAGTATAGACAGCACTGAGTAGGCCATCACTGTCAACTTAGGGCCTCGTGAACATGATTGGTGGATTCCAATAGCACCAGGTTGATGCTGTGGAGCTTACAGAAGCTATGCTGCTGTACACACTGGACACTGTTTTGTTCAAGGTATGTGACAAGTTGATGAAAGTGTTCTCTAGAGGAACTTGGATGGGGGGGTAATCAAATTGGACATGTAACTGGCAAGGCTAGTGTAGTCTCTGCTTTTGAAACTGGCATAACTAGTGCATATTTCCACTTCTCTGGGAACTATGAGCAACCCAGGAAAAAGTTAAAACATCTAGAGAAGGGGTGGGAAAGTTCCTCAACCACAAGGGCAAGAGGTTTTATATCAACCTAGTCACTCCCACACCTAGTTTTACTAAATATCCTACTGATGTGTTCTGAGGTGTCTTTAACTGAAATAGCCTTAAAGTATAATGTAGGGTATCATTATTGAAAGCCCACCCTCTGGAAGGCTTCAACACCTGGTTCCCTGCAGGGGGTCTGGGCAAGATTAGTGAGGATGGCAGAAATGAGATCAGTAAAAGCTTTTATTGAAACAATTGGAAATTTCAGTGGGCTCAAGGACTTCTTGACCCTCCACCATAAGTATTGGAGCAGTGGTTTAAACTGCCTTGCCGAAGAGCTCAGACGTTGTTCCAGAACCTTTTGCCATTGCTCCAGTTCTGTGTCTGCAGATCCTTATGGAAGTCAGATTTGGCCTTTCTAATCATACTGGTGCATCTGTCTTGTTTTTCTTACATACCTGAAAAACAGTTATTCCCTGCCCTTGACCCCCCTCCATAGTAAGCAGTTCTGTGTTTGCTTTTGCATCCCTGACTGCTCTCTTAGCCTCCCTAGTTCTTACTTGGTATACCCCCCCTTCCCCATTCTTCATCCCCTGCTGCTTTTTATACCTGATGAAGGCATTTTTTTGGCCCTCACTGCCTCCCTGACTTTTTCAAAGAACCATGTTGGCCTCTGCCTTGTGGGTTCTTTGACCAGGTGCACCAGTAGGTAGTCCTGCAATGTATCCAGCAGGGCTTGGATTCTGGTTTCCTTAATACATAACACAACAAACCATTAAAATATTACCAACATATGGATGACATCTTTATGATATGGACAGCAGGAGAAGAAAACTTTAAACCAGTTTTCTGACAACTTCAGTAAATTCCATTCTTCAATAAAATTCAGAATAACTTATTCAATGTATGTGAATTTCCTAGATACCATGGTCACACTAAAAAAATGGAACACTGCAAACATCTTTGTGCAGGAAACCTACAGACAGATGCAGCTGCCTTCACAGCTTGAGCTTCCATCCGTCACACACCAAAACATCCATAAAACACAGTCAGGTCATCCAGTACCATCACATTTGTTCAAACCAGGCAGATAGATATATACATCATGGTGTGCTAAAAGAATCCTTCAAGCAGAAGGGCCATTAATCCAATACTACTGACAGGAATATCCAGCTACCATCCACATAAAGCTCAAGCTAAGTCAAAAAGGCACAACACCATGACAAACACCACACTGCAAACTACGTGCACACATCTCTGGAGAGACATCTGTCAATCACAATGGTTGAACATTTGAAATCCAAAACTCGTACTCCTGTTCATCTAGCAGTGTAGAACATATGATAGCCCAACCACAACTGAAAGCATGACTGTAGTGGTGCAGGGGTGTGCTAATAACTGGGATAACTAACCTCCACACAAACCAGAACATCCAAAAGATATAGTACTCAGGGAATCACCCACAAACAAAACCAGTATCCAAATTATCATAAACGTGCTTACTTTTGTTGCTGGAATCCACCCATGTGCAATGGTTCACCATTCACTTGGTACCTTAACACCATCATGTAGCCAGTTCACAAGGAACAAATAAATCCAAAATAGCAGTTTCAGCAATAAATCCAAGGTAACGTTCGGTTCACATTACTGAAAAAGTGGTACAGTAAAGGATAATTCCTGGCATCATGCAGTGAGGAATAACCCGCCTTTATTCCAGCACTTTATCTCATAAGGGGGCATATATGATAAAGACCACAAAATGTTAAGGTGGCTGCTACATGGTGAAAATGGACAAAAGCTCAAAACCAGAATGAACCACCACAGATCCATAATCACCCACAAAGATGAGAATACACTGACAAGGAACATTTCTCTAGTCCAGGCAACTCCACCAGTGAACTTACTGTCAGAGTATTAAATGGTATTTCAAGAGTATTCATAAATGATGAACATTTGAACTAAAAATAATCCATCTGTTTGACACTGATGGAAAATGAACTAATAAAGATGTTAACACTTTCTTTATTTTAAGTGTCCTTAACTACATTGTAACTACTGTATATCCAGCTGTAACTACACTGTAACTACTACGTAGTTACATAGTTATGTAGTAGTTGTTGGCAGAAAAGGACCTTCAGGTCCATCCAGTCTGCCCTGGTTTAGCTTCAGGAAATGTCTTGATTCCTTCCGTCAGATCCTGCCAGACCTGTTTCCATTCTTCCCTCCTGTCCTAGTCTCAGTAGTCCCCTGTGTCTATCCCATGCATACCTGAATGCCCCGTGGTTTTTGGCCCCACCACTTCCTCTGGAAGCCTGTTCAGGTTCAGCTGCCCTCTCCATGATACTTACTCACACATTGTCTCTCGTCTCCCCTTCTTGCCTTATCGAGACCCCTAGTTCTAGTGCTCATTCTTTTCTGCAGATAGCTGGTCTCCCCTACCTTTTTATTCCTCTGGCATACTTGAATGTTTCCATCATGTCCCCCCATCCCTTCTTACTTCCAGCGAGTACATATTTAACTCCCTGAGCCTTTCCTCATAATATTTTTGATGCATGCCCTGGACCATTTTGGTAGCTCTTCTCTGCACTGCCTCCACCTGGTTGATATCTTTTCTGAGATGGGGCCTCCAGAAATGGACACAGTACTCGAGATGTGGCCTCACCAGTGACCAATAAAGGGGCAAAATGACCTCCCTCTTTCTACGTGTTATTTCGCTCCCAGTCCATCCCAGTATCCTGCTTGCCTTACTCACTGCTTTACCACACTGAATAGACAACTTGAGGTCCTCTGTTATGATGAGTCCAAGGTCTCTTTCCTGATTAGTTGCTGACATTTCTTCCCCTCCTAGTTGGTATTTGCCCAGGGTTCTTATACCCCATGTGCATAACCTTACATTTTGCTAGCATTAAACCCCAGCTGCCGTAACTTTGACCATTCCTCCAGTTTGTATAAGTCCCGTTTCATCCTATCCACTCCCTCTTGTGTGCCTACCCTCTTGCAGATACTTGTATCATCTGCAATCAGGCATACTTTCCCTTCCAGTCCATCGGCAATATCTCCAGTGCATACACTGAATAGTAATGGCCCCAGGACTGACCCCTGCTGTACCCCACTTGTCATCTCCCTCTCTTCTGATCTCCCTCATTCACTACTACCTTCTGGTACCTGTTGCTTAGCCAGTTCTGCAATCACATCATCATCTTTGCACCCACCCCTAGACTGTTCAACTTGTTAACTGATCTCTTGTGTGGGACCGCATCAAAGGCTTTTCTGAAATCCAAGTAGGGCACATCCACTGCTCCCCCCAGTCCAAGACCCTCGTCACCCAATCAAAAAACTCGATTAGACTAGTTCAGAATGATCTCCCCCCTGTGAACCCATGCTGTCTTGAATCCTATAGTTTGTTACTGGTCAGGTACTCTGCCATTCTTTCCTTAATTAATGTTTCCATTACCTTCCCCACAACCGACATCAGGCTTACTGGCCTATAGTACCCTGCCTCCTCCCTGCTCCCACTCTTGTGGATTGGCACCACATCTGCCTTTCTCCAATCTCCTGATACTATCCCTGTATCCAAGGATAGAGTGAACAGGGCTGCCAGGAGTGCAGCCAGTTCTTTCCTCAGTTCTTTTAGTATCCTTGGGTGTGCCCTGTCAGGCCCCATAGCCTTGTCCACTCTTAATTTTTCCAGTTCTTTAGGTACCTTGTCCTCTGTAAAGAGGTTCATCCACCCCCACCGGTCATTATTTCTCCTTTATCTGTTTACCATTTCCCTCCCCTTCCTTCGTGAATACGGAGTAGACATACATGTTCTTTATGTTTGCCTTCTTCTGGTTCTCCTTCATACATTCACACTCGTACCCCTTGATTCTCACTATTTCTACCTTATTGTTTCCTCTTTCACTGATGTATCTGTAAAATGTCCCCCCCCCACTGACTTTGCTATGTTCTCTTTTGTGAGAGCCTTTGCCTCCCTGATCCCTTTTGCTGCTTCTCTTATTTTGCTCCTGTACAGCAATCTGTCCTGTTCCCCCTGTGTTGTTGTGTACTACCTGAAGGCTATTCTTTTTGCCCTGACTGCCTCTGTTACTTTTTGTGAGACCCAAAGTAGTCTCCTCCTCCTCCTCTTATTCTTTGATATCTGTCTAATATAATGGCTCCTTAATTTTCTTATGCCTTTCCTCTACCCCCTTCCCATTCTGTATCCTTGCCAGAGTGCTGCTAACTCCCTCCCCCAATTTTCTAAAGTCCACCCTCCTGAAATCTAGGACCTTTGTTTTGGAGTGGAATGCTTGTTGCCCAATACTTAACTCAAAATGTATTGTTTTGTGATTGCTCTACCCAAGGAGGTCCCCCATTGTGGTTCTGGTAACACTGTCTCTGTTTGACAGTACCAGGTCCAGTGTGGCCCCCTCCCATGTAGGTTCATCTATGAGTTGTCTCAGTAATGCCCCCTGCAGTGCCTCTAGGACCTCACTACTCCTATTAGATGCCACTGGGATGCTCCAGTCCACATCAGGCATGTTGAAATCCCCCCATCAGTATCAACTCCCCCCTGTTGGACATCTCTCCAGTGGCTTTCCCCATTTTTCTATCCAGTTCCTCCCATTGCATGGGGGGTCTGCAGATAACCCCTGCCCTTATTATGGCCCCGCCATTTGCCTCCAGTGCTGCCCATTACAGCTCCTCCTCCCCACTTCCTCTTAGTATTTCTATTGCTTTAATAGTGTCCTTTACATACAGTGCAACCCCTCTCCCTTTTTTCCAACACTATCCCTCCTTAATAGTGCGTACCCCGGTATTGCAACTTCCCAATCGGTGTTTTCATTAAACTAGGTCTCTGTTACTGCCACTATATCTATCTTCTCCTCAACTATGATGGCCTCAAGTTCTGTTACCTTATTCCTCAAGCTCCTGGCATTTATGGACATCACCTTCCAGATGGTTCTGCCTGTTGTCCTATTCCTGTGTTTCCTGCTGTCTGTATATCCCACTCTGTGGATGCTACTAGTTTCCCTTCTGCCATCTTTTTTCTGTTTCCCTAGCATGTGGATCTTTTTAGATTTTTCCCCTTCCTGCTCCTTGGTATTCCTGCTAGCCTTTGGGGGTGGACAGCTATTTTTCCTGTCTACCAGCTTCCCCCCTGGCTAGTTTAAATGCTCCCCAATGTAGCATTTAAACTTTTCATTGAGGATCTGAGTACCTCTCCAGTATGGATGCAGTCTGTCAGCTTTGAACGGTCCCCCATCTCTTCAGGTGGGCCCTCAGTCCCCAATGAATCCAAATCCTTCCTCTGTGCACCAATTCTTCAACCATGCATTGAGGTTCCTGGTGCATACACTCCTGCGCTCATCCATGCCCTTAACAGGTGGCAGCTCTGAGAAAGTGACAGATGTAGCCACCTGCTTCAGACCCCTCCCCAGTCCCCTGAAGTCTTCTGGTACCACCCCTGTTTCTTCCTCAGCCAGGTCATTAGTTCTTAAGTGGACAATGATGTCCATCTCCCCCTTCCTTTCTGCCCTCCTGGCAATCCCTAGGATCCTCTTCTCATCTCTCCCTGCAGTGGCTCCTGGTAGGCACCTGACTTCCATGTCTACTACTACGTAGTTGTTAATTAGTTTCACATTTGCATGTGATATAGTTACACACAATTTGCATAAAGTAACTACACTGTAACTGCATTGTAACTACAGTGTAGTTACATGTAACTACTATGTGGTTAACTGGTTTCCTCACGTGCATGTTGTGTAGTTACACAGCTTGCATACTTGTGCAACTACTATTGTTTCTCTTTTGGCTCAAATCAATTCATTCTGACAAGTGTAACTACACATGTAATAGCTGTTGCAAAGTGTAACAGAAAATCTATTATACAACTACCACTCTCTGTTTTGGCATTATGTTATTTGTTCTGATAACAGCAACTACGCATATAATAGATATTGCAAATTGTAACAGCAAATCTGTTGTGTAACTACTTTTGACATGATTAAATCTGTTATTACAAGTGTAACTACATATAAATGCAGGTCCTGTGCACTGTTTCTACTGTCTATGTCTGACATTTATTTAAAAGGTAATCACACATACAGTAAAAATATTAAAGTGTAATCAGAATGGTATCTAAAATATGAAAACAATGCAACTTCAGTCTGCTACAGTTAAATGCACTGACTGGCAACTCTTTAGATGATGTTCCATGTCTGTATTCCAGTTTTTCATGAACTTACAGGTTAGTAAACATGCAGTCATGATGTAAGTCCTCATTCAGAAATCAGCCCCTCATGAACTCACTGCATACTAAACATGCAATCAAATAGTGGACCTTATTCACATAGGCGACAGGGAATGTATCACATGTGCCAAATGTGCAGTCCCAGGCCTGGGGATCAACAGCAGCCATCCAATCAGATGGACTGACCAGGATCAGATTGGATCTTACACTGTGTGTGTAGTGGGGAATTGTGGGTTATGGGTGGTCTTCCCATTACTGCTGGTTTTTTTTTTTGGTACTTTTTTCCCTGGAGTCCTCTGCAGTCCTTCTGACATCCCCATGTGCAGGCAACTGGGTATGAGGTCCCCTTCCTTTAACTCCCATGAATTACCCTTCATGGCAGGGGGTTGGGAGCTTCTTGACCCTCCAGACTGGATCCAGTATTCAGGGAGGTGCCATCCCGGGCCGTTGCGGTGGAGACCATCGTCATCCATGCAGAGGACTCCTATTTCCACTGTTCTTCCTACCCCTCGAGGGATGTGGTGTGCAATGACACCAGCTACAGCAGTGCACACGATCCCATGTGCATTCCACCAGGCGTCTGCCACAAATCCCCGCCCACAATCTCCAGCATCGGCGTGCCACCTCCCAGCCTCTGCTAGGGGGCAGGAAATCACTGAATGCTGCAACCCCCACCTCCCCAGAGAAGGAGAGTAGTGCTGGAGGTGCTCAATCCTTCTGCACCCTGCCGACCCCCGGCAGCCCATGCTCATTCCTGAACATGGGCTCATCGACATGGTATGAGGTATGGCATCCAGTGCCTCAACCCTCAGCACCACCGGGCTGGCTATTACTGCTGTTTTCCAGTAAGGGGCCTTACTGGTCTGCCTATATTTCCCTCCTGTCCCCCAGCCGTCATGGTATTGTCAGAGGGCTCGGGTAGGTTGATGTGACGGATGGTGCTATGGCAGCCACACAGTTCAGCCAGCAGAAAGGGTATGTAATGGCTAAGGAAGGGTCCCTGCCTGTGTATCCAGCACCACCCACCATCATGCCACTCAGCAGATTGGTGATAAAACATGGTATGTAGCCATGCCCCACCCCCAGCCACCCATCTGGGCAGTAGCAGGACAGGGGTGTGGGTGTAGAAAAGGTGTGGATCAATGTCCCAGAAGCAGCACATTTCTTTGAAACCACAGCACTGTTTAAAGCCAATAAATAATTATGTAAATTAGTTTTATTGTATAAGTAAACATGTAATTGTATAGCAATTAACAATATTAGATTGTGTGTTTAGAAACATAGAAACATAGACTTTGACGGCAGATAAGGACCGCTTGGCCCACCTAGTCTGCCCATTTCCCTACCTAGAGGATAAGCTGCAGATCCTATTTAACCAACAGCCTATTTCTTCCTACCCCCCCACAAAAATTGCCTTATGTCTGTCCCATGCATTCTTGAATTCTCCCACAGTTTTAGACCCCACAACCTCCTCAGGAAGGTTGTTCCATGTGTCCACCACCCTCTCTGTGAAAAAATACTTCCTCACATTGCCCCTGAGCCATCCCCCATCTACAAATTGTGTCCCCTTGTTCTTGCACATCTCTTTTTCTGAAAGATGCTACCCTCTTGGACTGTGTTGATTCCACTGAGGTACTTAAATGTTTCTATCATGTCCCCCCTCTCCCTCCTTTCCTCAAGGGTATACATATTAAGCTCCTTTAGCCTCTCCTCATATGGCTTCTTTTGCAGACCCTGTACCATTTTAGTTGCCCTCCTCTGAACTGCCTCCATTCTGTCTATGTCCTTGCGGAGATGGGGTCTCCAGAACTGGACACAGTACTTCAGATGGGGTCTCACTAACTGTCTGTACAGGGGGATAACAACTTCCTGTTTTCTGCTGGTGATACCTCTCCCTATACATCCCAGTATCCCCCTCAGTCCTCCCTACCGCCTTCCCACATTGCTTGCCAACCTTAAGGTCATCTGATATGATTATCCCCAGGTAACTTTCCATTTTTGGTGTTGTTACTACCTCCCCCCCATAGTGTAATCTTCCCCTGGGTTTTTGTTTCCCATGTGCATTACTTTGCACTTCTTTGCATTGAATCCAAGCTGCCATACTTTTGACCATTCCTCCAACCTTGCCAAGTCCCTTCTCATCCTTTCCACGCCTCCTTGTGTATCAACCCTGTTGCAGATCTTTGTGTCATCTGCAAAGAGGCATACTTTTCCTTCCAGTCCCTCTGCAATGTCACTTACAAAGATATTAAAAAGGACTGGACCCAGTACTGAACCCTGCGGTACCCCACTAGTAACCCCTCTTTCTTCAGAGTGGACTCCATTTACAATTACTTCTGTGTCCTGTTGTTCAGCCAATATTTTACCCAGGCTACCACCCTGGGACCCACTCCCAGGCTGGTTAATTTGACTACTAATGTTTTGTGTGGGACTGTGTCAAATGCCTTGCTGAAGTCTAGGTAGGCCATGTCCACAGCCCCTCCCTAGTCTACTACTTTGGTCACCCAGTCAAAGAAATCAATTAGATTTGTCTGACATGACCTTCCCGCTGTGAACCCATGCTGCCTTGGGTCCTGTGCCCCACTGGCCTCTAGGTACTCAACAATTCTTTCCTTCAGAAGTGATTCCATCACTTTCTCTACCACAGAGGTCAAACTGACAGGTCTGTAGCTTCCTGCCTCTGTTTTGGTCCCACTTTTGTGAAGGGGAATCACATCTGCCTTCTTCCAGTCCTCAGGTACCACACCATCCTCCCATGATTTGTTAAAAAGGGTAGTCAGTGGTGTCACTAGTTCTCTGCTTAATTCTTTTAGAATTCTGGGGTGAATTCCATCTGGCCCCATTGCTTTGTCTACCTTCAGTTTTAGGAGTTCTTTCAGAACCCTTTCTTCTGTGAAAGGACTGGGATCGACCCCCCTCTCTAGAGCGCTTCTGTTAATTGGATTAGGCACCTCTCCCACTTCCTCGTTTGTGAATACTGAACAGAAGCATTCATTCAGTAGCCCCGCTTTTTCACTGTCACTCTCTGCCCACCCACCATCCATTCTATTCAGCCTCACTATCCCTCCCTTTGTCTTTCCACGCTCCCTGATATACCTATAAAAGGGTTTATCCCCCTTCTTAACCGAGTTAGCTATCTTTTCCTCAGTTTATGCCTTTGCTATTCTGAATACCCTCCCTGCTTCCTTCTGCCTTAACTGGTACAGTTCTCTGTCCTGCTTCTTCTGTGTTTCCTTATACTTCCTAAATGCTACCTTTTTCTCCCTAACCTTCTCCACCACCTCTTTTGAGAACCATAGTGGCTTTTTCTTTCATTTTGATTTGTTTATTTGCTTCACACAAAGGCTTGTTGCCTCTGTGATGGCAGTTTTGATATTTCCCCATTGTTGCTCCACCCCTCCTTCTAGCCTCTTTGCAAGTGCTTTTCTAAGGCACTCTCCCATCTTGCTAAAGTCAGCCCTCCTGAAGTCCAGAACCCTCACTTTTGTATGGCTTGACTCTGTAGCTGTTTATCATGAACCACACTGTTTGGGGGTCACTTGTTCCCAAATGGCTACTCACTTCTAGATCTGAGATCCTCTCACTGTCCCCATTTGAGAGTACGAGGTCTAAGATTGCTCCCTCATGAGTAGGTTCCAAAACTAGCTGTTTGAGGCATTCCACCTGAAAGGCATCGAAAATGGCCCTGCTTTTGGATGTGGCTGCCACAAAGGTGCTCCAGCTAAATAAGCAGTAAGTGCATGAGGGAATGATTTCTGAAGGAAAACATATATCAGTACTACAGCACTGACATTCAGTGTAAGTGTGTAGTGGTTACACCCTTCTTCTTATGCTTTATTTTATGAGTCAATTTCTGCTTGCTTACTTTGTAATTACATGTTAGGCATTAGCTGTGAAAACAATGCCACAGAAGCAGCACTTTCCTTAGTAACTACTGTACTGCTACACCCTTCTTGTTACACTTTAAGTGTCAGTTTCTGCATACTTACTTTGTAAGTGCATGTTAGTTAGGCATTAACTATGGAAACAATGCCACAGAAGCAGCACATTCCTTAGTAACTACAGCACTGTTAAAAGTCAATAGGTAATTATGTAAATTAATGATTTTGTTATTGTATAGCAATTTACAATATTAGAGTGCATGTTTATTTTTAGTTCTCTTTTTTTGGGTCGCACAGTAT
Source organism: Neoceratodus forsteri (assembly GCA_016271365.2). NCBI lineage: Eukaryota > Metazoa > Chordata > Ceratodontiformes > Ceratodontidae > Neoceratodus > Neoceratodus forsteri. The sequence goes on from JADMNL010000023.1 coordinate 250,737,486, forward strand.
ACAAGTGATGGCTCTCGGATTCAAACCCAGTTCTCCAGGTTTGTAGGTCAGTGCTTTTAGTCACTACGCTATACTGCAATAAGTACATGAGGGAATGATTTCTGATGAATAATTTTAAGTGTGATTAACTACACCTCAACCAGTGTTGGAATTACACTTTATGAGCTTTGGGAGCTTGTGGGCCTGATAAGGGTCCTATCTTTAAATTGAGCCCCCTTTCTAGTAAAAATAAATGGCAGTGATGTGTGAGTTACCGGGGATCACTTCAGAGCTACCTGGAGCAAGCCCCTGCAAGCCCCCCTGTGATTCCAACACTGAGTCTGTAACTACTATATAACTACACTGTAACTGCACTACTATGTAGTTGTTAACTAGTTTCATAATGTGTGTTGTGTACTTAAATAAGTTTAAATGTGCTGCTTCTGTGGGATTGACTGACACCCCTGTCCTGCTGCTGCCCAGGTGGGTGGCTGGGGGTGGGGCATGGCTACCCCTAGATGAGAATCCTAATTCTTCTGCACCTAAGACTAAACTGTCCCATTGTATGATGCTGAACAGACATAAGACTGATGGATTGTACATCATGTATATTGCACCCACACGTTAGTTGCTACCCTATTATGTTTCAACTGTATCTTGCACTTAATTGTATCTAGCTGTACTCAATATATTCAATGTTTTCTATTTCCTGTACCTTTCCCTGTTAATGTAAGTGTATTGTCTGTATTACCTATGTGCCATCTCTATGGCCTGGGTCATGCCTGAAAACAGTTCAGTGGATCAGTGCACCTACCTGGTAAACTAACAAACAAATAAATATCACCGATCTGCTGTGTGGAGTGATGGTGGATGGTGCTAGATATACATGCCGGGAATCTTCCTTAGCCGTTACATGCACATGTTCACCACCATGCCCAAGCCCTCTTGCCATAGTCTGTAGTAGCTTGGTGTGAAAGATGGTGCCATGGCTGCCACCTCATTCAGCTAGTGGGAAGAGCATGTGACAGGTAAGGGAGAGTCTCTGCATGTCTACCTGGCACCACCCACCATCACTCCACTCAGCAAATCGGTGATGTTTATTTCTTTGTTTGTTTGTTTGTTTATCGGGTAGGTGCACTTATCCAATGGACTATTTTCAGGTATGATCCAGGCCATAAAGATAGCACATTGGTAATACAGACAATACACTTACATTAACTTTCAAAAAGGAACTTGATAAATACGGGGGGAAAGAAAAAATGACATTATTTCACTGATATGTGGCAAGTCATCAAGGCCAATGCCGATAGACTTGAAAACACCTATGAACTCTGATAGAGAGTTTCCCATGTTACTGCTTGGTCTGCACATGTAAGAGGCAGTGGCAAGCTGACCCAGTGGTACAGAGGGCTGAGGTGCTGGATGCCACACCTCGTGCCATGCAGGTAACCCATGTTCGAGAATAGGCACGGGCCGCCGGGGGTCAGCAGGGGAGGAGCAGGACTGAGCATCCAGAGGACTGCTCTCCTTCTCCGGGGAGGGGGGAAGCACAGAATCGGTTAATGAGCCGGCTCTGGTACCAGCGCCTCTGGCCACGACAGTTCACCTCGACGGCCCCACTCGGGAGGAGGGCATGCCCGAGTATGAGGGAGTCAATTGCTGGACCTTGGTGAGCCTAGCTAGGGGAGCTCAGGCACACAAAAAAAAAAAAAACAGAGGCAGTGGCACATGAAAACTTCATTTTTTTTTAATCAAAAAAATAATAACACTTTGCAATGCTTTACCAGATTTCACCAGACTTGACATATCAAGAGATTCAGGGCCACAGGTCATGCTTTTTAAGGTTTAGGGAAAGTCTTTTGAGAAAGGACCAAAATATAAGTGACTGAAAATCATGATTTACATTAAAGTGGCTTCACAACCCAAATAATAGTGGTTCTATCACACCCCTATAATACAAATATATTACAAACTAGTGCTTTGTATTGAGCGGATTTCTGATATTTGTACTAGTATTTGCGTCTCATGTGTTTGTACTTGTTTGCATGACACTGTTTATGAAAATATATAGTTTTTACATTTGAGATCTGTTTCTGTTAATGATTGCACAAGACCAGTGGTTTGATAGGTACCAATGAAATAGGCAGAGTTATCAATAAAACATGTATTCATGTCATGAGCAATAGTCAGCATATCTGGGTCACACCAGCCTCAGACAAAGTCGAATAGTTCTTTATATGGTCTAACACAAATGCAAATATTTAACAGTGATAACTGCATCCGTGTTTTTAAAAAGTGCAGTATTTGTGTGTGCATGTCTTGAACAGTATTTTGTTTTGTGCAGCCCTAACACAATTATCAGCAGCAATTAATCTTCAAAATGACTCACAAGCCAAAGAAAAAATATTACATTTTTAATAGTGACTTAAAAAGTGTCTAAACACATAACCTGACAAATTGGTAGGGGCAGTGCATTCCACAGCATGCTGTTCTTATAGGAAAAAGGATACGTTCTCCCATTGTCTTGACACTGAAATTGGGAACTTCTCGTAGAATGGCATGTGCTGATTGTAAGGATCTTGAAGGGGTGGATGGAGAGATGAAATCAGACAAATATTTTGGAGGGAAGGAATTAATTTTATTTGTTTATTCAAGTCTTTGATTACCGGGTAGGTGCACTGATCAAGGTGATAGTTTTCAAGCAAGACCCAGGCCAACAGTGTGGCACCATAAAATATATGCCAGAAAACAAATTATACAGAAAGTAAACAGAACAGTATAACAGTAAACTTTTACTAGTCAAAAGAAGGGCTTTAAAGTCATATCTGTAGTTTACAGAAAGCCAATGTAGGTGCTGAAGGATCAGGGAGATGTGCACATGAGGAGATGGGCAAGTCACAAGTTTAGCTCCTGTATTGGCAATATTCTGTAATTTACATATGGAAATGTTAGGTAGCCCTAAAGCAAACCAATGCAATAATCAATATTCATATTATAGGACCGAACCATCAGCACAGCAGTAGCTCTAGTATTCATGATACCAACGACCTGGGTCTGGGAATAAGCCCCTTGGGTCATCAAGGGGCAGGCAGGGGGAGCAGGATCAAGATTCCAATGGACTGCTGTCCTCTGGGGTGGGATAGTTGTGGCACCTGGCATCTACCCTACACCTAGTAACTACTATGGATGAGAAGGCTAGGGACCACAAGTCAAGGGGTGGAGGACTGGTGGATGTCGACGTGCCATGCACAAGGCAATATCAGGATGTCACTGCATGTCCAGTCCTCTTGGGCACAGAAAAGGAGGAAAACTAGCTGTCAGGTGAGAGGGTGAAGCTGCTCCTACCCACCACATCATCTACCGGTTTCTCCTGCTTGACTTGGCAGCTCCTGGCCTTCACCTCCGCCAATGTGAACTGGATGGTTTGGGAGGTTAGCCATGATATAAAAGGCAACTTTACCTTTGGGGGGCTGAGGGGGCTGGTCACTGGGTGTGCTGTGGATAAAGACCAGGGGGCCCAGTGTCCCGAGCAGGAGGGTCTCAGCCAATGGGATAAGGTTGTTGGAGACAACCAAAGGGGTCACAGCTGGCAGCGCTAAGAAGGGATAGATAGAATTGAAAAAAAATTATTCTCAAAATTATGAAAGTATTAATCAGCAGTTTCAGATGTATCAAAAGTCTTCACTTCAGACCAGCTGTCGGCTTAATAGTAAACTCACCACGCTGATGACCAAGGTTCAAGACCCAAACCTGGGTTGTCACACATCCAGCGTCAGAGGCAGTGGGGATCATCTATCTCTGTTGCCTTCTGCCTTGGAGAGGGTGGATGGCCCCTATTGCGCCCCAGTGGGCTAGGTATAGAGAGTCATGTGGGCAGAAATATCCTGCTCCAGACAGAAGGGCAGTATCCTGTTGCTTGTGTAACCCAGGACACTGACTTTTGGCACGGTGGTGTCACTGGAGCTCTGCAGAATTTTCAGATTCTGCTTCTGCTGGAATTCTGCAGTATTTCAGGAATTCCACCTAATTCTGTGGAAATCTGTCGGAAGGGGAGCTCTGAAATTGTGAAAGTGGATTTTTATTTTTAATGTGTGGATTAGTAACCTGTGATTTACATGTACTGCAGAATATTATTCGGCAGTTTCATTTTTCTGCAAACCACAAAATAATATTCCATGAATTACAAATATTCCACAATTTGACTGAAAATGCTTTTCCAAATTCCATAGAATTGAAAAAGAAGTTCTGAAAGACACACCACCCCACTGGGGCATGGACCTGAAGAAATTTAAGAAGCTAAATTATAAACCTTTTTATGTGTGTGTAACAGCATTCGGAGCCCTGGAAAATGTCATGCTCCCCTGTTTTGCTTAGCAGCTGAGTCACCGTACATGCCTAAACATGTGTGCTCATTGGCTATGCAAATGATGTTTGTTGCCTGGCACACCCACCCCTAATAAAAGGAGGGGCACATCACCTGCTCAGATGGAGAGTACATGGCCTGAGTCTAGTCTGAGCTCAGACTAAGAAGAATAAAGAGAGGAACAGAGAGAGAGAGAGAGAGAGAGGAGAGAGGAGCAAGCACTTTGGGGGAAAGGGAAGGGAGTGCTCTGTTCTGGGGCAACAGGCCCACAGCCAAAGTGAAAGAGCTACTGAGATGAGATCTAGAGGAAAGATGTGTAGCACCTGGTGGTGATGCTGAAGAGAGAACAAGAGAATTAAGAATCCAGAGGCCCCACAGCCTTACAACCAAGAGACAGAACTACAGTGGAGAAGTGTTGGTGCCCCCTTAAGGGAGTGATGTGGGGGTCTGTAAGGATGCCTTCCTGGTTTCATGATAGAGAAGAAGAGCAGCCTCGGCCATAAGACAGGGTTATCAGAGAATCAAGAAGAAACCCTCTAGTTACAGTCATAGAGTCACTTCAACTGTAAAGGTCACACATTTGTGCTGAACATGGCCTATCAGCATGTGCCTGTGCCCCGGGAGGGGCCTGGAAAGCTCACATGCAATGAGTTGGAGTTGTGGGTAGGCTGTGAGGATGCCTGAGGAGGATTACCCTTTTAAAGAGCTAGTGGATTGGATTGAACCTTTTTTTATTGCTATTTTTGCATATAGTTGATTATGGCATGTAGATTTAATATATAAAAGTGATTAAGTTAACAGAGTACCCCATTTTTATGTTGCTTGCTCGCATGTGCAAAAAACATAGTGTCGTCATCCGAGTTTTCAGAGGTGTGGCACCCGTCTTCCAGTTCAATCAGTGTGTTTGCAGATGTGGCCCCAGTTCCCCAATCACTGCTGCAGCTGTCTATGACAGCAGTTGAAAATGCAGTGGTCGTACAGTTGAAAGGGAGAGCTCCGCTTCAGTGAGCAGAGCTCCCTCCTCCACACACGCATGCATGCATACTGCGTGCTCATGCTCCTTCCTCTCCCCCCCATGCACACACTGTATGGCGGCAGGTGCCCAATCCCCGTGGCTCCACCAAACAGCCTTCCAGCTGCCACACTGGGAGCCCGCCCAGCGTATAAGCGTCCCCTCGTCGTCTTATTAAAAAAAAACCTGTACATACAAAAACTGTCCCTCGGCGCTTCTCCCTGTTCCCTCCCACAACCTGCACCCACCCACTGCGCACCCTGCCTCCCCACACCCCCCTCACCCCATACTTACCTCTGGACCTCGGCGCAACGATCTTCGGTGGACCGGGAACACGTCTGCACTCTTCAAAGCCGACCTCGAACTGAGGAAATGCGTAAGCTGCATAATGGGATAGATCACGGTTTTCAACTTTGCTGCATATCTCAGGCATTTTTGGAATTTTGCCTAAATTTTTAACATGGGGTTTTGGGACCCTCCTCATGAATTCTGTCACTGTCATGGCGTTAATCGGGCCCGAAGGGTGATTTCGCGGTCACTGTGTGAAATCACCTTTTGGGACTGAGTAACGAAATGACAGTGCCAGTGTTCATAAGGTGGGCTCTCAAAAAGCCTATGTTGCAAATTTGGTGAAAAAATTCTTCAAAATGACTGTTTTATGAGCATTTGTTGCACTGATCCTACTCACGCTCATAAGTTCGCGAATTTTCAATATTTTCACTCCAGATTTTCAACATTGCCATTTTACCACACCTCCTTACAAGCAGTACAGCTGTCATTTTTTAAATCTTGCCCAAAACATGCTTCCGCCCACGTAGCGCACAATGGCACAGTCGGTGTTCGAAATCATTGTATGGGACACATTAAGAAAATCACAGTGACACTGTTCATGAGCAGAGGTCTTAAAATGGCTATGTTGAAAATTTAGTGAAAAAATTCCTAAAAATGACTGTTTTATGAGGTCGTATTGTGCAGTTCTACGCACGCTAGTAAGTTCGCAAATTTTTAATATTTGCACTCCAGATTTTCAACATTGCCATTTTACCACACCTCCTTATGAGCAGTACAGCTGTCATTTTTCACATGTTGCCCAAAATGTGTTTCCCGTGCATGTAGCATACAATAAGCATTAAATTGTGCGCAGTCAATGTTGGGACAGATTAAGAAAATCACAGTGACACTGTTCTTGAGCAGAGGTCTTAAAATGGCTATGTTGAAAATTTGATGAAAAATTCCTTCAGACATTCTGCAATGTTACTAATGAAGACATTGAACAGGACTGGCCCCAAGACCGATCCCTGCAGCACACCACTGGTGACCCCCTCTCCCTAGACTGCACACCATTTACCACCACTCTCTGCCTCCTGTCTATTAGCCAGTTTCTAACCCAGTTTACCACCCTTTCCCCCATGCCCAGCCTACCCAGCTAGTTCATCAGCCTCCTATATAGGATGGTGTCAAAGGCTTTGCTGAAATCAAGGTAAGCGTTGTCCACTGCCCCACCCTGATCCACTTCCTTTGTCACCCACTCAAAGAAATCAACCAGATTTGTCTGACATGATGTTCCCACTGTGAATCCATGTTGTGTATGGTCCTGGGCTCCAATGGCTTCTAGATGCCCCACTATCCTTTCTTTAAGCAATGTCTCCATGATCTTCCCCACTACTGAGGTGAGGCTGCAGGGCCTATTGTTCCCTGCCTCCTCCCTGCTGCTGGACTTGTGTAGAGGGACCACATGTGCCCTCCTCCAATTCACTCTTGTTGAATGACTCAGTGAACATGGCTGCCAGAGGTACTGCTATCTCCCTTCGCGGTTCTCTTAATATCCTTGGGCGTATGCCATCTGGTTCCATCGCTTTGTCCACCTTCAATTTAGTGAGCTCCTGCAGGACTCTTTTGCCTTTGAATGGACTATTGTCCACCTCTTCACCCCCTTGGCAACTGCCGTACTGCTGTGCCCCTTGCCCCTCCCACTCTTCTGTGAATACTGAACGGAAAGACACAGTGGATGTCTTGGGAGGAAGGCATGGAACTATCACTTCCCAATACCTAAACAGCACATACAAGCAAGCAACATTCAGCATTGACAAATGCTTGTTTATTTCACAGTTTTGGTAAGCTGTGGACCCTTCAGGGGTGTGCAGCACCATTCACGAATTGTAGACCAAAAATGATGATGGGGGGGGCATGTCTGTTTATGTAGTGATCAGTCTGTGTCACTGTATGCTCGCTATGGTCATTGTTCTCTGCACTGTTAATTTTTTAAGGGATTGCTGTTATACAGTATATTGTACTTTGTTGAACAGAAAAAAATATCACAGTTCAAACAAATCATAACAGTGTCTACCTATATTTATTTGATTGGGGAAGAGATAGTATTGCTTGCAGTACTGTGCCTATCTGCCCAAGTCACAGCTATCTACATCTGTCCCCCTCTCCCTCACAACTTTTTTTTTTGGTTTTAACTTAAAAATTGGCTCACAATACATGCTGCAGTCAGTCATTTGCTCCACGCCAGTAATCAGAGTCAGCCTATTGTATTCACTTATGTGCCCTTCCAACCACGGCAGACCCACTGGAGCCTTTTTTTCCTTGGTAATTTTTTTTAAATTTTTTTATAAGCAAGCACTCGAGCTGTCACTCCTGCTTTAAAATTCCGACATCCATGTTCACAGACGGGCAGGCCGCGTCACTTGCAACACAGCCTTTTCTTTTCCTGAGCAGTTGTGTTTTTGTTTTTTTGTTAGAAGCACTCCTGCAGGGGAGTCACATGATGACAGCTTGCTGAATGGCAGCAGGGGCTTAGAGCTCTCTCCTCCTGCCATCCTAACTGCCACAATCCGCGATCCTTGTATCACTAATTTAGCCAAACTAGCACTAACGGATTGCCCAAGCTCTGCCTGTCGGCCCTCGGGTGTGTATCCTGCCAGTTTTCTTAACTTTGCAGGGAGATGGAGGTGGATAAAAAGCAGGCTGCGACTCGGCACACGCCGCCTGCGACTCCGGAAAAACTACCCAAGAAGCTGCGGAACCAGGCGGGTATGGGGTCGGAAAGAACCGGAGACAAGTCTCAGCTGTCTGGCCTCCTTACGGAGGACAAATTTCTGCAAGAGCTGGCCCCACTAAAGAATATCCTTCAGGACATCACTGCTGAGTTGAAATCTTTACAGGGTGACCTCTCCTCCCTTACTACGAGGATATCGGATTCGGAGGCCAGGATCTTCTCGTTGGAGCAGTGGAGGGTGAATGCCGAATCCGAGATGTCTGGGCTGGCTCAACAGGTCAGAGACTCCAGCTGAAAACCGAGGGATCTGGAAGGCGCAGCCGAAGAAATAACCTCCTCATTCTGGGCCTGCGGGAGCTGGAAGAGGGGCGGACCTAATGGCTTTTCTGCAGCGGTTCCTTTCTAAAGTAGTGGGTCCCTCACCACTTAATCCAAGCTATCATCTTGAGAGAGCACACAGATCGTTGAGGCCTAGACCTCCACGGGCTCCTTCCCATGACCTATAATCATGAAATTCTTAAGCTATATAGAGAGACAGCATGTTTTCAATAAGTCTCGAGAACTGCAAGCAATTACATGGGGGTCAGCCAAGCTACGTGTTGCCCAAGATCTCCCCAAGGAAACAAGAATGAAAAGGGCTGCTTTCCACCCAATAGTCCAGAAGCTGATTGCGGCGTCTATTTCCTTCAGGATGGTGTACCCTGCTACCCTCAAGGTCTCCGTTGGCAATACCACCCACAGCTTTGACTCTCCAGACACAGCTCATAAGGACCTTGCCATCAGGCTTCCTGATCTTTTCAAGTTAAATGGCTAAAATGGTTTTACTAGACACCACGTCTGTGGGGTGTACCGGTCTCACTTAGATTGCTGAAAAAAAGGATTTTGTGTTTATTTCCCTTTGTATGCACTCCGGTTCCTCTGCTACCCTTCCCCCTGGCTTCTTTCTGGTGGTCTTACCTGCTTTGGCCATTCTTCAGGTTGTTGTGTCGAGCGAGATCCTGGATGGTCAGGCAGTGGTGGAATTAGGCCGCGACAGTGGGACCTTCGGTCTCCTCCCGGAACTGATTATTAGGGGCAGTGATTCCCGGGGTACTGAGTTTTGGTGTAGGACCCTGTTTTGGTCCCGTCGCCAAATAACACCCCCCGGAAACAAAATGGTCTGGCTGGCGACTAGCCTCCCATTTTATGGCCTACTCTGCCTGATGTTGGAGTCCCCTCTTTCCTTTACCCCAGGGGGTGAGTAGAATCTGTCCTTTGGATGCCTTTCTCCTCCCGTATCTAAATAGAAAGGGAGGATATATTTAAATGGATCGCTAATTGTTAAGGTTTGTCTGCAGGATAGGCGGTTGGCTGGTGGGGGGGGGCGGCTCTTAAGCCCTGCGTCTTGGGGTAGCTGAATCGCGAGCCTATGGAAGGGGGGCTTGCCAATCCAGCCCCATCTACAGGGTTCCTGCTGTTCTTTTTAGTTTGGATTAGGAGTGGCCTTTTTTCCTGCGTGATAGAGTTCTGGTATTTCTCTCTCGCAGTTGGTCCCTGTGGGTTGGGGTGTTTTGGATTTGCATCGGGGGTTTGGTTCCCAGGACCCTGGTTTTCATGTTGATTCTGGTATTTTTCAGTCCTGGTACCATGTTGTACATAGTTGGTTGGTTGGGTTCAGGGAGGGTATTTGGGGTGGGGGTGGGAAGAGTTGGCCTGCCAAGTCTCACATTTGCAAGATTGTACCCCAGGCACAGCTAATCTTTTCAAGTTACTGTTACCTTTAATGGACCTTTGTTGGCAGGCTGCAGGAGGATGGGATTTTGGGGTTCGAGTGTGCTATTACTTCTGTTTTGTTTCTGGATGTCTCAGTACCTGCCTCCCTCTTATATTGTTTTTAAAATGGCTATAGGTACTATTAAAATGGCGTCATGGAATGTGCGTGGGCTCACGGAGAAGGTCAAAAGAACTCAGGTTTTCAATCACTGCACTCTGCTGCAAATAGATGTATTATTCCTTCAGGAAACCCATCTAAACAGTGCAGAGGTTAAGTGGCTATCTCTATCCGACTTTTCGCAGATTTATGTTGCAGGTGGATCTAATACTAGTAAAGGGGTATCTATACTCATCAAAAAGCATGTCCTGTTCCGGAGGGACTTAGTAGTGGAGGACCCAGATGGGAGGTTCGTTTTGGCCAAAGGCTCCCTTAATGGGAACACTGTAGTCTTAGGCTCAATCTATGGTTCCGTTGGGGGAAGTCCTGACTTTTTCATGACCCTGGCAGACAAAATCAGTGCCCTGCTTCCCTCGCAACTTATCCTGGGGGGGGGACTGGAATGTTTCGCCTTCTCATTCCCTGGATAGGGATCCCCAGGGTAACCGGCCCCTCACATCCACACAGAGGGCTTTACATGACTTCTCACATATGTTAGGACTATGTGATCCCTGGTGGCTCTCCAATCCCTCTCTCCGGGCCTTTTCATTTTTTTCCCAACCCCATAGATCATGGTCCAGGATAGACTATATCTTGCTTAGTACGACTCTTCTCCCGGGCCTCCTCCAGTCCGGCATTGAGCCGATTATGCTCTCTGACCATGCAATTGTCTGGATTAAAATCTCTCCGGATCCGAATTCCACGGGATACTACCTGGAGTTTAATACCCAATTACTTAAGGATCCCCATACGGTGGCCTTAAATAAGATCCTAATTTCTCTTTTTGGCGGATAACCTTGGATCTACCTCAAGATTCGATATTATCTGGTGTTCCCTAAAATGCTATCTCAGGGAGAGCTAATTGATTAGCCTCACAAGGAAAAAACTCGCAAGCGCGGGCACTCTCATAATGAATAAAATCAAAGAATTAGAAACTGCCCATTCTCTCACCTCTCCGCTATCCTCTCTGGAAGCCCTCTTGGCAGCTAAAATGAATACACTGACCTCCTTAAGGAAAAGGCTGAATACTGTCTTGTTAAAACTCAGGCTAAGTATATTGATCACGGTGAAAAGGCGGGAGGCTTTTAGCTCTGACTTTGCACATTAGGGGTTCCAGAATAATCCCGGCCTTACAAACGCCCATGACTCCATTAAAACCTCTCCCAGGAAATTGTGCAGATTTTTGAAAATTACTACAGGGATTTGTATAGTTTGCCCCCCTTCCCCGCCTTCCCCTCAGACATTACAGCATACTTAGCTGATATTGACATTCCCCAGCTTCTGCCGCCTCACAAGGAGACCTTGACTGCCTCTGTCTCTTTGGTTGAGATAGAGAAGGTCATTGCTTCTATGACTTCAGATAAGGCACCGGTCCAGACGGATTCCTGCAAACTTTACAAGGTTTTCTCTAAAGAACTCGCTCCTTTAGTTCTTAAACTCTATGAATATCTTTTCTCTTCTCGTCCCACTCTTCTTGAAGCCACCATTATTTTAATTCTCAAGCCAGGTAAAACCCTACTGATCCGCGAGCTATCGACCTATATCTCTTCAAAACTACGATATGAAATTCTCTAAAATCTTGGCTGAATGGGTCAAGAAAGTCTGGACCCACCTTCTTAGTCCAGAGCAGGTTGGCTTTGTGCATTCTCGATCCCCATCAGACCACCTAAGGATTCTCTCTCACATTTCTCAACACGCTAGTACATCTCAATCCCCTATGGCCCTAGTTTCGTTAGATGCAGAGAAGGCTTTTGACAGTGTGGATTGGTCCTTCCTCTGGGCTGCGATGACTAGGATGGAATTTCCGGCTCCTTTCCTAAAATGGGTCCAGATTCTTTACAACCTCCTTCGCCAAGATATACTGTAACGGTATCTTTCTTCGCTGTTCCAGTTATATACGGTACTAGGCAAGGCTGCCCTCTCTCACTCTTTTTATTTAATCTATACTTGGAGCCCCTTCTTATTAAGCTTAAATCCTCCTCATTCATCAAAGGTTGTCTAGTGCGCCAACAAGAGCTAGTTCTCTCTGCTTATGCAGATGATATACTCCTGCACGTCATGCATCCTGCTGATTCCCTGAGATATGCATTGGACGTCATCAGGCAATATGGTGCCCTTTCTCAATATAAACTGAATATTTCTAAATCCAAAGTTTTCCCATTAAACACGCATACGTATAAGCAGGATCTCGCCAACTTTGGTATGAGATGGTCCCCCAGATCGATTAAATATTTAGGGATCCATTTCTCAACAGATTCTTCTCTACTTAAGAAACTTAATCTAGATGACCTTAAAAGCCTCATTCAGCAAGACTTGTTGCGGTGGTCTACCCTTCCTATTTCCCTTTGGGGCCGGATTAATATTATTAAAATGAACGTCCTTCCCCGTATCTTTTATCCCCTCAACTTATTAAACCTTTGGTTGCCTATTTCTTATTTGCAGCAGTTCCATGTGATGTTCTCAAATTTTATCTGGCGAGGAAAAGGAGTTCGGAGTTCATTTCTTAAGCTATCCCTTCCTAGGGATAAGGGCGGCCTTCGGCTTCCCAACCTTTTGCTTTATCACTGTGCGGCCCATCTCGCTAAATTAGGGAGGTGGTTCCCTACTAATCCTGATTCCTCTCACCCGATTTGGCTCCAAATTGAGAAGTCGATCCTCTCGGAATCTAGAATAGATCCCTATGCCATCTTCTATACCCCCCCTTCTGTACTTTTGCAGTGGGTAACTGACCATACAATTCTCATCTCTCTTAAGTCCTTTTTCCAGTGTTTACGTTTTGTAAATATTTTTCAGGGGAAAGATCTAGGTCAACCGGTTATGCTTAATCCCAATATTAAGCTGGGTAACTCGATGATTACTCCCGACTGGCTTCCACAAATTAAAGAAGCTAATCTGGAACATTTCTATGACCAAAGATCCCTCCTTCCTTCCGTGGACATACTCGATAAGCATACTATTCCTAATACTAAGATTTTGAAGTTTACCAATTGAGGCATCTTATTGCGGAAAGTTTAGCACTCATTTAGTGAGCGGTAGTCTACCCTTTCTTTCCCAAATATTAACCCTTGCTTCTAAACCGCATCCCATTTCGTTAATATACTCCTTCCTTCTAAATTACAAATTCCGGAGCCTGTTGTGGGTTCTAGTATCTGGTCCTCTCTGTTTCCTGATTCCACCTGAATTGGCCTCGCATCTGGAGGGACCTCCACAAATATCATACTCAGGACAGATTTAGAAACACCCAATACTATATTGTGAATAACATGTACTATACCCCTAAGAAGCTTTTCCAACTCAGGCTCCCCCTTTCCCTTTGCTCCAGATGTATGCAAAGTGAAGGGGATTCTCTACATATTTTCTGGTTTTGTAACAAAGTTGCCCCCCTATGGTCCTCTATTTGGGATAACTTAGATCCTTTACTAGGTCTCTCAGATTTTTTCACAGCTGAGATCTGTATTCTGGGTGACTATGCTAACATAGATAGTGTGGAGCGCCAGTATCATATGGCTTTGGTGTCCATTGCGGTTAAGAGACTGGTCCTTAGGCACTGGACTGACCAACTGACATTGTCCTATGCTGAATGGTTGATCGAGCTTTCTGCCTACCTCAATGCCGAAAGTTTGGTAGCCAGCTCGTGCAACCCTGTGGATCTGTTTAAGAAAAAATGGGGTAAGCTACACACATTATACCTACATCAATGATTTCCTGACCTCCTGCCTGACGCCTGCGATTTCTTTTGTCTCTCATATTTTGTTACCTGCATCTCCTGATTTGGGGGTGGGAGCAATTTCTGAATTGTTATTATGTTCAGTATCCAGTTCAGATATAATGTCTGCTTGGCACACTCAGTTTGGGTGGGTGGTGGGAGTGGGAGGGTTGAGCTTTGGTTGGGGGATAGGGAGGTGGATGGGTGAGAGGGTGGGGGTAGGGGAGGCGGGTGCGGGGGATTGAGCTGTTTGTGGGAGGGTGGGGGTGTTATTCTCTTTGTTATACCATGTATATTCTTCGAATTTTGTCTCTGTTATGTCTTGTGGGTTGTCTTTTGTAAAACCAATAAACTTAAATTTCAAAAAAAGAAGCACTCCTGCAATCATTTAAGTGGTCACTGTTCCATGGTCCCATTGATCGACTTACATGTCCATGAGAAGTCAATCTCTCACTCTCTCTCTCTCTCTCTCTCTCTCTGACCATAAAACAAAAGATTCACAGATTTGAAGTGGGGCCTCAAGAAAGGACTGCTGCAAGGAAAAGAGAGAGAGGTAGGCAGCACCCTAGATTTCCATGGGGATTTATTTTACATCTCAAGATCAAAATGTAGACACTTTTATATTTTGTTTAAATTATCCTGTCTCTTTCCCTGATTGCCACCTCTGAGGAGTGTGACCTGCAGGCACAAAGAGAGAGGATAGTGAAGCAAAAGTAGTGGTTCCTGAACCCAGATCTAGTGTTACTGTTGTGTAACCATCCCACTGTTATTGGGTCTGTACTGGAGGGCTCTGTGTCAGTTGGAAGTATGCCAGTAGCAGTAGCAAGTGGTAGAGATAAATGATGGCAAAAATATTGTGCTGAGTCAGCATGGGGCTCAGTTTGTTGTTCAGTGTATGAAGCAGGTTGCTTAGTGTGTGAAGCAGGTGGGAGGAGTAGCACTTAGTACAAAGCACGCAAGAGGTGTGTGGTTTGTATAGGATTCGCTGTGTCTACAGATAGCGCATTACTAATTATGACAACACAGTCTGTTGCAAACTTTCAGTGAAGTGGGTGGGGAAGTGAATGGGAGGAGTCATAAGGAACAGGGAGGAGAGCTTTAATTAATTCATGTTTCAGCTTTCATGTTGTTCATATTAGCAAGGAATTACACTGATGGGAACTAGCACAAAAAAAAAAAGCACCGATTAAAAAAAGTAGTTTTCTGACCCAAACATCGGCAATTGGAAGTAGAATTTGCAAGGACAAATGAGGGATGACACTGCAGTCAACGGACTGATTCTCTTTCTTTTTCAGTCTAAAGAGTAAAATATCAAAAATAGTAAAATACAAGAAATATATGTCAGTTTGAGAAATGACATTGGTTTACTCAGACCTCTAACACTGGCTGTGAGATGATATCCAGTTTGCTGTGCCTTGTTTTCAGACAGTGACTTACAGACTGAGCATCCCCCCATTCCGTCACTTCCTGTTTGTAGTGAGGTATCCCTCAGACTCCCACGCTGTTAGGCTGAACAAAGTCACAAACTCAGAACTAGAGTGAGTCAAGACAGAACACATAAGGCAACTGCATAAATGTCTCCTTCCTATTCTCAATAAGATTTATTTTTGCTTATTTCCATTTTCATTCAAATGAAAAGGCATCCCAATCCACTACCCCTTTAAGTAAGGCCTTCCCGGGGAAGGTAACAGCAACTCCCATGTAGCACCAAGTGGGTGGATAAATGAAAGATAATCATGCTAAGCCCTCTTTCAAAAGGTGCAGCCCTGCATAACTTTATTATAGGCGAAGGGACTTAGTACTTTTTAGACAAAATGCCTAATACAGGGGCCCCAAAATAGGATCCCCATGGAGCGAAGTGTCCCATACATAAAGTAAGATCAAGGACTAGATCTGTGGACTCGAAGGATCCCAACAGTAAGGGATGCTATTGAATATGTGTATTTAGACAACGGCATCTGTGTATGTGTTGAAACCAGTTATTGTTCCTCAGTAGCAGTTTTGAAGGACCCATCCAGTTATTAGTGTTCAGACACAAATATGGCCCTGGCCAGTTTCCCACCCTGTGTGGTGGGGCTTGTAGTACCCATCATCTGGGGTACAGGTTACAATAGAAATAGAATCATAAAAATGGGTAGGATTTGTCACGCTCTTTGAGTGGCTGACACAGTTTCTTACCCATATGACTGTCAGCACAACTAAGGAGTAACAAAAAGTTGCCCATGCTAGCCTTGACCTAAAATATCCCAGTGCCACATTAGAATTTTCATTTTTAAATGGATGCCATTTTTTCAGTCGGTACAAAAACAAAACAAGTCACTTACTAACTATGACCAATGCCATCCAGAAACCTATTCTATTAAATACTCTCTCCAGTGCTGTCTCCTAACTTGTGTGTTTTTAGCTCTTCTAGTCTGTAAAATGCAGTCTCACTCGCACTTAGGGTTGTAGCCAGACATTTCAGATTTGTACACCGACCTGCCACACTGCTACCCCCTCCCCTACTGTTGTTCATGCCTGACCCCCTTTGACACAAGTCCAAGGTTCCTGGCTCCAATCAGATGGTTCCCACACTAGACCATCTGTCTGTCTGCACTGCTAGTGTGGTGCTTGCTGCCCACTGGTAGAAGTCACTAACTGCACCACGAGTCCAAGACCATGGCAGAAATTTCTTTTCTCTCCCCTGTAGGAAGGTAGATTCACTCCACTTGCCACTCCACATGAAGTTTTTTTTCTTTTAGCTGGCTCTGAGTCTGTTCTTCCATCTGCTGCTCCTCAGTTGTCCACTGCTTCTCTCACTCCCAGTACAATTGAATTAATAGTATGGCTTCTAACTTTGCTGCGGCATTTAAACTCACTGCCCCAGACTTGCCACACCCCCTACCAGATGCAACAGCCAATCACTATGCAGGTGGACCATGCGGACCTAATTGAGACCTTCATCTTTAACGTTCATGGTCCACTCTGCCCCCCAAAACAAAGCTGAAAGGGAAAAGAAAAAGCCTGCAAAGCCAAACAAAGAAATTTAAATGTGATGGACTAGAGAGGGCAGAGCAGTGCTGGCCAGCTTGTTTGCCACCCCCTGCTACTAAACTTGGTACGCCATGGCTTACTTGTAGTATCAGTAGCTACACCCTTGATCACACTGCTGTCTGCTTACTCACTTGTCTGCTCACGTGCTCCATATGAAGCCTGGAGGTGATACTGCCACTGTACGGATCCTAGTTAAGTCCCCACCTGGAATACTGTGTCCAGTTTTGTAGCCCACACCTTCAAAAGGATGGGGACAGGCTAGAAACCATACAGAGAAGAGCAACCAAAATGATGCAGGGGCTCCAGGGGCTACTGTATGAGGGGTGTTTTGAGGTGTTAAACATGTACTTGCTGGAGACAAGGAGGGAAAGGAGGGATATGATAGAAACCTTCAAGTACCTGAGGGGAATTAATGCAGTGGCCTACTCTGACCTACTGTATTCACCAGGACGTCCAGCTCAAATACAAGGTGACATGGATAGAAGCTATGGGGTGGGAAATTCAAAAGGGATCTTAGGAAACACTGTTTCTCAGAAAGGACGGTGGAGCAATGGAACAGGCTGCCCCCTGACATTGTGGGAGCTAAGACCGTATCAACCTTCAAACAGGGTTGAGATAAAGAGTATGTTCAAATGAAACTCACAGGTAAAAGTATGGGCTACTGTAGGTCCCGGGATCTCCTAGGGTCTTGAGAACTCTCAGGCAGACTTGATGGACCTTTGGTCTCCTTCTGCCATCAACTTTCTATGTTTATATATTGCTATGACTCCCACTCACAATACTGAGCAGTGCATACTTGGGTGCTTTTTTAAAATGTTTATAATCCCTGCTCTCTTCAGTACAATACTACCAGACACCACAGGATGTGCAGTCTAGTTTAAAATAAAAGTGCAACACTAAAATCAGACTGCTCTCTAAATGTGCTGAGGAAAGTAAGTGTGTGTGTGTGTGTGTCTGTGTGCATGCGTGCTTGTGTGTGTATGTGTGACAGGAAACAAACCATTCCACACACACTGAATGAGCCATTCTAACATTCAACAAAAAATACACATCTCGGCACAGGAGCTTATTCAATTAAAAAAAAAAAACAATCCTGGTGTTCACTTTAGAAGATTTAAAAAAAAATCACTTTTTTTTTTTGAAAAAAGGCCCTTGTCAGTGCAAGCTCTTGTCACTAAGTGCCCTCATCATCTGGGACACCATTTCAGCACCCCCTAGTGACATCCAGCTGTGGAGGAACTACTTTCTATTCATTTGAACATTTTCTTCAAACCTTTTCATTTTAAAATTCTTGGGAACGTTGTTTTCATTTTTTTTTACAGTTGCTTAAAACTCTATTTTATAAGCACAGAAAGACACTCCAGGGTGTTGGTTAGAAACATTCAGAAACAGAGACAGTGCGGTCAGAAAAAGCCCCAGTGGTCCTTCCAGTCTGCCCATTTACCTGCCTAGCTCCATACCTGCCTGCCCAATGGCAGGCTGGATTTAAAAGTCTGGCAGCCCTAGTGGCTGATGCTTACCCTTTCCCCAGGAATCTCTTCCCCTCTTCTGACTGTGGATCCCATTATTCCCTTATATCTGTCCCACTCAAGTTTAAACCCTGACACAGTATTGGCTTTAATCACCTCTGCGAAATCTGTTCCATTCATTCATTCATTCATTCATTCAACACCCTCTGGGACAGCCTCATTTTCAGAGGCCAAAGGCACAGGGTCGGTTGGGGTTATCCCAGCATAACTAGCACCCTGGAGCGTGTTATTGCTTGCACATAGTGGGCCCTATGAACTATTGGGGCAGAGTGGCTATGTGCACGTATCTGGGGCCATACCAGGGGCAGATGAGGGGAAGGCTGGCACTACACGCCATGCACTAAGGTACGTAGTGCTGGCTATAGGGGTGCAGAGGAGGGTGCAGGGAATGCCAGGGAGAACCCTGTTGTAAGTGCCTTCTGTGCCCTGCACCATGCATTTCGGCCCCAGCAGTCAATATGAATCTCCCCCTCCACCCCACGCACACACTCTTCTGGATACCCACCCAGGAACCGGTGGGACATTGTGGACCCCACAGGACTGGAACCCCGGCCCTGCACCATATGCTGCACTTCACCACATGGATAGCCTCCCCATCCCCCACTGTGTGCTGTGGCACCCCCCAACACAGCTGTGTCCCTCCACCCCATAGGCATTGGCACCCCCCCACTGCCCCATGGACACAGGGTTCCCCGTCCCGGTGTGCTGTATGACCCCCCCAACCTTGTTCCAGTGCACTGCTCTGTGTCACTTCATGGGTGGACCAGTGGCATTACCCTCCACACACCTCCACAGCTGCTGGCCGGACATCCACGGGATGCACTGCCAACACATGCCCACTGCATAGGGGATCTACTGAGCTGCCTGGTCTGGGTATCTGATTGGTTGCCCAGTTGGACCCGTGACTCCACCCCCAGCTGCACTGTGGAGTCCTGCATGCTGGGGGGTCAGGACATGGACAGATGGCCGGTGGTCATGCATGCCGCCGGTGTGGAGCTCCACAGATGGGATACGTGCCTCAGGCACTTACTTCCCACCCATTATTGCATAGGGGCCATCAATAGGAAGACAACACTACATAACATCTTGTTTGCCACATGTGACTGTGCATTATTTATTATGCGGTTAACAGTTTTACATTATAGCAATGCCAACATATACTCTGTTCAGAATAATCTACAAAGAGGTTTTGACATGGTCCAGAATTTTCTATATGCTAATAAACTGGTTTTGAATATGTAAGGGATAACACATCACAGGGTGTGCTGTTATAAGAGAACAATGCACAGCATGGGGTGGTTGGTAGGCACGAGGTGCAGCTGACTGCCCCAACCACCTGAAAAGTGCTTTATTCCCTTATATATTTAGTTAGTCTTTGGTAACCGGGTAAGGCCCACTAGGCACAAGTGCCTATTTTCAGGGGTAACCTGAGGTCACTGGGGAGGTTAAGTGACTTGCTCAGAGTCACACAGTATGCAAGTAGAGGATGTGGGACTCAAACACCAGTTTGCTGGATGTACCAAGCTCATTCACAGCTCGTTACTCTAACCTCTATGCTATACTACCAGTGTCAGCTATATTGCTAGCACACCCTGGAGTTTGTTATCCCACTTATAAAAATAGGCTTTTATTTGCTGAAAAATATGTATTTCAGGGGAGATGCATAGTTGTCAGAAAATAAACAACAATCATGTGATACATTTCGACCAATGTGGCTACAGGATTTTCATGGTCCATTTTATAAAGGAAAAAAACAAAAGCTGCAACCTTTGTACCTCAGCCTACATCAGATACAGCTTCCCTTCCCTTCGATACTGTGACTTTTGAGAATGTTTCACTTCAGACAGCTTCCCACTACAGATATTAAGGAGTCTGCCTCGATCACCATCTAAAGTAGGCAAAGTATATATGAGTCCTTACAGAAATGATTGGCTCAAAGATTGGTTTCATGCACTGACACAGAGATTACCTTGCTGCTTCTATCCCCCTAAGCATAGTCAATTTGATGATTACACCTCACTTTATCTATGGGGATATTCTCTATGGCGTGCATGCAGCACTATTTGGACTAAATTAGATGTTTCATATAATAGTCTTGCCAGATTGATTTTGAATGTTCCCTTCCAAACACAAAACCATGAGGTGAATCACACTCAAGGCTGGATGTCACTGTCAGATTAAAGATTGCTTCATATTTTAGTTAATGTAGAAAAGTACCTATTAGAAAGTCTCTGTCTATATTTTTGATGGCATGTAACTCAGAAAAATAAAAACTTGTCTCCATTTAGCCAGAAGTACTGAATACATTATTCCCCATACTATAACCAGACAAGGTATAAATTTAATCATAATTTAAGCTCCATCTGCCTGGAATAATTTACAGATTACCTGATGTATTAGAACTGTTCTTCTACCTTCTTTTAATATATTCATTAAATGGTTTAGAACAACTTCATTTCAGAAAAAATATCGTATGTAAATGTATTACTTTTATGTAGCAAGAATTGTTAATATTACTGTCATTAAGTTATTATTTTATGTTGCAAATTGCTTAGCTTTTGTATCCAAGGAACCCACTGAAAATGAGCGCAAGTTCACTGACGTTTGTCTTATTGATTTTAATAAAACATATTTACTGCTACTACAATGTAATAAGAGTGACCAGTGATGGTGACCACTCTGGAAGGTGTCTGACCAAGGATTAGGAACTGCTTGGGAGTTGTCATGGGCCATTTGTTTTCAGTTTTATTACTGGAAAACGTTTGAGCACGGGTTTTGTTTTTTTAAAGGTTCCACATTAGGAAGTTACAATAGTGACAGAACAGGCAGATAACAATGAGAATTTACAGTAGATATAAAAAGTGCAGAGCAGCTTACAATGAGTCATTACACAGGTCAATAAAGAGCACACATGCAAAATGCAGGTTTACATACGGATACAGAAATGCAAGAGCACTACCAGAGAGCAGGCTGATCACCAGGTACGAGCTTAGGAACAGGATCACAACCATTAAGTATAAGAACAATTAGCCTGCTTGGTTAGATGTGCATGTAGTCAGCTTTTAAATGAGCTCAATTTAGTCACAGTATGGAGTGTGCTAGGAAGGTCATTCAGTCAGTTAGTTGCCCTAGTCCGAAAGGGATGCTGCACACAGCTACTCCTGCAGAAAGGTTTTTGAGAACCTATGATTGGTCATGCTTCTAGTGTGGTACAGGGTATCGATAAAGCTCAGGCAGGTTTTAAGTTTTGCGGGAGTGAGAGTAAGTCCCAGAAGAGCCTTTTTCCTTTGTATGCAGGTCTGGTGTTTGATTCTACTAGTAAGTGGTAGCCAGTTTGTTAAGGAGTACATATCACAACTGTGGGCACATTTAGCCATGTCCAGGACCAGTCTGCAGGCTTTATTGTGTAAAACTCTCTCTCCATAATGGTCTCATTAGCCACAGAGCAAATAACTAGGCCACAATTAATTAGAGCTGGAGCTAAGCTAGCTACAATTAGGCATCTAGCCTCTGGGGTGAGAGTATTTCTGCTTCTGTACAGGTCTCCCAACCTTTTGTTTGCAGTTTTCATTGGACTATCCACATGGGGGGCAAAGAACAGAGTGACTTCTAGGTGGAGCCTAAGGTATTTGAAGACCTTGACCTGTTCTTGCCTAGTGCCCAAAGTGTTGAAAATGTCAAGGGGGAGAGTTTTTCTTCATGTATGTGCCGGTGAACAACACGGTCTTTGCTTTTTGCTGTTGAACACTAGGCTACTATTGGAGAACCAGGTTTCAACAGATGCAAAGTTGCATTGCAAGGCATGAGTTAGGCTGTCTTTGTTGTGATGTCTAGTATAGACAACCACATCATCTGTGTACAGGAGGAATTTGGAAGTTTAGCAAGATTCAGGCAGCTGGTTAACAAAGAGATCAAATAATGGGGGCCCAGGAGAGAGATCTGTGGTATTCCTACTGAGTCTGCCCTGTCTTTGGAGGTTGTACCTTCACTTTTGACTTTTTGGGGGTTCAGTTCATTAAATAGCTTTTGAACCAATAAGGACTGTCCAGTGATAAGCCCAGGTTTCTCGATTTTCACAGAAGGAGCTTGTGATTGACTAGATCAAATGCCTTGGTTAGGTCTATATAGACAGCCACCAGTATACCCCCACCATTTAAAGCCTCATGGAAGAAGTTAGTATATTCTACCAGGGCAGTGCTAATGGTATGGAATTTCCTGAAAGCCATGCTGTTGAGTACATTGGATGGCATGTTTGTCAAGGTAAGAGGTGAACTGATTGCTGGCAACCTCCTTGGGTGCCTTAAACAGTGAACAAAGACTGAAGATAGGCCTGTAGTTGGCAGTAAAGGTCCTGTCAGCACTCTTGAAGACAGGTGTGACCAGAGCAGACTTCCAACTTTTAGAGAAATTGGGTAACACAGTGATAAACTGAAGATTTTAGTAATTGGGTGGATCATTTCCAGCAGGGCCAGGGATATCAGCTTCATGTCTATAGTGTCACCACCTACTCTGTATTTACATAACAATTTTTTATGTAGTTTAGGGTCTCCCTTTTGGTGATGATCCTGAAGTAGAATTTTTGGTGGGTGAGGTCAGCATCATCCTAAGTGCAGGTTGGACTTGGGACCATTATGGTCTAGAGAGGGGGAACCATTAGGGATATAGGAGCTCAGATTGGTAAAGGCCTCACTGAATTTATTGGTGTTTGTGTCTGCTGTGTCAGCCGGAGAAGATGAGGAAGCAGGCCGGGAATCTGAGAGCTATACATAGTTATAACATAAAGTAAGAGAGAGAGGGGATAAAACCACTAAAAAAAAGGGGGGTGATAATATAAGGCAGTGTATGGGGTGTCATATGTATGAAAAGGGAGATGAGACTAGAAATTATCAATGTGCAAAATATAAACACATAGAGCTATTGCTGGAAGAAAACAAAGACTTAAAAAAGCAATTGAGCACTCAAAGGGAGTTGAGAGACCTTGAGCAATTTATTGGAGAACAGTGGAAGTCAATCAAACAAGAGGAGTCTGTGGAGGATATCGAACAGAGGCTGTTGCTAGTTTAGAAGGAGGGACAAGAGAAAAAGATAAGAAGAATAGGGTCAGGAGAATTATACTGGGATAATTGAGGAGGAATGAAGTAAGGTACAGGGAGGAATTAAGAGGAAACATAGGTATGCGAATGAAAAGGAACCTTTAGAACTGGGTAACAGGTATAGTGCACTACAAATAGAGGAGGAGTGTAATGCAGAGGAGTACAATATAGGTATTAGACAAGAGGCAGGGCAGTCTGGAATTGGGGGAACTACCGGAAATGAAGGGGGGATGGGCTAATAATAAATAGTAACCAGACTGGAGGTGAGGAGTGGGGCTAGGAAGTATTAGCGAATATGAGGGGAATTATAGTGTTGGGAGATTCCATTATAAGGAACACAGATAGATATATTTGTAAGGGAAGGGAAGAAACAATATGGGTACACTGTCTGTTGGGAGCCAAGATATGGGACATTAGAAACAATCTGAAGGGATTCATGGGTGTGGAGATTAGTCCAATAATAGTGTTGTATGTGGATATTAATGATATTAGAAGAAGAAGAAAGCAGGATGATATACAAAATGACTTTGAAGAGGTTGGAAGGAGATTAATGGGAAAAGGATGTACCATCATCATATCAGAGGAGAAATGAGTAGAATAAGGGAAATAGTAACACTGAACAGATGACTAAGTAAGTGATGTGTTAGGGAGGGGTTTACATTTCAGGAAAACTGGGAGGACTTTATGAATAACCCTGGGATGTATAGGAGGGATAGGTAGCATTTGAACATGGAGGGAACAAGACTGTTGGGTAATTAAATAAGTCTATTGAAATGTGTTTAAACTAAAGGGTGGGGGAAATGGGGAAGGGGGGGGGGACATCCAGTCAGGTAGGGAACTGTGGATAAGCAGACAAATTAAAAGAGCAAGGAATAAAATTGACCAAAAATGTAGAATAGGGGATGTAAAAGTTATGCTGACAAATGCAAGGAGTTTGGTAAAAAAAAAAGGAAGAATGAGAGGACATGATGATGAGGGAGGATGTAAAGATATGTGCTGTGACAGACACATGGTGGGATGTTAATGTGAATGATGGGTGGGATAAAACCACACTAGGATTTAATCTGTACAAAAGGGATAGAATTGGCAGGAGGGAAGGGGAATTGACAATACATGTGGCAGAAGAGATTACAGAACAGTTGGTGGAATTGAAGTATAACAGTGAGTTGAAACAAATGTGGGTGAAAATCTATCCAGAAAAGGAAACGAGGATCTAGCTAGGACACACTACAGACCCCATCAGAGATTGGTGAGTTGAATGAAAAGATGTTGATCACCTTAAATAATCTGGAAATGGAGGATAGGATTATACTAATGGGAGATTTTAAAATGCTGGGTATTAACTGGATGACCAGAGTGGGAAGAACACCATTAGAAAGGGATTTTTTGTACAAACAATAAATGGTCTAGGAATGTAACAGCATGTGGAAGAAGGGACAAGAGAGCAACACATTTTGGATATTTAGTACTGAGCAATGTAAGGGAACTAACAGAGAATAGCAAGACAATGGAACCACTAAATGGAAGTGACCACAAAGTTGTTATGTTCAGCATCAAAGGGTCGCAATACAAAACAAAGGATAAAACCAGGATTAAATGTTTTAATAAAGCAGATTTTCAGAAAATGAGAGAAGCAGTAAGAGAGTGGGATTAGGAGATTAAATTTGAGACTATATCACTGAATGAAATGTGGGAAGTGCTGATAAAGACAATAAAGGATCTAGAGGCTAAATATGTCCCAGAAAGGGAAAAATATAATTCAAAAGGGAGAATCCCCTGATAGATGGATAGAGGGGTAAGGAGGATGGTAAGGAGGAAAGAAAAAGCTTATAGGAAGGCATGTAAACTGGATAATCAAAGAGCACTAGAAGAATATAAGGACAGGACAAAGGAGTGTAAAAAAAAGAATAAGGAGGGCTAAAAGAAATCAGGAGATTCATCTAGCTACCCGGGTTAAAGACAATTATAAACTCTGTTTTGATTATGTAAACTATAGAAGGGGAGGGGCACAAAAAGTAGGACCAATGGAGGATGTTAGAGGTAACACAGTGACTGATGAAAAGGAAATGGCGCAAGTTTTTAAATAAATATTTTGGTACAGTATTTAATTTAATCCAATAAATAGAATAGTGCAGAGGAGGGACTATAATGAATATAAGAGAATATTAGTTAATGAAGGCAATATAAGAGATAAATTAAGAAGTATTAAATCTAATAAGGCACCAGGACCGGGTGGTTTGCATCCTCGTATACTGAAGGAATTGGCAGATGAATTGGCAGCTCCAGTGACTAGAATATCTCAAGCCTCATTGGATAGTGGAGAGGTTATACCCAGTTGGAGGGAAGCAATCGTTATACCAATTGACAAAAAAGGGAGCACAGGACAGTGTGGTAACTATAGGTCAGTGAGTCTGACTTCAGTACTATGTAAGGAATTTGGAGGAAATACTGAAAGAGGAATTGGAGAAATTTGTGGGTTCAAGCTCACTGCAGGATGCAACACAGCATGGTTTCACTAGAGGAAGGTCATGTTTGAGCTTTTGTGATAAGGTCAGTCGAGAACTGGATGGGGGAATCCAGTGAATGTGGTGTTCTTGGATTATAGAAAGGCCTTTGCTATGGTCGATCACTCTGAACTGATAAGCAAGTTAGAAAACATGGAAGTTAATGGGTGACTGGTTAAGTGGATCATCTCATGGTTGACAGGAAGAGTACATAGAGTGTCACTAAGGGGAGAATTATCTGACTGGACAGAGGTGAAGAGACGAGTCCCACAAGGATCAATGCTGGGTCCATATTCGTTTAAAATGTATGTGTCTTCTATGAGCTGAGATGGCTCAATATGGCTAACTAAATTCGCAAATGACTCTAAGCTGGGAGCAATGGTCAAAAATGAGGAGGAGGCAGAAAACTTAAGGAGAGAATTACATAGATTAGAGGAATGGGCAGAAAAGCATGGGTTGGAATTTAACAAAGAAAAGTGTAAGGTTATGCACTTGGGCAGAAACAATAGTAGAGCAAAATGTGTACTAAATGTTAAGTAGCTTGCAGAAACAAGGGAAGAAAGGGATTTGGGCATAGTAATTACAGACGATTTCTCATTTAAATGACAGTGCAGTGAGATATCAAAGAAATGTTATATCTTACTGGGATACATTCAAAGACACATACATAGCAGGCATAGGAAGGTTTTGATGCCATTGTTTACATCATTGGTGAGGCCACACTTGGAGTACTGCAGTCAGTTCTGGCCACCATATACTAAGGAGGGGATTGGAGCCTTGAAGGGGGTTCAGAGAAGGAGAATAACAGGTATGAAGTGATTAAGCTATGAGGACAGAATGAATAATTTGGGACTGTACTCATTGGAATACAGGAGGATGAGGGGAGATTTATGTTTTGTGTATAGAGCAATTGAAGAGGATGACCTATGGGACAGTATTGGTCTGGAAATGAAGGATGGGCAATTTAAAACTAGATCACACAGCCTAAAGCTACATAGTGAAATCTGGTATACCATTGCTACAGTGACACCGGTACACCGAACCCCCCACGGTGAAGCCCCCAGCAACAGGGGTTTTGAATCAAGACACTTTAGGGTGATGGGTGTAAACATCTAACTCCACTGTCTATGTGATGTGGAGTTATATATCTATAATGGGGGGTGCAGCCCCTCGCAGTAATCATGGTGGTAGTGGTCGCTTGGTCATCAAGAGTCGCTGGGCGCAGATGGGTTCCTGGCGCTGTTGAGGATGTCAATGTCTTTGTTGTCATGCCAGCATCGTAGATCCATGAAATCAAAAAAAAGGAGGGGAATGTGGTTCTCACAGAGAGTGGTGAGAGGACGAAACGGCCTTTCTCTGGAGATAGCGGGAAGCAGGAATTTGGAGGAGTTCAAGACTAAATTGTATAAATATTGGATAGATACAGGTAGGAGTGGTTATAACCACTAAAGGAAATGAGCAGTTAAAAGCAAATTGCCTGTCTCTGCTCTAATATAGCCTATGAAATCTATGAAACCTAGGACCACAGAGCCATCGATGTTCAAAACTGTAGGTGATTTCTTTTCTTTTTTATTAAGTAGATGGTTAACGTTTTCCCAGAATTTCTTGTCAGTGCTCCAGTTCAAGAATTGAGATTGCTATGGTTTGATGTTGTTGAATTTGTCTGACCTAACTCTCTCTGTATTTGTTTCTGAGCTTCCTGTACTTCTGCTGGTGAGCAGTAAGCCCAGATTCTCTGGCAGTGGCCCATCATTTGTTCTTCTCATTCATCAGTGCCAGGAGTTCTGTTAAGAGCCAGGCATTGGTGTCACCTTTGACCTTTCATTTTTTGACTAGGGCAAATTGGTTGCAGACTTCGCCAAATTCAGTTATCAGGAAGTGTAGGTCCGGGTCAACATCTGGGGTCAGGTCAAGGTAGCTCCAGTTGATTTGTGTTACCTTACTCCTGAACTCGGCTACCCCCATCCATTTTTAGGATGTTGCTAAGGGTAACCTGGGAGGGTGGTTTGGGGGTGTTAAGCAAGCCTTGTGTACTGAACCAGAGAGTGGTCACTTAATGTATGTTGCCATAGAGGACTGTAACCTCTTTTATGTTGTCAGGGTGGGTTGTCAGTTGCCAGTCAATGAAGCTTTGGGTACCAGTTTTGTAGTTGGTTCTGGTACATTCTGTGTCCCTTTGGGTTAAGTACAGACTTGTTATATGCCCCTCAGTAGCAGTTACTGTTTTTAGAGTGCCAGTTGACTTCGAAGTCACCTAGGACTAACTTTTCCCAGTTTGTGTTTCTTTAGGTATAGTAGTTACAAAAGATGCCCAGTCCCTTATCCTGTTTACCAGGCAGGATATAGGTTGTAAGGTTGACCAGGTTTTCATGGCTATTTCCCAGTATTAGCTTGGTTGCTAGACATGCGCTCTCAGCCTACCTGTCTTTCAGTTTGATTTTAGAAGCCATTAATTCTGCCCTGTAGTAAATAGTGCATCCTCCACCATGCTCACCAAGGTGGTCTTCCCTCAGGAGGTTAAAACCAGGGAATTCTATAGTGGCATCAGGGATTTTTGGAGTGAGCCAAAATTTGGTTAGCTCTATTATGTTTGGCTGAGATGTTTCCTCCCAGGCTTCAAATTGCTCAGGTTTACCCAGGAGACTCCCAATGTTTAGAGAGACAAGCTTTAGGTTCCCCGATTTCTTAGGGATGGAACCTATTAATGGGAGAGGTCCAGGGTTGGGATGTATGTTACCAGACAGCAAAAGTAGGAGCATCAGAAAGCCCCTACATGACCTAACACAGCTCCTAAAGCCTGCTTTCTTTAACCTTCTTGGCATGTACTTGGGGTTGACAGGCTTTAACATATTCTGTAAGCAAAGCTGTGACATACACCTGGGGCTATTTGTGGGGACAAGCTCAACCAGTGGGTTAAGGGCCATGGGACCTTGTGACCTTATTGTGTCAGAGGAGGCACTGTGAGTGGATTAGTAAACCCAGTTATCGAGTAAGATTGGACTAATGATTTTATTGCCCCAGACAGATTCACTTACTAGTCCAGCTTTGACTAGGCCAGGTGGTACAAGCACTAATGTAAGCATTTTCACCAGTTATTTGCTTATAAGGAGTGGTCAGGTGCTATAAAATCCTCTTGAGCGGTAAATCACTCCCTTGATCAGGGAGGGGTAGGGGTTAGGCTTCCGAAGCACTTAGAAACCAGAGTGGGGTGACCAGTTTAGTCATTAACAGGGGCCATTCTGGAGAAGTGCATCTTGTGGGATGGGCTACCCAGTTAAAAAAGTTCTACACCTAGCTATATAGGGTTTCTGAACAGAATTAATATATGGCAACACACTCAAGTACTCCACCCTGGTAGGGTGGTGGTTTAGGGCAGGTTAATCTCAAGTGTCACAAGCACAGTCCTAAGATGTCTAACAGCTACTAGGTAGCAACACATTCATGTACTCCACTCAGGTAGGGTCAAGACTTGGGGCAGTTTAAACACTAGTATCACAAGCAGATTCTTTTTTTTTCTCCCCTCCGCTGGCAGCCCTCTTCAGCTCTCCCGACTCCCTAACCTCGTCTTCCATTGTCCTTAGAACTTACCTTAGGGCCACCAAGTGCCCCACAGATTGCCCCTGTGCTGGGGCTGTCACGAGGTTCCCCATGCCCCCTTCTGGTGCCGCATTTGGTTCTGTGGTCTCTGTGCCCAGTAGGTGGTGTGAGGTCTGTGGGGCTCTGTGGAGTGACATCCTGCAGCCAACAGTGTTTTCCATTGTTCTCACAAGGATGCTCTGTGGAGCTGGCACTTTGACGTGTTCATGTCGGAGGATGTGCTTATGTCTCCTGCCAGGGAGCAACCCCAAACTGGAACTGCTGACCAGCCATACAGCCTCCCATGGTCACCTAGGTGGCTGTGTTATGGTGACACAGTCTTCCTTCCCTACCTGGAGGAGGAGGAGAGCATCTACTGGGACACTCAACCCCTCCCCTGGCAACCACCTGAGTGGCCCAGGATTGTTCCAGACCCCGGGACGCTGGCATGACGGCAGGTGAGATATGGGTGCCTCTGTCCTCCGTATCACTGGGCCAGCTATGCAGATTCTTAAACAGTCTGTTGGCTTCTAGATGGCAAAATACTAGTGTACTCCCCTCAGGTAGTGTGTGGCCTAGCACAGCCTAAACACCGTTATTACAGGCATAATCAAACAGTAGGCTACATCAATTTCTAGAACAGATGTGTCCTCATGAACTCCACTAGCCAAAGTTGTGACTTAGGGCAGGCTAAACAAATGCATAACAAGCAGATTCACTTAGTGAGCCAAACCAATTTCTAAAGCAGCTATACCTTCATAAACTCCACCAGATATGGTGGTAAATTAGGGCAGGCTAAACACAGTTATAGCAGGCAGATACAAACAGTGGACTAAACCAGTTTCTAAACAGCTGCACCCTTATGAATTCCCACCAGATAGGGTGTGAGCTAAGGGCAATGAAACCTAGTAAGCAGAACTAATTAAAGGAGAGCTAGGTAACTGAGTTGTAACAAGCAGAGTTTTTAATAGTAGGGCTATCAGCTATGCTGGGGACCCACCTCTCAACAATGCTTGGTGCACTGATCAGCTGTTGTAGGAGAGAGTTATTAAAAGCAGCTCCTGATGTTCAGGGAGGCCAGTGGGGGTTTACAAGTCTTGGGGAGCACTTACTGGACCTAGACTCACCACCCCCAGTGCAAGATAATGGTATCTGATCCTGAGGCTGGCTGACCTCCAATTGAAGGCTTCTCCTCTACTGAGTGACCTGATACTTATCAAAGTTTTGTGAACTCTTGTTGTGGGATTGAGGAGATGGTACAGCCTAGTGAATGAACGCAGAATAATAAAGCTGGAGATCCAAGATTGATTCCACTCCTTCCACTTACTGTACAGACTTGAGCAAGCTGCACAAGGCCACAAGGGTGGTTGTGCCACAGTGGGCCTGCACCATCCCCTTATTTGGGATTATATAAG
The DNA here is from genome assembly GCA_016271365.2 of Neoceratodus forsteri. Taxonomy (NCBI): domain Eukaryota; kingdom Metazoa; phylum Chordata; order Ceratodontiformes; family Ceratodontidae; genus Neoceratodus; species Neoceratodus forsteri. The sequence continues at coordinate 250,768,609 of JADMNL010000023.1, forward strand.
GCCCACCATGGCTGCAACAGAGAACTCAGGTTAGACCAGCCAGGAGGTTGTCTAAGGGCCTTGTGCCATTGCCAGGCAGGATGGCGATTGAGGTGGGGCTGCAAGACAGGGACTAGGGATGTAACGTGCATGGGGTGGCACAAGGAGTGATGATGGCATGGTGACAATGGAAGGGTACTAAGTTTTCACCCTGCAGAGGTACAATACAGATGTGCAGGCAGCTGATCAGCCCGGTACATAGGGTTGGCAAGAGGGGACCACAACCTGGCAAAAAGTGTATGCAGCTCTGGCACCTGCCCCATAGGCACCAGTTACAACAACACCATAGGCAGGCAGTAGTGGCTGCAGGATACAGGGTGCTGGTGGTGGATGGGAATAGTCCCTGGGCACCATGACAGTGCTCTGGTAATTGGTTCCCCATGTGGAGGCAGGCTGCTGCCCGTCTATGGTGTTGTGGTAACTGGCACCAATGGGATAGGTGCCAGGGCTGTGTGCACCTGTTGCTGGGTCATGGTCCCATCTTGCCAACCCCATGTACCCAGGCCGATTGACTGCCTACATGTCTGCAGGGCACCCTCGTGGGGTGCAACCTCAGCACCCTCCCATTGCCTCTGTGCCACAGTTGCTTCTTATGCCTCCCCATCCCCATCTTGGAGCCATATTCACATGCATTCACCTTCGTAGCCCCGCGAGTGTTCCACCGGGTTGGGGGTTGATGGAGCCATCCACTAAACCTCCTCAGGTGCACCACCTGAATGGCGCAACTCTGCAGATATGGCAAATCTTGAGTCTTGGGTGCAGGGACTCTCTTTTTTTTTTTAATACGGCACAGGGTCCCTGACACACCTCAAGACTGCAGCAGCCCTAGATCACTGCAAATTACGGCAATTTAAGGGCTCATTGAAAATTGAGCCCAGTGTGTCTAGAGGTTAAAGCACCCAGGTTCAAATCTCACCAGAGACTCTTGCTGCTGTGCCAACTTGAGCAAGTCACTTAACCTTCCAGTGGTTCAGGCCTGTCAGCCTCATAAGTGTGTAGAATCTGGACTCCACCATAAATAAGGAGTTAGCTAATTTGGGCTATCCTGAGGACATACATTTAAAAAATAAAATGCTCAACTAGAAAATATTATTATTTTTTTTTATTGTGCTTGTCTCCTGGTTACCAGAGCTGCCCACTTCTGCAGGGGTTGATCCTAACTAATTTTTTGCACTTCCAGCAAAAAAAGAAAATAAACACACACACACACAAAAATAAAATGGAGGTAGCGGAATAATTTCTGGAGCTACTATGCAACGCAAGCTTTGTCCTTAAATGTACCTCACGTAATATGTATTGCTCATCACTCAGTTTAGAACAGATAGATAACTGTGTGTAAGAAATGCACAGAACTTAAAATGAAAACTTGAAAAAACTTAAACTGACTTCATTAGTGTTGGAGAGTAACAAGATCAAAATTTTGTTGACAGCATTATAACAGAGAACATGCTCAGAAAAAGATGGTAGAAATCACACTAGGGAAGAAATCAAATCTGACACTAGTCTGTTGATAGAAGAAAGATCCTACAAAAGGGGAACTGAAGATCAACCAGGACCCTCTGGATCAGATAATAAAATTGTACTCTACAGGGGAGGTGGATGATATGGTCAGGGATGGTAGTTCCTACCACAGGGGTAGGGAGTGAGTGGACTGTCAGGAGGATTGGTGCCTGCTGCAAACCAATGTTAGAAGAAAAAGAAGGAAGGCCCAATACCCAGGTTCCATACATTTTAGTACAACTACACCGTAGTTATTGTGCAACTACACTGTAACTGCAATGCAAGTGCAATGCAGTTGCATGCAACAAACATGTAACTACAGTGTAATTACCCTGTTGTATGTCATTGATTAGTTAAAATGAAATGGACTCAGTGAAAAAATACTCTGTTGCATGTAATTAATGATTAGTTACATTCAAATGAACACTTAAAATAAAGTGTAACCAAACACACTAATGATGAAACCAACCCACCCTATACAAACCTCATTACATGGCACTACTAACAAGAATCTCATAGTTAGTGACTGTATAATAAAATTTACAGATACTCATCTCTGTTGGAATAATATACAGAAATAGATTAGTTGCCGTATTGGTCCTTGTAAGAACAGATCCAGAAGCAAATGGCTCGAAACCTTTTATTGGACCAACATAGATGTTACAAAAAGAAAACAACGTCTAAGCTTTCAGACCAACCAAGTCCTTCCTCTGAGACTTATGACAGTTATTCAGAGAGTTAAATTCTATTAACATCCAGATCATACATAAAAAACACAAAAAAAATTCTGATTGGTTTAAAGTACCTATTTCAAAATATCACAGATTTTAAATGGAACGAATAACATTCCATTAGCTTGCTACTACCGAGAATCTTTGCAAGGTTAAATATCATCCAAATTACTCAAGTAGACAAAATCTCTAACTGAAATTATTAATGAATATGTTTTGAGAATACATTCAAAATTAAAAGTAAGATCTTTTGATTTAATACCACAAATGTCCAAGGTAAAACGTGATAGTACTGTATGACAAAAAAAAAACTGTACAACACAAATTTATGTAAGGAAATAAGGGAATAAAAATAAATGTACCTAGTATGAACAACTGTTTAAAACATTCATGCAAAATTAAACCTATCTGGATATATTTTCTAAACTATACTCTCAACCAGTTAACACACTCCGTAAACATTAAAACCTACAGTGCTGTAACAATATTTTTTACAAGATAATATCAATTGTCAGTATTATTGCCAAATAAAAAAATAAATCTCTCAAGGACCACCTAGAAAATGAGTTCATGCATCTTAAAATGTTCAAAGTTCAATAATGAGTCAGTATATAATCAATTAATAATACGAACAGAAACAGTCTAAAGAATCAGAATATAACCCCAATGGAATTAAACTCTTCCCCCATCCCCGGAAAAAGATAACTAGAACAGAAGTGTATATTCACTGGGCTGGATATTCAAACTGCACTGGGCAGGGGCACAAGCCTAGGTACAGTGCAACTGGGCTGTACCAGGGCATGGACCAGGTGATATTCAATGGTGTTGCGCCATGGCACAGCACCGTTGAATATGGCACTGATGGCGCACACACTGCGCATGGTGCAGTGGTACTGCACCATCACAAGTGGCAGGACAGGAGCAGGGGGATGTGCCAGTGCAAGTGCAGTTGCACTAGGTGCAGCAACCATGATATTCAGCACTGGGCATGCAGATGAGGCCATTATGCATGCAAGGTGCAAATGGCACCATTTGCATGTCATTATGGCCCCATTTGCATGTGGTGCGCCGATCCCCGGTGACTTGCGCCTGGTGCCCTGCCAGGCTGCAGCTATTGGGGACCAATGCCCTGCAGTCCCATGGCATTTCCTCCACTCCCGTATGCCCGATCATGGGCAGAGGTATTGAAATAACCCTGGTGGTCCAGTGGATCCCCCCATCACCCGATCACAGGCATAAGTATCATGAAAGTCCCTGGTGGTCCAGTGGATACCCCCCATCGCCCGAATGTGGGCATATGTAATAAGAAACCCTGGTAGTCCAGGGGAATGCCCTCCAGCGCCCGATCATAGGCATAGGTTGAAATACTCTCTGGAGGTCCAGTGGAATCCCCCCATCGCCCAATCTCAGGCAAATGTAAGACTATCATCCCTGGTGGTCCAATGGAATCCCCCTCATTGCCCGATCATGGGCGGACATAGTGAATGAAGCCCTGGTGGTCCAGTGGACTCCCCTCCCCACCCGCCACTGAGGTCCCCACCACCCAGCACCCCCAGTCAGCGGCGGGTGGCAGCACCCCACCTGCATGCCTCCCAGCCGCCCGCTGACTGACAGCATACAGTACAGTCTGTATGCCTATTGGTCCACTGCGTGGACCAATGGGCATGCAGACCATACTGTACTGTACAGGCCTGATATGTGAATGAATGCATTTGAATATCCAGGCCACTATGTAAGTGATCCAAGAGTACTAACACTCTATAGCATAATTATGAGATGTATCTGAATATAAGCCTACTTAAATATATAAGCATAACCCAACCCTCCCCCAAACACAGCCCCCTCCCCACAAAAATCACCATCATCCAACCCCCCAAAACACACACAAAATTACCTCCACACACACACACACACACACTGAACTTCCCTCTCATATACACTCACCCAAGACAAGTATCTCTGTCTGTCTGTTGACTTTCTGTAAATACATGTATGTAAGGTTCCATCATTGATGGTGACAGTGATGTCCAGAAAATTAACACTGGTGGCAGTCCCTGCCTCTCTCCCTCTGAGGCCATGTTAATGTCATCAAAATTAACATTTTGCCCCAGATATGATATCCTCTGAGTGTATTAAATCTGATGCTTTCTCTGAAATGGTTTCAGTCTGTGCAGACTTTCTTTGCTCAATTTCTCTGGAAAGCTAAGACAATTAGTGGAATTATTTTAAGCTTACTGAGCCTAAAGAAGTAGAAGGCTTATGCCTACCCAACTTTCTCTTTTACTAATTTGCCTCACACAGCAGCACATATTTACATTGGCTTGACACTTGATAATGCAGAGAGGATAGGATATACAGTACTTATCTATCAGTGGTTAGAAATTGAAGTAGCATTACGTTAAAGGTACAAGATACAGTGGCATCTCCCAGGATGAAACCCACTTTTAACACACTCTGCAGTATGCTGCAGCAGACCTACTGAATAAAGCAATGTAATTTCAATGGCAATTAGTTCCCTTTGTCATGCAAAAACTGTGGCATTCACTTCATCCTGGCAGTGTCACATTTTCCTGAATGACAAAGGGGACTAATTACCATTGAAATTACATTGCTTTATTCAGTAGGTCTTCTGCAGCATTCTGCAGAGTGCTGTAAAATGCTGCAGAATTGTGTTTCATCCTGGGGGACACCACTGTAGATCCTAAAGCCTTAATATACCTCCCCTTACCTAAAATATCACAACCCCTTCATGCCTCCCCTATCATGTGGTCACTCCATGCATGTAAACAACTTTGCAGGTCTGTGTTGCTTGACCTATGGTTGGATCCTGCACAGCCATTTTTGTTAACCTGAATCTCTAGATTGAGGGTAAAGTGCTTTGCCCAGCACCTTTGGACCTAGCTCCCATGTCTCGAGTGAATCAATTACTTGTGGGAGAGTCCTTTGTTTCCTTCTAGACTTTTTAAGCACTAACTTCAGCGCCAGACTCTTTTGCCTTTAAATCTTTTCAGCTTCGGCACTGTATGTTACAATATCTGGGTCTGCCACCACAGGATAAAGGTGAAGGCACTCATCGGGATAAATTACACACAGCAGCTAGTGGACTGCATGTTATTTCTAGCTTGCATACTCTATTTCAACAAAAAAAAAACACAGAGGCAGATGGGTAATGTGATTACTGGGCCAATCAACTTAACTTGATGCTTGTTGATGGAAAGTGTCGGCACAAGTAGATAGATAAGTATATCAACCAAGTCAGGCTTCTCCTCCAACATTTTTAGATTCTACATAACATGTACCATAGTCCTAAATATCTTTAAAAAATGGGGTCGGTGGATGAGGATTTGTGCACTAGGTGCCACCAGATGCCGGGGTACTCTGTACCATATTCTTTGGGCATGTAATAAAGTTAAGCCTCTTTGGTCTGCCATAAAAGAGGGACTGGATCCCCTCTTAGGGTTGCAGGATGAATTCACACCAGAAATCTGCTTGCTGGGGCTATTTTCAGACCAGATTTTTAGCCCCAGGAAAGGGTATATAGCCCTTATAGCTGCTGTTGATAAATTAATAATTCTGCATCACTGGAAAGATGAAACAGTCCCTTCTTTTTCAGAGTGGCATAATGAAATTCTCTTTGCCCTTAACACTGAAAAAAACAATTGCTGCTCTGAATAATACATTTCGCACTTTTCAATCTGGATGGGAGCCCCTACAAACCTTACTGCTTTGACAGTAAGAGCTGTGGGCTGGGCATCCAATGGTACTTGGGGGAGTGACCCCATTAAAATGAAAGTGTCCTTTATCGATTGTATTATGTTCTATTGATCCCCGATCTGCTAGCTGAGATAAGTGAAGTCTCTCCCAGGGGATATAATTTACAAAATGTGATGGTCATTCCAAAGTGGGAGGGAGGGGGTTATGTTTTGTTATTGCTGTAATGTTTTGTTTAATGTCTAATAGTTGTTTGTGATGTTTCTTGCTGTTATGTTATCATAAATTTCAATAAAGTATACTAAATAAAAAAAAGCTATGTTGATCTCAGTATTTACATCTCCTGCAAGAGGGGACAAAACTCTGGATTTGGCACTGACCACTGAGATAGTTAATATTGAAAATGTCCTTACACATGCCCCCACTGGCAACAGTGATCATAACATCATACTGTTTAACATCGTAACGGGGCATTCTTTTAGACAAGGGCTCACTGAAATTTATCAATATGCCAGGGCCAATATCAAAAATATTAACAAATACTTGTGCGAAGTTGACTGGTATATACAGTCTGAGGACAAAACAGCTGAAAACAAATGGCAGATCCTAAAACATACTATATTAACAGCAAGTAATAAATTCCTCCCTAAGGTTAAGCAGTATAGCAATACAGGAATCAGACCCAAATGGCTATCCCCAAAAATCAAAAGATTAATAAATTAAAAAAAAAACAAGGCATATGTAAAGTATATAAGAATAAAACAGAACATAATTTATTCATATATGAAAGAAATCATTGCAGCTGTACACGACCTATCAGGAAAGTGAAGATGCAAATGAAAATTAATCTTGTAGGCTTGCAAATCAGTATAATGGTAAACCTATTTAGATTACATTAACTCCTTAAAGAAAAGGAAAGCAATACAGGATGAGTTTTGTATAATGGCAGTAATATTATAGACCCTTTTGAGATGGCAAACTGTTTCAAGGATTATTTCGGGTCTGTATATGGGCAGCAAAATAAGCAACCTCTTTTGGCTGCAAGTAGTACGAATGTTACCTTACAAATAAAAATAGAAAGCGTCAGAAAAAATCTCAAACTCAAAACTCACTCTTTCCATAGTCTGGACAACGGGCTCAATTTTCAACTCCCCAAGAATGCCGCAAGTTCCTGGTGCATCGTTCATTTGGTGCATGGAGCTTGCAGCATTCTCCCAGATGGTAATCGGGACTTTCGATCCCAAGCGCCAAATGCCGCAAGATAAGACCAGCTTTTCCCTGGTCTGATTTGTGCAATTTGGGGGATCCTTTTTAAGGAGCTTGCACTGAATCTTTGGTGCAAGCTGCCATAAAATGAGGAAACTGTCACAACTGTGCCCAAGGTACCAAAATCAGGTGCAATTGCATCAAAGGAGTTTGACGCAGCTGCGCCGAAAGAAGAGGTGTGACGTAAGGCTTGGTGCAAGCATTGCATCACCGTTTGTAAATTGAGCCCAATATCTCTGGGAGCATATTGAAAATTATGAGTCAGCATATTAGTCAACCTCCCTTCAATATTTCTCAGGATTCCGTAAACACTGGAAACATCCTTACAGACTGGAGAATAACCCCAACCACTCCAATTCACAAATAGAGGAGCAAACAGATGATTAGCAACTACAGACCTATAAATCTGATGTCTGTACCAGGAAAGATCTTAGAACACATCATAAAAGAAAAAAAATGACAGCCAAATACATAATCTTGACCTGGGGCAAAGTGGACCTAAAACAGGAAGGCCATGCACCACCAATCTGCTTTGATTTTACAAAATCATAATTGCCTTATTGGATACTAGTACACCATGTTACATCATATTTCTGAACTTCTATAAAGTGTTCAGTCTTGTCACTCATTGAGCAATTATCAAACAAAATGGCAGAAGCAAAGATTGATCCATACTTAATTAGACAGACATGAAATGACTGGAAGACAGAATTCAATCAGTTAAAATAAATAGGTTAAAATTTCACACCTGCAAGGCTACCAGTGGAGTGCCTCAGGGTTCTGTTCTAGGCCCACAGAGCTGCCATATATTCATAGCTGACCTAAGAACTTTAATAGTTATGCTTGTAATTATACTGATGATTCAAAAATTGGTGGACCTTTGAAGCACCAGCCCAATCTCATCATATTCAGGCTGATCTAGATGACATATCCAATTGGAGTAATATGTGGGAAATTAAATTTAATAGCGATAAATGCAATATAATAACTGGTAACCCCCCGATATCAATCCGTTTTTGAGATCTGTAAAAAGTCATATCAACCTGCAAGTTGATACGAAAAGTCATATCAATCTGCAAGTTGATATGGCTTTTACTGTCTAATGCCAGGTTGTGTGTACTACGCTCAGATACTTACCAACTTGGAAAATTGAACCGTTCACAGTTTTCTTTTTAAACTTTAAACAGTGGAGAAGCTGTTGAACCTTCACCTTGTTGTCATAACAAACAGCATGCCATGGAGCCCATACAGAGATTGAATCAGTAAAGCAGGACGCACATATTGCTAAGACTCTGAGCTTTGTTAACTTAGCACCAGTTATTATAAAACATAACATATATGAAGGTGTGTGATCTGCAGTTTTTTACACACCCTCAGTGTGTGACAATATATAAACCTTTCGAGCTTCGCTCTCGAGGTTTATATATTATCACACACCTTTGGTGTGCAAAAAAACTGCACATCACACACCTACATATGCATTATTCTTTATATAATGCTCCTATGACATAACCAAAAATGTTCTTATAATTCAGAATCACAACAGCTATTGGACAGTACCAGTGAAAGGGATCTGGGAGTAAACATTACATCTGACTATGAGTACCAAAAATAATGCAATGAAGTATTAGCAAGAGTGAATACGGTACTCTGATCAATCAAATGTCACATTTTCAAGAGACAGAGTATAAGTAATTTTCCTCTTATGTAGAGTCAATGTTAAGCTACATCTAGACTTTCCAACCCTTTTCTGGTGTCCTTACAAGGCAGAGCAAATAAGGCAGCTTGAGCAAGTCCAGCTAACGACAACTAAGTTGATACACAGCATACGGAAGAGACATATGAACAGCATCTAAATCAATTGCAGTGCATGCCACTATCTTTAAGAAGGATAATGGGATGATGACCTGTAATATAATGTATGACCTTACTCTTATTAGTGAACTATATATTGAATTTAAGCCTGCCTTAGCTGAGACAAAGGGATCATCCACTTCAAATGTTGTGGATGCATTTCAGCACTACTAAAAGAAAATATTTTTTCACTAATAGAACTGTAAATATGTGGAATTTCCTTCCACTACATATCATAATTAGCAAAACTGCAATTGAATTTAAAAATAAACTGGATAAACACCTAACGAATGCAGATATGAAATATTACTAGGAGAATGGAGCTAATCATGGGCTTAGGCCTCCTCAGCTCCTGAACTACCAAGTATGAACCTAAGCAAGTATGAAAATGTGGACTTGGAATTGCACCAACCCACAGATGGTTACACTAGCTCACAATTATAACTAGGGATGCTTGGAACTGACCACCTCCAATCAGATTTTCAGATTTTGGATTTAAGGAAGCTCCGATTCCTAATCTGATTCTGATTCAAATTCTAAAAGGACATCATTGTCAGAATTGGATTTGGAATCCTAAATACGGAATTTCTGTGTAAAAATAGGTTTCAGGATTTAGGATTTTTGGACTTCAATTCCAAAAATCCAGAATCTGGAATCTGAAAATCGGATTGGAATCCAACAAATCTGATTCTGTTCCATGGATTCTGAGCAACCATAATTATAATGGAGAATGTTGTACACTTACACAGTAATAAATGCAAGTCAAGGAATGTTTCATGATTATTATATACTTATCCTGCTCCTCCTTTACTTCCCCATCCACTCCCACAGTGCAAACAGATGTGCTGTGCAGGCACACACAATCTGCACCCCCACCCCTACTCCACTGATGTGTGCTAAGTATGACTCTGTTTCTTCCCATGTCTCCCCATGAACCAGATGATCCTACAACAGTGGCTGTTCTGTCATGCAACCCAGGCTTTGCACATACAATAGCAAATGGAGCGCTGCTGGCATCATGTAGTTCTTCATATTCGTGCGTATACCCACAAGGCAAAGAACATCGTTGGACAACAAAAAACGTGCTCAGTCACACTTTATGACTAGAGAGCCGTGCTGCCAGAAATTACCACACCATGCCAAGTGAACAGTCAGGGGACACAGCAGCAACTTCAGTGGCAACCATGGAGGGCTTGAATTAGTCAGGATGGACAGATAGAGGGGTAGCATTACTAGCCTATGACAATCTTCACTATGCTCCTGACATTAGTCAAGCAATGTTAAAAATTGACCCCTGCACTTGAGTTCCATGTGAATTGAGCAATGCAACTACGGCAACTAGCAAATTCAGCGAATACATTATAGCAACATCAATAAAAGTGATTATACAGGTCAGCAAAGCACTTTTTAGCAACCATATCAGCGTATCATAACAATTCCAGCTGCTAACAGGGTACATGGGTTGGCACCGTCCTGGCCGACATATAGGACAGCCGTTCCATGTATCATCGAAATAATTCAGCACTAGTAATAGCATCTCCTGTACTCACTGAACGGATTGTCCTGCAACTCCTCAGATGTCTCCTCACTCCTCAAATGACAATACACATCTCTTTCTCTCTATGTCATGCAGGGGGCTGTGCTGCCGAACGCCCCTTGTCTCTAGGATTACCACACCACACTGCACTTGGACCCTAGAGTAAGCTCCATATGTGGGGTCGCTGTACTGTACTGTCACTGTAATCTGCTGCTTGCTGTATGGAGCTGGTCACCATTATTGTAATCCCCCATATACTAACATACTAGCATACTAAAATGCCAGCAGAATAGGCCTAACAGTCTCTCGAGTCTGCTCGATATGTAGTCGCTCAATCTGCATTGCTCATATTACAGTGCATAATTCACATGCTACCCTGCACTAGTGCCTTAGACTACCATCCAACCCCATCCAACTGCTTCTCTGGTGCTTGCATGTCCTCATGGGGTTGAAAGGGCCTTCATCCCATGCTGGATTCCATTGGGAGGCTGGCACTGATACTCCTCCTTCAGGTCCCTGAAGTTTGGCTAGTCAGAGTAGTGGAGGCTGGGTGTCCTGGGAAAGGGGTGTTAAGGGCAGCAAATTTATGCTACCAAGAGGGTAGCAGTTATGCTGGTGCCTTCTCTGTGGAAGTATCCCCCATGATTGGTTTCATCCAGCGCCGCTTTTCACCACCCCTTCAAACTGGCATGGAGATTTGATGGTTATATTCTGACGTTACTTTCGTTTTAAAATAATTTATGTTTCCCTTTACGGCATACAGCAATTCATGATGGAATGCTTTATCTCACAATCCTTATCTCCATGTGGAGTAGGAGATCCACTTTACAGCCTTGTCTGGCCTTGCTCCACACTGACTCAACCCAGCCCCTCTGCACTCCTTAATGCATCATGAAGGAGGGGACTGTGGATGCCACCACTAATGTGGACACCTCCAGGTGCGGGTGGCATGCCCCTGATGCATATCCAGACAAATTTTGTGGATCAGGCCCATAGTAATAATACATGATAGGGTATGGTATATCATGGGATATCACTACTCGTCATATGTATTGTGAGGCACAAGGCATAGCAGAGTACCTCATGCACCCAAATACTAGTGACATCTCCCAACATACCATACTCTGGAGTATATTATTACCATACTGAAATATATACCTTTTTGTGTGAATAAAGACAATGCAAAAAAGAAAAAAACAGTTTTAAAAATATTTTTCATTTTTTTTAAGGTGCATAGGTAAATTTTAAGTAAAATTGTTCTTACCTTACTGTCAGTAGGTTGCACTGTTGTATTGGCTGGAGTTGGGCATCAGGACCAAGGATTATGGCTTGATCTAAGATTAGTTAAGAAAACAAAACTGTTGTCAGGTACTCCTTACAGAGTGTAACTTTCCCTCTGCTAATCAGGTTTCAGGATTTGATTCCACTGTTGCATAAATATTTAATTTGCCAGCAACATTTTACTATTAGTGGCACCCTGTTTCTGCTCACATTTAAAGCTGTAGAGGAAAGGAGGTGAAGAACAGGGAGATCAAGAGGTTTAAATAGCTGTTCTCTACTAAACTAAAAAGCTTAAAACTATTAGATTTCCAACAGTTATGTCTACCTTTAATGTTTTCTAGTTTTCTTTTACCTTCTTTTGTGCTAGTCAACTTAATATTTCCCATAATATTTCTCTCAGACTTTCAAAAACTATTTGACTGTTTCCAGGAGATAACAGATTTGGACGTCGCAGTCTACTGCCTTGGTGAGCATTATGATGTCATAAACAAAGGCACTATGAGCTCACTAGAGTATTGGCCAGTGAGTTTAATGCAGGCTTTTTCAATAGACAACCACAATTAAGCAATAAGGCATGACGGGGGGCTTTATGGTGGGATAATGGCCCGCTTAGGGTGGGTTGAAGCACGAGGCAAAGCCAAGTGCCTCCACCACCTGAAAAGGGCCGTTATCCCACAATAATAACTGGTTTCATATTCTCCCTTAGGGAAACCTGTGGCATTATTTGCCATTATAAAGGAGTGTTTATAATGTCAAACATGCGCTGAGTTTCCCTCGCTGTGTGCATGCCCAACCTACAGCTCTTCTGGGTTTTCACCACTCGCCACCAGATTGCCTCCTCGATCGAAACCACACCGCCACTATGTCTAGACAGTAAGTAGCTCCTTAAAACAAAACCTCCTGACAAAATCACACAGTACAGTGAAGGGAAAAGAATTAAGAAAAACTAAACTGCTGCAAAGCGACCACGGACTCGGCTACACGTCATCCAGACCGCATCCGCACCAGACCATTTATTTTATATAATTGCTGTGGTAAGAAAGCGAAACCCAGCAATTATATAAAATAAAATATGGGGTTGTGTGTAAACTCGAATTTTACACACACCCTCAGGGTTGGATGCCTAGATAAATCCCTCGAGCCGGCTCTCGGGGTTTATGTGGCATCCACCCTCGGTGTGTAAAATCTCATTACACACCACCCCATACTATTCTCTATAATACCCCAGGTGTCTTATTGTGATTATGAAATGGGTCCCTATTTGTAAACTGAATACACTTTTTAAATGTTGCTGTTACACTTTTTAAATCTTTTCTTTTCTAGTTGAAGTAATGATTCAGAGGCAAAATAGTTCCAAGAGTGTCAATAGGTGGCACTAATGCTACATGTAAGCAGCAGTTTAGTAAGGGCAAAGGGAGGGCAGGCAGTGGCTTCCCACGCTAGCTGGGGGGGGGGGTAATGTTTACAGAGAAACTGTCTTTCGGATTGCATAGCGGGGTGTCCGGAGAGAGAGCATTAATTTAGTGTTGGACATTGGTGCAGACAAGACTATAGAACTGCTGCTCAGTACCCACACTTCTGGACAGATTGGAGGGAACAACCACAAGCATGACCATTAAAAAAAAAAAAAAAAAAAAGAGCAGTTGACGTTTTTCTTTGGTTCACTGTCCATCTCATTTTCCTGTGGTCAGCAGATGGGGCAGCACAGCGGTGGTGGTAAATGGTAAGTACAAAAATCTGCTGAAAATGAAGAAAAGTGTTTTGAACATATATCCTTTGAAAGTGGCAGCAGAACAAGGAAAATGGTAATACTGGACTTGGACAATTGCTAGGGGAGGGTTAACGAAGCCACAATCTGCTCTCTGAGTGGCAGGCAGTGGGCTGGTGATGGTCAGTTGAGAAGTGGAGCGCTCTAGAGACAAGTGATCAGTCTGTTGGTCTGGGAGTAGTTTCAGCTGGGCTGTTGTGCTGGGATAACGGCCTGGGTGAAAGCGGCTCTCAACCAATCAGCATTCTGCATTCTTGTCACCCATTTCATAATGTGCTATAATGTATTCTGCAGTAAACTGGTATAGCTGAAACTTCATGTTAATGGGAGTGCATGCAGCTGTATAGAGGTGCTGTTTACGTATTGTTTATTTTACAATTTATGTAGGATTAAAATCTCATTTTTAGTGTAGTCCTTCTTTCAGCCAATTTTTCAACTGCATGGGCTGAAACACACATGGGGAGGCAACTGATTTGCTCCAGGTCATGCGGTGCATAAACGGTTGCAGTGAGATTTTAAACTTGGGATCTTCTGGTTCACACAGTCACTCTTATCTCTATCCTCCGCAATACACTGCCTTAATAAAATTGCCCAAGGTCATAAAATGACTTAGTACTTGTGCTGATTTGAACCTGGATCTCCTGGTTTAAAGTTCCTTGTTCTAACCATTATGTCATACTGCCTCCCAGGGCTGATGGCCTTTTCCTCTCTATTGTTCACCTAAAGCACTGTAACCCCTTGCATACCTATAAACAATGCCTTATTTCCATCATTGAAACTAAAATTGGTGGAGAAACATAAAAGGGAAGTGGTTTCATGTTGCATGCAGATTTCTCCTACTAGGTTTATATACATCCTTTTAGGGATTGGGAGGGGGTTCTTGAAGACAGAGCTGTAGTGACAGTTTTAAATAGGCCCACTGGGATTCCACTGTCTGTGAGACCCCTGAATAAAACATGGTTAGTGGCAAAACAGAACCTATATCTGAGGTGTTACAAGACCAAGGAAACCAAATGCAGAAAAACTGGATTAAACCATCACAGCTGTTTCATGTCAGAGTTGAAATAGCTGGGGGAAGGGGGATCCTGTGCCGTACCTATAAAAGGAAGAGTAAGAAAAAGAGATAAACTTTTCCATGGAATGAGGTTTCCCTTGAGCACGGCTGTAAGATGCACACTCTCATTCCTTGCAGGTGACCTTGAAGCAGTGCTGCTGTCTCAGTCTCACTCTGTGTCCTCATTTTGGGCACATTCAGAACTTTAGAGAGTTCCACTGGGATTACTCCATAGTCCAAATATACATATTAAGTTTCACCTTTCCCCTGTACTGCTACCCTTGACTCTTCCTGTAATAGTCCTCTCCAGAGTGTTGTACTGCTGCCTATTACACTATGTAACTTTCTTCGCCTGTAACTAATTTTGCTGCAATGTCTTCATGATTTCTGTACTTGAATTTCTTCCTGTTGTGCTGATGTACTATGTTCTGTCCATTTTTGTAACTGTATCCTCTGAAACTAATTCCGGGTCACTCCTGAAAAAGGGACGTTCAGGGCTCAGTGGGCCTACCCGGTTACCAAAATTGAATAAATAAATAATATATTTTGTTTTTCTGTTTAAAACAGCAGTGCAATGATTTTTTTTTACAAACAGATAGTTTCAGTTACAGTTAATATGAATACTAATATGCCTGTCAAATCAGCTTTTCTAGCTACCGCCTATGCTGTGCACCATGTGTTTTTTTCTGTTTTCTCGATCCTAACCCCTGCCAGGCCTACAATGCTATTTCTAAGCCAAATGTGGTGGCCATCTTTTTTTCTAGAGATGAAACTAAATTAAAACATTTATAAAATACTTCAACTTTAGAAGCACTAGAACATTACTGTTCTTATATAGCTTTTCGATCCCCGTTGCCGCCTCTGCCTACTTAGCAAAGGGGGAGACATATGCTTTTTCTTCGTTTTTCTCCCTCCTAGTTCCCAGGACCCCAGAACACATTCATGCATGCCTGTGGAGGTGAGAATGTGCCCCGTGGCTCTCGTGATGGCCCACTCCTCCCACCCGGCTTAACGACGAGTCTCTGGGCTTGGCACTGCCATCTAGCCTCAATAGGTGGCAGCCAAGAGCCTGAGACACTCCAGATCCTCTCTGGGAGAGGAGAACTACCTAGTGGCTGCTCAGCCCAGCTCCTTGTCCTCCCCCACAGGTGACCCCTGGCAACCCAAGCTTGTTCCCGAACTCAGGTCACCAGCATGGTGCGAGGTGTGGCATCCAGCGCCTCAACCCTCAGTGCCATTGGGCTGGCCAGCACTAAAACATTTTAACTCAAAATAAAACTGGAAAAGGCCTGGAATCTTTCATAATGAAAAAAGGTAGGGTAAAATTTGTTGCCCTATTTTGTTGCATTGCTGCATTGAAGTAAGCCTATTCGCATCTAGAACTAGAGACGGATTTTCAAAACCCCTTGAAATTGACAGAGTTGCAGGAAAAATGACGCAAGTGGGTTTTCACTTGTAGAGCTACAGTTTTTCTTGCATACAGTGGATTTTCAAAGATGGAGCCATTTTACAGCCAGTTCCATGATTTATGTCAGCTTGTGGCCATCTTGTGGCACAGATGCCCCAAAACATTATGGCTGGTTGGACCAGGTTTAACATCCTCTGAAGCTGTAGCTACCACCTGTGCAGAGCATGGGCTGAAGATTGGAATGTCCACAAATGAGGAGATTTTTTTACTGCACCGGTGGCTCAGAGAGTGGGATTTAATCCCTGAACCAGTGTTGGAATTACAGGGTTTGCTTGCCAGGGCTCAGCCCCTCCTAGTTCTGAAGTAAGCCCCGGTAGCTCATGCAACACTGCCAATGACTTTTAATGGGAGGTGGGGCTCAGTTTAAAGATAGGGCCCTTATGGGCCCCCAGCTTTCAAAGCTCACAAAGCATAATGCCAACACTGCCCAGCATGGTTAAAAATACTGCCCCCAGTGTCTATATGTCTGTAGGTCAGTGTGTGTGTGTGTGTGTGTGTGTGCGTGTGCGTGTGCGTGTGTGTGTGTGTGTGTGCCTCTCTTTTACCTCAAGCTGTCCTCATGCACTGCACATCCACAGCAACTAAGAACAACGGTCAACTAGGACAGCAGTCTTCTCCATGGTAGGGTCCCCAGTGGGAGAGACAGACCATGGTTACTAAATCCAATGTTTGGACTGCTAAATTCTTTGAGAGTTTTGGAAATGATAAAGCTAGTGTGCTGCCTGAAATCAATATTTGCTTTCAAACACAGAGAACTGTAACTTCTTATAGCTGAAGTAACGATTTTCTTTTCCCTTTTCTTAATTAGAAGATTTTCTACTCGGAAATACTTGGCATGATGTGTAGAACTGCACTCTACCTGGAGACTGAGATACAGTATCTAGCTCAGTTCCTCGTAGTACATCATCAGCCTTATGACCTCACTGTCAAGGACATCACTACTGGCTAAGAGCCAATCATCTGCTGTAAAATCGCTCACTTGTGATGTCACAATAAGCAATATCCCAATGCTAATGAGGTATAAAGGGAGACAAACTAGATGCATCAGTTTCCAGGTAAAGTACTGCTCATTTACATCACACCTAATACTATCAAGTAGGAAACCTGTCAATGAGAAAAGGAAAAAGATAATTACTTAACGTTGGTAGTTTCAAGTTTATTTAGTCAAACAGCTTAAAAGATTTAATACCAATGTATACGTTATATACAGATATAAATATTAAAGGCATTCATAATATACAATTTGTATGTACAACAGGGATATTAGATTAAGGATTAATAGCATAAAGGTAAACATCGAGCCACATTAATTTTGGCTACATATTCTGCATCCGAGAAAAACAGCAGGAACATATGGGTTACATATGACAAGATCTACTTCATAATACATGAGGAAGATAAAAGCGTGCACGTACAGTAGTTACAATTGTTAACAATATTGATTAAAGACTCTATTTGGCCTAGGTAACAGCTCTATTAACTTAATATCTTGACATAAAATACTTTAGAAATAAAAAGTGCCTGCTATTGTTAGCACTGCTAGCTCTTTTGAATCAGAGACTTTACTTGCAGAACACAATCCCTTTATTAAAGAGCTAATGGAAACAAAACAGACAGTAAAATACAAATTTTAAGAAGTAGTCAGTTGTAACTTTTTATTTCTAAAGTATTTTTCCTTTTTTTATGTAATAATGTCGTGTGGAATGTGTGGAATAGCTCCCAGCCTGGCAGCTGACATATTTATCTCTAGATCCCCCACTACATCACTAGCATTGTGATCTCGTTAAGAATGACATCAAAGGTGACTGACCTGTAGCTACTGAGTGGCTGTTCCTAAGCAGCAGTGATGTCACAGTCAATGAGGTCACAAAGCTAATGATTTAATGGGTAGAACAGAGCCAGGTATGTCAGCTGCCAGGCAGAGTGCCTTTCCACACAGCACACCTACTTATATCAGATAAACTATCTTCTAATTAGCCAAAGGGGAAAGAAAAAGTACCTCAGATATAAATGGTAATGGATGACTGCTTTTAAAAAACTAATATTAGTTTTAGGCAGTACACTAGCTCTTTAAGCGGCACTAATATAACATATTCATATTAGAAAAAGGTTTGATTTTGAAGGTCCTGTCATCAGAAATACTTTTTATACACTTTCGTAACTCATAATTCATAAAGAGATCTAAGTCTCACACAAACTGTATTTCTAATTCTTCAATTAGCTTCATTAATGGAGTAGCTTTGTCTGGCAGAAAAGTCCCCATCATTACTTTTTTCTGCATACTTGTTAGTTAACACAAAACTGTTGAGGTATTCAGAATGAAACCAACACAGAAAAGTATTTGTTTCTACCAGTGCCAAAATCTGAAGGGACCGTCTGAGCAAGATGCTACAGATACAGTTGAGGTTTGACAGCAGGGTGTTACAATTTGATTTGAGTCATTATCTTTCATAGAACAAATTGTCATTGTTAAGTTAGTAAGACAGCTGTATTCGTTTGGTACCAACCATGTCATTTGTTTCAGAAATAATTGTTTTTAATCTGACAAAACATCAATCTATCCATTTCCTTTTTGTTTGCTTTCATTCCTGAATTAAGATTTGTGATTTTACAGTTTTCAGATGTTGCAGCTCCTTTGCCAAGCCTACTATAACACAATAAATACCTTAGTGTGGTTCTATGCTGTTCACCATCATAAACATTTGGTGGTACCATCCTGCTACATCCACAGTATTAATGTAACGTACATTTAGAAAGGAACCTCAATATAAGAGACATTTTTTTTTAAATTGCAAGTGGCAGCCATCTTTAATGACGTGTCTTAAATGGCAAACTTAATTAGAACAGCCTTTTTAGAAATTTCTCAGAAAATAAAAAAATTTACTGAGGATGAATAAGGATGACACAAATACAGTTTTGCTAAAAAGAAACTTACACAGTAGGATTTTTTTTGAGCACTAACAAATCCTGTTGCTAAGAGTAGGAGTTTTCTGTTCAGCTCACGTATGTTATTCCCAGTTGTCTCACCTAGACAGTACAACTAAGGTAGCTAAAACTGTGCTGGTAATCCTGCATGTAAACCCAAGGGGTTTCATTAATTCACATGAAAGTTTCTGCCACAGTGACATAAGACAAGGGAAGGAAATGTTTGAAGCTGATAGGAAACAGTTTAAAATACCTTCGAATAAGTATTCTCATAATTATTCTTTTTAGCAGTATCTAGTCTTTTGAAATACTCTGGCTGTTTATTTTGTAAAAGATATAAATTACATTTTTTTTTTATTAATTTTAAATTTTCTTTTTATTAGGGATGGGAGAACTGGTTTAGATAAGTTCCGAACCTATGCCATTTTCTGTAAAGGAATCTTATCAGGACAGTTTTTGGGATCTGGTATGGCTCAGATAATTTTTAAACCATTCACTTTAGAGCTCAACACCCTCCCCAGCAGATCTTTATCAAGTAAGAAGGCTGGTGGTGGTGGTGGTGGTGGCGGTAGAAAGACCCAAAAGGAGGCTAGAGGTAGTGTAGTACTAATCCAGGTTGTTTTTCAATTCTTTCCCTTTACTGACAATAGCTTAAAGTTGGACAACTATGGTTAAAACCTGTACTTTAAACGAAAAGGTTTTGAAAGTTCTAATAAGGCTCAGATAACCAATAGAATCTTTCATGGCTTATCACAACCTTTCTGAACCTCAGACCTTTTTGTGGTTCTTCTATCCCTATTTTTTTACAGAAACTGGGCCTACAGTACATTTGTAGTCTTCCTTTTCTGTTTTTACAGTAGTCTGCATCTCGGTTTCCAGGGCATTCAGCGATGTAAGTTCTGCCATTCAGAACTATAAACAAGTATGAACTTGAAAAAGAAACAAGATCATTTGTTCATCAAATTAGTTCCCATACAGGCTCAGCAGGAATGCCCTGCCATCCATTTTTATTTTGCTTGACTTAGCAATGAAAACATTTTGGTGTTACTCTGAGAGAGTTGCTTGGAAGGACAAACAACAGTTCTGAGGCATCTGATGCATGACATCATGTACTTCCTTGTTTATTTCATTTGTCTTGGTTGCAATATACTGTATGTCACTACATGTCAATAAATGAGTTCAAAGACAATTTAATGTGATATTATATTTTGATGTAAAATGATGTCATGTGAACCCCCTGTAGGGGCTTACTAGGGGAGGCAGTACAGCGCAGTGGTTTAAGGCTCTGAGCTGCAAATCTGGTGACATCCAACAGATCAGACCTGGGTTTGAATCCCACAGCTTCCACTTGCATACTGTGTGACCCTGAGCAAGTCACTTAACTTCCCTGTGCTCCCAGGTCGCACCTGCAAAACAGCTTTCAGCTTAGTGTGCTACTCCTGGTTAAACAACTAAAAAAAACAAACAAACAAAAAAAACTAGGGTTCTTCAAGGCCCAGACAATACTATCACCTGACAAGACCAACAACTTCACTTAGTGCCTACCATGAGACTTATAGAGGGAAACTGGGCAGCTACAGAGAAGGGAACAATTGTTTCTTTGGCACCATCAAGCACTCAGTTGATTGCGGCTCTGTACCACACGGTGGAGGATTGACAATCAGGCCTTTCACACATGATGGGGGACTAGAATATGTTATAAGTGCAATATCAGGTGCAAACTGGAAAGCTGCTAGGAGCCACTAATGGTGCACTGAATTATGTAAACAAACCTGGCCATGCATATGTATTCCAACCCCTGACCTACTGGACAGAGAGGAAAGGGGTCAAAGATCAAGCCAGCAGCCTATGGGATGTAAGGCATCAAACAGTACAGCCATTGTAGTCCAGTATGGAATTTTGGAAGTAAGGTCACTGGATTTTCCTGTTCCAACCATAGTGGAAATTTACTAGACAATCCATGTGCATTGAAGGGACTGCTTAGAATACAGTGGAACTAAGATGGGCTACTTAGAATACAAATAATCTCTGAATCAGCTGTCTGGATTGGGTGCATGGAATGTAATGTAACTCTGGATTGTATTCATAGAACGCAATGGAACTCTGGATCACTGTTTAGAATGCAATAGAACTCTGGATTGACTGCGAGGGTGAGGATTGGCTGCTTAGAATGCAATGGGACTCTGAATCAGCTGCTTTGAATGCAAACAAACTATGGTCACCTGCTTAAAACGCAATGCAATTCTGAATTGGCTGCTTAGATCAGTAGCTTAGAATACAATGTAACTCTGGATTGGCAGCTTAGAATGTAATGGAACTCTGGTTCAGCTGCGTAGTATGCAATGTAAGAATGCAATGGAACTCTGGAGTGACTGCTTAGAGTACAATGCAACTCTGGACTGGTAGTTTAGAATGCAATGGAACTCTGGTTCAGCTTTGTAGAATGCAATGTAATTTTGGATTGACTGCTTAGAATGCAATGGAACTCTGGATGCTGTAAGAGCACTATTATAGTGATCCACGGCATTCTCAGTTCCATGCGCACAAGAAGTAAGCAATACCACCAGACAGGGTAGGAGGTATTGGGAAATACCGGACTGCCCAGAGGCATAATGAGGCCTAACTCCACAGGTGGAGAGCCTTATAGCCCCTGGAAGGTCTAGTATTTCCCAATACCGCCCACCCTGAAGGGTATTATTGCACTTAGAAAATGGGCTACCTGTGGCAATTTTATGTGGGAGTTAAAAAAATTAAAACAACAACAAATTAAAAGGAATGAAGTTAAGTCATTTTTTGGTTGTAAAGTAGTCCCTCCTTTCTGTGGCATTTTATATCTTGTTCTCCCCTTTCATAGAGCCATTCTGTTGTAGTTTTGCTCTTCCCCCTAGCAACTCCTCTGAAACAAGTTTTCCCACCAAGGGAATCTGTTGTCAGCATTGCTGTACAAATGAAAGTAATAATTCAAACGTTTTGAGACATTCTTTGAATAGTTTTTTTTTCTGCCTTGAAATTTGAAGCTGTTAGGAGCATGGCCTTGTTTGATCCTGCATAAAGCAGGAAGTGCGTTTCGATCTTTGCTGCTTGTCCTAGGGACTTTTACTTAATATGTTTTTTAAGCAGTTTTCTGGTCCTCGCTGCCTACCCTGAGGAGCAGGAGTCAGTTCTTACTGTCTAATTTATTGTTTTACTAGTGCTTCCCAGTCCTCGCTGCCTGCTCTGAGGACCAGGAATATGAAGAGAAGCCCATTTGGTGGCGCGATTATTCTGGAACCGAGGAGCAAACAATAACAACAACAACAGCCCTGTCAGCGCCGTTTGGTGGAGCAGTTATGACGAAACCAGAGGTTCAAACAACAACAGCCCTGCTAGTGGACACATTAGGTACTGTTGTTCTGGGTATCTCTGGAAAGTGCTGTGGTAATCAGTTGCTGAGAAGGTTTTTTTTTTTTTAACAGGCTGGGAGATTGTGAGCATAGTACAGTCAGGAAGGACTGTAGTAGGGAACTGGTACGCTCGCTCTATCACTCCATCAGCGAGTGGAATAGAAGGAACACATTTTTATTTCTGTTAATACTGGTGTTTCTTTTTTTCAGTTACTGAGTAGAAAGTCAGTTAGACTGTCTGTGTTGAGGAATGAATGGAGGGGCTCTCGCTAAGCGAGGGTAAAAAAAAATGGCGGCGATTTGAATTTGAATTGGAATGGAGGTGTTTTACCCAATTAGGAGGCGAGGTGGGTACTAGGATACTGTACTACAGTGGGTTAAGGGGCACTATAGGCTGGCACTTCTTATTTCCTGGGCATCTATTGAAAGTTAATGTACATCTCTGACAAGGGTACCAGCCAATCAAATGCCAAGAAATAAGCCAATTTTCTAAAGCATCATACTCCAGATATCCAATACCTCCAGGAGTGTGCAAGACTCCAGATTATGTTTTGGATGGTACTGGGTTATCTCCACAACAGGAGTAATAAAAAAGAGGGCCCTGCAGAGAAACAACACTGTGTGATGATCCAACCAAAAGACTGGATCAACCGCAAATGGACTTATGTCAAGACCCAATGAGAAGATCAATGTGTCTCTGCTGATCCGTGCCAGAGATAACAGTTTGCGTTAGTCCTGGTGAGGCCACCAACTGGAGAAGCTGTTGACCAAGGAGGGAGGTTTCATCTTCAATCCAGGCATTGATGTCCCCCAGCACCAAAGGTCTGAGGGCATTCAACACCTGTTCAACCATGAAATCTGCCAGCTCCTGCTTTAAGTCACTCCCATACCCTGGCAGACTGTATAAAAGAATGATATTGACTGGAGTGAGTACCAATCGTTACCCTTGGAGGTGGTCATTTGGCCTGTCCTGCCCTTTCTAACTCCCAACTGGAGCATATCTCATGCTCCCCACCCTGTGAAGTAGTCCGATTACTGGAGCCTGTCTGCCCCCACTCCATGCACTGTCTCCACCCATGTGCACCAACCAGTGCTAAATACATAACTAAAAATAAGATATGGCATGGGCCTGATGCAAATATGCCAGATTTTATGAGTGGTGAAACCAAAAGGGATGTTACATGGGTTACAGATCACAAGTATATACCAAGCATACTTTTTCTGCACCCATGCCATGTTTGATCTATGCAACATTGTGGGTTTGTGCAGTATAACAGCTGGATATGTTGCTGTCTCAAGGATGTTACAATTCAGTTTCTTTTATTAGAATGTACTAAGTATGGTGAAATCCTGGAATGAAATGATGACAGACTTCTAAAACAAATACAGTGAGAATATTTGCTCTGTGCTCTAGTTATATTGTGAATATCATGATATTCTCACCACAGCTACCTAACAAAATTGTTATTTTTGACTTTTTATTTTAACTGCCGTTTGCATAAATAGGGATTATGATGCATGCTCATATTGTATAATCATATTTATGAGTACCTCCAAGCCTCTTTACTAATGCGTGGCAAAGCCATGATTGTGTAATCAGGCTGGGAGGTACGGGTGAAAATGAATCTGACTATACAATGAGGGTAAGTGATATAATTGGTGTAGACAACACAAAAACGTGCTCCTAATATATTTAAACAGCCGCTCTTGATTGGCCAAATGGTTGATGACATACATGCATGGAAATATACATTTATTTTTGTGGATGTACATAAAAAATTATGTTTATTTTCTTGTAGGTATAAATTTGCATAACGCCAGTGAAGATAACAAGCATTTGTCGATGCTGAATGTTTGCTTGCTGGCATTAGCAGCTGAAGTGCAGGAGTTAGACAGATGCAGTATAGGAATGGCAGTGAAGTACTGAACTGACACCAACTCCACCCCCACCCTGCAGAGATGGACAGGCATTGGGGTGTGGCTTTGGGTCTTCACCCATGACGGTCACAACATTTCACCTCACCCTACCCTGTAGACACTGACAAGTGTTGAGGTGTGCCTTGGGGTGCTTGGGCTTTACATTCACCTCATTCCATAAGGAAACATGCTGAAATGGGTGCAGTATAGGAGAATGGGGTGAACTCTGGGACCAAAGGGTCCAAGGCACACCTCGATTACTGTCACTGGCTGCAGGGAGGGAGTGGGAGTGGAATGGCATGAGCATTACAGTCAACAATCCCAAGTCACACCCCTGACGCCTGTCAGTCCCTACAGGGTAGGGCATTATGGTCGAAAACCCTAATGCCCTGGACGTTTCTTGGTATTTTTACTCTAAGTTTTCAACATGGGCTTTTTGTAACCCTACCGCATGAAGAGTGACACTATCAGTTTGTTAGCCGAAAGGTGATTTTGCACAGCGACTGTGCCATTTGGCGCCACAGGTGCGAAAACACATTTCAAACAGGATGTGAAAAATGACAGCTGTACTGTTCATGAGGAGGTGAAAAAATGGCAATGTTGAAAATCTGGAGTGAAAATATAAAAAAACTGGTGAAGGCACGAGCATGCATAGAAACTGTGCAACGCACACCCGTAATGTAATTAGTTTGGGAATTTTTTCAGCAGATTTTCAACACAGGCATTTTGGGACCTCCGCTCATGAACAGTGTCACTGTGATTTTCTTAATGTGTCCCGAACACTGATTTCCTACAGCGACTACGCTATTCTGCGCTCGGTCTGAAAACAATTTCAGCCAGGGTGTGAAAATGACAGCTGGACTGTTCATAAGGAGATGTGGAAAAATGCCAATGTTGAAAATCTGGACTGAAAATATTACAAATTCGTGAATTTACGAGGGTGCGTGGAAACTGCACAATGCACACTCGTAGCACAGTCATTTTATGGACTTTTGTCACCAAATTTTCAACATAGCCATTTTAAGACGTCTGCTCATGAACAGTGTCACTGTGATTTTCTTAATCTGTCCCAAACATTGATTTTGCACACCAACTGCGCTATTGTGCGCTACATGTGTGAAAACACATTTTGGGTGAGATGTGAACAATGATAGCTATACTGTTCATAAGGAGGTGTGGTAGAATGGCAATGTTGAAAATCTGGAGTGAAAATATAAAAAATTTTCGAAGTTACGAGTGTGCATGGGAACTGCGCAATGCGCACTCGTATAATAGTCATGTTTGGGAATTATTTCACCAAATTTTAAACATAGGGTTTTTGGGGGCCTATCTCATGAACTGTGATACTGTCTTTTCATTAATCAGTCCTGAAAGGTGGTTCCGTGCAGTGACCGCAAAATCACCTTTTAGGGACTGAATAACCAGATGACAGTGACTGAATTCATGAGATGGGGTCCCAAGAACCCCACATTGAAAATTTGGTGCAAAAATTCAAAAAACTGACTGAGATATAAACCAAAGTTGAAAAAACCCTATTTATGCCATTATACAGTGTACCGGCATTTCTTCAGTTCGCGGTCAGCTTTGAAGAGTGCAGACGTGTTCCCGGTTCACCGAAGATCGTCGCGCCATGCTCCAGAGGTAAGTATGGGGTGAGGGTGAGGTGGGGTGCCCAGAAGGTGGGCGTGGGTTGGGGGGCAAGAGAGTCAACAAGGGACCATTTTCTTTTGTTACAGGGTTTTTTAAAGGGACACTGTCAACCTGTTTTTCATCATATTATTTCTGGTTAAAAAGCTACATTTTATGATAATCTTCTCTAGAATTCATTGCTGTTGCTGTTTGTTTTGTCTGTCACCTTGTTTAGAAAAACTGAAATGAATGCTAATGTATATTTTTAAACAGCCTTGTTTTGTTTACAATCCTGGCTCTATTCTTACTGCATACTTCCTGAGCATTATAAACAGCCCCAAACAGTGCAGTTACTCATGAGGCAGTAGCCTCCTAAACTCCCACATGAGGGGCTGGACTGTGTTGTGGGTGTTCCCAAGTCTAGGAAAGATGCGGTGGGAACTGATCAAGGAATGTAAACAAACCTATATTTGTTTGGTAACACCAGTATAGTGGGCAGCCTATTTTTCACTTTTATAAAGAAAAAAAAGAGTCAGACTCAAACTTCCAGCTACATCAGCAATCTTTACAGAATGTTGTCAATCATAAAATTTGTTTTTTAAACTAGGGACACTTTGAAACCTAAGTGGGTTGACAGTGTCCCTTTAAAAAAAAAGACGACGCCGGACTTTTGCCACGCTGGGGTGGGCTCTCAGCGTAGCACCTGGAAGTTTGTTTGGGGGGGGCAGTGGAGCCAATGGGGGACTGGGCACCCCCATTGGCCATACAGTGTGTGGGGAAGCACATGACGATGCAGGGCTTTTGTCACGCTGGGGTGGGCTCCCAGTGTGGCTGTGAAGTTTGCTTTTTGGAGGCACTGAACCCGGCCGGGATTAGGCACCCATCGGACATACAGTGTGCTGGGGGGGTGCATATGCCAAGGGGGATTGGGCACCCTCTCAGCACACAACAAATGGGAAGGGGGCGCATCATGCAGGGAGATGCAGTGGCGTACAGCTGAAAGAGAACGACTGCTAAGGTGGTGACATGTAGGAAATTTGCATACTGCTGACAGCATGGCAGTATGCAAATTGCCTACACATTACCGCCACTGACTGTAGTGGTCTTTCTCTTTCAACTGTACGCCACTGCATCTGAACTGCTGTTATAGACAGTTCAGACATTCATTGGTGCCCTGCTGCCGCGCCTGCAAAAACAATCAGGGCACTGGAAGCAGGGGTGCCACACCTACGCAAACTCGTATGGTGGCACTATGTTTCTTGCACATGCCTGCAAGCAAACATAAAAATAACAAATTTACAAGCGACATGTTTGTAGCCAATTGCATCATATCATTATATCATGATATCTTGTTAGTTATGTCATAACTGATATCTTGAAGTTTAGTTTTATCACAGTGGAGTACTGAACCAGATAGCAGCTTTCACAATGCTGATGACATCATAGAAACACAGAAACATAGAATTTAACAGCAGATAAGGACTACTTGGTCCATCTAGTCTGCTCATTTCTCCCTACCTACACTATGAGGTATACCTCAGACTGTACCCTATCTGCAGCTCTTTCTTCCACCCCTTCTTCCTTTCCACTATGATTTCCTTGTGCTTATCCCATGCATTCCTGAACCTCACCACCTCTGCTGGAAGGATGTTCCAGGAAGCCACTACTTTTTCTGTGAAGAAGTACTTCCTCCCATGTTTCCTGAATCTATCCCCCCCAGCTTTATAGCATGTCTCCTTGTTTTTGAGCATATTTTCTTCTCCAGAAATATTCCCCTCCTGTACCTTATTTACCCCTGTGAAGTAATTAAAGGTCTCTGACATATCCTCACTCTCCCTGCTCTGTCCCAGAGTATATATGCAGTATCGAGGTCCTTTAGTCTCTCCTCATAGGGCTTTTGATGCAGACTTTGTACCATTTTAGCTGCCCTCCTCTGGACCGCCTCTACTGTACAGTATGTCCTTCCAGAGATGTGGTCTCCAGAACTGGACACAGTACTCTAAGTAAGGTCTTACTAGCAGTCTTTTTTTTTTTTTTTTTTTATATATAGATTTTTAGTGACTTTTTTCCCCGTTGTTCTCCCCTTGTGCTGGAGGTCTGTAGATCACTCAAGTGCGAATAGTGGCTCCATTCCCTATCTCCAGGGTGATCCACAGTACCTCTGACTCCCCCTGTGTTCCCTAACACACCAGCCCTTTTATGCTTTCCCTCAAATAAAATAGCACACCACCTCCTTTCCTTCCTACCCGGTCCTTCCTGGACAGAACAGAGCCTGATATGGCCACGTCCCACTCATAGTTTTCAGTGCACCATGACTTGGTAATGGCCTCAATACCCAGACTGGCCTTTGCCTTGATAGCCTTTAGGTCCAGAATCTTATTTTCTAGAGTTCTAGCATTCGCACACATGGCCTTCCAGATTTTGTTTCCACTCTGGTTGTTGCCCACCCTTTTTCATTTTGCCCTCCCTCCCTCCCTCCTTCCACCCTCTCTTTTTAATGCTCCCATTCCTTTCCTCCTTTATCTCTATCATCCTGCTTCCTTTACTGATTTGCACCCTGGGAGATTCTTCTCCCCTTGGGTTCTCCTTATGCTGTACTTCAGCCTGTGTGTGTGTGTGTGTGGGGGGGGCAGTTTCTGCCTCCCCAGTTCCTTCTGCCAACCCCTTGGCTAGTTTAAATGTTAGCAATTGATAGTAGTACTAAAGCTAGCAGCTGAATTCAAAGATCAACAAATTAATCTTCACACAAACAGCAGCTTTAAAAGTTATAACTAGTAATCAGATGTTGTGTAAGTCAAATACGCAATGGTTTGACTCAAAATATGCAGTTTATTATCACTTGCGAGTGGGCAGGACCTTCATAACTTACTCATGGCTCTGCCACATGTGAGTTATGGTCCTGCTCCTCCATACTTTAAGTTAATGGGCTCTATGCACATATGTGAGCAAGTTACCTGCCAAAGGTGCGTAACCCATATGCAGAGCTCTGCACCTGCAGATAGGTGTGCACCGGCGGCATTCACCACTGCCAGTCACCGGTCTGTGGCCTCACCCCCCCAGCGTACATTCCATGCAGGGTGGGCGTGGGCAGAGTCACAGACCCAGCCAGGCATCCAATTGGATGCCTGGCATGGGTCCAACAGTGGATCCCTTACATGGTGGGGCGTGCATTGGCAGCACGCCTGTGGATGTCTGAGGACCAGCGGCTGTGGTGGGTGGTAGGAGGGCAATGCTGCTGGCCCTTTCTGATGGCACCAATGTGGGGCAGTGGGAAGGGAGCATGTCTTCTGGCATGGGGAGATAACATTACCACCGGAAGCGGGGGGTTGTCATGTGGTACCACTGGGGATGGGTGGTGGCAGCCTTGTGCTGGTGCCCCTGTGAGGGGTATGGGTGTTGTGAGTGTTTGAGGGGGGCAGCCACACTCACCACTGTGTGCTTGGGCAGGTGAAAGGTATCAGGCGGCCGTTTACTGATGTCTTTTAATAGCTTAATTCTTATGGCCTAATTCTTTTGCTATATTGATCAATAATTGTCCATTTCTTTATCACAGCAAGGAAGAAAGATGCCATCCTGTTCATGATTCTTGGGTCGTTTGAGGTAAGAAGGAATTCCAGCAGTTTTGGATGGAATCAGAAACTGAGTTGACAAAATTGAACTTGGTCATTTTGATCTAACTGAGTCATATCAAAGGCAAATTAAAACTTAATGGAGGATGTCTTCAATTGCCCCAATTCCACATGCGCAATTTGTATTGATCAGGGTATATGGAAGACCCTTGTATCTGGCTTGGAGGGTCATTGATTTGTTTCAAGGATGTTAAAACTCTCCTTAGCTCTGGGTTAATTAGTATTTCAAGACAGGGCTGTAGTTTGTGCTTGTAAGCAAACTAGCTGTAGCCAGCCAGATGCTGAACATGCTGTTTTTCACCAACGCAAGATCTGATTGAGTTGATATATTATTAAATCCATTTTAATGACGTGTTTGCATGCCTTGTTTATGTTGATATTATACAAGAGTAGTTTCAAGAGGTACACTAGGTCACTTATATATATGCTGTAGGCCTACTTTAAAAAAGTGAACCAAGGAGATTTATACTCATTCTCTGTTAGTTTCTGTTGTTCTTAATGGCATTGGTAAGGCAGTAGTCAAGGATTCTTACAGTATGTTTTGACATAACGTTGAAATCATAAAGGCAGTTGACCTGGAGAATGGCTCTGGATTTCAGTAGCAGACCTTGGGAGGATGGAGGGGGAGCTAAAGAAAAGGTTCATGGGATATCAACAACTGTATGGGGCAGTAAGCAAGTGAGAACTTATTAAAGATGGGATTCTAGGGTATCCTGTGATAAGGGTGTCCGCTATTGATGGCTTACAAAAAGGGCGACTCAATAGCGGCTCCTGTTCACAGGGCTACTGGATGGGGGGGGATACAGATATAGTGACATGCTGTCACTATATGTACAAGTGTGCGGGGGAACGAGCATGACGCGATGGGTGGAAGGGAGGGAGGGTTTGTGAGGCATAGTGCGGCAGTGGGTTGCCAAGCTGGCCCTGTGGTGTGATGGGTGGGTGGGTGGCAGGCTGGGCTCACGAGTTTGCCGGGTTTGGTTCCAGACACGCTTTTGTTTTGATGCGTGCCCGGCTTAAAATTTTTTTTTGTCCGGTTTTGAAACCCCCTGACATGCACTCCCCTTGAGTTGAGAATCCTTTTGGGGGGGTGCGAGGGGCCCAGCCCCCTGCATAAACAAAGAAAACACAAGTCCCCAGTGCCCCTTTGCCATGTGCTGGGAGTGTACATCGACGAAACTGATTTTCTCCAATGCACTTTCACCCTAATGCCAATCGCCTTTCTGTGATCGCTGTTATCACAGAACCGATTCTAGCAGTAACAAAAGGTTGCCTCAGACAAGTGAGCATGGGAAAGAGGCAAAAAAGGCCTACGTGAGTCACCGGAAATGTTGGGGTAGCAGTTAGGGGAAAAATAGGTGACTTAAAAAAGAATAAGGCTTTACAAATGGATGCAAGCAGGTAGCCCTACCTTGTCAAAATAAAGGAGGCTAGCAAGGCAGTCAGAAGGATCAAGGTGGAGATGGAGCTCAAGACTGCGTGAGGGGTGAGGGAAAATGACAAGGCCTTCTCTAAGTATATCAGGAAAAGAAGAAAGAACAATGGAGTAACACAGAGGTTAAGAAATGGTGACACACGGGTGGAGGAGGGGTTCTATGTGATAATGGCGATCGAGGAATAGCAGTCTCCATTGGGGTGAGTGTACATCGCTGAAAATGAATTTTGGTGATGTACACTGGCGGTGAACTGCAAAGAGCACGAGATCTCTGAGTTTCTTTTTATGCGGAAGCTGTGCCCCTGCACCCCTACTAAAGATTCTCAACTCAGGGGGTGCATGTTGGGAGGGTAGTAAAACTTAAAAATAAAATAAAACCAACCCAGTGCAAAAACACGATTGTGCCCAGAACCAAACCCAACACCATCCCAATCCCACCCTGCCACCATCGCATGGCGTGGTCCCCCCCATGCGCATGTGTATACATAGTGACATTCCATCACTATATTCACCTACTCCCGCCCCGTATCTGGTCTCTACCCTGCCGGGAAGCCCTATGCACAGGCACCATGATTGAGTCACCCATTTTGAAAGCACTCAGTCGTGGTCGCCCTGTACACAGGATACCTGGAGGAGGAGGAGGAGGAGGGATAGAAAGCGGATATTCTGTATGAATATATCTGCTCAGTTTTTATAGTTGAGGAGGGGGATCACTGCCTGAATGCAGCACCCAAGCAGTGTGGGGAACAAATTTGGAAATGGATAGAATTACAGATGAAGGGGTGCTTAAGGGGCTGAATGGTTTATAGATAGATACATTTCAGGGAACAGACAGATTGTACTCTTGTTACTCAAGTAGTTTGGCCAGGCCCTGGAAAACCTTTTCAGCTGCTTAACTCATTACTTCCATTAGTTTCATTTTATGAAGTCCGAACTATCCATCATTTACCTGACCCAAAATGGCTGCTCCGGTAATAATGAGTTAAATGAGATGTGAATATTACCCAGGGACTAGAGAGTAGCAGGCATCATCACCCTGCACAAGAGTGGCAATGGAGAGACCCAGGGAACTATAGACTGGTTAGCCTGACTTCCATTGTTGGGAAGTTCCTTCAGTCTATAATCAAGGGGTGGCTTGGCAGATTCCTGAAGTCCCATGGATTCCTGGACAGCAAGCAGCATGGCTTTCTGAAGGGGAGGTCCTGGCAGATGAACCATATTGATTTCTTCAATGCCGTGAAGCAAATGTTGGACAAGGATCAAGCACTGGATGTTCTGTACCTGGACTTCATCAAAGCCTTTGACTCTCTGTCCCACAGAAGGCTGGTAACAAAACCAGTCACTTAGGTGTTGGGGATAAAGTCCCTAGATGGGTAGGACATTGGCTAAGGGGAGAACACAAATAGTGGTACTACTGTAAATGGTACATACTCTAAGGTCTTAGTTATATGTTTTGTATTTGCCTGGTATATGTACCTGTCCTCTCATGTACAACGAGGTACAAAGGTTAATAATTTTGCTAGCTATGACCATAATGATAAATATTTTTCACACTCAACACTTTTAATGTTCCTTGCTTCTGTTGGCAAACATTTTTTTATATCCATTTCTGTGTCCTTCCACCAAGCGTTGACATCATCATACATGCAAATTGCTGATTGCCTTGCTCTCAGCAGTCTTGTAATACTGTGTCAACTTTCTCATTCTCCAATATTGTTATAAAGCTTCCAATGCCCTCTTGGGGTATAAATAAGGTACAGGAGAGTGGCATATTGAACAGAAAGAGATGCTTAAGGATGTGGGGGCATGATAGGAAGCTGGAAGGGAGAAACAAAGGGGATGTGAGAAATTATTTCTTCACAGAAAGGGTGGTGGATGCCCGCAACGACCTCCCAGCAGAGGTGGTGGGTACTGAAATGGTAACAGGTTTCAAATATGCATGAGATAGACACAGGGAGACCTTAAAAACAGGACTGAAGGGGGTAAGGCCGGAGATCATATAAGGTTTACGGTAACACAGTAGGGCAGACTGGGTGGGCCAGGAGGTCCTTCTCTGCCGACAGCTTCTATGCTTCTATTTTTCCATATTTCTCTTGCTGGTTGTATCCCCTCTTTTTTGCCTAATTTTGTGCCTAGCAATAAGTGGTCTGAGTTTTCTTTTGGGGCTATGGTTACTTGCTGAACTGTCAATTACTGTAATAAAAAAAGAAAAATCTGTCTGGGCCAGCAGCGCCAGCACAACGGTTGGTTTTCTGCCCGTGACACCAATGACCTGGGTTCGGGAATGGATCCAGGAGTCGGAGGCCAACCAAGGTGAGAAGGATTGAGCATCCTGATAATTGCTTTCCTTCTCTGGGGGGAAGGGGAGGGTCGAGTGTACAGTGATACATTGACCCCTAGCAGAGGCTGGGGAGTTTCATAATCACCAACGCCTACATTACTGAGGGGAGGAACAGACTTGGGTGTCATTGCATGTTCCTCCCCTCTGGAGGATTGTCTTACTAAAAATTGTCCACCTCCCTGTATGATGCTTCACCCTGGTGCCCATTCCTCCCACGGCCCCGCCAACGTCTGATCATCGTGAGTTGCGCTGATGTGTGTCCTGGTTACATGGCCCCACCCTGGGAGGCAAGCCAGGGGGTTCCTCCGGTAGAAATGTCTGCCGGAGCCCTGACTTCAAGTCCGTGGGTCCTAGATCCAACAGACTGCACCACCCAGTAGGGGGCAAGCCTGGGGTCCAGATCATTGAGCAGTATGTCTTGCGGGCAATCAGAGCTCAGGGCAGGGCTGATCCGAGGGAAGGTGCAGCGAATATAACACAGTAAATTGCAAAAGTCGGGCATCTGATAACATCTTATTCAAGAAGTTAGTGTCACAAAAGCTTTTGTTCTTTTTGTCCCCTCTGTCATGTTTTGCTAGGACACAATTAAAATCTCCCCCACAAACCAGATTTCTTCAGGTGTACAAATAAGGTTGAAGTGTCTTAAAGAACTCTACTTGCCTCTTCTTACTTTGTGGCCAATACACTTTTAAAAGCCTCCACAAATTACTATTGTACTTGCATCATCCTTTCAGGCAGAATATAGACTACTTTGGATATAGAAAAGTGACATCCTTTAAAAACCAACATCTATGCCATCGCACCTATCCTCTCCAAATGAGCAATACCACGTCCCCCAACATCATATTTTGTGGGTCTGAATTATGTCTATACACCTATTCATTCTGGTTTCTTGTAGCAGATAAATGTCATAATGTAACTCCTTCAAAATAGAGAATGTTGATAATCTCCTTTCGGGGTTCATTATACTATAAATGTTTAAATAGGAAGTATTACTATCTTGTGGTGAGGCCATTTGGAGAGGACAGGATGTAATATGTCAGATAATGAACAAAAGACAACATTGTAAGACAGTTTTTTTACACTCCATCCACTTCAATGCAACTTCAATCCTTGGTCCCACAGCACTTTCTGTTCTTGGAGGATGGTGAGCTCTGGGTGTAGTCTTCAGTCTCTGAAGAAGCTAATCTCTGCAAGAACCGTGTATATGAGGCTTCAGAGCCTCCCCCACCATCTGAAGTAAGCAATAAGATATGATTGAGTGTGCATTAGACAGTTCTAAGGCACGACTGGGGGGTGTTGTGAGGTACAAGGCCACAGGTTGAGTGCATCCAACCCGCTAGCCATGTGTTAGAACTAACACACACCCAGAATGGCTTATTGCACTTATTAAATGGGCAAGTTTTTAATGAAGCAGTAAGGCACAGCGGGGGGCATTATGGTGGGATAAAAGCCCGCCTCAGGTGGGTTGAAGCACGAGATGAAACCAAGTGCTTCCTCCATCCGAAAATGACCATTAGTCCACCATAACACCCCACCCCCACCCAAAGTGCCTCATTGCGGTTATGAAATGGGTCCAACATTGTAAATAAAAAATATTTTTTAAGAAAGTGTTTGTGTTTTAAATTTGTAAAAATACAAACCGATAACAATATCAAAATGAATTAAAAAAAGAAAAAATAGTGCCTGTAGATTGTGGTGTTGGACATTGGCCAGGAGGTGGCACCAGTGCTGTAGATAGGCAGCAATTATGTAGAACATCACTCTCCCTCACCCTGCGGCTTTAGTTGCTTTCCCAGCCTGACTCCCACTTCCTCAAACTGCCAGCTTCCGTCTGATCACGGAAGTAGATGAGAAGGCCATGGCGATGCCACTGTCATTATAGCATAGTGTCTAGGTTAACTAGATCTGCAGCTTGTCCTGTAGGTAGGGGGATGGGTGGACTGGGTGGGCCAGGCAGTCCTTGTCTACCATTGGAGTCTATGTTTCTATGTGTCAGGTGAAAAGCAACTGAAAAGGCCTTGACTCATCATTACAGTAATGAGTGGGCAGTGAGAGTGGCAGGGAACACAGCAGGTAGACTCATCACCAGTGAGTTTTCCGGTTAATAATGGCCGCTAGCGACCAGCAGTGGGAGCCGAATTGTATGTTTATTTATTTATTTAAAAGCTGATAACTGGGAAAAGCACCATGAACCAAGGCTTGTTTCCAGGTGCGACCCGGGGAAAAGGGAGATACAGGTAACAGAAATCGAAGGAATATACAAAAAAAGTTCAACTGGAATATACAAAAGCAGAGGATATACATGACTATACAACACAGATACTATGTACATCACTATACAGGATAAGTACTATGTACAATATAAAAAATACACACTAGTTGAGTATGTATAGTAAAATACAGACAAGGAGAACAAAGTATACACAGTATGTGGAGACAAGACTTCAGCTTTAGATGCATTTGGCAGCTGGGGTAAAGGCAAGTTTTTTTTTGGTTATTTAAACTGCTGCAAAACGGAGGACAGTATAACACTGTCATGTGCCCTGTTTGAATCGGGATGGTTGCTGGGCTATGCTTTTTGTGGGCAGTTGAGCCACATGTAGGGGTATTTGTTAGGTGCCCAGTCCATTTTGCCAGGAGCTACTTTCACTCAGGCCATTGTGCAGGGATAACGGCTCAGCTGAAAGCAGCTCTTGGCCAATCAGAGGCTGGCATTCTTAATGCCTATTTTATAATATTGCAGTATGATTTAACAAGCATTTGTCAATGCCGAATGTTGATTGCTTTGGACCATTGAGCTCGGTCACTGCCCCTCTGTCACTCTCTCGGTCTGTTTCCCCCCAGTTCTGCAGGCTGCTCTTTTGTATAGGGTTCCTGCCTACATTGGCATCTTTTTCTGCCCACTAAGAAATCCGAAGCTGTCCCGACAGAGCTCCATTGAGGTGGCTCACTCCCCCTCTCTCAGTCACTCATTCTGTTTCTCCTAGTGCTGCAGGCTGCCCTTTTGTACTGGTTCCTGCCACTGTTGCTGGCTTTTTCTGCCCACAAAGAAATCTGCAGCAGTCCTGACACAGGTCCGTTGAGCCTGCTCACTCCCCCTCTCTCACTCACTTGTTCCGTTTCTGCCAACGCTGCAGGTTGGCCTTTTGTACTGGGCTCCTGCCTGCATTGCCACCTTTCTGCCAATAAAGGAAATCCGCAACAGTCACGATGAGAGCCCCATTGAGCTTGCTCCTCTCCCTCTCTCACCCAGTCAATGTTTCTCCCAGCGCTGCAGGCTGCCCTTTGTACTGGGCTTCGCCTCTGTTGGCACCTTTTTCTGCCCACAAAGAAATCTGCAGCAGTCCTGACAGAGCTCCATTGAGCTCGCTCACTCCCCTTCTCTCACTTGCTCATTCTGTTTCTCCCGCCACTGCAGGCTGCCCTTTTGTACTGGGCCCCTGCATGCATTGCTGCCTTTTTCTGCCCACAGACAAATCCACAGCAGTCCTAACAGAGCTCCGTTGAGCTCACTCACTCCCCCTCCCTCACTCACTCGTTTTTGGTCTCCTGCCCATGCAGGCTGCCCTTTTGTATTGGGCTCCTGCCTGCATTGCCACCTTTTTCTGCCCACAAAGAAGTCCACAGCAGTCACGATAGAGCTCTGTTGAGCTCACTCACTCCCACTATGTCACACGCTTGTTCTGTTTCTGTTGGCGCTGCAGCCTGCGCTTTTGTATGGGGCTCCTGTCTGTGTTGGCACCTTAGTCTGCCCACAAAGAAATCCACAGCTGTTCCAACACAGCTCCGTTGAGCTCGCTCACTCCCCCCTCTCACTCACTCATTCCATTTCTGCTGGTGCTGCAGGCTGGCCTTCTGTACTGGGCTCCTGCCTGCATTGCCGCCTTTTTCTGTCCACAAAGAAGTCCACAGCAGTCATGGTAGAGCTCCGTTGAGCTCACTCACTCCTGCTCTGTCACTCGCTCGTTCTGTTTCTCTTGACACTGCGGGCTGCACTTTTGTACGTGGCTCCTGGCTGTGTTGGCACCTTTGTCTGCCCACAAAGAAATCCACAGCTGTCCTGACAGAGCTCCGTTGAGGTCGCTCAGTCTCCCTCTCTCACGCACTCATTCTGTTTGTCCTGGTGCTGCAGGCTGCCCTTTTGTACTGGGCTCCTGCCTGCATTGACGCCTTTTTCTGCCCACAAAGAAATCCACAGCAGTCCTGATAGAGCTCCTTTGAGCTCACTCAGCCCCACTGTCACACTCGCTTGTACTGTTTCTCCCACCGCTGAAGGCTGGCCTTTTGTACTGGGCCCCTGACTGCATTGATGCCTTTTTCTGCCCACAAAAAAATCCGCAGCAGTCCTGACAGCACTCTGGTGAGTTTGCTCACTCCCCCTCCCTCACTTGCTCTCTTGTTCTGTTTCTCCCGGTGCTGCAGGCTGCCCTTTTATACTGGGCTCTTGTGTTGGGGCCTTTTTCTGCCCACAAAGAAATCTGCAGCAGTCCCAACAGAGCTCAGCTGAGCTCGGTCACTCCCCCCTCTCACTCACTCGATCTTAATCTGTCCCAAACACCGATTTCCCACAGTGACTGTGCTAGTCTCTGGCAGGCGTGTAAAAACATATTTTAGCCAGGATGTGAAAAATGACAGCTGTACTGTTCATAAGGAGGTGTGAAAAAAATGCCAGTGTTGAAAATGTGGCACGAAAATATTACAAATTTGCAAAGTTACAAGGGTGCGTGGAAACAGTTCAATGCATGCTTTTAACGCAGTCATTTTATGGAGTTTCTTCCCCAAATTTTCAACATAGGGATTTTAGGACCTCTGCTCATGAGCAGTGCCATTGTAATTTTCTTAATCTGTCCCGAACACTGATTTCCCACAGCGACAGCGTTATTCTGTGCCAGAAGTGCGAAAACACATTTCGGTCATGATGTGAAAAATGACAGCTGTACTGCTCATAAGGAGGTGTGAAAAAAATGCCACTGTTCAAAATCTGGCGTGACAATATTACAAATCTGTGAAGTTACAAGGGTGAGTGGACAGTGCACAATGCACACTTGTATCACAGTCATTTGATGGGCTATCACCACCAAATTTTCAACATAGGCATTTTAGGACCTCTGCTCATGAACAGTATCTGTGTCATTTTTTTAATCTGTCCTGAACAGTTATTTCCCACAGCGACTGCTCTATTCTGCGCCAGAAGCGTGAAAACACATTTCAGCCAGGATGTGAACAATGACAGCTATACTGTTCACAAGGAGGTGTGAAAAAATGCCAGTGTTGAATCTGGCGTGAAAATATTGCAAATTTGTGAAGTTACGAGCATGCGTACCAACTGTGCAATGCACGCTCATAAAACAGTCATTTTTTGGATTTTTTCCACCAAATTTGCAACATAGGCTTTTTGAGAGCCCACCTCATGAACACTGGCACTGTCATTTCATTAATCAGCCCCAAAAGGTGATTCCACACAGTGACCGCGAAATCACCTTTCAGGGCTGATTAACAACATGACAGTCCCAGAATTCATGAGGAGGGTCCCAAAAACCCCATGTTGAAAATTTGGTACCAAAATTCCAATAAATTACTGAGATATGCATCAAAGTTGAAAAAAAACCCTATTTATTCCATTATACAGCTTACCGGCATTTCCTCAGTTTGCGGTCGGCTTTGAAGAGTGCAGACGTGTTCCCGATCCACTGAAGATCACCGTGCCGGACTCCAGATGTAAGTATGGGGTGAGGGTGTGCGTGTGGAGAGGAAGGGTATGCAGTGGGTGGGCACAGGTTGTGGGAGGGGGGCAGGAAGACTGCCGAGGGACTGTTTCCTTTTTTCACAGGTTAAAAAAAAAAAAAAAGACATCGTGGGACCGTTTTTTTGTTTTCAAGGGCATGTGGCATGCTGGGGTGAGCTCCCAGCATGCCAACAGACTCATTCTTGGGGGGGCAGCTGTAGCCGATGGGGGATTAGGCACCCCTGTTATCACACAACAAAAGGGAGGGGGCCACATCATGCCGACGAGGATTGGGCACCCCAACAGCACTAAAGGGGGGGCGCAAGAGCCGAAGGGGATTGGTCACCCCCTCTGCACAAATGTTCTGGGTGTTTGTGGGGGGGGACTGCCAATGCGGAGTGGGCTCCCCCGTCAGCATATGAAACTGGGGGGGGGACATAATGCCGACAGGGAGTGGGCTCCCCCATGGGCAACATCAAAGGGCCGAGCCACTGAAGCCAATGGGGATTGGGGTCCCCATTGGCAAGCAAAACCTGTTGTGGGGGGGGCACATGCTGCCAAGGGGGATTGAGGACCCCCTTGGCACTGGGGGTTACTTAATATTGTTTGTGAACAGGGCGGCAACCCACCGCCATGTTCACAAACAATATTGCACTTGGAAATGTTCCGCCCAGCAATGACGGGTCTCCCCCTCATTGCAGCGAATGGCTGACACTGCAATGACAAGGCGGCCCCTGATTGCAGTGGCTGAAACATTTCAAAGTGGTGGAATGCTGGCTGAACTAGTGTCAGCAGCAGTGTGCCACGGCATTGGGGAAAGCCGGCCAAGCCTTTAAAGGCTGCAAGGGCATTGGCCACAACAGTGCCACACCTCCACATCCTACATTTGAAAACCTGCCTCAATATGTTTCTTGCACATGCATGCAAGCAACATAAAAATGAAGAGGTTTAAATCTGAATAATTTAAAGAAAGTCTTAGTTTTTCATAAAGTAGTCCCTCCACCTGTAGAAAGAATCTGTACTTTTTTTAATTGAGACATTTGTGTTCTAATACAGCCACTGTTTTTTTTCAGTGTTTTCTAACCTACCACCACCCCCCAGCAGCCTCTTGGTATCTTCAGGGGCCTGCCTTTGTGTAGTTCGATAAAAAAAATGAGTTATGTTCTTTTTATTTTTGTGTATTTTATTGTTAGCGTTGCAGATTATGCAGGAAGCTCAACCTGATTGTACAACTGTCTCGGTGGTCCGGATGTTTGGCAGAAAAGTCATAGTAGCAGTCTAGTTGAGAATTCAAGTTATATATAGAGGATAATGGATGGGCAACAGTTAACAACAACTCTGTTGTTAACTCCGAGAGTTTGTCATGACAACCAAGTAAACCTCATGAGCGAAGCTCGAGAGGTTTACGGTTGGCAGACAACCTCGAGAAGTTAATGCAGAGTTATTGTTTACTGATGCCCATCCTTTATCTTGTATAGTGTATGGGCATCAGTTGAACATTTCTTGATCGTGACCCCCGCCGGTGCTGCCAACACGACAAAAAGCCCCACTCGCTCGCTCCACAATCTCACAAGACTTAAGTTTCTTAAATAAAAATGAAGCTACCCACCAGTTCAGCACATCGGGGCTGTACTTTCAACAGATCTGCTGTATTTTTTTGTACAGATCACGCCGCTGCCAGCCATTTTCCCATGATCTGTCCTCCACGCTCCTGTTTTCATGGAGTTGTGCGTCGCTGGATGCACATGCACAATTAGGATCGATGCTGTTGTACCATTGTGGTGACGTCCTCAGGATGGTACAATACTATCATGACGTCTCCACGATGGTACAACAGCTGTGCATTTGCACTGAATTTTGCACACTTTACGTTCTACCATACACCATATTAAGTGTTTTTACATCTGTTTTTTTTTTAAAGGTTCCCTTTGGTTGATGATGCTGACTGTACTTTGCGTGAGTACTTCCAGAAGCGAGTGGGAGAGTGGGCGGGCGGGAGAGCAAGTAGGTTGCAGGACAATAACTTACTTGGGAGCCAGTTCACAATAATAAATATATTTTAAAATGTAAAGTTCACTAAAAAAGAGACTGATACAGACAATTGTGCAACCATTATTATGAAGATTATGATTTACAGTTTAAACTGCGGAATGTAAACAGTGTTATCATTTTCTGTCTATTGTTTATGTGCTGGGGAAAACGAGTGCTGTTCAGTTTTGAAAGTTCTAACCTCGGCAGCATGGCACAAGCATTTCTAATACGTACTGTGCCTGTTTAGAAGGACTAGTTGTAGCTATGCATTAGATACTTGTAACACACGGCTAGCAACCAATCAGATTGCTTTGAAATCCTTTGCCCATTTTGTAATCCCCATTATCAGATATTACCCAGGTGAATTACTAAATTATCAATCATTGTTTTGAAGGTCAGTCATGACAGATCATTGTTAATCATCAGAGGTTACCGTATGATCATCAAGAGAGATTGCGATTTAAGATCATCATCTAAATCATGATTTAATCATCAAGCATGTAACTTTCAAATCACCAGCTGATGATCATTGATTATTTTTGTAAGCTTAAATCAGCATGATGGTTTCTGATGATCTGTGGATGATCAAATGATGATTGTTGATGATCATCGATAACTGTATTAGTTCTGTATATTACGACTGTAAGTCAAATGAGTAATATTCATCAAAATGTTTTGTTCCTAATATGAAAATATGAATGTCAAATATCAGCAAAAGCAAAAAAAATATAATGTAAATCATATGAAAACAAGTTTTAATCCCTTTAGGAAGAGGAAATGCAATGTTTGATATAGTATGTACATTTACATAACTAATTTGCAGTTTTTCAGTAGCACAGTTTATGACCCAAAACAATGGTAATTACTATGTTTGAAATAATTGTGCCTTGACAGTAGTATTTTGCTAAATGTTACAAAAGGTTTTGAGTTGAAAACCAGGTACTTGCGAAAACTCAACATGAC
This sequence comes from Neoceratodus forsteri, assembly GCA_016271365.2. Lineage (NCBI taxonomy): Eukaryota > Metazoa > Chordata > Ceratodontiformes > Ceratodontidae > Neoceratodus > Neoceratodus forsteri. The sequence continues at coordinate 250,810,799 of JADMNL010000023.1, forward strand.
CATAAAAGGAATCATTTAAGGGAGATATATAAACTGATTTGAGCCCTTTAAACAACAGTAAGAAATTAGGTATTAGAGTAAGTGTAAGTGAAAGCAGAGTGTTTATATGGAAAATGTATCACAGTTGATGATGCCAGTAAAGCTGTCTAAATAGAAGACTCAGTAAATTCTAAAATTAAAGAAAGAAGATACGTAGATTTTTTTTTTAATTTATTACAGTATTCTTGGCCATAAGAAATCATGAAAAATCACAATGATATACAAGCATCATTAATCACAATCACCATTTCCATAACATGATTGTGTTTGATTGGTGGCCATTTAATGTTGATTGTTTAATCAGTGTTAGTCATGATCACAATGATGTTTTTTGAAGCTTGATCATTATGTTTGCACATAATTGATAATGATTATTAATGATACATCATTATAAGATCATCATCTTTTCAGCTGGGCAGTATATCAAATTTATTTTCCAATAGAATGCCTGTGTTCTCAGAGTCCTTTTTTGACATTTTTGGTTTCAGCTGCTGCCTTTTTAAGGTTCTCTTCCTGGTCACCATTGTCATACCAGGCAGGGACATAATCTCCTCTTCTGCTGTTTTACTTGTGGTGTTCTGCTGTATTTCAATATCCTGGGGTGTTGCTTGTGGTACTTCGGTGTATGAGATACTCACATTCGCCTCTGTATGTTCTGTTCCTTCTCTTTGAGGCTGTTCGTTATTATGTATTTTCCCTCGGGCATTTAAATAAAGAGATAACATATCTTCTTTGGTGGAGGCATGTTTCTGTCTCAAAAGCGACTCCTGTCCCTGGATAGCCATATATTGTTGCTCTACCATGTGAGGGGATGCCAGGCTAGGATGTTGGGCCACATTCCATGCAGCTTCCTTTTGTCACTTATCACATGTTTTCTGAGCAATCATTAGTAAATCCTTGTGGCTGGTGTCAGTTTTCTCTGATATGTGTTACCCACTGGCATGTCCTGTATGACCATTTACTCTCTTCACATCGATTATACCATAATTCATTGACACAATAATTTACTACAAGGCTCTAGTCAAGGCAAAAATTACAGCAGACTCTGTCACATATGTTGCTTAAGTGAGAAGACAAACCACATTTAAAATATGTCTTGGGCTGGCCCTGGTAAAAGCAGTGCCCCCTGTCCCTGCCCCCCCCAAAAAAAAACTTGGGAGGTGCTGAATACCTGTCTCTGTTCACCGTAATTTTACTTTAAATCTGCACCCTCCTGTACATAATTGTTTCTCATCCATGATGGGGTCTGGTGCACTCAGGATGTCACACTTTTGAGTCAACCAATATTTTATAGCAAAAACATTCACCCCCTCGTTCTTGAATAGAATAGTGACTGTGTGAACTGCAGGCTTTGTGAGAGGGATAGCCTGGAAGGGGAGCCATAAATCAGTCTATTTTAGTTTTGCCTATTTAGACCAAAACCTTTGCAAATTAGCCATTGTTTTAAAACTGACATCAAATATGACATCACCGGGGGTATGAATAAGGGTGTAGATCTTGGTAGAAAAAAGCAGAGAGTCTTTTAGTAAAGTTCATCCTATGTACAGCCTGTCTGGAGGAAAAACTAGATCACCTCTGTAATGTAAGCGCACTGTATTCTTCCTTTGCGCTGGGGCCTGGCTAGTAGAAAATAACTCAGCCATTCAAAATCTACTCCATTTTTGCTGTGCAGAGCCCTGGTGGTGTGCAGCAGATGACCTTCCCTCCTGCTGATTTTCAGCTCTTACTTGCTCAACTCTGTCCCCCCCCCCCAGTTTTGTGCTTTACTAGAAGTACTGAGGCCTTCATCAGCTGATGTCCCTGCTGAGTTCTGCTCTGTCCTTTTATTCCCTTGTCTCAAAACAAATTAGTTATATTGCCGTATTGGTCCTTGTGGCAGAAGATCCAGAAAAAAAAAAAGAAATGATTTGATTTGATACATTTTATTTGACCAACATAGATGTTACAAAAGAAAAAAGGTGCTTGAGTTAAAATACCATGTATTTTTTCTGCTTATTTCATTGTGTGGTTAAAAATGATGGGCATTTACTAATGCACGCACAGATGCACAATCGTAGCTGTAGTGTGTTTCATGGCTGTTCTCAGGGAAGGAGCTATCTATTCTGTGACATTTGACCTTGACATACCTTTCTTTTGATGGAACTCTTGTCTTTATATGGTTCCATGCTGATTTTTAAAAAGCAGTTTAAGTCAATGGGATTTTAAACAATGTTTTATCAGTTTTTTTATGTATGAGCTGGACTTTAAGAAAGTGTATTCTTCTAAACCAACCGTCTATTTTCTGATGAAGGATTCTATGTAATCCGAAAGCTCAAGTACCTATTTTCTTTTGTGATATCTATGTTGGTCCAATAAAGGTATTAAATCATTTGTTTTTTTCTGGATCTCTTGTCTCATGAGAGGTCTTTCAGATGTGTCTGGATCAGCCACTGCACATTGATGACTCTTAACATTACTAGTGGTGGACTGTGCCACCTGTGATGGGTCTATATTATTAGTCACAGTATTTTTTGGGGTACCATGTGATAAGAGCACCAGCATATGGGCGCTGACCACAACAGCAACTACACACTGCTGAAAATAAAAACAGCGATGTGCAGAACAGCGTCAAACAAAAACAGCCACAGTAGCTCGAAGTCACCCAAAAGTACATAAGATCACTACTTTTTTACTGTTTATGCAGGGGGTTACCTCCCGTACCCCCCTTTGTGGGGGGCTTTATACAGTATCCCGCACCCACCAATCTTTTAATAGTCAACTCTGGGAGGCTTAATAATGGGGCAAGCAGCAAACAAGGGAGGGGGGCTATGTCAGCGGACAGACAGTGAACAGGGGAGAACGTTGGGGACAAACTACAGGCGGGGGCGGGACAAAGGACAGCGGAGGTAATATGAACAGAAAAAAAAATCTATTAATGCACACAGAAATAAAAGTAATATTGTTTCTATGGTCAGTCCTAAACTCGGGTCACCTGGCTGGAAGGCGGTGACGTTTCCCAGCACACCAGACAGTCAGCTCGTAAGCAGCCCGATCAGCAAACTTACACATCCAGATAACTACACAAGGTATGTGCTGAAATTACAGTGTGCTCTTAATGGCTATCGCTATTAAGAGCACATCACCCAATTATCTTTCGCCATTCTGACATCGCTCATATTGACTCGCTCAAAAGAAGTCGCTCTATTCATGGGTTACCATTTTTGGGGGGGCCGTACACTCTGATCAGTAGAATTTACTTCAGCCATTCCATTTTTTGAGTGTACTGTCGGGGTCCTAGGTGGGTTTGGGCCAGTATTAATTGAAGAAGGAACTCCTCTCCACACCAAGTACCATCAACAGTGTCAATATTCGTATCTTCAGGGGAAAAAGTCTATATGTGCAGCTTGTGATACTTCTACCATATCCTGCACATTAGTTACATCTGCAGGAATGTATGTTATTTCTATTGGACTGCCCTTTTCTCCCCCACCCCCAGTAATTGCATACCCTCCCATATTGTGGTTTCCCAAAGCCAAGGGTTATTTTCCAGGAGAGGTACTTTTTTTTTTGTAATTTATGTTTTATTGAATAAAGAGAGGAATAAAACTTAACAATACTTGAATCAGTTTGGGATCCTAGCCAGGGTAAACCCCATGGAGTTACAACTCTAATTCCAAGAGAGGTACTGTACCTATTCCACAGAGAAGGCTTGCTCTGCAGTATGTGAGGAGCTCAAACTCTGTCCTGCAGTCTCAGCCATGAGTCCAGATGCAGGCGATCTTGGAGAGGGGGCAAATCTTCATCTGGCACCCATTCTCCTCCTGGGACTTTCTACCATCAGCACAGAGAACACCACTTTCCATGGGCAGATAGGTTCTCGTTTCTGCCTCTATAACATTCAGCAGCAGTTACAAACTGGTCTGGTGTCTATGTCTGTAACCCCTAGATGGCGCTATCCCAGGGGCTACTACCCCTGCCTGATTTGCCACTAACAGGTTGAGGGGCCTGGATCCAATGGCGGGTGCCTCCACCCAGAGGTCAGGGTTTGCAATAGTTAAACTAACTTGGTCACAGCCCTCTGGGACACTGCAACCCCCCTTTCTTCCCACTAGTGGCCCACACAATATATCAGAATTACCTTCACGGTATACACTTACCCCCAGGTCTGGTTCCGGCACTGGGACCTCCTGTGAAATGAGATACAGTGCAACAATCACAGTACAGTACTTTAACATAGACAAATACCTCAGGCAGTATAACTTTGCTGAAACAAACAGCTCTGATTTATTGGGGATATAACAAGGACAAGGGAAATCAGGTTAATTAGCTTATCACTCTAATAATCTACCTATGGCTCTGTGCACAGGCCTATCCCTATCAGTTACTGTCCTGGTACCCAAGCCCTAGTGGCTAGTCCAAACCGTGGCAGCTGGTAGGGCCCTTTCACACAGAGAAAGGAGAATTAAACAGTCAGCAGTACAGTAATTCCATTTGGATTTAATGTGGCAATTCAACAGGAGCAACCCTGAATTAGTACTCACGACCTCCAAATAAGATAGGGTCCTTCAATGTCAGCAGGGCTCACTTGAGGTACACAAACCTCTTCACATCCATATAAAAGAAAGTACTATACCAGGCAGGCTGCATCTGTATCCGATCGCCAATTACTGCACAATACCGGAGAACACACAGCAGATTCAGTTCCTGACAGACCAAGTGCAATTTTCAGAATTCTTCCAGTCTTCTACAGGGTGAGCCTGGTTTCTACTCTTCAGAGATCCTTTGATTCTTTTCACAGAGACGATTCAGTCCTAACAAGCTGCAGACCGAACTCTGGGCCTTACACGCTTTTGACTAAACTGCACACTGAAAAAGCACAGGGCTCCTTCCTTCTTCACTGCCAAAGCTCAACTGAACTCCAACTGACGAAACCGGCACTTCCTTTGAGTTCCTCCAGTTCTTGACTGGATTGGCTGTCACTCACAATAGACTGCTGCTGTTGGTCCAAAAAGGCACTGAAGTCTAAACTACATCTCCCAGAGTCACTGCCCATACAATCCTCTTGTGGCTGGCTCAGATTATGAGTCCAAGTTCTGATTCGTCCAAGGCATCATTTTAGAGCTAGCTTACCCCACACTGATTGGTCCAGTTCAGCAGTTCAAAACTAGAATGGGGAACTAGCAGACACAGTTCTGACTGCAAAGAAAGCAGGTTAGACAAACTGTAATTTCATTATTACTCTAAATAATTTCTGGCAAACAGTTACATCTTTCAGATAGGTTCCTTTGCACTCTAGTGACTGCAAAAATGAAGTGAATTGCAGCAGCTCGAGTGGTACTCAGAGAAGCACACAGTCCCCCATACAAACTAATTATGTCTGCAAGCAGACAGCTCTTAAAGACAGCACCAGAGGCTCTAAAACACTCACTGATAAATGGCTTAAATGCCAAACACCATTCAGGCTTGGAGCATTCAAAGCAAGCTCCTGAAGTCTTTTGGGAACCCCCATTTGCAGGGTTACACCTCCTGGCCTGGGAAAGCTTGGCGTCCGCGTCAAGCAAGTACCCATAAAGTTTCAACTGCAACCATATACATTTGCATTAGGCTCGCACATGTAATCATCAGTCAATATATCATTTTACCAAGAACACATTTCTGAAACATTGCAATCGTCACTCTTTACACAGTATTACATACAATTGTACCATAACTCAAGTTATTACCTCTTGTACATGAAACCTGAAGAGGGGCCCTTCCTATCAGTTACCTTGGGGCTGGATGGGGCAAGGGCACCATACTTAGAGGGCAACACAAGTAACTTGGAGTTAGCACTGATGCTCAGTTTGGGCAATGAGCTCGGGGACACATACACTCCTTTATGGACAACATTGAGAGGCAAGTCCACAGGCCTCCCAAGTGAATCATAACTGAGGTGCACCACAGGCTTTACAGCTCGACCAGTCTTTCTAGGGGAACTGTTATAGTCTCTGCACTCTGAGCCTCATTTCAGCATTGTCCTCACTTGTCAGGAGTCTCCATGGGGTAGAGAGGCTAGAACTTGGGGCACTTTCAGCTCCAGGAGTTACAGTTTCTGAGTCCACAACATTTGGCTCGCATGGAGAGCTTTGGACACTGGCAGTGGACTGTCAGGGCACTCAAAATACTCTTCTTGTTCGGGTGTATCACCAGTCTGCCCCAATCTATCATTTTCCTCCCTGAAAGCTCAAACAGTTCAACCATGCACAATGATTCCATTTCATCTGATCTGATGCTTTGCACTTCACTTTCTGGGAGCATTGGCTCCAGGGATGAAGCTGGGGGCTTAGACAGTCCAGAAGGCCCAGCTTTGTCTCCAGTATTGACTAGGGATTGCCCAAACAATTGACTCAGTTCGTAAGAAGGATAGTATTCAAAGTCACTCTCACTTTCTTCCGATATGGACTGACAGTCATGCTCAACTGGGACTTGTGGAGGAACACTTTAACTTTGCTTCTGTAGGTGCAGACTTTCTTGATCTTTTCTTAGCAGCAGCTCTAGTCCACTGGTCCAGAGGGGCATCTTCTAGGGCTCAGACTCAATTAAGATTTGTCCAATGGGCAGTAAATGATTTCTATGCATTGTTTTACATCTTTTGAATTATTCTCAGGCCTTACTTTGTACACTGGCAGATCATCTAGTTTGCCCACTACAATGTGAGGGAGATGGTGCCATCTGTCAGCAATCTTGTGCTTGCCATGCAGTCCCAGATTTCTTAGCAATACCGATCTCCCTCCTGGAGTTCCTGTGCTTTCACCTTTTATCATACCTTTCTTTGTTGGCCAGATTTCTTTGCAGCCATGGTTTGAGCCAGTTGGTACGCATGAGTTAGCTGGGCCTTTAACTTTTGCACATACTGTAAATAGTTGTCAGCTTGAACCCCATCAGGAGAGACCCCAAACACACATCTACTGGTAGTCGAGCTTCTCTTCCAAACATCAGGCGGTAGGGGAGAATCCAGTGGCATCACTTTGGTGCAGTTATAAGCATGTACCAGGGTGCTAATTTGTTGGCTCCATCTAGGCTTGTCCTTTGGGTGCAGGTGCCTAGCATATCTAGCAAAGTCTTGGTTGAAACGTTCAGGCTGTGGGTTCCCCCTGGGGTGGTAAGGAGTGGTTCTGGACTTTCGCACTCCCCACAGAGAAAGCATCTCTTTGATCAGGCGACTCTCAAAGTCTCTCCCTTGATCAGAATGGATTCTTTGTGGAGCCCCATAGTGAACAAAAGTTTTCTACAAGTACTTTGGCTACAGTGGATGCTTTCTGGTCTTTGGTGGGGAAAGCTGGGCATATCTCGTGAAATGGTCAGTGACCACCAGCACATTACTGATATTTCTTTGATCTGACTCCAAACTTAGAAAATCAATACAGACCAGCTCCATGGGTGCACTGGTGGTTATGTTAACAAGGGGGGCAGCCCTCTGGGGCAAAGCTTTCCTCTGTAAGCAGCGACTACAAGTTCGAATGTGTTGCTCCACATCAGCCCCCATCTTAGGCCAATAGAATCTGGATCTCACCAAGTCAAGTGTTCTGTCTATACCAAGGTGCCCCATGTGGTTGTGCAAGGACCTCAATACTGAGTCTCGAAGGCAGTGGGCAGCACTAGTTGTTGTTTGTCTACTTGTCCCCTCTGTCTACTGTTTCTCTGTATAACAGTTTATTGATCAGTTTCAACTTAGGACCTTCTTTGTATAACAGTGCAGTTCTCAAATCAGTGGAGCGTAATTTGGACACATCTTTTCCTGCATAGAGGGCTTCTAAAGCTGCTTTGATCATGGGATCGTGAGTTGAGCCGCGAATACTGTCATTGTCCAGCTGAGGCAGTGCACAAATGTCTATTGCAGAAAAGTGGCAATAAGCAGCAGGTATGCAATTCTCAGAGGCTCCCAAGCAATCCACCATGCAGTCCACTGCGTCCGTGGACATTTGTTCCTCCCTGTCAAACTTCGGCAGAGTGCCGAATGTCAGGTTCTGCCAGTCGGACCCAATCATTCTGGGGAACAGGCCTCCGGAGAGAGCATCAGCATCTGTGGTTCAGACCTGCTCGGTATTCGAGAGCATAGTCATATGTAGATAATGCAGAAAGCCACCTATGGCCAGTGGCATCCAACTTAGCTGAGGTCTGCACATAGGTCAAAGGATTATTGTCAGTTTTACTAGTATTTTAGCCCCATACAAGTACTCATGGAATTGGTCAACAATAGCCCACTTCAAAGCTAGGAACTCTAACTTATGTACAGGATAGTTCTTTTCGGATGGGTCAGGCTTCTACTGGCAAAGGCCACTGGTCTCAGGCCATTCTCGTGCTCTTGGTACAACACAGCCCCCAACCCTTGCAAGCTAGCATCAGTGTGCAGGACGTAAGGTTTTTCTTGGATCGGCATAGGCCAGCACTGGAGCATGGGTAAGTTGATATATGATCTCATGAAAAGCAGTCTCACAATCAGGAGTCCAGCGGGCCCCAAATACTTCACTCGGATGAAAATACACTCTTTCAGTCTTGAGGACGCTGACTTTGGTATTTTTGTGGGTTGGGGATACCCTTGAGTAAGGTTAAGTAAAGGCGGATCACTCTTGAATAGTCCTTGATAAGCGCCGATAATAACCACAGAATCCCAGGAATCTTTGCAGTTGTTTTAGATTTTGGGCTGTGGCCAGGTGTCAAGGCCTCAACTTTACTTGGGTTGTCTCTATTCCTCGGTGGATACTATGTGTCCCACATACTTTACTGATGTTTGAAGAATTGACACTTATCAATGGACAGTTTAAGGCCAAAGTCCTCCAGTCGGTCCAATACCTTAAATAATCTGCTCTCATGTTCCTCCAGTGAGCTGCCAAACACAATAACATCATCTAGGTATACCAGGCACTCTAGTAAGTTCATATCCCCCACTGCACGCTCCATCAATCGTTGAAAAGTGGCTGGGGCACCTGAAATCCCTTGAGGCATCCTCATGAATTCATAGAAGCCAAGCGGACAGATAAAGGCCGTCTTCTCACGGTCCTCTGGGGCCATCGGGATCTGGTAGTACCCACTCGCGGAGATCCAGCACAGAGAACCACTTGCTCCCGTTTAGGCAGTCCAAGCATCCTGAATCTACGGGGCATTGTGTACTGATCAGGGATAGTCCGCCCGGTTTAAGGTGCGATAATCCACACACATCCTTACTGTTCCATTCTTTTTCCTCACTACCACAATGGGGAAGCATAAGGGCTTCTGGATTCTTGTATTACACCAGCAGCTAACATCTCTTGCAGATGCCGTCTCACATCATCTATGTCAGCAGGTGCCAGGCGTCGAGCCTCTCTGAAATGGTCTTCGTCATGCAGCCGGATATTACTCAGCTCCTTGCACGCATCCTACATCCCATTCCTTTAAAAAACACCTGGTCTCTCTGGGCAAGCTTCTCACTGATCCTCACTTTCCATCCAGCTGGCGGGAGTGCGCGAATCAAACAAGTCAGGCGTTACTCTGTCATTCTTCCTTGAACTCTTGCTGCTGGGTAGCACTGCAGTGTCTGCACAATGCACATTAGCCAGGATGCAACCTCTGTTTACTAGAATGTCTCTTTCAGACACATTATGAACTTGGACCATTACCCTTCTGGCATAAGCATGGGCTCTAGCGGGCAAAATACTAGGCTTGACCAGCAGTCCCTCTGCAATTTTCCATCGCCTGGTGCATCAACATTAATATTTTATTCTTAACATCCTTTCTAATACGGACCTCTCCTGTGAAGGTACACTGGGCATTTGAGCCAGGATCAGAGACTCAGGATCCTTCTTCCATACAATTCAGACCGGTTCCTCTGGTTCTGTTTTTCAGCATCTCTCTGTGCCTCATAGGCCTTCTTAATTAAAGCCGGAACTCTTAAAGCTCTACTAGTCTTTGACCCTGTTTTCATAACACAACTGTGCCAGCCTTCCGAACATATGAGCATTTGTTCCAATCAACAAAGGACACCATCCTTACAGTCCAGTGGGGGACACACTAAGGCTAGGGTCTCTACTTGTTCGGCCACTCCAGCCCGGAGGTGGGGAAAGACAGCCAAATTGGATATACCTGAATAGGGGTAGCCTTCTCACTTAACCCCCATACATGCAGTCCTTCTAATGGTTGTAAGGGTACTTCTGACAAATGCTTCTGATACCAATCCTGGAACATAATTGTCACTTGGAGCCACTGTCTAATACAGCTCTTGTAGACACTCCATTCACCTTCACAGTGGTCTCCATGGAGGGACCCACTATTCTGGACCAGTCTGGAGGCGGTAGTGGGGGCCTGGGCAACTGACCTTACCACAAAGGGCGTGAATTAGCATTTTGGTGCCCTCACTGGGGTAGTGTCGTGCACCTCTTAACCACTGATTTCTTCTCCAGGCGCTCTCCTTGTAGCCTATATGCAACTTTTCAGTGTCTTTTGGGGACTGGCATTCCCTTTTCATGTGCCCATCTTTCCCACAATTATAGCAAAACATACTTTCTGGAGTTTGAGCTGGCCGGCGCCACACTGGGAGCCAGGGCGGGGTATTACTAACTGGAAACCTGGGTGCCATCTCTGTCTGCGATGTGTGATAAGCATTTGGAACATCTAAGTCAGTTCTGCACTTCCATGGTCAAGGAATTGAGTTTGGAGCTGTTATCAGCAGGAGATACATGGGTGGGTACCCCCACCCCCATAGCAGATGCAGTCGGATATAGGTCAGGGCCCGTACTTGCAGGCGTGGCCTTCATAAAGGGACTGTTTTTGAATTCCCGGATCTCTCTCAACAGTTCACCCCATTGTGGCATATCTTTTTCCTTGTCAGAGCACTCATTGACTGTCAACCTCTGCCCCTGAACTTCACTTGATGGGTCACCCTCAGTCACTCGGGTCGTAGCCACAGCTGTTGGTGCAGGTACCTCCCGAGGTCGCCTTTTCTCAACTCCTCGAATTTCTCTCATTAACTCATCATAGGAGGGTGGGGATTCCAGTCGATTTGCCAGGCGTAACTGAAGCAACAGCAGTTCTGAGAAGGGGGCAGACTTAAGGATTCTTTCCAGTCTGGTTCGGTCTAGTTCAATCGCTGGCAAACTACCCTTTCTGAGGCATTCTTGCAACAATTTTTCCAGCCGAGATACATACACAGACAACAACTCCCCTTGGTACTGTTGTGCATTTCTTACTCTCCACCATAGGTCCTCATCAGAATCTGGGCTCCCATACACATTCTCAAGGCCTCAAGATAGGCCTGTGCAGTCGCTTCAGGGTTACTGGCCCGTGCTGGATGGTAGCCAGGGCAGGACCTCGGAGGCTCTCACTAACCCTCTTTGGCACCCCTGGCCTTCCGAGCATTGCCATTCTAGCACTGGGGCAACATAGTCTATCCAGGTCTCCCAGTCATCCTCCCTTGGGGGTGGGAGGTGCCAGAGAAGATCCTCAACCTCAGTAAGAGTCGTGACTAATGGCAGGTGCAGAAATAGGAGTCTGCATTGGTTCAAGCCACCATTACGGGCACTGGAGCAGGAGAGGGTGTTGGGGAGAACACCCCAGGTGGCAGAATAGTTTCTTCAAGTCCTCCACGGTTTTCCCTCTCCCAGCAACCATTCAGCAAATTTCTCCTCAAAGTTTCAGATAGTGGGTGGGGGCTGATCCCCCGGGTCTTTACTGTCATAGTTATCACTCTCCAAGCAGTGAGGGCTCCCTCTGGGGTAATGGTCTGTAGCACTTTGGAGCTATCTATGGGATCCTTAAACTCTACTAGGGCCAGGAAAGTGTGGGTGAGCAGATTAGCATGCCGACCCACCACCACAGGGTTTTGTAAACCTTCCACCTTGGAAAGTACTCCTGCACAGTGTCCGTATTGATACCCAGGGGATGTCCAGGATAAGCATAGCATTTTGAAGTTCGATCTCCTCCCCAGCATACCACTCCACCAGCCAGGTCACAGCCACTTCTGTCGGGTACCCATTTTTTTCTTAACAGTGGTCTTAGAATATGGCCACCAGAGGACACACAATCCCAGCGGTGAGCCTCCAAGATGTAACCCTAGATGGCGCTATCCCAGGGGCTACTACCCTGCCTGATTTGCCACTAACAGGGTTGAGGGCCTGGATCCAATGGCGGGTGCCTCCACCCAGAGGTCAGGGTTTGCAATAGTTAACTAACTTGGTCACAGCCCTCTGGGACACTGCAACCCCCTTTCTTCCCACTAGTGGCCACACAATATATCAGAATTACCTTCACGGTATACACTTACCCCCAGGTCTGGTTCCGGCTTGCCTGGGACCTCCTGTGAAATGAGATACAGTGCAACAATCACAGTACAGTACTTTAACATAGACAAATACCTCAGGCAGTATAACTTTGCTGAAACAAGCAGCTCTGATTTATTTAGGGGATATAACAAGGACAGGAAATCAGGTTAATTAGCTTATCACTCTAATAATCTACCTATGGCTCTGTGCACAGGCCTATCCCTATCAGTTACTGTCCCTGGGTACCCAAGCCTAGTGGCTAGTCCAAACCGTGGCAGCTGGTGGGGCCCTTTCACACAGAGAAAGGAGAATTAAACAGTCAGCAGTACAGTAATTCCATTTGGATTTAATGTGGCAATTCAACAGGAGCAACCTGAATTAGTACTCCGACCTCCAAATAAGATAGGGTCCTTCAATGTCAGCAGGGCTCACTTGAGGTACACAAACCTCTTCACACATCCATATAAAGAAAGTACTATACCAGGCAGGCTGCATCTGTATCCGATCGCAATTACTGCACAATACCGGGAGAACACACAGCAGATTCAGTTCCTGACAGACCCGGTGCAATTTTCAGCAATTCTTCCAGTCTTCTAAGGTGAGCCTGGTTTCTACTCTTCAGAGATCCTTTGATTCTTTTCACAGGGCGAGATTCAGTCCTAACAAGCTGCGAGACCCGGAACTCTGGGCCTTACACGTTTTGACTAAAACTGCACACTGAAAAAGCACAGGGCTCCTTCCTTCTTCACTGCCAAAGCTCAACTGAACTCCAACTGCCGAAACGGGCACTTCCTTTGAGTTCCTCCCAGTTCTTGACTGGATTGGCTGTCCTCACAATAGACTGCTGCTGTTGGTCCAAAAGGCACTGAAGTCTAAACTACATCTCCCAGAGTCACTGCCCTTACAATCCTCTTGTGGCTGGCTCAGATTATGAGTCCAAGTTCTGATTACGTCAGGCATCATTTTAGAGCTAGCTTACCCCACACTGATTGGTCCAGTTCAGCAGTTCAAAACTAGAATGGGGAACTAGCAGACACAGTTCTGACTGCAAAAAAGCAGGTTAGACAAACTGTAATTTCATTATTACTCTAAATAATTTCTGGCAAACAGTTACATCTTTCAGATAGGTTCCCTTTGCACTCTAGTGACTGCAAAATGAAGTGAATTGGCAGCATCGAGAGGTGGTACTCAGAGAACACACAGTCCCCCCATACAAACTAATTATGTCTGCAAGCAGACAGCTCTTAAAGAGACAGCACCAGAGGCTCTAAAAACACTCACTGATAAATGGCTTAAATGCCAAACACCATTCAGGCTTGGAGCATTCAAGCAAGCTCCTGGAAGTCTTTTGGGAACCCCCATTTGCAGGGGGGGTTACATGTCCAAGTCCCAGGGGTCAGCTGCAACAATGGCATTCTTCACCTCTTGAAGACAACTGCATTCCAGGTGCTGTTTTGGTGTTAATACTTCTGGACTCATGCTTTGATTTATTTGAACTGGGTAGGAAATCAGGTTCACATCCAAGCTCTGTAGGCAATTTCATGCGAGACTGCAGCTTTTTTCCACTATTCAGTTTTATGTGATAAAGGTGACTTTTTAATGTCACTGACCAAAAAGAGCAAATAAATACCATCCAAAGTCAAAAGGACGAGCAGTACTACAGTAACCACCACAAACAGTGATGGCCACTTACTATCCCAAGGAAGACAGCAAAACAAATCATTTTTATGCTTTGCCCCCACACCCGCCTTCACTCCCCAAAATTATTATAAGCAACTCGGGGCTAGCACAGAGGAAAAGAAGAAACAGAAAAAAACCATTTCCTGTCCATTGGCTCCTGAGGAAGGGGCTCAAACCACTACACCAAATGGCCAGCTCAGCAGGGCTTGGCCAAACATATCCCCATATCCTGCTCCAGCGAGTGTAGCTCACTGCTACACTCACTCTACAGTAGTAGTCGCTGTTGTTCACTACACACTCTTAGTATGATCACATTGAGTCACTCAAATTGAGCAGCTCAATTTAACTCACTCACATCACTGCACACCCATTATTCTCCTTGCTGTCAAGAAACCCCTTTGATGTTAGTGCATCATCTGTAACAGCTGACTCTGACTTGCCATTGTCGAAAAAGTCTTTACCTGTTGTATTGCTTTTTTTCCTCTGAAGGTGCTCTGCAGCTAGCTGACCTCTATTTTGGACAAATACAGCCTCTTCCTCAGCCATCAATTCTATCAAATACCATTTTCTTTCCTTCATAGCTGCTTGCAGCTTCAACTCCTCTGAATCCAGCCCAGGATCTGACATGTCAGAATTGTCAGATTTCTCACTCAGTGCCACATTACTTTGTAATGCTGAACCCGTATCCATTCATTTGACCACCTGTGCTGGGCATGCAGGGCAAGAGGTCATCTCACCTGCATGTAAACCAACTTCACCTCCACCACAGCCTCTCCTGACTGCAGTTTTGGCTTGCCAGAAAGCAGCTCCCCCTACAGAAGAGCAGGGGAATTTGGTATTGAAGAACAAAAGAGGAGGGCTATGTGTTTCTCGCAGAGAGTGGTGTCCCTCTGGAATAGTTTTCCATCGGAAGTAACAGGCTGTGACAACATGGAAAATTTCAAGACTAGATTAGATGAACACTGCTTAAAATCCTTGTTAGTGGGCCATACCCTGTGAGAAACGGGTGAGCTGTAAAAGGGCATTATTGCCTATAATGCTTGTAGAAATCTATGAAAACAAAAAACAGGCTAAATGTAGGGGAGGTTCCCCAGTATCATGGCTAATATTCACCATGTCAAGAAAACAGGTCCATGCACCCCCGATACACCTGGAAACAAGCTATCATGGCTTTGTGCACCTTTAAACATAAATAAATGCACAGGTAAGGCCACCTCAAGCAGACAGCAGAAGGTAATCCTACCCCTTGGCAGGACCTTAATAAAGCCGCGCCTAACATACTGTGTGCACTTCTTAAACCCTCACTTGAAAAATTGCAAGATTGTGTGGAGCTGACAGAAAGGAGGGTGACTAAAAGGATCCACAGCTAGCAGATGAGGACTAATGAAGAAAACTGGCCGACCTTGGTGAGTATTTGTTGGAGGGCAGACAAGAGAAGGGAGACATGACTGAACCCTTCCTATACATGACAGGTATAAATGGGGTGGACAGCCAGCTATGATTTATGCTTAGCGAGGGATCTGTCATAAGGGGTCATGACTATCGGCTGACAGGGGGAAATGTAGGAGGGATGTGAGGAAACACTTCTTCACGCAGATGGTGGTAGGAGGGCAGACAAGATGGAATCTAGCACCAAGGGTTTGTGCAAGTCTGCATTCCAGCCAAGAAGAAAAAGACACAGGGGACCAGAAAAAACAATAAGCTAGAACAATTAAGGTTTTTTTAATTTTTTGTCTGGGGACTCATTTTGATTTTTTCGACCACCACTGTTTTTTCACCCAAGTTCCTGCAGAAGGTCCTCTGCATCAGGTTTTTTTTTTTTTTTATCTGGGTGGTTTGTAAGAAACAAAAAAAATGCAAATCCTGTTACTTATTTGGAAGGAAAATTTTCCACAAATAACATTGTGTTGTATGTGATAAGCACAAGGGAATCATAGTGGAAAGGAAAGCGGGAGGGAGAAAGAGCTGTAGATCAAATAAGGTCTGTGGTTACCCTGTCCTGGCCATGCATGCCTGTGTGGAGGCACACGCTTGTCATGTTAGCGGAACGCCCTCCCACTACTTGCCACCTGCTCACCTGCACTGTCCGTGGACCTCCATCTGGGGGCAGTGGAACTACAGTGGGCAACAGAGTCCTCCCTGGGCGAGGAGAGCTGCCTTTTAGGTGCTCAATCCTGCTCACTCCCTCCCTCCGTGCTGGCTGTCTGGTGACCTGGACTCATTCTCGAACCCGGTAAGGTGTCCAGTGCCTCAGCCCTCAGCGCCACTGGGGCAGCTTACTGTGCAGGAATTTTTATTTTATTTAGATTTTTGCTTTTGCAGTTCATGGCCAGGAAAGGCACAATAAGCCAAGGTTTGTTTACAGGTGCATCCTGGGAGTACAGGGAAGTTAAGTTACTTGCTCATGGTTGCACAGTATGCAAGTGGTGGCTGTGGGATTCAAACCCAATTCTGCAGGTTACCAGCTCAGTGCCCTTAACCATTATGCTGTACTGCCTTTTAAAGCAGGACTAGAGAGAGATTCCTGAGGGAGAACAGCATTGAGGTTTACACAGCATGAGTAGGGGCAGCATTCCATCTGCTATGCTTGGATTTGTGTCCATACTCAAATTGGGTATGGTCACTGCCATGTGGCAGGATGGGTCGGGTGGACAAGAGAAAGGCCAAATCCCTTCCATCTTCACAAAACTATGTTACTGTTTGCATATTTCTAGCCCAAAAATCATCCTGAAAAATCTGAAGAAACCAGTGGAATACAAAAAATCATAAATCCACAGAATTCCACTGGTGGGAAAAGTTCTGCAGCACTCCATCTGACAATTGAGGTTGTTCCAAAACCCATGTTTCTCACCCTTGATTGACATGTGCTGGGGAACATATCCCAACATAAATTTCAGGGGATGACACTGGATACCTGGATGGAATTTTTAGCCCACGTTATGTAAGACTGTCAGAACCCCCTGAAATCCTTGTGTTTGGTTATGTCAAGAACTTTTCAAATAGCTTCAGGATTCTAGTCTTCTTTAGAACTCAAACTCTTTTGTGTCTAGGACTAGAGAGAAATAACAGAGAGGAGAAAAAAAATAAAACATCCTGCTCCATCAGCACAGCATTAATATTGTTTCACTGCACAATGCAGAAACAAACGAGGAACAAATTGTGAATCAAGTAAAATGCACATGACCATCGGCACAATGGTAGTGACACCATTTGTGATGGCGGCGACTCAGGTTTGGGAGTGAGCCTGGAGTATTGGCAGCTGGCCAGGGGAGGAGGATTGAGTGTCACATAGGACCCTCTGCTCCAGGTGGGGGTGGGGAGGGAGGGACATTATTACACTTTGTTTCGACACTAACATCTGGGTAACAACAGATGGCAGTACAAGCCAGAGCTGCAAAGAGCGGGTGGACACCTCATGCGGCGGCATAAGCATGCTCTGCATGTGCCATGGTTATGCCAGTCCTTGAGACACACGGGGAAAATCAGGGGTAGAAAATGAGGAAACGTGCCATACAACTGAATAGATGACACAGTGACCCCCCCCCCCACTGGAGGCTTTACACTGCCTACTGGGCACCTGCCTCCAATGAAGCACAACATTCAGAGGGGCTCGGGGAAACTCAATGGCCCTGTCACAGAGAGTAAGCTGTGGAGGATGACAGTAAGGGATAAAGCCACAGAGGCAGTGAGTGATGGGACTAGAGGATCCACTGTAGATGGAGGCCAGCTAGGTAGAAGGAGAAGGAGAAAAAAAATGAAGTTAAAAAACAGCCAATCCTGAGTCACAGTTCCATGTAATGTAGTTTGGCACATCTGCACATGCACAATATGTGTGTATGTGTGCCTAAAACATTTTAGAATGTAATTCCCAATAATTAGTTTGTTTTTCAGACTGACATCTGTTTTTGAAATGTCCCAGCAAAACAAGCTTTTTATTTAGTATTTAGAACCTATAATTCGGATATTCAAATTCTAAATTAGAACTCAAACCACTGGGTTCTGAAAGGGTTCTTATCGTTTTAGAATTAGGTAGTACTGACAAATGCCGAGTCCCTCACCTCTACCCTCATCCCTAAACTAAGGTCACACCATGTACTAATGATCTCCCTCTCTTATAGTGCAAGAAGACATATTGAGGGGCAGATGCTTCTTCCTACCACTGATTACAGGGATGTAGTCAATGTGGCAGTGTGTACAGCCAAATTAGACAATTTGGACACTCTGTACAACTCCCTCTGCCGAGTCATGCTCAGCTGTCTGCCTTGAACTCTCCACTGTTACATGCACCGCCAGCCGGACAGGGCCTTTCTGGAGCACAGGCGTATCATATTTCTCTGCATGGGCACAAACTTTGGCTCAGCACTCTCCCTTCTTACCTTCTTAATTTGGTTTCCCCAGCAACCAGCTCTGTCCAGCAGCTTTGGTCCCAGCTTGTATGAAATCTACATATCCCCCCCCCCAAAAAAAAACATATGGCAGGTCAAGTTGCCTCACATCTGGAACATACTTCACCCCTCTGACTAGCCTTTGTAGCCTTCAAACGACAAGCCCAGACCGAGGGTACACCCTGCCTTTCCCCACTGTTGCTGCTAGTGTCTCATGCATGCATTTCCTGTGCTGATTTTGTGTTTGGTGTGGCTTGTCTGACACACAGTTCTCTTTATTTTTCTATTTCTTTTTCTGAAACCCTCCTGTTATGGATGGTAGAACCAATGTGTATAAGTTCACAACCTTCCAGAACCTGTGCCATTTTCTGTAAAGAACCTTATCAGAACTTTTTTAGGTTCCAGTAAGGTACTGATAATTTTTTGTAGCACTAAATGTGATGCTGGCCCCATCATTTCAGTGGCAGGGCTATCACTTGGTACACCAGTGACCTGGGTTCAAGAACAAGCCTGGGTCATTGGAGGTTGGCCAGAGGGAAGGAGCACTGAGCATTCCAGAGGATGCTGACCCCCAGAGAGGGAGGACCACCATCCTTCACTGCAGTACTGCTACCTGGGTGACCACAGATGACAGTGCAGCGTGGGTGCCAAGTTAGAGGAGAAGACCCTGGCGCGGGATCCACGCTGTGCATCATTTGTGTGTGCATGCGCACTGGTCAACTTAGTGTGCCAGTGTTCTCTTGGGAGGGGGGGCAGAAGAGAAAATGGAAAAAGTGGCCCCATTGCTGGCCTCCCCGGGGACCCTGGTATATCCAGCCAAGCACCTAAACATAGAAACATAGAAACATAGAAGTTGACGGCAGATAAGGACCCCAAGGCCAATCCAGTCTGCCCATTTCTTTTTCTACCTTATAAATGTGCCATCGACCTTTGCTCTGTCAGTGGCCTATCTATTCATACTACTTAGATACATAGACAGTGTCAGCAGATAAGGGCCTATGGCCCACCCATTCTGCCCATTTGAGCTTGTAAGTTCAGTTTATGTTTTCCTAGAAGTCTGTTGCCCCTTACCCCTGACCTCCAGAATTCCTTTATGTCTATCCCATGCATTCTTAAATCCTGTGATTGTTTCAGCCCCCACCCCTTCCTCTGGCAGGGTGTTCCACTTGTCCACCACCCGCTCTGTGAAGAAATTCTTCTCACGCTTCCTCTGAATCGCCCCTCCTCCAACTTCATCCCATGCCCTCTAGTCCTGAACATCTTTTTACTTAAAATAGTGTATTCCTGCACCCTGTTCCTCCCTGTAAGATACTTGTATGTGTCTATCATATCCCTCTCTCCCTCCTCTTCTCCAGGGAGTACATGTTCAGTTGCTTCAACCTGTCCTCATAGGACTTGTGATGCAATCCATGTACCATCTTGTTGCCCCTCCTCTGAACCTTCTCTACCCTGTCTGTGGCCTTAGTAGGTAAGGTCTCCAGAACTGTACACTGTACTCCAGGTGGGGCCTCCACTAGTGTCTTGTATAGTGGAATTATGACCTCCCTTTTCCTGCTGGTGATGCCCATGCCTATGCATCCCAGCATCCTATTTGCTTTACCTGCTGCCTTGTCACACTGTTTCTCTACCTTGAGGTCATCAGAGATGATAACCCCAAGATCCCTTTCCTGCTTGGTGCATGCTATATCCTCACCCCCTAACTGATATATTGTGCCAGGGTTTTTGTGCCCCATATAATATTGTGCCAGGGTTTTTGTGCCCTATATACTCATCTGTATTGCTCCCTTATGCCTATCCCATGCCTGTTTGAAGCCCTGCACTGAATTCATAGCCACCACTTCCTGAGGTAGGCCGTTCCATGCATCCACCACCCTTTCTGTGAAAAAGCATTTCCTCACATTCCCCCTTAATCGGCCTCCCTCTAATCTCATGCTGTGTCCTCTTGTCCTGCTATTTTTCTTATATTTAAACATAACCGACTCTTTCACCTTGTTAATGCCCTTAAGGTGTTTGAATGTTTCGATCATATCACCTCTCTCCTTCCTTTGCTTAAGGGTATACATATTGAGCTCCATTAATCTGTCCTCATATGTCTTCTGATGAAGTCCCTCCACCATTTTGGTTGCCCTTCTCTGGACTGTCTCAATTGGGTTAATGTCCTTGTGAAGGTGTGGCCTCCAGTACTGCACGCAGTACTCCAGAAGGGGCCTAACCAGTGTCTTGTAAAGAGGGATTATTACCTCCCTCTTACAACTTGTGATACCCCTACTAATACACCCTAACATCCCCTAGCCTTACCTACTGCTTTAGAGGTCTGCTTGGATGATTTCAGGTCATCAGTGATGATGATGCCCAAGTCTCTTTCTTCCTTTGTGACTGCCAGCAACTCCCCTCCCAGCCTATAGGTGGCTTCAGGGTTTCTCTTTCCTATGTGCATGATCTTGCACTTCTTTGCATTAAATCCCAGTTGCCACTCTTCTGACCATTTTGCTAGTTTATCTAGATCTCTTTTCATTCTGCCCACCCCATCTGGATCATCTACTCTGTTGCAGATCTTGGAGTCATCAGCAAACAGGCAAGCCTTACCCTCTAGTCCATCTGCAATGTCACTAATGAAGAAATTGAAGAGGACTGGCCCCAGGACTTATCCCTGAGGTACCCCACTTGTGACCTGCATCTCTTCTGACAGTATACCATTTACCACCACTCTCTGTTTTCTGCCCATCAACCAGTTTGCCACCCAGTTGACTAACTTCTGTCCCGCCCTGAGCCTACCCAGCTTATTCATCAATCTTCTATGTGGAACAATGTTGAAAGCTTTGCTGAAGTCAAGGTAGGTGACATCAACTGCTCCCCCTTGGTCCACCACTCTGGTTACCCAGTCAAAGAAATCTATGAGATTAGTTTGACAGGACCTTCCTTTTGTAAACCCATGCTGTCTTGGATCCTGTGCCCTATGGATTCCGGTGTTGCACTATCCTTTCCTTAGGAGTGCCTCCATAATCTTGCCCACTACTGAGGTAAGACTGACTGGTCTGTAGCTCCCTGCCTCCTCTCTGCTACCACTCTTGTGGAGCGGGATCACATGAGCCCTTCTCCAGTCTTCTGGGGTCTCTCCTGTGCTCAGAGACTCACTAAACAGTTCTGCTAATGGCTCTGCTAGTTCCACCCTTAGCTCCTTAAGTACCCTGGGATGTATGCCATCAGGTCCCATTGCCTTGTCCACCCTGAGCTTAGCGAGCTCTTGTAGGACCCTTTTTTTTGTGAAGGGTGTAGTGCTCACCTCTCTCCCCATGTCCAGGGTGCTGAGCTGTGGGCCCTGCCTACCTTCTCTTCAGTAAATACTGAGCAAAGTATCTATTTAGGATAGATGGTTTTACAGGGTCCTCCTCCTCCACGCCCTTTTCTCCCTTTGAGCTTAGCGATATCCCCTCTGGACTTTCTCCTTTCACTAATGTATCTATAGAAAGTCTTGTCACCTTCTTTTACTGTTCGTGCTAGTGTTTCCTCAGTTTGGGACCTTGACTGCCTTACTGCCTTCCCTGCTTCCCTTAGGGCAGTTTAGTATGCCTCCCTATCTTCATCCTGCTGTGTTCCCTTATATTTCCTGAAGACCAGCCTTTTGCCTTTGTCCTTTTCTGCCACTGTATTTGAGAACCAAAGTGGTTTCCTTATTCTTTTGCACTTCCTTTTCTGTCTAACACAATGGGATGTTGCTTCAAGTAGTGCATCCTTAATGCTTGCCCACTTTGCCTGTACCCCTTCACCTGTGTTTCTTTTTGCCAGGGCTAACGTAACTCTGTTGGCCATCTTGTCCAAGTCAGCTCCTCTGAAGTCCCATAATTTTGCCTTGGAATGGGATGATTTAAATGTAGTGGACAAACTGAACCATACCATGTGATGGTCACTGGCTCCCAGGTGACCTTCTACCTGGAGATCTGTGATCCTTTCCCTGTTTGTCAGTACTAGATCTAGGATAGCCTTGTCTCTTATGGGTTGTTGTGCCAGTTGTTTGAGGCCCTCCCCCTACAGGGAATCCACCATGTGTCTAGTTCTGGCAGATGTTCCTGCTGGTATTGACCAATCTGTATCCGGCATGTTGAAGTCTCCCATTATCAGAACCTCCCCTTTAGCTGTCATGTTTTGTATATCTTCTAACAGTTATGTGTGTCTATGTCCTCCCCTGGTCTGGGGCCTGTAGACAACCCCAGTTCTTATGGCTGTCCCATTTCCTGTTTCAGGGTGACCCACAGTTCTTCTGGCTCCTTATGTGTATTCTGAATTGCTGTAGCTTTGATATTTTCATTGACATACAGGGCCACTCCACCCCTTTTTGCACCTCAGTCTCTTCTGAACAGTACATAGCTAGGTACTGAAGTCTCCCAAGCGTGGTTACTGGTAAACCACATCTCACTAATTGCTACTATGTCCAGTTTAGCCTCTGACATTATTGCCTGCAGGTCTCGGATCTTATTTCCCAGGCTGTGAGCATTTGTGTACATGATTTTCCATTGGCCAGATTTCGGTGTGTTAGTTGTTGTGTGAGGTTTGGCATTTCTCCTGTGTGTCAGTATGGGGAGACGGACCTTTTTTCTTACCTGGTGATGCAAATGAACTGCAAACATGTTGAATCCCTGTTTGACCGCTAGCTGAGGGGGGAGGGGTGTTCTTCCCATTCGACATATGGGGTGCTGCACCCCCTCCCCATTTGCTAGTTTAAATATTCTGCAAAGACATCAAACTTCTGCCCCAATGCACTGACTCCATCCTTAGCCAGATGCAGTCAATCAAATTTAAAGAACTTTCACTCCCAGAACTGTTGCCAGTTTCCTACAAATCTGTGTCCTTTTTCCTGGCACCAGCCCTTGAGCCACATGTTTAGCTCCCCTATCTCCCCTTCTCTGACCTTCCATCCATCTGCCCCCCTCTCCCAGACTGACAGGATCTCAGAGAAGGAGATGTCGGATGAAATGGATGATAGTTTGTCACCCAGCCTGGTCAGGTGTTCCTTGGTCTCCACAACTGACCAGCTGGCGAGATCATTAGTTCCTATGTGTACAAGGACGTCAATGTTTTCTCCTGCTTTCTGAACAATTCTAGCAATGCAGTCAGTGTCTCGCCACGCTGATGTACCTGAGAGACATCTGACCATTACCCCTGGCTGGAGATGGGTATCAACTCCCTGAATCATGGAGTCTCCTATGATCAGAAGTTTTTTGGATTTCCTTTTTGCTTTTTTGTTTTGGTTCCTGATTTGGACAAGTTTTGTTGTGCTAGCTCCTGTGCTGCAGTGTCCTCTGCTCCTTTGTTTGATTTCGGAGATAGAGGCAGATACCGGTTTGTAGTGTTTATATGGTTTTTGGAGGTAATATGTTGGAGAGCACAGAGTGATGGGGCACCTGACTCTCATCCTCTGACTCCTGACATTATACACATTCAAGGTTATAGCCCCTCTGCCCTGTACCATGCCCAGGGGATAAACCTTGGGAATGTGTAGGATGGTGGGTGAAAAAAAGGCAGGGCTGGGGGGGGTGCACAAGGGTTCCAGTGGGAGCTGGTGCCAGAGACAGAGGTAGAATAAAATATAAATTGCACATGTATAAGAAACACCATTTATTTTGGAGCTCACTATTCCCGCAGAGGCAGTTTATCTAGAAAGAAGAATAGTGGTGGTGCAGAGACCCAGAAAAAAGACTAAAGATGTAGAGAGGATTCTGTGAGTCGGATCTTTATTAAGTGGTCATACTCACAGTGGTGTTACTCAAAGGCAAAATGGCACTAATTATATTTGCTATAGTACCAGTCCACAGTGTTTTTAGGTTCCTTCCCCTTCACAAATAATAAATTACGGGTAGAAAATGAAGGTTATATGCTGCTACAAATTTGTGACTCATGATGACTTAATGTTTTTGAGATCTGTAGCAAGTAAACAAAACCTTTCATTTTTAGCATTACCAGACCTTGATTTTTCCAAATAAACTACTATGACAAAATTACAGCGCTGGACATGGATTCTGCTTTAAATGTGACACTTTCTCAGCAGTGCTGAGACAGGAAACGTTTGGTAGATTGTGATGGGAGTAGCTGTGTTTATGATCCAAAACCCTGACTGCAGTCATCTGCTCATAATTGACTCAGACAAGAAGCAGACTGTGTGGTTAAAAGATAAACTCAAAAAGAAGCCATAGCTTGCGAGAATCCCTTATAAAACACTTGGGAACTCTTCCATGTTACATGGGTAAACAGTCTAATGAGTGAGGTTCCTGCCACATGTACTGTGGAGGCTTTTAGAGCCTCAGTGAAAACATTTAGTTTTAGCCAGGCCTACTCTGAATTATCCTTTATTACTGATGACTTATTTATTAATTGTTTTATTTCCTTTGGATAAGCATTTGGGGGTTTGTATTTAATAGTTATTTATGCATTTAATTACCATTGTAAAATACCTAGAGCCTTTGGATAGGTTGCTGAAGAAAAACAATAGCTTTGTCTTGTGTTGCAGAGACAATCTGAATTGTAAGCCACGTTACAACAGTGCACAGTAAGGGCTGGGCTGGCTTGTGACCAGAACGCAGTGCAGATGCCTTGTCTTCAGTGTTTTAAAACAATCGTGTAGCTCCCTTCTCCTGCTAGACTTGCAGCTTGCAAACAAAAGAATGGTGCACACACCAGATACTGGAAGACTAGATACTATTTACTGGTACAAGAGACAGGGTATACCATTAGAATGGAGACTTAAAATTGTTGCCGCAACAGGGGCGACAGTTAAAGGGGTGATTTTAATTTTAGATCACCCCCCACTGATGCTGCCCTGTGCACCCACACTGTTACTACCCCCTCCAGGGCATGCCTGTCGCAAAGGAGGATATATGTATTGGGGGGTGTTGGGGGTGGAGCCCCTCACATGAGACAACTGTTTCCTGGGAGGGTGTTTCGACACTGTAACTCCTGGGAAACGTAATGTCTAATGCTCTAATGCTGGGGAGACAGTGACACACCGACCAACCACTCCTATGTATTGCGATGCTCTGTGGCTTCTTCAGGGGGAGGGGTTGGAGTGTAAGCATGTGATTTTTATAGCATGAACAATTATTGTAAACAAGTGCAAACAGACAATTAATTAAGTGCAAATGTGCAGTCAATCAAATGTTTAAAAAAACACATAAAGATGCTTACAATTAAGACATGTGCTGGTGAGTTAATAAAGTGAATCCATGACATATAAAAAGTTTTTTTAACAATATTCAAAAAATGATTAAAAATAACAGCTCCTAGAGAATGCCATGATATTGCAAGTGGCTGCTCAGGGAAAATGGGGAAAGGGGAGGGAGTAAAGCAGGAGATAGCAAAAACATACTGTATGAATGATTATTATTTTGTTTTCATTAAATTGTCCGTTCACCTTAAAGTCCAAAATAAAACAGTTTTAGATGGACCAGAAATGGGGCTGGGGGAAGGTAAATGGAGGGAACTATGGAGCCCAGTGCATCTCAAAATAAAATTTATTATGTGTGAAATATGGGTGAACCTGAGCAGCAACTATTGTCTTATTAAATATATAAAACGTATCATTTGTTTTGTATCTCATATTACATAACATGGAAAAATACTCTGTAAGCATGTAGAAGGCAGAGATAAGAATAGATTACAGTTAATCAAGACTTAAGCAGCAGACAAGAAAACATTATAGAAATGTACACTTATTAAATAGAAACTCTGGTAAAGAGGAGTGGAGCAGCAGAATGTTTGTGGGGGGACTGGGAAAGAGAAATGGCGCAACCAATTATCACAGGCTGGAACAGTAATCTTTCCCCTCAGGTAGCCACTGCAAATCCTCTGTGAAGGGCTGGTGCCTGGAAGGGGGGCAGCTAGCCCCAAACACACACACACACACACACACAGAAATCTAACAATTCCAGCATACAATGACAGACATGCACTAAACCACTATGACATCAAAATGAAGTGCAAAATGCAGATTTTAATGGTTAAGTGCCAAAATGCTCTAGCTGTAGCCCAAACTCCCTGGCAGCTGTGTGCAAGGGGGGGGTTCTCATGGCCACCATGCCCCACCATTGACCTGTAGGGGTGGTTGCATATTGGGGTACACTAGGTTCTCCCCCTGTGGACATGTTGCTGCCCTGGAATGGTGTGCAGCACCCTTGTGCATGGGTGCAGCATGGGGTGCACCCTCCCCCAGCCTGCACCTGGCACACAACTTCAAGTGCAGCTAGGGGATCCAGTGTGCAGGGCACTAGTGCACCCCTGGTGAATGCCACAGAGGGTCCACTGCATGGCCTTCCCACATAGGGTTGCCTTCAAACCTCTTTTAAGTGACACATAGGCATTGCTCCCATTAGTGAATCGTGGCCATTGATTGGTTGGTAGTGGTGGTACCTGTTATTCAGAGCTGATAGACATACTAGAAGTGGTGGCGTAGCCATTTATGTTAAGGATAAGTTCACAGTCACTACCATCGATTCCACCTCAATCACCAATGGTTTTGAATGTCTGCCTATTAAAATTGAAATAGCTCCATCATTGGCTGTCTGTGTCATAGGATTCTACAGACCCCCATCCTCGAGGTTGCAGCTCCTGTCCCACCTTTCATCTACTATGGTAACTGACACCTTGGAAACTATTATAATAGTGGACCTTAACTATGATTGGCTGTCCAATGCCTCACTTCCACTCAAATCCTTCTGCGACACCCATGGGCTTACCTTACTTATTAGTGAGCCAACACGCATCAATAAGAAAAACCCTATGAAAAGCACGTTACTGGACGTTCTTCTAGAAAGTAAACCTCATTCCTTCTCCCATGCTGGGATTTTCTCAGCTGATGTTAATGACCATTGTATTATCACTGCCATAAGGGCAGCCCCTAATCTGCCATCTTCAGCCAAGTTCTCCACCAAAATATCAAACTTTGACCCACCTGCATACATCAGTGAACTGAAAGCCTCCCTGCTTTGGCAGGGCTTCTATTTAGCCAAATCAGTAGAATCAGCATATGCCATTTTCCATGAAATTGTATCTAGTGCCCTCAACACCCATACACCCCTGGTCAAAACCCGTGTCAAGGCCAGGAGGTGCCGTTGGTTCACTGCTGAGCTCAAGACGGCACTATTAAAAAGGGACAAGCTCTGGAAAATAGCTCACAGATCCAATAAAACAGAAGACTGGTGTCTCTTCAGATCAACCAGAAACTCCTGCACTAAGCTAATCAGAGAGGCCAAGGCCAATTTCTATCGTGCTGAACTCGACTCTGCCTCTAATTGCCCTACCAAGTTTTGGTCCACGATAAAAGAATTATCTGGTCATACTACAAGTAACACGCTCCCCACAAAATGATCTTGGACAATGTAACTATCAACAACAAAAAAGAGATGTTACAAGCCTTCAACAATCATTTTGCCACTGCCGGTCTAGCATTTGATAATTCGCCTGCATGTAGCCTGCATTCTTAGCCTACTATGCAACCTTCGGTATCTAACTCCACTAAAGCAGTCTTTTCCTTCTCCCCTGCATCCCTAAAAGAGGTTTAAGATCTTCTACTCCAGCTGGATTCCAGAAAAAATATAGCGCTGACACCTTTGATCCGCACTACCTAAAGATAGCCTACCGTATCTTGGCTGTACCTATTACGCATCTTTTCAATCTATCTCTTTCACAAGGGACCATCCCTCACATATGGAAAACCGCACATTACTCTGTTATTCAAATCTGGGGACCCGTCTGATCTAAATAATTATAGACCAATCTCCCTCTTCCCCATTTTATCAAAACTATTGGAAAGGATTGTGAATGCCCAATTGAGATCTTTCATAGATAATACAAATCTGCTAAACCCCATGCAGTCTGGCTTCAGATCCAAACATAGTACGATCACGGCCCTGGCCAAGGTGATAAATGACTGACAACATGATCTAGAGAACAAAAAATTTGTCTGTGCCATTTTTTTAGACCTAACCAAGGCATTCAACACTGTTGATCACAGCCTACTCCTATCCTCACTAAAAGAAATTGGCCTTGACCCTACCTCCCTGCATTGGTTTGATGACTACCTCATGAACAGACACCAGCAGGTCAAGGCTGAAGGTGAACTTTCTATTTCCAATCCGTTAAAATGAGGTGTCCCGCAGGGCTCCATTCTGGGGCCACTTCTATTTACTATCTACATAAACAATATAGACACTACCACCAAAGAGGCAAAAATCTGTCTGTTCGCAGATGACAGGGTGATTTACCTGAGCCGCATAACGCCTGAAACTGCCTGCAGAGACCTATAGGCCAACTTCAACCTACTGCAACACCAGCTAATAGAAAAAAAGCTATTGCTTAATGCCCAAAAAACAAAAGCGATGCTTTTTTCTCTCCTGTTAATAATGTGTCATACCTTGCTGTTGTTGGTACCATCCCTCCCATCTCCACTCTTTTAGGGGAAAATTTGGAATTTGTACCAAAATTCAAATATCTGGGGGTCTGGTGAGAGCACAAACTTTCCTTTGTGGATCATCTGGAGGATCTGTTAAAGAAACTGAGGCAGAGACTTGCTCTTTTTTTCAGGATTAACCGCCTACTAACTACAGAGGCTAAGAAGCAGCTTGTCCAGTTCCTCTCCTTAATTGACTATGCTGACTTTATCTACAGTCAATGTGCTTCCTCTTACCTTGGTAAACTGGACATACTATATCACAGAGCCCTTTGCTTCGTTACTGGTCTCCCCTTCTCCACCCACCACTGCCTCTTATATGCAGCTGTGGGATGGATCTCCTTACAGTATACACGCAACAGGAATATGGCTGATTGGACATACAGTGCTATTATTGGTAAACGTCCGCAGTATATTGCTGATTGTCTGCCTCCCAGTGTGCCTGGAACTTATGCTCCAAGAAGTTGTTCCCTGCTCTCTCTAAAAGTGCCCAGGGCTGCAACGCGCTTTGGGAGAACCGCCATAGGTTTTGTACTGCCATCGTTATGGAATGAGCTTCAGAAATCTCTGAAATTAAAGTCTCCTGTCAGTCTTGCTGTATTCAAGACTTTGTACGCAAAATATATCATAGAAGCCTGTAATGGCTTCAAACAACCATAATTCGCTCATGCCTACTCCTCTCACACCCCCTATTTCACTCTTCACTTCACGCAACTTGCTCCTGCTTCTCTTACCAACCTAACATCCTCAGACCTCACTTAAACACCTGTACACCTGCTTATCCCCCAGCCTATCAGCCTAAACCCCCCCGGTTCCATTACCCTAACCTCAAACCCCTTCCCCTCGTCAGCCACATTCTTACACCGCCCGCCTTTGTCGTAATATGTATGGTTTGGAAACTGCCAATGTATTACCTTTCTTCTGCAGCAGTCTCCCTAGCCTCTTTTACTGTTGTCTAAAACATGCCTTTTCCTCTTCATGCATACTACCCATGTATATATTACCTGAATTCAGTATTATTCATTATGTGATAGATATGTGATGCAGGTTCTCCTGCACTGTTGTATACTTTCATTTTCTGTTATATTAATTGTATATTGTTATTTGACCTTGTGTAATGCAGGTCCACCTTGCAAATGAGCTTGCTCAATGGTGTCCGCCTGGATAAAAAAAGATTTTAATTGATTGATTGATTGATTGATGGATGCTATATTGAACAATTATGTGAATTTGACACTGTTTTGATATTTTCATAATTTGCTGGCATTGTGTGCAATATATGAGTCTGTATGGCATTAGGAAGCCCATTTTTCCAGTACAGTGGGTATTTTTTGGCCATAATAGAAGTGGGTTAGCATTTCTAACTTTAACATTTTAAGAATTTAAAAAATTATACCATGAAAGGGCTTATCAACTCCTCTCCCAGTTTAATGCCTCAAGAAACAAGGAGCCCCCACACCTGTTTATGTAATTTGCACCTAACATGGGCTGCTCTAATCTTAGTTACATAAAATGCACAACCATTTACAACTAGAGATGCAGCAAATTATAAATCCGCCCGCAAAGTGGACGCGAAGTGACCAGTTTGCGTCCGCGCAGCACAACATGAAGTGGACCCTGTAAAGTGCTCATTTCCCGTTATTCATTACCACTTCGCATTCTCATTATGCCTTAATGCGAAGTAAGGCGAAGTGAGAAGAAAATAGGCACATCACACGGCCTGCAGTACTGTAAGTCACATGCTTTAGCCAGGCAGGAAGGAAGTGAGTCAGAGAAGCAGTTTCACTTTCTCCTTTGCATTTGTACAGGGAGAAAGCAAAATTGTTTTGTGAGAGGAGTTTGCTTGGCTCTTGGAGTTGTTACTGCCAATCCAATTCAAACAGCTTTTTTTAAAAGCTGTTTTATTTAGCGTTTGTATTGTGTTAGTGTTTTTTGGTTAGTGAATTTTTTGTATAAGTTTTGTTTTTGTTTTGTGTGTGTGACTGACTGACTGACTCTGTGTGTGTGTGTGTGTGTGTGTGTGGTCCCATGGACCCAGGAGGATGGAGGGTCAGGTTGGAGTCAGGGAAGGCGAGTCACTGGCATGTGGGAGCATTAGGAGGAGAGGAGTGCAGACCCGTGGGGGGCGGGGTGGTCATGTTATGTTGGACCGCTCCAGACTCTTGGCCAGTGTTGCTTCCCCCGCAGAAGCAACAGGAGCAGCAGCAGCACCAATGCCACCGGCTGTTGCTCATCCACCTTCTCCACCACCACCACTAGCAGAAGCTGTTGAGGCTCCAGCAGCACCCCCTCCACAGCAACAGGAGGTGGCCCCGGCAAGGATGGTGGTGGGACTCGTGTCCACCAAGCGCTTACTGTGTCTGGTCCCCCCCACAGCTCCCCAGTGTGGGATTTTTTTCAATTGTGTTGGGGGAGACAGCACAGTGGTGCAGTGCCATGTGTGTGGTGTGCTGGTGAGCCGTAGTCCTCCTGGGACACATTTGGGGACTGGTGGCCAGTGCACCTACATGATGAATCACCACAGGGCAGAGTGGTAGGCTGCCATGGAAGGGGCAATGTGTCCACCTGCTGGCCCTTCCATGGCAGTGGCCAAGGGTGCTGCTGGGGTGGAAGATGTGCCTCGCAGCAGTCACCACCGCAGCAGGAGAAGGAGGGCTACATCAGGTGCTCCACCACTACCACCACCACCGCCACCACAGCCACCAGCATCACCCTGTCCACCACCAGCCCCACTACCTGGATTACCTGCTGCAGTGGACCCCGGCACAGTCCCTGTTAGCCAGGCTGACCTCCTCCTGGTGTGGGCAGCACTGGAGAAAAACAACAAGCATTTCATTCATTTGGAGCAGCAGGTTACCAGAGTAGAAGCACAACAGCAGCAAATACTTTCAGTGCTGCACCTGCCGCTGGACCACGATGGCATCCCACGGCCATAGTAAATCCAGGTATTGTTTTCTGCCCCCCACACACCCACCCCCTGACTCCACCCCACCCCACCCCACTACTGTGTTGCACTTTTGTTGTGTGTTTTTTGTTATTATTAAATCATACACATTTTCCCCTCCAAGGGAATCTTTCTTGCACCACACAGTGTAATACATTTTTTTGAAAACAATGCTAAATGCATTAAAGTGAGTCATGTGACAGAGGCATTCCCATTCTGAAAATCTGCCCACATTCTGCCTCCCTTCTCAGCAACATTAGGACATGATGGCAGGGAGAGCACATGTACATACTCCTTACAGTGAATATTGGAATGTGCAGGTTTGCGAATGTTTCTTTATGTTAATGGTCAGTTTGTTGTGAAATGTGTGGCCACATTTCCAGTAAGAACAGCCTTGGTAGTGGAAACTACCCACATTCCACCACAAAGTGAACCTTATAACATTAGGAAACATTGCTTGGGATAGCTGCTGGACATTCAGTATAGTGAAGCAGGCACCTGCGCTTCCCCCGCCATCACGTCTTAACGTTGCTGAGGAAGTGTGGCACAAATGTGGGTTGCTTTTCAGATTGTTAATTCCTCCATCATGTGACTCACTGTAATGAAATTATGGGTGGTTTTCACAGACATATATAGCACTCTGTGGAGCAAGAAATATTCTAGTGGTAGTAATGTCCCCACATATTAGTTTATGTGCATCACCATAACTATGTAATGTGCTGACTGCCTGTAAAGCAGCAGCGCAACAATCTGTTGATAACTCTGACTTATATTTTTTAATGCTACGTTACAACTTCCTTTACTTGCATCCTGACTGACTGGAATGATACAATAATTTGCAGTAGTTGAGTGTGCTGTACTACCTTTTTTCATGTGTGAAATAATGAAAGGAGCATTCCTTTTAAATTGGTGCTGCTGACAGTGAGTGTGACCAGGTCTTTTTCATTGTTTTCCTGTTTTTCTCCACCACATCAAGTAGTTGTCATATATAACTTCTGTTGTTAACTAACAGTTATGCCATCAGTCAGTGTTTTATACGACAACACAGAACAATAGTTATTGAAAAGCAGCTGCAAATAAACACAAAGCAGGTCGGAACAATATTGGAAGACGTGCACATTTTGTTTTCATGCATGAAAAAAGTAGGAGTAAGAGAAGCAGACAAATTGTGAGAAGAATCGTATCATTCAAGTCACTGATGATTTGCATCTAAATAGTGGTTGCTGTGACAATTTAAAGTAGCATAGAAAAGTACAGTTCAGAACTGTGAGGACGTTCTTGCAGTGCTGCTCTAATTGTAAAAATGTCACTATGACATCATGACTATGAGCTCACAGCAACAATCACAGAACACACAAAAGTGGCACAGAGTCCCTAGATTTTTTCTGCAGGGCCACAATACATCCTCCTTGTGTGCAGAAAATTGACAAGTGGTAACGAAGTGAAAAGAGACTGTTTCAGCACATACAAGGTCCACCAGAATTAATAGCACACTCAGTCATGCATGCAGTGGTGGCACAGAGTCCCCAGATTTTTTCTGCAGGCCCACAATGCGTCCTCCTTGTGTGCAGAAAATTGACAAGTGGTAACAAAGTGAAAAGAGACGGTTTCTGCACATACCCCATCCCCAGTATAAAATGATGACTGTGAGGTTTGTGTTGTTGGTCCAATGTGTTGTGCGAGATGATTCAGCTAAATGAAATGTGATCATCTCAACTGGATTGAAAGGTGCGCTTTGGATGTACACTAATAGTAACCTTGATGAGTAGATATATATATATATATATATATATATAGATATATGGTTGTGTATTTTGTAGGTGATGATGAGGGGGTTGAATTTGACATGGACATGTATTCATGCTATTGTTCTGCATCATACGGGTGACTCCAAACTGTTACTGTGCACATTCCAGTGCTCAATGAGAATCTTTTGCACTTAAATGGAAACAGATAACTCTCAAGCACATGAAGGTAAGCATTTCTTTTTTTTGTGGGTGGGGGGATCATATTTTCAGTTTTGTCTAAAATGGTTTCATCAGCATCCTTCTGGAGTCTGGTTGTTAATGATGGTCATGGTCATCTAATGAAACGACTTCTGCATGTTGCATGTGTGCTCAAGCTCAGGTCAGGGGAGGGGTGTGCCTGATGTTGAAGAACTTTTTAGATAAGGCCACTTTGACAGAACAACAACATATCATGAATTTTCCTAAAAAAAGAAATGAATGACTTCTTAAAAGTTACAACTTCATTGTTATGTGTGCCTCCCTGGTTCTCAAATCTCAATCCATATTGTCAAGTTACATTTCAGAGCCACATCTTGTCAACTACTAAGACAACCTGTTGTGTGAAATATTTGCAGCAGTCTTTACAAAGCAATGAAATGGATGAAATAAAATCTTCATACTTACCAGAATGGATTTCACATGGGCATTACATTGGTTTCTCTCTGTACGGTATAACTACAGCATCTTTCCCAACGAGTAATAGTGATGGAGCCTGTTTTTGTTCTCCTGTAAAAGAAACAAAAGGAGTATACTGTATGTGTTTTGTCACTGCGGCTCTGAAAAGCTACAGAAAACAAAACAAACAACTTAAGGAAGTGAGGCAGCATAACAAACATGACCGCGCATACTCACTTTATGGTTTAAATATTAATAAGCTGGTGGTGATGGTGCACTGGTAGACTGGTGGTCCATGGGGGGCAGACAGACTCATGGTGGCAGATTTGAATAACATCAGTCCCGGTGGTGGTGGTGGTCCATGGGGGGCAGACAGACTCATGGTGGCAGCAGACTTGGATAACATCAGTCCCAGTGGTGGTGGTGGTCTGTGGGGGGCAGACAGACTCATGGTGGCAGACTTGGATAACATCAGTCCCAATGGTGGTAGTGGTTCGTGGGGGCAGACAGACTCATGGTGGCAGCAGACTTGGATAACATCAGTCCCAGAACTGGTGGTGGTGGTCCATGGGGGGCAGACAGACTCTTGGTGGCAGACCTCCGTAACATCAGTCCCAGTGGTGGTGGTCTGTGGGGGGTAGACAGACTCATGGTGGCAGCAGAGTTGGATAACATCAGTCTTGGTGGTGGTGGTGGTCCATGGGGGGCAGACAGACTCATGGTGGCAGCAGACCTGGATAACATCAGTCCCAGTGGTGGTGGTGCTGGTCCATGGGAGGCAGACAGACTCATGGTGGCAGCTGACATGGATAACATCAGTCCCGGTGGTGGTGGTGTTCTGTGGGGGGCAGACAGACTCATGGTGGCAGACTTGGATAACATCAGTCCCAGTGGTGGTGGTGGTTCATGGGGGGCAGACAGACTCATGGTGGCAGCAGACTTGGATAACATCAGTCCCAGAATTGGTGGTGGTGGTGGTGGTCCATGGGGGGCAGACAAACTCTTGGTGGCAGACCTCCATAACATCAGTCCCAGTGGTGGTGGTCTGTGGGGGGTAGACAGACTCATGGTGGCAGCAGAGTTAGATAACATCAGTCTTGGTGGTGGTCCATGGGGGGCAGACAGACTCATGGTGGCAGCAGACCTGAATAACATCAGTCCCGATGGTGGTGCTGATCCATGCGAGGCAGACAGACTCATGATGGCAGCAGACTTGGATAACATCAGTCCAGTGGTGGTGGTGGTCTGTGGGGGGGGGTAAACAGACTCATGGTGGCAGCAGACTTGCATAACATCAGTCCCGTGGTGGTGGTGGTGATGGTCTGTGGGGGGGTAGACAGACTCATGGTGGCAGACTTGCATAACATCAGTCCCGGTGGTGGTGGTGGTTCGTGGAGGGCAGACAGACTCATGGTGGCAGCAGACTTGGATAACATCAGTCCCAGTGGTGGTGCTGGTCCATGGGAGGCAGACAGACTCATGGTGGCAGCAGACTTGGATAACATCAGTCCCGGTGGTGGTGGTGGTCCGTGGGGGGCAGACTTTTGGTGGCAGTCTTACATAACATCAGTCCCGGTGGTAGTGGTGGTGGTCCATGGGGGGCAGACAGACTCATGGTGGCAGACTTGGATAACATCAGTTCCAGTGGTGGTGGTGGTTTGTGGGGGACAGACAGACCCATGGTGGCAGCAGACTTGGATAACATCAGTCCCGGTGGTGGTGGTGGTCAGTGGGGAACAGACAGACTCATGGTGGCAGCAGACTGGGATAACATCAGTCCCGGTGGTGGTGGTGGTCCGTGGGGGGCAGACAGACTCATGGTGGCAGTAGACTGGGATAACATCAGTCCCGGTGGTGGTGGTGGTCCGTGGGAGGCAGACAGACTCATGGTGGCAGCAGACTGGGATAACATCAGTCCCAGTGGTGGTGGTGGTCCGTGGGAGGCAGACAGACTCATGGTGGCAGCAGACTTGGATAACAACATTCCCGGTAGTGGTGGTGGTGGTCTGTAGGGGGTAGACAGACTCATGGTGGCAGCAGACTTGGATAACATCATTCTGGTGGTGGTCTGGGGTGGGGGGGCACATCGCCTTTTAAATACTGCAGTTAAAACCTGCCAACATTAACCACATCATCATCCTCATAAAGAAAACTACCCTCACAGTCATCGATGTCTGAAGTCTGACTACTGGGAAATTCTTTCTCCATTGTGTCATCATCTTTGTCAGTGGTGGACTGTTTCAGGCAGCCACTGCCATTGCCACCAGGATGCTCCATTTCCACATCAGCAAGACCACCATGACTAGGCCGGGGTACGAATACCGAGGTTGCAGTCTGTGCAGGTATGTGCCTCTCATTCATTTTAATGAATGTTAGCAAACTAACATTTGCAGGAGACAAGTTTGCCTGAGGATCCCTGACTATTGCTCCTGCTGAGCCGAATAATCTCTCAACACTTACACTGGAGGGTGGGCATGTGAGGTACTTCAGTGCCACTGCAGTCAGCTCTGGCCATTCACTTACTTTTACACTTCAGTAAAAAAGAGGATCTTCTCTTATTGTCAGATGCCTCTTTTCAGACAAATATGACTCAACCATTCTCTGTGCCACACTAAGTCCAGTTGTTGATGCATCACCGTGTTCCCCAGAATCATTGATTTCACAAATACTCACTTGGGACAAAGCATCCCAAAGTGGGTTGACGCCAACCACTTTGGATGACAGATCCCCAGGAACTACAGTCCCCTTACCCTTGCATGATATGCATGCTGGTCCTCCAGCTACACCTTCAGCTGGATTATGCTGCTGATGTTTGCAAACCTTGGAACATGACTTCTGTGCTCCATGAACCAAGTGAACCAGTTGACCGCTGATATTTTTTACCTGTTCAGGTCCTCCCTCCAGTACTGATGCAATTCCACATTTGTATCGTGGGTCCAGCATTGTTGCCATGGCAAAGTTGTCACTATGCTGAATGCTCACAATGTGACGATTCTGGTCGAATACTGTCAGCATGTTTTGCAGCAACATACTGCTACCACCGTCTCTGGCAACATCAAGGCTATGCTGTACATTCACCAATGTCTGCCTCAGCACCCGCAGCAGTGGAATTGATTGGCTAATGGAGGCATACTCACCACTCACTGTCTGTGTGGCATGTTCAAAAGGCTGCAAAATTGTTATTACAGAGTCCATGAGGCGCCACTGTTCAGTCGTCATAGACATGGAGGCCCCAGAACTGTTACGGTTAGTATGCATAACAAGATATTCTGAGATGGCTTTGAATTGTTCATATAACCTCTCTGCCATGCATAACGTGGAGTTCCATCGGGTGACAACTTCCAGCTTCAAGCGGTGCTGAGGCAGGCTGTTTTGCATCTGCAACTGCCACAGTTGGTCACAGGCCTTTCCAGATCTTGAAATGTAAGAGCAGATATGTTGTGCAATGGTCATCATTTCCTTTATGTCAGGGTGCTGCAGAAAGTCCTGAACCACATGATTTAAACAGTGGGCCATGCATGGAACATGAAAAAAAAACACCATTCGTGATGCATTTCCCCACATTTCACCCATTGTCACTTGCTATGAACCCAGCTCTCAGGGACAGAGGGTTTAGCCATCTGTCATTTTCAGTCAGTATCATGTCCAACATGTTATCATCAGTGTGTGAACAGGTCACACTGTGCATAGCAATTGTTGCATGCTGGCAAATTCCAGGAAGATTGCTACCGCGACAATCCACCTCCCTGCACTGATTATTCACACTACCATCATCACAAACAACCCCCTGCTCCTGCGCCCAGTGTGCAGTTATACACAGATATGAACTCCCCGCTATTTTGCCACTTGTCCACATATCCATACTTAAATGGAAGAATGGGGAGGAGGAATGTTGAAGGGCATGTCTTACTGAGTCTGAGACAGTGCGGAACAAGTCGGGAACAACACGGGTAGAAAAGTATGTCCTGGATGGGACTTTCCATTTTGAACAGGCACGGACAGCAAACTGCCAGAACCCAGAATTCTTCACAAAGGAGAAGGGCAAAAGATCGATTGCCAGCATTTCTGCTACAGCAGCATTAAGTTCACGTGACACTGTATGATTGGGGGGTACTTCAGCTTATGCACAAAAACACTCTGTAACATGGGCTGACAAACATTTTACATGGGGTGTGTTGTTGGTCACAAATGGTTGTGCTCTGTCATGAATGGCATTGGCAGGGGGTGGAGTGTGGACATTTGATGAAGACGGTTGCACAGGTGATGATGACAAACCCAGAAATTATGTTATTTTTACAGATTTGCCAACTGGGGTTGATGTACCTCTTGCACTAGACATACTGCATTCACCACCACCACCACAAAAACTGCTACTCTCACCAGCACTGGACAACATTTCAAAGTCATTATGGTCCTCCACCTCATCATGCCTGTAGCAATCCTCTGCTCTTATTACCACACTACTGTACACATTTAATTTCCTACTGGGCTTAACAGTCATAGAAGGGGATAACATGCTGGCTATGGCTGCCGGTGATATGGGTGAATACCCCAGTCTGGTATTAGCTACCAGCTTGTGCTGGGTCCACAGAGCCAAGTGCCTATTCTTAGGATGCATATGCTGTCCTCCTGTCCCAAGATGGATCCCCTTTATACATTGACTCACATGCACATGGCAAATCTGGCAGATTGCAACTGAATCATCATTTGCATCTTGAACAAAAAAATCCCAAACAAGGGACTGTGATGCTCTACTTTTAACATGTCCATGATGATGTGGCTTATTTAAGTCTGTTATTTTAAGCACTGAAGCGGGGGAGGCACGTGATGTTTCTGGCACTGCACACCTGGACTGCAACTGACCACCACGACTACCTATCATATTGATTACTGGGCCGTCATCATCATCATCCACTAAAACCGGTAAATCACAAGTTTTTATGGGGAGGGGGGAGTCCTGCAAACTGATTCAGACATAGCCACTTTTAATTTCTTTTTCTCAGGTTCCCAACTGGGGTCAATTACATCATCATCATATTCATCAATGTCACTGTCTCACACATCCACATCTTCTGCTTGGATGCTAACACGTGGACTGCATGTTGCAACAACAGCAACATCATCATCATCACATTCATCATCAGCATCTACACCACCATCACCTGATTTTTTCCACCACACTGTGAATCACTGAATGGAAAATGCATGACGTTAAGTGCCACGGTGGATGAAATATCACATTGTATGCTGTCGTCGACATGATCATCAGAATCAGGTTCAGTTAATGGGATGTTGCTGGGAAGTATGATATCATGCATGCTGTCACTCAGTTGCACTGCTTAACACTCAATATGTTTGGATACGGTACACTGGTCAGAATTAGAACTTGACACAACAATGCTAATACTACCTCCACCACCACTAACACCAGTAACACTAACACCACCGGCTGGGAAAACATCATCTCCTCCAACTATCAGTGAAGCTACTGATTGGACTGTGAAAAACATTGCAGGAGAAATGCCTTTCCTCACATTAGCAATGCACTTCTCCATCCACGTACTACTACCCTCCCAAAGACCCTCTTACTGCCAACATTGCCATGGCCAGAAACAGCTTTACTTGCACATTTCTTCGCAGGCATTTTGGTGGATCAACCACAAATATTATTACCAAATTCAGACTTTGGTATATTCACTTTCTGACTGGAGGAACACTGGCTGCATCTTGAAGCAAAATAAACAACTGTGGCTTCGGCAACAGATAAGAGACTACTGTGTTGTGACTCTGTCATGGAATTAAAACAACTTCAGTAACCAGTGGTGCTGATGGGGTCATAAAAACAATCCTGTCTGGTAAAAAATACCTTTTTAATGTGGGGGTGGGGGGGCACTGAATACAGACAGTGCTGCTTTTTATGGCACAACAAGCAGCAAAACCAAGAACAGAGAACATGATCGCAGTACAAAATCAGGCAGCTGCAGTGGATAGCAGGTTCACACTACTGAGCTTAGTTGCACTTACACTAATCTGTGTCACAAATTTGAAAAAGTGTATATTTGATGCACGCAACACTGCACACACAGCGCAGAACACTTTGTGTACAATGCTGAATGAGGAATGTGATGCAAATGCAAAAGTTCAGTGTACTGCCACGTAATGTAAATTTGTAATTTAAACAACCTGACCTTATGAAATGCTGCACCACATTCACACAACAAACAGCAAGAAAATTTGTACTATTACTGACAATTTTACTATATGTACAGCAACACAGTCAGTTATATAACAAAAATATAATCAAAACACAAAGAAATCACTAGTTCTCCAACTTAAATCTAGCTACACACAGATATGCCCCCCCACACAGCACCCTTACTGTCTTTCACCACACACACTCAATGTTGTAAATTTACATTCAAAATCCACACACAAACAAAAATGCTTGATGATGTGAGCATCCTACAATCGATGAACTACAGTTGGATCCCCCCCAAAAAAGCAAAAATGCTTTTTGAACAGCTTTTAAAAGATTCCTACAGACAGCTATCAGAGCACACTGTCTCCTACTCCTTCCTACTCACACCACCCCGAACTGAGGCTGTGCAGATCAATACAGAGCCCATGTGACCTGAACTCCCATGAATCACTGCAAAATCTGCCATCGGAGCTCAAAAACAAGGCGAAGTGAACTGCCACCAATGTACTTCACCTTAAAATTGAAAGAGTAGTGACCAATGGAGGCAGAGTAATGCAAAGTCACTGTTTTCAATGCACTTCACATTCCTCATTATAATGCGAAGTACTCCACTTCACGTTGCAGAGCACTGTGCAAATCCGCCTGTGCTCCGCAAAATGCTTCATGGAGTGGATTGAGCCCACTTCACCCACCACTATTTGCAACTGTTGAGATCTCTGTTGAAGTTATAGCAAGGTTAAGTTGTTAAGTTATGGAAAGGTTAAAATGAGTATTCTAGCTACTAGCTATTGTGTTTCTCCTTTTTCTGTACGGGCTGTAAGTACGTGGGGTCCTTGACTTAATTTATATCAAAGGATCTCAGTAAATCTGTCTGCTGATTGAACAAGGCAATTCTGCCACCCTGAAATGTTTGCTGCATTTGATTTCAGCCTGGCGGAACATCACATTTTACTGGGATGTTTTTTCTTTTCCATTGCTCAATATTTCCTTAGAATTTCAAATCCCCTGCTGTTTGACTATTGGGCTGTAAAATTCACAATAATGCTGTGCTATTATCATAAACTGCATCACTGTGTTTGCATTTATCAGAGCAGGCTCCTATATTCCCAACTGTCACACAACATGTAAGACATGAGGTTCCTGTGGGTCTGCTATTCAACTCTTGCACAGGCATTAAAGGGAGATAAGCTTGTAGAGAATGTCTCATGCTCCAGGGCTTTCTCTGATAAACAGTTCACTCGCTAGCCCTTTATGTCATTAAAAAATCTTGACCAGACTCTTCCGTTTTTTGATTCTTGGAAGTATTTTATGGATGCCAGCTAGTATAAAGGATCAAATGCATCCTGAACCTACACCATTCCCTGATTTCATTGGATGATCTCTGAATGATACCAAGCAGGACAGGCTGCCAAAAAGGTATAGCCAAATATTTAATGAGCCAGTTGAACTACCCACTCCCTCATTTATACTAGTGCAGTCACTGCTTTGGAGGCCTTGTGAGTTGTAGGTTCAAGTCCTGCTTCCTCATCTTTCAGATAATGGGATAATCAAAGTCTACAGTGTCTGGTGGCAGAGCCTGTGACGTTAACCATTATAGGGATGCCCAATGCCCTAGGATCACCACTCCTGGAATATTACAGCATGTTCTAACAGGTGTAGGGGAGGTGGTGGGAGGGTTGAGGGTCTCTGTGACAAGGGGCATGCATTCATCATATCAGGGTTGGATTACTGCAGGGCATTTCATGTGGGCTTGTCAGAAATACTAATTCACTGAAAGCATCTAGCTCACAATGCTGCAGCTTGTGTTCTCTCTGGGACTCAACACTGCAATCATATAATGCAAGTTTTGAAGAGGTTGCACCAGATACTAGTTAGCTGATAGATCAGTCTTAAGGTGATATGACTGGTTTATAAAACCTCACATAGGGTCTGCTCTCCTTTCTGCAGGGGTTTAAATAATTGATTAGCACTTTTTTTCTTAGGACAATACTAACTGTACAGAAAGCATTTATATAGGTTTTCTAGAAGTGTTGTTTGCTAAGCACAGTGAGGGAAGTGCTATGCATTTTCACAATGTTTTGGAACTTTTATGAGCAAAACGCTAATCAATTTTTAGAGTTAAATAAAACCCTGTTTCTGACACCTTGTACCCTGCCCTTCTTTCCACCCCACTTGTAATGTCCTCTCCCAGCTCTTGGTAGACATCTTTTGTAAACTAAACTATAGACTTCAGTGTTTTTAAATGCTGGACCTAGGGATCAATCTTTGCATTCCTGGTCTCAGAATCTGCAGCTCTAACCATTTATCTAGAAGGAAATCCTTGTA
This sequence comes from Neoceratodus forsteri, assembly GCA_016271365.2. Lineage (NCBI taxonomy): Eukaryota > Metazoa > Chordata > Ceratodontiformes > Ceratodontidae > Neoceratodus > Neoceratodus forsteri. Next base: position 250,853,459 of record JADMNL010000023.1, read on the forward strand.
GACATGGTGTTAGTAGACATTTAGTCTCTCTTAACATCTTTTAATGGATCCTGTGCAGTATTCAACCTGTCAACTGCATCATTGCTTTGTCAACTTTGAGTGTACAACATGCCCATTACTCTAGGTGTTACACTGAGGTTTTGTACTTCACTTGTTGCAATCACCAGTTTCTCCATTATATGGCACTCTGAATCTGCTTACTGATTTTGTGTACAGTACAACACTTCCCCTTTTATTCATTTGTTTCTCTACAACCATGGAGCCAATCCATATCATCAATGCAATGTTGTCTCCCCAGCTTGCTGCTGGCCAGCTTTTGTATACGGAATTATAGGCTTTCATGTTTTTAAAAACTGGACAGTAGGATTGATCCTTACACCCCTGGTCTCAGAGACTGCAGTTCTAACTATTGAGTTAAAAAGATGCTTTATGTTAGCTGGGGTGTTAGACTAGGATCTTATTTGTTAGTGTTGCAATCTCAATGTCCTCTGTCAGATGGCACTCATCATCTGGTTATGTGTTCTGTATACACTACTATCCTCTGAGGTCCTTCAAGGGAGTGCAGTTAGCAATTTACAGAGTGTACTCTATAAAACATCACTTACAGCATATTTATCTGTTTCACATGTTTAACATAACATATTTACCCAGGAGGAAAGGAGACTGAAGGGGGAGAGGGGTAACTGATCATAGTCTTCTGCAAGCTCGACGATAAAGACATGGCTGAACACATAGATGTTCAATCTGGTGTGCTCCAGAATGACATGACGAGAGGCACAGAAGGTGGTCTAGGCTATTCCATTGATGTCTGTCATGATTATATGATTCAAATCCCAACTTTTACTGACAGAAATCCGCCATTTTGGAGGGTTGTAGGAAATGTTTGTCAATTTCAGAGACATCCCTGAAAATCAGGAACATATTATAGAGAAGATTATGCACAGAAAGGTCGAATGACTTGTGCAATGTCACAGTGAGTAAGTTGGGGTAGTGGGATTCAAACCCAAGTGAGGGTCTTCAAGTCCACAACTTGGCACTTCCCCAAGTTACATTGCCTCAAATTAAAGTCCCCTAAATTAATTAGTTGAGCTGTTAACTGAGCATGCCTAGTCCAGTTGCTGCTAATTGAACATGCCCAGTCCTGTTACCGATAATTGAACATGCCCGATATAGTCACTGCTCACCGACTGAGCCCAATACAGTCTTGGTTAATTCAGCATGCCCATTAAAGTCCCTGCTAATTGCGAGCACCCAGTACAGTCACTGCTTGTAACGCATACCCAGTACAGTCCCTGAAAATTGTGCCCAGTACAGGCACTGCTAATGGAACATGCCCAGTATAGTCACTACTAATGGAGTTTGCCCAGTACAGTCACTGCTAATGGAGCATGCCTAGTACAGACACTGCTAATGGAGCATGCCTAATACAGTCACTACTAATGGAGCATGCCCAGTACAGACACTGCTAATGGAGCATGCCTAATACAGTCACTACTAATGGAGCATGCCCAGTACAGACACTGCTAATGGAGCATGCCTAATACAGTCACTACTAATGGAGCATGCCCAGTACAGACACTGCTAATGGAGCATGCCCAGTACATTGCTAATAATTGAGTGTAATCAGTACAGTCACTGCTAATTGAACAGGCACAGTACAGTTCAGGTGCTGCTAACCAAGAAACCCCAGTACAACCACTGCTAACTGAGCATGTCCAGTAGAGTCACTGCTAATTGAGCATACTCAGTACAGTCACTGTTAAATGAGCGTGCCAAGTACAGTCACTGCTAATTGAGCCTGCCCAGTACAGTCACTGCTAATTGAGCCTGCCCAATACAGTTGCTGCTAATTGAGCCTGCCCAGTACAGTTGCTGCTAATTGAGCCTGCCCAGTACAGTCGCTGCTAATTGAGCCTGCCCAGTACAGTCACAGCTAATTGAGCCTGCCCAGTACAGTCACTGCTAATTGAGCCTGCACAGTACAGTCACTGCTAATTGAGCCTGCCCAATACAGTCACTGCTAATTGAGCCTGCCCAGTACAGTCACAGCTAATTGAGCCTGCCCAGTACAGGTGCTGCTGAATGAGTGTCCCCAGTACAGGCACTGCTAACTGAGTGGGCCCAGGACAGGAGCTGATAATTGAGCGTGCTCACTTCAGGTACTGCTAAATGAGAGTGCCAGGTACAGTAGCTGCTAAATAGGCATGCCCAATACAGTCACTGCTAATTGAGTGTGCCCAGTACAGTCACTGCTAATTGAGCCTGCCCAGTACAGTCACTGCTAATTGAGTGTGCCCAATACAGTCACTGCTAATTGAGCCTGCCCAGTACAGTCACTGCTAATTGAGCCTGCCCAGTACAGTCACTGCTAATTGAGCCTGCCCAATACAGTCACTGCTAATTGAGTGTGCCCAGTACAGTTGCTGCTAACTGAGTGTGCCCAGTTCAGTTGCTGCTAATTGAGCAGTCCCATTACAGGTGCTGCTGAATGAGTGTCCCCAGTACAGGCACTGCTAACTGAGTGGGCCCAGGACAGGAGCTGATAATTGAGCGTGCTCATTGCAGGTACTGCTAAATGAGAGTGCCAGGTACAGTAGCTGCTAAATAAGCATGCCCAGTACAGTCCCTCCTAATTGAGTGTGACCAGTATAGACACTGCTTTTTGGGTCTATGAGTCTCTGGAGGGAACCCTGACTCCAGGTTTTCTGTCTGTGTATTTTCTTTTTGTTAGAATTGAGTGACTAAATGTGAAACTGTACTTCAGGAATAGCTTAATCAACATCTGAAAGTCCATAATTTTTTGATTGTTGGGGATTGGCCAAGTAAATGTTCATGCTGGTTGCTCAGGTTCATCCTGGGTCATCCTTATGAAAAGCACTAAAAGAGAAACATTTATGTACAGTGGCCATCATAGTCTTAAAGTCATGAAATGTTTGTGACAGATTAGGATTACCTGCCACTGGAAGCAGTGCCGAAATCTAGCTGGCTAAATGTGCCATACATCAATCCCACATTGCCAACATTTTACGGATCCTCACGATGTCACAGAGAAACAGGCTGTGCCTAACTACATGTTCTCAAACACAGCTTGTTCCTTCATGACATTACAAATCTCCATAAAATGGGGATGCAGTAGTATTAATATATGGCAGACTTAGTCAGCTAGATCTCTGCAGTGATTACAGTGACAGGTAAGCCCAATACCGCTCAAATTTTTCATGGGGTTCTTTTTTTTTTTTTTCAATTGTTTGGCCAGGAGTGGCACACTAAGCTGAAAGTTTATTTACAGGTGTGACCTGGGAGTACAGGGAAGTTAAGTGACTTGCTTAGGATCGCACAGTATGCAAGTGGTGGCTGTGGGATTCAAACCCAGGTCTCCAGATCTGCAGCTCAGAGCCTTAAACCATTGCCCTATACTGCCTCCTGGGTTCTAGACCATGTGAGTCACTGTACATGATTTAAAGAACATGTGTTCACTTCTAATAAAGAGACAATGGACTATTTTATTTATTGTGTTTTAATGTGCTAGTAATTATTCTCTACTTTTATAAACAATATTTGTGCATTGAAACAAGTGGGATTTCACCTTTGCTTTTCACACTGCTAGTAAAAAGAATTCAACAGAATTCTTGAATTATGATGTCAGAAATTGCCAACTACTTAGGAGCTCAGTGAATTTCATTAAAAATCAAAATATATTTTTCAAAACTAAATACTTCTTTCAGCAACAAACTTCGTGTTGTATATGTTTGTGCTATAGTGCTTCATCGCTTTGATTCTACAAATTTGTAAAACAGTAATTGGCTTCTCTTTCTTCCAAGGTAAAATCTGGTAAGGAAGAAAATATCACCTCCTATATAATTACAAAAAGATCCCAGGTTATGAAAAAACACAGGTTTCTAATATATCTATAACATGTTAGTGGTAGAAAGCTTTTTCCCACAATAAAAATCTGAAAACAGATTTGCAGTTTGCCATTGAAATACACTGCCAGTCTTGCCTGTAAAGATTTTCTGAATTTATAATACCATGATTCACTGGGATCTTTTTTACTAGTAGCTAGCAAAATAAAAATAAAATCATAAAAAAGTAAGTAAAAAAATAAATAAAAAGGAAACACAATGATTGCGGAGGCATTTAAAAACTCCACACCTTCATTCTTTAAGATATAGATCTTACCAAGCACTTGCTCTTTAAATAGAAGACATGTTGGGTTTTCTATGGTATATATGAAAACAAAAAATCTATATATTTCTTTTATTTATTTACTGATTTAGAATTTGTATCAAACAGACACCAGGATGGCTTCATGAGATACAATATCTCATTTTTGTGGGGGTTCCTTGGCAGAGCAGGGTACAAATAGCACTTAATTTATAGTACACTACCATTATAGGATACATATGTGCAAAAGGATACACAAATGCAAATGACTTACACAGCTCAAGAAAGTTTGTGGCACAGTTTTTCATGACTGAGAAAGCAACGTCTTTTAGATGGTGCAATAACAGAATCCAGCAGTGTGACAGAATAACAAGATCGGTGTCCTTTGGTAATAACTAGAAGCTGACAGTAATGAAAAGTTAAGAGAGCACTGGACCCTCCAGGCGAAGGGTGATTTCTCTTAAGCTGAATGCTTAGAGCCACTGCCTTCAGAACTTTGGAGTCCTTGTTTGACTCCCAGCAGGGTCTCTGGCTGTATCTGTACAGGCAAAAGTGACAGATAAGCCCATAAGTCTGTTCGCAGACAGTACCAAACTCTGTGAGAGGGTAGACACAGATGAGTTGGTAAGCACTATGAGGAGAGACATGGAAAGTCTGGAGTAGTGGTCCAGAATATGGCAGTTAAGATTCAGCACCCCAAAATGCAAAGTGATTCATATTGGCAGAAAAATACAGAACATTAAAAAGAGGAAAGGGATTTTGGTCTTATATTAAAGTTCCAAATAAACAAGGTCACTCCTGTTGAGAATTCGTGCATGGACACTACTCAAAGCCACATCAAAACAAAAACTAGAATGTCCAGCACCAAGACAGGTAACCAGTGGGATCCCACAGGGCTTGGTGCTGAGGCCAATGTTGTTCAATAACTTCATCAATGACATTGGAGATAGTATTAAGGGCAAAATGTGCCTATTTGTGGATGACACCAAACTCTGTGGGAGAGTGGACACAGCTGAAGGGGTACAGGGACCTACAGGAAGATCTGGAAATGCTAGGAAGGTGGTCCAGGATATAGCAGCTTGGCTTCAATGTCAAGAAATGCAAAGTTATGCATATTGGAGCTAAGAATCCTAGAACAGAGTACTACCTGGATGGAGTCCAAGTATCTGCATCAGAGGAGGAGAAAGACCTGGGAGTGATGATCACTAGTGACCTAAAGCACTCCACGCAGTGCAAGAAAGCAGCAGTAAAGGCAAACAAGATGCTGGGATGCATAACTAGGGGGATCAGTAGTAGGAGAGAGGAGGTTATACTGCTTTGTACAGGTCACTGGTAAGGCCGCATCTAGAGCATGGAGTACAATACTGGTGCCTACACCTCATAAAGGACATTAACCTGCTGGAGAAGGTCCAGAGGAGGTTTACAAAGATGACTGTCGGTCAGCAGGGTAAGGCATATGAGGAGAGGTTGAGGGCACTGAACATGTACTCCCTGGAAGATAGGGGAGAGAGAGGGGAAATGATTGGGACCTTCAAGTACTTGAAAGGGATAAATAAGGTTGATAAGGAGAGTCCCTTTAAGCTGAGTGGCAACCATAACACGAGGGGGCACATTCTTAAGCTGGAAGGCGGGAGGTTTAGGAGGGAGGTCAGGAAGCACTTCTTCACAGAGATGGTGATGGACACTTGGAATGCACTGCCAGAAGAAGTAATCTCATTGAAGACAGTTGACAGCTTTAAAAGAGGCTAGGACAGGCATAGGGGGTAGAGTAAGAGTCATGGGTAGTGAGGATGGGAGGATTGAGGGAGGGCAAGGACATTTGCTCAAGTTATGGACCCTGCAACACGAGCAGACTTGATAGACCAAATGGCCTTCTTCTGCTGGCTTTTTCATATGTTCGTATGTAAGAACCACAATAGACATTCAGATGAAAGTGCAAAACTTATCAGAGGCACATCCCATAGCTCAATACTCCTGTATGTAGTCCACTAACATTTCAAGCAGCCCCTCTGTTTTTCACCTCCACCAACATTGCAAACAGACCTTTGGTTCTTTTTCACCTCCACCAATGTTTCAAGCAGACCTTCTGGTCTTTTTGAAGGTGAAAATGAGCAGAGGGTTTTCTTGAAATGTTAGTGGACTCCATATGGATATACTGAGCTATGGTATGTGCCTCTAATATATTTTTGCACTTTCATCTGAGTATCTATTGTGGTTCTTGGTGTTGGACTTTCTGTTTTTTGTTCTTATAATAAACAACAGTTTGAAATCCTCTGCTCAGTGAGGAACAGCATTAGTATAATGGGGTGTATCAGATGAGACTTCAGTAAAGAGGTGATCTTGCCACTGCACAGGACACTCGTGAGGTCACACCCAAAATACTGTGTGCAGTTTTGGAGTGCTCATCTGAAAAATGATGAAGGCAAGCTGGAAAGTATTCTGCAGAGGACAACAAAGACAATACAGGAGGTACAAGGAAGGACCTATCAGGAAAGGCTCGGCAGCCTACGCATGTACTCATTAGAGTACAGGAGGGAGAGTGGAGGCGATATAGATGAAAAAACGTACAAATACATAGAGGGGTGTAACAGGGTTGACACAAGGGATTTAATTTAGACTAAAAAGTAACACAACCCCCAGGGGGCAACCTCAAATTAGCAGAGAGTGGTGGACTTCAAGAAAAGCATGAAGAAATATTTCTTTACAAAAAGGGTGGTGGATAAATGGAACAGACAACCAAGTTAAGTGATTAATGCTGGCACTATGTCTGGAGGTTTTATAACCCAACTGGATAATTAAAAGTGGGTAATAGACAGAAACCAGAGGACTGGGCTCTATGGGCTCCAAATTGACTGAGTTAAGTACCAGGAGTATGTTGTATAAGGAACCTCCTTGCAAATGAGTGTGCTCAACTGATTTTTATCCATTCACAATAAACTGAACTCAACTAAATGGGAGCAACAGGGCAGCCAGGATGGACATTTTGTCTGTATCTGTCCTGTACCATCTTTGTATGTAGGTAGGCATTACGCTGAGGTGTAAATTGAAACAAATCAAACACTCACTACCAAGAACTATAAAAAAACAATGCAGCTATCCAATACATGTTAAAGTGGCAAAAGTTTATCAAGGTGCCACACAAACACCTTTAAGTGTTTCCGATTTCAAATCCTTTTTCAACAGGCAATTGACATAAGAAAAGCAGTCACTTTAAACAACTACTAGCAAGGGGATGTCATTATTGCATGTCAGGAAATGCGATACAAACAAACAAAGTGCAAGTGCAGTGGAATAATACAGTGTTTAAAAACATATTATGCATAAGACCATTTAGACAAGTTAAAATAATAATAACACAAAGACCATTGTGCGACAGTGCATTTTTGTAGATATCTGATTTTTTAGAAGTCGCACGGGTTACGGAATATAAATTTACCTTGTAAAACCAATCCTAGATGCCTTATAGCATAGTTTATATATTTTTTAGCCCTGTTAGGTTGCAACATTTTTTTCAGTCATTTTTTTTTAATTTTCTGCTGTTGAATCGTCTTGTCTCTTGAATGTATTCCCAAACTTTTACAATCTGAGACACCTAATACAGATTACACCCTACTGTATGCTAATGATTTGCTAGCAGCTGCAAGACATGCCAACCTTTACATGACAGATGAAAATACAACTGGTAGACCACAGTTAAATGGTGAAGCTGCTTTTTTCTATGAAGCCTTTAAAGGCCTAGAGAAGCTGCTGGTCATAGTGAGGGAAATATACTGGAACATCACTAATTTAAATGTTTATATACAGATCTCAAGAATATCGAGAGGTCTGAAACTAATCAAGGACCCCTCGTTTGGGTTGGAAGTGGAGGCTTTTAAGGTAAAGTGGAGAAAGATATTGAATAAAGCTTCTGAAACATTAATGAAACTAATTAATGAATTTGGTAGTGAAACATTTGATAGTGAAACAATAGCACAATTAACTGAAGAAATTAAGAGTAAAAAGACACTAGTCCTAATATTCAAAGACCATGCAGAATTTGATTTTTCAATGAATAGCTGAAAGAAACAATTAAGAAATTAGATATGAAGATAAAAGCAGCAAAACAAAGGAAATCTATCAGAGATCATGATGACTACAAACTTAATAGAGTTTACACTTGGGGGGGAAAAAGAAACCAAAAAAGGGGATTCTTAGCAGCAAATGGTGGTTCTCTTTCAATCTGAGTACACACACAGGAGTGGATCTGAGACTGGCGAGTCTGATGATTATTTTTTAGAGAGAGGCCATCATTCCAGTGGACCACCTTCAATGGGCGCAACTCATCAAACCCCACCAGCCCACCCCATCCCCTCCCATGGAAGGCCCATGCAGGAGCACTTGCAACAACTGCTTCCAAGGGTTTTGAACTGAAAACACCAGAAGAGGAGGAAGATGAGGAGAGGGGGAGAAGGGGAGGTCAAAGAGGTCATGGGGAATTCAACATCAGGGAAACCAACTATCAAGACTAACATTGCCAGTAATATCAGGAGAGACCATGCCAGCTTCAGCCATACCCTTATCCAAAACATCAGAGGGACAACAATTAACAACGGTAATTAATTTATCCAATAGAATTCTGTCTGAAAGGGAAATCAGTCTGCTTAATAAAGGACTTTCCTTCTGTCCCACTTCACCATCTAATAGGTTTCAGACCTACATAGACTTACAGACTGCTTGTCGTAATTTAAGCCTTAAGTCCTTCTTTAGTAAACAAGCAACTAGTAGAAATAGAAGAGAAGAAGGTGACACAGTGGTAGAAGCTGTTGATTTGGAAACCAGTAGAGAATCTCCTAATGAAAAGTACAGCACTTTCTTTAGAGGTAGATCTCAGTTTTGCCCACCCCCCTCAGCTGCTATTTTGGCATTTAGAGATCTTTGTGAACAGGATTTAAATAACTTTTTTGATAACTTGCCAGTACCTTAGTATAAGAATCTGATGAAAGCTGAACAAATAGCCTTATGAGATTTACAAAATGTCAGTTCTATTGTACTGAAACCTGCAGACAAAGGGTGCGGAGTGTTAATACAGAACACTTGTGACATTAACAGAGGGATCTTAAGACAACTAAAAGATAAGGGATTTTATACTGAACTACCAACATATCTGATGGTAGAATATAAATGGAGAATTGATGAATTCCTAGAAGATGCACTTACACAAGGTATTATTGTTGCAAAAAGATTTTTTTTGACTGGGAAGTTCCCCATCAGATCAATCATTTTCACTCTCCATAAGGTTCACAAGACTTTAATTAATCCACCAGGAAGGCCCATCATCAGTGGTATAGGGTCTGTAACAGAATCACTTTCTCAGTTCATAGACTATTTTTTGAGACCTTTTGTCTGCAGCCTGAACTCATATCAAAGATACCAGTGATATTTTAAGGATTCTGGAAGAAATAGATGGTGATCATGAATCATATTTGGTTACTTTAGAAACAGAACCTTTGTATATTAATGTGCCCCAAGAGGGAGCTTTAGATTATGTTGCACATTTTGTAAACCAGAGGGATGATACATGTGAACCTAATACTGAATTTCTCTTTAAATTGTCTGAATTTATCCTAAAGTTTAACTCCTTCACTTTCCTTGAAAAACATTACCTATAAACGAAAGGTGTTGCATTGGGATCAACTTTTGTACCTAGTGTGGCAAATTTATATGTGGGACAATGGGAGACAGAATTTGTGAGAAACAGTGATGTTAACCCATTCTTTGATAAAATTGACATCTGGTGTCATTTTATTGATGCTGTGTTTATGATATGGAAAGGGGACCTAAGTGAGTTGGATGTGTTTATAAAATATCTGCATAGCACTAACCCTCATCTTCGCTTTATTCATACAGCTAAGAAGAATGTTTTTTTCTTAGATTTATGTATCAAAAAGGATGACATGGGTAATATTTCAACTGATATCTACAGGAAAGAATGTTCTAAATACATTATTACAGGCTTCGAGTTGTCATCTGAGGCATATTGTCTGGAATATTCCTAAAGGTCAATTTCCGAGATTGAAACGTAACTGTAGTATTGATCTCTGTTTTGAGCAAGCAGTAGAGCCTATGCAGGCAGGATACCTAGAAAGAGGGTACAGTGAGGAAGATATTTTGAGGGCTAGAAGTTATGCTACAGACCAAAATAGACAGGATCTTTTATTGGATAAAAGAAATAAGAATAGGAATGTCTCTGAAGTAATGAATGACAAATTTAACATAGTTACAATCTACTCTGCACTTGCCTCAGGGATCGAAAAAATATTTAAACAAAATTTGCATGTCCGGAAGGGGGATCCAGGTCTCAACTCACTGTCAGATGCCCCTCCGTGAATAACTTTCAGATGGGCAGATTCCTTGAAAGATGTTCTTGTACACCGCTCTCAACGTAGGCCTACTCTAAACACTTGGTTGACTAACAAAGTGACAGGTTGTTTTACTTGTAAAAAAATGTACTTTTTGTCAACATGTCTTCACAGGCAATGAGTTTAAGAACCTACATACTGGTAAAGTATATAACATCAGACAGTATACTACCTGTGAAAGTATTGGGTTATGTATGTGGCCATTTGCAGTTACAGTGCATATTATGTAGGTAACACTAAACACCAATTCAAGAATAGAATTGGTGAGCACTGTCATGCCATCAAGAATAAAGATGTGAAGTATGCTACTGCACTACATGTTAACCAATCAAACAATCCCTCTGAACATCATTTTCAGTTTAGAGCAATAAACAAGGTGTGCACTAACCTACCTGCGCCTGTTTTGACTGACATGTTATTGCGTGTTGACAATCCCAAATCTCAGTTTGCACTAGAATGTACACATCTCATTGATACTATGCACTTATCCAGCTCTCTGGCCGCTATGCATGATTGGGGTGGAGGTACATGGAAAATGCCCATACCCTGCCCGGTGCAGCTCTGCACCCACAGACAGGTACACACATGCTGATATTCACAACCAGTGCACACCTGTCCATGGCTCCTCCCCTCTGGCACTCAGGACTCTGCAGGGTGGCTGGGGGAGGAGTTGCCATCCTGGGTAGGCATCCAGTGGAATACCCGTCCTGGGTCCCAAAGTGGATCCCTTTACATAACGAGGCATAGATCTGGGGTAATGCATGCCTACCACAGGTAACCGGATCTGTGCAGCATGGGCCCTACAGCTCATTCTCCCGCCAGCCCAGTCTGTGGCACCCAGTATCCTCCTGGCTCACTGATGGACCCCTGATGGTAGGACCCCACCTCACAATGCAGCTGCGCCCTGACCCTCTTCAGGCCAACCCCACACCCCATGCCCCCAGCACCAACACCCCATCAACTATACCTACCGGTCAGTGTCAGGCACTTGCCAGATAAGCAGTCTAAGAACTGCCCAGTACTGCCCAGTGGGCCGTGGCAGCATGGGGAGTCATTTCCATGTCCCACCTCACCCAGCAGGTGGCGTCTGTGGGGGCACACAGTGGATTATGGCAGGGTCTACCCTGGCATAACTTACACCCTTCCCTGCACCCATGAAGCCAGCACTATGCACCTTAATGAATAGCGCATATTGCTGGCATGCCCCTGGCATGTTGCTGTCTGCATGGCTAGGGCACTGGGCTTGTACCTGTCTGCTGTGCCAGTCGTGAATGATATGTGGGGTCCGCTGAACCCTGCCTCGTGGCATTCCCATGTATCTATGCCTATGTGCCTGGTTTAAGTGGCACATAGGCATAGTGCATAGGGACCTCTGCTTGTACCAGTACTGTATTTAGATGGTAATTATCTGTATTCTTTGTCATTGAATTTACTGTGCTGTTGTGATGTTTACCCCTACAATCCTTTTCCAAGGTCACACCTGGAAACAAGCCTTGGCTCAGTGTGCTTTTCCAGTTACCAATTTTCAAAAAAAATAAATAAAACATTTTTGTGTGGCTATTTGGGGATATATGTGATTGTTTTAGTTTATTTTCACAATCCATAATAGTCCCAGTAACTATCCTAGGGGGTCTCCATTTTCTGGTTGTTGAAATCTCATTGTCCCTAAGAGCTGCGTTAGCAAATGAGAACATGATGTATCAGCACTCTTTAGACTCCACAGTATGCCTGTCTGCTTAATTAGAGTTCAACAAAGTAACTTGCAGCTAGGTGTGGAATACCACATTTACCTTCAGTTAGCTTTGCAAACTGTCTGAGTTGTAATGTAGTTAGCTTTGCAAACTGTCCAAGTCGTAATGCAGGGTTTTCCCTTTAAATTGCATTCAGTATGTGTGTTTCAGAGACTTTTTTTTTCAGGATATTTGTTCTTTCATCATAGAGATACATGATATAAAAGGTTGCTGTGACATCACATTCTGATATGCTGATACAGCTCTCATGAACAATGAGATTTCAACAACCATAAAATGGAGACCCCCCCAGGCTAGTTATAGGGGACTAGCATGAACAGGGAAAACAAATTAAAGCAATCATATATATCTCCAGCAGCCATAGAGAAAGAGTTCCCTGTTAACATGGAAACAAATATAGCTGACAAGCTATGAGGGTGTACTTTTCCTTGAATGGATTTCACATCCTATCCAGTTGTGTCTGCTTGCTGGTTGGTAACTAAGAAAGCGCATGCCGCCACTACAGCGACACCCGCACAGTGAACCCCTCACGGCAAAACCCCCACTGCCCCTAAATTGGCAGTGACAGGGATTTTATGTTGAGACACTTTAGGGCGATAAGGGTAAATATGTAACGCCACTGTCTGTGTGACATGGAGTTAGGTAGGTTCAGGGTTGCGTCATGATCAGGGGTGTCGACGTGTTCCCGGCACTGTAGCAGACATCAGAGTTGTCGCGCCAGTGTCATGAATCCTAAGAAACTGCAGTCTGCTGACAGAGTGATTGCAGAAATAGCTATATCAGAGACACAGTTCTCTACATAATTCGGTTGACTTATGAATACTATAAAATAATTGTGTTTTTATTTTTTGAGAATGGATTGCAGCTCTGCTTCATGCACAGTAGTTTTCAAACCTGTTTTCCAACCTAGTAATTTTCACACAGTCACATATCATATGCTACCTTTATACCTCATTTGCATCTTTAATATGACTGTGGATTTTTTTGGGGGGGTAGATTGCACTGAATTTCCATTTGGAGATACAATACATTTTAGTATGACTTGTTTAAAGGAATACTAAGCTGAATCATCAAGTTATGTTTCCTCAGTCAGTGCTATTTCTGAGATACTCGTTCAGTTTCTGTTATTGTTCAGCATTAGTTTTCCCTCTGGGTGCTGCTGATTTACACACTGGTGGTAGTTTTATAACTCTATGATGTAGTTTTATTTTTATTTATTTTCTAAAAAATGGGTTACTGGGAAGGTACACTAAGCTGAGGCTCATTTCCAGGTGCGACCCAGGGGAGGGGGAATGGGAGAACACAATTACAAAGATTACAACAACTCAGATGATTCGGTTACAGTGACAATAGAGTGCAATAGTAGAGCATAGAACAAAGAAGAAGGCATGATTGTTCCATATAACAGAGGATGAATAAATTAGTAGGCAATTGGCTGTGCAACTGGACACAATCAAAAAGTGTTAAGTGTCTGAACGAGTGGAGACTGACCACATCCTGAGGGAGAAGGTGAACAAGCTAATTAAACTACATATGGAATAACAAAAACAATATGGTTAGAGAGGAAGGAAAATGACAGCAGAATTGTAGGGAAAGGGTTAGAAAGGGTTCAGGTAGGAAGTTGGCAGGAATTGGGGGGGAGGGGAGAAGTTTTAGCTGGCACCTGATGGAGGGAAGGGAGGTGTAGAGATGGATGGAGGAAGGTAGCTGGTCCCAGAGGGAGGGGAAGCAACAGAAGAATGCAGATTTACCAGCTGAGGAGAGTGAGTCAGAGAGGGAGAAGGTGCAAGGGTCCCTAGAGTGTAGGGAGTAGAAGGAGGAGGAGGAGGAGTAGATGGCAAACAGGCGTAAGGATAGGTATGAGGTGAGGAACCCAAAATCTGTATTTAGAGACGATGGAAGCATAGTGGGACTGGAGACATGAGGGGAGAGGAAGGATGGATAGGGAGGAGTATAGGGAACAGTGATGGGTGTGAGATGGTGACTTGGTTGCAAAGCTGCAAAAGGTACTGCAGAGGGTGTCCATTCTGGAAAGGGAAGTGGAGGTGGGGGTGTCATAGACAACAGTTACAAAGTTGAAAATCAGGGGAACAATTTTGGTGATCAGCTCCCAGTGGATCTGAGGGGAAAGGCAGTCCTTACTGCAGTACAGGGCACCACATTTGTGGTGGAGTTTTGCATGGATAACGTCAATGTGGACAGAAGACAAGCCTGCTATCTAACCATACACTGATTACTTCAAGAGGGTGCCATCTAGTGTGGAGAAAACAGGGAGGGGGAGAGCCTAGCCAGCTTCTGGCTGGTACCAAAGGTTAGTGACACTGTTTTTTTAGTGTTGACCCAAAGCTGGTTGGACTAGAACCAACACAAAACATTATGCAAGTCTTGCTGGAGTGAGACTTCTATAGATACAGTTGAGGGACCATAAGTGTAGAGGACTATGTCATCTGCAAATGTGTGATTATGCGAGTTGGCACAGGCAGAGGACAGGTAATTTAGGAAGATGGAAACTAGAACTGCACACAGAGTGGACCCCTGAGGGACCACAGCTTGGATAAGGAGGGACGGGGACAGGGCACCTCCTACCAGTACCAACTGTTGATGACCCAAGAACTAAGAATGGAACCAGTCAACAGCAGGGGATGAGAGGCCAGCAGAGCTCAACTTTTCCAGGGAGAGTGAATGGGACACAGAGTCACAGGCTTTGGCCAGATTGATGAAAATGGCCACTGTGATGTGCCCCTAATCCACCACAGAGAGGATGGAGTCAGTGACATGAAGCAGGGAGGAAATGGTGGAGTGGTACTTCCTAAAAGCAGACTGAAAGGGGGGAGAGGAAGTTACAGTGGAAGACATCTCCAAGCTGTGAGTAGACCAGCTTTGACTGCAGCTTTGCAAGGGGCGAGGAGGGATATAGGGCAGAAATTGTACGGAATGGAGGGAGCACCCCCTTAGTGGAGGGGGATAATCTTGCCAATCTTCCGGAGACCGAGGTATAGTGCAAATGGTGAAGCTGTAGTAGTAGTCTTTATTTCATTTGTTGCACCCTTCCCTAGAGGCCCGGAGTGTCATTACAAAATGACAGATACTTAAAATCATAAATATAATTAATCCCTCACTAGAAACCATAAGAATAAATAAATAAATAAATAAATAACTATGTATCACTTATACGACACAATAAACAGAAACAGGGTATCAGTTTAGCGCTTGCTCAGGTAGAAGGATAATAATGTTCTCCAAACGCTTGATGAAATAGGTATGTTTTCAAGCCCTTACTAAAGACCTTCACCAAGGGAGCCTCCCTCAAGGTTCTGGGTAGAGAATTCCAAAGGGTCAGGGCTGCTACCTCGAAACCCAGGTCCCCAGAGATCTTCAGTCTAGCCCCTAAAACCAACAGAAAGCCCGCCCTGGCAGAGCAGGTGAATGGGTATATGTGGATGCAGGAGCTCAGTCAGGTAGTCCGGGTCCAGTCCGTGTAGAGATTTGTAGGTCTACAAACCTACTAAAAATGATCATGCCACTTCACTGGCAACCAGTGGAGATCCCGCAATGCTGGTGAAATATGGTACAATCTGAACAGGCCCTTAAGTAAATGGGCAGCGTTCTGTGGCAGCTGCAGGCACCGCAGCATACCCCCACTAATCCCAAGGTAGAGAGTGTTACAGTAGTCTAGCTTAGAAGTCACACATGCATGCATCAATATGGCCAGGTCACTGGAAGGAATAAGGGATTTAATCTGTCAGATATTCTGTTGAAGAAAAAAGCCATTCCAGACTGCATTCGACATTTGGGCCTCCATTGTCAGGCCCTCGTCCATTATGATTCCCAGATTCTTCACCTTAGAAGCAGTTGACAGCCCAGGGGGACCAAGCCAAAGCTCTGTCTCTCTCCCAACAGCTGTCCCTCTTTATCACTAGGACTTCAGTTTTTTCCGGGTTCAATCTCAGCCAGTTCAATGACATCCTGTCTTGGATTTCAGCCAGACACCTATTAAGCATGTCAACAGCACCTGGTGTCCTGGGAGCAAAGATATATAGAGCTGGGTATCATTTGCATAGCAATGAAAACCAAGCCCATAACATCCAATAACCTTGCCCAGGGCAGCATGTAGACTGCGAACAGCATGGGCTACAGTACTGAGCCATGGAGTATACCACAGGACAGAACCACCAGGTGTGAGGAAAATCTTCCTAGCACTACCCTACAGATTCTATCCTGGAGATAGGACTCAAACCAGCTGAAAACCTTGCTGATGAGTCCTATGTACTCCCTGAGCCAATCTAAAAGCAACCCATGGTCCATGGTATCAAATACTGATGAGAGATCCAGGAAGACAAGAATTGACCATTCTCCTTCATCCCTTGCCCTGAGCAGGTCATTGTGCACCCTGACTAGTGCCATATCCGTGCTATGTCTGGCTCTAAATCCAGACTGGAGAGGCTCAAAGATGTTGAAGGCTGTGAGGTGTGCCTCCAGCTGGAGTGCAGCAACCTTCTCAATAACCTTTCAAAAAAAGGGAAGGCTAGAGACTGGGCAGTAGTTCACCAAGACATCGGGGTTCAGTGATGTTTGTTTCAGAAGAGGTGTCACCAGTGAGCATTTAAGCACTGCCAGGAACAACTCTCTGATAAGGCACGCCGGATTATCTTGACCAACGCTAGACCCAGATGCTCGACACAACTCACTAGTAATCATGTTGGGCCTGGGTCCAGATTACAAAATGTTGGCCCCTGCTCAGAAAGCAGCCCTTACACCTCTTCCATTGTCACTGGCCGAAACTCCTCCCAATCCAACTGATTGTGTCCCTAATCCACAGACTCTCCCACTTCTGGGCTTCTGAGGCCCAATTGGAGTAATTTGAGCCCTGATGGAGGGCACCCTATCTGTGAAGAACCAAGTGAACTCATATTTTGTGGGTGTAACAGCTCTCACGGGCTGCAGAAAGGCAGGATATAGAAGTCTGTCTACAGTCCAAAGAGCGCTGAACTGGTCAGTTCCTCCCAGCAGCAATCTTTCTTGACAGAAATTCTGCCTTTTTCTGAGTGATAGCTTTCTGATATTCTTTATAATGAGATATCACAACCTTTGTCCTCTGGTTTTTAATGTTCTTAACTTGCTGTCAACTTACGGCAAGCCAGGATGCAACACCAGAGGGTGTACATGAACTGGCACTACACGGTTGAAGGCCTCAGTAACCACCATATTATAGGCTGCCACTACATCATCCACACTCCTAGTGCATGCTGACATTTCCAAGGTGTCCACAACTGCCATCAGTCCATCTGGTCCAAGCCATGTCTATGGGCAGTAGTGGACCACCTCCATAGGGGATGGACTACAGGGAGGAGCTCTGAAACTGAACTTGATCACACAGTGATCTGACCAGCTGATCGGATCAATCTCGAGTCTGTTGACCTTGAGTCCCAGGGAGAATACCTGATCCAAGACGTGACCATGCTGGTTGGTCACAGTAGTAATGACTTGTGTGAGGCCCGGATCTTTCATGCTGTGGAGGAAACCTTTACCAAACTCCAATGGTTCGTTGTCCACCCAGGCATTGAAATCAACTAAGATAAGTCATCTTGGTGATTCCAACATAAGATAGGCGATGGACATGATTTCCTGCAAAAACTCCCCAGCATGATTTGGAGACCAGTACACATGGTGGGTTCTGCAGCCCACATACGGACCACCCCGCATGGCCACTCATTCAAACAACCTGGCATCCTCCACTGGGTGTGCCACAAGTTTCAGCTCAGATCTAAAATAGATGGCCACCTCCCCACCATACCTCCTCAGGTAGTGCACAACTGAGAATCCAGCAAGAACCGCTGACTGCAGAACTGGGACAGAGTCATTCCCCAGCCAGGTCTCATTAATGCAGGTCAGCTCAACAGAGGAAATAAAATCCACCATAATTGTGGTCTTATTCCCCATTGATCAAGCATTACATAGCACTACCCGAAGCAGAAAGAATGAGTCAGCAGGCCCCTCAACTGCCTGTCCACTTAGTCTGGTGGGATCCTTGGGAACAGGGATGAAACACATCTGGCCTCTTTCAAATCCCTGTCTAACCCCAGGGCATCTCCTGGTCCACACCACCCCGATATTCACCACTCCCACAGTCCTCACCAATCTCCATGCCTTCCTTCTGCCCTTGCTCACAATGCCCTGCTTCCTGCACCAACAGTACACTGCGGACGGCAGGGGAAGGGGGGAGATTGAAGGGATGCAGATCCTTGAGCTGAGATGGGCAGTAGCTGAGCCTCTGGGGCTGATGCAGGCAGCAGATCCTGATACTTTAATATAACTACGCTACTGTAGCTAACCCCAACCAAAACCACACCCTTCCACACTGCTATTAGAATTCAACTTATAGACCCCAACCCCTTTCCCCTATACCCTTCACCCACCCTCACCAATCAGTCAGCAGCTCAACAAATGCTAAGAGTAGCCCGACAGACAAAGATAGGAGAATCCCAATTTGAGGCTTGTAGGGCGAATTATAATCCAAACAGGGTCCCTGTGAAAATATCAAAACATGTCCAGTGGCAAACTAACAAACTGAACTGACAATCTCTGGTCTCACCAGAGAAACCAAAAGAAAGCCAGATATAAGGGAAGTACTCTCACTATTGCTCAACATGTAAAGAAATGCTTAACAGCCAAGAAAAGACAGCATAAAAGTTAATAAACCTGAGGGTTCTCTTACTACCCCGGCATTCAGATCTATGTTCATGTAGAAGGAGAGGTTTAGGAGGTGAGTAAAGATGGGGGGGGGGGGTGATGGCAGGAGCTGACACATGGAGAAATGTGGGGCCCAAGCCATCTGGACTAGATTTGGATGGCTTGAGTGAGGAAGGGGTAAGCAGGGTTTCCTGGGGAGTGACAGGTGGAAAATCAAACCCCATGGGGATGTAAGTTAAGGGGGAAGGAGAAGATGGGTGGAGAGGAGAGGAAACCAGGAGGTAGGGGGAAGGGAGAGCGCAAGTGGTAAAAAAACCTAATTGAAGTGAACAGCAACAGAGGGAGGGTCAGACACTGGTGAGCCATTAACCATGAGGACATAAGGAGAGGGCTGGGGTGAGGGGTCAAAAAGGGAGTGAATCACCTTCCAGAATTTGATAGGGAATTTAAGATTATTCTGGAGGTTGGCCTTAAAATAGAGGGACTTGGCAGTATGAACAGCCTTTATGTAAGAGTTCCTTAATGCCTTGTAAGAGAGGAGGTCCGACGAGGTGATTTATACCTGGCCCAGGCATGATCACGGGACTTGCACATGTCTATGAGATCATAGGGTATCCAGGGGTGGTGAGAGGACTTAACTCTGGATTTCCTTATGGGGGCATGCTAATCCCAGACAGAGTTAAAAATAGAGTGGAAAAGGCAGAGGGATAGAGCAATGGTTGAGATGGATAGCACGGGGGACTAGTCAGTTGCAGCCAGATCACTCAGTAGAGCTTCTTTCTTCAGTGACCAGAGGATCCTGGACCAGATGTACTTGGGGAAGGAGGAAGGGAGCTGGACTTTCATGACACAAAATGTTATGCAGTGGTCATTGAAGGTGTCTATCAGTATACCTGCTGCAATGATGTGGTGAGGGTGTGTGGTGAGAACCCAGTCCAGGAAGGTAAGGTCTGATAAATGAGGACTGAGACCAGTGAGTTTAGTGATGACTTGTGAGAGGTTAAGGGACTCAATCCTCTAGAAGGTTGGTTTTGAGGCCTAGGAAAGTCAATTAATGTTAAAGTCCATCGGGAGGATGAGATCACCAGCAGAGGAGTGTGAGGT
Source organism: Neoceratodus forsteri (assembly GCA_016271365.2). Lineage (NCBI taxonomy): Eukaryota > Metazoa > Chordata > Ceratodontiformes > Ceratodontidae > Neoceratodus > Neoceratodus forsteri. The sequence goes on from JADMNL010000023.1 coordinate 250,873,566, forward strand.
GAGGGTAGAGAGCGAGTCCACCAGAGAGGAGGGGGAAATTCTCAAAGAGGCATAGAAAGCACCAATTAAAAAGGGTAAAGAGGAGGGAAATGAAAGTCTGATGAGAAGAAACTCATGGGAGGAAGGTGCAGCCTCTATGAGAGAAATTGTGCAGGAGAGACTCTGGCTGATCTATAGGACATTACTTGTTTACCCCTGTCCTGTCTGAAGAGGTGATAGTCAGGGATGGCCAAGCTAGAATCAGGACTCTTGAAAGAAAGCCAGGATTCTGTGATACAGATTAGTTCTGGAGAGTGTTGAAAACCCCATATAATGAGGAGATCCAGTTTAAGGAGAGGCAAGGAGAAGAGAATGGAGTAGGATTTATGTCCCCTTGTCCGGGGGCTGGGGAGGAATGGGGAAGGGAATGGAAGAGGAACTCCAGGTTGAGGGATGGGAAGGGAAGGGAAGGAGACTAGCATGGATGGGGAGGAGGTGAGGGGAGAATAAGGGAAGAGGGTGGATGGGTGGAAGAAAAAAGCAGGGGGAGAGTGGATTGGGGAACGTGGTTGAGAGTAGGAAGGGGAATAGGAGAAGGCAAAGGGGCAGGGCAGGGAGCATGATTAGCATTTAGACTGAAAATCTAAAATGAACAATTTATTCAGCACTACCAGTACAGCAATATCAAGGCAACCTGAGACTAGGCAGCAGTTAAAATGGCAGGTAAAAGGTAATAGAACTGCCCTGTGCAAACGTATCAAATGTAAAACTGAGGCACAACCAGGAGAGGTGTAACCAGTACAATTAACCTAGAGACAGCAGTGAATAAGGCACATGTACACACTGTGGTAAGCCAACAAACAATTCAAATCACTATAGTAGGAAGTGGGGTAGGGAGACAAGGTGTACCCAGCTAGGATAAGGTTAGAATATGTTATTAAAAAAAAATAAGATCAAGGCAAACAGTAGTTTGAACAAGCTGAGTAAACTATGCAGTCTGAAACTTGAGCAAGATGTTGCAATCACGGCTGAACCAGATACAGTGACATAAAATTAAGCAAGCAAAACACTTCAACTGTGTCGGGGGGGGGTAAAGGCTTGGCCCCCAGTAGCTTTTCCTATGAGGGATGATTCATGGGGTAACTGTGAGGTGGTGGTAAGTCCCAGAAGTGGATGTCGGGGCTCAGCGGGATGGCTGGACTGATGGGGACCAGTCGGGCTGCGGTGGATAAGGTACGCTAAATTAAAAAAAAAAAGAGAAACAGACACAAAAACGACACAAAACTAGCAGTGGGGTTTTATCCAGATAGTGTCATGGTGAAAGCAGCTGAATAAGATGTGCACTGCGGAATTATTGAAGCAAAAATCAGAAAAAAGGCTATACCCAGATTTTTGTCCTTGTTAAGCTTTTGCATTGTTGTCACAATACATCTGTGTTCTACCACAGAACGTTATGGTTGAGAAGAATAAAACCATTTCACGCAGTTACAAAAAAGTACTTGCCACTGTAGTGTAAATCAAAAACCCACACTGAGGATATTAAAATTCCTGTACAGAAGGAACAATAGCAGGACTGGAACTAGTGTTTATATGGCAGCTTCTCCTGGGAAAATTACTTACTGGTCCAGCGCAGTTTTCCTTTAAGGAGAGGTCCTCTCTGAATGTAAATATTAAACCCAGTTAGGTTCTTCATTTTAAGAACCTGTTCTGTCTGTCCACACTGTACTTGCATTGGTAGCACCACTATGTGCACTCCAGTTTAATCAGGGTAGTTCTGCATGTAAAGCTATGTCCTATGGAACAGGAGCCAAAGTGGCTGCCACTAGACAGTGGACCTGTGAGAACTGCTGAACTGACTGGAGATGAAATGTATTTATTTCACTTAATTTACTGAAAACATGTTTTGCTAGGTCAAAGAAGCAGAGCTCAGGAGGTTCATTTTCAGTTGCAATGCTAAGGGGGACACAGAAGGTAATTTACAGGTAATAAATCATGGCTCGGCAGAATAACACTCGGCTAAGAAAATGCATGAGTAAACATCAGGTGTGCATGTACATAGGTGTATTTAAAAGATAGAGAGGATATACAGCAAAAATGACAACAATGTGGGCACAATCAAGTTGACAAGCTGATCAACATACTGTGATAGTAGGACAAGTATTGGCCACAGGAAGTGAGCAGTTCTAGCAGGATAAAGGGACTCTGCAGAACTCCTTAAACTTAGGTTTGGTGGATCAGAAGCTGGGCAACAATGTTACGGCATGGAATAGGCTATTCCATAGTTGTGGGAGTCTATATCTGGGGGTCATTTGGACTGCCAAGCATTTAAAACAGAGGTCCGAAATCTGTTGCCTGCTTCAGATCTGAGGGAGGAGGAGGAAGTGATTGGAAGCAGGGGAGAAGATCCTGTTTAGGTATTCGGGGAGTTTTCCAGCACAGAATTTGACACTCAACGAGACCATATGGAGTGTGTGTTGTAGCTCAGGAGGAGCCCAGACCAGTTGACTGTACATTGTACAGCGTGAGTGTGAGGAGGGCAATCCAAAGCAAACCTGCAGAGGGCATTGAAAAGGACAGCAAGTTGGAGATGGCAGAGTTGGAAGCAATGGAGAAGACCATGTTGCCATAATCCAGGGTAAGGAAAATCATCCCTTCCACAAAGCATTTTCTAGTATAAAGGAAACAGTTTTTTAACCTATAAAGCACCCTATGTTTTTGGAAACTGAACTGCTAATATGAGCTGTGTAGTTCATGGACTGGTCAAAAATCAGAAGCTAACATACTGAGTTGTAAATTTGCATCCTCTGCAGTGTCTCAACTCTGGTTGGAAACCCACTCCCAGACAGAGATGCTGTGAAGTTTAAATTCGCCAGTGAAGTTCCAGTGAAGTCCGCATATTTGCCTCTGTGCAGCAATCTGTGAATTTTTGCTAGTAGGCTTAAATTTTGCCAATGTGTCTTCGAAATTTTTTTTTACCGAATTGTGTTGCGTAATGTGAAATTTTGCCCCCTCGAATGGCAGAATTTCACCCACAAATGGTGAAATTTCACTGTTCATAGCGAAGTTCCACCATTTGTGGACAAAATTCCCTCACTTCCTGGGTGAACTTTCACAGTTCTGGGGTGGAACTTTACACTTTGTGTCGGCAAATTAATCCACAAATTGTGCTACATGTTTAGAATAATTCGCAGAGCGAAGTTTCCCAACTTTGCTCATCTCTACTCCCAGATGGCCTGAGCTTGACAAGACAAGAAGCTTCTCTCCACTTTTAGCTTAATCAGAAACTTGGAGAAGTGTATCATTTGTGGGCTGCAAATTTTAACTACTGGGGCTGAAGTCATAATAAGCAAGGCCACTGGTTTTCATTTTTTACCAGAAAACCTGATAAACTTATGGAATTAGGGCTACCTGCACATCAGTAAAAACAAACATTTCATGGAATCTGCCATTTTATACTAGATCAGTAATTCTACAAAACTTGTATTTTTCTTATAATTGCTTCCTGTACTATTTTCAATTTGCTTTATCTAATGCTCTGTATATTAAGTCTTCTTTTATTCTGATTATTTATATACATACTAAAAGAATGACAGCAGAATCCTGGTAAAATCAAGAAATTAGAGTAACAATCACCGAGGCAATTCCAGAATCTGAAGTCTTGAAAATGCAATGTCATTGTTTTAATCATTGTAAATCAGTGGGCTTGATAATAAGCTGACATGCTGAGGGAAGTGTGTCCCGTCTCTGTGGTGTCATGAGAACATTTTTTTAATCAGTTTATAAAACTTACTCCCAAGATGGTCAGTGAGGGATTGACTGGGTACCAGAAAGCTCTTCTCCAGGTTTGTGCCAAGGTCTTGAGGTTGTAAAAATATATATTTTGTGTAGGCTGCAAACTTTGGCTACTGGGTATGAAGTCATAATAAGTTGACATGTTGAGGTGAATGCATCCCTCCTCTGTGGTGTTACGAAAACCTTTTTCTACAGTATTTTGGAACTTTCACAAGCAGATGTATAACTGGGGACTGAATGGGCAGTGAAAAGCTCTTCTTCAATTCTATGCCCTGGTCTTGAGCTTGGAGAAATTGATCATTTGTAGACAGCAAACTGTGCTTCCTCCTGTGATCATTGGCTGTGAAGAGGAGGTCATTAAGGTAAGGGTAAACATTCATTCCCTCTTTCCAGAATGCACACACACACACACACACACACACACACACACACACACGCACACACACAATATCATTATTGAAAAGTGAGTGTCAGGGCACCATTGCTGTATAGCTCACAGCAGTGGCTGGAAATACATTTTGTTGTCAAAGAAGAAATAAACCATGATGTCTGAAACAAACAGTAATCACTAAAGGCACATTTGTAGCCATAATTACCACCTGCCTTTCTTTACAGTGTATAGCCCTCGGCAGCAAGGGCAGACAGCCACATAAGTGCGAGCTTTTCGGCAGCATGGCAGTGATCCTACAACAATACCTGCCAGTGATATCTTGACAGGGTACATCCAGAGATTCATACAGTTGTTGTGTTTGACAATTTGTTCTGAATAGTAATATTTTTCTTGTTGCTACAGCAACTAATTCTTGCAGCCTGTCCACAGCCAGCCCAGCAGAAAGTGTTTATCACAACCCCCCGCCCCAAGCAATGCCGTCTGTTAGAAAAATTAGACTGCTTTTGTTTTGGATGCTTTGAGAGTGAAAATCACTTTCTGCAGTGCAATGTGATGTTTGATTTTTGCACCTGGGAGCAATCTGAAGGTGTGAGATAATGCAGACAAAAAAAATCTCCTCTGTTTTTATAAAAGGAAATGGCTATAAGATGACATTACTGTACTTGGAAAGGTTCCTTCAGACTTTCAAATCCCCACAGATGCTGCTGTTTAATTTGATTTCTTAGTTATCACCATAATCCAAGCCTCTTGAGGAAATACAAACATGCTGTATTCACTGTTTTAATAAAATGGGGATTACTTATCGGAATGTGACAACAGGCAAAGTAACTATGGGGCAGTGCCACATTTCAGCACTCGGTGTCCACCAACAGCCTATCAGAATGTTTAGATAGAGAACAGAAATTCCACTAGTCATCTTCATTTTTACCGTTCAGGAGGAAACTGTACTTTATGTCTCTGGAGACTTAATGATCTGTGGGCCAAAAGCCAGGAATATCTTTCAAAAGATGATACAATCCCCAAGGGTGGATAGCTGGAAAGTGCAGTCAATGCAGAGCAGGATTCCTGCCACCACAGGCCCTGCTTGTGCAGGGATCTGTGCAGTGTGGAGCCCATGTCTGCCAATAACACAGTGATTGGAAGATATCCCTGTGGATGGGTAGTGGATGAGTGGATCTTGGTAAAAACTGGACTGCCAGAATGAGACAGGATCAGATCAAGAAAAGGCAAACTTACTGCTCTGACTGGACCAGATGGACCAGGCAAGTTGCTTGAATCCTGCCAGTCCAGCATCTAACCAGATGAGCTGTTCTGGCTTTCATTGATCCGGTGTGGGCCAGTTCTGACTTGGTGAAAACTGGACTGCCGGAGCTGGATCAAACTAGATCTATAAAAGCTGGACTGGCAAAATTCTTGCAATTTGTACTCTGTTTGGCTGGTCTGGTCACACCAGCCATATCCACTTTTACTGATCTGGCCTGGTCAGTTTTCACTCATACTCTGTATGGATTCAGACTCGTGTTCAACATTTCCATGGCTGTTGGACAGAGTTACAAGACTCGCTGACTGTTTAGAATTACAATACTGCATGTAGTCTAATAACATTATTGCAGTGCCAGGAAGGTCTTAGAATCTTAGAATCTCATTTTCCCCTCCTGCTGAGCAGGGTAGCTCATTAATGTGCTGACTGATTTTTGCCACCAGGATGTTGCCGACGGATTCATGTCACCTGCTTCTGCTATGACTTTGATTTTTTACCATAGAGCAATGTTGTTGTTTCGATGTCCCCCCTACTGTCCACTGGGGTGCAACCTGTAGTTTGTTATAAAATATCTGTGGGATACGGGGGGTGCTATGTCTCCACCATGGGGGTTGCTTCTACTGCCGCACAGCAGATTGTCTGAGTGCAGTGGTTGGTGTCGGCGAATTGCTGGCGCTGTAGTTTACACTGCCAACATTGTTGTCACTGCAGCATGGGTGAACCGCTAAGCAGCAGTGAGTATATTAAGCTTCACTATGACATACATCTAGTGTTACCCCTACCGGTGCTATGCTGTCCCCACTTATTCTCCCAAAGGAATATTGCTAGCCCTGCTTTGAAAGCCTGAATAGTGCTTGCTTTCATAGCCTCGCCAGGTATGCTATTTCACAGCTTAATCATCCTCTGGTGGAGGGCTACTGCTAATGTCCCTTCAAATCAAGGAATTTAAAATATTCTTTGTCTTCATTTGCATCACAAAAATAATAATTTGTTCTTGAGTAACCATGAGCAAGTGCCTGAAAATAATGGTGAGGTCCAGGCATTTTCTTCTTCTTTATCAGCAGCTTCCAAAATGCCACATTGTTTCCAAAAAAGCGGAACTGCAATGGAAAAGCACCAAAGCTAGAGTTGCTCAAAAAGTGTACTGGCAATGTGTTCCAAGTACCAAAGAAACCCAGAAGTATAGCCAAACCCCCAAATACAAGGCATTATGGATACTATATGAAACCCATCATGAAGCCCAGATCCTTTCTTGGGGATTTTTATTAATCATAATATGGTTAATAATGATATGCAATTGGGGCATCTGTGTGATTTTGTGTTACTTTATATGTAAGTCATCTAGAAGTTGCTAGATCATTAAAGATTACACTCTTGGTAATCATATAGGGATGACAGAGCAGTGAACTGTGAGACGGGAGATCTTGGGTTCAAATCCCACCACTGGCCACTTGAGTGACCCTTAGCAGGTTATTTGCACTCTTGACTGCCAGTGTGCTTTTGTCCTCATAGCTGTACCTATTGCCATTTTATTTCATATCTTTAAAAGGACAACAACAGAGGCACTGGTGGGATAAGCCTGTCCGCTGTCAGCATTGTCCACCTATGCAGAGATGTCGAAACCAAAACACAGCATTTTGGACCGTCTCTCCACTGGTAACTGTATTAGGGAAAAAGATGACATCAAATCAGAGACACTCTTTCCAGTGAAAATAAAGAGGGCTTATCCATTTTTTTAATTCTATTTTTCCTCCTTGACCTCTGGCTAGGACCCCCTTCCACATTTCCCAGGACCTCATACTGTCCATTGAGGCCCCTCTTAGGAGGGTTTCTGGGAATCGTCTGTCCACCCATGACTCATCAATGTATTGACCTCCTGGATTATACCCACTGAGGCAGGGCCTGTCATCCATCTATTTGGCAGCTACACCCCAATATCTAGCCATCCTCGACAGAGGTGAAGCTTGAGAACATATCTAGGAGTGAGGAGGGGGAAGGGCTTATCAGTTTTTTTGTCATCTTCTGGCTGAACACTCATTTCTATTTGTTTGGCTGAGCATACATTTGTAATTGTTCAGGTGGCCATTCCCAAGATCTAATGCTGACTCCAGAGGTATCACTACCCAGGGATTTAGTTAACTTTATCTTTGGAGTACTGGACTTCCAAAACTAATGCAGCCTCCCAAAATAAAGGGTGAGGAAGTCACTGACTTACAGATGTAAAATCAAATACTAGATGACTTTCAAAAATGCAGGCACTGAAGTCAGAAATTATTAATTTTTCTTGAAGGAAATTGTATTCTAGCACTAATATGTTATATTAACATCCATAAATTGCTCCTTCTTAGAATACTGGCTTCCAAAAATTGGATCCTGAAAGTGTTTTTACTTCTAAAAAATTGGAATGACTTCCAGATTTCAACTCATGGAAGTTGTAGATTTCCACTGAAAATAAATTAACTGAACCCCTATCACCACCTACTTTTGTTAACCTATCAGAGAGGTGCCACTTGACATGTTATGCAAGTCCTTCAATGTCAGTCATGGGTGATGCCACATTCTTAGCTTAACAAGACAAAAATATGGAACAGTGGTGCTTTCCTCAACCATGGGAGCAAAGGGTTAACCTTTCAACTCTCCAGACCTCACTGAAGCTCGACAAATATCTGCTTACCAAGAGAATCACAGGGTACCCTGGGTAGTAGGGTGGGTGGGAAGTCCTTATGAGTTAGTACTTGTTTACACAGCATTCTTATTAGTCCCTACTCTCGAAGCTGGTGGGTGGGGAGGGAGTGGTTGACATGATGGACATAATGTGGAGTTCCTTCCAAACATAAATTGCTATATTACTATGTAAATCCTTTGGGTTACTGTAGGAGGAGGAGGTGCTGTTTCAAGCTTTAACAAATGTATGGATCTGTTATAATGTATTTTATGTTGCCTACTGTACTGACCTGTTGTGCACTGGATTTGTGATATCCATGGTGTCATTTTAAGCATTCATCTTGTCAAATTGATTTTTATTGTAGAGCTTTGCAAGATGGTCAAGCATTCTTAGGCAACTACCATTTTGAATCACTGATGTCCCATGAGAGAAAGAAAAATCAAGCCTTATGGATAAATTATTGACTACTATCCAAATGTGGCCACTAACTTATTATTACTTCATACAAGGGGTGATCGCAGACGAGCTCTCTGGGAGGAGAACCTTCAGACCCTGAAGGCAAAGACTTTCCTAATGTCATGAAAAGTCCAAATAGTTTTACAAGAAAAGAATGAAGATCCAAAGTGCTGGGCCATGGGTTATTCAACATTATAAAACTAGAATCAGAAATCCTGCCTCCTGATTGGAGGTCGCACCATGTGAATACATGGCATTAACAGAAGTTGGCCTTTGTTTTAAACATGAAATAAACAATTACTGTTTGAGATGCTTTTGGATGTTTCACAAAACTGGTAAGGTGAATCTAATGGTGGGTTACACTCTGTGATCCCACTTCCATTGCAAACTACAGGAACTGAGTTGCAGGACGGAGGAGGTTAGCTCTCAGGGGGACACATCAATTCATCTTGGGCAGTTTGTCACATGACAATGCACTTTGTTACATTAGCTCTGGTGTCAGTTGGTCCCTACAACAATTTGTCCCCAGACAATTGGCTCCCACTAGTACTCCCATTGTCTCATGTGGTGGGTGAATTGCACCCACCCGGAGTTTATTTTATATTATTCATGTGGGGTGTGAATTGTCTGGGGACAAATTGTCATAGGAACCAATTGACACTGGAGCTAATGTGACAGAGAACATTGTCATGCAATGAACTGCTCAGGATGAACTGAGGTGTAGTCATTCACAGAAACACACTCCCATCATGCCATACTATTTGAATCATATAGACAGAGATGCTACTTTTTAATGAAGCATAAATATATACCTAAACTCCTGATCCAGGGAAATATTTGTAATCTATGTAACCACCATATGGGTAATATATGTAACCGCCATATGGGTAATACTGTATATACAACTACCATGAAGAGATTTTTGATTGACTTAGCTCAGCAGTTCAGATGAACTCAAGTTAGTGGAACAAAACATCACCGTGCAATGGGACACTGACTTGGACTGAGCTGCTTGCATGTACAGTGTATGAAAACTGGATTTAATTCATGCATACTGGTGGAGGAAGTTTGGAGATTTGTTTCCTTGAGTAGTCTGCTTGTGTGACATGCACCCTGAATTTAGAAATTTGTTACAATTTAAGAAAATTCTAAAGTGCAACATGGTCAGGCAGATGCCACTTCCTGCGGTGGGCAAAACCTTTTCTAAGAAACAAGGTGCACCCCCTCAGAACCTACCTCATTCTCAAATTTAAAACAAAAAAAATGTCCCCTAAAAAGAACTGTTTCAAGGGTTTAAGTGCAAACGAGTACTTAGCATGCAATTAATAAGCAACTGTACCATAATTGCTGGGCTTGAAAAGAGGCTTGAAGAAAAAGGAACATTTAAGAATCAGCTGAGGTTTGCCCCATCACTAGTTTAGTTCTCCCCCCTGAAAAGCACAGACACACGCACACACACACACACACATATATGCAAATGAATCAGAACTTTGGCCCAAACCCAGCTACTGACAATCAGGAGTGTAGCCAGAAATTTCCATTTTGTACACAATCTCCAACAGTTACACCTCCCCCAGTTAAAAAATGTACACATCCTTTCCAAATGGCACCCCCTTCCAAACAAGTCAGATTGTTATCAGATGACTCCTCTACTCTCTAAAGAGGTTATACATGTATTGGACACTCCTCAGTGGCCTACACTAACCCAAATACTACAGATTAGAATGATAATATTAACAGAGTGACTTACGGTTTGTGACAAGTACTCAACAAAACTGTACACAAATGTGTACAGTGAGTATGCCTGCCTACACCCTTGCTGACAATAAGAGTTAGACTGTTTTGGGGGTGTCTCTTGTCTGAAAGCCTATGTGATGGTATTACATGGCAGTATTGCAAATGAAATATTTACTACACAGACCTTGAAAAGCTCCCTGCTCATACAGCCTGCCATGGTCCCATATACACCTAGCCTGGTAGTTTGTAGAGGTAATACGCTTTATATTGACATATTGCATGCAGTTGGCAAATGTGTAGTTTGGGACCCAATCACTTGTTTTGTTTAAGGGCCCTTATCGACATAGCCGATCCTCTGGTTTTCCTCTTTGGTACTTAGGTTGTGGTCTGCAGCTGTGTTTGGACCATCAACATGGTTCTTAAATTAAAAACTAGCAAATCCTTCATTTTTTGGGATGCATTTGTGAAGTGAAGTGAATGCAAGAGCCCGATGTCATACAAACATCTGCTTACAAAACTGGCCATTACCAAGTAGACGTCACGTGTAGCTGTCAAGCCTGTCCTCTTTATTTTTATTGGGTTATTGCATCTGACGATTTTACATTTCATGTTATTGTTACTAGCCTGGGTTTCGCTCCAAAAGTACTTAATTCTACAACAGTCCTGTCTGAGAACATTGAGATAGGCGTAAAAGATCAATCTGCAGCAAACTAGTAGATTCAGAAGTTATTTACTTTCTCTTTGGATGAAGAGTGCATACTATGCATATTGATACAGTATCAACAAAGTACACTGGATAGAAAAATGCCTTTTTTCAGGCACGACCCAAGTACAAATATGGCACTATGTATAACAACACACACACATATATATATATATATATATATATATATATACACACACACACACACACACACACACACGCACACACATATATGTGTGTACATATATTGTGCCGTGATACCATAGTTAGGGTAGAGGAGCCATTTCTATGTTAAACCCCAAAATTTTGCACCTTAATAACTTTGCAACCGTTTGACAGATTTGCCTGAAATTTGGAATATGTGATTAAGAACCATAGGCCTTGGGATCTGCCAAGTTTAGTAGCAGTTGGATACACGGCTGTGGAGTTATTAAGCATGATCTGCACACACGCTACGCTTTTTCTGGAATTTATGGTTAGAATGACAGGTCGCACGGTTTAACGCCTGAAATCTTCAGGAATGTGCAGCCAGGGTCCCTGATGTGTCTTTCAAAGATTTGGTGAAAAAATATTAAACGGTTCAAAAGTTATTCAAAAAACAATTTCCCATTATAAGTCAATGGGAAAAGTTAACAAAAAGTTCAACACTTTCGAAAATGCATTTTTACTTTTGCAAATGGCCCTGTTACTTTCGCAAATCTGCCATTTTGTTTTCAGTTGGTGATCAGAAAAATGGTTGGCATTTAAATTTGGGACCCTCTAGCATCCTAATTATTTTTGTATTCACCTAGTCGGACCCTGAGGATGCTAGCCATGTCTTTATTTTGGAGTAAAACACCCAAGAAATATGTTTTTAAAATTTCTGGAAAAAGTACTTTCACAAATTACTTTCGTGCTCACGAAAGTGTTGAACTTTTTTGCGAAAGCTTTCGCAAATTGCGACAGAAGTTTTCTAGTCTGTGGGAAAGTGACAGCAATTCTTTGGGCACTGCGCTGCAAAAGAATGGTTGGGAGTTTTGGGCTGCAATTTGGAGGGAACGCAGCCGACATATCTCAGATGTGCCTTTCAGTGTTTTGGTGAAAAAATATTACATGGCAGCAAAGTTACGGCACTCCAAATCTGACGGTTTTTCCCATAGGATAACATTACGGCGCCAGACGCATCAAAGGAATCCTTTGGCACCCTGCTGCAAAATAACGTCTTGTTTTTTTTTCCTGAAATTTGGAGGGCAGACAGCCAACAGCCCACAGATGTGCCTTTCAGTGGTTTGGTGAACAAATATTACAGGGAGGAAAAGTTATGGCACTCCGAACTTCTCTTTTTTTCCCATAGGATAACATTACGGCATTCGCCGCACCTTTCAGGGCCCGTATCTCGGAAACAGTGCGAGATACGGACTTTTCATCAGAAAAAACCTTAGCCCCCGTACAAAATTAGCCAGGACAGTTGTAAATCATATGATTTTTAAATTTTTTTTCTACGTCGTACGGTTCCTGAGATATAACCTCATAGTTAGGGTAGAGGAGATAGAACTGAGATAGAACAATGGGGAATAATAAAAACTGCCATCACAGAGGTAACAAGCTTTTTGTGTGAAGCAAATAAACAAAACAAGATGATGTAAGAAACCACTATGGTTCTCAAAGGAAGTGGCCGTGAAGGTTCAAGAGAAAAAGAAAGCATTCAGGAAGTACAAGGAATCACAGAAGGAGCAGGACAGAGAACTGTATCAGTTAAAGCAAAAGGAGGCTGGGAAGGCAGTCAGAACAGCAAAGGCCCAAACCGAGGAAAAGATAGCCAACTCAGTTAAGAAGGGGGATAAAACCTTTTATAGGTACATCAGGGAGCAAAGGAAGACCAAGGGAGGGATAGTGAGGCTTAATAAAGGGGAGGGAGGTTGGGCAGAGGGAGACTGTGAAAAGGCAGAGATACTAAACAAATATTTTTGCTCAGTATTTACAAATGAAGAGGGGGAGGTACATAAAACAAACAGTAGTAACACTCTGGATACAGAAGTTGATACCAGCCCATTTACAGAAGAAAGGGTTCTGAAAGAACTCTTAAAACTGAAGGTGGACAAAGCAATGGGGCCTGATGGGATTCATCCCAGAATTCTAAAAGAGCTAAGGGTAGAACTAGTGACACCACTGACTACCCTTTTTAACAAATCATGGGATGATGGGGTGGTACCCGAGGACTGGAGGAGGGCAGATGTGATTCCCCTTCACAAAAGTGGGAGCAAGGCAGAAGCAGGAAACTATAGACCATTTAGTTTAACCTCAGTGATAGGGAAAATGATGGAATCACTTCTGAAGGAAAGAATTGTCGAGTATCTAGAAGCCAGAGGGGCACAGGACCCTAGGCAGCATGGATTCACAGTGGGAAGGTCATGCCAGACAAATCTGATAGATTTCTTTGACTGGGTGACCTTAGTAGTAGATCAGGGAGAGGCTGTGGACATGGCCTACCTAGACTTTAGCAAGGCATTTGACACAGTCCCACACAGAAGATTAATATACATGTTAGCCAGCCTGGGAGTGGGTCCCAAGATGACAGCCTGGGTAAAGAATTGGCTGGAGAATAGGACACAGAGAGTAATAGTAAACGGAGTCCACTCAGAAGAAAGGAGGGTTACTAGTGGGGTACCGTAGGGTTCAGTATTAGGACCAGTCCTCTTCAATGTCTTTATAAGCGACATTGCAGAAGGACTGGAAGGAAAAGTATGTCTCTTTGCAGATGACACTAAGATCTGCAACAGAGTTGATGCACAGGGTGGGTGGAAAGGATGACAAGGACTTGGCAAGGTTAGAGGAATGGTCAAATGTATGGCAGCTTAGATTCAATGCTAAGAAGTGCAAGGTAATGCACCTGGGAAACAAAACCCAAGGAAGAGTACACAGTGGGGGTGAGATACTAACAACAACAAAAATGGAAAGGGACCTGGGGTAGTCATATCAGATGACCTAAAGGTGGGCAAGCAATGTGAGAGGGCAGCAAGGAGGGTTGGGGGTTACTGGGATGCATAGGGAGAGGCATCACCAGTAGAAAACAGGAAGTTGTTATCCCTCTGTACAGACAGCTGGTGATACCCCATCTGGAGTACTGTGTGCAGTTCTGGAGACCCAATCTCCACAAAGACAGACAGGATGGAAGCTGTCCAGAGGAGGGCAACTAAAATGGTGCAGGGTCTGCACCGGAAGACATATGAAGAGAGACTTAAGGAGCTTAATATGTATAGCCTCGAGGAAAGGAGGGAGAGGGGGGACATGATAGAAACTTTCAAGTACCTCAAGGGAATCAACAAAGTCCAAGAGGGTAGCATCTTTCAAAAAAAGAGGCGTGCAAGAACAAGAGGGCACAATTTGAAGATTGAGGGAGGGCGGCTCAGAGGTAATTTAAGGAAGTATTTTTTCACAGAGAGGGTTGTGGATGCATGGAACGGCCTTCCGGAGGAGGTTGTGGAGTCAAAATCAGTGGTGGAATTCAAGCATGCATGGGACAGTCATAAGGCAATTCTAGGGGGGGTTGGGGTAAGAAGAAGTAGGCTGCTGGTTAACTAGGATCTGCAACTTATCCAGTAGGTAGGGAAATGGGCAGACTGGGTGGGCCAAGCGGTCCTTATCTGCCGTCAAATTCTGTGTTTCTATGTAACCTATTTAGTATTCCAAGTCCTCACTTTCTGCTCCGATACCCATTATTATGCATACATTCTTTGTACTCACTGTCTTTCTCTATGTAGGTTTTGGGGAAAACCAGCCTGTGCACTTACATTACTGTTACTGTTGCCCTTTCCGCTTGTGGTTCCATACCCGTTTCACTTACCGTTGACGTCTGCACCACCATGTGCATTATCCTTTGAGTTTTCATTTGTGCTTGCGTTTCTGTTATTTTTTGCCATTTGTGTCTACAGTACTGTTTCTCTTTCTGTTTTACTTTACGTCACCATGCCCATTAAAATTTCCATTTGCAGGCACCATGTTACTATGTGACAACACATCATGTGGCAGACCATTCCAGTCTGTCACCATGTGTGTTACCCTTTCTGTTCTCATTCACGCTTGCATTACCATGTGCGCCACTGTTAGCGCTTCTGTTTTCATTGCTGTTCCTGTTACTATTCCACAAGACATCATGTGGCAGGAGTGTGGGGCCCAAAGGGCCCCGCACTCTCGCCGCCGCATTACGTGGCGGGAGTGCACATTCACTATTTCTCGTTATCATTCTCAAAAAGGAGGGAAATTAGAGGCAAAAAACTCCATTTAATGCATTAGTTAGGGTTGTTCCACAGCGACAAACGTGAGGAAATTCAATGTTAGGTTGAAAACTCTTACCTGACCACCCCCCAGCACACACACACACACACACACACACACACACACACACACACACACACACACACACACACACACACACATATGCAAGTATGGGGGAGGACCAAGTCAACACAACCAATGACAGACATCCAGCAGCAGGTGACAGAAATTACAAACAATTGTCTAAATGTACTACGAGACATCCCCACCCACCTGACCAGGTACTGCATGCTCAGTGGAGATCAACGGCAAAACTGAGGCCATGTACACCAAACGTACACATCCCTGATTGCAGCTGCACACAACGTACCGCACTTAGTAGTTGCATGGCCTTACCTACCAATGCTCCACACCAGACCACACCACATGTGGTGGGCCACCTGAGCAATAGAGTTGAGCAAAACCAAGGAGTTGTACATGTATAATATCTCTGATTATAACAAGGGTTTGAAAAATGCAGCTTTCTAATGGACTGTAAACACTGTAACAGCCTTATGTTTAGTTTTTATTAAGATACATGTACAGCCTAACCATATGATGAACATGGTTTAATGTTGTTTAAAAAAACAGTTTTATTATGATAGCAATAAGCCACTCCCAGGTATTATGTTAATGGTCAGTTTATCACTGTCTAGCGACATGTGGCACTCGGCTACGCCTCATTCAACATTAAACTCCTACAGGGTGATTAACAGACCATTTAAAATAACTGTTGGTCATGCTTTATTGCTTAATTGTCTTTATGAGTAGATACTCTCCCTCTGCTAGGCACTGCAGCAGCTTTGCAACACAGTGTCCCACCCAGTTACACCATACACTGTCTAGTTACTTGAGAATGGCTGTGAATATGAACTCATGAAGATGAACAGTGTAATTTGATCATTACAGTCATTGAAACCTTAGTGTGATTATAACTGACAGAGTCAATGATAGAGAATAACCCCTGCTGTCCTAGTACACTTATCCCATTGTGAGTTACATCAATACTAAAAGACATTCTGTTTATATCTACACTATACCTACTTGATTCCTGTTGTACCACAATTAACATAGTTATTACTTTGATAGCATCAGTGACAGAAGTGTGGCAAACCCAAACACTAGGCATACAGCCTGAGTATGAAACAACTGTAAAAAAAACTACACTGTGTCCATAAGTGGCATAGATCACTCATTGCAACAATAGTAAATGTATCACTATTTGAATAAGTTAGTCATCACAGATGCAATGAGATTGTCTTTCTCAGGTACAACATACTCAGTAACTGCCTACAGGAAAATCTATCCTATATACATCTCTGATACAGGTACGTCATTGTTGGCTCAGTAGTGCTATGACATTTAGAAGTTGCTTGGCCTGATCCATGCAATTTCACTGTTTCTTACAAAGAATACTTACTGCATCTTTAGTATTGAAACACACTGAAGGTCTATGTATGTACATCAGCAGTACACCTTCATCAGTAAGAATGCATCTGATACTGGCAGTATGAATTTCACAGCGTTGAACAGGCAATGCTTTTCCATACGTTTACATCAGCCTCTATCTTGAGTAAACAGTTGCAGTAAATGTACTATTATGTAAATCACATACTAAATGTAACACTACTTTTATCTTGAGCATGTAAGTGTCTTGTAGTTAATTTATGTACTTCTCTTCATTAATGTATACTCACTAGTGTTAAAACCTTTCTACAACTGTCATCATGCACCTTCAGCATTTATATTGACTAACGGCACAGTACCAGTTGTGGTGTGGTGTGGGCATCGGTAGGTAAGGCCATGCAACTACTAAGTGTGGTACTGCGAGCTGCAATCAAGGATGTGTATGTTTGGTGTACATGCCTCAGTTTGCTGTTGATCTCCACTGAGCATGCAGTACCTGGTCAGGTGGGTGGGGATGTCTCGTAGTACATTTAGACAATTGTTTGTTATTTCTGTCACCTGTTGCTGGATGTCTGTCATTGGTTGTGTAGACTTGGTCCTCCCCCATACTTGCATGTGTGTGTGTGTGTGTGTAGTGCTGGGGGGGTGAATTCGGAGTTAGGGTTTTCAACCCTAACATCGAATTTCCTCACTTTTGTCGCTGAGGAACAACCCTAACTAATGCATTATATGGAATTTTTTGCCTCTAATATATATATATATAATATATATATAAAAATAATACATGGGTAGGTGTGCATAACAAGAATTTTATACACCTGAGATCTGGAATGCAACATAAACCTCAAGAGCAAAGCTCACGTGGTTTATAAAAGCATCCCATTCCGAGGAGGTGTATAAAATTTGAGTTTTTTTGTACACCTGCCCATGTATTATGTTATATATTTGCTGGGTATCATTTTCTTGCCTCTAAGATTTATGTAGAAAAGACTGCAGAACTCTGTGACCAGTAGATGATGGTGCTATTTAGGGGTTAAGTGTTTCGACTTATTTTTTTTTGTTCTTTGCTACCTCTTTCTCTCTCTGTCTCTCTTTCTCAATCTCTGTTCGTTGCCTTGTCACAAGTTTTTAAAATATTGCAGTCCAAGTGTTCCGGTGAGGGGAGGTATGCGGTAGCGCCGTTGAAAAGCACGGTCAGCTGAAATGTGGTTTCACAGCTGCATATTAGATTTACATTTTGTTTTGCACGATTGAAAAGTGGGAAATCTCAAAGACAGAGTAAACTGGTCCTCTGAACTCTAAAACAGAGGTAAGAAAAGTAAAAAAAAAAAAAAAAAACCCTCACTAAAATAGCCCGAGGAGAAGGACTGTGGGGGTGTTCGGTGCAGAAGGCTGGCATGCAGCTTTCTCTTAGGAAAACCCGGCATGTGTTTGCTGTTATAACCAGCTAGTTATAATGGTAAATTATTAACAGATTTCCCTATGGGAGAAAACGATACCCAGTTATTATACACTTATTAACAATAAAAAGCATGTAAATAGTATTACACAAAATAATACAGACTGTATGGAAAAAAATTGTGGGCATACAAAATATTGAATTTAATCCATGAAAGTACAAACCTTTAGGTTCATTAAGTGATTTTTGAATCTGGCTGAGAAAGTACTGTGAGTCGATGAGGATCTGACAGACTGTGGGATGATGTTCCATAAGGAGACTACGTGATATCCAAAAAGATTTGGGAACTGTCATAAGGTTGTTAGTTGTAGACTAGGAACAGATCAAATTAACAACATTCAGTAGTTCTAACAGACAAAGTTATGTTATTTTAAATGTTGGATTCTTATTGGGTCCAGCATCTGCCATTTGGCTTTGGAACCATCCATTGCTGAACCTGACCCAAAATGGCCACCCGGACCCAGTGAGTTACATACAAATTTTGCAACAGTCCATTAGACTCAGTGTTCTGGTTGAAGCCAATTCAATACATTAAAGTTACGGCAAATATGAGCTCAGAAACTGACAGATGTTATGAATCTGGTCACCTTCAAGTAAAGATTGAATTTTTGTTCAAAACAGCACTTGGGGCAGCATCTATGATAATAGAACCATAGTTAATTAAGACATGGGGTCATAATGTTGCAGGACATTATGTTGCATGGCAAAATCGCGCTGCCAGTGCAACGCAGTTCTTGCCATGTGGCATACCTCTTTTTTCTGTGGGGGGGCTCCACCCCCCACACCCCCTCTTATGGGGCGCTGTGCCCCCCAAACCCCCCAATATAGATTCTCAACTCTGGGGGGAGGTCAAGTTGGGGAGCACACAGAGTTCAAAAATAAATAAGAGTTTCTGGAATCAAACCCAGTCCCGGAAGCACTGCCTGGGATCTCTGCTGTTGTGACTCAGTCTGTTGAGCCACAGCAGCTGATCAGTAGAACCCACTCCCAGCAGAGATGTTATACTTTGCCTGGGAGAGTGAGAATGGTGCAATACCATGTACAGCAGTATACACGGTATTGCACCATTCACTCAATGATCCGGTATGGTTAATTAATGGGGAGCAAATTACTTTAAACAACCGTGTCTCTACCTTCAGTAGTTAAATGTTAGAATCTATACAAGAGATGAGTTTCTAGTATACTGGTGTAGTTAAATATTTCATATGTACATCAAATATAAGGCAAGATCTGATATGCAGTAGACCCTAGATATTTTGAAGCAGTGACTGCTTCCAGAAAAGCACCACTGTTAGTGGTAACATACAGGTAAGCAAGTGTATATTTTTTAACCTGCGGAGCTGAGTATAACAACATAGCCTGTTTTTTTTGCATATTCAACATTTATGTTGCTCTTGTATTAAAGAGCTAGTGTACTGCCTAAAACCAATACTAGTTTTTAAAAGCAGTCAACCATTACCTTTTATGTCTGAGGTACTTTTTATTTTTCCTTTGGTTAATTAGACAATTGTTGATCTAATGTTACTAGGTGTGCTGTGTGGGACAGCACTCTGACTGGCAGCTGACATATCTATACTCCCCCCCCCCACTATATCATCAACATTGTGTTGTCGCTGTCTATGACATCACAAATGCTTAGGAATACGGGGGACGATTCCAAGATAGTGATGAGAGCAAGGTGCAAAGTACGCCAGTGCGTAAAGTTATGCCAAAATCCCTACGACATGCAAGCTGTGCCATATTCTAAGAGAATCACCAGATATGATAGAAAATGCAGAATTACACATGTTGCAAGTTACGCCCACACGACATGGCATAACTCACAATAGCAGCGTAGCAGTACGCATGTCACAGCTCACAATACTGTCAGTAGTACATACCTCTTGACTGTCCCACAGTACATGGCACTGTTCCCTACTGTATATCCCATCACTTCTCTGTTCCACAGTGCAATGCCCTGTCCCACAGTCTGTGTTTGACTATTGTGCTACACACTATGGCACATGCTGCACCAGGTATGTATTTCACTTACTATTGGCCTGTCAGGACATGCTGCTACCTATTTCAGTGAGTCCTGGGCTTCCTAGGGCACATTTGCTTGGGTGTTCCACTGTTTGCCCATTAGTGTCACATTTAGGGCCTACTGGTTGGGGGTATGCTGCTGTCTGGCTTTGTGTGTGGGGGGGGTTCTATGGCCTGTGCTCTGGTTAGGATAGCTTTTCTTTGTTCTAGCTTATGTTACCATCCTCTGGCATGGTTCATTATGCCACCTGTTCTGGAATAGCAGTTCTGTGGTGCTGGTGTGTTACACATGTCGTAAGCCACATTACACAGTGGTGTAGGCATTCTTTGGCGTAACTGCAGCGCAACTTGCATTTGTCGTAGCAGTTGTGGGTTGCGGCATAAGTGTTCTTTTGTAATCGCACATGTTGCATATTGCTGGCGGAACTTGCGATTTGCACGATCAGGACTGGCGTACTGCATTTACACCTAACGTTACTGTCTTGGAATCGGGCCCCCAGTAACTTAGTTGCTGCCAGATCAGTCACCTGCAATGTCACTGTCAATGAGATCACAGTGCTGATGATGTAGTGGGGGGGGAGATATGTCTGCTGCCAGTCTAAATGCTATTCTACACATCCAACACAATACTTTCAATAAAAAAAACTTTTAAATGAGCAAAATGAAAATGAAAAGAAAGAAAAATAATTCAGAAATAAAATGTTACAACTTACTGCTTCTTGAAATTTGTATTATTTTCCTGTCTGTCTGTTTGGTACCACTGGTTCTTTAGATTGCCCCTGGAGGGTGATTAACTAACCATTAACATAACCACTGGGAATGCCTTATTGCTATTATAATAAAAATATTTTTTAAATAGTGTTTTACCTTGTTCAGCATGTGATTAGGCTATTCATGTATGTTAACAAAAGACCAATATAAGTCTGATAGAATGCTTACAGCCAATCACAAAGTTTTATTTTCTCAGCCCCTTTTTATACAGGCCTTTTATTAATCCCTCTCATCATGCATTTAATTTAAGACACTAAGCTCTGTCCACGCTATAGAACTGTTTTTGACAAATGTTTCATGAAACTGATTCAGTGCATCCGCACTATGCAGTAAGCATTCTTGATAATGGTTTAGTGTGTCCGCCTTGCTGGTATTAAACCTGTTCTCCCTGTGACCATGCCTATTAATTCCAGCACACACAGAACTGTGCTTGCCTGTCCACACTGCAGCTAGAACTGTGTTAGTTAAACTGTTACAGCTTAAACCATTTTTCCTCCTGTCCAGATATACAAGTGAAACTATGCTAGGTCTAAAACATTTTTAAAAACAGTTTAAAGACTAGGTACCTTGCATTGTTTAAAAATGTTTTTGCTAAACATTTTAAGGGGCCTGTCCTATGTATACATACAGTGCTAGGCAGATTTAAAACATTTTAAGATCCATAGTATGTACAGAGCCTGCATTGCATTGCATTGCATCCTGACCGGCTCAACTGTGTGTATAGAGATCATATATAAATGATCCTCTCTCATCCTCTCTGTCTCCACTCGACATCCCCCCACTCACTCTCTCAGATCAAATGATGCCCGCACAGTGCCTCGCCATTCCACCCTCATTGGTCAGACTGGTTTCACCATCATTTCCCCAAAATCTGGAATTCTCTTCCCCCTGAAATACGACACTCCTCCCCCAACTACTCCCTTACCTCTGCCCTACACAGTTACCTTTCCCTCAGCTGTTTCGACTTTAACTCACCTTAATACCTATCCCCAGTTTCTGCCTTCCTACCATGACTGCCCCCCCCCGGCAGGGTTATCAACATCCTGAAGGGGAACTCAGAAAATGGCTACCCTTCTCCTCATATTCAGTTCTTGCCTCTTCCCCCCATCTGCCCTTCTGGGTCACCAGTGTGCACAACCTAACCCCATCCTTTTTAACTTCAACAGCACTTGCGTACTACCTCAAGCCTGCTCCTGGTACACTCATGCACTATATAAATGGTTCTATAGCATTATTACTGTTTTGTACATTTATATGTTGTTTTATATGATTTTGGACATGTATTGTAATTTACCCAATGTTCCACTACTGTTTATTGTACAATACCTTGTGTTCCAACTGTTGTACAATCTTACAATGTTGTATTGTTTGTGCTACTCATATACTATTTTAGCTGATCATCCTTCACAACCCTATGTAACCCCTTCCCCCAGGTTGCACCATGAGACGAGCAACTTGTTGTTCAGTGTGCCTCCTGGTGAAACATTTCAATAATTAAATAAATATCAGCACAACCCGCACCATGGCACTGCTTTTGCCAGCCAACCACATTACACAATTAAATCCTCATGCCTGACCTGATACTTAGGTCAACAACAAATGGTTTTATTTTTTAACTGTGAAATGCATTGTCTTTGGTTTTTATTTCTAACACCCTTTTCGAATTTGCAATAACATGTTCCAAGGTTTGTGTGTTCTGCAGTGTAACACTCCTGTGGAGGCTTACCTTATTTTTCCCACTCTCCATTGGCCATCACACTGTTTTCAGCCCAAAAGGACTGCCAGGGGTCTAACTGTGGGACAGACGACCTGGATGTGTACTTTCAAGAGGTCTGCTGGTCTCCACATGTGCAGAAGTGCCTTGTACTTTGGCCAGTCCTGTAGCTGTTTAAATGCCTCTCTGGTGCCTCGACCCCCTTGCTCAGCTGGCTGGGGGTCAGACACATGGGGGAGATATGTGAGGAGCTGCTACCTTAAGTTGAAACCAGCACCTTTGAATGCTGTGGAATTGGGGGATCATGAATAGTAATGAAGGGCCCTCATGAATAATAATGAGCTGGATAACTGCCTGGGGGAGACTGAAGATGTCAAGGGCTACAGCCTGCGAATGGCTAGCAAGAGTGAATGCCTATTGATTTTTTGCAAATCTTTGCTATGTAACCGAAACGCAATGTATGTCTTTATGTGACGAAGTACCTTTGGAAACGAGCCTCTGGCTCAAAGGTTGTAAACTGATTCTTAAATAAAAAAAATAAATAAAAAAATAAAGAGGGAGTAAATGCTTGAGTTGGCAGTTGCTTGATAGGGGGCAGGGACTGCTATCGGAGACTGGGGCAACTGTATTTAAAACTAAATATTTTGGTTGCCAGGGCAATTCTTTGAAGGAGACTGCTATACAGCTGGTGTGAATTGAATGTGAGCATCCATGTCATGATTCTTTGACCCCCCCTATGGACAGCCAATCAGTAACAGGGCACCAAAGACTGTGAGAGAGAGCATGTGTAGACAGTGGTGGTGGGCAACTGGGAAGGTGGTGTTTCTCTTCTTCATAAGTCAAGCCAGCCCAGTAGTGCTGAGGGTTGAGGTGCTAGACGCCACACCTCGTGCCACGCCAGTGACCCGGGTTCGGGAATGGTCTCGGGCTATTTGGGGGTCGGCCTGGGGAGGTAAGGAATGAACATCCATAGGATTGCTCTCCTTCCTCAGGGAGGAGGGTTTGTGCTGCATGTGTCAGCAAAACAAGAGGGATTCAGCCTTCACCCAAGGTGCTTGGTTGCCTCCATGGTGGTGGAGACAGTTGCTGCGTCCATTGCACGGGTGCAGGTATGGGAGAAAAACCAGAGGAAAAGAACAGGGACCCAGCAGGACCCATGATGGCCTTGATGGGCAAGAGGACATATCCCTCTAAGGGGTGGGGTCATAGCCCCTGCCAGGTCCACTGAGATGGTGGCAAAAATAATGTGATAAAAAAAAAAAACAGCTATAAGTCAGTGGAAGTGAAAGAGAGCACTTACCCTTGCTAACAGCACATGAATCAAGGAAAACGCCTCAGTCAGTAATTCATTCCAGGCATTTTATTCATCTTTATGGACAAGTGCAGCACAACAGCAGCAAATTGCAGCCGAGGCTGCTGTCTTACGTTTCCTCCAATTGCAGTGGGCTTCCTCAGAGACTGAGGCGTTTTCCTTGATTCGTGTGCCGTTAGCAAGGGTCAGTGCTCTCTTTCACTACCACTGACTGTGAGAGAGGACTCATGGGAGAAGGTGTGTACTATTTTCAGGTGCCAAAAGACTTGGTATATAGATAATCAAAGAGGGCTCAAGATTGTAATTGATGACTGGAGTCAACCAATCAGAGGTCAGGATTTTTGGAGAAATCTCAGGGACATTGTGCAGTTGAGGCAATCTTTGCTGGGCTCTGATTGAGTCAAGAGGGGCACAGTGTTGTGTGAGAACACTTCTCAGGCCTTTCACAGGACTTAACTCATTCTATCCTATTGTCACTTAGAATGTCCAGGTACCCTCTGCCTGCTGCTAGAACACCTGTGTTCCTGAAGGGGTTCTAGATCTGCAGTATTCATACAAACACACTGTGCTTAAACCTACATATCTTAAAAAAACATACATCCAATTTTAAAACTGTAAAAATAAATTTTTTTCAGGACAAAGCATTTTTGAAAATGAGTGAGGTTTGGTAATATCTATTTAACTGGATTTATTGTTGTATAAGGTTGTTTTTTCATATTTTCATAAATTCTGATGATTTTATCTAAATATAATTATGCTCTTTTTACTTAGTCATACGAAAATATTAAATTTCTGTAAAACTGTTTGTTAAAATTGTTAAAAATATACAATGAACATCTGTCACGGTCCAAATATAAATTTTGCAAGGTTTTTACCATTTTTTTAGTCAGAAATCAATGTCTGAATCTCTTGTTATTACAGCTTGAGTTTTTTGTTCCTCTCCACTGGCTGGAATTTTTGCAGTGTTTAATTCTTCTTACCCTCTGGTTTTAGTTTATGAATCTGATTATCAATTTTTTAGTTTTTTCCCATAGTTTAGTAAGAACATATTTATACATTACCTTAGAAGGACATATCAGGAAGTGATGCAGGAAGGAAGTGCTTTGTGAGGTCAAGTGATGTACAGTAGTAGTCAGAGACGTTGCCAACTATTTCCAGATATTTCGCAAAATTTCTTAAGAGTTTCTCTCTGCTGCCCCTACTGTGGAAATGCAGAAAGCAGGAGATATTTCTGGAAATATAACAGAGTCTGTGGCTGCTACTGTAACTAGGAAGAACACTGAGTGTAGGTCAGTGAGCTGACACAGGAAATGGATAAATATTTTTGGTGCTGGAGGTCTCTCTATGATTAATTGCATTTTTGTTGTAGCTAAAATGTGTAATTCCATTGAAATAAACTATTTTATTGTACTTTTGAAATAAAAACCCATAATAAGTATAGAAAACTGTATTTTATTTGTGCTGTTTGCTTTATCATACCGTAAATGAAGCATGCTGTTCATGTAAAGGTTCACCATCTTTCATTAAACATCATGTTACATAAGTGTGTGTATTATTTGATTTCCTGGCATAGTTTATTTTTTGGGGTTGTATTATGGGATGGTTTAAGGTGAGGGACTGACTGTGTGATGAAGCACTGTGTTAGTGTGGGGGGGGGGTCCTGCATTCATAATATATGCTCAGATGCACTTCATATGTTCTGGGGAAATGAGAGGGGCTGTATGCATCTAATAATGGTGCTAACAGACACCGTAGATACATTATGGGTATACGTATAGAGTGATGAAATTGCTGAAAAGGCACTGGTAATTTGGGGTATACTGGGTCATGGGGAAGGGGGTGGGTCTGCCTGTACCAAGGAATGATGCTCATAGGCACTGCAGTCATTTTGTGTCATGAATTGGCACCCGTCCTTGGAGTATACTCAGTTGTGGGGAAACAGGTGGGGCTGCCTGCACCTGGTAATGGTGTTCATATGCCTTGCAGAGACATTGTAGGTATACGTACAGGGTGATGACATGGGCACCTGTAAAAGTTGTGTACTATGTGCTGTGTTACATGGATTGCCTGCATATACTTGTGATATGTTGCAGATTCAGTATGGCGTACTGTGTGGGTGGGAAGGAGCGTGGGTATGCGTGCACCATGGAGTGATGCTCATGGGTACACATGTGTACTATGTGCTGTGTTTCAATTGAATGGACTGTATAAGTCATACATTGGCACTGGTCTCATCACAGTGCATCAGAGGTAAGGGCTGGTCTGAAGCATTATGAGCACAAGGGACTAAGCAAGTGGTTGTGGAGTGATTTGAACTTGAATAGAACATTACAGTGCATCTGAGGATAGTGTTGGAATGAATCTTGATGTGTACAATGGACTACACCATGGTGACTGAGGAGGGATCCATACCAGTAATGCACATCACAGAGTGTCAGAGATAAAGGCTGGACTGAAGACTGATGAACCGATGGACTACATCAGTGACTGTGGGGGGATTTGAACCTGAACAGCAGTTTACAATGCAATAGAGGTGGGGGCTGGACTGACACCAGATGAGTCGATGGACAACACTATTGGCTGTGGAGGGATCTGAACCTGAAATGCTGAACTGATGTCATATGAATTGATGGAGTACACCAGTGGATGTGGAGGGTTTTGAATATGAAATGCACTTCACAGTGCATTATGGGATTGGTCTGGACTGATCCATGGTAAGTTGATGGACAACACCATCAGCTGTGGAGGGATCTTAACCTGAAATGCACTTCACTGTTCACTACAGTTTGGGGCTCGACTAATGCATATGAAGGAGCTAAATCTTACCAGTGGCTGTGGAGAGATTTTAATCTGAAGAGCACTTTATGGTGCATCAGAGGTTGGGTCTGGACTGACGCTGTATGAGTTGATGGACAACACCAGTGACTGCGGAGGGATTCAAAACTGATTCAGCCTTTACAGCGCATCAGAGGTTGGAGCTTGACTGATGCCAGATGAGTTGAAGGCAACACCATTATTTTTTTCATTTTAAACAATCAGCAACTGCGTATTAGGGAGAAAACTCAAGTGCAGAGTGTGAGATAAACCTGCTACTGACCCTAACCTGCTTAACATCCATAATGCAGGGAGCAGCATGCCACCTAGATTTTAACATAGCCATAATCCAAACATAAACTCTTTAAAAAGCAACACAAGGTGCTGAGTTCATGTGAGCTCATCTAGTACCTGCACAAGAAACACTCTCTCCTATCAGGAATGCCAGCCAGATCCATAAGATGCGATCACACAGGATGACCAGAAATTATCCCAAAATGAACAAGGTGACAGCTATGAAAACTTTTGTCATAAATAAAAATAAAAACAAATAAAGTAAATACACATTACAAATCAAGGTTTTGGCACCAAAAATGAAGTGAGTATTTTACGATGAGAGCAGTGCCTCCATCTTGAAATTAAGTTTCTAGTCACCATGCTCTTCCTGCACCAGTGTGCACTGTGACTGGTTAATGGAAATAGCAATGTGTACAATAAGCATAGAGCAAGCATGGCAACATTGAGGATCAATATGACCAAATGGTGCCGCACTACAGAGCTAGGGTGGGTGCAGGTGGGAGGTTGCAAGCCCTAACTGAAACATCAAAAAAAATAATCAGGGTTTTATTTAACTCCAAAAATTGATTAGCGTTTTGCTCATAAAAGTGCTAAAACATTGTGAAAATGCATAGCTCTTGCCTCACTTAGTTTAACAAACATAACACTTCTAGAAAACCTACATAAATACTTTCTGTACAGATAGCATTGTCCCAAGAAAAAAACTGCTAATCAGTTATTTAAAACCCTGACAATCACTGTACACTCCAGAGCCCGGAGAGCCATTTTCCCTCCAGTGATGGTTGTAAAAAAATACCGGAGTACTTGCTTGAATGCTAAGTAAGGATTTATTCCAACATTTCAGGCATACACATTGAATAGAATAGTGGAAGGCACAACAAAAAGATCTGCTTGCAGGTTCCCTGGTGCTTCGACAATTAAGGCTTCATCATGGGGATGGTGACTGCATCTAA
Source organism: Neoceratodus forsteri (assembly GCA_016271365.2). NCBI lineage: Eukaryota > Metazoa > Chordata > Ceratodontiformes > Ceratodontidae > Neoceratodus > Neoceratodus forsteri. The sequence goes on from JADMNL010000023.1 coordinate 250,901,592, forward strand.
GACAATCCCTTTATACCAATTAAATTCAGAACTGATGATGTCAGAAAATCCGACCAATCACAGAGCTTGATTTTTAAATAAAGAAATATTCAGCTCACCTAGTGGTATAAAAGGACTAATAGTTATAACAATCATGATATCAGTGACAACACGTTATTGTAGAAAAATGCCTCAAAAGTGGTGACGGTCAATCAGATTGCTCGAATACAAAAAAAATATAAGTTATGAAATTAATTATAGTGACAACCTGATCAGCTTAACATGTTACACTAAAACAAGATGATTTGTTGTTACAAGATAAACTAATGGCAGAACGAGCATAATAAAAAAATTTCACAGCACATGCAAAAAATAGTACATTTATTTATTTATTAAGGCATGTTTTCTCAAAAATAGCCAACGGGAACACATATTACATTAGGTAAAATCAGTAAGGGTACAATGTCCCCTATTGGCTGGTACAACTCAATTAATCAAATGTAAACAAATGCTTGAGCTGCACCAAGAGAAACACATGGGCACCAATCAGTGTCATCAGGCAATACAGCACACAATTTAGGACACCACATGGCATCATCAGGGAAAAGAGGTACGTTTTTTTATGATGCCACATGGCATCATCAGGACATAATGAGTTAAATAGGAGTTTGCGGAATAAAGGTGAAGGACTTATGCTGATCAGAGGAGCTGTGCATATGTACTGATCATTTCAGGCTTCTTGCGGAAATTACTGTTTTGAGGAGGGGGTTCTGCTGCAGTCATCCTGTACCAGTGGGACTGAGAGAAGATTATGATTTGATACAAGGAGGTGCAGAACTGTGTGTGAGCCAGAGTAAAGGTGGTTGCTGTTCTGAACCAGAGGAACTGGGAGAGAAAAAGGTGAGCAGGTATCCTATGCTTCAGGAATCTGTTACTGTGGTTGAAATCCAGTTGAGGAAAGAAACTGTTGTTGTGGAGTTGGAGTTTGGAATCTGTTGCCAAAAGGCGCTGGTAAGCAGGAAAGTTGGAGAAACTGTACTGACTGCACATCAGAGCTGCTTTCTATTGAGAGGAAAGAGAAACCAGAAAATTTCTAGTTTAACTCAGAGCCAGATGGGGAATTTGCTAACCCCCACTGAGTGGGGTGTGCTGGCTACAGGGGACCACCGGTGCATGCTGGGGGAGCTAGGGCACCTGTGACCTGTGAGGAAGCTGGGCTGTGGAGCCACTCCTATGGTAGGTCTGGGTCCTCTGTGGTTTGGTGGGCCTTGTGTGGGAGCTCTGCAATGGGCCTGAATAGGCTGAAGGTGACAAGCTGCAAAACTTTCAGTCAGTGGGACAAGGGGCCTGATCTTCCATCAAGCCCAAACTCAAGCCTTCAGAATAATTACTGCTGCCCATTTGTTCTGCCCTCTTGAACTGAATTCCCAGAGATTGAACTGATGGAAGCCCCCTGCTCCAGGAACTTCTCAGTTCTTCAGAACCATGAGTACCCAGGGCTTGCCCTGGAAATCCAGGGGAGTAAATGCTTAACTTTTAGTTTTTGAGAGCGCAAGCCTAGGTGCTAACGAGTATGGATGTCTGAACAAGAGTCTCTGCCTCACTGCACTGGAAACCTCTATCAAATCTGCCAATTTTTCAGTATTTACACATGGAAATACTATTATTCATTTGTTAATTATTTAGCTGAATGAATTGTGTGACAGTTTTACTCAGTACATTTAAATTTTACTATTTTTTGCCGTTTTAAAGTGTATGACTGCTGAATGTCAATGGCTCTGCCAACTACTAAGACAAGTACGGACAGTTACAAACAAATTACGGTTGCCAGTGGTAATGGTGCCAACATTGCCACCAAAGGAGATATACAGGAGATTAAAGAACTATTTGCTAGTCTGAAAATAGATTTAACGGACATGAGGGAAGGCATAGGTCATTTAAAGAAAGACTCAGTTAAAATAACAGAAATGGTGAATGCTTCAGAACAAAAGATTGCACAGTTAGAAAATTCTGTCAATTACCTAGAGGAAAGAACGGAACATCAAAGTGAACAAATCCATTATTTATTACAGAAAATTGACAACATTGAAAATAGAGGGAGAAGATTGTCCACCTGGGAACCTGTGAACAGAAGTAGGAGGTTGTTTAGGAAAGAGGTTTGGTTTATATTCTGTTTTAACTGAAATATTTGAATAGTTTTGTACTTGAAATTAGTTACGTGTGTTAAAAATTACTACTTTGAGTTAGAACTGTTACTGGGGCTGTGATAATTGTAACTATTGGGGCTTGTGGGAACACTTCTTTGGCAGTGATAATTAGAGTGAAATTTAATGTGATGTTTGCCTGGTGGTGGTAGAGGCCTCCCACCCACCCTGTTTTGTAGGCTTTCTTAAATACTGAAAAGCCACTGGGGGTTGGGATTGAAAGGCTGTGCATTTCTGCTTGTGACTGAAATTTGAAGCAACAGGAACTAGCAGGCCTGTGCTATCATACGGTACCTGATGTCTGCATACACACACTGTTAGCAGGACTGGACACACACTGGAATGTGTGTGTTTGTGACACTTGGGAACATTATTGGTGGTGTTGAAATAGGGTTGATAAACAACTGCAGTCAGTACAGAGAGAGAGATGGTATTCCTGATGGAAGGGACTGAGAAAAGGGGTGTGTGCCATTATGAACAGAGAGGGACAAACAGGGTGGCCACATTCCACCATGGCAGGCATCTTTGGAAGGGTTGTAGGCTGCACAGGCTGTGGGGTGGCAATAATTCTCAACTGGGCCTGGAGAGAGGGAGGCTGCCCACTCTGTAGACAGTTATCTCATATCAGGAGTGAAGTATATTGGTTAAGGAGTAAGCTGGGGGAGTTGGGGGGTGTGTCCAAGGATAAGGGGTGTGGATATGGGTGGCAGAAGGGTGGGACAGAGGGGAGGCTGGGGCAATGCTCAAAAATTACAGGACGTTATATTACACCAAGCAGGAGGGGGGTATTAGGGACAGAGAACCCTTAGATAGGGATGTTGATGCTAAGGGGAAAACTTACAGGGTAAACATTCCGAATATAAAGAGAGTGGAGGGGGAAGAGTCAGAAGGGGCTGTTGTGGGGAAGCCTAGAAAAGCAGACTGTGGGAAGGGAGCTCCTAAGGAAAACAGGGCAAGAGGGGAGGAAGAGGGGCAGTTTAGAGGGGCAGTCGGGGGAAACTCAGTTACTTAATGGAGGCTGGCATAGAGTGTTACAATAAATTTGAGCTACTAAGCAACCTAGAGGGGGAGGAAGGGGTTGGTGGAAATGAAGAAAATGATACAGAGGCTGGGGGGAGGGAGTCTGACACCCATAGGGCATCACAGACCGGCAACGGAAAGGATAGAAATAGTCCCAGAGGGAGAAGGGGAAACGTAAATATTAAGCTGATGGGGGAGATGCAACATATTGCAGACATGAGGGAGGAGAGCACGACTGGAGAGAAACTGGGAGACAAGGAGGCAGGGGAGGGGCCTCCTTCAGGAGGGGGTCTGTACCAAGGATGGTGCCCTAGGTAAAGGGGACCCATAGAGGGTCTCTGGAGGCAGGGGTACTATTACAAGGGAGGAGGATGATGGTGTGGGGGAAGGGGAAACCATCAGAGCCAGGATAAATGGTTCTGATAAGAGAGGGTTAAAGGGGACTCCTCTTCAGGGGGGTCTGAGTTAAGTGGGCAAAATAACAAGGGAGGCAGAAAGAGGAGGGTGACAAGGGGGTCTCTAATAAGGCAGGAAAACTCCCTTGGAATTGAGATCACGAATAAAGGGGGGGTGGGGGGTTGACAGCGCATAGGATGATGGTGGTGTTAAGGTTCTGTTATTGGGAGACTCGATGATTAGGGGTATCCATTGGGAGGGACAGGGGGTGGATGCCATAGCCAGGTGAAGGTAGTGAGCATCTCTGGGCTGACGGTGCACAGAGCAAAGTTCATGGTCTACAAACTGGTTAGGGATTGTGAAGGGAAACCGGAATTCCTGGTGCATTTGGGAACTAATGATCTAGAGGGAAATAGCATTTTGGAAATCCAAGCAAGGTTCCGAGAACTTGCCAGAGTCTGTCAGGATAATGGATGCAGCATTTCCTTTTCAGAGATATTGCCAGTACCAAAGGCCTCAGTGGAGAAAAAAATGAAGATCACAGAAGTTAATGACTGGCTCAGGAAGTGGGGTGAAGAAAGTGGGTTGAAGGTGTTAGGGAACTGGAAAGGAGTTTGGGAGGATAAGGGACTGTAGGCCAAGGACAGGCTTCATCTTGCCCCATTAGGGAAGGAAGTCCTTAAACAGGGGGTGGCTGACTACATTCAAGAAAAGTGGGGTTTAAACATGTTGGGGAGATAAGAGAGGGGTTGACCAGAAGCCCTCTCCTCCAGATGAGGGAGTAGCCTTCAAACCCTAAGGGGGGGGGAGGGGGAAACCAACTGGGGAGGAGGTTTCAGGAGGAGCAGAGGGTGGATGGAAGTATAAGGAACCTGGGTGGGGTTCAACAAAGGGACTAGGGATAAGGGGTGGGGGTGGTGTTAATAAATGCCAGGGGCTTGAGAAACAAGTTGCCAGAGTTCAAGCCATGCTGTTTGGTGGGGGATGTGGGCGCAGTCACGGAAAGTGCAACAACAAAACTATGACTGGGACCTAAACATGGGGCACACTATGCTTAGGAAGGATAGAAAGGAGGGCAGAGGGGGTGGAATGGCTATGTTCATTAGAAATGAAATAGAAATTGCTAGGGTAGAAGAGGCAGAGGGAAACATGGAGGTCTTATGGGTCACCTTATGAACCCTGGCAGGAGGTAAGGGTCAAGCTGGGTGTAATATATAGGTCCCCCGGGATGGGTGATATTCTGGAGGATGGTTTGCTGGACAACATCATTGCCCAGTGTGGACCAAAATGGGAGGGGGTGGTGTTGATGGGGGACCTTAATATGACAGGTACAAACTGGGGAACCATGTCCTCTAAGGTGGCCAAGGAGCAGAGGCTGCTGGACGGCTTCCAGGATGTGTTCTTAACACAGCACATGATGGAGCCCACAAGGGAGGGGCATGTCCTGGACGTGGTACTAGCGGATGGGGATCTGATAAGGGACCTGGTTGTAGAGGATCCCCTGACTGGGAGTGACCACAATACTGTCTGGTTTCAAATAAGCATGGGGGGGGAGAGAGATCTAGGACACTGGCAGTGGACTTCTGGGGGGAAGATTTTGTGGGTATGGGAAATATTCTCAAGGATCACTTGAAAGTGATTACAACAATGACAAATGTGGAAGAGATTGGAGGTCATAAAACGGGGATTTCATGAGGCAGTTAGGACCTGCGCTAAGGTGAAGCGTATAAGGGAGCAATGTCACATAAACCATGCTGGTGGTCCAGTGAGATTCAGGTAGCAGTCAGAGAAAAGAAGGCTGCCTACAAAAAATATAAAACAATGAGAGGGGGTAGGGAAAAGGAAATGTACCATCTTGCATCTAGAAAAGTCACCCGGATGGTTGGTGGGGAGCTCTCGAACCCTAGAGAGGTTGGTAGTGGGGTACCGCAGGGCTCGGTCCTGGGTCCAATCCTGCTTAATGCATACATTTCAAACATCAGGGAGGGTATAGGGTGCGAAATGAGTCTCTTTGCTGACGACTCCAAGATGGGAGCAGTAGTTGAGGGGGAAGAGGGGAGGTTGGCCTTGCAATGGGACCTGGACACCGTGGAAAGGTGGGCTCATGCACGGAAATTAAATTTCAATATCACCAAGTTCAAGGTGTTACATCTTGGGTGGGGAGACCCTAAACACAGGTACACCCTGGGAGGGGAGGCGTTGGAGGCCTCAACAGGGGAAAAAGACTTAGGGGTCATGGTGGATGCATATATGAATGACTCCGAGCAGTGCAGGAGAGTGGCTAGAAAAGCAAACAGGATGTTGGGATGCATCATAAGGGGGATCACCTCTAGGAGCAGGGAAGTGATTCTGCTGCTGTACAATGGATTGGTTAGACCACACCTTGAGTACTGTGTATAGTACTGGAGACCACAGTTGAAGAGGGACATACAGCTCCTGGAGATGGTACAGAGGAGAGCAACTAAGATGATACGAGGACTAGGGGATTTGACGTATGAGGACAGACTTGAGGAGCTCTGCCTGTTTTCATTGGAGGAGAGGAGAGACAGGGGGGACACGATTGAGGTCTTCAAGTACCTCAAGGGAATAAATAGGGTAAACACGGAGGGGATCTTTAGACTAAAGCAGGAGGTATCACCAGAGGGCATGGTTTGAAGTTGGAAGGTGGAAGGGTGAGGGGGGAAAAGTGGAGGAGGTTTTTCACTGAGAGGGTGGTGGATCTGGATGTCCTGCCTGGTGAGCTGGTTCAGAGATCCACAGTGGAGGGCTTCAAGAGAGGTGGGACAGACACAGAAACGGATGTATCAGATGATGGCCTGGCCGGGGGTGGGATGGATGATAGGGGTTTCTGGAACACAAGTGGGGGGGAGGGCCTTCGCACCCAACTAGGGATCTGAGGTTCGAGCAGACTCGATAGACCGTAAGGCCTAATCTGCTGGCAATTAGTATGTTAGTATGCAAGAAATAATGTAAGAGTAGTGGGGATTCCAGAGGAAATAGAAGGCAATAACATGGTAGAATTTTTGAAGCAGTTCTTCCCAGAAATATTGGACTATCACTGGTCCTGGCCCCTTGAAACTGAAAGGGCACATCGGGCACTGTCAGCTAAGCCACAACCTGGGGGCAAACCGAGAGCTGTCATTGCTAATTTCCTGAGGTACTCGGGTAAAGATGAGATTATGAGAATTGTTAGGGACCGTAAAGCCTTGAGCTGGAAGGGGAACAGGATTTATTTATTTCAGGATTTCTCTAATGAGGTGATGGTAAAAAGATGGGCATTGTATGATGTTAAATCACAACTACAGAAACTGGACATTCACTATTATTTTAAATATCCTGCTCTTTTGGTTGTCATTGTCCCAGGGGGTCACCCACAGGTTTGTGAATGTCCTGAACAAGTGGAGAACATTATCAAAACTCTCTCTGGAAAACATCCAGTTCAAACTGCCATTTCAATTTCAAGTGAAGCCTTTCAATCGAATTGCCTGCATGCTCCCTCACCCAGATCTCAGCTACAGAACTCCGAGGAGCCAGTCACCACACATGCTCTGTCTATGTATGGGCCAACAGCTCTAAGTAATAAAAAAAAATGGCAAAGCAAATAAAAGATTGTACACCTCTCCCATATGCATCAGCGGTGAGGGCCAAAAAATCCAGTACTCCTAAGACTGCTTTCCTAACTAATATCAGTCAAAAAAGCAAGCTAGCAACAAAGCAGCTTTTCACTCACTGCCAATTGTAACCAGGGTTTACTCCTAAGAAATGGAATAAAGGTTCTGTCGCTGATTCAAATCGCTTAGCTAATTCAAAAAAAACAGAGAATAATTGCATTGAAGACTGGGAAACTAGCATGGATCACCCTCTTGGTATGATTACAGGCTGAGACAGATCAGGAGATGTCAAAGGTTAAAAGCGAAGCAGTCTGGGATTGTTTGTGTTATTCATATCCGGAGCCTACACATGTGGGTTCTCCTAGTACCAAGCTGGTTAATACTAACGAGACCTTCTATTACTTACAATTACTCATTTGTTTAATATTGCTTTGTAAAATGTAATAGCATGTTACAGGGAATTGGATTGTTACTCCCTCGTCTTATGGCAGAAACATTCAAAACATGGGTAAGCCTGCTTTTCTACCTTTATTAGAAACAGGCTGGATAGTAAATGTGAGACTAGCTTTTTTTTCTGAGGTGGGGTAGACACAAAGGAAAGATACAAGGAAAAGATATAAAGATATAAATTAAAAAGGAGCTTAGGATACAAACTGCTAGCTTATTCTGCTAAGTGTGTTATTCATAAGGGGAATACTGTAATATGTTAGACTATGTTAATTTATAACAAATGGGCCAAAATTCATCTATGCAAGATAGCTCTATTATGAATAGCAGGTGAACAATATCTGGCCATTATGTAAAGGCAGCACCTCAATAGCTATGATTTTTAAGAGCCATTTTATTAGATATCAATCTTCTTCGTTTACAGCATGTGGACTTTGGTATTTATATATATGTATAGTTATGTGATTGTAGTCACTTGCACTGTTATGGTAACTTAATAATGCTTTCACTCTGGTAAATAATAGATATGCTACGTTAGGTCAGTCAGCATTATGTGAATCACAGGGAGCTGTGACAACATACAGATTATTTGACCCTATAATTGGCAAATACAATAGAGTTAACCTGTGCCAGCTGGGCCATAGGGAGCTATGGCAGCATTTGGATCAGAAGACTTTATAGAATACAAAGTAAACTTGCAGATTGCGTAATCCATATTATATATATATATATATATATATATGTAATGGTCTGTTGGCTTTGTATAGGTTGTGGGAAGCTGCAACATAATATTAAAGGTCAGGCCTGAAAATGTTTAGTGATATGCAGTTAATAAGAGCAAGCATGAGGGAAGGCCTGGCAGTGGTGTGTATTGTGATTTGTGGTTTGTTTTGATTTTTTACCTGTTTCTACATGCTAATAAGTAAACAACTTTATAACTTTAACTCTTTTAATATTAGAGGAGCGCTTGAGTGCTGGACCTATTTAATCCCAGAGTTTTATGGAACTGCACTAGAAGACATACAGATATGATTTTCTTAGTCTGGCTTGAACAATTTTGCTTATCTGTTATACTGGTTTAACAATGCCGTAGTGTTATTCTGATTTAAAACAAGATGCAGGTAAGGTGTGTGAGTACTGTGATGAGGTGGCCTCATTAGGAGTCCTCTACAGAAAGAAAAGAGAGTTCACGGAGAGGTGAAGTTTTCTGGTCTCGTTACATTCAATTTGATTGTTATAGTTTATTTATAGAGAGATTTATTTCATTTTTACTAAACCAATCATTAGGTTTACAGTTATGAAGATTTGTAGCTAATCTTAAGTTTGAAACTTAATTATTATTGTGTATAAACTTTGACTAAGTTAATAGATGTTTACTGGAATTTTTTTTTTAGGGTTTTTTTTAGGTCAAAGTATACAGTTTAATATCTGATAGACTGTACTACAATAAGATGTCATCAGATAAAAAGTTTTTTAAGATAGTTTAATGGAATATTAAAGGATGTCATAGTCCTATTAAATGGACCAAGGTTCTAGCTTTCTAAAATCATTACGTACAGACATTGCATTTATTCAAGAAATGCACCTTATAGAAGAACAACTGCTGAAACTGAAAAAAACGTGGGTAGGTACAGTGATAGGCAGTTCTTGCAATTCTAAGAGCAGAGGGATGAGTATTTTCTTTAGTAAACATCTTAATTTAGTGATTAAGACTAAACTAGAAGATCCTGAGGGCAGATATGTTATTGCTGGAGCACAAATAGATGGAGTGGATGTTACTTTAGTTAATTTATATGCCCCAAATGTTAAACAAGGGGAATTTTTTGCAAGTGTGGCTGATAAGCTGAGCTCAGTTGACGCTAAATCTATGATCTTGGCAGGGGATATGAACTCGACTCTTGATAATTTCTTAGATAGAAGTTCAGGCATAACTGCAGAACAAATGATCTCATCTGAAGCCTTGGCCAAATTCTTTTCTGAAATGGGTCTTATAGATACTTGGAGAGTAGCACATCCCAGAGATAGGGATTTAACTTTTAGGTCTAACAGACACAACTCTTATTGCAGACTGGACTACATACTAATTTCTAAAAACCTATTAGATGGTCTGGCTAGTAATAATATAGCTAACATGGTCATTTCTGATGACGCGCCAATGTCTGTTGGCTTACAAATAGTGGACATTCCGAGTTCTAAAGGGTTATGGAGATTTAACAGTGGTCTATTGATTGAAAGGGAGTTTGTTAAGATGTTAAACACAGAAATCAAACAATACCTTGAGTTGAATGATAATGGGCAGGTATCTAACAGGACCATGTGGGACGTCTTAAAGGCCTACTTGAGAGGCTAAATTATTTCATTTGCCAGCCATAAGAAAAAGCTACAAAATGAAAAGTTGTTTAAGTTGGAAAATGATCTGAAGGGTAAAGAGGCACAATATGTGAATTCTGGATGTTCTGACTCTCAACTGCTCTCGGAAATAATGGGTCTTAAATATGAGATTAATACAATTTACAATAAGAAAGCTGAAGTTGCACTTTTCCGACTGAAGCAGAAATATTGGGAACCTGGTGAAGCACATGAGAAGTTGTTAGCACATAGACTCCATAAAATTTCAAACATTGCCTCGATAAGAATTAACAAAAATTTGGTTGTTCATTCAGCTACCCAGATTGCTAAATGTTTTGAACAATTCTATTCTAATAATTACAAATCTGAAGCTTCTCATGATGAAATGCTGTTTGATTCTTTCATGCAAAATATCAAACTGCCTTGTATTTCTGAGACAGATAAAGAGGCACTCAATAAACCCTTTACAAAAGAGGAATTAATCAAAGCAGCTATGTCCATGCCTTCAGGTAAAGCATCAGGCCTAGATGGATTATCAGGGGAATTTTATAAAGCTACCATACAAAGTATTGGCCCTTTGCTAATCAAAGTTTACACCGAATCTCTGGAATCAAGTATTCTTGCGGACACCATGAGGGAAGTGGCTATAAGTGTAATACCAAAAAAGACAAAGACCCTATGAGTTGTGATAATTACAGGCCTATTTCTTTGATTAATGTTGACTGCAAGTTTTTGGCTAAGATGCTTGCTAATCGTCTAAACAAAATTATTCCCTAGTTAATACACCCAGATCAACTTGGCTTTGTGAAAGGTCGTAATAGTGCAGATTTGATCAAGAAGGCCCTTCACATTATTCATATTGCCAAAAACTCAACTCATAAACCTTTTCTTCTTTCATTAGATGCAAACAAAGCCTTTGATCGACTGGAATGGGGATACTTACAAAGTATTTTAACCAAATATAATTTAGGAGATCGGTTCTGTGGATGGGTAAAAAATTTATATCATCAAATCTCTGCTAATGTTAAAGTCAATGGGGTCTTTTCAGATAGCTTTGCTATTCATAGAGGAACACAACAAGAATGCTCCCTCTCACTGCTGTTGTTTATCTTAGCCTTAGAACCTCTACTATTCAAAATTAGGTCATCAGAAGAGATTACAGGCATTGGAAATGGGAAACATAATAAACTTTTGGCCTATGCAGATGATCTATTACTTACTCTGACAAATCCAAGAAGTACAATAAGACCACTTTTGGAACTCATTCATTGCTTTTCTTTACTCTCAGGTTTTAAAGTTAACTTTGAAAAATCAGAAATTCTTTCAGTTATGAAAGACTTTTGTGCTACAGACCTTAGTCAACATAAGTTTAAAATATCTACATCTACAATTAAATTCCTAGGTCTTGAAATATGTGGAGACATTAAGAAAATCTGTCATGATAATTTTAACAACGTGTTAAATTCAATGAAATGGGATCTACAGAGGTGGAGACCAATGCTTATATCTTTTTGGGGGAAAATTCAGGCAATAAACATGATTCTGGCTCCCAAAGTTTTTTGTTTATTGTGTCACAATCCATTACACCTGCCAGAAAAACATTATAAATTGTTGGATTCAGCTCTTTTAAAATTTCTTTGGGAAGACAAACCTGCCAGAATTTCGAAATCCAAACTACAACAACCCAGATATAAAGGTGGTTTTAACTATCCGGATTTTAAAACAAGACATGACACTTTTCTTGTTTCTCAAAACGTTCAATCTCTATGGCTTCAAGATTCGAATTTGATCCCGGAATGGGTGGATACTGAAAAGAGTCTATTGAAAGGATCCAATCCTAGGGTTATTTTGTTTAAAGACCTCCCAAAAGAAGTTGAATCTCACCCTATTTTAAGAGCAACTTCAAAGGCCTGGTTTAAGACCACAAAATGCCTAGAATGGAATCCAGCTACATCTCCACACTGCCCCATTTAGAATAGTAAAATATTCCAAATAGAAGGGAAAACCTTGAATTTGCAGATTTGGAAGGAAAAGGGCATTTTATATCTAAATGATTTGTTAGATCAAAGTGCAGCTACTTTGATGTCTTTTGCTGATTTGCCTAGGATATATAAGTTGCTTAGGACAGAATTTTTTAAATATTTACAACTTAGGCAAATCTTAAAAGAAACAGTCAATGATTCTATCACATTACCCACTACCCACTTATTGGATAAGATATTCACTTCAAATAAGGGTTGTAAAAATATTTATAAAATGATTTTAAACTCTAGAGAAGATCCACTCAATCCCTTAATTACAAAGTGGGAGTTGGAATTAGGTATTAACATCACTCCTGATGAATGGTGCCTCAGTTGGACAAATATCCTTAAGGCTTGTAAAGAAGCTAAAGGTAGACTAACATTATAAAATAGTTCATAGATAGCACCACTCACCAGGTAAACTGTTCAAATTGGGATTACTAGATAATATATGCTGGAGGTGCTTTAAGGATACTGGTACTAACTCACATATTATTTGGTCATGTCCATTAATAAGTAACTTCTGGGGCCAGGTTTTCAGAGCATGTGAAAAAAGTTTGAATAAAAAGATTAAAGCTTCTAAAAAATTGGTACTGTTAGGCATTACATCTGACTGTGTAGGGTGGTCACAAGCCAATGTCCTATGGTTGATAGTTGCCTTGATTTCAGCTAAGAACTTAATCCTTAGACACTGGAAACAAAATACTCCCCCTACATTAATGGAATGGGTAGAGGACATTGCTATTAGAGTCAGCTTTGAAAGATTAGCATTTGTCTGTAGTGATCGTATTGAGAAATTTTTAGACCTCTGGGACCCTTTTCTACATTCTATGTTCTGTAAAAAAGATTTGAACCAATAGTACTGTTTAGTATTGAACATGATATATTGATACATTGATATGTTTGTAATATCATGTTTGGTTATACTTACTTGTATATTTATGTTCATTGAACTCTCAATAAAAATTTGAATTACAAAAAAAACAAAAACTTTTAGGCCCAGATATTCAAACTGTGCCAGGCTGTGGCGCAAGCTTGGGCACAGCTCAACTTGGCTGCGCAGGGGTGTGGACTGGGCGATATTCAACGGAGCTGCGTCATGGCTCAGCAGGATTGAATATTGCACCCTGGCCACCTGCAGTGTGCATGGCAAAGTGGCACTGCGCCAGCACAAGTGGCCAGAGTGAAGCATGGGGATGCGCTAGCGCAGGTTCCATTGCGCCATGCACAGCAACCGTGATATTCAAAAGTTAACATGCAAATGGGGCCATAATGTATGCAAGGTGCACATGGGGCCATTTGCATGTCATTATGGCCCCATTTGCATGCAGGTGCACTGATTCCCGATGACTTGCACCTGGCGCCTGCCAGGCAGCAGCTGTCGGGGACCGACGCCCCCTGCAGCCAGCAATGTGCTCCACAGCCTGCTTGCGGGCATCTGTATAAAAATAGAAAGAAGTCCTATATCCTTGGTGGTCCAGTGGACCGCTATCTGCCCGATCGTGGAATGTGTAGCACGGTATGGGCTGCACGTCCATTGGCTCAGGCTGTGAACCAATGGGCGTACAGCCCTACTGACAGTGTCAGTCGGTGGGTGGAGGGTGGCAGGCGGTGGGGTGCTGCCACCCACTGGATGACCTAGGGTGAGCGGGCGGTGGGGCTCAGTGGGCGGGTGGGAGGGGGGCACCAGACCACCAGGGATATAGGACTTCTTTCTATTTTTATACAGATACCCTGCTATCACAGACAGCGGTCCACTGGACCACCAGGGATATAGGACTTCTTTCTAGTTTTATACAGATGCCCACGATCGTGCAGACAGCGGTCCACTGGACCACCAGGGATATAGGACTTCTTTCTAGTTTTATACAGATGCCCCTGATCGGGCAGATAGCGGTCTACTGGACCACCAGGGATATAGGACACAATAGTTATTTTTTTAACAAATGCCCATGAGCGGGCATGGGGGGGCACCACCAGATGCTGCAGGAGCTCGGGTGGCCACCCACAGGTGGCAGCTGCTGTGTTGCACCCTGCAATGTGGCAGCTCACCTGTGGGTGGCCATCCGTTGTTCCTTTTTTTTTTGGATCAACTTTGTGCTGCTGCAGGTAGGGGTTGCGCATGCATGGTTCTGCACATCCCAGGCTGAATGTCGGGCTGAGCAGGGTATGCATGGGCACGCCCCCCTACCTGCACCTGCATGCATTACTGATGCACTCCGGCGCATCGGGATTTGTGCCACACACTTTTCCCGTTTGAATATCGCGCTGGAGCGCATCAGTGGGTTGTGCATGGCACAACACTGTTGCACCATGCGCAACCCTTTTGAATATCTGGGCCTAAGTTTTCAGTTTTCATTGTTCCTAGGACCCCAATACCAGCCAACCTGCAGCACTGAGCAGGCCTACGAACTCCTAGATACTCAGAAAGGACAGGAGGACAGTCATTGGTACCAACTGGGGTGGGCTCCAGGGTGGTCTGGCCTATGGGCCCTGTTATAAATTGTTTCTAACCATTTTTACTTCCACAGCTATTCCTTCTCCAGGTACCCTACTCTAGTTCTTCCCCATAATAAAGCCGTATTTTGTTGTTTGAAATTGCTATGTGAAGAGTGATTTGTGGAAACTAACTGTAAAGTGGTATATGGTATGTGGTATTGGGAAACTATTTGGCATCCAGTGTGTGTGGGGTGGTTGGAAGGGGAGCTGGGTAGGTACAGCATCCCAGGGGGTTGTACCAGTCATACACCTGGCCCACTGCAATTCACTCTGGGTGGAGACACTGCACTATTTTATTTATTTATTTGGAATAGAACCCCTGAATACCTCTGCAGCAGGACACAGGCCCCTTAACCTGTGTGAAGGTCAACAGGCAGGGTGGTAGCTCACTGGCATATAGCACCTGGGTTACAGCAGTATTATGACATGGATGTGAAGAACATGGAGTCTTGATTGGCTGAGAGCTGCTTTCAGCAATGCTGATGTCCCAGCACAAAGGCATGACTAAAAGACCTCCAGCCAAAAAGGCTCATAATTCACCCCCATAACCATCTGCCATCCATCCAGCAATTCAAAAAGATAAGCATTCTGGTGCGTGCCAAAAGATGCTGTGAATTTATTAATTTAAAATGCCATTGTGCATGATAACAAAGAGCCTCATACAGAGAAGTGAGCCTTGGTGCTTTGAGATTACAGCAACCTCCTCATCAGGGGGTGTGATGCCATCTATCCAGGGTAGAAATGCCCACACCAAGTATGGGTACCCAACTGTTGCCAACCACTGCTCTTTCCTGTAGATACAGAAGATGACCAGTGTTCCTACTTTCCACTGTTAACTGTTGCCAACCATGGCTCCAGCATATTCTCTGCTGTCCTTGTCTTCTGCCATTAACAGTGACTCCCCACTCCTGTTCATCATCTACCATGCCTCTCTGGCTCCTGATCTGGCTGCCAACCTACCCTCACAACTGCCAAATGCACAGCACATCAACCCCCTTCCCCACTCTCACAAGAGCTGGATCAGACCTTTACATTTAAACATTGCTAACCAGATCCAGAGTGTAAGGTACCAATCAGATATTTGAAGTTAATTAGCTGCCAGCCTCCAAAAAGTTAACTGTACTCCATGTAAGCTGCCATGTCCCACAGAACGCTCTGCAAATGGTGCAAACCACTGCTTTACTTTCAATAGCTTTGTATGGAGTCTGAACTATCCATTGTTTAACCTGACACGAAATGGACACCTGGGTAATAATGAGTTAAACAAAGTTATTTTAAAAAACATGACATCATGTTGACTGGCGCCCTATGCAGACACCTTCACGCTCTGAAGCCACCACTGCCATGCTGTATTAAACATGCCCTTACTTTGCCCCTGAGTGCCTCCTAGTGGCAAAACACCAATTCAGCATGTACACTACATTAAAGGGACACTATCGGTTTTTGCTGATTGTTTTGCCCATTGTATAAACTATACCTGCAGACACCTTTTCTTACTGTTAACTACATACACAGTGTCTGATATTAAATGAGCATTTATACAGTTTTATTTTCAATATTTTGAATATTTACTACACCTGAATGACTCCCCAGTGGTCCACGTCTCCTGCCCATGCTCCTGTGACATGGCACCGAAGCACCTGTAAACGTGTGCATGAGTACGAGGTTACATTTTTCTGTATTGTGTCAGACAAAGTGATTTTCTAACAGAGGACAGTTCCCTGAGCACCACAAAGTCAGTGAGATGTAAAATGTGTTAAAACCAGTGAGCTATCATGCTTAATTAAGTGTATGAAATATTAAGCCATGACTCTAAGCATGGACATTAGTGTCACTGCTAATGCACGTGCCCAGAGTCCTGGCCTAATATTTCAAACAATGAATTAAAGCAATATTGCATGACAACGGTGAAAATTTTGCCCTATACTTTTTTATTCCATTTTTGATTGCCTCTTATCTCCTGACTTGTATGATACCCTTTTTTCTCCATTTTGAGTCTGCTTTAGCGCTTTGTTTCACATTTGAAATAATAAAAGGAGTGCTCCTTTTTATATGGCATGGACCTGTTTCTGTACATTTGTTGTCCCATAAGGTCAGGGAGCTGTGTCTGCTGCATGCTAGTTCATTATAGTCACAAGAAAAGCGATGTTAAAAATATAAATAAATACATCTGGCTCAACCCATATTAAAAGGAGGAGTCCTTTTACACAATTGTAAAAAAAAATAAAAAGTGGTAAACATACTCAAAACATTGCAAAAAGGGTATCATATAAGTCAGGAGATAGGTGGCGATCTAAAATAAAATAAAAAATGATAAGACAAAATGTTCCCAGCTATCACAGACTGCTGCTTAAAGCATGATAAAGTGCTCATTTTAACAGCACACTCACTTTGGGGCCCCCCTGCCCAGTCACCAGCCAGCTTGCAAGCCGTGATCCAGCAGTAGGAGCTGCTGCCACTCTAACCCAGAAACCAGTCGCATTGCTTAGCATGCAACACAGGGTGGGACATTTGCCCTTAAATCCTCTGTCCACTTTGCAGTCCTACATGGGTGGTCCCAGCGTAAGTGGCCCTGTAGGAGTGGGAGTCCTCAATAGGAGTCATCAGAGGGGAGATACCTGGAGGCTAGGAGACCCTTCCTTACGTCGACCCTGCAATGCTGGAAGTATGTACTCTAAGCTGTAAAGTGTTGCTTCTGCTTCTAGGTAGAGGGCTGCAGCTACTTATTGTTTACTACCACTAAGTGGGCCCTAGTTCTTCACCTTATTTCTACTCTGTAGGGGCTACTATGTATTACTGTTGCTTCTGCTTACTATTAAGAACTGTAATCTACTAAGTTATTACTGCCAATTAGCCAGGGCTTGGCTGCCCACCATTTTCTGTTTGCAATGTCTATTACTTTTGTGCAGCTTCCACCTGCTGTGCTTAATGCCCTGTGCTACCTATTTAGTTAGCCCACATTGCCTCTCCCATTTGTGCAATTAGGCTTTCACCCTACCTGAGTGTAGCCTGTATCCCCCCCAAATTATTCCTTTCGACCACCCACCCTCTCTGGGTGAAGCCTTCATCATCCCTAATTTCTTCATTAAGGCTTCCACCCTATCTAGGTGTAGCCTGCAATTCTCCTGACTAGTTTTTATTTATTTATTTGAATTTTGGTAACCGGGTAAGCCCACTGAGACCATGTAGTTCTTTTTTCAGGGGCAACCTGGGGGAGGGAACATAGGACAAATTAATTTACAATGAAAAGATACAGTACTATACAAAATTGATCAAAACAATAAGGTTAAATATATCAAGGCAGTAGAATAAGTGGAGAGTCACAGGTGATAGTATAGATACAAGTACAGTCTTGAGGATGGTTATGCAGATGTTTAAGAGTTCGTAGTTATAGAACACTGATGTGCAATACAGGTGTACAGTACAGGTGTTTTCATGGAACTTCACTGCAGCAGTACTATACGGATAGTAAAATATGCTTTGGAGTTGCAAGAAATTAAGGATAAGAGCATGCACCTCTACGTCAGGTGAGGCAGGTTACAGGTTCCTGAGGCAGATAAGTAGTTACTCAGGGCATGTTTGAACCGAGGGAGGGTAGTGCAGGAGAGGCTAAATGGGGAGGGAATTCCATGCTGAGAGAGCTGCATAAGCAAAGGATGTTTTGCCTTGGGGTAGACGTGTCTTAGGTAAGTCCAGTAGTAGAAGAGAGGAGGAGCGGAGAGACTGCCTGGACTGTTTTCTGACAATAATGTCAGAAAGCTTGGTAGAGTGTAGAGATGTGTGAGCTTATAAGTGAGGCATAGCGAGGAGTACTGGATTTTGTGTTCAAGCTGTAGCCAGCCCAGAGATGAGAGCACGGAGGTTGACTATGGGGGGCTGCAACAGATCCAACTTTGGAAGGAGGATAAAGATGTTGAATTGGGCAACCCACAGTCCTTTGGGAAGCTGCACTGGCAAGATGGGGGCAGGACTAGGATTAAGCTGTATATCCTCAGCCACCAGGAACAGCAAGAATACAAGGAGCTTAATGAAGCCATGGAGCTGCTTAGAGGAAGAGGGTTGGGGGACCACAAAAAGGGGGAGTGGGAGGGATGGAGGGGGCTAGGAGCATTAGAGAGTTTCCATGTGGAATCAAGTAGCAGGTAAAAGGCAGCACCCAGAATGCTGGGGGAGTGGGGAAGGGAGGGATGGGAAGATGATAGTAGGTAGTGAAGGGAGAAGGGTGGAGGGATTGGGAGAGGTAAAGGGAGGGAGCAGTGGATAGAGGAATGGAGAAGAGGGAGATTAGGAAGGGGAGGATAGCTAGGATGTGGAGAAACATGATGGATGAATTTAGCAATACGGAAAACATGGGGGGGCAAAGAAGAGGTCTGGTCTGACCAGAGAGTGTCAAGGGAAACAGAGGTTTGACCCAGACAGGAAGGCTTGCAGCTTTTCCCAAATAGGAAGGAAGCCTAGGTTCCACCTACGGAGCAGCGGCCAGCCCGCCCGCCAGCAATTCAAACAAACTCACCTACTTTTCTTCAGGCATTATGCCCATGGAACAGCTCCCAGCCTGCCTTCCCACCAGCAATTCAAACAAGCTCCCTTACCTCTCTTTGGGCATTCCACCCACAGAGCAACTCCCAGCCTACCAGTCAGTAATTCAAGCAAGCTTTTGATAACATCACACCCCCTTCTCCTGGACAAGCTTGGGCTCTCTGCCTTCTCTGCCAGCTAGTTCTACTCCTACCGGTTGGGCAAGTTGCCAGCTGTCTGTATTGGAGACTTCCTTTCCGCACCACTATTTGCTCAGGCATCCCCCAAGGATCTGTCCTGGGCCCCATACTCTTGTCCATATTCCTAAATGACCTCCCTCTGCCTGTTCCTGTGCATCTATCCACATGTACGCAGATTACACTGTGCTGCTTGCTTCTGGCTCCTCTGCTGCTGACCTTACTGTCCATCTCCAACAGAATTTTGACAGTGTTCAGCATTAGTTCTGTTCAAACCTTCTGTCTCTCAATACCAAGAAAACTGTCTCCATGACCTTTGGCTCCTGGCAGAGGCTTGTCAGACTCTCTCCCCTCCCTTCCTTCCATACCCTCAATGGTACTATGCTTGCCCCAACCTTTAAGTACCTTGGGTTCTGGCAGGACTGACACCTCAGCTTCTCAGCACATATTAATGCAGTTCACCACAAGCTTCACCGTAAACTGGGAGTGTTATATAGAAACAAGGCCAGTATCCCTCTCCCTGCCCAAATGGAGCTAGTCATGAAGATGATCCTTCCCATCTTTAACTACAGTGACATTGTCTACAATGCCACTCTACCCCCCCCTTTTCAGATTGGACCCCCCTCTTTCACTTTTTCTGCCACTTTGCCTTGGACTGACCTCCCCATACACACCACTGCTCTACTCCTTCCTCTCCCTTCCTTCCCTTGATGCCAGGTGCCTCATACACTGTGCCAAGTTCTTGGTTGGCTCTACCTCCCCACCTGTCTCCTTCCTTTATTCCTCCTTTGTCCTACCCCCTCCAGAACACTGTTTCCCATGCCCTCTCCCCCGTGGAAAACTTCTATGGGCCAAGCTGCCTTCTCGCATTGTTTTCTTAAACTCTGGTCCTCCCTTCCTTTGTCTATCCACTCAGCCTCATCCTTCTGTTCCCTCAAATTTCTTTTTTGTGACTTTGCCACCACCTCCTGCAACTGTTCCTGATTCCTGATCCTTGAATTCTCTCCTTACATGTTTTTGAAGTTTCCCTTGCCACCCCCAGCTGTAAACACACCCTCCCTCCCTCCCAGCTTAGTGTGCCTTAATCATTTAAGCTGTCTGGTAATGTTGTGCTCCTGGGATCGCCACTTGCCCGGGCTTTGTTAGCTTGCTCCTTAGCAGTCTGGCTGGTGCTAATCCTGTTACTGTCTGGAACTGCTTCCTGTACTGTATAGCACTTGTATCCTAATTTGCATTATGTCTCATCTTTACTTTTGTAGTCTTGAGTATTCTGTCTGTAAATTGTTATTGCAAACTGTTATTTTTACTTTATTTTACTGTACACATTTTCACCGTACTTATTTGTATTACTCTTGCACCTTACATTTAAGCAATAAGACATGACAGAGTGTGCATTATGGTGGGATAAGAGCACACCTCAGGTGTGTTGTGAGGCATGAGGCATCTCCGAGTGCCTTCAGCCACCCAAGAAGTGCTGTTATTCCTCTGCAATACACACCTTGGAGTATCTTACTGTGATCATAAAATAGTCCAATATTTTTATTTGGGTGGGTAAAAAATGCACAAAAATTGAAAAATATTTTTATGACTTAAAAAAAAAATTCATCCACCTAGCAAAGTAGTTCCAGCACATCCCAGCATTGGCATGCCATCTCAGCTTCAAATACTGTATTATGCACAGCAAAACACATTTATTTTTAATTAGCCCTTAAACTTTCTATTTTCTCTAACCTACCACCATGTACCTGTTTTTTTTTTTTTACCTTTCTTTCTTCCTCTTTATATTATTCCCTCCCTTTTCCCCACCTTGTTTCTTTTCTGTCATTCCTACATTCCAGAGATGGAGGGCTCCATTTTCAGAGCTGGCCAGCTGCACACACAAACAGGTACGCTGTGTGATAAAATAGGGTTGGCCAGCTCTGGTGCCATATTCAAACAGCGTGATCCAAACTGACTGTGCTATCTGTTTGAATATCAGACCCTGGTAATGTAGCCCACAACAAGAAGTCACCATGCTTGGCACAGCACTACCAGAGGGTGGGACTGAAGACTGCCCATAGGGATAAAGCGCAACACACACTAGTGAGTGCCACAGCCCCCATGGGCGATATTCAGCCCAAGCATGCAGATGTGCCCATTGGTTATGCACAGTGCTAAGGGGCCATATGCATACCCATTATGGGCTAATTTGCATGCTAACACCAGGCCTAGTGCACCAGGCCTAGTGCACCAGGCCAAGTTCCCCCCCATGCCCCGATCCCCATTCACATAAATTTCCCCAGAGTCCCTGGGTGTCTAGTGCACCTCCCCAGCCATGATCCCCATTCATATAAATTTCCCCCATATCCCTGGTGGTCTAGTGTCCCTCCCCAGCCCCACTCCTTGTTTACATAAATTTCCCCAAAATTCCTGGTAGTCTTGCTTCTCTATATTTACTATGGATGAAATACAAGAATTCAAATCACTGCTTAGTTCCGCTAGGAGAATGTTTTCTCCCACAGTTACACAACCTGAAATGAAACCAGGGTTTTTGTTTTACCTGTAGGAGTGTAAACAGCAGAGATTTCCCTAGTGAGCAGGTAAAGATTGGAAGTAGATTTTTCATGTTCGGCAAAGACACACCAGAAATTAAAATTGTAAGTATTTTTTTAATTGATGAATGTATGTGTAAGAAGAGAATTATGAGGACAAATAACATTTAATTATTGTTTTTTTAATTTAAGGCTGTTTTATTTTTATGGCTTACTTGAAGGTTTTTTAGCAAGTAAATGTGGCAGCCATGTTTGAGATGGCAATCGGAGGTGTGGTTAGTATTGACCTTAATGTGAAGAAGCTGCTGAATCTTTATCCAGTGCTGTTGTGTTGAGATAACAGCACAGATAAAGGTGGCTCTCAGTCAATCAGGTTTCACAGTTTTTGAAACCCATTATATAATATGTATTTTCATTTGCACATCTTGTACTGTATACTCGCATTCTGTCATCGCCCCAGGACACATCTGGAAACAAGCTGTTACAAGCTCAGTCTTTCCCGGTGAACGTTTTGAAATACATACATACATAAAAAATTATGGGGCTCTAGGAACTGTCCTCTGTTAGAAAACCACTCTATGTGACACAACTTAGAAAAATGCAAACTCACACATACACAAGTTTACAGGGGCTTTGATGCCGTGTTACAAGTGCACACACAGGAGGAGTGGGCCACCTGGGATTCAGTCAGGTGCAGTGAACATTTGAAAAGCAGAAAAACACTTTATAAATGCTCATTTAATATCAAGCAGGCACTATGCATATAATCAGCAGTAACAAAGGTATCTGAAGGTATACATTTTAAATGGGTCAAAAGAAAAAAAAAATCAGCTAAAAGCTGACATTGTCCCAAACCTAGCTATTCAAAATACAAGTTGAAATGAAACAAACTCTGCTTGGAATATTTGAATAATTTCTTTACTAATTAATCAAATGATTGATTTCATAATTGCAGTAGACATTTTAGGGTGTGCATCGTAGTGGGATATGACCCCATGTCATGCTTTAATCCACCCAAGGCCTTCTGTTATCCCACCATGACGCACGCCTTATTGTGCCTTGGTGCTTAACCAACACTCTAAGTGGCTGAAGTCATGTTTTGTCTAGTACCTCACAACACACCCTGGAGGTGGGTTATAATAACAGCATAACCCACCCCCTGTCAAGCATTATCACTTACTTAAAGGTGAAGTCAGCAATGGTCCCATACTCAAGTGTGGGTCTGGTCCCAATGTGCACTTTGTGTGCAAAAATATGACTTACTGTTTACTGTAGCATAGTATATTGCATTAGACCAGTTTTCCTTAGTTATAGGCTGATATTTTCTATTACTACAAACCTCGGAATCCCCTGCAGCTGACATCAGAGCAGTAGGCAGCAGTGGGAGATTCAACAGCCTGTAGTGCGTATTAGAGCTTTTATAATCTCAGATGTTTTCTGGTTCTGCTTTTCTCTAGGTGCTAAGTACAGTACTCTGTAATTGTACTTAACCCAGGGAGTACAGCAGGAGAAGCAAACAAAAGAACAGGGGCAGGATTCACAAACATAGTGCAAAGTAAGTGCAAATGTTTGCGCTGCACTCCCTGGTTGTACTGGTAGGCAAGAGCTATCCACAGTTGGATAGCCCAGTGGCCTATCATGTTGTGAATAGGGGTCGACATGGAGCAGCACTAACCCAGAATAAAGTACTGCAATACATGTTAGTGCTGCCTCCACAGCCAGCCAGGACAATGGCTCTGCAGCCAATAGCGCCCAGGTGCTAAAGTGTAATTCACTACAGGAGGCTTGCAAATGAGCCCATTGGGAGTGCAAGACACTAGAGGCCATTAGCATGCCCATTATGGGCTCATTTGCATGCCATTAGTGAGGTGCGCCCCCACAGTCCAAGCCCCATGCAGGCACAGTTCCCCATAACATAGTGGTGCCAACTCCCACTACTACGGACCCGATTGTAAATAAAAGCAAGCATTTGTCAATGTCAAATGTTGGCTTGCTGGCAATGGCATTGGTAGTGCAGGAGTTAGAAATGTAAAATAGGAATGGCAGTGAAGTATTGAAGTACCGCCAACACATTCCCTCCTTCCCCGCATGGAGACTGAAAGGCATTGTAAGTGTGGCTTTGAGTTGCCATAATGCTTACACCATTCCACCTCACCCCACCCTGCAGAGAGCGACAGGTGTTGGGGTGTACATTGGGGTCTTCAGCTCTTATACTCACCCCATTCCATAAGGAAATAAGCTGAGATGGGTGCAATATAGGAGAATGGAGTGAACGTTAGGGTGACAAAACCCAGGGTATACCTCAATGCCTGTCAGCGGCTGTAGGGTGGGGGTGGGGGTAGAATTCTGAGAACATTATGGCTGACGAACCCAAGTTACGTCCCCGACGCCTGTCAGTCTCTACAGGCTGGTGGTATGGTTGGAAACCTTAATGCCCCAGGTGATTGTTGGTATTTTCACTCCACATTTTCAACAGTGGCTTTTTGGAACCCCATCTAATGAACAGTGGTACTATCATTTTGTTACTCAATCCTGAAAGGTGATTTCGCACAGCAACTGTGCCATTGGGAGCCACAGGTGCGGAAACACATTTTGAGCAGGATGCAAAAAATGACTGCTGTACTGTTCACGAGGAGGTGTAAAAAAATGGCAATGTTGAAAATCTGGAGAGAAAATATAAAAAATTTGCAAACTTACGAGCATGCGTAGATACTGCGCAACGCATGCCCATAATGCGGTCATTTTTGAGATTTTTTTTACCAAATTTTCAACATGGGCACTTTGGGACCTCTCCTCATGAACAGCAACACTCTGATTTTGTTACTCTGTCCCAAAAGTTGATTTCGCACAGCGACCGAGCACATTGTGCGCCACAGGTGCAGAAACATGTCTCAGGCAGGATGTGAAAAATGACAGCTGTTCTGTTCATAAGGAGGTGTGAAAAAATGGCAATGTTGAAAATCTGGAGTGAAAATATAAAAAAAATAGGTGAAGTTACGAGCTTGCGTAGAAACTGCGCAATGCACACTGGTAACGCAGTCATGTTCTGGAATTTTTTCACCAGATTTGCAACATGGGCTTTTTGGGACCTCTCCTTATGAACAATGTCACTGATTTTCTTAATCTGTCCTGAACATTGATTTCCCACAGCAACTGTGCCATTGTGCGCCCATGTGCGAAAACACATTTCAGGCATGATGTGAAAAATGACAGCTGTACTGTTCATAAGGAGATGTAAAAAAATGGCAATGTTGAAAATCTGGAGTAAAAATATAAAAAATTCTCAAAGTTACGAGCGTGTGTGGAAACTGCGCAACGCATGCTCGAAACATAGCCATTTTTGGAATTTTTTCACTAAATTTGCTACATAGGCTTTTTGGGAGCCCACCTCATGAACAGTGGCACTGTCATTTCATTAATTCATCCCGAAAGGTGATTCCATGCAGTGACCACAAAATCACCTTTTGGGACTGAATAACTAAATAACAATGAATGATTTCATGAGGTGGGGTCCCAAGAACCCCATGTTGAAAATTTGGAGGCAAAAGTCCAAAAAATGGCTGAGATATCCACCTAAGGTGAAACCTCCCCCCACCCCATTGATGCCGTTATACAACTTACTGGCATTTCTTCAGTTCACGGTCGGCTTTTGAAGAGTACAGACGTCTCCCACTCCACCGAAGATCGCTGAGTCAGGCCTCTGGAGGGAAGTATGGGGTGAGGTGGGTGCGGGGAGGTGGTGTGCAGTGGGTGGGTGGCAGGTTGGGGAGGGGGCGCATGACCATGAGGGACCATTTTCTGTTTTACAGGGGAAAAAAAAAAAACAGAACGTTGGGGGAAGGGTTTTTTTTTCACAGGTTTCATAAATACATTTGGGCACACTGGGGTGGGCTCCCAGTGTGCCACCTGTTTATTTTGGGGGGGACTGAAGCCGACAGGGATTGGGCACCTGGTTGGCAAACAAACTGAACTGGGGAAGGGGCATGCCGACAGGGGGATTGGGCACCCCCAAATTCGGCTTTCTAGGGGTTGTAAGAGGCGGACAGCGGGAACCGCCACCATGTTTATTGAAATGTTTCACTAGGAACAGCATGTAATGGAGGCATGTCAGATCTGCCGTTGCAATGACGAGCCAGTCTCTCATTGCAGCGGTGGATTTCTTTCAAGTTGGTGTCACTCTCTGAAACTGCTGTCACTGGCAGCATGCTCACTGGTTGGCAGCTGAGGGACACACTGGCTAAAGCATCCCCTGGATTCACCACAACATTGACACACCTTTGAAAGCGCTAGTACAGTGCTACTACCACAAAATGTTGCTTGTGCATTTGCGTGCAAGCCAACATAAAAAGGGGTTTTCATAGTGTAGCGGTCCTCCCTCCCTCCCCATTTCCAATCCCCATCAGAATTAAAAAAAACCCTCCCCTGGGAAATTTTCCAAAACATAATGGACCCTCCCCCTCCCCATTCCCAATCCCCATCAGAATGAAAAAAAGAACCTCCCAGTGGGCCAGTTTCCATAGTGTAGTGGTCCCTCCCTGGTCTCTGATCCCAGTATAATAAAACCAAAACCTGTTTCCATATTGTAGTGATCCCCCCAACCCCCACCCACTCCGGTATCACATCCCACCCCTCTCCCCCCACCACAGCACCTCCCGCCAGTTGGCGAGCAGTACAGCCCTCCAAACACCTCCATGGCTCCCCACTGACAGAACTGTCAATGATGACAGATTACAGTACTCATTACAAGCCCACTGGTTACTGGGTTACTCTTGACCCTCAGCTGGATCTCACCCTGCACATCCGCAACACCTGCAAAGCTACAAATTGCAAGCTGAGCCTGGCCTACAGAGCTAAATCATGCCTCACCCCGGTGGCTTGACTGGCTCTAGCCAGAGGGGTTCTCCTACCCACGCTCTGTTATGGCCTTGTATCCTTTGCTCATGTCCCAAAATCCAGTCTCTCTAAATGGGACACAGCGTACAACAATGTATGCCACTTTGCTCTCACTGCAACCCCGCTTCACTCATCAATGTGACCTTTACTCCCAGCTGGAATGGCTCCCACCAGAGTCCCACAACACCTTCATCCTTGGCAACTTTTTAGACAACTTCATCCGTACAGCCACCCCTTCTGCTCTTGCCCTGTCCCTCACTACTGCCGCTCCTCCCTACCACCTAAGATCTAGCGACTCTCAGGTCCTCCTGGTTCCTAAAACCCACACTCGTATGGGTGACCAGGCCTTCCCTGCCTTCGCACCGAAGCTGTGGAACTCTCTGCCAGCCTGCACTCATACCTCCCTATCACATTACTGCTTCAGAACCTCCGTATGGGACTTCCTGAAATCAACTGCCACGTGTCTCTGTACCTGAGCTGCTTCTCCTGGTTCCTACCTCTGAGTAGCCTGTCTGTGGCTATAACCAGCACTTTGCCCCGCAGGCCTCGCCCATGTCTCCTGTCATACCCTGCCTGTGCTCTATTACCCTGTAGTGACTGGTCCTGGATGGTAATCTACCTGATTCTCCTCTTACCCCCTGTTCTGACTTATCCTGCTGCCTTGTACTTTGGTATTCTTCAAGATTGTTGGGAGTCTACCGTCACCTGTTTTTCCTGTACTCGGCTGGATGCCAAAGTTATGTGGTTATCCATGCTACCTGACTGATGATTCCACTCATTGTGCTCGGTCAAATGTGCTCTATGTACCTCATCTATGTACCTTATTCATATGTTACAAAAGTGCCTTAATCTATGTACCCTATTCTTATGATTTATCATGTGCTTGAACCTAATGTATGTTAACCCTGTTTATGCCTGATGTTCATGTATTGTACCATTGTAACCCTCCCGGGTCGCGCCTGAAAATAGGCACTTGGCTGTCTACTGTGCTCACCCGGTAAACAAAAGCAAATAAATAAATAACTGTGGGGGGATTCAAGAATGCATGGGATCGATACAAGGGAGCCAGGGCTACTAAAGGCAACTAGAGTGTCAAAATAGGTCTAAAACAAATTGGCAGACTAGATGGACCTAGCAATCTCATTCTGCCATCAACTTCTATGTTTCTATAATGTCAGGTCATAAAAAGATTGTTGGAAATTTGAGTTCAAAATGTGGGGGCTCACAGCGAAAATTAAATATTGCCTCTCAACTGCCCTATCCCGCGGGTAAATATAATCTAACAATGTGTCAAAGCAGGATGCCACTGAAAATGACCTATTGTATCTCATCTGGTCTGTCTTGGGTAAATATAGAGTAAAATGTGTACAAGCAAGACCTGGTAAAACAGCAATGCTAGGAAGAACATTCAGCATTGACAAATGCTTGTTTCATTGGTTTGGGAGACCGGGATATAGGAGAGGGAGGGGAGCACACAGATCATGGGAGACAGGAAGGAGGGAGGGCAGAAACACTGTGCCAGTGAGAGAAAAGAGTCACTCCCTGGAGAGAGCACAATGGAGGAAGCAGACAACTGGGGACGATGACAGTGTTGGAGGGGTGGGACAGTGGGGTAAGAGGCAGATAATGGGTGACAAAACTGGGGGATGCAGGGATTAAAACAGATGGTCATCATACTAGGCAACTCAATAGTGAAAGGCATCAGGTGGAGTGGGACTAAGAAGCCAGAAAGAGTTCAATCTGAGCGGAATGCATGCCAGGTATGATGGCAGGGAGAGTAGGACAGCATGTCATTAAAAGTGTGAGAAGACAGGGGGTGAACATAGTGGTGCACTTAGGCACTAATGATCTGCAGGGCAGCTGAGTGGAGGAAGTGTAGGACAGTTTCAGGGATTTGGGCAGGTTGTGCAGCACTGAGGGGCAGACAGTCACATTCTCTGAGATCCTACCAGTATGCAGGGAAAGCACAGCCAGGAAACAGAGGGTCATAGAATTTAATGCATGACTGGCAGAGTGGTGTAAAACTATGGGGTTTGGATTGGTAGGGGGTTGTGGGGCAACACGGGATAACAAGAACCTCTACTCACCAGATAGGCTTCACCTGAGCAAGGAGGGTTCCTGTGTCCTGAAACAGAAACTGGGGGAGTTCATTGCAGCCAGGTATAATTTAAACTAACTAAGGGGGAGGCTTAGCACTGGGCAGCAGGCAGAGCCAAAAGGGGAGGGAAGCAACACACTTCCCTCTAGCTAGCAAGGAGGGGGAAGGGGGCAATCAAAAAGTAGAGAAGGGAGAGGGGAAGGAAGAATTGGAGTAAACAGGGGATCCAACTGGAGGGTGGTGTCATAAAATGCAAGGAGCTTGGAGAACAAAATACCTGAGCTCAAAGCATTAATGGCAGAAGGGGTGGTGGATATAGCTGCCATCACCAAGACATGGGCCAACCAGCACCATGACTGGGACATCATGCTACCAGGATACAGACTGTATCACAGAGATAGGACAAAAGGGAAGGGTGGAGAGGTGGTTTTATCTGTGAGGGACAGTATAGTGAGCTGTGTGGAGGAGGGTGGCGAGGGGAGGCCGGAAGCCTTATGGATTCAACTACAGAACAATAAAGATAAAAGGGTCAGACTGGGGGTTGTGTACAGACCACCCTCACAGTCAGAGAGCATCGATAGAGAACTGGCAGGTGTTACGGAAACACTGTGGAAGGGGTGGCACTGTGGTGGTTGGGATTTCAATCTACGAAGAGTGGATTGGAAAACCACGTCTACATCAAGCTCTAGGGAGCAGGTCATTGTAGAAGCCTTCCAGGATGTAGTCCTGTCACAAAAGATGGAGGAACTGACAAGGGAGGGAAACATTTTGGAACTTGTGCTGATCAATGGAGACTACGTCCAGGGTGTATGGACTGAGGACCCCTTAGCAGGTAACAACCACCGAACAGTGTGGTTCTCCCTGGATATGAGTAGGGAAGGGACATCTACAAAAACCAAGACAGTGGACTTCAAAAGGGCTGATTTCTGCAGGATGGTTGACATCCTCAGGGGGACATTTGGCTAGCATCACCCCTGACAAGGATACCATCCAGAAATGGGCCATCCTGAAGGAAGACCTTTTAGCAGCCACAGACACCTGCACAAAGAAATGCATTAAGAAGGCAGGGACCAAGAAGCCATGTTGGTGGTCAAAGGAAGTGCAGATAATGGTGAGGGAGAAAAAGACTGCTTTCAGAAGATGGAAGGGGTCCAAAAGAGAGGAGGATAGGGAGGAGTACACAAGGAAAAACAGGGAGGCGAGCAGGGCTGTGTAGGCTGCCATGGCTTCAAAGGAGCTAAGGCTAGCAGAGGGGATTAAGGAGGGGGACAAGGCCTTCTTCAAGTACATAAGGGAGAAGAGGAACTACAAGGAGCAAATCACCAGGATAAAGAAAGATGGAGGTTGGATAGAGAAGGGGGTTGAACAGGCAGAGTTGCTCAATGAGTATTTCTGCTCAGTTTTTACCATGGAGAGACATGGGCCAATCCCACAGGGGCAGTGTAGCACTGGCAATATGGGAGGAGATAGGATAACTGGATGGGGAGATCCCTGTGAGCAGAGTGTTTGAGGGCCTTAAGTCATTGAACAAGGCTCCAGGGCCAGATGGACTGCACCCTAGAGTCCTGAGGGAGTTGGCTGAGGTCCTGGTGGCACCACTGGCAGACTTGCTCAATACCTCCCTGCAGACAGGGTGTGTGCCTCAGGACTGGAGGATGGCACATATGGTACCCTGCACAAGAGCAGTTCCAAGGACAGCCTGGTAACTATAGACTAGTCAGTCTGACATCCATTGTGGGTAAGCTCATGGAAATGATCCTAAAGAAAAGATAGGTGACCTTCTTGGAGGTGAATGGTCTTATAGACGACAAACAGCATGGGTTCATCTCTGGGAGATCATGTAAAACAGACCTGGTTCACTTTTTTGACTGGATGGCAAAAGAACTAGACACCAGGTGGGCCATAGAAGTCCTATATCTGGATTTTAGCAAGGCCCTTGACTCGGTACCACATAGCAGATTAACTAGTAAACTGAGGAATCTGGGAGCAGGGGAGAAACTGGCTAAGTGGGTTGGTAACTGGTTGGAGAACAGACATCAGAGGGTGGTTGTGGGGGGGGGACTCTCAACTCCTAGGGCAGTCACTAGTGGGGTCCCACAGGGTTCAATGCTGGGGACGGTGCTGTTTAACATCTTCATAGCCGATATAGCAGTTGGAGTTAAGAGCAGAATCAGTCTACTCGTGGATAACACCAAGCTAGAGGCAGTTGTGGATGGGGTAGAGGGAGGGAAAA
The DNA here is from genome assembly GCA_016271365.2 of Neoceratodus forsteri. NCBI lineage: Eukaryota > Metazoa > Chordata > Ceratodontiformes > Ceratodontidae > Neoceratodus > Neoceratodus forsteri. Next base: position 250,932,588 of record JADMNL010000023.1, read on the forward strand.
GTTCTCCAGGAAGATTTGGAAAGGCTTGAGTAGTGGTCAGACACTTGGCAGCTGGGTTTCAATGCTAAGAAGTGCAAGGCCATGCACTTTGGAGTGAGGAATCCTGAGTACATTTACCATCTGGAAGGGGTTCAGCTGTCCGTCTCTGTGGAGGAAAAGGATTTGGGGGAAATAGTCACAAAGAATATGAGCCACTTGTCTCAATGTAGGAAAGCAGTGGCAAAAGTCAATAGAATGCAGGGGTTCATTGCTAGAGGAATCACCTCTAGGAGGGAGGAAATCATTCTGCCACTGTACAGATCACTGGTGAGGCCACACTTGGAGTACTGTGTACAGTTCTGGAACCCATACTTAAAGAAGGACATTGGGTTACTGGCAGGGGTACAGTAGAGGGTGACTAAAATGATCTGAGGTATGGAGGGGAAGCCTTGCGAGGATAGGTTGAGGGACCTCAATATGTACTCACTGGAGGAGGGAAGGGAAGGGGGTGATATGATCGAAACCTTTAAGTACTTAAAGGGCATCAACAGGGGGCACAGACTGAAGTTGGTGGGAGGTAGATTCAGGAGGGAGGCGAGGAAGTATTACTTCATGGAGAGGGTGGTAGGGGGATGAAACGTGCTTCCTGAGAAGTGGTGTCTCTTAAAACAGTGGAGAGCTTTAAAAAGGGGTGGAATAGGATGAAGGGCAAGATACTAGTCAGAGGGAGGTTGAGTGGGTAAGAGAAGTGGGCAGGGGGTTGGGGAGGAGCAGCAGGAGTCTAACCTCTATGCTGCACAATAGAGCCAACGCGATAAACCATGTGGCTTTTATCTGCTGTTAGTTTCATATATTCGTATGTTTATCTTGAAATTACTTCTGTGCAGCTCACTACTGATAAGCAATGCTTTTGTCCCTGATAGATTTAGCACAAACGGATTGGTTTCTTCAGACTGGAGATACTCTCTTTTTTCAAACTACAGACATCTAAATGCTTATGACACATTCTATTTTGCAATATTATGTTGAAACACAGCAATAATTTCAAGTCTGCAAAATGCAATGATGTTTGCAAATTCTAATCCTTACATTTAACTTCGAGAAGTGCAAACCCATGGCACTTGCACTGCAACACAGTCAGACTGGATTTTACAAGTTTCACTTGTCCCACACATTTATTTCAAATATAGTACTGTACATGATTGGTCTGTGGTGTGAACTGAATTAGCTTAATCAAAAAACTTCATTTGTACCATCAATGTACAAGGAGGATGTTTTACCATCATTCTGATGTGAGATTGATGGTTAAACAGCATCTGCTGCCACCACTCTTATTGGTCCAGTACTGATGCAGGGCTATCTCGGTATCATCACCAGCAGTGCTGCAGTGTAGCAGACTTGTGACCTGGCACGTGATGATATCCAGGTCAGAGGTCAGCTAAACTCAGGTACTGTAGCTGTTAGAAACCGAGTTTATGTGGGACCAGTAAAAGTGGTGGCAGAGAGTTCTGTAGGTTTGGGTCAAGACCTGTAGTAAGTCCAGCAAATTTGGGGGGGGGGGCTATGGGATTTGTTAGGGGGCACTTGAGCATTAGCCATAATATATGCCTGTGCCCTCACTATACAGAGGACACTTTATGCATGGGGAAATGGGGTTTAGCAAACACTGGGGCCAATTCACAAAGGTGCGGAGTGGGCTGTGCGCCATGCAACTCAGGAGCATAGACCACTTCACACCTGCCTGGCCCTGTGTCCATTCACAGTGCACATGCTCCCCCCATGTACCTGATCCCCCGGATGATTGCAGAGCTCCGCACGGGGCAGACATGGTGGCAGTGCAGGGGGGGGAGCCAGCACTCCTCGCATTCACTATAGAGCTGGCTGTGCATTTTCAAGGCAGTCATAAACCACCTGGGCTGGTTAGATGTCCCACGGGGAAGCTGTCACAGATATGGCAGGGGGCAACAGCCCCCCCAATAAGGATGCTTCTGCCATCACAGCACACCAGGAGATCAACAAGTGGTCAGCTGGGGTACTCCCCTTCATCAGCATGATTGGTGCTCTGCATGCCGGCTGACAACATGGCACCTCATAGGTGCAAGGGATCTACTGTGAGACCCTGCCAGGGCAGACAATTGGCTGCCCGCCCAGATCCACCACTTTGCAACTGCCTGCCCCCGTGGACCTGTGTACCAGGGGGGCCGGGCTGTGTCTGGGAGTCAGACAGGGGCTGGTGTTTGTGAATGCAGCCCCTGTGTGCATCTCCCAAGGGTGCAGAGCTGCATGCCCAGATATATACCTTTGGGGAGCACATTATTTATTTATTTGCTTTAGGTAACCGGGTCAGTGCACTAGACAGAACTGCCTATTTTCAGGCATGACCCGGGAGAGTACAACTCAAGGAACACGTAAACACAATACATATACAGTGTTGTACAAAAGGAGTTCTAAACAGTTATACAGAGATGCATGTTACATAGTACATAGAGAAGGTACATATCGCACGTTATAGTAAGAACAAAACAGGCAAAAAGGCACAATTTAGGGTTAATAATGTACAAAACATGACATTAGTGAATAGGGCCCACTGTTCTGTGGTTTTACTTAGGTTTCTTTATACTATACCTGCATAAATGTAGTCACAATAGTACATCACAATTTGTTAGTGAACACAAGACAACTATTTTTGAACTTCAAGCTCTAGAAATATTATTATTGGTTAGTCAAAAATGTGCTACACAAAAACTTGATACTAATTTTTATGGTTGCAGTGGGTGGAGCCTTCAGCCATCTTGCAGTACCTTGGAAAAGGGGATACCAAAGCACACCTTTGGATTTGGAGTTGCAGTACTGCTTTTTGCAACTCCAAATCTGTGCACTCATCCCTCCCCACAGGTGCACTACTTTTTTAGCCATCGCACGCCGAGTTCGCCGAAGTCATGGCTAAACATGGCACAGTATGCCATGTCCAAGATGGCTGCAGGAGCTCAGCATGCATGCACGCACATGTCATTGTGCATGTGTGACTTCACCATGTGCATGTGTGACTACATGAGCATGCACACTGAGCTCTGGTGGCCATCTTGGATTAGGTGGACAATGCCGTGTTCTGCTGTGACTTCAGTGATCTCGACTACGGCTGTATTGGCTCTGGCCAGATCTTGTGTAGATTAGGGACAAATCACAGAAAACTACTGTAGTTGTCTTGCTAGGGCATTGATCTGAAAGCAGCAGTGCAGTGAAAAAAGTTTTTCCAAAAAGGTAGTTTCCAGTTACCATTAATATAAATATTAGCAATCTGCTTCGCTAGGTGATTCTTAATCTGTTCCCTATATATGTTTTTTATTTTTTCCTAACCATTTGCCAGTTTTACAATGCTAATTCTAAGTCATGTGAAGCAACCATCTTTTTTTTGCCTTGAGAAAAAAAGTAAATAATTTATAAAGTACCTACATTTCATTAGAAATGGACAATTTTATTTGACCAGCAAATGACACTGGAAGATGTATGAAATCTGTCAAGTTAAAAAAGGAAGGGTTAGATTTGTTGCACAACTTAATTGCACTACTGCTTTAAAAAATGATTAATTTTGAACTCATGGGAGCAAAGTCTCCGGGGGTAGACTTACGCAGGGCTATAGAGAGAGAGCCATTTGTGATATTTTCCAATAGAAGACCTGCAAGAGTTACTGGAAGCTGGGTACAGGGAAAGTTGGGATCATATGATCCATCTGCTGATGTGGTATAGACAGGCTAACAACCTTAGGGGCAGTGATGAAGATGTGGAGGGCAGTCCGCATGATAAGCCCGCCCCCTCCTGCGTAGCTACAGACATATTTGGGTTATCTGAACTTCCAAAATAGTGAACACTAGCTGTAATGCTTACAGTGGGCTGAGTTCTGGCTTTTTGTTGTTGGACCCTTTATGATACAGTGCTGGTCCAGTACCAAGGGATGCACTGGTTGGCTTATGGTGCTGGAACCCATGGTGGGTGGATTACTTGAATGAACTCTCTTATCAAACTACTTCCCATACCTAACCCAGTCTAACTGCTCCTGTTGCTGCTGGCCCATCTGACTTGAGTGGTGATTCAAAATGCACACAGATATTAAAAGGAGACCATGCTCCCATTTTAAAATCATCAGCCTGAGCACATATATGGTTCCTAAAATTTCAGTAGGCTTCACTGATCCCAAGAAAGTCCTTTTACCATAATGACTGCAATATTTTTTCAAAGGATTTGTGGTGCCATCTCTACAATACTCCACACAATGCAGAGGAGCCATTAGTTTTTTAGGTACAGTGTACTGGTACTGGTAATGGGGAGCCGGGGACTTTCCAGAAGAATTGGATGGTGCTTGCAAGCTGATTTCTTTTTTCTTGGCCACTGTGGAATAACGTGCCTTTAGATAGCATTGGGCAGGACAGCAGATGTGAGACATGAGAAGATAACAGAATCTAATATAATATGCTATAACATGTTATCTATTTTCTTCATTTGTAATTTTTCATCAGGAAAGACAAACTAAGCTATAAATAGCTTTTTTTCTGATGTGTCTTAGGGGTTGGATGCATGGACTTAATATAATATATTATAATACAATATAATATAATGTAACATAATACAGCACAACACAATATCATATAATATGATACATGAGAAGATAATATATGCTGAATTAATATAACATGCTATATTATTTAATATATGAACATTTTCATTATTTTATTATTATTATTTTTAGCTATGTTCCAAGAAAATGTATCATGAAACTGAACTCAGTATTTGGGCTTGTTGCTTGACTCCCTTCCTCATGCTGTTTTCAAAAGCCACTAGTGAAAATGTGTGTGGGGGACTTTGAGGAATTGGGCTGTGAATGCAAGATGATTTTTTGGAGGGAGCTAAACTTTACATTTCTGGTGGATGGATCTCTTCTATCCCAAATTGGGGAACATTAAGCACCCGAAGAAAAAATGAGGGAAAGTGGTTGACTTCTAGATTGTTCAGGATGGTTTCATCATTAGATGCACTGGACGACCAGTAGGGAAGGCTGCTTGCACTGCATTGGGAGTGGAACCAGTGGATTTCTGGGAAGTAATAACCATGGTTTCTTTGGTTGTACTGTCATGCAGCCAGCCCATGTCCTTACAACCCCATGACCATGACTCCCAGTCCCTGTTCCACTGTGACCAGTTCCTTTTCCACCACCACTGGTTGCAGAACTTGTACAGTACTTGATGGGACTGGAATGGTGGAACAGTAATCTGCTCCTCTCATCCCCACTGCATCCCTTTCTGCTCCTGTTCTTCTCTTTATGTTTTCTAAACACACTAGCAGCCCATGCACAACAGATGACATGATGTAGTTGATGCTGGGTGCTAACAGTGGTGACTCACAATAGTCATTGAGGATTCTTAGGTGCCCGTGTGATACACACGCCCAGTGCATGCACAAATACCATTGCCGTACAACTCAAGAGGTGACAAGGTAGAGCAACACCACTAGGTCACCCCCCCAAATGACAGACCACATCTCACCCCACTAAGAGACCTTGTGCCTCACACACCAGTCTATTACTTTTCACTCGCTGACTGGCAGAAAGACTAATACACACAGGCATAAAATTGTAAAAAGTGGGATTTCTGTGTCTTGCTGCACCACCACCAGTAGTCAGTAAACAAATGTTTTGTCAAATCTTTGAACCACCACCCCCACCTTTCTCTGTCAGCTAAATTCCCCGTGCCCTGATCCTGCTCCTGCTGTAGGGCCTACAGCTGCCAGCACAGGCTTACACTGTGCACTCTCTCTCCTCTCCTCTACAGCATGATTTCACAAGCCTGCATTCCTGAAACTACAGTTAAATGTAGTGAGCATTGACTAACTGGAATGATAGTGCACAATTCTCTGATTTTGAAAGTTTCCAGATCATAAGTCACTCATTTTCACATAACGAGCTCCTTCAGTAACCATTGCTGCCACAGATCCATCCCATGTGAGAAAGCACTGGAAATAGCACTGAGACATGTGCAGCATGAGGACTTCTTGATGTCCAGTGTCACTAATTGTGATTGGCTACTTCAGGTCATGTGACTTAACAACATCATGGGCACTCTCAGTGTGTTCTCTCAGTAAAAAGTGTGGTGTTGTGGCATTAAAGTTCTGAAAAGAAATAATTTCCTTTGGTCCTGCTTCACCAGTGTCCAAAATGCTGGATTTTGGCATGTTCACCAAATGTAAATTTGGTATTGGTTCATCCTTACTGAGGCACCAGCAGATCTTTTACAGTTTATACTAACTCATTCTTGTCCACTCCACATTGTGTCTTTTCCCACTCCTTGAAGGCTTTCTCTGGCATAAAGGACACTGGAAGAGGGGCCAATGCAACCATCTAACAGATTTTATAAAAAGGCCTTTATGCAGACCTATATGTTTCTTATTGGTTGTGAAAAGGGATGACACTAGGTCTGGAGTCTGGGGCACACTTCACTCGACTGTGGCAACCCTACTGGATAACACCCTCTCTGGAAGCAGTAGACTTGGACACTAGTTGACCGATATTTAAGGAAGAGAGGGCTGCATAAGGGTGTTACAGCAACAGTGCCTGATATGGTGAACATTTTTTCCTATCCTTTTTCTTCCGTTTTCGAGAGCTCTTATTCTCCTGTCTTGCAAGATGTCATAATTCCTTGTTTTAAATCAGCTTTAAAACTTTTTTTAAATAATACAAGGTGTGTCCCTTTCAATATGACTATACCTGTGCTTTCATTGTTATTCTCTGCTGTTTTTGAACATCCACGTCCCAAAAGGTCAGGGAGCAGTGTCTGTTGCATACTGGTTCACCTTAGTCAGAAGATCATTGATGTTTAATAATGCCTGTTGAAAAAAACAGCTGAGAATAATGATGAACATCTGTGGGATAGCCAAATTAAAAGGAGCACTCCTCTTATTTATTTCAAACACAAGAAAAAACTGGTACGGCAGACTCAAAATTGGGGAAGGGCTTATTAAATGACACGAGTACAAGGTCATTCAAAAACAGAATAAAAAGGCATGGGTCAATCATTTTTACTGTAACATGCACTGCTGTGTGCCTACTGCTTTTGTATATCCATCTGTAAGTATTATTTCTATATCTAAAGAAAAAAATGTCAGCTTGTAATTGTTTACACTTAATCTCATTAGCCTGTTTTACCAGATTGAACAGCAGCTGACATAATGAGCCAGTGTTCTGATGTTTCAGATCAGTAGCTGGCTGTGTGCTGCTCATAAATCCAATGATCGGAGGACCCCTGCTTAATGTTTACTGTATAGTTTGTAATGTCTGACTTTATATTTTGCACTGTAAGTGCTATGTGAACTCAGGGCAACTTTATAAATAGGGCCTCCGGGTCCTAAGAGTTTCCATCTCTTTTACTGCTACTAGCTCTGAGCTTTGTAATTTCTCATACACCCCTGATCCCCAGTACAAATCCTTCTACTGCTGCCCTTCCCAGAGATGAGAAGAAGGGTCCTTGGTTTAACATCTCATCTAAAGGACAGCACCTCATCAGTGCAGAACTACCCCCCTCCCTTACATCACTACAGTGTCAGTTGTGGAGATTACCCAAGTACACCCTTCTGATCTTCCAGCCCTGTAGGTGAGTGTGATACCTACTGAGTGAGTGACACTGATAAATCTATTGCTTTCTATGACAGCAGTGCCTGTATCACAGAATATGAGAGCTGAAATTGAAGGGTCATGTAAATATTCATCAGCTACATGACTTGCCTATCTGACAAAGGGCATGGTGTAAATTCCCACTTTGTGTGTAGATTTTTATACTTCTGATTAGTCATTTCTCTTCAGTCAAGGACACCTCACAGCCCTAATACCCCACTTACCTTCACCTATATTCGAGGGGTTCCAGTGGGGGCGCGGGGCTCAGGAGTGCCAAGACCATCATCCTGCAGGCTGCCATGTTTCCCGCTGCATTTCTTCCCCTGATTCCATAGCTGCCTTCACCTGCAAATGCTATGTTGGTGCCTGACAGCCTCATATGCATACATGCATGCAAGCAGTTTAAACTAGCAGAAGAGCAAGCTTCCCTGACTACTGCAGCAGTCATTGTAGCAGCAGAACATGTGCCACCCTTCCTGGGCTCAGAAGCTTTCTTTGCCAGCAGCAGTGCATCCCAAGCCCTGTACACCCAATGCCAATGCCCCAAGTCGGTTCCATGGGATAATGGCGATTGCAGAAAGGCGATCGCCATAAGGGTGAGTGTACATCGCTGAAAATCAGTTCCGGCAATGTACACTTCCAGTGCACAGCAAAACGGCACCGAGGACTTTTTTTTTTTTTTTATACGGGGGCTGCACCCCCTGCACCCCTCTACTAGAGGATTCTTAACTCCATGGGGGTGCACGTCGGGGGGGTGAAAAATTGGGTGGGGAAATTCATTGCTGGGCACAACAAAAGAAAGGCGCTCCCAGACCCGAACCTGGCACCCTCGCAACCCTAGCCTGCCACCCACCCACCAAGCCATGGAGTCAGCTTGGCGCCCACCGCCACATTATGCCTCACAAACTCTCCCTTCCCTTCCACCCATTGCTTGACATGCTCACTTCTCCCCTGTGCACGTGAACATATAGCGACATCCTGTCGCTATAGTAGTGGACCCCCCCATCCGGTCACCCTCCCTGCCCAGTAGCCCTGTGGACAAGCACCACGATTGAGTCACCCTTTTTGAAAGCACTCAATTGCGGTCTCCATTATCATGGTCTACCCCCGAGTCTGCTAGCGAACTCAGGTCATTGGCACAATAATGCAATTTGCTATCGCAGTGCCATCAGGCAACCCCACCCTTGTGTTTTTTGATTCTTTGTGAGGGGCAGTGTGTACCCATGATTAGAATATGAACCTGGGAAGCAGGTGATCCCAGGCTCAGGCTTATTGGAACCCATTTACTCATTGCAAGTCATGAAATCTCCCAGGGCTTTGATACACCCTGTATAATATGGATTATAGAAGCAGGATACCATTAACAACCAAATGATATGCCTCATGTGTGTACGTCTGGGGGAAGAAATTCAAAATTACAAACATGCACTAAATTTTGGTGTCACTGGGCACATTTCAGTGACTTTTTAAAATTGGATAAATAGATACACTGAGCAAGATATAAATTTGCCCCATTTCTAGGGCATTTTTATTCAACTGAGTCCACAGTTTTGATGTTGCTAGACCACCTAATAGGTGATCTAACAGCTTCCAAATATCGAACACAAAAAAAACTGTAGCTTGTGTGATAACATGAGGCCACCATCTTTTATTTTAACACAAGATGTTGCAAATTGTGGAAACATAGAAACTGTTGGCAGAAAAGAACAGCTTGGCCCACCCAGTCTGCCCCAAATTATTTCCTACCTATTATAACTCTGTGGACCCTTACTGGTCCCCAGGATCAGGGGAAACTATCCTGAAAACTTGGTAGCTTTGAAAGTAAAGCTCCTGAGTTTTGTCATGATGCTGCCAGTGGCAAATACAGTGCTTGTATCAGTGTCCATCCATTCTGAAAATACTGCCCATTTATATTCTTTAACTGTTGTGTTCATATTCCTGATTCTCTCCCTGGTTCTAGCCATCTCCCACCTCCTGCAGCCCTCATTGCCAAGGCCCCAATGTCTGAATCCTGTCACAGCCAAAACCAAGCATCGCATCTACTGCTGAGTGGCAAAATGGACCTACAGTAGTATGGATGACTCTGCATCCTGCCCACCATGACATCCCTCTCTTGCAACAATGGGCAACACTGGCAAGACCAGGGGGTGTCTTTCAGAATGGTTTCATTCCCACTTGACCAACAGGGGTTGGCCATTTTAGACAGAGAGCAGGAGACCCATCAATCAGTCATACGCTTCTGTTGGACTGCTTCACCAGCTCCGGCTGCAGCTGGCTGGGATCCAAGATGCATCTCTGTAATCCCCCAAGACAGGCACTTAAACTGCTAGGATATTAAAGCAGCATTTCGTTCTTATATTTAAACAGACAGGCTTGTGTTGAATGGAGTCTTCCTAGTTAGAAACATTGTTCATCGGCAGGAGTAGATTTACACACCCTTAATTTTTGAAAAACGTGGGTACATGAAGAGAAAGGATTAAATGGCCATTGCCAGAAGCCATGTTCTCATCCTGCCCCATGCAGTAGATACAGGGCTTCCCACGGGATCTGAAGACCATTTCCCAGCCCGTCTACCCCAAAAAGGGCAGGATTACTCTGTGGCACTGGAGAAGCAATAATAGGCAAAACATTTTCTTTTTTCCTTTTAGACATGTACCATTATTTTGTGCCTTAGAAAACCTTGGCTCAAGGACAGACATGAGCAGGAAGGTCCGTAGTGGCTAGGTGATGCACTAGAAGGGAAGCACTCAGAATATGGAGTGGGGGACCTAATTTCTCCTATAATGACAGCAGATGACAGGACACTACTGTGCCTGCAGACAAAGCTGATCTAGAGAATGAAGTGCACTCAGTAGAGCTGGCCTGCTCTCCAGGATAGCTAACGCTAGAGGCCCATTACATGACCTACCAAAGTGTCAGGGGACTCACACGGGCAGATCAGACAGAGATGGAAAAAGCCTCCTCTCTTCACCTTTACATGTTATTGTTGTGAATATTTTAGCATCACTGAGTGCTGAACTGCTTGACCTGTTGAGTGATGCATAAACCCCCTCAAATGAATTGCCGCACTTGAAGTCAAGTAGACAATTTCTATTAAGCCTGAATGCTGCTCACAATTTCTCATGTATTCTGAATCGGCAGGATTTATGGCTGACCGAGCCCAATAATAAGCCCTGAACTATGGCAGACCCAACAATCTCACAGTCCCGGACAGCTCTTAGGCTGTATGTTTTATTATCATTAAACTTTCATTAATCAGAACAAAAACAATTGCAGGCAAGACTGATTATGGAGAAACTACAGTCCTGTGCCTCCCCCCACCACCCACAGATGCACTGCTATGGAATACCAAGTGTAAATGAAAGAATGAATCATTCTAGAGGCACCTGCCTAAAACAGCCAGTTAAACAGTAACATTTAGGGCCCTGTCCAGCAATACGTACATAAGGCACCTTCTGTGCTCCTAGAGTTCTGTCATTCTAACAGGAGAAAAAAAAAAGTTTAAATCTCACATTATGTGCTGCTGGATAGGGCCCTTACAGTTCTGAACTTTAATATATGGGATTCTTTGAAAAAAAAACTGTGTTAATGCACCAGTTAAGGTTCAGCTTAATGCCACAAAAGTAGGGAAATGTGGCATTAGGGTTTCCAACCCTAAATCCCACCCCAGCCCCCAAGCAGCAAAAAGACAAGACCAAGAATGCAACCACATATGGTCATCTTCAGGTAGACAAACAACATACAACTGTTTCCAGATGACACAAGTGCAGTAGCACTGATTTGCTACCTACATGGATTTGTATCTGCAGCATGCACATCGCAAGACATACACACTCACTTGTCACTGCAGATAAAAATCCACAGTACTCAAATCACAACACTGTTTCTATGTGCAGAAACACAGGTCCCTGCAGCCAGAGATGCAAATTTGCAATACTCAAACTACAAGAGTTCTTTTGTATGCAGAAGTGCAGGCCCCAATGGGGCCAGCACTTCTGTAGCTTCAGGAACTCATGCACACTGTAGGATATACAAACACTTGCCAGGCCTTTGCTTCTGTAGACATAGGTGTAAGACATACACACCGACCTCTGGCTGCAGAACAACAGCAGTCACAAAATCAATGATACCAAAATTGTAAGTGTATTTTTGCTGCAGAAGTGCAGGCTCCTGAGGGGCCTGTGCCTGTTCAGTCACAGGTGTAAGACATACAGATGGACTTCAGACTCCAGAACAGCAAACCTCTCTGGGGCCTGCAGTTGCGCAGATAGAAGTACTGTTGCAATGTGGGTATCATGGTTTCGGCAATGGATCTAGAAACTGTTCAAGGGGATAGAAGTGTTTAGTTATGCAGCTACATATAGAAAAATATGTTCTAGCGGATCATGCTATCTAGTGTAGTACTTCATACAGTGTGCATGAATACCTCTGACTGCAAAGGCACGGGCTTCATGGGACCTTCTGTGTGGTCTTATCCTTTTGCTACTTGGGGGGGTTGGGGTCATGAGTTAGGGTTGGAAGCCCTAACACGACATTTCCCTACTTTTGTGGCAACAGCAAGCCCAGAAAGGGGGGGGCAGTGGGATCGAGTTCAGAGGAGCAAAAGCTGGATGGGGAAGGAAGGAAGGAAGAAAGGTCCCCAGGGAAAACCAGGCAGGACCACAGGCAGGAACAGATAAACAAGGAGGGGAAAAGTTAGCAAATGGAGGGGCAGAGGCAGAGGCAGGCAGCCTGACAGATGGGGCCTGGGGGTGCAAAGCTGGGGGGGCACAGAGGGAGGACAGTGCTTCAGGAAATGAAATGGGCAAAGGGACTATTGATAGTAAGGTAGGAAACAGGATGCAGGGGTTTGAGTTTGGGGGAAGGATGGTAGGGAGATGTGATCAGAAGGAGATGGAGAGCAGGGTCGTACAGATTGGGGACTCTAATAAAAGGGATTAGGTGGGAGGGAGGGGAGACAAAAACAGCACAGTGTGCATGGAGTGTCTGCCAAGCACGACAGAAACAAAGGTCATTCATTATATCTCCTCAAGGGGGAGGCAGCAGGATGAGAAAACATACCTCCTGTTCCACCTGGGAATGAATGACCTGGCAGGAAGTAGCCTTATGGAGGTATAGACTAGATTCAGAGCTCTAGCAAGATACTGTAGCAGTCTGGGATTTAAATCAGTGGCGTTCTCAGTGGTGTTACCAGTACCGAGGGCAAGCACTGATAGGAAGTTAAGGATTAGGGTGTTCAAAGAGTGGCTGGTGGAGTGGTGTCAGCAAATGAGATATGGCTTGGGACTAGGGATCTACATGTGAGGATGAGAGCCTATTTGCACCAGACAGACTGCATTTGAATAGGGAGGGGGTAACAGTACTGAAATGCAAGTTAGGAGACTACATAGCGGATACCTACAGTTTAAACTAGGTTGGGGATAGCGGTGGGGACAAATCCACTCCACAAGGAGCAAAGCTTGGGGGGCTACCAGCCCCTCCTCCAGGATAGCAGTGTATGGCTGGGCATGTGGGTGACGGGTGCAAGGGGAAACAAAGGGGGAGACAGGTGGAAGAGATTGTCAGCAAATGCCAGAAGTATAAGAAATAAGATGTTGGACCTGGAGGCCATCACGAGAGAGGAGGGATTCGATTTAGTCACAATAATTGAGACCTGATGGACAAAGCATCACACCAGGGAAACAACCATTTCAGGTTATAGAATGTTCAGAAGGGACAGAGAAGGCAAGAAGGGAGGAGGGATTGCCTAATATGTCAGGGAAGGCATCAGTGTTCCTGGAGGGCAGAAGGAGGAAGAGGCGACTGAGCTGCTGTGAGTAACACTAGGTAGGAAGATGGGTGAATCCCTGTGGCTGGGGGTGGTATACAGGCCACCTGCACAAGAAAAGGAAGACAATAGATGGCTAACTCAGGCAATCACAAGGCTGGCACAGAAAGGTGAACTGCTACTGGTGGGTGATCTGAACCTCCCAGATGTTGACTAGGAAATCCCAAATGCCGCATTGACAAGGAGCAGGGAGTTATTAGTTATGTTGCAGGGGGTATTCCTTCAACAGCTGGTCAGGGAACCAATGAGGGGAAGCAACTCATTGGATGTAGTCCAGACTAACAGGGAGAGTGTGGAGGAGGCGCGGGTGGGAGAAGCCTTGGGCACCAGTGACCACAGCGTGGTACAGTTGAGAGTCAGGGCAGGAAGGGAGGGAGACAAGAAAGACTAATAAGACAGTCATGGACCTCAGACACACAGACTTTACTAAGATGAGAAAGATAAGGAAAAAATGTAGGGTATGGAGAAGATAGGGGCAGTGGAGGAACTCTGGGAAGCTATTAGCCGAGGTGTTCAGGAAAAAGCAGAAATGTGCATAAAAAAGGCCAGGAAGAGCAAGAGGGGAGGATGGTTCACTAGGGAGGTGGTGGGGGCAGTCAGGGAAAGGAGGAGGGCTTTCAGAAAATTTAAGATGACACTAAGAGAGGAGGATAGGGAGGAGTATAGGGAGAAGAGGAGCCTGGCAGGGAGGGAGGTCAGAAGGGCAAAAGCAGCCACTAAGGAGAAAATAGCCAAAAGGGCCAGGATGGGGGATAAAACATTTGTTAGATATGTGAGGGAGAAGAAAAGATCAGGGCAGGAGATTGCCAGACTGAGGGGGGGAAGGAGAGGTAAACTTGGAGCAGGACTCTAAAGGGCAGAAGCACTAAATGAGTATTTTAGTTTGGTGTCTACGGAGGTGGTGGAAGGCAGGGGTCCAATGCTAGCGCCTAAGGGGAAGGAGGACAAATGGGTGGATCAGAACCCATTCACTGCTGACAGGGTCAGGGTTGAGCTGGATAGACTAAGAGTGGACAGGACAATGGGGCCTGATAAGTTGCACCCCAGAGTGACCAAGGAATTGAGGGAGGAGCTGGCCGCACCCTTGACAAGGCTCTTCAACCTATCCCTGGCTACAGGGAGGGTGCCGGAGGACTGGAGGAGTGCTGATATAGTGCCCTTGCACAAGGGAAGTAGCAGGGCGCTGAAGGAGAATTACTGCCCAGTCAGCCTCATGTCTGTGGTGGGGAAAGTAATGGAGGCATTAATCAAGGAGAAGCTGGTAAATTACCTGGAGGAGTGTGGCTTGCAGGACATCGGACAGCATGGCTTCACCAAGGGGAAATAATGACAGACCAACCTAATTGAGTTCTTTGATTTGGTGACTCAGGTAATCGACCAGAGAGGGGTGGTGGACGTGGCCTATCTGGACTTCAGCAAGGCCTTTGACACTGTCCCTCATAGGAAGGTGGTGAGCAAGATGGAAAGCATGGGGTTGTGAGAGAAAATAGCAGGCTGGGTGGAGGCCTGGCTAGTAGAGAGAACTCAGAGGCTAGTGCTTAATGGGGTTCACTCCTAGATGACAAGGGTGAGGAATGGAGTGTCACAGGGGTCAATTTTGGGTCCGCTCCTCTTTAACATCTGCATCAGTGATATTGCAGAGGGTTTGAGAGGGAGGGTGTACCTATTTGCCAATGACACAAAAATCTACAATAGAGTGGACACTCCGGAGGGGGTGGAAGACATGAGGAGGGACCTCAGGACGCTCAAGGAGTGGGCCAGGAAATGGCAGCTGAGGTTTAATGCTAAGAAGTGCGCTGTGATGCACCTAGGAAGGAAAAACACGAAGTGGGTACACACCGGGGATCAAAGAATCAGAACAGGAAAGGGCTCTGGGGATCATAGTCTCCTCAAATCTTAAGGTAGGTTTCCAATATAGTAGGGTGGCAGGAAGGGCTAATGGAATGCTGGCATGAATAGGTAGGGGCATTACTAGCAGAAGGAGGGAGGTTATAATGCCCCTCTATGAAGTCATGGTGAGGCTGCAGTTTGAGTACTGGGTTCAGGTCTGGAGACCACACCTCTGCAAGGATATAGATGCATTAGAGAGGGTTCAGAGAAGGGCAACAAAGATGGTGCAGGATATGCAGGGGAAGACATATGAGCAGAGGGGTAAGGAGCTGAATCTGTACACACTGGAAACAAGGAGGGAAAGGGGGGACATGATTGAAACCTTTAAATATGTAAAGGGGCTCAATAAAGTAGGTGAAGGGGGTCGGCTGAGGAGGAAGGAGGGAGCCAGAACAGAGGGCACAGCCTCAGACTGCAAGAAAATAGGGTCAGGGGCAATGTGAGGGGGTACTTCTTCACAGAGAGGGTGGTGGAGCCCTGGAACAAACTGCTGGACAGAGTAGTGGGGGCTGAGATGGTGGAGGTATTTAAGAGGGCATGGGACAGGCAATATGGGACTGAGTATTGGAGGAGGGTGGGCGCAGGTGAGGAGGGGGGTATGTGGAATGAGGGGGGGGGTTGGCAGACTAGATGGGCTGGAAGAGTCCTTTTCTGCCGTCAAATTTCTGATTCTGATTCTTTGATTCTTAACTGGTACATTAACACAATTTTTTGCCAAGAATGTCCTTTCTTTTTGAGATAGTAGAATCATATTCTCATTCATGCAAGTCCCTTTGGGTCCTGCATGAACAGATGCAGACGCACAGAGTCCTCTAGGCCCTGAGCTAACAGAAGACTACATCCACCTACAGAATTGCAGCAATGGATGTCAGAAATTCATGGGGTTATCTTGTGGGCTATGGAACTGCAGATCCATCTGGGCCCTGCACTTCCATTTAGCCACAGACAAAGACACACAGGGCAAATAATCTGTCTCTCAACCAAAGCATGGGGCCCTATGGCACCCACAGTGCGGAGATGCAGGACCATATGCCAAAAGAAGAGTTATCTTCGCTATGTGGTATTTGGGCCTGTGTGGGCAAACCTGCACCTTCCCTTTCCAGGCTGGGGGATCGTGCTGCATGACAGTGCTGTCCCCCCAGCCTTGGCCCATCCAGCTGTGTCACTGAGCTCGCCCCCAATCTCAGCTCACTGGTATGGGACCTGCTGGGATGAAGGCTGGCACTACACACAATGGGCTTGATTCATGAATGCCTATGCGCCACACAAGGGCAGTGCATAGGTATTCCCACGACCAAATGCTGCATGGTGGTGCCCTACGCACCCCCCGGCAGTATTCGCCAATAGGCATGTTAGCACCCTTCGTACTGGATCCACAGCCGTCCGTGAGGTGCCACACCAGGGGCAGGCTAGAGACGTGCCAGAAGAGTGCTCCATGGTGGCACCCATTCACAACACTATTGTGTGCTGTATGGGGTGCCATCCTTTCCAAGGGGGGGTGACAGAGGCCTAGCCATTATGCCCCCTCCCGGTGCCGCCGTCGACCATAGCACAGCAATGCTGGCCCCTTCTCCATGCCACACCAGCCCCATGGGCTAGGGATCTATACTGGACCCTGTCCTCTTCAATGTCTTCATAAGTGACTTTGCTGAGGAACTAGAGGGGAAGGTGTGTCTCTTTGCAGATAACACAAAAATCTGCAACAGGTGGACACCCAGGAGGTGGTGGAGAGAATGCAAAGGGTTCTGGAGAAACTAGAGCAGTGGTCTAGGGAGCGTCAAAAAGGGCAGAAGTCGTGCACCTGAGACAAGGTACCCCAGGGACTGGGTATAAGATGGGGGGTACTTACAGTTACCAAGCAAGAGAGGGACCTTGGGGTGATCATATCTGATGACCTCAAGGTGGCAGGACAGTGTGACAGGGCAGTAGGCAAGGTGAGCCAGATGCTGGGATGCATAGGGTGAGGGATCTCGAACAGGAGAAGGGAGGTGCTGTTGCCTCTGTATTGCTCACTGGTGTGACCCCACCTGTGGTACTGCATCCAGTTCTGGAGGCAGCATCTCCACAAGAACATTAACAGGGTAGAGGTGGCCCAGAGGAGGGCTACTAAAATTGTGTGGGATTTGAACAAGAATCCATACGAGGAGAGACTACAGGAGTTTGCCATGTACTCCCTGGAAGAAAGGAGAAATAGAGAGAGAGAGACAGGACATTATTGAGGTCTATGAATACCTCATGAAGTGAACAAAGTGCAGGGTGTGAGCCTCTTTCAAAGGAGGAGAAGCACCAGTAGACCGTGATATGCTATGAAAATTGGGAGGGGGGTGTTTAAGAGGGATGTGATGAAATACTTCTTCACAGAAAGGGTAATAGATGCCTGAAACAGCCTGCCAGAAGAGGTGGTAGGGGTGAAGACAATGGGGAGCTTCAAACATGCATGGGTTCTCACAGGAGAATTATAAGTAGGGGTAATGGAGGAGAGGGAAAACTGTGACTAAGCACAGTCCAGGTTGTAGTGTTAGGCAGGGAAAATAGGGCAGACTTGATGGACCCACCATTCCTTTTGTGCTGACACTTTCTAGGTTTCAATGACCCTAGCTGGTCTCTGATGACCCTCACTCCTCCCTGCCTATTTACTAATGCACCCCTATCTCTATTCCATGGATGCTTGAAGCCCCCACTGTTTTTGCCTCCATCACGTCTGCTGGCAATCTGTTCCAGGCATCTACCACCCTTTCAGTGAAGTAGTACTTTCTCATGTCCCCCTTAAACTTCCCCCTTTCTGCTTCATCACATGCCCCGGTACCTGCTGCTCTTTCTCTTTTAAAAGAGAGTTCCCTCCTACACCCTGTTCATCCCTGTGAGGTACTTCTAGGTCTCTGTCATGCCCCCCACTCTCTCCTCTGTTTCAGGGTGTACATGTTGAGATCCTTCAGTCTCTCCTTGTAGGGCTTCTCTTGCAAACCCTGCATCATTTTAGTTACCCTTCTGTGGACTGCCTCCACCCTGTCTATGTCCTTTCTGAGGGGCTGCCTCTAAAACTGGACATAGTACTCCAAGTGTAGTCTCACCAATGAGCAATACAATGGCAAGACCACCTCCTTCCTCGTGCTGGAGATACCCTTCCCTATGCACCCCAGCATCCCACTAGCCCTACCCACTGCTTTGTCACACTGCCTTGCCACCTTGAGGTTGGCAGTTATAACACCAGGGTCCCTTTCCTGCTTAGTGACTGTCAGTACCTACCGCCATCCATCACTCAGCTTCTGGGTTCCTATGTCCTGGTGCATGATTTTGTGCTTTTTATCATTGAACCCCAACTGTCGTGTCTTGATCACTCCTTGAGTTTTCCAAGACCCCTGTGTATTCTCTCCACTTCTCTTCACCCCCTCGAGAGTATTTGCCCTATTACAGATTTTGGTGTTATCTGCAGAAAGCCATACCTTTCCATCCAGTTCTTCTGCAATGCCACATATGAAGACACTGAAAAGGACTGATCCTAGTGCTGAGCCCTGGGGCACCCTGCTGGTCACTCACCCATTATTAGAATGAGTGCAGTTGAGAGCATAACACCCCATGGATAACCCCAATTACAATCAATCAGCTGCAGAGTACAGATAACCTCTGGCACAGAGCAATCGAATCTGGCAAGCCTGCAGATAGGCAAACCTATAGTGCTGCATGCAATAAATGCACCTGGGTCTTCCGCAAGGCAAAATCAGACTACTACAGATCAGTGCTCGCCTCCTCCTGGGGGTCCACCCGGAAGTTCTGGGATAATATTAAGGAGCTGAATGGAAAGTCTACAATGCCCCCACTGGCCCAGCTTGACATAAATGACTCACTCACCACAGACCAACAGTGTATCGCCGATAGACTCAATGAAGCTTTCTCAGACCTCAGTGCAGTCCTCCCCACCAACTTCTTCAACCCTGCCCCTGCTCCCCCCACCTCCACTACCCCCCTTTCCACTTCAGGGCCCTCACACTGTCCGAGGCCAAACCCTACCTACTTAAAGCCCTCAGTGGCACTGGCTATAGCAATGATGCACTGGCTATAGCAATGACACAGTGGATCCAAAACTCCTTCGCCTAGATCTGGATGCAGTCCTTGCACCCCTTACCAGCATTCTCAATTACTCACTCTGTCATGGTCAATTCCCCCTTGCTTGGAAGACTGCAGTCATCAACCCTATACACAAAGGTGGGGACTGTACCTCCCCTGGGAACTACAGACCGATCTCGATATTGCCCCCACCCCCGAAAGCCTTGTGGCTGATCAAATGACTGAATACCTTGACAAACACAATCGCCTCTGTGCAGAACAGCACAGTTTCTGCAGGGGACATAGCACTACTACCGTCCTCATTGAGTTTTCCAACTTTTTACACACAGCCCTGGATAAAAGGCTCCTCTTGGGTGCAGTCTACATCGACCTATCAAAATCATTCTATACCATCTGCCACCTACGCCTCATATCCACCCTCTCCCAGTTAGGTTTTCAGATGGTCCTCTGTCCTGGTTCTCCAACTACAGTACCTCACTTCCCGGTCACAGTGTGTGAAAATTAACAGTACCTTCTCCGGCACTCAGCAGGTCTGCTCGGGTGTCCCACAAGGCTCGATCCTTGCTCCGCTGCTTTTCAGTCTGTACCTAAATACGCTCCCTAGCTCCTGCTCAGATAAAATGCTCCTCTACTCGGATGACACAGTCCTTTTCACATCCCACCAGACCCCTCCCACCTCCAAAGTGCCCTGTAACACTCTTTTAATCAGGCGGAATCCTGGTTTCTGGACCATCACTTTGTAATTAACTTAAAAAAGATGAAGCACATGCTATTCTCGCATTCCCAAAGCAAATCCAGGGATGCCCCACTCACTGTCCTGTCTAGCATCCTCCTTCCCCTCAAGCAGGTAAAAACCTACAAATACGTGGGCATCACCTTCAACTCTGCTCTCTCTTTTCATGACCACACATGCACCATCGCTACAGCCATAAACACACATGTTAGCCTACTGTACTGCCACAAGAGCTGCCTACCACCTGCAGCCCTAAGGCTGGCGATCACCTCCTCTGTGCTATCCCTAGTGGACTACGGCATCCTGGTGTACAGTGCAGCAGACAAAACCACACAATAAATTCAAAATGTCCCTGAAAAAAGCCTGCCACCTACTTACGGGCTCCAGCAGACTCACCCACTCATGTACCTTATATGATCTTGCTGATTTTCTTAGCCTTGAGGAAAGGTTGTGCTACCAAACCTGCCTCCTGACCAAGAAAATTGTTGCAGGCCTTGCAACTCCAGGCCTAATTTCCATCCTCACCTCCTCTATCCCTGCCATCTCCACCCGGAGTACACTCAAATGTATACTTCAAGTGCCCAGGGTCAGGACATCCCTGGCCCAAAGGTACTTCCGATACCAGGCCCTGACCTGAAGCAATGCCGTCCCCTCTGATATCGCATCTCAACTAAGAATAGAACCCTTCAAATCTGCCCTTAGGCAACACCTAATCACCACCCGCAGCAGTAACTGCACATAGCTGTTTGCTTCCCCACCTCACTGGGGACTGGGGACACCACCCCCCCACTGTCTCAGGCCCTGGCAGAACATGTAGCTGCCCAAATGTCACCATGTTTGTTTTAAGTTACTGCCTATTTTTATTTATAACAGAACCCAAATTGCTGTCTCTGATGTACTAGATGGTTTAGCTACATCACTGTACGGGACCTGTACAGAGTTTCACTCTCTTATTAATTGTATTCCTGGTATTTATGTACATACATGTATAGTGTTTTCCTGTACAGAGTTTTTGCTCTCGTATGAATTATATCACTTGTATTTATGTACATACATGTATAGTGTTCCCTACCTCGCTCTGTACTCTATATAACTATGCCTATATATGTATATACTATCTGTTTCCTGATGATGAGTCTTTATAAATGAGTCCCTGACTCAAAGGTTTGCAATTTCAATTTCTACTAGATAAATTAATAAAAAAAAGTTAACCACTACCCTCTGTTGTCTATCAGTTAAACATTTTCTGTGATGTCAGATTGACGCTCTCAATTAACTTGACTGAAAAGAAGCAGAAGACTAAGCTGACTCTCTTCTTTTACCACCCTGCTGTCTTGTAATATGACTGACTAGAGCAGGGCCTTACTTAAGTTAGTGCACTTACCCGGTCAACAAAAACTAAATAAATAAAAAAATAAATAAATAAGTTACAAGCTACTTTTAGGTTTTCCTATTTAATGTTCATTACAATATGGGTAAGTGAAATCAAGATGTATGATTAGTCAGATAGGATCACATATCGGAGCATTATTCTAGAACAACAGCACAGGTCAGAAATACTTAACTTTCTAAAATTCATTACTTAGTTTTAAAATCAAATTCAGAGAAACCATTTTATAATCCCAATGAGGCACTACAGGGTGTGCATAACTGTGGAACAGCAGCACTTCAAGGGCGCTCAAGGCATTTGGCATTGCCTTGTGCTTTGTGTCCCAAGTAGTGAAGGCAGAATGCGGAATTCCGCCAGCGGAATTAGTGCAGAATGGCCATTCCTCTGGCGGAATTTCTGCCAGAATTTAGGTGGTTCTTCAGTGAAATTCTGCCTACTGTGAAAAGCAATTTTTCTATGGAAAATTATCCACAACAATATCTGCAGAAAATATTGAGATCCACAGAATAGAAGAGCATTTTTTCCATGGAAAATCATTCTGCAACTATTTTCCACCATGGAATTTCACAATTCCATTTGTGGTGAAATTCAATGGAATTTTGAAAATTCTACGGAATTTTGTTCCGCCAGAATTTGTAAATTCTGCACGGCACTAGTTCCAAAGTATGCCGGTATGTCACAGTAACGCACACCCTGTAGTGCATTTTTGCTTAAGTAGTCCTCATTTCTTCCTGTAGAATGCACCTCCTATTCCTTGACACATTCTGGTCCTACCTCGCAGACAGCTGTTAAGTATGGGTGATTCTTTAAATGGTTTTGCTTTAGGTCAGTTTTGACCCCTAGAAATGTTTGAAAAACAGAATCTGCAAAAAAAAAAATGTAAACAGTTAATTAGCATGATATTGCTTATAAGATTTATGCAGTTGAATGATCCCTGCATTTAAAGCCAAACAAATCTTTGACAAAACCAGTAGGATTGAGTCAGAATTTTCAAACTACCCTGGCATGGTGGTGGTACTGGGGTGGGGAATCTGTCCCCAGAACTGGTTTGCACAATCCTATGAGTTGCTCTCATAAAATTTCTTTTGAAAGACCACTTACAGGCATTGTGATTTAAGGATGTTTGGACATCCGATCTGACCTGTGATATTTGGATAATCAGATTATTCACATCAGAATCTACACCAGATCCCAATGTCAGATATCATTTAAATTTGTTTTAGGATATCGTAATATCTTAAAGGATTTCATGATACCCTTATGTTAGATTTTAGGATATCTGAACTTTCTAAGATACAGGATACTGAGGACAAATGTCCTAAAAATTCTCAGATATCCTATCATATACAGTATATATATATATATATTATGGTAGCATGGTAGTGCTACCATAGATAGGGTTGAGGAGCCATTTACATGTTAAACCTAAAATTTTGCACCTTAATAACTTTGCAACTGTTCAACGGATTTGCCTGAAATTTGGAATACCTGATCAAGAACCATACATCTTGGGATCTACCAACTTTTGTACTGTTCGGATATATGGCTGTGGAGTTAAGCATGATCTGCGTGCACGTTTACGCTTTTTTGCAATTCTTTGGTCATCTCTACAGGTTGCACAGTTTGCGCGACCAGTCCAAAATCTTCCAGGAACATGCGGCCGGGGTTCCTGATGTGCCTTTTGAAGATTTTGAGAAAAAATATTAAACGGTTCAAAAGTTATTCAAAAAACAGTTTCCCATTATAAGTCAATGGGAAAAGTTAACAAAAAGTTCAACACTTTCACAAATGCAGTTTTTACTTTCGCAAATGGCCCTTTTACTTTTGCAAATCCACCATTTTGTTTTCAGTTGGTGATCAGAAAAATGCTTGGCATTTAAATTTGGGACCCTCTAGCAACACAATTCTTTTTGTGTTTACCTAGTCGGACCCTGAGGATGCTAGGCATGTCTTTATTTTGAGGTTAAACACCCTAGAAATATGTTTTTCAAGTTTCTGGAAAAAGTGCCTTTGCAAGGTAGTGTTGCACTCATAAAAGTGTCGCAAATTTTTGCGAAAGCTTTCGCAAATTGTGACACTACTTTTCCAGTCTATGGCAAAATGACAGCAATTCTTTGCCATCCTGCTGCAAAAGAACGGCTTGGTCTTTTGGGCTGAAATTTGGAAGGAACACAGCCAATATCTCACAGATGTGCCTTTCAGTATTTTGGTGAAAAAATATTACAGGGCAGCAAAGTTATGGCACTCCAAAGTTGACGCTTTTCCCCCATAGGATAACATTACGGCATCCGCCACATTATAGGAATCCTTTGCCGCCCTGCTGCAAAATAACAGTTTGGTCTTTTGGGCTGAAATTTGGAGGGAAGAAAGTCAACATCCCACAGATGTGCTTTTCAGTAGTTTGGTGAAAAATATTACAGGGAGCCAAAGTTATCACACTCGAACTTTCTTTTTTCCCATAGGATAACATTACGGCGTCATTTCGCTTTTTCAGGGCCCGTGATCTCAGAAACGGTAGATAATGGACTTTTCATCGGAAAAATGCTTAGCCTCCTACTAGGGGCTAAGTACAAAACTAGCCAGGAAAGTCATACATCATATGACTTTAAAAAAATTTTTCGACGTTGTACAGTTCCTGAGATATAAGCAATTTAGCATTCCAACTCCTCATTTGCTGCTCCGAGACCCGTTATTATGCATACATTCTTTGTACTCACTGTCTTTCTCTATGCAGCTTTTGGGGAAAACCAGCCTGTGCACTTACATTACTGTTACCCTTACCGCTTCTGCTTGCAGTTCCGTACCTGTTTCACTTACCGTTCCCATCTACGGCACCATGTGCGTTACCCTTTGTGTTTTCATTTGCGCTTGCATTTGCGTTATTTTAACCATTTGTGTCTACAGTACTGTTTATCTTTCTGTTTCACTTTGCATCACCATGCGCATTACTATTTATGTTTGCGGGCACCGTGTTACTATGTGACAAGACATCACAGCCGCCGCATTACATTCACTATTTCTCATTATCATTCTCAAAAAGAAGGGAAATTAGAGGCAAAAAAATCCATTTGATGCATTAGTTGGGTTACAGCGACAAAGCGAGGAAATTCAGTGCTCAGGCTGAAAGCCCCTTGACCCTCTCATTTCACCGGGTGACGTGGCGCGATTCAGCTAGTCCCAACCTCACCCCATTCTCCTCTTCTGCTTCTTCACACATCTGATGGGGTGAGAGTTAGAGTTCACAACCCCAACGCGCACCACAATGCCGGTTGGGGGCAGTCAAAGGGGGGCTTTCAACCCTAACACCGAACTTCTTCACTTTTGTCGCTGTAGAACAACCCTAACTAATGCATTAAACAGATTTTTTTGCCTCTAATATATATATATCTCCAAGCAATCCTAGTGTGATTTAATCATTAGAGCACCAGCTTCAGGACCAGGAGATTCCAGATTCCAACCCCTGCTACAATCATATACTCACTGTGTGTCCTAGGGCCAGTCACTTCATCCCTCAGTGCTACAGTCCATTCAGCTAGGGAACTGGACAAAAGCTGGACCAAAAAATAGAGATGAGCTGTTGCATCTCAGCTGGGCTACTCTGGGTAAATTCATTGCAAACAAAACACCAACAACCATTTATTTCCCCATCTCATTCCTTCATCCTCTTCTCTCTGTGCCCCATGAGCTCTACTACATGAGCATTCCACTCATGTCAGTTTCCCCCTGCACCTAGTCCTGTGATCCTACTCTTCTGCCTCACACTAGGCAAGGATTAATAAGCAGCAAGGCACAACAGGGTGTTGATTGTGTTGTCAGAACTGCATGCCCAGGGTTGTATTGGTTGTCTTGTCAGAACTGCATGCCCAGGGACATACATGTAGTAAGGTGTGAGGCCACAAGCCGAGTGTCTTCACCCACTGGAAGTGTGTTTCTGACTGATGATGGGAGAAATTGTAACAATCCACTTTGCACACTTTTCAGAAAATTTGTAAGTTTTTCACAAAAGTTTGCATAATTTTGTGAATTGAGCACAAAATACAGTACCATGTGGCCTTTTGTAGAAAATTAGTGAAGCTGCACAATTTTAAAGATTAGGGTTTATAAAAATGCACACTGTTGAAAGTGTGCAACATTTACATAGGAATACTAGTGCAATGTTACCAAGTAGTGCTTTCTAAATAGGGGAGGGTTCTTATGATTCCTGGTCAGCTTACACTGAGCATGCTCCAGTGTTGGTATCCATCTCTATACATTTGCAAGAAAGCTATGAGATGACTTAGACCTACAGAGCTACAATCTAGAGAAACCCTCGATAAAAAAACTTTAAAATCAATTTTTTTCTTTTGCAATCTGGCAGAAATTACTTGGCAATCCATTTTTTAATGTAATTTTTTGCAATGCCTTTAGTTACTAGGGTATATTTAGGAAGTTTTAATTTTGCCGTAGCAAAGTAATCAAGGAAGGAAGGAAAGAAAGACCATTTTTTTCTGAGGTTTAGAATTTAGCATTGGTCCATAAGGAGGTCCTGCGTCATGCATCTCAGCCTCAGCACAGCACATGTATAATGTAATCCTTCTGTACCAGCATTGAAATTTGCCATATAGCAGTAGCGCCATCAGGAATTGTTTCGGACAATTGTACCAACAACTGTATATTAACAGGAAAACTGTTCTTTTTGGGATCACCAAGAAGCAGTACAATCACCGCACATGTAAGGGGGTCCTGCATTATATACTGCAGCATGGTACACATACAGAGCTGTTAGTCCCATGCATCAGTACTGAAATAGCTATGCAGCAGGAGTGTCAACAAAAATTGTACAAGGAAATTGTGCTAGCAGCTTCATATTAAAAGGAAAACATTATTTCTTTGTGCTCATCCAGTGGCATTATTTTGCTGAAACTGGCCATTTTTAGCATTCACATTTGTAAAAATGCACAATTTGGGAACAAATGCACAATTTCAGAAAAAAATTGGAAAGTGAAATTACACTGGATTTTGACATACAGTAGTTTCACAAAAATTGTGTGGATGCAATGTCAGCAAGTCGGCAATATCAGCAAGTTCACCTAGCTTTGCAGGAGTACTAGAAATTTCAGGGGTGATAACAAAACTAACACCCTGGAGTGCCTTATTGCACTGTCTTGTAAGTGTACATTTTTCTTGTGTTTGCACTGCCTCAAACCTATTCATTTTTATTGCAATTGCACTGCCTGACTAGTATCTGTTCATGTTTTATTTATGATTTGTACCTGTTCCTTTTTATTATGGCTGCAGTGGGCGGAGTCTGCAGACGTTTTACATGTACAAAAGGGCTGATGTCATGTTTTCTGTCCGTGGAACTGGCTGAAGGTGTAAATAGTCTTCTCCGCCTTACCCTCCTCCAAGAAATGCTTTCTGCCCTCAAATAAATACTCTTTCATGTTAGTCAATGGTTGCAGGGCACTATTTTCTTTCTTAAATGAGAGGTACAAGAACTGGAACCTAAGTAGTTGGAGGCAGCATTCTTTTTTTGGGGGGGGTAAGATCCACTCCCACCTCCACCTGGGAAGGTCCTAAAGATCCACCCCCCCACCTTTTTTTTTGGTTCATGTGGGAGGGGCATGAGGTGGATCTATCATGTTGGAACAACTGACTATCAGAGCTGCCTGGGGCATCACAGCTTAAGGTTCAGAAGGAAAGAAAAAGTAATTAAGGAGTGCCTGAAACTTCATCCTTATACAGCACTTGTGAAACTGCATCCTGAAATTACAGCACTTGAAGAAAGCAAGCACTTGCAACACAAGAATGACAATTAAGGTATAACCCCACAAAGGAGTAAAATGTGTCACCCAAAGAAGACTGTCCCATATTGGATACTAGAGTGTCTATTTCTTAAAAGCTTTTTATACCCCCCAACCAACACACAGCTGAAGCACCCACCCAGATAGCTAGGGGAAGATCTGCATTTTTATCTCTCTGGAACCTGAAGTTTAGCACTAATGTGCGAAGAGAATAAAGTCTTGTGTTTTGTACATTTGAATAGGTTTAGTGCTTTGAAGTTAAAATAATAAATATATATACATAGTGTCATAGGCACCTGAAAAGGAAGGAGATACTACTGAAATAAATGTTATTCTGATGATTTATTTATTTATGTGTAAGATTTTAAGTGTAGTTCTGCCTAGGTCACAGACACAAACTATAAAAAGTACATTTAAGGATGGATGTATTAGTCAAAGCTTGTAGTGGCAAAATAAAGCAAGAAAAATTAATATATTGTGTTTTTTTTTCTTTCAGTTGTTTAACCAGGGATGGCACACTAAGCTGAAAGCTTGTTTACAGGGGCAACCTGGGAGCACATGAAAGTTAAGTGACTTTCTCAGGGTCACACAGTATGCAAGTGGGTGGGGGCTGTGGTATTCAAACCCGGATCTCCAGATTTGCAGCTCAAAGCCTTAAACCATTGTGCTATACTGCCTTCCTAGCTATGGCAGTCATCTGTTTTATGGTTCATGACATTGGTGTAGTAAGCAGCAATACATTGCACAGCAGGTGTAAAATGTCACTAAGTAGGTCATGCAATAGATGTGTTGAGCAGTTACTTAAGCAAGAAATGTATTTAGGATAGTAAAATATTCCTGTTAGAAAACTGATAAATGTGTAACTTTGCATCTCAATTTCAAGGAGGTCCTTATGGCTTGTCAATGTACAATATAACGTAGTTATAGTTTTCAAGTTGTCTGGGTAATTGCTTTGTGCTACTGCTGTTACTAAATTTAAATTATTCTATGAAGAAAATTAAGTTTATGTAACTGTCTGTAAATGTATTAAAAACATTTACTTGTCCTTGTAATATAATGCATTAAATGCTGTTGCTAGGTTAAGAAGTCACATAACAATGCCTAGGGCATTAGGGTTTCTGACCATAGAACCCTACCCTGTAGAGACTGACAAGCATCAGGGGTGTGTCTTGGGATTGTCAACAGTAATGCTCATACCATTCCTCCCCCATCCCCACCCTGCAGCCAGTGACAGGTATCAAGGTGTGCCTTTGACTCTTCAGCCCCAAAGTTCACTACATTTTCTTATACAGTACTGTACCCATTTCAGCGTATTTCCTTATGGAATGGGGTGAGTATAAAACTTGAACACCCCAAGGCACACCTCAACACTTGTCAATGTCTGCAGGGTAGGATGAGGTGAAATGGTGTGAGCATTATGGGCAACGACCCAAAGGCACACCCCAATGCCTGTCCATCTCTGAATGGTGGGGGTGGGGTTGGCATCACTTCAATACTTCACTGCCATTCCTATTCTTCTTGTCTGTCTGTGTGTCTCTCTCTCTATCTATATGTCTATGTAATAATCTATCTTTCTATCAACTGCATGTATCGCTAATTTTACCCATTTCAAAAAAAAAACCTGCATATCACATTTACCTGCACTCTGACCACATACTTATGAAACTGTGTATATTTGTACTCCACTTCTGCATAGACCTCATACTTTCCTAATATTCCCATTATCACAAGCATAACTACCTTACCCTTATCAAAAGCGACCCCCTCTGAAAGTTACTATCAATTTTCTCTGCTAACAGTTTGTCATTATACCTGACTTCCTGACATCAACACGTTGCTTAAATATACTGTAACTTACATCACCTCATGGACAAAAACCCTGTTTCTCTAAAAAAAACAAAAAAAAAAAAAAACAACAACTGTGTAAATAATCCCAAGGCTGAACATATGCCAGCCATTACTTTTTCATGTACTGCCACCTTCTGTACCATCATGGGGATTTTCATATGCTTCCCATGATGCTTTGCATTATTGGGGTATATGCAATTGTGTTTTCTTTAAAATTTGGCTGTCCGGCCAATATCATCCAGGATAACACAAACGTCAGTAGCATTTGCCCTGGGGTTCTTTTGTAAACCTATATTGCTTCCTATTCCTTTCATTAAAATGCACACCTCATTATATTTTCCAAATAATCTGTATGCCTTCCTTAGAACAAAAACTAAAACAAATCTTACTACTTACAAATCATTGTGTTGTTGCTCCATACCTCCTTAACAATTCCACACAACTTCACTAACTTCATAATGCAACCGTGGTGAATCTGACCAGAATTTGTTGTATTTGCACTGCCTCGTACCAGTTCATTTTTATGCACTGCCCCATACCTGTTCATTGTTATTGTATTTGCACTGCCTGACTAGGACCTGCTTATGTTTTATTTGTTATGATTTGTATCTGTTCCTTTTCTATGTTTGCTTGTGTGTGCAGCACACAAGAAACATATTGAGGTAGTAGAGCATTGCAGTGGTGTGGCAGTGTTGTGGCCAATCCAGTGAACATTTTTTTTTTTTTTAATTTCTTTTTATCCCCCCTACATCCTGCAGACCCCAACTCTTTGGGACCACCAAGGAGTCATCCTCCTGCCTCACTCACCCTACCCAGACTTACCTTTCCATCCCCTTGGAGGTGTGGTTCCCCCCCGAGCGGGGCTAAGGTGGGGTGGGCAAGCACCCCGATACTGAAAGTTTAGTCAGACTGGAGGTAGTTGGGCAGGCAAGGGCACATAGGAGGCACGCTCCGGGCGCTTCTTCTTCCTCCCGGCGTTGGCAGGCATTTTTCCATTTTTCTTGTGGAGGAGTGGCACGCACCATTATGCCAAGGCATCACTGCCGGTGTCACCACTCCCTCTTCCCTTGATATCAGCTCTGCACTTGCCTTGCCACTAGCTTCTGCCAGAGGCCAGTCAAGTGCTGAGCACAGACCCCCTTCCTCCCGGGAGAGGAGAACTGTCCTCTGGATGCTCAATCCTCTCTCTCTCCTGCTGCCCCCCCCCATGACCTGGGCTCATTCCTGAACCTGGGTCACTGGCGTGGCACAAGGTGTGGCGTCCAGCACCTTAACCCTCAGCGCCACCGGGCTGCCTCCTCCAGTGAACATTTTAATGGGTGTATCCGTCGGCCATCAATTAGTGCTGAAGCTACCGATAATGGCAGTTTCAGAGTGAGAGCCTCAGTTGGAAGAAATCTGCTGCTGCAATCAGGGGCAGTTTCATCATTGCAGTGGCAGTCCCCCCTCACTTCCAACCAGTCACACAGCAGGACAACAAATTAACTCCCTCCCTCTGCTGCCCACCCCACACCCTCTGTGAAATCTGCTGCTGCAGTCAGGGACAGTTTCATCATTGCAGCAGCAGTCCCCCCTCCCTCCCAACCAGTCACACAGCAGGACAACAAATTAGCTTCCTTCCACTGCTGCTGCCCGGCCTGCACCCTCCGTTCTCTGTCCCTGCTGACATCAGGGTGATCAATCCCTGTGTCAGCATGCATCTCCCCTCCTCCCATTAAAGTGGCACACTGGGAGCCAACCCCAGTGTGCCATAAAATACTTCTTTGATGTTTCAGACACCGGGATGCCCACTCCCAGTGACAGATGCACAGTCCCCCCACACCCCTATGTTCTCAGTTGACCTTGGGGTGCCCAATCTCTGGGTGAGCATTGATCCCCCCTCCAATACTCTGGCACACTGGGAGCCCACCCCAGTGGGCTGAAATCCATTTTGTAATATATCACCTGTAGAAAAGAAAACAGTCCCATGAGGTATTTTTTTTAAACCTGAAAAAAAGAAAATCCCTCATCATTTCCGCTGTCCCCTCTCCCCCAACCTGCACCTTCCCTCTGCACACCCCACCTCCCCGCACCTCCCACTCACCCATAATTACCTCCGGAGGTCGGTTGGTGAAAAAACTCAAAAAATTACTAAATTACATGCATTCATTGTGCAGTATGTACACATGCTCATAACTTTATCAATTTTTAATATTTTCACTCCAAATTTCCAACATTGCCATTTTTCACACCCCCTTACAACAGTACAGCTGTAATTTTTCACATTCTTCCCGAAATGTGTTTTTGCACCTGTGGTGCAAAATGGCATAGTCACTGTGCGAAATCAACTTTCAGGACAGATTAATTAAATCCCAGTCCCTCCCCCCTTCTTAGCCTCCTTAGTTGCTCATATGGCAGCCCTGCTGCACCCCGCTACTCTGTACAGTTAGTGTCTGCTCTCCACAGTAGCCCCTCTTCCCCTTCTTTGGTACTGTCCCCCTCCATTAACCTACACCTTGCCCCCTGAATTGACATTAGGCATCCACTCTGTTCCCCCAACCCCCTTGATCCTTCCTGTCCCCCCCACCTCTTCTGACATGCCCAGGGCCAACTGCTGTTCCCCCTGAGTACCTCCCTTCATCATAACTCCATCACCGCACCACTTCCCTCCCCATTTCCCCTGTATGACCATTTAGTCAAGCACTTTTTCCCTCTGCTGCCACCTTCCCCTTCCCCCCTACTCCCTGGCACCCCCAGCCACTATTTCACCCTCTTATTTTTTTACAAAGTCCAACACAAGGCTGCTTACCCTTCCTAAATCTTCCCCTGCTTTCCCCACGTTGATCACCACTGCTTTTCTACATCCTTTACTGATGATGTACTAATTCCATGGTACTAGTGATAACGCTGTAATATTGTATCCTATGTATGTTCTATACCTGCTTGATGTAATATGTCTATTGTCTGTCAACGTGACGTGGAACCTTTGTAAAAGAGCTTGTGCTCAAAGATCTTCTCCAAATCCTTAAATAAATAAATAAATAAAATTATCAGTGCCACCGTTCATGAGGGAAGGTCCCAAAAAACGCCATGCTAACAATTTGGTGAAAACATTCAAAAAACTGGCTATGTTATGAGTGTGCGTTGCACAGTTTCTAATCACACACGTAACATCGCCACTTTTTCATATTTTCACTCCAGATTTTCAACACTACCATTTCTTCACACCTCCTCATGAACAGTACAGCTGCAATTTTTCACATCCTGCCCGAAATGTATTTTTTCACCTGTGGCGCTGAATGGCACACTCACTGTGCAAATTCACCTTTTGGGATTGAGCAACAAAATGATACTGCCACTGTTCATGAGGTGGGGTCCCAAAAAGCCCATGTTGAAAATTTGGAGCAAAAATACTAACAAACACCAGGGCATTAGGGTTTCCAACCATAATGCCCACCCCGTACAGACTGACAGGCATCAGGGGTGTAACTTGGAGTCGTCGGCTGTAATTCTCACCCCATTCCACCCCCACCCCCAACTTGTAGCCACTGACAGGCTTTGAGGTGTGCCTTGGGGTCTTCAGCCCTACTTTTCACCCCATTTTCCTATACTTCACCCATCTCAGCTTATTTCCTTATGGAATGGGGTGCATGTAAGGGCCGAAGACCTCAAGGCACATTGTGACACCTGTCAGTGTCTGTAGGGTGGGGTGAGGTGGAATGGTGTGATTGTTATGGCTGATGACCCAAAGACACACCCCAAACACCTGTCAGTGTCTGCAGGGTGGGACTGGAAGTTGGCATTACTTCAATACTTCACTGTCATTCCGTTACGCATCTCTCTAACTCCTGCACTACCAATGCCAATACCAGCAAGCAACCATTCGGCATTAACAAATGCTTGTATTATATTTGTACTGCCTGGTAAATGTTCCTTTGTACTGTATTTGCACTGGTTTTTAATCTTTCCTTTTTATTGTATTTGCACAGCCTTGCACCTGTTCATTTTTACTGTATTTGCACTGTCTCGTACCTGTTGATTTTTTGTTTTGCTTTGTACCTGTTCCCTTTTATTGCATTTGCACTGCCGTGTACCTGTTCATTTTTATTGTATTTACACTGCCTGCTGTTCATTTTTATTGTATTTACACTGCCTGGTAACTGTTTATTTTTATTGCATTTGCACTGCCTCCTACTTGTTCATTTTGATAGAATTTGCACTACCTCTTACTTGTTCCTGCTTCATTCTATTTGCACTGCCTTGTACCTGTTCATTTTTATTGTATTTACACTGCCTGCTGTTTATTTTTATTGTATTTACACTGCCTGGCAACTGTTTATTTTTATTGTATTTGCACTGTACTTGTTCATTTCGATAGTATTTGCACTTCCCCATACTTGTTCCTGTTTCATTGCATTTGCACTGCCTTGTACCTATTCATTATTATTGTATTTGCCCTGCCTGCAACTTGATCATATTGATAGAATTTTCACTGCCTCCTACCTGTTCATTTTCATTGTATTTGCACTGCTTTGTACCTGCTCATTTCTATTGTATTTGTACTGCCTACTTACTGTTCATTTTTATTGCATTTGCACTGACTTCTGTTCATTGTTATTGTATTTCCACTGCCTTGTTCCTGTTTATTTCTATTGTATATCCACTGCCTCATACCTGTTCATTTTCATTGTATTTGCACTGCCGCCTACCTGCTCATTTCTATTGCATTTGCTCTGCCTCCTACCTTTTCATTTATTGTATTTGCACTACATCATACCTGCTAATTTTTATTGCATTTTCACTACCTTGTACCTGCTCCTTTTCAATGTATTGCACTGCCTCCTACCTGCTCATTTCTATTGTATTTGCTCTACCTCCTATCCGTTTATTTATTGTATTTGCACTACGTCGTACCTGCTCATTTTTATTGCATTTTCACTACCTTGTACCTGCTCCTTTTCATTGTATTGCACTACCTTGTACCTGTTCATTTATTTTATTTGCACTGTCTTCTACCTGTTCATTTTTATTGCATTTTTACTGCCTCATACCCATTCATTTTTAATGTATTTTTACTGCCCCGCCGGTTCATTTTTATTGCATTAGTACAGCCCCATACGTGTTCATTTTTAATTGTGTTTGCTCTGCCTCAGACTTGTTCATTTTGATAGAATTTGCACTGCCTCCAACCTGTTCATTTTTGTTGTATTTAAAGTGGCTTGAATCTGTACCTTTTCATTTTATTTTGCACTGCCTTTATATCTGTTAATATTTCTTGTACTTACACTGTCCTGTATGTTCATTTTCATTGCATTTGCACTGCCTCCTATCTGTTCTCTTTTATTGCATTTGCACTGCCTTGGCCTTGTTCATTTTTATGTATGTGCACTGCCTCCTGCCTGTTCATCTCACAAACTTCTTTTCTGAGGATTTTCTGCAAAATTTGCAAGTACATTATTCTTTTAAAGGCTATGATTAAAAAAAAGGATTGCTTGCCTGTTGCTTTGCCTAACAACCTCTGGTTTGAAGTCACCTTCCCATTTCGCATTTGTGATGCAACTGCACAGAGCTTAACGACCTCAGTTCAGTCCGGCCTTTTTTTTTTTTTTTTTTTTTTTGCTCCCCTGTGACTAGTGCATTTCATTATTAATTATTTGATAAAGACTGCTATGGTAAGATTTTGCCAGCGGGTTCTTGTTATTGATTGAAAGAGACTGCCAGACTGGTTTTTTCCAGTCATAGGCTATTACGCTTTATTTTCTGAGCTGAGTCTTTGCAGTTTCAATACAACATTTTGCACTTTGTTTGTTTCAAATATTGCTGAGTTCTTGCATGTGCCAAACAGAGGGACTCTAGCCTTTTTATTCTGAAGATTTTTTATGCATCTTTTGAGCAGCATTTTTGCACAGCTAAAACATAGCACCTTGCAGTTTCTATATAAAGTAACTGGATCATGGTATTTATAACATTCATTACAAAGACTGCATTTTATAAGAGTTCCTTGCACCACTGGATGTTAATTCAGTGTGAAGCATTGGTGAAGCTGCTGTTACTATGAATTGACATCACATATTATTATCAGCTCAGTACTGTTCACTCTAAAAGAGTCCACTACACTTTATGGATGTTGATGTATTCTGAGGCAACATTCAAGTTTATGTTTTTATGAATTTCAATTGCATACTATTGTCAAGCTTTGAACCATCAGCTCTGAACAGAGCCGTTTGGAACTGTACTATACTGGGATAGGTCGATTCTGATTTTTTTAATATGGCTGAATTTTTTTTTGTGAGAGGGATTTTATACTCTATGTTCTGAAGACTTTTTAAATCTGAACTGAATGTTTGCACAGTCAAAGCATAACACCTTGCACCTTAAATATTTAGTAATTATCTTTTTTTTCTTTATTTTGATTATAAACATATTACTGTATCAAATCTCATTGTACTTTATGGATGTTGATTAAGTCTGAGGCATCATTCAAGCTTTTATGAATCAGAATTGTGTACTACTACTAGCTCTAAATTATTAGCTCCAGACTGAGCCTTTGAACTGAGTACATTGGGACATTTTGAATCTGAACAGTACTGTATAGGATAATCAGCACTAAATAATTAGCTCTGAATGGTGTCTATGAACTGTGCATACTGTATTATGCTGAGACATTTTGAATCTGAACAGAATCACATATGATAATCATCTTTGAATCGTTAGTTCTGAACTGAGTCTATGAACTGTGTATACTGTGCTATATTGGGATATTTCAAACTTGGACATGTGTATTTCTTGTCTAATTGTGAATGCTGACATTCATTAGTAATCAGTTTTTATGTTTACTTGTGCACATGTCCAACAAACATGTTATGGCAGCTTGCTGGAGAAGCAGGTTGTGGACATGTGGCAGTGTTGTGGCCAATGCTTTTTGGGGCTCATCTATGTGTCACCAATGAAGGAGCACATTGGCGATGACAGTAGTCTGCAAGTGTGCCACCAACTCGAAATGATTTTGCCGCTGCAATGAGGGAGTGCCCCCTCATTACAGGGCATGCCTTGCCTGGTGTAACATTCCAATAAACATGGGGCTGCTGTTGCTGTCTGCCGGTCACAGTCACTAGCAAGCCACTTTGGGGGTGCCCAATCCCCTTGTTGACATGCCCCCTCCCTAGTTAATTTGCCAATTGGGGAGCCCAATCCCCATCAGCATATGTGCCACTTTGCTGTGTTTTGTCTGCCAAGGGGTTGCCCAATCCCCCTCAGCATCATCCCCCCAAACACAGACATGCTAGTGATGGGGGGCCCAATCCTCATTGGCTTCAGTGCCCTGTCCCCAATCTGCAGGGGTGCCCAATCCCTCATCATCCCCCAAACACAGACATGTTCACGTGGCTGGGTGCCCAACTCCTATTGGCATGTTTAACCCCCATCATGTTGGCATTTTCATGCTCCTGCATCACTCCCATTGTGTGCCACACTGGAAGCACATCCCAATGTGGCTTACGTTGCCCCCCCAAACTCTTACACCTGTAAAAAAAGGAAACGGTCAGCAGTGTTTTTTTTATAAATTTTTTAATAACCTGAAAGACAGAAAATGGTCCCTTTCCATCAGGTCTCCTCCCCCAACCTGCACCCACCCTCTGTGCACCCCACATCCTTCCACCCCCCACTCCATACTTACCTCTGGAGTCTGGCATGACAATCTTTTTTTTTTTTAATTTTATTTACAACTTTTTGTGCATCCCTCCAGCCGTCAGTGTCCATCCTGGTCATGGACCCCCTCACCTCCACCTCCGCCTATTGTCTGCACTCTCCAGTCTCCCATGGCTTACCTCCCAGAGGGTGGGGGTCATGGCACTGCAGCCCTTCCAGCACCATGACACTAGTAACTGGTTGAGGAGACGGCGGCAGAGGCTAATCAAGGCCCGGGGCAGGCCTTCATGTAGATGGCTGGGGACGCTGTGTTTTTTCCCCCGTAGGCAGGTGTGGGGGCATGCAATGATGGCCAGTGTTCACCCTGCTCCTGATTCAAGTGGGCATTGGTGCATGTGGTGAACCCAGCCTTTGCTGGGTGTCACTACTGCACTGACCGCACGTACCCTCTCCCCCCCGGAGAAGGACAGCAGTCAAGGGACGCTCAATCCTTCTTCCTCGGCCGGCCCTCCGGCAACCCGGGTCCATCCCCAAACCCAGGTCACCAGCATTGCAAGTGGAAATCCAACCCACTGCACTGACGGGATTGCTGGCATGACGAGCTTCTGTGGAACAGGAGCACATCTGCACTCTTCAAAGCTGACCACAAACTGAAGAAATGCCGGTAAGCTGCATAATGGCATAAATGGGGGGTTTCAATTTATGTGGACATCTCAGCCATTTTTGCAAAGTTTGACACCAAATTTTCAACATGGAGTTCTTGGGACCCCATCTCATTAATTCAGTGACTGTCATCTGGTTTATCGGTCCCGAAAGGTGATTTCGCAGTCACTGCACTGAATCACTTTCTGGGACAGATTAATGAAACAACAGTGTCACTGTTCATGAGGTGGGCTCCCAAAAAGCCTATGTTGCAAATTTGGTGGAAAAATTCCAAAAAATGACTGTCTTATGAGCGTTTGTTGAACAGTTTACACGCACGATCGTAACTTTGAGAATTTTTTATATTTTCACTCCAGATTTTCAACATTGCTATTTTTCCACACTTTCTTATGAACAGTACAGCTGTTATTTTTCACCTCCTGCCCAAAATGTGTTTTCGGACATGTGGCACACAATGGTGTGGTCGCTGTTGCGAAATCAGCGTTCAGGACAGATTAAGAAAATCACAGTGACACTGCTCATAAGGAGAGGTCTCAAAAAGCCCATGTTGAAAATTTGGTGAACAAATTCCAAAACATGACTGCAATACCAGAGTGCGTTGTGCAGTTTCTATGCACGTTCGTAACTTCGCCAATTTTTCACATTTTTACTTCAGATTTTCAGCATTGTCATTTTTGCACACCACCTTATGAACAGTACAGCTATCATTTTTCACATCCTGCCCGAAACATGTTTTCACACCCGTGGCACACAATGGGCATGGTCACTGTGCAAAATCAACGTTTGGGACAAATTAAGAAAATCACAGTGCCACTGTTCATGAGTGGAGGTCCCAAAATGCCTATGTTGAAAATGTGGTATAAAAAATCCTCAATATAATTGCATTACGGGTGAGCGTTGTACAGTTTCTAAGCATGCTCATGACTTCACCAATTCTTTTATATTTTCACTCCAGATTTTCAACATTACCATTTTTTTTACACCTCCTCATGAACAGTACAGCTGTAATTTTTCACATCCTGCCTGAAATGTGTTTTCGCACCTGTAGCGCCAAATGGCACAGTCACTGTGCAAAATCACCTTTTGGTTACCGAACTGATAGTGCCACTGTTCATGTGGTGGGGTCACAAAAAGCCCATGTTGAAAACTTGGAGTGAAAATATTAAACACCAAGGGGATTAGGGTTTCTGACCTTAACGCCCTACCCTGTAGGGACCAACAGGCATCAGGGGTGTGACCTGGGATTGCCGACAGTAATGCTCACGCCATTCCACCCTCACCCCCACCCTGCAGCTAGTGACAGGCAATGAGGTGTGCCTTGGACTCTTCAGTCCCAAAGTTCACCCCATTCTCCTATACTGTACCCATTTCAATGTATTTCCTAATGGAGTGGGGTGAAAGTAAAGCCTGAATACCCCAAGGCACATCTCACCACTTGTTGGCTCCTGCAGGATAGGGTGAGGTGAAATGACGTGAAATGACGTGAGTGTTATGGGCTATGACCCAAAGGCACACCCCAATGCCTGTCCATCTCTGCAGGGTGGGGGTGGGGCTGGTGTCAGTTCAATACTTCACTGCTATTCCTATTCTGTATCTGTCTAACTGCTGCACTTCCAGTGCTAATGCCAGCAAGCAAACATTCATCACTGACAAATGCTTGTGTTACTCTGTGCCTGGGATCTTATTTGAAGTGAACATAGCCTGTACCACTTCTGTGCCAGTCTGACCTTTCTTTTTCCTGGATGATATGATTATTGTATTTGTACTGCCTTGTACCTTTCATTTTTGTAGTATTTCCACTGCTTCCTCCCTGATTCTTTATTGTATTTGCAATGCTTTGCAGATATTTGTTTTATCGTAGTTGCCTTGCCACATTGCTGTGCATTTGCATTGTATTTCCACTGCCTCCTACCTGTTCATTGTATTTGTGGTTGCACCACCTCCTACAGGAGTTTTTTGTAATTGTTTTTGCTATATTCATTCTTTAATTATTCTTTTTTAATCCCTCTTCCCTTTCCCCGATATGCATCTGAAAATGATCTGTTCTGTGCTCTGTCTGCTTTTCTAGGGGGAATGTTAAATTAATAAATGTATAAATGAATATATACACAATAGGGAATATATAATGGGTTGCAGTGAAGTGACACATGTATCCCCTCTGGTGAGTAACAAGACCCTTAACTCACATGTGACATATAATACTTTCTACAGGTTCTCGAGATATGGTTACCAAGCTTCTCTCTCAATGGTTACTGCGACAGCAATTTCTCTTGACTTTGCAACAGCCCCATTCTGCTCTCTTCGCCATCTGTTATCATTTAACCAGGAAACAACTGATGATGTGATGTGAGTTGTGGAAGAATTATGCAGGAATGAATGTATGACACTTATGTATGCAGGAATGAATGTATAACATCTATGTATGAAACACCATTTCTCCGAATCAAGTGCCTGGGCACATAATTACTGAGAAGGGTGGGTTTATGACAAAAAAGTTGATAATTTATGACCTGTTTTTCCCATTCACAGAGCTGCTGACATGGTGTGTTCAGTTTTTCATTTTTGCAACTGAGACAGAACACAATAAAAAGCAGTGTCTTGATTTTTATTAAGAGATACTGTATTTACCTTTTTTTTCTGTTTTTCCTGCCATTGTTCAAATACACGTTCACCTACTATAGCAGGCCCACTCACACTTGGAAGTCACACTGATGTGAGGTAGTGGAGAGCTGTCAGTGAAGTGGGAGTGGCACTGCTTATTGGAAGTGGACAATTTAAATGCTGCACACTGGAGAGGCATTATCCAATAGATAAAAAGGGTACGGAGCCATTGAGAGGCGTGCACACAGACCTCCTTTCACCACTTCAGCAGTACTCAATCATAATAACTGAGACCATAAGCACACTTAGTTCAAATACTATGAGCACACTCTTGTCCAAATTCATTTAAATGGCAGCTGGCTAAAGCTGTTAATGGAGGGTTGCACTTGTTATTGTCATTTCATGCCCTGTATCCTTATTTCCAGGTCAGGATATCTAATATGAGAGTTGGAGAGGAAGGCTCTGGAGTGCACAATGGTTTGAAGAAAGGCTTCTTTCTCCACAATTGGGACAGTGGGGGAAGAGGGTGAGAGATGGGGTACTCAATGTAGGGGAAGGAGGTTTGTGTTGCTTTATTACTAGGAGCATGGGAGGTTGAGGGTTGGAGGAAGGGGGTTATTTACCAGGACCTGGTATGAAGAGGTTGTGCTAGGAGTGTGGAGGAAGCATTTTTAGTTTAGTTTTTTTTTGTCATATGTCTGCTTAATGTGGTAGATTTAACATTTGAAGTGCTAGTCTCAGCAAGCTGGACCATTGAAAATGGGTAACGGAATAGTTTTGTCTGCAATGCCTTTGCAAAAGCTGAACTTTGCATATGCTTTTCCCTCCACCCTGAAGATAAAATGAAATGTAGCAGTGACAGTTTGGCCATGGGTCAGTATTTGAAGATACATATGAACTATACAAGACATCATCCAAAACCACCTTAGCCAGTCTGGATCCCTCTTCTTATCCTTATGTCATTGCTCCCTAAACTGTCCTTCTCATACTCACCACTGTTCTCTCCACTCCAACCTCTCCCTTTCATCTCAGGAGGGCAGATGTTTGTCCTTCTGCTCTCCTTTCTCTTCAAATGCTTACTCAGTTATTTCCCTTGCTGTTGCTCCTCCCTCATTCCCCCTTCACTCCCTTCATGTTGCTCCCTCTCCTGTTTTGATATCAGTCCCTTGCTCCCCCAATCCCAAATTTTTGCTGGGCAAGCAGAAGTCACCAAGTCCCCCGGTAAAATATCTGATTCATGATTTCTT
This sequence comes from Neoceratodus forsteri, assembly GCA_016271365.2. Classification (NCBI taxonomy): domain Eukaryota; kingdom Metazoa; phylum Chordata; order Ceratodontiformes; family Ceratodontidae; genus Neoceratodus; species Neoceratodus forsteri. The sequence continues at coordinate 250,973,897 of JADMNL010000023.1, forward strand.
CTGGAACACATGATCTGTCCTGTAACAAGCCTCCCATCTTTTCCCTGCTGCCCCCAGTCACTGCCCTTGTTTTCTATATTTTCTATCCAGACTCTTATCCTCTGCAGTTTCTCTACTTTTCCTGCCTCCCTGTTTCCTTATTTGTTTTATAGAAATGTCTGTATTTTCACCTTTTATAATTATAATAGTAATAAAATGTTTATACAAAACAGGAAAGTGCTAGCACTCTCAAAGGCGTGTAAGCAACAGAACCAGGACTTACCAGTTGCCTGCTGTTCAGAATTTGTATTTATTGTACAGAATTGAACATTAAAATAATAGTTGTAAATATAATATGTTTAAGCCATTTATTTCAGTTGATACCTACACTTTGATGAGATTTCAGTATGCGTCTAGAAATGGGTTATGTACATATGCCATCCTACTGAAGTGTCAGCAAGTTGTAGTCTGGTAACCAAAAAGTGTAGCTGTATATACAAATGCCATTTGTAACATGGGGAAGAGAAAGGGTTGCACAGGACTGGTCCAACAGCATCAGGTGACCGTTGATTACTTCTCATGTAATTCATGGTTGTTGCGGAATTAATCAATGGTACAGTGCTCACACTTGGTCTTCCCCATGTCTGTTTCCTGTCTCTGCTGTGGTACATAGCTGCAGTACCAGTAGTGGACACATTTCGTTTTCCTCAAAGTACTACAACAGTTACACACATCACAGAAGTGTCTTATTTCTGTGGCTTAGCAGAGTTAGCAGCATATTTATTTCAAGCTGACTGCATGACTCACTATTTTTTCACCCTTCATTTCTGTGCTCAGTTCAGTACATTAAGGAAATTGATCATAAAATGGGTGTAAAACAGTGCTGCGCTGCTAGCATTGTTTGACAGCCATCTGTTGGCCAGACGGGAATTGCAGGAACAAAGAAGCTGTAAGTCAGCCCAAATTAGAACATATTCTGAAATGTTGATCACATCTGCATGTAATCAGTAATCCAATTACTGTTTACCATTGCACTGATGACATAAAAAAAAAAAAGCATGTTCAGCATGTAGTTTCTACAGTCAGGTCAACCCCCTTTCTTTTGCACATTGTAGAAACCTTAATATCCTCCTAGAACCTTTGTAATTTCGCACTTTAAAATGACTTTTATGCAAATATAATGTGTTTTTTTTTTTTTTACTTGGTTTATGAAAGGTTTTAGATTGGCTCAATTCAGTACATTTAGAAATTGATCAAAGTATGGGTGTAAAGCAATACTGTGCTACTGCCATTGTTTGACAGCGATCTGTTGGCCGGCCAGGTACTACAGGAACAATGACCAGAAGTTTCACTTAAATATATGCATTTCCCATAATGCACAGCAGCCAAATCCCAAACAGCAAACATAGGAGAAAAACGGAGATGATGCCATAGTTCACAGAAGTCAGGCAGCCAAAATTAGCACATATTCTGAAATGTTGACCACATCTGCATGTAATCAATAATTCTACAGTTGCCCTCACAATATTAAAAAAAAAAATCAGCCTGTTCCAGCACGTAGTTTCACCAGTCAGGTGCAACCCCCTTTCTCTTCCTCATGGTAGGAACCTTAATATCCTCCTGGAACCTTTGTAATTTTGCACATTAAAATAACTTTTATGCAAATGTAACATGAGGAAGAGAAACATAAAAACAGCACTGAACCTTTTCTCTTCCTCATGTTACAAGTGACTAGAACATCGAGAGCCGCCGGTCTACTTGGGAATTAATCCACGGCTGGTTGGTTGAACTACTTGGCCCGCGGCCCCATGGTCCACCCCACCCCAGCAGTTGATTAATTCTCAAGTAGACCCACGCTCTGGAGTGGGTTAATCCTTACTTAGAAAGAGCATCATAGTGAGAAAAAAATTGCTTTCCACTGCTTTAATCCCTATAATAAGCTTCTTATACTAGTAATGCAAGATACCAGACTCCTTTAATTATCCACTGCATGCTTGGGGAAGAGAAGGTGCTAATGCTATTAATAAATCAGTATATCAGTATGTTTATAAGAATTACCAGGGAAGCAAATTGCATTTAAAAATGTTTTACAGGAACATACAGTTTGTTTCTGAGCAGTAATTTTGTTTTCCTGGTGATCCCTTCTTGCCTGAGTCCCTCCATACAGTGAAAATAATGTTAAGTCTATCATTCATTGATAAGAAAACTTAGTCTATACTAATTTCAAGGGACCAACCCATAATACAAACTTACTGTAAAAGATGAGGTCAACCTAAAGCAAATACTGACGATTCATTAGTGACCACTTCAGTGTAACTGTGGGGTTGTGTGCTATTCACAAAGGCTAAAAGCACATCATAAAATCATGCACATAATTTGATCAGGGGGTTTAAATAGTAAAACTTTATATAGAGAGAAGAGACATCCAATTGTTGGTCTTATGCCATTATCATTATTACCATTCCCTTTGTTTCAGTCTGCAACTTTCCACATAAGCATAATATACAGTGTATGTGCCACACACACACACACACACACACACACACACACACACACACACAAACACTGCTTACTGTTTATATTTATTTATCTATTTCTTTCTTTCTTTCTTATGTATTTATTTATTTAATTTATTTATTTATCCAACTGGAATGGTGCACACCCTTATTTACAGAAAGGGATGCATCACACAGGAATTTTAATCATTCTACAGTATAAAACTAGTAATCAGTATTCAGCATTATAACACTGCATTCTGCAAATCAGAAAAGTACTGCTTCCTATTTAACTGCACTGTGATGTGGCTGTAAAGGGAAACTGCACAGTGCAGTGTATTAGCATACTTGTTTAAATATCATTTATTTAGTATTACTAAGGAATGCAAAACTTGAAATCATGCTTGTTGCATTCTTCATTCTTATTTTACTCTTTCTTCTTTTACTGAGAAATATTTCACGGCAGCAGCTAATATCACTTAATTGGAGTTGGAGATTCTCACACCACCTCCCTAAAATCTGGAATGCACCCCCCCCAAAAATGTCACCATTCCTTATCCCCTGCATCTATTTCATCAGCTCTACTTAACTTCTGCTCCACTAACTGCACCTGTACACAACCCCTCCATCCTTACTCTCTATCCCGCCACCACCCAGTCAACAACTCTGAAGCATTTGGACACTAGTGAGGCCCCACCTGGAGTACAGTGTACAGTTCTGAAGACCTTACTTCCGTAAGGACATAGGCAGGGTGGAGAAGGTTCAGAGGAGGGAAACAAAGATGGTACATGGATTGCATTACAAGTCCTATGAGGACAGGTTGAAGGAATTGAATATGTACTCCCTGGAGGAGAGGAGGGAGAGAGCGGATATGATAGACTTACAAGTATCTTACAGGGAGGAGGAGGGTGCAGGAATACACTATTTTAAAGTGAAAAAGATGTTCCAGGACTAGAAGGCATGGGATGAAGTTGGAGGGAAGATGATTCAGAGGAAATGTGAGGAAGAATTTCTTCATATAACGGGTGGTGGACAAGTGGAACACCCTGCCAAAGGAAGTGGTGGGGGCTGAAACAATAACGGGATATAAGAATGCATGGGATAGACATAAAGGAATTCTGGAGGTCAGGGTTAAGGGGCAATAGACTTCTAGGAAAACATAACATGAACTTACAAGCTCAAATGGTCAGACTGGGTGGGCCGTAGGCCCTTATCTGCTGACACTGTCTATGGATCTATGTATTTAACAGCTCCTTATGTATTAGCTCTTATGATGGACCAATTGTACAGTCCTTTGCTCTCTTTGACTGTATCTGTGACAAATCTGTTATATCAACTTACTGTACCCTAACTTTACCTGTATTATGTATGTGTGATTAACTTGTATTGGCTCTGTAACCTATTTTATCAATATTATATATCCAGCATTCATATATGTATTTTGTACCTGTGACCTACTTAAGCTACCTTGAAAATCACTCGCAAAGAGTAAAAATTGACAACTCACTGTCTGATATTTTACCAGTTTGCTCTGGTGTCTCCCAGGGATCCATACTGGGTTCACTTCTGTTTAGCCTTTTTCTAAATTCTCTTCCTTAATCCTGCTCAGAACAAATCATTCTGTATGTTGACGATGCAGTTGTTCTCTTTCACACAAAGACTCTACACCACTTCAAAGCAATCTACAGTGTAGTTTCAGCTCTGTTGAGAACTGCTTTACTAATCATAAGCTTGTCCTTAATCACACAGAAAAAAAAGTCTATGCTCTTTAGCAGCTCTCACAACCAATGCAAACTACACCCCCTGACTATTTCCACCAGCCAGGGGAATACCCTCAAACAGGTCCAGTCTTTTAAATATCTAGGGATATTGCTTGGCTCCAGTTTATCCTATGGGGTGCATGTCGACAACGTAGCAAAAGCTGCTAATACGCTAGTAGGGTTACATTTCAAGCACAGGCAACACCTCACCCCAGAAGCCTTGAAGATCACTGTCCAGAGCTCTGTGATCTCTATTATTGAGTATGGTCTTATCATTTATAGCTCAGCCATGGCAACAACCCTCAGACGCATATCAACAGCCCTCAGCAAGGCCTGTCAGCTTATCACTGGAGCCCACCGCCTCACTCATACCTGTGATCTTTATGCTCAATCCGGTTAGCTCCAACTCTCCAACCATATTAAGTATCTAACCTGTGTCAGAAACCGACTCAGCAAGTCAGGCCCTCTACTCCCAAAGTGCCAACCTCTGAGTACAGTCTTGAGAACAGTTCAACAGAACAAGGTAACCCTCTTGTCTGTTTTGTGAGTTCAGATCAACCTTTGGTCTCAAGTCTTGGAGGGATTCAAACTGTGAACCTCTTGCTAGCGTACTCAATGAACAGGTTCAGATATTTCTGTCTTCGGGGGGCCAGGTATCTTTGCCTATGGGCACCTAACCAGGTATACAGAGATGAACCCTTTAAAACTTTAATAAAGACCTCAGATTTAAAACGCTTCTCTTTCCAGTTTGGTCTCACCATTCAAGCTTATACTTAGTGTCTGCTATAACCATATATACTTTTCTTACAAAATAAAAGAAATTCAAAGACAGACCAAAGATGTTCTAAAAAGATTTTTACTAAAATAGATAAAAATATGTAAAACACAAAATACAGAACTGTTATAACACAAGCCATACAAATCTTTTAAAAGAATAAGGTTTAAACAGTGTAATTCCTACTTACAGTACTTAGATTTGACTCTTTTCCTAAATACCTGTTTACAAGTGCTCGAGATGTGTCTTTGTCAGAGTCTTGATAAAAGCGTAAGTAAAACAGAATTATTCCTTAAAGTAAACTGTATTTGCCAACCCCTTTTGTGTAAGGTCATCTAGCTCCTTCTCTGTCAGATTATATATAAAATATATATCTTATACAAAAACAGGATGTCTTTTCAAAGTATTAATTCTGCAATCTTCAGCATGACTCATGTCCTTCAAATGACATTTTCTTTGATCTCATAATGAGCTTCCCCTTCCAGGACAGGAATGCATCTTTATGATTTCGCACTTCTATGTAATAACCTGGGTTTTCCCTCCACCATCATTAAAATGGATGTGATTTAGCAACTACAGCTGTAATTAACTCAGACAAACAAGAGATCCTTGATTAAGGCCTTCCATGTAACACCTAGTATCTAAAACTGTGTGTGTGATCTCACATGCTGTTTTCAGCATTTTCTCATGGCTTTAAATCTTTTCTCTGAAACCTGGGGCGGGGGAGATGAGTGAGGTCATTCTAAGAGCACCAGATTTTTTCAGCAGAGACAGTCAGTAATACATTTTATATAAAAAATATGATACAGCAGTCAGAACTGTCTGTCCACAGAACTGGTGGAATACTGCTGTGAGAAGCGGGGTAGACATTTGGATATCATATGTAGGAAGAAAGAAAGAAAAAGGTTATTAATTGGTGGGGGAGGCATGAGGGCCTTTGGCAGTCCCTGTACCCCTCTACTGCTGGTAAGGCAAACAGTCAAATTTGTGAAGCCAGAGCTTCATCCCAGAAAACATTAGCATACAGTGGAGTATTGATGAGATTCTGCCCTGCTGAAGGGGTTGTCTTTCAGATGATGTCAAAGAGATCCCTTTCTGTTTTCTTAATCAGTGGATTTGTAGCCCCATGCACCTGATCAGGAATTCAGGGCAACCACCCAGCCCCTACACCACTCATCTGCCTTCCATGTTCTCGTACGGTTTGCCCATTGTGGCAGGGTTCAATGGAGGACAGGGCATCCCCTACCCCTACAACTCAATCATGTCCAGTGAGGAGGGAGGATACTGTGGTGTGGTAAAGTGTGCTGGAGTATCATTGAGATGGAGCACAGAAGGAGTTTATCCCTCTGTAGCTCACACAGAGTTAGTTGCATACTCATGCTGGAGATAATGGACTTTGACCCTCCCACCATCCTGATGTCACTCAGTGCAACAGCCATTTAGGTCACAGCAGTACTTTGTGACAGATGCCCCCCCCTTGCAAGTGTTCCTCTTTACAGAGCAAGCTGTGTACTCATGCTGGAGATGGTGGCCCTTGACTCTCCTACCATCCCAACTTTGCTCAGTCCAAGAAAGGGCCCACTACATCATAGCAGCATCACTTAGGAGCAAGCACCCCACTTGCAAGAGTGCAAACTCCCAGGCCCACCATGAGGGGTTGCTGCAATGGTGAGCGACTAAATCCCTTACTCAAGTCTGGGCCACAGCACTTTCCCCCAGCTTGATCACCTAATCCCAGTGATTGAGCCTGCTCCCAATCTCGGGTCATTGATACTTAAGTAAATTGACCATAATTTGGCTCCCACCCCAAATTCTTATGTGATTTCTGGTAGTTGTACATATGGAATTTAGAAACCTTGCAACAAGTGGACCAGTGGCACTGCAGCAACACATTGCATGGACCCTTGGAGACTGGGGTTCAAGTGTGAGTCCCAGTACCTCCCTCTGGGGCTGTCTGGGAGCCAAGTTCATTGTTGAGAAAAGGTGCTTTGCTTTTAGAGAGGACAGCATTAAACAGCCCTGGACCTGCCACAGCCTATAGAGGGGTGCAGCTGGTCAAGACATCACAACATCTGGTTTATTCACTACACTTTTTGAGAAGGCATCATGGGATTGATTCCACAGGCTCTTGAATCACCATGAGGGATGGGGAGAAGGGACCTCCCTTTAATGTCTAATCTAAATAGCAGCACCTGCAAGAGTGCAGTCCCACTACATTCACAGTATTACACTGCAGAGTCCATTCTTGATACATGATACATGCCCAAGTTTCCAGTGGCAGATGTGAATCATGACTTTATGGCTCAGAGGAATGAGTGATACCAACTGAGCCTACCTCACACTATTGTATTATATTCTATGGGGTGATATCCAGGGACACAGACACCCTACCACTCTTTTTATAAATGCCCCCCCAACTGAAAAATTAGTGGCAGTGGCTCAGCAGGTAGAATGCTTTCCACTGGGGATGGACGATCAGAAGGTCATGAGTTCTAGCCCTATACCAGGTGCTTGGGGTAATACCCATAACGGATAGTGCATAGCATGAGAGGGATGCTGCACTGTTGAGCTGCTGTCCTTGTGATGAGATGTTAAATTGAGGTTAATTTTGCTCATCTCTGGTCACTGTCCAGGTTAAACTTTTTTTTCACCTCCCTCGGACTGGCCCCCATCAGCCCTACCTTGCTCACAGTCTTGTTACCCATCTTCCCCGGGACTTACCTCTCACTGGTTGTTTCTGCAGTGCTTACCCCCCAGACAGGGTCTTCAGAGGGCCATGTACAGGTTAAACTCAAAGATCCTATGGCGCTTATCGAAGAAGAGTAGGGGAATTTTTATTCATGTCACAAAAGAACATATAAACAACATTATTACTTCATACATTTGAAAAGGAAAAAAACAGAAACTCAAAAGAGTATTACTTCATACTTCAAAAAAACAGTAATATACAAACAGAAAAGGAAAAATCATAAATACAAAGGCATAGTAGGACATACATAGACCCCTATCAGAAAATAAACTTTACCAAAATTTTCTACCCTCCCCCACCCTACCAAAAGAGTAGGGGAATTTTAATGAAAACATTAAACAAACTATACAAAATTGCATTACTGCATACAAAGCATACTAAAGTTGTTTAACCACGTAAAAAAACACAACACGTACATGGACTTCATACGTCGATCCGTGTTTACACATAACCCCCATCCCATCCCCACTAAAAGAGTAGGGAAGTTTACCAAACTGTGAAAGAAAAATATTTACAAAACAGTGTTTACGATCACAGCATCTTAACGCAAAAAGATAAAATTATAGACACTAATAAAATCAACATCCTATGTGCTAATACATGTCATCAGAAACATAAGCCCAGAACATAGGAAAAACTATGACTTGCAAACAGAATATAGAAATCACTTACCGGTATCAAACCAATTAATGTTAGTCCACCACATTTTATTCATCTGCGGTGTGACTGTAAACTGTTCATGCAGTTTAAACCCTTTCAAACTCTTATGTATGATCCAAAAAAGTTGTTCCGGAGTCATATATTGTTGTCTCAAAGACCACTGACTCCAAATCTGCCAGATATAATATTTAATAAATATAAGAATCAAATATATTGTCCCGGCACTGTATTCTGCCATCCTTGGGGTAAAATCCCTAAAAACAGGATATCTGAATTCAACTTATAAAAGGGGGAGCCAACCCAATATTTAGCAACCTGATACCGAAATTGCTTTATAAAAGGACAGTCAAAAAACAAATAATTCATTGTTTCCAGCTGTTGACTACACCAGTCCTGTCTTGGGCAAATCCTCTCCATCAATCCTTTGTGTTTTAGATTATTTTTAATATTTAGTTTACCATGGGTGCAAAGCCACAAAACATCCCACATAAAAACTGATATTCAGGAGTGAGTCAGCATTTGCACAATTTGTTTAAACTCCATATCAGATCGAGTTCAAAAATGTGGTGTATCCCCCCAAAATTTTTGGACCAAATAGTTATACTGTTCTTTCCCTGATAGGGAACTACCTTCAAACTTAGTTAATCTCCATAATTTAATTTTACCAAAACAGTCTCAGAAATGGATTTCTGCCTAGCCATTCCTATGTGAAGTTCCCAGGAATCCAACCAAGGTTCCAGTACATCCAAAACCCAAGGGGCTCAAAGCTTCTCTTTCCTTCATAAAAGGGGATAAATAGTTGCCTGAAAAATTATGCTAAAGAAAAACAATATGGGGTTAATCATCCCCAGACCTCCTCTTATAATGGGTAAATACAACATTCCTCTCTTAAGAGGAGTAAGGCGACTTCCCCAAATACCTTTAAAGAAAACACTATAAAACGTTGTCTCCAACTGTTTAGGCAACATATATACCACACTGAGATGTAAAAACATACTCAATAAAAATGTTTTTAACATGTATATACCCTCTTCTTTTTGGAGAGAAACCCTCTATTCCAATATATCACTTTCTTCTAAGCGTCTGCCAATAGAATATCCCAGTTCAGGAAACCCATATCATCCTGACCAAAATACACGCTCAAAATTGTACAGTAGGAAAAAGTAATAGGTATACCAAGTAGATCTTTAACATCTTTATAGGTGACATTGTAGAGGGTCTGGGAGGGAAAGGTATGCCTCTTTGCAGATGTCACAAAGATCTGTAACAGAGTTGATACACAAGAGAGGGTAGAAAAGTTGAGAAGGGACTTGACAAGGTTGGAGGAATGGTCAGACATAAGGCAACTTAGATTCAATGCAAAGAAGTTCAAAGTAATGCACCTGGGAAACAAAAACCCAGGAGAAGAGTACACAATAGCAGGGGAGGTACTAACAACAAAAAAAATGGAAAGGGACCTGGGGGTAGTCATATCAGATGACCTAAAGGTGGGTAAGCAATGTGAAAAGTCAGTAAGGAGAGCCAGGGGGATACTGGGATGCATAAGAAGGGGGCATCACAAGTAGAAAAAGGGAAGTGGTTATCCCTCTATACAGACAGTTGGTGAGACCCCATCTGGAGTACTGTGTGCAGTTTTGGAGACCTCATCTATGCAAGGACATAAACAGGATGGAAGCAGTCCAGAGGAGAGCAACTAAAATGGTGCCGGGTCTGCAGCAGAAACCATATGAAGAGAGACTGAGAGAGCTTAATATGTATACTCTTGATAAAAGGTGGGACGGGGGGACATGATAGAAACTTTCAAGATCCTCAAGGGAATCAACAAAGTCCAGGAGGGTAGCATCTTTCAGAAAAAGAGATGTGTAAGAACAAGGGAGCACAATTTAAAGATAGAGGGAGGATGGCTCAGGGGTAATGTGAGGAAATTTTTTTTCATGGAGAGAGTGGTGGATACATGGAACTGCCTTCCTGAGGAGGTCGTTGGGTCTAAAACAGTGAGGGAATTCAAACATGCATGGGACAGACATAAGGCAATTATAGTGGGGGGGTTTCAGGAAGTAGGCTGTTGGTTAACTAGAATCTGCAGCTTATCCAGTAGGTAGGGAAATGGGCAGACTGGGTGGGCCAAGTGGTCCTTATCTGCCATCAAAGTCTAAGTTTCTTTCCTGATGTTGTGTAGAAACCAACCCTATGGGACTACACTTACTTTTGTCGAGATTTATTCTGGAACCTGTTTCCAGGGAGAAGTTATGCAGCAAGGTCGCAACACTCCACCGGTGGGAAAATCTACCAAGGTGAAGCATAAATCATCGGCATATGCTATATATTTAATCTCTTCATCATCACTAGACACTGCTACCCCTTGAATCGATGTGTATAACATCACTTTATGCAATAAAGGTTCCAAAGTCAAAAGGTATAACATAAGGGCTCAGAGAACAGCCCTGTCTAACCCCTCTCTTTACAGCACAACTAGATCCCAACCACCCATTCATATGTGGTATGGTGGAAGCATTAGCATAGCACATACGAATCCAGTCAATGAAAGGCTGTGGGAAATTAAATTTCAGAAGGCATTTCCATACATAATTGTGTGTCAGTCTATCAAAGGCTTTCACCTGATCTAAGCTGACCAAAAAACCCATGATTTCCTGAGACCTTCCCTTCTCCATTATTTCTTGCAGCAAAATTAAACCATCCGTAATCCATCTTCCTGGCACTGAACAAAACTGTGTTGGCAAAACAATGTCCTGCAGGACCAAATTCAGTCTAGCACTAAGCATTTTAGTGAGGACTTTAAAGTACGTGCTTAACAGGGAAATAGGCCTTCAGTTCCTCAACAGATCCTTATCACCACTCTTGAACAATAATATTAATTAACCGACATTCATATCATCCGGTATATGGTTACCATTGAGACATGCATTATACATTTGTATTAATTATTTTCCCAAGTAACGATTCACATAAGAATACATTTCATTAGGTAATCCGTCTTTACCTGGTGCCTTCCTTAAAGGGAGAGCTGTAATCTTATTTGTAAGCTCCAAACTAGAAATTGGGGTCAATAGTTAAAGGAAATAATGGTCCAGGACATGTGGGAGACCTGTATCTTGCAACCAATCATCCAAAAGAGAATCTTGTACCTCTGGATCCTCTTTAAACATAGAAGAAATAAACCCATCTGTCTCCTGCAAAATTTCAATATTAGTAAGTAAGATGGTCCCTTCCTTTGTTTTAATACATTTAATCTCTTTTTGATGTCTCCGAGCTTTACAGCTATCAAGAGGATTAGTAAAAGCCTACTTCCCCTGTATACCAAATCGTTGTTCCCTCTACAATGATTTCATTCTGTTATATTGGAGTTGTGTCTGTTCCGCCTTAACGTTAGCTATTTGATCTAGATAACATGTACCATCTTCTAATTGTAATGACTGAAGCTGACCAAGGCATTCTCGTAAAACCATATACTTGTCCCTACAATGTGTCTCCATTAATTTCCCCAATTTTTGAAAATACTCCCTCTAAGACATTTTACTATCTTCCTACCAAGAAACAGAAAAATCATATAAAAAGAAAACTGATTGTCTTGCTTCCAGCAGGGACATAAACCCCTTCATAATCTCTGGACTATCAAGTAATGAAAAATTCATCCTCCAATATCCAGGACCTTTTGTAGTCTCTTGGAATCTAGAGACAGTCATTGTCAGTAACCCATGATCTGAAGTAGCTACAATATGTACCTTCTGATGATTATAAAGCAAAGTTAGGATAATAAAAAAATTATCAATCCTTGTTGCTTTCTTTCCCTGAAAAAAGGTCCTGGAATTATTCTGCAGCTCCTTACTAAAAACATCCCGGAGCCTTGTTTGGTGTAATAAATAGTTCAAAAATCCTACATCACAAAACACTTTCTGTGTCTTACCCCTTTTATCAGAGAAGAACCTACTAGTATTAAAATCGCCTCACAACACCACATTTTTACTAGTGTAAAAATACAGCCTAATCAATTTTAACAAGTCAAACCGTACGGTTTTAGCCTGAGGTGCATAGACATTAATTAGCCGAAAATCCACTCCCTGTACCTGAATATCCAACAGCATTGCCCTTCCTGGAAAAATATCTACAAAATGTACTTCAATAAAGTCTGAAATAGAAAAACAAATACCCACTCCGCAGCAGAGGTCCCACCCCCAACCAAAAACAGAGGCCCCATACCCATGCTGCTGAAGCTGTGTCAAAATCCTGCACATCATACAACCTGGTATCCTGGAAGAAAAACCCATATCAGCTGCACAATGTGAAAATAATGAAAAAGTGGCTAAACATTTACGTTCTGTATGAATACTATTTACATTAAGACTAGCAAAAGTCAGATTATACGGTCTAAATGAAGGAACCAAAGTGCTAAGTCTTCAAGTCTTTTTCCTGATACTTTTCCTTAAACCCATCCTAGTACCCATTTGTTTCTTTTTAGTCTTCGCGACAGGCTCCAAAAGAGTCTCTAGCTCTGACATGACATCTTTCTGGTAGGATGTGCCAAAGACAGTATCCGAGTCCCCCTATTCCTCCATCTGTAATACTTCAAAAGAGTTGGAGAGAGATATACCACCTGGAACTTCTGTCAAAACCGCCATCACAGATTTATTCCCTTTCAATGGACAGATTGGAAGTCTTTGGGAGGGACAGATGGGGGGGCATGGAGGTAGAGACCTCAGACATCATTACTTCCACTGGGGCAACCTGACATGGTTCTGCCACCAAGACCTGGTCAGAAGTTGATAAAGGCCCCTGTCTTGCTGCCTCTGCATAAGTATGGCCCACAGAAGAATTTCTGAGGCGTGGCACTGGAGGGACCCAATACTCTGATCTAGGGTTTACTTTTCTAGTGGCTTTAGCCAAATAATGGTCCTGTATCCCAAAGTTAGCTTCATCCATATTGTGGGATGCCTTTGGACAATCACTAAATACATGACCTGTGTCCTGACACAAAGAACGTTTAGGAGTATTATCACAATGAAAACCAGAGTGACCTGGTTCTCCACAATAGGAGCACAGAAGAACTGTACAAGATGTGCTAATATGTCTGGCAGACCCACATTTGTAACATCTACGTGGCTGTCCTGGATAAAAAATGAAACCTTTGTCTCTGCTTATGAAAAGGCAGTTTTGAGGCAGTATAGCGCAGTGGTCTCAGGCTCTGAGCTGCAAATTTGGTGACATCCAACAGACCAGACCTGGGTTTGAATCCCACAGCTTCCACTTGCATACTGTGTGACCCTGAGCAAGTCACTTAACCTCCTTGTGCTCCCAGGTCGCTCCTGTAAAAAAGCTTTCAGCTTAGTGTGCTATACCTGGTTAAACAACTAAATAAAAAAAAAAAAGAAAATTAGGCAGATGTTTAAAGTCCATACCATCTTGAAAGAGCGTAATCTTTACCCTCCAACCTCCATTCCAGAAACCTTCATTATCTAGAATGGGATCCGGTGTACCCAGAACTTCACACTGCTGTTCCAACCAAAACATAACATCAACAATATTCACTCCTTCATTTTGGAAAAGGATAGTTATGAACCGAAATGCTTGCTTGGTAAGAGGAGTGACCTGAAAAGGGGTCCATAATGGGTTTGTTTTTAGTAGAGCATACTTTGTCCAAAAATGTTCTAGTAAATCTGCAGTTTGAAAACTAATATCGAAAGTATGCTCCCCAGAAATATGTATAAATGCATAAACGTCTGTGGGGGTAACCCCAGGGATTGTTTAATTAAGACCTGCTCCACATATTGCCTGTCTGGGGGTTCCTGCATACCAGTCAAATATCGCAAGTGTATAGCATGTCTTCATTTTGCCAAATCAATTTGCTTCCTTATGGGACTGGAGAATGGTTGTTTAGGTCTTGAAGGGGAAACCTGAGAAGGAACCTCCCAGTCTTCATGAGCATCACCCTCCTGCCCTTTTTCAACAACCCCCGACTGAATGTCAGTCCGTTCCTTCTGTGAGTCCAAAGGTGAAAGATTCACCTTACCTGAAACTCCACCAGGCAATAATCTCTGTACCTTCTCTTGTGCATCTGTAGGAAAATGGATTAATGACTGCAAAGAATCCTGAGATGTGGGATGGGCTAAACCCGGTCCAGCTGAGACAAGCCTGCTTCCGGCAGACTCTCCGGTGTTTTCCTGGTGCAACGTCATCCATAAATCAGCAAGCCATTCACTCATTGGAGCCTGTATCCAGCCCGCATTCTTGAGCATGACTTCCGGTGACCAATGAGCTCGATCCATGTCACAAGACGCTGACTGCATCCCTGCCTCTGCCTCTCGCACCCTCTCAGAGTGCAAAACCTTTGGTGAGTGATCAAGAGCGAAAACCTTCGCAGTAGGTGAAACAGACTGGCACGATGAGGTATCCTGCATACGTTTCCATTTACCTTGCCCTTCCTGACCCATAGACTCTGTAGCTAGGAGGATTTCCACTGACCTGAGCTCCATTTGTAAAATGTATTTTTTTTCCTGTAAAGACAATCTGTGTTCCTGCTCTGAAACTGTAATCCGCACTTGATTTGCAGTGTCCGTAACCTATATGGTCGGAAGAGAGGCTGCATTTTCCGCGACTCCAGCACCCAGCACTTGCAGCACAGCTCCTTCCTCCTCCATGGCTCGAAACACACTGGGCTTCTCCAGCACACATAAAGCAGCAGCGCCACCCAACCAAGAGTAAGGGAATTTCCCCGGTGTCATGGCCAAAAATCCTCTTCTTAGTAAAACTGGTCCATGTAATTCATTCCCCCAAGATGTGTCTGGAAATGAGCAGTCACAGGTCAGCGTGCCTTTCCTAGTCAAACATTACCAATAAATAAATCAAAAAATCTCCAGCTAAATGTGTTCCCTAATGCTGTCCCACATTTTCTGGGTTAACTATGTTTAACCCCCCTACAAATGGGGGTTCCCCAAAATTCTTCCTTGGGTGGCCTAAATGCCCACCTCCAGGCTGGTGTCCTGTGTCTTAATCATTTGAAAGCATTTGCATGAGATTGTCTTTATGGCCTCTGTGTTCTGTCTCTTTAAGAGCTTCCGATATCGCAGTGTATAATTAATCTGAGTGGGAGCCGAGTGTTTCTAAGCTTAAGTCCCACCTGGGCTGCCAGATAATCGCTCCATTCTGCCATCGCTAGTTGCGCAACGGGAGCTCTGTTAGAAGTTGTACTTATTTGCTGATTATCCATTCTAATAATGATATCATAATTTGTCTAATCTGCCTTCTTTACAGCATGGACAGTTCTGTAAATCACCACCATCTTGGTTCTGGACTGCCATTGTGGACCAATCAGTACCTTTGGGGGCCCTAAAATGGAGTCTGTCCCCAGGGGTCTTGTGGGAGTGAATTTCTGTAGGAATTGTAGTTTTTCCCACTTTGGCACTTAAATGGACCTGGAGGGGGAGCCCTTGCATGGCAGACAGATGAATCAACCAACCAAACCTTTTGGATCAGAGGAAAATGCCGATGCTGCCTACAGTAGAGGGCAGAAGTGAGTTGGAGCTGGAAGAGTGAGCAGCTTCAGCTCGATGAGCTGCTGCCCCACGGGGTAGCGTGGGGACTTGGCAGGAAGGCTGAGTTTGGCCTGCCTGCCTTCAGCTCTCCCACATGGAGAGATTAGAGAAGCTTTATTTTGGACCATGTCTCCAAGCCATTTCATTGTGCCCTGATTAATTGGCATGGCGAGCAGACAGTCAGTCTGAGTTTTGGAGTGAGAGAGTGAACAGCTCGAGACATTCGAGCAGCTGCTCCTGCGTAGTCACATGGGAAACTGGTGGAAAGACTGAGTTTGGCCTGCCTGCCTGCTGTCCCTCGAAAGGGATCTTTAGAGAGTGCTTAAATTACTGGACAGTATCCAAACCAATTGTGACAAAAGCCACCTAATTGTGACTGTACCATTGCCTGAAGAAGACCGAAGATTTACTGTATGCGATCAGCCTGTCAGGACATCTGAAATCACCACAGAGATCACGGCTTTGCTCAGGGAAGCTGAAATTGCAACCTGACTGTCATCTGCCTGTGGTATTGTATTTTGCTTTACTATAAATGTGCTGTATGCTGTCAGTGGGTCGCGATTTGGTTCCCCACTGCCTAATTGTGTCACGCTTGCTGGAAGCTGCATCCAATGTTTACCGGACTGAATCTGAACTGTTCACCCAGCCTGGGCCCTGCCACCTTGGCCCAGCCAGCTACTCCAGGTGAAGAGATCACCATCGACGAGAGACTTGCCCAGGGATCAGCCCCCTGCTCAACTATCTTGAACAGGAAGGACACCTCTGTGATTCGTGTGGGCCCTGCTTTTCCTGTCATACTAGCTTGTCAACCTGCAATCTCCATCTTGTCCCTCCTGTGTCTCGCATTAGGTAGCATGAGTAAACCCCAGGGTAGCTCCCTGCAACATCAGCTATATCAAAAGTATTGTCATCTAATTCCTTTGTTGTTTCTTGTCACGAACTGAGCCTCCAGGCTCCGGATTACAAATTGTGTGTGGTTGTGCATGTTTCTCTTTTCCATCACAGGGCCCCGACCAGCTGTAATGCCATCCTACCCCTGGCAATGAATTAGACTAGCCCACCTTTGTTTCAACTGGGTACCCAGAGTGTGTGACTGTCAAGGGACTCTAAAGTGAATGCATGATTACCTGATTGAACCAGTTACAGAACTAATCAGCCAAATTACGCCCCTTCCTTGTTCATTCCCCCTGAATAAATCAGATGTAATTCTTTTTGTATTTAACATGACTGTGGTTCCATTTTGTACCAGAGGCACTGTACTGTTTCTTGCTGTGTCTAACCTTATTTTACAGGGGGTCTCCAGGGTCGGACTGGTGGAACCAGCACTGGTGGTAAGTGCAAACTGAGTGGGGATTTGTATACTGATTAGGGATTATTGTAACTGTATATTCTGTTCATTATTTAGGCCACTAGAGGGGAAAGAGGGGGATCACAGTGTCCTGAAGGGCTGTACCCAAGTCAGCTTTGCTACCACCAACCCTGTCCTCTGGGTGGAGACACCCATTTTCAGTACCTAGGCCCCCTAACCTGTAACTAGTTATGCAGGCAGGGGTAGTAGCCCTTGGCATAGCGCCACCTAGGGGTCACATATGGATTCAGATTCAATTCTTTTCAATTCCCTCGAAAAGCAGAAGAAAACAATATTGCAGTGACCACTACTCATCTTTGATTACAAAGCAGCTCTGCACTTTCATATGTACCTTCATAAATGTAACACTTCTGATGTCATATTTCTTGATCAGTATATTGCCATTTTTTCCCCTAGGGTTATGACACATGGTTGCCTGCCTAAGAAGTGTGCATAAAGAGTTTTTGACTTCCCCCATTTGACCTCATAGTACCTCTGTTGATGGCTTTGTAGTGTTCATCACAACAGACTGTACTGTCACAAAGGGCAATTGTGACGTGACGCCAGTTCTGAATAACCTGAAAACTTTTGAAACACAGAGGAATACATCATATTTAGATGATGCTTTGCATTATGGGAGCATGTGTTATTTTGTATTTCTTTGAAACTTGGCTTCCCGGCCAATGCCTTTTGGGGTAACCATTGCCTCAGTACTTGTGCATAGAGGTTCTTTGTCTTTTAACTTGCTTTTTGTTTCAATTGGATTCACCACAACATAACCCAGATAGTCCATCTTAGGGTAGGTAGCTGGTTCACCCCACTGAGGTGTCAGACAGACAAGGTACACTGATGAGGCCTGGTAAAATGAAACATGTGTCTGTGTCTTCTATTGGCATCCTTTGCAAACTGTGTGAGAGACTTTTTGGCACCATGCTTTTCTGCTTAAAGTTGAACCAGCATACTATTCTGTGGTGATCTGCATATGCAGCTCATGATGCTTTGTATTATGGGGGCATGTGTTATTTTGTGTATCCTAATTAGATGACCATTAACAGGAGGAAGTTAAAAAAATTAAAACACTGAGGTAAAACATTATTGTTACACAAAAGTTCTTGGCCTTTTATATTAGTATTGTAGCTATTTGCTCTTCAGAACAGAGCAATTCATACAATAAGGCTCTGTGCTTTCAGTAAAACCTCTTTTCCCTTGGGCTGTCATGGCAAAACTGCGTTGCACTGATCCTTTGTTTTTTTACATGCCTGTACTCACTAACACACTTGTTCTAAAACCTAGAATTTGCCCCCTGCCTTCTGATCTGATAACTGGAACTAAGGTGAAATACCACAGAGTTTTCCCACGGTCTACAAGAAAAAGAACACTATAGAAAGCAGAATGATGCAGCCTTTTTTTGTTTGAGAATTTCCTTTACTCTAGGGAACCTCAAGAATTTTGTTTTGGGATTTGAAACCACAAAAGAGACTTGATATAACTTCTCTGAATTTTTATAAAGTCCCCCCCCCAGTCCACCAAATATCAGAGTAAATGAAATCATTGTAGTATTGTGGGACAAGTGCCTACTCTGAACTTATAGCAGACTGTGCATTTACAACACTGCTTTTATTCTCGTTGGGTAAATTCTTACCCAGATTAAGATAATGTCTAAAAAGCATGTACAGGACAGCAGATCTTGGTTTCAATCCCAGCTCCATCATAGTGCAGGCAAGTGACAAAGACGGTAAGGCAGGAGATTGTGGTTTGAGTCCCATGTCCCTTGCTGTGCAGCTTAATTGCAAAGTACTGTGAGACAGCGGAACCTGTGTCAAATCTCAACTGACGCTGCTTAATAGCAAAGAACTTAGAAACACAGAAACTGAATTTGATGACAGGAAAAGGCCTCCCCACCCATCGCCTCTGTCCCAGTCCTACCTATCAAATGTGGAATGAGAGAGCCCCAGTGGCTTCACTCCTACCTCCCCCTCCTTGGTACCTTGTACCTGTCACACCTGTCTTTAAATCCTCCAAATGATTTCACACACACTATATGTTTCAGCAGCCCATTCCACCCTTCCACCACCCTTTCCATTAAAAAGTATTTTCTGGTATCTCTCTTAAAGGGGAACAGTCAGCACAAAGGTCCCCACATTCCAATGTGGGGCTGGTCCCAATATGCACTTTGAGCAATTGTATTTGCAGTGGGGAGAGCCAATTTGTATTAAAGTCACCAAGAATATGAAGCTCACCTCTGGAAAGGTTACAACAGATAGATGAAAGGGGTTCAGAAACTAAAACAAGGGAAATACCAGTGCGACAGTACACACCAGCAAAAACAAGCATTTATCAATGCCGGATGCGTGATGGCATTGGCATCGGTAGTGCAGGAGTTAGAGACGCATAATAGAAATGGCAGTGAAGTATTGAAGTGATGCCAACCCCATCTCCACCCTGCAGAGAGTGACAGGCATTGGGGTGTGCCTTTGGGTCATCAGCTATAATGCTCATGCCATTGTACCTCAACCTAACCTGAAGACACTGACAAGTGTTGTGGTGTGCTTTAGGGTTTTTGGGTGTTGTACTTACCCCATTCCATAAGGAAATATGCTGAGGTGGGTGCAGTATAGGAGAATGGTGTGAACTTTGTAGGCAAACACTGCAAGGCACACCACAATGCCTGTCACTGGCTGCAGGATGGGGGTGGGGTGGAATGGCATGAGCATTACAGCTGATGATCACAACCCTGACACCTGTCAGTCTGTACAGGGTGGGGTGCTACAGTTGGGAACCCTAACACCATAGGCGCGTGTTGGTATTTTCACTCCAAATTTTCACCATGAGCTTTTTGTGAGCCCCCCTCATGAAGAGTGGCACTATGAGTTTGTTAGCTGAAAGGTGGTTTTGCACAGCGGCTATGCCATTTGGCGACACAGGGACAAAAACATATTTTCGGCAGGATGTGGAAAATGACAACTGTATTGTTCATGAGGATATGTACAAAAATGTCAATGTTGAAAATCTGGAGTGCAAATATGAAAAATTGGTGACATCATGAGCATGCATAGAAACTGCGCAACACACATCCGTAACCCAATTATTTTTGGGAGTTTGTTAGCTACATTTTCAACATAGGCATTTTGGGACCTCCCCTCATGAACAGTGGTGCTGTGATTTTGTTAATCTGTCCCAAAAGTTGATTCCCCACAACGACCATGCCATTGTGCGCCACAGGTGCAGAAACACATTTTGGGCAGGCTGTGAAAAATGACAGCTATACTGTTGATAAGGAGGTGTGAAAAAATGCCAGCGTTGAAAATCTGTCATGAAAATATTGCAAATTTGCGAAGTTACAAGGGTGCATGGAAACTGCGCAATGCACGCTTGTAACATAGTAATTTTATGGACTTTCAGCACCAAATTTTCAAGATAGGCATTTTAGGACCTCTGCTCATGAACAGTGGCACCATCATTTTCTCAAACTGTCCCAAAAAGTGATTTTGCACAGCGACCGTGCTATTCTGCATCGGACGTGCGAAAACACATTTCAGCCAGGATATGTAAAATGACAGCTGCACTGTTCATAAGGAGGTATGGAAAAATGCCAATTTTGAAAATCTGGAGTGAAAATATTACAAATTCACGAAGTTATGAGCGTGCGTGAAAACTGCGCAATGCACACTCGTAAAACAGCCATTTTGGGGATTTTTTTTCACCAAATTTGCAATATAGGCTCTTTGAGAGCCCCCCTCATGAACAGTGGCACTGTCGTTTTGTTACTCAGACTGAACGGTGATTCCACACAGTGACCGCAAAATCACCTTTCGGGACCGAATACCACCAAGATAGTGACAGAATTCATGAGGAGGGGTCCCAATAACCCCATGTTGAAAACTTGGTGCAAAAATTACTACAAATGCTTGAGATATGCACTAAAGTTGAAAATACCCTATTTATACCATTATACAGCTTACCAGCATTTCCTCAGTTTGTGGTCGGTTTTGAAGAGTGCAGACGTGTTCCTGGTCCACTGAAGATCGTCGCGCCAGCTCATGAGGCAAGTATGGGCTGAGGGGGAGGTGTAAGGAGGCAGGGTCCACAGAGGGTGGTCGCAGGTTGTGGGAAGGGGCCAGGGAGATCGTGAGGGACCGTTTTCTTCTTTCACAGTGTTTAAAAATAAAAAACCTAGCAGGACGGTTTTTATTTTTCAGGGTGATTTGTCACGCTGGGTTGGGCTCCCAGCATGCCACTTACAGTGGCGTGAAAAAGTATTTGCCCCCTTCCTGATTTTCTCTATTATTGCATATTTGTCACACTGGATGTTTTCAGGTCTTTAGACAAAATATAATATTAGATAAAGGGAACCTGAGTGGACAAATAACACTTTTTTTTTTTTTTACTTATTTCATTTATTTAATGAAAAAAGTTAACCAACACCAACTGGCACTGTGTGAAAAAGTAATTGCCCCCTAGTTAAATCAACCCAATTAAAGGGATAATTAGAGTCAGCTGATTGAACACAGCCAGGCTTGATTACAGCCAGCCCTGCTCAATATAAACCTCACTTATTTTGGCCTCTACCATCAGAGTCACATTGCCAGCACAAAGATTCAACAAGCACATTATGCCATGATCAAAGGAAGTTCCTGAAAAGATCAGAAAAACATTTTGTTGCCCTCTATCAGTCTGGAAAGGGTTACAAAGCTATTTCTAAGGCTCTGGTACTCCATCGAACCACAGTGAGAGCCATAATCTCCAAATGGAGAACACTTGGAACAGTAGTAAACCTTCCCAGGAGTGGGCGGCCTGCCAAAATTACTCCAAGGGCGCAGTGTAAAATCATCCAAGAAGTCTCAAAGGATCCTAAACAACATCCAAAGAACTGCAGGCTTCTCTTGCTTCAGCTAAGGTCAGTGTTCATGACTCCACAATCAGAAAGAGACTGGGCAAAATGGGCTTCATGTGAGTAGTAAGGCGGAAACCACTGCTAACCAAGAAGAACATAAATGCTCTTATCTCATTTGCCAAGAAGCACCTGGATGATCCACAAGCCTTTTGGGAAAATGTTCTATGGACAGATGAGTCCAAAGTGGAACTTTTGGACAACATGGATCCATAATGTCTCGCGAAGCAAACACAGCATTCCACAGTAAGAACACCATACCAACAGTCAAACATGGTGGTGGTAGGTGATGGTGTGGGATGCTTTGCTGCCTAAGGACCTGGATGACTTGCCATAATTAAAGGAACCATGAATTCTGCTCTGTACCAGAAAATTCTTAAGGAGAATGTCCAGTCATCCTTCCGTTAGCTGAAGCTGAAGCGTAGTTGGGTCATGCAGCAAGACAATGATCCAAAACACAAAAGCAAGTCCACATCAGAATGGTGAAAAAGAAGTAAAATTAAAGTTTTGGAGTGGCCTAGTCAAAGTCCAGACTTAAACCCAATAGAGATGCTGTGGCAGGACCTGAAATGAGCAGTTCATGCTCGAAAACCTACCAAATGTTACTGAATTAAAGCAGTTCTATGAGGAAGAGGGTTAAAATTCTCCACAGCAATGTGAAAGACTGATATTGAATTATAGGAAGTGTTTGGTTGCAGTCATTGCAGTAAATGTGATGAACCAGTTATTAAGTGTTAGGGGCAATTACTTTTCACACAGTGCCAATTGGTGTTGGTTAACTTTTTTCATTAAATAAGTGAAATAAAAAAAAAAAACAAGTGTTATTTGTTCACTCAGGTTACCTTTATCTAATATTACATTTTGTCTAAAGACCTGAAAACATCCAGTGTGACAAATATGCAATAATAGAGAAAATCAGGAAGGGGGCAAATACTTTTTCACACCACTGTAAGTGTTTTGGGGTGGGGATACTGTAGCCGATGGAGATTGGGCACTCCCGTCGGCAAACAACAAGGGGGGCACAGGAGCCGAGGGGGATTGGGCACCTCTCGGCAACATAACAAATGGGGGGACATGATGCAGACGGGGAGTGGGCTCCCCCATCGGCACATACATTGTAACAGGGCATGCCAACAGGAGGATTGGGCACCCCCAAAGTCGGCATTATGGCAGGCAGTATGCTGCCATGTTTATTATTTTTTTCACACCAGGGCAAGCACGTCGGGAGGTCCGCTGCGTATGATGAGCTTTGCTCGCATTGCAGTGGAACTTTCCTTTGATGTGATCACCACATTAGTATGCATGGTGTGGCACCAGCATGCAGGCTGATTGGGAAATGAGGGATGCACCTACTGATGCGCGCCCTGAATTTGCCCAACAGTGACCGCACCTCCAAATCTGCTATTAGCACAAGATGTTGGCTGCGCAAGTGTGCCAACATAAAAATGGGGACAGAAAAAGAAAGGAAGGGTGTAAGGAGGAGCAGCTCATGGGAAGAGGAGGAAGAGACAGCAAGAATAGCCACAAATTAGATACTGGTGGATATGTAAACATCAGCACCACTGCCCCTAATTGTACAATCTTACTTGGCTACAGTGTAGCCAGGATCAGTTACAGCAGAATCCTTTATGTTAGAGGAGAGCCAGGGTTCAGAAATAACTAGTACATCTGGTTGTAGGTTAAGCATGATAGTCTGTAGTTGGTCAAGTTTTTGGGATAAGGCTACATATGTTTAAATGGACAACTCTCAATCCTTTGGGAAGTTGTAAGGATAAAGTTGTGATGGGGTCAGGACTAAGTTCAATGTCACCTGCTATGAAAAGTCAGTAAGTCTTGAGAAGACAAGGAACTCCTGCAGTTTAGCCAGGGGAGGTGAGAAGTGATATAGGCCTGTAATTGCCAGGAGTAGAGGGATCACCCCCTTCATGAAGGGGTAGCACCCGGGCAACTTTCCATGCCTGAGGTACATAGAAACATAGAAGTTGACGGCAGATAAGGACTGCAAGGCCCATCCAGTCTGCCCATTTTGTCTGCCTTATGAATGTGCCATAGGCCTTTACTAGAAGTACAGAAGCCTGGGGGTGGGGGGGGATGACTCTGAAAGCATAAATCGGGGCCAGCCCGATGGTGCGGTGGTAGTGGCACCACTCATAATGCCAGTAATCCGAGTTCGGAAGTGAGTTCAAGTTGTCAGGGGTGGGTGGGTAGGTAGGTAGGATCATGTGTCTGATGAGAGACTTGACACTGTCCTCCAGTGAGGAAGGGATGCATATCCCATTGCTGTACCATACTAAAAATAGAAGGAATGGTTCAGCAGGTAGGAGAGGGGAAGAGCTACGGCAGGGGCAGAGATCCAGGAAATGTGTGGTTCGAGGCCATCCCTTCTCAGGTGCATGAGGCATGCAGTCTTAGGTCTTGTGTCTTCCAATGCACTCATAAGATATTCCATGACATAGCACATCCTGTTGAGTATTTTACTTAATTAACTCATCAATTTGTACCATCATTTAATTTTTTTGCAGTCCTGTATGAGAGTCGCCCTAGCATCATTTAGTCATATTAGTCAGACTGCAATCTTCCCCCCATACATCTGAGACTAATCAGCTGATCAGTCAGCTCATGTTGTGGGTGTGTGTGTGTGTGTGTGGGCTGACTGAATGACTGGGATAGGAGGACCCATTGCCACATAATGGATTGGGGCCACAGTGGGGGGAAGGGACCTCTCAATAACTTTTTTTGGGATTATAAGAGACTTGGGAAAAGTTAGGTTGTGGGGCACTGTTGGAGGAGGAGGGGGACCCGACTGAGGGAACATAATTTATATATTGTTCCCATCATATTTTGGAGTTGGGGGGGGGGAGCAGAGTAGACACTACTGTGTTTTTGTCTATAGATGACCAAGGGTGGTTGGGTTAGATGTGTTAAGCAGGATGGAGGGCTGGCAGTATGCCAGATAGCTATATTTCTTTTGTCCACCTGTGGACAAGAGGTGGAGAAGGGATGTTAGATTAATGATGGGGGGGGTAGTGTTTTCCTGACCTTCTCCATCCTGAAGGGCTATACTTGGTGACAGTATTATCCCTTTCAGAAAACTAAAAACTGTGCTTCTGGGATGTCCCTTCTGAGTGTTCTCTTCCATGGAAAACAGCCCCAGTTCTTCAGACAGACCTCATAGCCCATGTTTCCAAACCTTCAGTCACCTTGGTCGTTCTCCTCTTTACTTTCTTAATCATGTTGTTCTCTCTCCTGAGATGTGGGACCAGATATGCATACTGTATTCAAGGTGGTGTCTGAATAAAGCTCTATAACATGTCCCGTCTCACAAACTGCTTACTGATGCATGCATAGGATTTTGTTTGCCCTGCTGGCTGCTGCCCTCCCCCTCTTCCACTGTTGCTCACAATAAAAGTTGCTGTTGAGCAATACTTTGTTTCTGTAATTAGAAAAAAAAAAAAAAAAAAACAACCTACGAAACCGCACTCCACAGTGTCCCGATATCAGCAAGCCTTGAGATCATAAGAATTTACGAAGAGTGGCAAATATTTTTTTCTAAAGTACAAATAGTTAACTTTAACGGAAGTGGTGAAGCAGCAAACATGCCATACCAACACTGCCTCTGTACAATACATGGAGAATAATGCATGGGCAACCATGCACAACAAGGATGGGTTTCTGTCAAGGGGTTCTGAAGACATCATAGGGACCATGAGAGCAAAGCTCGAGAGGTCCATGATGTCATCAGAACCCTGGGATGAAACCCAGCTGAGTTGTACATGGTTGCCTGTGTCTTGTTTTACATAGCATATGGTTTGAAACATAAAATAAAAAAAATGCTACTTCTATTGATTTCCAAGAAATCTGGGGCTAAATAAAAAAAAAATTACAATGGCTGTTAACTAGAGTAACAAATCTTGTTAAAACCTATATACCAAGTGTGCCAAAATATGACACTAGTATCAAAAAAAACCTGCATGGCCGAATGCGTCCATCAAAAGAACGATAAACAGGAAAAACAGAATGCATAAAAAACTAAAACTCAGCAGGTCACTTGGGGCTAATCAGGCCTATAGGGAATGTGTTAGGAATATCAAAGCAAAAATTAAAAAAGCAAAAGAGCAGTTTGAGGTGGATTTAGCAAACAGGGTGAATGATAACAAGAAATATTTCTTTTCCTACATTATTAGTATGAAAGGAGGCCATAGTATGATAGGCCCATTTGTGAATGACTTAGAGCAGACAGCTACAACCTCAGAAATGGCAGATATCCAGAATACATATTTTTGTTCAGTTTACAACAATAGTAATTCAGTATCACACGTTGGTAAGGAAGTATACATTTCTGGGAAAATTATTATTAACCCCAACGATGTACTTGATCAGATTACAAAGATTGATATCAATAAATCACCTGGCCTCAAGGAATTATACCTTAGAGTCCTACGTGAACTAGCTGCTGTTCTGGCACTGCCAATTATTTGCATCTTCCAGGCCTCTCCAGACCCATGCTCAGTACCTCTTGATTGGAAAACTGCTGTAATAGTCCCCATTTTAAAAAAAGGACCCAAGTCCAAACCTGACAACTTTAGGCCGGTAAATTTAACCTTTCTGTTAGGAAAGATTATGGAAGGGGTGGTCAAAGATTTAATTTCAGACTTCCTAAAGACTCAGGACTGGTCGACCCAGCACAACATGGGTTTAAAAAATCTAGATCCTGACAAAGGAATCTTTTGGCTTTCTATGAGAATGTCAGCAGGGAGTCGGACCTTGGGAACTCAGTAGTCGTGGTTTATATGGACTTCGCTAAAGCTTTTGATAAGTTACCCCACATGGAACTTTAATATCCTCCAACATATTTAAATCTAAATAGCAACATTTGTAATTGGGTCTCAGCGTGGCTGCAGGGATGCAAACAAAGGGTTGCCATAAATGGGGTGCTTTCTGACTGGGCACCAATCACTAGCAGGGTTCCCCAAGGCTCAGTTCCGTGACCTAGTCTTTTTAATATTTATTTATCTTCCCTTAAACTAAATAACCCTAAAATCTGGCTCTATAAATTTGCAGATGACTGCAGACTTGGGACAGTGGTGAACAATCAAGCAGATATTGCATCTCTACAGAATGCTATTGATGTGATCTCGGAGTGGACAGTATTAAATAAACTAGTCCTGAATATGGCCAAATGCAAGGTTATGCATTTTGGCAAATATAATGGTTGGGGCTCTTATAAACTTGCTAACAATACGCTCACAGTCACTGACGAGGAACGAGACTTGGGGATTTTGGTCACTGCTGATCTTAAGTTCGGGTCACATTGTAAGGCACAGGTGAAAAAAGCAAACCAGAATTTAAACTGCATCCATAGGCATATATCTAGCAGGGATGAAAAGGTACTTATACCACTATGTGCAGCTTTGGTGAGGCTCCATCTGAAGTATTGCACCCAGGTGTGGTCCTCACAGAATAGGGAGGATATTAATAGATTGGAAGGGGTTCAGTGAAGATTTACTAGATCAATAAAGGGATTAAAGAGTATACTGTATGAAGCAAGATTATCATCCCTTAACCTGTATTCCCTTCATTATAGGAGGTTTAAGGGTGACCTGTGTTTGTTATACAGAATTATGGGAGATGACAATCATCGGGCAAAGATGGGTATCCAGCCCAAGACCAGGTGGTGTAGTAGTAGGAGGCATGACAGTCAACTTTTTCATTTCAAATGGAACCGTAACTAAAGTAAGAGCTGCTTCAGTCAAAGGGTTGTGGCACCCTGGAAGGAGCTTCCATCAGTGGTTGTGGGGAGTTCTAGTATGAATAGTTTTAAAGCCAACTTTGACCGGCACTTCAGTAAGATAATTACTCGATTTTAAAATTTTGGTATATGGCAAGTAAACATGGACATAAGTCTGCTAGCTTGAAATTACCTATGATACCTATGAAAGCATAGTGCAAATGTTTGTGTTATGTTGTGCTTTACATTTGCCCAGGCATCAGATCTTGCTTTTCTAAGTCTGATAAAGCACCGCAGTATCTGTCTGAGAATACAGCCAAGTGGAGTCAGCGCTAACCACAATACTGCTAGTGCTAACTCCAAGCGCCACCCCAACATGCAGGCAGGAATATGACTCTGCAATGAATAGTGCAGGGGCCAGACATTCAAAGCTTTGCACCTGGTGCAAATCCTTTGCACTGGAATAGCACCGTATTTGCACCAGGCTGCAATATTCAAAAGCCCTTTTAGTGCCGGGGCTGTGTGATAGTGCTGATGTTAAAAGTTATTGTATGCAGGGGAGGGAGATAGGGGAGTGTCCATGAATGCTGGCACACCGGCATATTCAAAAGATTAGTGCCGCACTACAGTTTTTTGTGCCACCTGTAGCACAGCGCTAATTACCACCTGCAAAAAGCATGCAGTAATGCGGTGGTATTACTCAAAGTAATTTGAAGTGTAACTTTGATACACTTCAAATTACTTCTATGTTAACCCCTGGTAGTTTAGTGTTCCCTCCACCCCTCCCATCATGATCCCTGACCCCCGTAAATTTGTATTTATTTATTTTTTTTTTCAAATGCTTTCTCCCTAGCGGAGCAGGCCCCGTGACCCCTGGCCACCGGCACCTGCACCCCTGGACCTGGTCTGGCACGCGAATCGCTCCATCGCACAGAGTTGGCCACACCCCAATGAAGGCACCTCTCATGTCTGGGGGCACAGGGCATAGCCATCAGCTGCTGAGGTTGCCCCACCATTTTCTGCTTTTCTGGTCCCCAAGGAGCCGGACATGCAATGGCATCTAAGCACGTCCATGCTGACATCTGCTGCACTCCCTTTCCTTTCTAGGCATGCCACTGCAGTGCGGCTGGTCTCCACCATTTGCCGCTGCAGCATGATGCACTATTTCCACCCACCCCAGAGGAAGGAGAACAGTTGTGGGATGCTCAATCCTTCCTCTCCCTGCCAGCCACCAGCAGCTCAAGTCCGTTCCCAGACCCGGGTCACCAGCGTGGTGCTAGGTGTGGTGTCCAGCACCTCAACCCTCAGGGCCACCAGGCCAGCTGCAGACCCCCTTAGCTTTATAAAATAATTCATTTCCCTGGCAGTCTAGTGGCCCCCTAATCTCCCATCATGATCCTTGACCCCCGTAGCGGGTATGCGCTCACTCATTACTCACTACAGTATGTTCATTCAACACTCAGTTGGTGGCTGGCCATGGAGGTGAGAGGTGGGTTAAGCCAGTCACCGGCTCCGTTTGGAGATAGTTAGAGGGGATGCGGGGGTTGGCACTACTTGGTGGGAGTGGGAGGCACCTAGACTACCAGGTAAGGGTTGTATTTAATACATATTGGGGTCAGGGATCATGATGGGGTGGGGGGCCATTAGACTACCTGGTTAATGAATTATTTTATAAAGCTACGGGGGTCAACATAGGGGTGGGGGGTCCACTGGACTACCAGGGAATTAGTGGGCTATGTACAGAATGGGAGCATACCTTCCAAGACTCCCTCATTATGAGGGACATCCCTCATTTTACCCCTCTAAATTGCCCTGTTCCTTATCTGTCCCTTATGGACAAGGTGCTGCACACACAAAGGATGTGCTGTACATTCATACTACAAGGCAGCAATTAACAATATTCTATGCTGCTAGAGAAAGATGTACACCTTGCACAAGTAAAGGCTATGGTTCCACTGTGTTCTGGGCTTGCATCTCCATGTTTGATGCTGTGTCCCTCATCATGAGAGTCATTGTCCCTCATTGCCCCTCAGTCAGCATGCCTGCGTCCCTCATTGTAGTGCTGCATGGGTGAGTGGTATGCACTGGCTGTGCCTGCAAACACCCATTTCCTGCAGCATCCAGCCTGTACTTCCATTCTGACCAAAAGGGGGGTTGCTGTGAGCACACCCTAGCCTGCAGCTTCCAGCCTGTACCACCCAACATAGGGTTGCTGTGAGCTCCATATAATAGTGCTGGGAAAACTACATGGATATGTATTTTAAGCAGCCCATAATGAGATGCAAATGTGACTGCTTGCCCATGGATTACCTAAGTAGGCTCATTTGCATAGGATCTTTGAATATAGCAAACATTTGCTCCGGGCCAATCTGTTTTCACCAGCCAATGTGTTAATACTGTGCAATCTGGTTAGCCCCGGACAAACTTCTCATCAGTATAGCACAGTTCTGCAGTGCGTGGCCTGCATTGTTGTTTGCAGTTGTTGTGCAACATTTCATTGCTGTCACATACATTGACCACCAACTTTAACTCTGACCTGCTCCATCTCTGTGTCCACTGAGTTGCTGTTAGTTTTTGCATTTCCCTGTCATTATATTCAGAGCTGTCTAATTTCCCGGGCTATTTAAGCACTACACTCCCAATCCTGTTTGCACTGCTTCCTTTTTACATATATTGACCCCAAATTTTCAACATAGCCTTCTTATAACCCAACCTCATGTAGGCACAGCAAAACAAGGCAAGGCACATTTTATTTATCTGGCTCTAAATCTCTGGAGTCTGTATTGACCCTACCTTTTAATATAATGGGCACCTTACATTAAAAGGTAGGGTCAATACAGACACAACATACAAGAAAAGGTACAAGAACAATAAATAAATTTCAGCATGAATAAATAGCATCGTAAAATTAATGCAGCTCACTGGCCTGATGACGCTGAGGGTTGAAGCACTGGATGGAAGTAAAAAGTAAAAAGAACTGAGGTAAGTAACATATAGAAATGTTATTTGTACTGCATTCATTATATAAAAGAAATTAACTTAGTTAAAACTGAAGTGGAAATAGCAACTGAAAACGTGCAGGACATAATGCGAGACCTGTAACTTACAGGTTGCATGCAGAAGCAGGCCTGAAATGTTTAAGAAGAAGGAGAAAGCGACACGCAGCTCCAAACCAAAGCTCAGCAGCTATTAACCTCACAGGAGCCAACATGGAGAATTTGACTAAAACTTGAGGTAAATAGTCACTTTTTGAGACAGTTCAAGATGCTCTTAGCAGTATGGTGAAATAATTGAAACAGAAACTAGTAGAACAGTAAAGGTTTGATTGAATTTGTGTTTTCCATTAGTGGTACCAGCTTTAAAGCACCAGTATCTGACCAGACCTGGAAGCTTAAGCACTTGTGTTTTCCATCAACAGTTATGGGGTTAATCGAGCACTATTTGCGGTTTAAAAATTTTTTTGATGTGCAGTAATTTAGCTTTAAAGCCGTAAAGCTACTGTATGTAAGCCATAATGTTTTTTGGTCTGTGTTAACAGCCAGTTTGAAATGGGTTACTGTGATGCACATAGAGCAAATCCTGAACAATGCTAGAGTGCTCCACTTCATAAAGATTAATGGTAAAAGCCCCTGAGAACTGTTAAAATAAATAATTTATGTTGATGAAGGTGGCACAATAGATTAAGCAGGATTTTGAACTACATTTATCTGCTATTTATAGGTTGTGGATGGAATAAATTGCAAAACTGAATATTAAGTGAAGCAATAATGAAGTAAAAAGAAGAATTGATGTAAGTAACATATAGGAATATTATATTTACTGCATTCACTATACAAAAGAAAAGAACTTAGATAAAACTGAAGTGGAAATATATTTTTCAAGTTTGTAAAAAATGGCTAAAAAAGTCAATTTTTAACTATTTTAGAGAATTTGAAGCTTTTTGAAAAGCTCCATATCTATGGTGTGAAATGTCAAGGTGAATCTATCAATCAATAAAAGGAATTTTTCAATTGCTACAGTGCAAATCTTGTGAAGATTTAAGTTGTCCTCAACACTTATTTTCTTTGGATTACTAACATACCTTGGGGGATGCAGAAAAGGTTTTTAACCATTCCCTAGGACTACCCTCTATTTAAGAGGATCTCTCTTGTTGAATGACTAATTCCACATGAGGGTCAGTGGAAAAATTCTGGATGTTGGTTGAATTAAGAGACTACTGAATAACAGTTTGTTTATTTGTATGCAATACCAGCACTTAAAGGTTTGTTTTTTCTGAATATTGAATGTGGTAATATTTCAAGAAATGAATCCAGCAACAAGTATGGAGGCATTCCAAGATACATGACATGGTCTATAACAACCATTATATTTTAAAACTTACTCAGATGATGTTAGGAAACAGTTGTTTGATTCCGTGAGAGGGAATAGAGATTCGTCCATACAGAAATGTGATAATAATAAAAGGCATTGCCCAAAAAATTGAGAACTTGAAATTTCATAACTGCCATTTAGAATCTCATGGGTTTACCCTAACAAAATATTTGGAGTTTAATAGAATTCCTTGTGGACTCAGAATAGCAGTTGAACCAAACTTAGGCATTAATTCTATCAAATTAAACCAAAATTGGGATGGAATAAGAAATAGAGCCTCCTGTGACTTTATGTATGCGCTCATAGAAGCCATCATTTAGGAAATGGAGAGTCTTACGAAGACATTAAAGTTGCAGAAAATACCATAAAGCTGAGAATAGAGGAGGAAGAGTTTAAGGTACATTTGGAAAATATGAAACAAACAATTCACAAGTATGAAAAAAGGATTAAACAACAAAAACTTTGAAAATTCCAGTGAGATACCAACGATTGTAGAGATAATAAAGTTTACACATATGAAAAATATACTAATAGGAGAAAAGGTTATAACCAGGACCAACAGGTAGAAACATGTGCAGACAGTCACAAAAGTTACACACGAGACTGTCCCTGAACCAAGGCAGAGTCCTTTTTTTAGACAAACAACAAGAGGAGCAACTAGGAGCATCCAACCAATCAGAAATAGAAGGCAGGTATCCTCTCAGAGGCAGAACAACATTACAAGGAGCACAAACTATGAACAGAGGGATGTATTACAAGGGCAACAAAACAGGAGGGCAAGGTGAAAGGCAAGAAAGGAATCAAGGGGGAGAGGGAATGTACACCCAGCCCCAAAATGATTCCAGTTTTCATCTTAAGTAAAAATGTTATGTCAGTAGCAGAAACGGAAGTCCTTACATTAGGCCTATCTTTCTCACCCTCTACTTGTACCAACCTCTTTGAGTTGTAGGTAGACCTACATAGGTTTTTCAGAAATCTTTGGTGGAAAAACATGTTTGGAAATATAGGAACCAAATTACACCAGGCAAAGAATATCAACAAAAAGTTAAAACAAGCCCTTAATGTAAAATCATCAGCTACACCACCTCAAGGAAAGAGTTATAGCATAGAAGCATAATGTAACTTGGTACAGAATGATTTTTAAATGTTATTTCAAAATAAAAGACACAAATTCAAAATACCAAAATATTACAAAAGAACAAAAAGAAGCCATAGAGAATTTATCTAAAGATGACACTATAAGAATTAAACAAGCTGACATGGGTAGGGGTATAATAATAATGGAAAGAGAACATTACAAATAAATGTGTTTGAACTTGCTAGACAACTGTACTAACTATGAACTCTTGACAAATAATCCCATGACAGACATAAAAAAATGAATAGTTGAAACCTTGGAAGAGTTTTCTTCTATGGGATGGCTACAAGACTGGGAAACTGAATTGCTATTGAACAAATATCCCAGAGTTCCAACATTTTATGGAATTCCAAAGATCCATAAAAATGAAAGAAATCCACCAGGCAGACCTATAGTGTCTGCCATAGGATTTTTACTTGAACTAATTTCACAGTACGTCAATATGCACCTTCAACCAATAGTTGAACAAACTTCAACTTACTTAAGGGATACAAGTGACATGATAGAAAAGCTTAGTCTAATTATAGAACCGGGAATACCTCAAAATTGCAGACTAGTAACTGCCGACATAAAAGATCTCTATACCTCTATCCCACATACAGAAGGAATAGAGGCTATGGGAAAAATATTAGATTTAAAAGAACAAGGAGCTAAACCAAAAAGAATAGTTTTGCAAGAACTTGCAGAGCTGGTGTTAGAAAAAAAAATATTTTGAGTTTAATGGTCAGTTTGATTTGTAGAAAAAAGGCACAGCAATGGGCAGTACAATTGCCCCAGCCGTTGATAATTCTTTTATGTTTCAGTTTGAACCGGAACATGTACTAGACCCTAATGCAAATGCATTTAGACATACAATACTAGTATGATACCATTACATTGATTATTTATTTTTCATATGGCAGGACACTGAAAAAGAATTCAACAATTTTTATCAGTATCTAAACAGTGTAGATGAGAATATAAAATTTATAATGACACAACAAAGATCGAATAGCCTATTTGGACCTTTGGATAATAAAAAATGAACAAATATAAGAAACCAGTCTTTATAGAAAATACACTGATAGGAATACGTTTCTCCATGGGAACAGCTTTCATGAGCCCAAACTCAAAACTAGTATCCCTTATTCAAAAATTAAGAGTCCATCAAAATTGTACAACAGACCAAGAATACGTAAAAAAACAAAAATCTTATGATGGAAAGATTTTCCAACAGGGGATATGGACATAAAATCTTTAAAAGGGCAGAACAGAAGATTGAACAGAAAGCCAGAGAGGATCTATTAGCACATAGAGAACCTAGAAACACACCTGAAAAACTAACATTTGCCATTAAATATACCCATAAGTTTCTGCAAATAAAAAGAATCATTCATAAACATTGGCATGTCATAAGTGCTGAGAACTGAACAATACCAATACTACAAAATAATCCAATTGTAGTTGCAAAACGAACATCTACTTTCAAAGACAAACTTGTCCAATCACAATTCTTAAAAAAAAAGCAAAAACACAGAAAGGAGAACAGTTACTTTTAGGGCCACTCCAACCAGGAATGACACCATGTGACAGGTGCTCTGTTTGTAATCATACCAGCAAAAAAGTATTAATAGGCATCCACACACAGGACAGAACTTTAACATTAGGGAACATATTGATTGTAATACACAATGGGTGATATATGTACTGCAGTGTCCATGTGAAACAATTTATGTAGGACAAACTACAAGAAGCCTGAAAGTAAGAATTCAAGGCAATAAGAAGGCAAGAAGAAACATCCCTGTTGCCATGCATTTCTAAAGTGCAGCACACACACTGGTCCATCTCTGTGATTCTGGGGACTTGAGGAAGTCAGTCCCCTGGAAAGAGGTGGCAACTATCAAAAAACATTAGATAAGGCGGAAAATAAATGGATTTTTAACCTTAAAGCATTAAAAGACAATATAGAAATGAATACAGAGTTAAATTGGGAAGTATGTTGGTAAAATAAGGTGTGAGTTTCCAGAAAGGGATACTGGAGAAAAGGAAGACCCAGATTATTAAGTAAATCAAAGTAGAAAAGATTATTTTAGTACATATAGAGAGAGACAAATAATTTAATAAGTAAGCGTGACTAAGGGAATAAATCAACAAATACATTGTATTTTATAAAACAATAAGACACAAGTTTTGGTCCCCTCACACTCCTTCCCGGAGCCAAGTAATTATAATACAAACATATTCATATACTTGGTAGATGAACTTATCCTATCTATCAAAATGGATTCAAAAAATGAAACAATTTTGTATTTAATAGCACTATTTATTGTATCATAGCTAGCTGAAACTGCCATCAAGTTAATGGATCTGCTCGTACCACATAGCTCTAGCAAAATAGGGCTATGTACAGTTGCTTAGCAACTGAAAAAGCACAGGAGATTGCGTGAGACCTGTAACTTATAGGTCACATGCAGAAGCAGACCTGAGAGGTTCAAGAAGAAGGAAAAAGCAACACACAGCTCCAAACCACAGCTCAGCAACCATTAACATCACATGAACTAACGTGGAGAATTTGACTAAAACTCAAGGTAAATAGTCACCTTTTGATACAGTTTTTTATTTTATTTATTTAATAACATTAAGAATTACAACCCTTTGAGTCATAGACTCATTTACAAAGGCTCCATGTCAAACAATAACAACTTACATATAGTATTAAGCAGTACAGTATTCAGGTAAGAGAAACAAGAGAGAAAACGAGGAATGAAATTACGCATACAGTACTATTCAAAATTATAAATACAGTGATCAGGGAAGAAAGATAACACACAAAACTACATAGACAGAGGATACAGAACAATAGTCTTTGGGAGAGGAGGACCCAGCGTCGGTCATAATAGCCAGAATATTTAGGTAACACGTGAGTACACCTTTTTAAGAAGCTCTTAGCAGTCTGGTGAAATAATAGAAACAGAAACTAGTATAACAGTAAAGGTTTGATTGAATTTGTGTTTTCCCTTAGTGGTACCAGTTTTAAAATGCCAGTGTCTGACCAGACCTGGAAGCTTAAGCACTTGTGTTTTCCCTCAACAGTTATGGGGTTAATCAAGCACTATTTGCAGTTTAAAAAAAGTTTTGATGTGCAGTAATTTAGCTTTAAAGCCATAAAGCTATGCAAGACATAATGCTTCTTGGTTTGTGTTAACAGTCCATATGAAATGAGTTACTGTGATAACACATAGAGCAAAGCCTGAACAATGCTAGAGTGCTCCACTTCATAAAGATTAATGGTAAAAGTCCATCTGAACTGTTAAAATAATTTATTTTAATGAAGGTGGCGCAACAGATTAAGCAGGATTTTGAACTACATTTATTTAATATTTATAGGCTGTGGATCGAATAAATTGCAAAACTGAATATTAAGTGAAGCAATAATGAAGTAAAAAGTAAAACGAATTTATGTAAGTAACATATAGGAATATTATATTTACTGCATTCACTATATAAAATAAAAGAACTTAGTTAAAACTGAAGTGGAAATACATTTGTCAAGTTTGTAAAAAATGACTAAAAATTAACATTTTTAACTATTTTAGAGAACGTGAAATCTTTTGAAAAAGCACCATATCTATGGTGTGAAACATTAAAGCAAGTATTTTAATTAATAAAAGGAATTTTTGAATTGCTACAGTGTGAATCATGTGAGAAGATTTAAAGCGTCCACAACACTCATTTTCTTTGGATTACTAAGACACCTCAGGGGATGCAGAAAAGGTTTTTAACCATTCCCCAGGACTACCCTCTATTTGAGAGGATCTCTTTGGGTTAGTATACTCCAGCCTAACAGCATCTATCCCTATGCTTTGTCTGGGTCTGCACAATAGAAATGCTGAGGTATATGGGATGTGCTTTCCCCAAGCATGAAAACAGTGGCTCTGCAGTCTATGTTCTGTTCCCCAACCCCCCAACTAAAAGATGTAGGCATTCTCCAAGGGTCACAGATGAAAATATAGACCAAGGTTACACAGAACAGTTCCCCTTGTAATATCATGAAAGAAATATTGCTGCTTGCTGGAATTAAAACTGAACAATGAACAGGAAGCAAAACGTAGAAAACATGCTTCCTCTGATATATTTTGAAATATGCAAGTGCGAGGTCAACTTAATTGAGGCAAGTTATTACTGTTTTAATATGGTTGGGGCCTCATGTTTAATTCTGGGATGTGTTTATGTCCAACACTTCGATTGCATTTTTAGTTTCCTTCTAAGTAAATCTACAGCTCAATGTCATTCCTCAATAACAAAATCAAAGTTAATGTTAACTTCAACCTAGGATTCTGTGGTGGTAGTGTTTGTGTGTGTGTGTGTGTGTGTGTGTGTGTGTGTGTGTGTGTGTGTGGCAATAGAACACCATGGGAAAAAATTATAAATAATTTTATTGGGCGCATCAGGGAGTAGGGGCACCCTAGACCATCAGTAAATTAATAGAAAGCAAGTTTTGGGGGGCACATCAGTGATTTAGAATATTTAAATAGGGGACTGAGGCTGGAAGTCAACTCACTAGCTCAGGGTCAGGAAATTCCTGTATTTCTGGCTGGTGTCACATAGGCTTCATGTTGTGAAATCAGAAATGGAAATAATTGTTTTTAATAGTGCTACTGAACAGAAACCCTGCTTACAGCCACTACCCAGTCAGAATCTCACTCGGATACGTAGCTGCCTGACCGTCGAGAGTTTTAAAACTGATTTGAAGACTTTTTTATTTTCAAAAGCTTATGGTGTATGATTTTATATTGTTAATATTATATTTGTTTTAATTATTGTTATTTGTAAAGCGCTTTGATCTCTGGAAAAGCATTAAAAAAAAATTTACTTACTCACTACTTACTGTCAGTATGAGCTCCTTACGGATATCTCAGTTGGTGTCCGCAGGTGGTGGTGAGCACAGGGCTGTGCTGGTCACCAGCTCCGTCTGGCTGTGAATGGGGGTAGCGAGGTGTTGTAACAATAACTACTGGTGTGTCATGTTGGGTCACTAGAACACCACAGATAATAACATTAAATAATTTAGTGGGCACATTGGGGATCGGGTTGAGTGGCAAAAGTATTATTTGACAGACAAAGAACCTCTGTGCACAAGCATCGAGGCAATGGTTACCCCAAAGGGCATTTGGCTGGGAAGCCAAGCTTCAAAGAAACACAAAATCATACATGCCCCCACAGTGCAAAGCATCATGGGCTACATATGCAAATCACCATAGAATAGTATGCTGGTTCAACTTTAAGCAGAAATGCATGGTGCCAAAAGGCCTCTCACACAGTTTGCAGAGGGTGCCAATCGAAGACATAGACATGTGTTTCATCCTACCAGGACTCATCAGTATGCCTCGTCTGAACCAGCTACCCTAAGATGGTCTATCTGGGTTATGTTGTGGTGAACCCAATTAAAACAAAAAACTATTTAAAAGACAAAGAACCTCTTTGTGCAAGCACTGAGGCAATGGTTACCCCAAAGGGCATTTGGCTGGGAAGTCAAGCTTCAAAGATATACAAAATCGCACACGCCCCCACAATGCAAAGCATCATGGGCTACATATCCAGTCGTGCACATATCAGGAATGCTGGCTGGCTTGCTTGCTTAATGCATTTCAGTACACTAGCTCTTTAACAGTGACTTTTTTTGTTATAAATCAATCTGTTTTTTTTAATCAATCTGGGATTTTATTTGGCTGCATTTCAAAGTTATTGCAAACAAAATTTAAATTCAAAAACTGTAAAATATTTTTTAAACCACTCAAAGGCACACTCTTGGCATAAACCCCACCATCCCTGAAATTTTCTGGGAAAAAGGCCATACTGTCTATGCTGTAGGTGAGAGCAAAAATTCCCATGTTAAGTACAGGGGGGGAAAAGTGTTGTTTGTTTTCATTTTTTTGACCCTCCATATCTTGAAAATCCTACAAGATGCTGTTTCCAAACATTCCACATCTTGAGACTCAGAGCCTGACCACACATGCCAAATGTTATGCTAATTCATTAAACTGCTGCAAAATTATTAAGGTGCAAGAAACTGAGTTTAACATTAAATAACCTGCTCAGCCTTAACTATAGTGGTGCTATCGCACCACTGTAATACAGGATAGATAGACAGATAGATAGATAGATAGATAGATAGATAGATAGATAGATAGATAGACAGACAGACAGACAGATAGAGATAGACAGACAGACAGAGACAGATAGAGAGATAGACAGATAGCTAGATAGATATAGAGATAGATAGATACACATACAGAGATAGAAAGAGATAGCTAGATAGATAGATATAGAGAGATAGATAGAAACATAGATAGACGGATAGACAGACAGACAGAGACATAGACAGACAGACAGATAGATGGAGATAGATTGATAGATAGACAGATACATAGACAGATAGACATAGATACAGACAGACAGACATATAACTAGATAGACACAGACAGACAGACAGCTAGATAGACAGACAGACAGATAGCTAGATAGATATATATCATAAGGGCACAGAAGCACACCTATAGTTAGGGCTGAGCAGGCCATTTAATGTTAAACCCCGATTTTTGCACCCTAATAACTTTAGCATTGTTTGATGAAATAGCCCAATATCTGGCATGCATGGTCAGGCTGTCAGAGTTGCAAGACATGAAAAGTAATGTGATGGCCTCAGAGTGCCAAAAAATGGTGAAAACATTGCCTATACTTAACATTGCATATTTTCTTTGCTCTCATCTACAGCCAAGATGGTGTGGGATTTTTTTGTGGCATTTTCAGTGTTAAAGGGGCCTGTGCCAAGTGTGTGCCTTTGGAAGGTTTCCTGAAAAAATATTATATGGTTTAAGAGTTATAAGGAATTTTGAGTTAACCAAAATATGCACAGTTAAAAAATCCTACCATAATTATCAACTAAGGCAAATGTGGTTCAATGTATTTCAATGGTGTTTTGAACATTGATTCATAACTGTCATTTTTGCCTATTTTGACCCAAAATTTTCAACATGTCTGAGACCCCACCTCATGACCAGTGGCAGTAGAATTATGCAAATCAGGCAGGAAAGGTGATTCTGTAGTCACTTGACATAATCACCTTTTGGGCAGATCTGAACATTTTCACCACACTTGTTCATGATGTGGGGTCATAAGCAGACTATGTTGAAAATTGTGGGTCAAAATATGTAAAAATTACAAAATTATGAGCATATGTTTAAATCTGTATACACACGCTCGTAACTTTGGTAATTTTAACTTGCATTCTCTGGCAGGGGGGAATGTGTCAGGACCTTCACTTTTGTAGGTGGACAGAGTCTTCCCATGGCACAGAGCCCAAGGGGCCCTGCACAACTGTACCTATTCATGGAGGTCAAAAAGGGACCTGTGTGAATGAGGATATAAGTCCACTATCTCAAAAAGAAAGAAAATTATTTGACAAGAAATTCGTCAATGCACCAGTTAGGGTAACTTACCATCACAAAAGTAGGTAAATATGGCATTTGTGTTTCTAACCCTAATTCTCCACCCTCAACCCTGAAGCAGCAACAGGAAGAAAATTAGGGTCTTGGGTCTCCAGAGTCTTGGCGAATCATTGGCATGGTCTTCCTCGGTGTGTAAATCCTAATGCTCACCCTGTTCCCTGAGCAAACATCACACATGATCTCCTGCACGCCCTGCATTAAGAAAGCTACAACAAACTGTGTTGGCAACATGTGGTGAAACATACTATAGAATTCATATATTTAGCTGTTAAAATAATCTCACTGTGTTCATGGTAACAACCAATGTTCTAAATTAAACAGACAGTACACATTAATACACATGATTCTCTACTGAAAGCATTAATAAAACAAGCATTTG
Source organism: Neoceratodus forsteri (assembly GCA_016271365.2). Lineage (NCBI taxonomy): Eukaryota > Metazoa > Chordata > Ceratodontiformes > Ceratodontidae > Neoceratodus > Neoceratodus forsteri. The sequence continues at coordinate 251,015,204 of JADMNL010000023.1, forward strand.
TCAATGCCGAATGTTGATTGCATAGGTGTGTTGAGCTCGCTCACTGCCCTTCTGTCACTCGCTCAATCTATTTCAACCAGTGCTGCAGGCTGCTCTTTTGTACTGGGCTCCTGCCTGCATTGACACCTTGTTCTGCCCACTAAGAAATCCGCAGCTGTCCCGACAGAGCTGCGTTGAGGTGGCGCACTCCCCCTCTCTCACTCGCTCATTCTGTTTCTCCTAGCGCTGCAGACTGCCCTTTTGTACTGGGCTCCTGCCTCTGTTGGTGACTTTTTTCTGCCCACAAAGAAATCTGCAGCAGTACCGACACAGGTCTGTTGAGCCTGCTGACTCCCCCCCCTCACTCACTTGTTCCATTTCTGTCGGCGCTGCAGGCTGGCCTTTTGTACTGGGCTCCTGCCTGCGTTGCCGCCTTTTTCTGCCAACAAAGAAATCCGCAGCAGTCACGATAGAAACATAGAATTTGATGGCAGATAAGGACCACTTAGCCCACCTAGTCTGCCCATTTCCCTCCCTAACGGATACGCTGCAGATCCTAGTTAACCAACAGCCTACTTCCTCCTACCCCGCACTAGAATTGCCTTATGTCTGTCCCATGCATTCTTGAATTCCCCCACTGTTTTTGACTCTATGACTTCCTCAGGAAGGCTGTTCCATGTATCCACAACCTTCTCTGTGAAGAAATACTTCCTCACATTACCTCTGAGCTGTCCCCCCTCTATCTTCAAATTGTGCTCTCTTGTTTCTGTACATCTCTTTTTCTAAAAGATGCTACCTTCTTGGACTTTGTTGATTCCCTTGAAGTATTTGAAAGTTTCTATCATGTCCCTCCTCTCCCTCCTTTCCTCGAGGCTATACATCTCTAGTTCCTTTAGTCTTTCTTCATATGTCTTCTCATGCAGACCCTGCATCATTTTGGTTGCCCTCCTCTGGACGGCCTCCACCCTGTCTATGTTTTTGTGGAGATGGGGTCTCCAGAACTGTACACAGTACTCCAGATGTGGTCTTACCAACTGTCTGTACAGAGGACCAACAACTTCCTGTTTTCTACTGGTGATGCCTCTCCCTATGCATCCCAGTATCCCCCCAGCCCTCCTTACTGCCTTCTCACATTGCTGGTCCACATTTAGGTCATCTGATATGACTACCCCCAGGTCCCTTACCATTTTTGTTGTTGTCAGTATCTCACCCCCCATTGTGTACTCTTCCCCTGGGATTTTGTTTCCCAGGTGCATTACTTTGCATTTCTTTGCATTGAATCTAAGCTGCCATACATTTGACCATTCCTCCAACCTTGCCAAGTCCCTTTTTATTCTTTCCACCTCACCTTGTGTATCAACCCTGTTGCAGATCTTTGTGTCATCTGCAAAGAGACATACTTTCCCTTCCAGTCCCTCTGCAATGTCACTTATAAAGACATTAAAAAGGACCAGCCCCAGCACTGAACCCTGGGAACCCCACTAGTAACCTCCTTTCTTCACTGTGGACTCCATTTACTATTACCCACTGTGTCCTGTTGTCCAACCAGTGTTTTACCAGGCTACCACCCTAGGACCCACTCCCAGGCTGGCTAACTTGTTTATTAATCTTTTGTGCGGGACTGTGTCAAATGCCTTGCTAAAGTCTAGGTAGGCCATGTCCACAGCCCCTCCCTGGTCTACTGCTTTGGTCACCCAGTCAAAGAACTCAATTAGATTTGTCTGACATGACCTTCCCACTGTGAATCCATACTGCCTTGGGTCCTGTGCCCCACTGGCCTCTAGGTACTCAATGATAGAGCTCCATTGAGCTCGCTCACTCCCCCTCTCTCACTCGCTCGTTATGTTTCTCCCAGTGCTGCAGGCTGCCCTTTTGTACTGGGCTCCTGCCTACGTTGGCACCTTTTTCTGCCCACAAAGAAATCCACAGCTGTCCTGACAGAGCTCCGTTGAGGTCGCTCACTCCCCCTGTGTCACTCACTCATTCTGTTTTTCCTGGCGCTGCAGCCTACCCTTTTGTACTGGGCTCCTGCCTCTGTTGGCACCGTTTTCTGCCCACAAAGAAATCTGCAGCAGTCCCTACAAAGCTCTGTTGAGCTTGCTCACTCCCCTTCTCTCACTCACTCATTCTGTTTCTGCCGGCCCTGCAGGCTGCCCTTTTTTATTGGGATCCTTCCTGCATTGCCGCCTTCTTCTGCCCACAAAGAAATTTGCAGCAGTTACAATAGCGTTCCATTGAGCTCGCTCACTCTCCCTCTCTCACTCGCTCATTCTGGTTTTCCCACCACTGCAGGCTGCCATTTTGTACTGGGCTCCTGCGTGCATTGCTGCCTTTTTCTGCCCACAAACAAATCTGCAGCAGTCCCAACAGAGCTCTGTTGAGCTCACTCACTCCCTCTCCCTCACTCACTCATTCTGTGTCTCCTGCCACTGCAGGCTGCCCGTTTGTACTGGGCTCCTGCCTGCATTGGCGGTTTGTTCTGGCCAGAAACAAATCTGAAGCAGTCCCGATACAGCTCCATTGAGCTCGCTCACTCCCCCTCTCTCATTCACTCATTCCGTTTCTGCCAGCACTACAAGCTGGCCTTTTGTACTGGGCTCCTGCCTGCATTGCCGCATTTTCTGCCCACAAAGAAATCCACAGCAGTCACAGTAGAGCTCTGTTGAGCTCACTCACTACAGCTCTATCACTCACTCATTCTGTTTCTCTTGGTGCTGCAGGCTGCGCTTGTATACGGGGCTCCTGGCTGCATTGGCACCTTTGTCTGTCCACAAAGAAATCCGCAGCTGTCCTGACAGAGCTCTATTGAGGTCGCTCAGTCTCCCTCTGTCATGCACTCATTCTGTTTGTCCTGGAGCTGCAAGTGGCCCTTTTTTACTGGGCTCCTACCTGCATTGGTGCCTTTTTCTGCCCACAAAGAAATCTGCAGCAGTCCTGATAGAGCTTCATTGAGCTCACTCAGTCCCCCCATCTCACTCACTCATACTGTTTCTCCCACAGCTGCAGACTGGCCTTTTCTACTGGGCCCCTGCCTGCACTGATGCCTTTTTCTGCCCACAAAGAAATCTGCAGCAGTCCTGACAGTGCTCCAGTGAGTTCGCTTACTCCCACTCCCTCACTCTCTCTCGTTCTGTTTCTCCCAGTGCTGCAGGCTGCCCTTTTGTACTGGCCTCTTGCGTTGGGGCCTTTTTCTGCCCACAAACAAATCTGGAGCAGTCCAGACAGAGCTCAGTTGAGCTCGGTCAGTCCCCTCTCTCACTCATTTGATCTTAATCTGTCCCAAACACTGATTTCCCACAGTGACTGTGCTATTCTCCGGCAGGAGTGCAAAAACATATTTTAGCCAGGATGTGAAAAATGACAGCTATACTGTTCATAAGGAGGTGTGAAAAAATGCCACTGTTGAAAATGTGGCATGAAAATATTACAAATTTGCAAAGTTACAAGGATGCGTGGAAACTGTTGAAAGCATGCTTGTAACACAGTCATGTTATGGAGTTTTGTCACCAAATTTTCAACATAGGGATTTTAGGACATCTGCTCATGAACAGTGCCACTGTCATTTTCTTAATCTGTCCCGAACACTGATTTCCCACAGTGACCGTGTTATTCTGTGCCGCAACTGTGAAACCACATTTCAGTCAGGATGTGAAAAATGACAGCTGTACTGCTCATAAGGAGGTGTGAAAAAATGCCACTGTTGAAAATCTGACATGACAATATTACAAATCTGTGAAGTTACAAGGGTGTGTGGAAAGTGTGCAATGCACACTTGTAACACAGTCATTTGACGGGCTATCATCACCAAATTTTCAACATAGGCATTTTAGGACCTCTGCTCATGAACAGTATCATTGCCATTTTATTAATCTGTCTCGGACAGTGACTTCCCCCAGTGACCGCTCTATTCTGCGCCAGAAGTGCGAAAACACATTTTGGATAGGATGGGAAAAATGACATCTGCACTGTTCATAAGTAGGTGTGGGAAAATGGTAATGTTGAAAATCTGGAGTGAAAATATAATTTGCAAAGTTACGAGCGTGCGTGCAAACTGCACAATGCATGCTCGTAACGCAGTCATTTTATGGAGTATCATTACCAAATTTTCAATATAGGCATTTTAGGACCACTACTCATGAACAGTGTCACTGTCATTTTCTTAATCTGTCCCAAACACTGATTTCCCACAGTGACCGCACTTATTCTGTGCCGGAAGTGCGAAACCACATTTCCGCCAGGATGTGAACAATGACAGCCTGTACTGTTCACAAGGAGGTGTGAAAAAATGCCAGTGTTGAAAATCTCACATGAAAACATTGCAAATTCACGAAGTTATGAGCATGCGTAGCAACTGCGCATGCTTGTAAAACAGTAATTTTTTGGATTTTTTCCACCAAATTTGCAACACAGGCTTTTTGAGAGCCCACCTCATGAACACTGGCACTGTCGTTTTGATAATTGGCCCCGAAAGGTGATTCCATGCAGTGACCACGAAATCACCTTTCAGGGCCAATTAATGCCCTGACAGTTCAAGAATTCATGAGGAGGGGTCTCAAAACCCCCATGTTGAAAATTGGGTGCCAAAATTCCAAATAATGACTGAGATATGCATTAAAGTTGGAAAAAAAACATTTATTCCATTATACAGCTTACCGGCATTTCCTCAGTTTGCGGTCGGCTTTGAAGAGTGCAGATGTGTTCCCAGTCCACCGAAGATCATTGCACCGAGCTCTGGAGGTAAGAATAGGGTGAGGGGGGTGTGGAGAGGCAGGGTATGCAGTGGGTGAGTGCGGGTTGTGGGAGGGGGCAGGGAGACCGCCGAGGGACAGTTTCCTTTTTTACAGGGTTAAAAAAAAATAAACATCGTGGGACAGTTTTTTATTTCACAGGGGCATGTGGCACGCTGGGGTGGGCTCCCAGCATGCCAACGGAGTCTTTGCTTTTTTGGGGGGGTCTGCTGTAGCCAACAGGGGATTGGGCACCCCGTGGGCAGAGAATATATGTGGGGTAGGGGGTTTACACAATGCCGACGGGGAGTGGGCTCCCCCATCGGCAACAGAAACATGTGGGCAGTGAAGCCGATGGAGATTGGGGCCCCGTCAGCAAGTAAACACGGGGGGGGGGTAATATTGTTTTTGAACATGGCAGCAAACCGCCACCTTGTTCACAAACAATATCACTCTGTAAAGATCCCGCCCTGCAATGACGGGTCGTTCCCTCATTGCAGCGGATGACCTACGCTGCAATGACAAGGCGGCCCCTGATTGCAGTGGCTAAATTGTCACAAATGGGTGGCAAGGTTCCAAACTAGTGTCAGCAGCAGCATGCCACGGCATTGGGGAAATCAGGACAAGCCTTTGCAGGCTGTGGGGGCATTGGCCACAACAGTGCTGTGCATTGACAGCCTGCTTCTGAGAAAGATGTCCCAATATGTTTCTTGCGCTGTGCGTAATCAACATAAGACAATCAAAATGATAGCATTTTAATTATATACAGCACCAACATAAGTTCCTGCATTGATCAGCATGCACCCTTCTCTGGGGTGTGTAGTTAGCATAATCCATTCTTCTCCATTTTGGGGTGGGGGGGTTGGCGCTCTAAGCAACCTTTGTATAACACTGTCAACTGTTTTCAGGGAAATGCCAGCACTGTCTCTGAGTCCTTTAAGTGTGACAAAACTCTTAACCAAACCTTACAAAGTCACTGAATTTGGACCTGCATTATGTGGATTTGTAGTAGTGATTTGGCGACATGAACAATGCTACTTGTAGCCAACTACAGAACCGATTAGCAAAATGCCATTTTGATATTGGCAACTTAAAGACTTTTGTGAGGCAGTTAACACGGAGGACAAGGCTGCACTGTCCTTGACAGATGGGTTGCATAACCAAACAATACAGTGGAAAAGAAATTCCTCTGTATGGCAGTTTTGTGCCAGACTTGTCCTAAGACATTTGCATTATGAGCTTCAGAAGGAGAGAGCAGAAAAATATAACTCCTTCTAAATTTACTTTGTTTCATGCCTAAAAAAAATCATATCAGAAAGCCTTCTCAATTAAATAGCTCAGTCTTATCTAGAGATGTCTACGTATACATTGCACTAAAACTGCTAGAGAATGGAAAGTTGAGGCAGCTCTATGCCAATGTAAATCATCTCAGTCTGCACAGATGATCCATCACTTGACAGCCTTTTCAGGCCACAGCAGGGCACCATGCTTTGATGTGTCAGTAAAATGATAAAGTTTGATCAAAATCACTCCCATGTGAGATCAGTGCATGCTGACTCTCCATGCGGGGGTGGCGGGAAGGGCAGCTTTACTCAGATGTGTGCATTCTCAGTTAAATATTTATTAGATTGTTTGAATGAGGAAAAATTGGTGCAGAGTTACTTGGCTATGTAAAGAAAGAAAAAAAGAACAGTTACAAAAATAATTTACCGTAACAGTAAGAAACATAGAAACATAGACTTTGACAGCAGATAAGGACCGCTTGGCCCACCTAGTCTGCCAATTTCCCTACCTAGAGGATAAGCTGCAGATCCTATTTAACCAACATCCTATTTCTTCCTACCCCCCACAAAAATTGCCTTATGTCTGTCCCATGGATTCTTGAATTCTCCCACAGTTTTAGACCCCACAACCTCCTCAGGAAGACTGTTCCATGCGTCCACCACCCTCTCTGTGAAAAAATACTTCCTCACATTGCCCCTGAGCCGTCCCCCATCTTCAAATTGTGTCCCCTTGTTCTTGCACATCTCTTTTTATGAAAGATGCTACCCTCTTGGAGTTTGTTGATTCCACTGAGGTACTTAAATGTTTCTCTCATGCCCCCCCTCTCCCTTCTTTCCTCAAGGGTATACATATTAAGCTTCTTTAGCCTCTCCTCGTATGGCTTCTCTTGCAGACCCTGCACCATTTTAGTTGCCCTTCTCTGAACTGCCTCCATCCTGTCTATGTCCTTGCAGAGATGGGATCTCCAGAACTGGACACAGTACTCCAGATGGGGTCTCACCAACTGTATGTACAGGTGGATAACAACTTCCTGTGTTCTGCTGGTGATGCCGCTCCCTATACATCCCAGTATCCCCCCAGCCCTCCCTACCACCTTCTCACATTGAAGAACAGTAGATATTCAAATCTCCTCCATTATGCCATACTTTTGAAAATAAAAGCCATAAGCATCAGGACCACTCAGATGGCAGGATTGTTCAAAAGCCTTAGCTCACTACAAGCCCCAGTGCACTGACAATATGGCGCATGGGGCTTGCGGCGATCTAATGGGATTTTCCATCATGTGCGCAACTGCCACAAGTTAGACCAACTTTTTTAGATCTAACTTGCAGCAATCCCAGGGACCATTTTAGCAGAGCTTGTACTAGATATTTGGTGCAGGCTGCCATAATTCGAAGAAATGGTTGCAACTGCACCACAGATTGTAAAATTGGATGCAGTTGTGGTGAAGGGTTTGGTACACGACCAGAACCTAAGGTCTGTGGTGCTGGGCTGGCCACAAGCCTTGTGCCATGTTTTCAAAATTCTGCCAAGAAACTTTTTTCTAGCAAGGGGGGGTTGCTCACAAATGATGTGAAGAGTTGATGCATAAATAACAGGGGTGACCCCATCACTCCTCGGTTCCCTGCCAGAAATTAGTCTTGGAGGGCCTCTAACCATGAGAAACCAGGGGCCAGACATTCAAAACTCAGCCACAGGGCAAAATTAGCACTGCCCGGCAAAGTTAGCCTGGACCCATTTACACACTATATTTAAAGGAATAGCCCAGGGCTAAATCAGTTGAATATAGTGTGCAAAGGAAGCCATGCAAACAGGGCTGAGAGTGCAGTGCAAAAATAGCCCGGCGAATAAGACAGTTCTGAATATAGCCACCAGGAAGTGCTAACTGCAACAGCAGCCCAGTGCACATAGAGGTGGAGTAAGGCAGAGATGCAGTAGGTGGCCAATGAGGGTGATAGCAATGAAGTGGTGCACAACAATTGCAAACAACATTGCAAGCCAAACACAGCAGAACTGTGCTATGGTTTTAACAGGTTAGCCCGGGGCAAACTCGTTAGCACAAGCACTAACACGTTTGCCCCGGGCTAACACATTAGACCGGTGCTAAATTTTGCTATATTCAAAACCCCTATGCAAATGAGTTGACTTAGGCAATCCATATGCAAACAGCCACATTAGCATCTCATTATAGCTTGCTTTGCATGCATTACCATGCAGTTTGCCTGGCACTAGTTCATGGTGCACACAGCTCCACCTGTATGTCAGACTGGAACTACAGGTCAGTAGTCATAGGCTGGGTTGTGCACACAGCTCCACCTATATGTCAGACCTGAGCAACATGTCCGTAGCTGCAGGCCACATTTGCACACAACAACAGAGTGTCCCTTACCTATGTATAAGTGTTTTATCATATTAACTGCCCATAACAGCAACAAAGGGCTGTGCACAGATTTTGATGTGGGATCATGATGTTATGCAATGCCTTACTAAGCTATGACCTGGGCAGGAAGGGTGGATGTGCAGCAATGGATGTGATAGCAGGAACAGTATGCTCTGACACCACTGTATGCCTCCAGAAACCTCAATGATACCACTAGGTGCACATAAAAGGCATTAAATGTATGTGTGTGTATTGCTTACAGTCACACATATGGGGTGAAGGCAGGCCAAGTAGGGGTGCCCCATGATGTCATTAATCCTGCTGGGGGCCCACAAAACCCTGAAGCAGGGCCTGCCCCCCCCAGCCCTGATCCCCAACACAGTCTCTGTTTCATTAACTGAAGTATACTTTATTAATTTTCTTCAAGTATAACGCCAAAAGGAGCTACATTCTTGTGACAATGACATTTACATAGGGTAATGTTTGTTTTGAAACATCAGAAACAACCCCCCACAAAATTCGACAATGAAACAGTCTAACATATCAGAAGGACAAAAAGAAAGGGTGATAATAGCAAAGAACAGTGGATGACAACATAATAAATAACTTAGGCCCAGTGGCGCTGAGGGCTGAGGCGCTGGACACCTTACCTTGCGCTACACTGGTGACTCGGGTTTTGGAGTGACCTTGGGTCATCGAGGTGACAGCACGTGGAGGGGGACGAGCAGGACTGAGCAAGCTGGCAGGCTGCTCTCCTGTCCCAGGGGTGGTGGAGGTGAGTTGTCCACCCCCCCCCGTAGTTCCGCTTTCACTGGGTGGAGGTCTGGTGGGCAGCGTAGGCAGGAGGGGGCGGCACTGTTATGGGGGGCAGAAGGGGCTGAGCTGGCACCATGGTGTGAGTGCATTCCTCCACATGCATGCACAGCCATGTGCTGGGGCCCCGGGTGGGGAAGCAGGAGAAAAACCTATAAAATACCATAAAAATCTATATTAAAAATAAATAACTTATAAATACCATAAATAAAGACCTTAATTAATAAGGTTGAACATCCATTGTTCAAAAGGTACCACCTCTTGGAGTAAAGGAAAATGTGTGGGGATGTCTTGTAGAGAAACCCAGACATGTTCTACATACAGATACCGTTGCCCTGGCAGTCTAGTGGCCCTTCCCCAGCCCCGATCACCAATCCCCGACACAAGTTGTAAATACATAGACATAGTCCCTGGTGGTCTAGTGTCCCTCCCCAATCCCAGACATATTACTGAAAGACAAAAAAAGTTCCCTGGCAGTCTAGTGGCACACCCTGGTCCATCGATCCCCGATACACATCCAAAATACAAAGCAATTACTCTGGTAGTCTAGTGGCCCTCCCTGATCCTTGGTCCCTGACACAATTGTCAAATACAAATACAATTTTTCTGATAGTCTACTGGCCACCCCCTAGATCTGATCCCCGACACGTCCTTATTGAGAAACCCAATGTCCCAATAGCCTAGTGCCCCCCTGCCCCAATCTCCTATATTAAATCTTGAATATTCCTTGGTGGTCCAGTGGACCACACCTGCCCCAATCCCCCGTATGCTGAAAACCCCAACTACTTGGTGGTCAAGTGGATCCCATCCCCCCCCCCCACAGTGCTTACTACCCTGCTCCTCTCCATACCTTAGCTGAGAAGGCGACTGGCTCAGCCCACTGCTCACCTCCATGGCAAGCTACTGACTGAGCTCTGAATGAGCGCACTGTAATCGGCAGCTGGCCGTGGAGGTGAGCGGCATACTCAGCTAATCGCCTGCTCTGCTAAGGTATGGGGGAGCAGGGTGGTAGGCCCTGTGGGGGGATGGGGGGGTCCACTTGCCCACCAGTTAGTTGGGGTTTGCAACATACGGGGGATCGGGGCAGGTGTGGTCCACTGGACCACCAGGGAGTATTTAATATTTAATATGGGAGATCAGGGTGGGAGGGGGGCACTAGGCTACCGTGACATTGGGTTTCTCAATAAGGACATGTGTCAGGGATCGGGGTGGGGGGTGGGGCCACTAGACTACCAGGGAAACTGTATTTGTAGTTTTGGTAATTGTGTCAGGGATCGAGGATCGGGAATTGGGGAGGGCACTAGACTACCAGAGTAATTGCTTTGTATTTCAGATGTGTGTTGGGGATCAGGGTGTGCCACTAGACTGCCAGGGAACTTTCTTTGTATTTCAGTAATGTGATGGGGATCTGGGATTAGGGAGGGCCACTAGACCACCAGGGAATATGTCTATGTATTTATAACTTGTGTTAGGGATCAGTGATCAGGGCTGGTGGAGGGCCACTAGACTACCAGGGAATACAGGCTGTCTTTGTATTTAGAAAATGTGTTGGGGATCGGGGAGGGTCACCTGACCATGTTTGCCCGATGTTACCACATGTTTTTCATAGAAACATAGAAGTTGATGGCAGATAAGGACCGCAAGACCCATCCAGTATTTAGCACTGCATTACAGGTCACGCTAATGACTGTAGCGCGGTGCTATTTTTTGTTTTGAATATCCCGGTGCACCGGTATTCATATCCCCACCCTTCTGTCTGTCCCCTGCATACATTTTTTTTGGTGCTGGTGCTATTTTCACTTTTGAATATTGCTGCAGGGCACAAATGCGGCGCAATTTCAGTGCTAACGGTTTGCGCCCAGCACAGTGCTTTGAATATATGGCCCCAGATGAGTAAACCAGTACCAACAGTAGTGTAGTGCTAAATTTAGAAGTGAGGAGTCTCTGACCATAAACTGCATCCCCAACCAATAGGCTGGGGGGGTCTGGGGGCCTCCTAGTCCTCACAAGCTATCAGGTATGTGAATTTTGAGGGTCATTTTGACACTATTTGATTGCTTTTAAGGCCTTCTTTGACTTGTTACAAGCAACCAATATCACTATCAAAATAACTACTTTTTATTTTCTTTAAAAATAAATTTTCAAAAGTAATAAGTAAAACAACTTTTTGATAAATATCAAGGAGCCGAAACCACATACATCTCTAATCCAGAAAATTCAGCCATGCAATGTTCACATTGTCAGTTTTATTGAGCATAAGATTGACACACGTTGTTAAAAAAATACAAGATAAGGGACCAAGCCATTTTGGAGATAAGATTGACTGTCACAATTTATAAATTTTTTGACTGTCATTGTGTCTCTTGTCATAAGTAAAACTGAGGCTGCTAGCTAGCAGGTGTCAGTGTGGCTCAGTTAGAAGCACAACTCTGCCTCTAGGCCAGATTGTTATGGGTTCTAATCCCACACTGGGATTGGTCTCTTACCATAAATGCTGTGGAGTGAGATAATGAGAGGATGAGGGTATAACAAAGTGGCCCAACAGAGAGATATAACAGATAGTTACTCACAGTTTGGTTTTCCACTTTAGCTCCAGTTGTGTCTCCTACCTTCTCTCTGGTGTAATGCCACCTCCACCTCCCCACCCCCAAATACTGCAGAGTGCCTCCCACAATGTAGCAAACCACCAGTAGCCGGAGGGAGAGGCAGAAGGACAGATTGATTTTTAATTTAGTATAGCACCCATCCTGAGCTTGTTCCAAAGACTGAAACCTTCCATATTTTCTATCTTGAGGGAGTCACCTGGCCCCCTATCAATTAAATACCTCCCCCTCCAGAGCTAAACTTGCACCTAGGACATCCACTACCTTTTTACTACCAACAAGAAAAGTGGTTTACTCAAGCTAATTAAACTCTGGCCAGAAAATAGACTACACATAATTTCCCGATAATTAGGTTTGTCTGATGAGGGAATCTGGAAAGAAGAGCATGTACTCCCCAAGCTGGACCATAGGCCCTTCGCTCCAAATCCTCCCCCCAAGCCACACAAACAGGCCCTTTGCTCCAAATGCCACCCCCCCTCCAAGCCAGACCAAGAAGCCCATCACTCCACACCCCCCCAAGCAAATCACACTAGCAGGCTGCGCAATCCCAAGTCTGCTCTTCTGACTGTTGAATTAAAGGGCCGGGGGGTGGAGGCTGGACAAACCAGTTCCAAAATACAAACTGAGACGAGGATGAATCTGAAAAATAGGACGCAAACAAAAAAATTAGAAAAAAAAAGTGTTGCACCACAAATTATTAAAAGCACATGTTTCAGACAATACTGGACAACTTGTCACTTTTTAAACAATCTTAATGAGTTAGATTCAGACCAAGATGGTCTAGCTTTTGAAGTTAAAAGCTAGAAGTGGAGAGTTTGGAGCAATGAGTCTGCTGGTCAGGCTTGGGCATTCCCAAAGCGAGACCAGCAGGTCTTTTGCTCCAGTCCCCCCTCCCCTCCATCACCACAAGAAGCAGTACCTTTAGTCTGAACCAGAGTGGGACAAATACGTTTGTGAGCTGGTGGTCAGCTTGGCCCCTAGCTTTTAAAAACTGGTAGCCAAATCAATCTTTTTTAATGTGCATGATTTTTAAAGATTCAAAAATCACTTCCATGGTCACATAGCCAGTTTGCTGGTAACCTTTGAAATCTGGTAGCCAAACCAATTTTTTGTAATGGTCATTGGCTACCTGATTTGTCCCACACTGTCTGGATCTCACACTGCAGCATACCTTTCAATCTAAAGCACTTCCAAGACCATGGACCCCTACCCCCAAAAAGCTCCATTTTGAGCTGAACTATTAATTTCCACCCCCATGACCACATAAGATCCACATACATTTTAACCCCCCAACATAATTTTGAATCTCCATCCCCACCCCCACACACAAGTGCTATCTCAACCCCCTCCCCCAGCTTTTGAAGTGAAGGACCATGGTTGATGTGAGGTTTGGAGTGAAGGGCCTGCTGCTTTGTCTTGGCTGCTTCTCAATCCAGACCAACAGATCCTTCACTCCAAAATAACCCCCAAAGTCACACCAGTAGTCTTTTCACTCCCAGTACCCCCCTCAGCCACACCAGTAGGCCCTTCACTCCACCCCTGAACCAACCAGGAGGTCCATCATTGCAATTCCCCACTCCCTAGCCACACTCACAGGCCGGAACCCAAAACCACACCATCAAGCCTTAAGCTCCAAGTCCCCCCTCCGCAGACACACACACACACAGCACCAGTAGGCATCATTACATCCATAACGCCACCTCACAATACAAACCCCTAGCCACACCAGGAAGCTCTTCACTCCAAATTCCCCTTCCTAAGAAAAGGAGGCACATTGCTCCACTTCCCCCACAAGCCACACCAACAGGCCAGATTCCCAAGCCAGACCAGCTCCACTAGCAACAAGTCTGGCTTCACCTCCAAGCCCCTCCCAGCACACAACACCAACAGGCACCATTACTTCCACAACACCCCTCACAACACAAACCCCCAGCCACACCAGTATGCCCTTCACTTCAAACCCTCCCCACCAGACAGACCAGGAAACCCATCGCTCCACTTCCTCCACAAGCTACACCAACCGGCCAGATTCCCAAGCCAGACCAGCTCCTCCAGCTTCAAGCCTCCCCCCCCCACAGTAGGTCCTTCAAGCCACCTTCCCACCAACTGACAAGGAGGTCCAATGATCCCATCCTCTCCAAGCAGGGCTGGCTTTACAGTTTTGAGGGCCCCAGGGAACTGATGACTCTGGAGCCCTACATTTATGGAGAACCATGATATGCTCTAATACACACACAGTTATCAGTATTGGCTTGGTAACACCTAACAAAGTTAGATTAAGGAAAGGCATCTTAGAAAATGTAGTTTATATAAAACATTGCACATTACTGAGAACAGAATATTGCACATTATTATTTTACAGATGGGTGGCAAGAAAGGTACACCAAGCCAAGGTTTGTTTCTCAACAGTGTAATGCCCCATAATCGTGCACTACAGTGTCAGTACTGGGTAGTAGCCTAACATCCTGGTGCAGGACTAGAACCCATGACCTTCCTATCTTCTAGCCCTAGGGACAAGCATACCAACAGAACCACTAACATGGTACTTTCTTTGTTGAATCAAGATTCAGTAGTGAAGCAAGGCCTTGATGGGTTTTTATAGCCCTTTTTCAAACTAGGATAGTCATTCAAACCTACTCCCCAAACTCCAGCCCCCCCCCCCCCCATCCAGACATGTCAGGTAGGGAACTATGAAGAGCAAGCTCTTTAAAACTGAAAGGGCTTATATTTTTCAATCCCATGTTACTGCATGTACCCCAAAATACAGTTTCTGTATGAATGTTTTTCTATAAAACAGTGTTCTGTTTGTTTTTTAACATACATAAGACAATAACAAATTCCACACTAAAGAAACAATTAGGCATACTGACTGCTAATTGGGTGTCAGTCCTACAAAATATCACCAAACTCTGCAACTGCAGTTATCCAACAGCCACAATGCTTTTTATAAATATTTTTACAATATAAAAAATCACACTAACATGTCCATGGTGAAAACAAGTGATAGAATTCATGCTGTTACTATACAGTACCTCACATTCTTTGCTGCCTGTGGTGGAATTTTCATTTCCACTTTAGTACTGCGTTGGGGTTAAAGAAAAACTATGCAAGAGGATAATAGCTGGGCCTGTCCTCTGTAGACTCCTGTTCCTGACCCTGACTAGCATGTTTAACTCATGAATTAATTTTGTGGCATACTTTACCAGATTTCATGAATCCAGGCTCAACACCAGTTAGCACTCAGGACAGGCTAAGGCAAGGATAATATATTTTGCAGGTCTTCCTTGGGTCTGCAGAATTCTGCAGTCTGCCCTCAATACTGTGTGATTGCATATCTAAAGGGGGCCCCATGATTGCTTCATAACTCTCTCTCTCTCTCTCTGTTACTGTTGACAGCTCATGACAAGACTGGGTGGGGTAGGGGGAAAGCAACCATGCCTGAAAATGAGACATCACATCACATACTTCAGTGAGACAGCAAGGGTGGAGAGTGGGGATATAGTTAATTGCTTTTCTTTGCCACCCTACCTACCCCATACTCTCTTTCATGTCTTCCCCTCTAGTCCCTCTCCCTAACTCTTCTCCCCTCCTCCCTGTCCCTCCTGAGCATTTTAATTCCCTGTTTTATTCCCTCCTTCTGCCTGCTCCTCCTCACTCCCCATACCCAACCTACTACCTATTCCTCTTTCACTACTTCTCACCTCTTGACAACGCTATCTCCTGGCTGCGTTCTTCTCCTCACCTCTTTACCTAGTGGACATCTACTGATATAAATCTGTTTATTTTTTTAGCTAGTAAATCCTTGCACTTTGCAAATGAAATGTTTGTATTTTCTGTATCCTATGCTACTGTACTTCTGCATGTATATGAATGCACCTGTGATTGTACTTTGTCTGTCTTTTCTGATGTGGAACTTTTGTAAATGAGCTCCAAGCTCAAAGGCTGTAATTCCAAGACAAAAAATACATTAATTAATTTATGTTAAGTAAGTTAACTCTTTGTACCCTGTGCTGCCCTTTTGTATCAGATTAAGCAATGGATGGTTCAGATTTCAAGGGCAGCTATTAGATTTAATGGGTTAAGTAACAAATGGTTCAGAGGTGATGGACTGCAGACTTGGCAAACAGCAGAGAACAAAAACAGATCTGTGTTTTGATTTCCAGCCACTGAGCAGAACAACTTGGTACAACAGTTTGTTATCAAAAGTGTAGGAGCGATGCCCTTTCTTAAAATTTAATAAGGGGTCACTGCTCCCTCCTGACCCCACAGGAATACACCCCTGAATACCAAGCATACAAGGAGAGGCATGGGATTGGGAAATATGATGCGTGGAGTAAAGCTTGAGGCACAGCATCTAATATAACCCCTCAGGATATAGAGCAGGAGAAGGAGGGAGGATATATAGAAACATAGACAATGACAGCAGAAAAATATCAATGGTCCATCCAGTCTTCCTGAGTCCCCTATTTAGCCCTGGTGCTTACTGTCTCTCCAGGGTCCTAGCCCTCCCCATCTATCATCCGATTTCCTTCTCAGTGTCTGCTGCCCTGAGCCCCCACTATACCTTTCATTCTGTTACAACTGTTCTTGACACCACCAACAGTTTTAGCACCCACCACTTCAGTTAGAAGAATGTTCCATGGCTCCACTACCCATTCTATAAAATAAGACTTCCTCATGTCCCTCCTGAACTTCCCTCTTGTCAGTTCCCACTCATGTCCATATGACTGTGGACTAGTATTCAAGCTGAATTGTTCCTCACAGTTCACTTTGTCAATTCTTTTCAGGAATTTGAAAGTCTCTGTCATATCTGCTCTCTCCCTTCTGGTCTCCAGCGACCTTGAGGCACTCCTCATAGGACCTGCCCTGTTAGCACAGAGTCCTTTTTGTTGCCCTGTCAGTCTATCCCTAATCTTATTGAGGTGAGGGCTCCAGAACAGGGCACAGTACTCCAGGTTTGGCCTCACCAAGGATCTATATAGGGGAAGTACGGCCTCTTCTCTTCTGCTATCAGTACCCCTCCCAATACATCCCAGCATCTTAATCGTTTTGCTATATGCCTTATTGCACTGACTTGATTGTTTGAGGGAGTCACTGATGAAAACTCCAAGGTCCCATTCCTCAGCCATAGAGTTAAGTCTCACCCCACCCATCTAGTACTCTGTCCTGGGGCTCTTATTCCCTAGGTGCATTACGTTGCACTTTTTGGCAATGAATTTTATTTGCCAAACCTTAGACCACCCCGTTTAGCTTTTGTAAGGCACTCTGATTTCATTGATTCCCTTGTTGCTATCCACCATCACACAGAGCTTAGTATCATCTGGCAAGAGACACAACCCAACCCAAATTCCCTCACCAATGCTGCTGATGAACATATTGCACAGGACTGGACCCAGGACAGATCAATGTGGTACTCTGCTTCTGAGCTCCCTATCTTCTGATTTGGCCCCACCAACTACAATTCTCTGCTGCCTTTCCTGTAGCCAGTTACCTACCTAGTTTAGTATGACCTGAGCTGCACCCCGGTCCCCCATCTTCTTCATGTACATACAGCACGGCCTAATGAAGGAGATTCTCTCGAAGTTCTACTGTTATGGTAAGTTCTGTTCATAACTGTTCTGTCTTCATCGAGATTATATCCTTCCCTTCCATTAGGCCACATCTTTGGAATGATTCCCAAGCAGTACAAAGGCAACACGGAGCATGGCACAGTCTGATATGTGATCAGGATAGGAGGCTTTTCAATTTTATGAGAGACAAAGAGCAGACTGTAATGTTTAGTGTGAACAATGCTCCATGTAGCTGCAGCACATATGTAGCAGAAGGGTTATTTTTGAAATAAGCAACAGAAGTGGCCATACCCCTTGTGGATAGATCACAAACATCACCAGAAGTTCCTCACCATACTGCCTATGACAGAGTGTAATAGAATGTGCCAGCCATTTGGAAAGCATTGTTTAGATGTAGGAGTACCCTCTTTCCCAGGGGCGAATGAAACAAAAAGCTGAAAGGACTTTCTGCAGTCCTTAGTGTGAAAAATATAGTATCTCAGTATTCTATGTGCATCTAAAGTATGTAGCAGTGCTTCACCCTGGTTGGCATGCTCGGAGGAAGGTGTATCATATGGTTCAGTGTAAATTCTGATACCACCGTTGGTAGAAGCTTAGGGTTCAATGTCATAATAGCAATCGCAAAACAGTGATCGCTATTATAGTAAGTGTATATCACCAAAAAGCAAATTGGCAATATACACTTGCTGGCTACCCAACATCCGGAACAACAAAAATGTTTTAGCCCCGAACCCAGTACCTGCTGAGCCAGGGCTAGCCACCCACACCACCACACCATACGGCTAGCTCAGTGGCAGCAGGCACACCAGTCCCCTAAAACTCCTTCTCTGTCCCTCCCCTTCCCCTCACTATCCCCCCTTCCAGTGTCCCTTCCCTATGCTCACTTTCACGTAGCATCGCTACCCTTGCAGGGTAGCCCAGAATGATGGCACTGAAAAGGAGTCACTATTTTTGTAGTCGCTCATTTTCCGTTGCTGTCATCACTGGATACCAAAACTTAGGATGTGTATACAAAGAGACTCTGTCCTTGTGAAAAATCAAATAAGAAGGCTCACACATCAGAGCCTGAAGCTCAGAAATCCTTCAAGCATAGGTCATAGAAACTAAAAAATAACATTTTCCATGAAAAGAAACATAAGCAACAGCTTATGGCAGGCTCAAAAGGAGCCAGCATCAATTTCTCAAGAATGAAATTCAGTTCCCAAGGTGGAACTGGATTACAGACAACAGGTTTCATATAAGAATACCTTGAAGAAACATAGGAGGTTTTATATAAAAATACCTCTCAGAAACATACAGGACATCTATAAGTGGTCAATTGTATGACCATCAATAGAAGCATGGAAAGCTGATAGTGTGAACAAATGCACTTTAATAAATGAAAACTGCAGGACAGAGTCAGACAGGGAAAGCAGGTATTTCAACAAAGAATTCACAGGACATGTAAAAAGGTCCATATTCTGGAAAGCAGACCACACAGTGAAGTGCTTCCATATGTCTGGTACAAGTCTGCCTAGCAACAAATAGGACATCAGAAACTTTCAGAGATACCCCAAAATGGGCAGTGGCCATGTTTTGTTTTTTTCTTATTCATTTTCTCCCCCTGGGCAAGCAGTCAGCCTACCTTTTACATCTTGGCACCCTCCTTGGTTTCCAGCCGCCATCCCACAGACCTTCCTCGGCTCCTATTCGGGTCCTGCAGCTTCATCCCCGTGGCTTACCCACCACGGTGGGGAGGTGGCAAGCCCCCCCTCTTGCTCGTCCACCAGGACTGGATCCAATGTTGCTGTACTCCCCTCGGAGTCGAAGCTTCCCCATAGAAAGGCCATCATGCCGTGCTGTGACTAGTGCCCAATTTTCCCTATTCAGATTACCCCAGACATGTGTGGCATGCAATGATGCCAAGGGACAGGAGCACACGTGCTTCCACATGCACTCCTTCCCGGCGTCTGCCCCAGCATGTTGCCCTGTACTGTCTGGAGCACTGTGTCACCCCCAGCCTCTGCAAGGGGCCGCCAGAGCTCCAATGGCTGCACACCCCTCTTCCCGGAGAAGGAGAGCAGTCCTATGCACGCTCAATCCCTCTTCTCCCCTGCCAACCCCCAATGATCCAGGTCCACTCCCCAACCCGGGTCGCTGGCATGGCTTGAGGTGTGGCGTCCAGTACCTCAACCCTCAGCGCCACCAGGCCGGCCGACAGTGGCCATGTTTTCTGCAGCCACACATGTAGATGCAGGGACTTCAGGTCTGGATGGACCAGGGATCCCTTGCCCTGTGACAACAGTCCCTGACACAGAGATATAGGGACAGGAGGCTACACCAACAGACTGAAGAAGTGAAAACCAAATCTGGTGAGGCAAGAACAGAGCAATGAGGATGAAAATGGCACTCACACCCACAGCTTGAGCAGAACCCTCTGCATTAGAGGAACTGGGGTTAATGCATATAGGCATTTCACTTTCTGAGAGAGGGATAATGCATCTCACCAAAAAACTCCAGGCCCTGGAGCAAGCGAGCAGAAATGCAAAGATTTTTCTCCATGGAAATCAGCAGTTCCCATTCATGCACCATTGACTGGAACCTGTTTAGTCTGTCTGCTAAAGCATTTTGTAGACCTGGGAGAAACAGCTGACAGCTGGAGGTCATGAGACAGAGCCCAGAACCATACTCTTATTGTTTCCCTGCACAGGGGATAAGAGTGAGTGCCTCCTTGTTTGTCGATGTAATGCATCACACTGACTTTGTCTGTCTGGAGTAACAGAGGACTAGGGCAAAGATGATTCTGAAAAACCTGGAGTCTGTACAAGACAGGCCACATTTCCAGGACTTTAATATGCAGCTCACTCTCCACCTTGGTTCATGACCCCTGTGTCTGGTAAGGACCAAGACGAGCACAGCAACTTGAGTCATCTGTGGTGAGAATCTGTACAGAAGCTGTTAGAAAGAATGGAACATCCTTCAGTGGACTGTCATGATCCATTCACCATAACAGTGCTCTGCAAAGAGGAGTCTTGATGAAAACCATTTGCTCTAGCTCATCGATCAACTGATCACACTGGATCCTGAGTGTCCACCAAGGTATCCTTATATGAAGATGTGCCAGTGATACAGTTATTATGGTGGCAGCCATGAGGCCCAGGAGATGTAACATTTCTCATGCAGAAACATAGTGGCTCCTGTTTGCCAAAGTGTGCTTGAGCAATCAGAGTGTCTGCTCTGTCCTGTGCCAGGAAAGCATATCCCTTCTCTTTGTACAGAACCTCCCCTAGGTACTGTAATCTCTGGCACAAAGTCAACACAGATTTTAGCACATTTACTGTGAATCAAACATTACTGAACAGCTGAAATGTCTGAGATAGGATGTGAAGCAAAGCCTCTCTGGAGCTGGCTTTTGGGAACCAGTCATCCAGATATGGGAAAACATACAGTCCGTCCCTCCAAAGAGCCATTGTAACTACTGCCAAACATGTTGTAAAGATGCATGGTGCAGCACACAAGCCAATAGGCAATACCTTGAACAGATAGTGTTCCCCTTACAGCATTAAGTGGAGGTACTGTCTATGGGATTTCATGATCTTTATATGAAGGTATATGCATCCTTCATGTCCAAAGAACACAGCCAGTCCACCATTTGCAGCAGGGGAATCAGACTCTGTAGGGATACCATTTAAAACATTTTGTATTGAATATATAGGTTGAACACCCTGAGATCTAACAAGGGACACAGATCCCCTGTCCATTTTAGGACAAGAAAGTATCTGGAATGGAACCCTTTGTTTCCCTTCTGACAAGGAACCAGCTCTATGGCATATTTTTGAAACAAAGTCTGAACTTCATCTTTTAGAAGGGACAAATGGCCCAGAGGGTCAGATCTCTGTACCACTTGATGGTTTCCTTGAATGACCTGGCTATCAGCCAGTCATCCAGATAGGGATATAACCTGATGCCCTTATGCCTCAGGAAAGCTACCACTACTGCTATGCACTTGATGAAGACCCTGACTGAGAACAAGAAACTGAAGGGCATGACCAGAAACTGGTAAATACCACTTCTGCACAGAACAGGAGGTATCATCAATGGTATGAATGGACTGGGATGTGGAAAAATGCATCCTGAAGGTCCAGGGAGCAGAACCACATTCCCTATTCATGAGATAGTATAATCTGGTTCAGAGCGACCATCCAGAACTTTCACTTCTGCATGTATTGGTTCAGATCCTTAAAATCCAGTGTGGGGCACCAACGCACGTCAATTTTCAGGACAAGGAAGTACCTGGACATGTACCCTTGACTTGCCAGGGTGACTAGGACATGGGCTGTGTTTTTTTCCAATTATTTAACCAGGTGAGACAGACTAAGCTGAAAGCTTGCTTACAGGTGCAACGTGGGAGCACAAGAAAGTTAAGTGACTTGCTCAGAGTCACACAGTATGCAAGTGGGGGCTGTGGGATTCAAACCCAGGTCTCTAGATTTGCAGTTCAGAGTCTTAAACCACTGTGCCATACTGCCACAAGGAGCTGAACACAGTCCTCTGAACAGTGTGTCCTGCAACACTATAGATTCCCAAAGAGTGTAACTTAGGAAAGGTTAGAGAGCCATGAAGTTCAGAGGCAACCCTCTGCCTACCACTTCTAACACCCACTTGTCTGCAATGGAATACTGTGGTTAGAAGTGGTGTAGCTGACCCCCAAGTGGGAGCCGAGCTAGGGTCTGGACAGGTGGGGGGATGACACCCCCAGCCAATTACTGTGCTGCTTTGCAGGGGGCACTGGCTGAAGTGACTGGGGGAGCACTACTGCCTCATCCCCCCCACCTCTTTTTGACTCCTGGCTTTCAAACTTGGGTTTCAAACACCAGTGCTGATATTGCCCCTGCTGGGGCTGCTGCCGAGGTTACTGCAGATGAAATGACCTATATTGGAAGGTGTGTATATGTGTGTGTCTGTGTATTTTTAGACCTCTAGGCTTTTTGGTACTTCTGGGATGATGCCATTGAGTGAAGGGTGGCACTGGGCTTCTCACTTCTTGTGAGATATCCTTCCTCCCCAGGGCCAAAGAGAACAGTGGCCACTGTGAAAGTGGAAAGCCACAACTAGGCACTGCAATGCGTTGAGATGGCCCTTGCCATGGCATGGACAAATGAGTCATGATTCAGGTGGAACTGGCAGCGTCAAGTCCACCAGAACTGAATCCTTTGGGTGCTTTTTTGTGGACACCAGTGGGGAGGAGACCTGAGAAGGGACCAACACCTCTACCACAGCCATGCTGATGGTAGGCACGATTACCCCAGGCAGCAGATCTGTGAAAGGAGCCCCTACCAGGACCTTTAGCAGGAGTGGTGTATAGGGACTTAACAGACTTCAGAGTCATTTTAGAAGTCTGAAGGTCACGCAGGGCTTCTTCAGCATCATAGCCAAACAGTTTTAACCCTTTAAAAGATGCATTCAAAACTGCCTGTTGCATATCAGTGGCATGACCAGCAACTCTCAGCCAAGAATATCTTCTCATGCAAGTGCCAGAAGCTGCAGCTCTGGTAGAGGCATCAGAGACATCATAAGCAGAGCACAACTCACACAAGTCTTAAATTTATAACAAACTGCCCTCATTGATATTCATATACATGTTTTAGCTAGCGGACTTAACTTTATGCCTGATTTTGCTGTAAGGATTTTTAATATTTTCATTGACACAAAAAAACATTTCTGAAAATTAAATCTTCAGAAATGTTTAACTAAAGATACCAATATGGGGCTTTCTCCTATTATGGATTTAACTTCTGACATTAACGAGGAACAAACCTTGTCAGTACTTATTGCCTTGTTAGAGGAAAATTATTTTTAAAATGAATTTGGGCAATTTTCTGTGGATGATTCTGATAATTGTTTACTGTCCGACATCTTAGCAAATGAAGGAACTGACTTACTGCCTGCCCACCCCACATTAATTGAGAGAAAAACAACCTTCAGGTCACCCTCCACATTCTGCCCCCCAATAGTTCTCATGCTTTAACAACTTATCAACAGTTGGTTATGAAAGATACAGGCCACCTTTTGAGATCAAAATGGCCCAACCATACTAGCAACTTATCAGATAAAGAAAAAGCAGCATTAGAAGTACTATCAAATACGCATCATATAGAAATTAAGCCAGCAGATAAAGGCGGCCTGGTGGTCATCCAAGATAAAGTGCAAAACAAAGCAGAAGGGAACAGCCAATTATCAGTTACAACAAAATACTGTAAGCTTGCTAGATAGATTCTACTATGGACTTCAAGAGCAAAATTCACCAGTTTTTGTACCAAGTGCGGGATGAAGGTGAGATCACAACATCTGAAAGAGACGTCATGCTTGTTGAGAATCCGGTTATATCAACAATATGCACTTTGCCAAAAATACACAAGGACATACATAATCCTCTTGGTCACCCTATTATTTCTGGACAGGGTTCTCTAACTGCCATTCTCTTACAATTTGTTGATCATTTTTTTTGCAACCATTAGTGACCCCATTACCAGGACACTTTAAAAATTCAACACATGTTTTGTCTCAACTAGAAAATTTAAACTGGGTAGAAAATGACAGGTGGTTGACTATTAACGTAAATTCCTTCTACACTTCAGTTAAACATGGACATGGTCTGGATGCAAAGTGTTGCCATCTAACAAATAATACATCTGCAACAAATCTTCCAAGGGACTTTATTCTCCAGGCTGTTGAACTGATTTTGACCACTAATTTCTTTGTATTTAACAATCAATTTTTCTTACAGGTCTGTGGGACTGCCATGGACATGACTGTAGCCTCCTACTATGCCAACCTGTTTTTGGGTTGGTGGGAAGGGGCCAGGGCCCTATCCCCTGAGTGTCCCTTTCAACCCCGGACTGTATAATGGGTTAGCATTATCAATATTTTGGTTCTTTTGCATGGTGACACTGTTTCAGTAACATCATTCATTAAATATCTTAACGATAGTGATCTCAATTTGTTTTTTACTGCTGAAATAAGAGAAAAATCCATTAATTTTCTTGATCTGAATATTTCAGTCACTTATGATCACTTAACTGAAACCAAAACTTTCAGAAAGCTCTCAGCAGGTAATATCCTGTTTTTGGCACAAAATGCCCATCCCCAGACACACTGCACAATGCATGCTGTATTGTCAGTTTGTCCATTTACGTTGTAGTTGTCGTAACCTTCAATTTTTTGAAACAGAGGCAACAAATCTCAAAACCAGCACAGCTTCTTCATCATAATAACCAAGCAGTCTGAACCCTTTAAGGGGCATTCAAAACTGCCTGTTGCATGTCAGTGGCAAAACCAGCATCTCTCAGCCAAGAATATCATCATATCTGGGAGAGGCACCAGAAACATCATAAGTTGAGTGCAACATGTGTTTATCAACCTCAGCCCAGCAGACAATGGATTAAGTAAGTCAGTCTTGGCAGAGCAATCAGGCAAAACCTAAGGAGAAGTACAAACAGCTTTCCACAGGCTGTTGTGATACCTGATCATATGGTTCTGATAGTTTGCAATCTGAAGGCCCAATGAGGCAGAAGAATATGTACACTTGTCCACAACATCCAGCCTCCTAGATTACTTGTCAGGAGGCACAGTTCTTATATGTCTAGGAGCCCTTGACCTATCATGAGTAGCCATGATGACCACAGAATCAGTTTGAGGCTGGTTGGCATTATAAGGCTTGTCAGATGGAGCAGGGTACTGCTCATCAGCCTTTCTAGGGACTGCAGGCAGTGAGTTTGGACCATACCATGCAGCAAAAGTAGCATCCTCTAATACAGGACAGATAGGTGGAATAATAATGGATAAGGAACAGAGCATCTCCAAATAAATCCATGCATTTCTCTTTAGTGTAATCTTCTTGTTCCACATTGTGACAGGGTAGAATAAGACCCTATCTCATTTTTCATGCAGAGAAAGTTAAAAGCAAGGATCTATTCTGTCCTCTCCTGTTTTGTCACTTGTCTATCTCTTGCCTGTTTGTGCAATCAAATTTTCCTTATGGCATCTAGGAATTGTCACTCTGATGGTCCCACAATTTCTTTTCTTTCTTACTTCATTGCTGTTCCTATTCTTTATTTCTTCTTTTGCTCTCTGTGGTAAGAAATATGTGTGAATGTTTATGTGAAACTGAGATTCCTTGGTTTGAAAATGTACTGTATAGAGCTGTACTGTTGAAATGATTACATGCCGCTATTTGGGTTTATCTAGAACACAGGGAGTTAACCCTGAGGTGCATTTTGACCTCAACAAGCTTGTTTGCAGAATTATCAGCAGGAAATCAGCCCTGGGAGAGGATGTCTTAATTAGTTTCCCATGTTTAGAAGACTAATTTACTCTTCAGGCTGCTCATAGGAAAGAAATTGACAAAGTCTTAATACATTTTGTAGAACATAGGTGGTGTAATTTGTAAGAACAGAATTTAATTTAACAATTGAGAATTTAACAGAATTTGCAGAAGTTAATTGTCAGGAAAAAGCATCTCCTAAAAAGACAGCAGTGTTTTGTTTAGAGATAGAGAGAGCTGGAGATCTTAAGGAGAACCTCAGATGAAAGACTTCTGTTTGTTTGAACTGCCTGTGTCAAGAGCTATCCCACACAATTTTATTTATTTTATTTTTCTTGATAATAATAAAATGCTACTTGCAAATTTTATAACCTCTCCTGGTTTGCACATGTTCCTGACCTATACCTCAACAACATACATTAAAGCCTATAGCAAACTGCATTTGCTGCATCATGGATTGGAAAGATGGGTCCTCAGGAGGAGACTTTTGGGTATAAACCACAGAGTCCTTGTGACATAATGAGAGGGTATAATTAGAGTGATGGAGATCATCTACAAATTGTTTCTCACCCTCATATTCCTCCTCTAAATCCACCTCTTAAGTAGCAGTATAGCCTAGAGGTTAGAGGAACAAGGTGTGAATGAGCTTGATACATCCAGCACACTAGACCCGAGTTTTATTCTCACAACCTCCACTTGCATACTGTGTGACTCTGAGCAAGTCACTTAACCACCCAGTGCTCCCAGGTCACCCCTGAAAACAGGCACTTGTGCCTAGTGGGCCTTACCCGGTAACCAAAGACTAAAATAAAGAAAAAATAAGTCTATGAGGTCAGGATTGTATTCCATTTCATGATTGTCATCTTGAGCAATGATGAGAGCCACAGGAGAGGCCAGTGACACTGGTGGTCGCTGAGAGGCAGGAATCTGTGGTGAGCAAACTGAATCCATTGACAGGGGCCAAGATCCAGAAGGCCTCATTGGCAGAATAACTGCCTGCATTGTCAATCCAGGCAGAATGCACTGATTGTTTCCGAGAAAGATGCTATTACAACCTGGAAGTCAACAATGCCCTGAAAAAGGGTCCGGACTACTTGCATCAATGGGCCTGTGCCTGATAAATATGGTGTCATATCATCTATGGTAGGCACAGCAGTGCATAAACCAGGCCCTGACCTTGGTGTCTCCACAACAGTTAGGGGGATTGTAGTCAATGCCACCAGAGTGGGTGCTGATGAGGACATACCTTTTCTCATTGGTGAGCAGGATCTCATCAGTGAAGCAGACTTATCTTTGTCCCTGTGTTTATACTTATGACCAGAAGAGGCAGATGCCCTAGATAATGACCTTTCCTTGTCCTGATCCTTACACTTTGACATCCGTTTCTTGGCTGCCAATGAGGAAGAAGCAGATTTTGAACCCTTTTTTTTCTTCATGGCTTTTAAGGCAAGGAAATTTTCTAGAGCTTTCTTATGGCATCACCTTGTAACCTGGTTAAAGGTCTGGTAAAGCTCAAAAATTCTCATGCTGTGAGACAGGCCCAAACAGTGCACACAAACCACGTGTGTGTTTTCCATGTAAATTTGGTATCCACGCTTACAATATTGAAATAAAATTCTTTCGACTTTGGCAGCATATAGAGATGATGATAGAAACCATATGAAGTAAAAAAAATGGCAGTGATCTGGTTGATGACGTTTCCTTCAGCAGGTCCAAAAAGGATGATTGATGGTGGGAGAAAGAACTGAGGAGTGATGGGCCACCCATGTTATATACACATCGAGGTTGCATGTCACTGTAGGTGGCCCCCGGCTAGCAAAATGTTTCCTAGAGCTTCTGGCACTGGCGGCTTAAAGTTAAAGGTGTGGCCTAATGGAGGAGATATCACTTATGAAGATTAAGGTTTGCAGCCAGATGATTTAAAACAATAATCTTAGGCAGGTTCTTCACTTTGTTGCTGCAGCTGCTGCAAACAGGCTTGGAACCTATGGCTTCCAACATATGGGAGCAATGCAGGCATTATATAACAATGTGTGACTGCTTTTTGGTCTAAGGGCTTCCATGCACCAATGTAATGCACTAAGGTCAGAAAAATGGGTCTCTTTTCTTTCATTTGGAGCAATGCCCCCTGGTCACTGTAAGTGTTTCGGTAGCTACTCTGGCCTTGTGGGCTTGGCAAGGTTGAAGGGTCCTGGCTCCTTTTATCTCATTTGTTGAGTGGGGTTTGTATCAAAGATAAAGTTAGAAAACAGCACGGTGCCTCCACCCACAGAAAGGTTAAAGAGCCACTGATTCCTCTACACAAACTTTTTAAAACATAATATTTGGACACAAAGTTTATATTTCTCATTGGCTTCATATTTCTTATCCCCGTTATTTGTTACTGAGATCATGTGCTTGAAGACAGGATAGTTGTTCCTTGATGGTTCATCAGCTTCTATTGTTTCTTCACAGCCTGATGTCATAATATTCTGCTTATGACATCAACATTTTTCCCATGCCAGCATTTACTGTGAAGTCACAACACAACACAGCATTATGATTTTGAGTAGGGAATAAGCTACAGAGGCAGATGAACTCTAAGATTAAACATCTGTTTTGTGGGAATTTCTTTAGTAACAATGGAGAGCAGAAATCAATACAAAATATAAGATGAATAATGTCTAAAAATTATGTTTTCCAATCTTTTCCCAATGGCACCAGCTGCTCTTTAAGGCCTTGTACACTCTTGAGAACCGATTTAAAAAAAACGTTTTTTAAACAGGTTAATGTGTACTGTGTTGGAGCATCCACACTGGTAATTAATCCGTTCTTTAGTTCATTCTTAAACTCGACTGATGTACACACTGCAAATCAATGGCAGCCACCATGCTTGGCTGTTTATATTGGTGTATCCCACAGTTACTGTACCTTGAATGGGGTGAAGCATCAAAATGCATACACATTGCCAGAGGTAGGTATGTTACAGTTAAACTGTTTTTGAAACTGAACTCTAGACTAGGTAGTCAGCAGGATTAAAGCATGGTTGTCAAAAACAGTTTAATGGTGGCTGAAATGTGTCTCTGAACCATGTTAGGTGGATCTTAAACCATGTTAAGCTCTCTAACATGGTCTAAGTGCCCAAGTGTGTACAGGGCTTAAGAAGGCCTGGTGTAAGTAAGGCACAACCCTTTGGAATGCAGTACCTCCCCACCATCCCAATAATGTACCCCACCCATATAGTGACAGTAACCATAAAGGGTGAACATATACTTTAACTTACATAGATTAATGCTACAAAAGTGTTTTATTTAGGGTCAGGCTTCAGACCCTAAATGGGAGAAAGGGGTGGTTAGTAGCAATGAAATACTGCAGTATAATGTCTGCTGGGTTGTCTTCAATGCACTCTTGGGCCCCAGTCTACTGTAACACATGACCACTCTTAAGTGTCTGCTTAGGCTCAGTCAAAATTAAAGATATTCCTAGACTGAGATTATGTACTGTAACACCCATAAAATGTATTATTATTATTAATATGATCTATTTTCTCTGTAAAATATTTTAGTTGATATAGGCGGTAGGTGTAGACTGAGATTGCATTTTATTTCACAGGTGCTGTCTCAGCAGAGTTCTTTTTGATTTAAAGTACCTTAATCAAAAAGACTGTTATGTTCTGGGTGTTAACAGTGGTCATGCCACCGTTAGATGCTTCCTGATGAGCAGTCGGTCATGATAACAATGCAAGCAAGGGTGAATATTCATAACTACTAAAGACTAATATTCTTGAGGAGGTTGAGTCTTAGATCAAAGGAATGTCTGTGAGTGTGATGTCAGAGACATGGCCAATGATGCAGGCAAGTGGGCTGACATGCTGCATTTCTGTCTTGTTTTCACTCTGAGCAAGTTAGTTAGTGTTAGGACATTGAACCTGTAACATAACATGTTCAAGTCTGCCATAACTCACAAGATCCCAACTGGGGGGTAATCTTCTACTTCTACTTAGAATTTAATAAGAATTAGTTGGTGTTATTCTGTGTGGTCTCTTTCTTTTCAAATGTTTTCTGATTCATTTATGTATTGTGCTGCATTCTCCAAAGTCTTTTGTGTATGTATAATCCTGTACCATGTGTAAATATTATGAAGTATTAAATGTTATTTTTATTTATAAAATGGTGTCAGTTCAATTGTGACTGCTTATTGGTCAGACCATGTCACAGGGTACTGCATTAACCTAGCGTATACGCCTGCTCAGAAAACATAATGGGGTGCACTAATTGAGAGCACAACCACTAGGGGTGAAAAAAGTCAATATGCTAGTTACATATCCTCAGGCTCGAAAAGAGCATAATGCAAATCAAACAGCACACAGAAATCATGCAAACTTAAAATAAAATCATATGACTCCCCCCCAAAACACACAACAGCATTGCTCAAGAATCACAAACTGTAAAGGAAATCTATCCAATAACTTTGAAAAAACATACACTACTTCCTACTCACAAATCCAAACCCCAAAAACCTCACAGGTGCTCACACAAGAAAAACATTTTAAACACCTAATAAAACACAGACTGTATTTCAAAATTATGATTCTATACAACAAGAGAACATGCCTATATATATACCACTAAATCATCAGCAAAAAACAGTGCTGTCATGCTCATGTGGCCCAGGATGGCATGTGCTCCCCCAAATAAATATGAAAAATTGTTAATTTCTAAAATTGTATATAGATATTCATATATACAATATTTTAAAATATTTTAAAAGTTAAAATGAAAATGTGTTTTTTTATGTCTTTTTGTGAGGATGAGGGATAATGGTTCATCACCCTCCACAAAAATACATCAAAAAACTCACAGGAACCTGCAGCACAGATTACCATTTGTTCTGTGCTCTACAAGAATTATATCTTCTCCAGAATTCAATTACAGCCAGCAAGCAGTCTCTCTGAACTGCTGCAGAGAAGCCTTGATTGGATGGTTGAACATCCAATTAAACCTTTGCATTTGCATCTCATTTCCCTGATAGCAGTATTTTTCCTGCCTCAGGTCCACCACCCAACCCAGGGAGTGGGGCATTGGTAAGGCAGAGCATGATCTGTGAAGGGTCACTGTCTGAATCTAGACAGATAGAGTGGCTCACTTCACTCCTTAGGCTTACATTAGTGAAAAAAATGAAAAAAAGCTGTTTTATTTTGTGGTTAAGTTTTATTGATTTGACTTATTAAGATGACACAAACATTAAAACAGTCGGATACATTGCAAAGATCTTACAGACTGCTACATATGTCTGTAGAAGCAGAGAATGGAACATGCTGGCCAAATAGTAATGAACTGAATATACCAGCCAGGTAAGCAGTAGGATAATACTCTGTGCCTGGATGTACAACACCTATCCAGCTTGAGATTAACTTTGAAAGTATTAGCAGTTGGTGCATTGCATTATGGCTAACTCATATAAACATATCTTACCCGGCCCCATCCTGCTAGTTTCTGCAGTATTTGATAAAGCATCAGAAATTATAAGAGGTCCAGGGCTGCTGTCCTCTACTTTATGCCTACAAAATACAAGAGATCACACACACACACACACACACACACACACACACACACACACACACACACAGCAAACAGGTCTTCTTTGTCAGAGAAGATACTATCCTTTACTGATATCATACCATGTCATCTGTAGAGCAGGGTCCCCTATAACTCAGTAACAATCTCTCCAGCACTTGCCCCTAAATGCACCATGAGAGGAGACCATTATAGTAGCATGGTTGTGCCTATTCAGCCAATTCCCTCCCTAGGTTTAAAAAACAGAAGGAAGGGAGTCCAGAGAGCAGTATATTTAAAGAGGGTATTGGTCACAGTATGTGATATTCTGGCCCAGCTGGCAACTTGAGCCATGGAGATAAGTACCTCCCCCAGGTAGGGGATTATCTGGGACCACCATTTACACAGTAGAAGTCTATTAACCTGCATACTGAGTGGCTGGTTTTGTTTTAAAAAGTACTATGGTCAGTGTGATGGGATTACATCATGTCATATTGCAGTGTTCATATTTCATGTTGTTTAATTATTTAATTCACTAGGAAGGCTCCTGTGGTCAAGTTAAGTTGCAAGGGGTCATAGGTAAGAAAGTAAACATACAGTTGTGTCCCCCAGGATGAAAACCAATTGTGTAGCACTTTGAATCACTCTGCAGAATGCTGCAGCAGACCTACTGAATAAAGCAATGTAAATTCAATGTCAAGTAGGCCCTTTGGTCATTCAGAAAAATGTGACACTGACAGGATGAAGTGAATGCCACAGTTTCTTGCATGACAAGAGGGACTAATTGCCATTGAAATTACATTTCTTTATTCAGTAGGTCTGCCACAGCATACTGCAGAGTGCTTTAAAAGTGGGTTTCATCCTGGGGGACACCGCTGTAGGACACTGGAAGAATATAAAACCCCATGGTTTAAGTCAGGAAACCCCTTTTTGCTGCTCTGAAACATTTCTTGAATGTTGTAACATTTTTTTAGTTGCCAAGGTTGGACTGCATAATAGGGTTATTAAGAATTAACAACTGGCAAATTAAACAAAGCCTTGAAGTTCCTGGACCCATTTGCTTAACAAAGATTCTGAGCTCAGAGAGCCCCAGGTTGGTGCCAGGATGTCTGAGACTCTGGAATGCAGAAATATGTCCCTTTTGTCTTTGGAGTTCTGCACCTGGACCAGGCAATTACAGCTTAATGGGCAGCCACTCAGGTCTAAATGGTTTGCTTGGGGCAGAGGGTAACTGAAGGACATTGAACCAGCAAAACCAGCAGGAGATGAGACTCCAGTTACACCGGGGGGGCACCTATCTTTTTCTACCCCCCAGCTAGTAAACTTTCAGTTAGACTTTTAAAACTTGAGTATGGGTGCTAGTTAGTCCTTTCTCAGCATGTGACAAACCCAGTCCATCACACTAAGGAATACCAGCAGCAGGACTTTGGGATTTTCTTAAAAGAAGCTTGCAGGACATTGCTAGAAGCTTTTCTCTTACAAGAAATATCCTGGCAGCAACATCAAGACTTTGGACCCCTGTCTGTATTCCAACAGACAGATGGAAGAATCAGCAACCTGCTAAGAACACTTTTCATTCCCAGCACAAACCACTTTTTCAAGGTAGAACTATATTTGCTAGAATTTAAACAGTATATCCTTTTTTGTATATTTCCAACTTTCTTTTCATATCCTGTAACCTATATTAAGAAAAGTATATATTTTTTGCTGCATGTTATTTACAGTCCTTATAGACAAATTAGTAAGGCTTTTGGCTTACTTTAAACTAATTCTGCCAACATCTATTGTGTGTGTTGGTTCTGAGAAATTTAGTTGGAACTAGTCTATGCCTGTCTAACATGTAAGGGCCAGATGCTACCAAGATAGAATCCAAGAAGGGACTCTGTGAATGAAAGGAGTGGGGAATACAAAAAGTATCTCATGAGGGGTCTCTGGGGTTTGAACTAGTCTCTGCATTTTTCTGGGAAAAGTCACATATAGGGTGTATAGGACCTCCCCGAAGACCTATACATGCCTGTGGCTTTTCTGGTTCATTGCACAGTGGCCAAGAGGGTTCTCTCCCAGGAACACAGACTCGAGACTGTATTTGCACCCCTCACAGAGAGAGAGAGGAAACCTGGGATCTTCTTGGTGGATGTTCAGTTGTGAAACAGCAAGCATTCTGAAAGGACAGGAGGGGGAGTATTCCTGCCCCAAATCACAAGGGGATTTGCTATAGCCCATGGAATCCTGACCCACCAGAGTGGGCTTGTGACATATTTTTGGCAGTGTATGGGAATGTAATTGTGTGAAAAAAACACAAACAAAGAAGGCAGAAACTGTAAAGGGCAAATTGGCTACAGAATAAAATCCCTACCCTGTTTTTTTTTTATTTTTGCAAGTGTAAGTTAGACTAGTGGTCATGTAGGGAAGAAAGATGGCTTTCAAGTACAGTGACTACACTGTAGAACAGCTGAAGCAGCTGTGCAAGGAGAGAGGAGTCCTGTATGAGGGGCTCACTATAAAGAACCTCATGGAAGCCCTTGTGTCAGCCGATGACCAGGTGGTTACTCGGGACATTGAGTCACAGTCAGTGACTGCAGAGGACCAGACTTTGGGCATGGTGGTGCCAGAAGGAATCTCAGTGATCTGATCCAGGGTGGAGGCCAGTGAGACTAGAGTGGACCTGGAGCCATGGTACCAAGTGAAGTCCACCACAAATCCTGCGTTAGAGAGGCTAAAACTGCAATTGGAGCCGAGGAAATTGGAGCTTGCTGACAAACTGAGTGAAAGAAAGCTCACTCTGCAGGAAAAATAGCTTGAAATGGAAAAGGAGGACAGACTGTGTCAAAGGGAGTTTGAGCTGGAGATACAAACTTCAAAAAGTGTCAGAGCAGGTAGGTGGTGGGGGTGAAAATGAAACTCCAGGGCTGGGGTATAAGTTAATTTCTAAACTGACTGCAGAATTTAAAGAGGGAGAGGACATGGATGCATTTTTAAATTCTTTGAAAAGGTCTGTATTCAGGCCAAGATACCTAAAGAGACCTGAAGCTTTCCATTATTCCTGCTGCTTACTGGAAAGGGGTGTGAGGTGCTGGGTCAAATGGATAATGATGGCAGTAAAGATTATGATAAACTCAATAGTATTTTACTAAAAAAATATGATTTAACACCTGAGGCCTACAGAGTAAAATTTCAAAAGCTCAGGAAGGGCCCAGAAATGAGCTTTGAGTTACTTGCCACCAAACAACATCAGTTTTTAAAACATTGGTTAGATGGTGTAAAAGTTAATTCTGTGGAGGAAATTGAGGAGGTTGTACTGTTGGAACAGTTCTTTTGGGCATGTTCAGCTGAGCTAAAAACCTGACTAGAGGACTGTGATCCTTAGACAGCAAAACAAGCTGCTGAGCTCATTGATCGCTATGCCAGGAGCAGAACTGCTCTGAAGGGAAATGGGGGAGCAGGTACTGCAGGGGCCAGGGAGAAAAAGTATGCCTTCAGGGCAGCTAAAACCCTCATTGCCTCTGCCAAAAGAAGGGACCACAGTGTACCAAAATGGGATTTTGGGGACAAGAAAAATGATGAATGTTGGTTCTGCAAGAAGCCAGGGCATATTGCCAGGCAGTGTCCTAAAAAGGCACAAGGTGTAAAAGGGGTCCCAGCTAAACTGGCCCTTAATTTTACAGTAGCTATTCCTGTAAATATGAGAGAGCACATGCTTCCAGTTACAGTAAATGGGGTGCAGACCAGAGGGTTAAGGGAGACTGGGGCATCTCTTACGCTGTTCAAAGGGGATTTGGTGAGGCCTGAGCAATTCCCGTCAAATCAGTTTGTTTCTGTAAAGGGATTCACTGGGGAAGAGATAACCCTGCCACTAGCCAGAGTTATCCTAGACTGGGGTGATGCTGGAGAAAGGGTATGAAAGGTGACTGTAGCAGACACGTTCACTGTGGATGTTATTTAAGGAAATGATGTTCAGCAGGGGATAGTATGTGCCATTACCTGAAGCAAGATGGCTAGGGCCTCATGTTATAACCTCACAGAAGCTGATGAAAGGAAGTGTTGGAGACTGGTCCACCAGCTTGTGTATCACACAAGACAGGGTGATAAGAGGGAGCTAAAACTCATCCAAGTGACCATTCACCAAACAGCTTCTGAGATTTCCTCTGAGGAGGAAGGGGTTAAAGATAGCCAGAGGACTGGGGGTTGCAGTGAATCTGAATTCCCTGATGCCATAGTTATGGACCTCAGTCTGGAAGCTGAAAGGGCCAAGTCCCATGTTTTGGGGAAATGTGAGAGCTTTGCAGTAGTTCAGAGGACTTCCCCTTGCTTAGAGAAGCAGAGGACTTGTGCAGAGTTTGATGTGACACAAGGAGGTAATGGAAACATAAGGTATTTTGAGACAATGGACTGTTATACATCAAGGACATGAATACAGAGGAAGGGGTGTTGGGCAGGCAACTTGTCATCCCCCAGTGGGTATTGTGAGAGATTGCTAAAGATAGCTCATGATATTCCCATGTCTGGACATCTGGGCATTGCTCGGAAAATGCAGTGATTAGCTTACAAATTTTATTGGCCCAGCTTCAACCAGCAGGTGAATGAATACTGCAAATCCTGTCACAGGTGTCAGCAAATAGGGAAAGGAGGTGGGAAAACAAAAGCTACTTTAATTCTCCACCAATTGTGGAGGAACCATTGCAAAAGGTGGTAATGGATATTGTGGGTTCCTGGAGTACCCCAAGCTCCTCCGGGAAAATGTATATTTTGATGGTGATTGACTTTGCCACCTGCTACTCAAACGTGGTCACCTTCTCCTCCATTAAGGCAGACAAGTGGTGGACACATTGCTAGGGATGTTCTCCCATGTAGAGTTTCGGACCTGATGAAATGTTTGTGGGAGAAGTGTGGGGTGGTGCAGAGGCACATGACACCCTATCACCCACAAGCCAATGGGCTTGTGGAAAGATTTAATGGTACCTTAAAGGCTATGCTAAAAGTGTTTACAGAAAAGCATGGGTGGAACAGGGAGAGGTACCTTCCCCGCCTGTTTGTTTGTAGGAAGGTGCCCCAAGAATTGACTGGATGTTCTCCCTTTGAGCTCTTATATGGACGTAGGGTATGGGGCCCCTAGATTTAATATGGGAAGACTGGGAAGGCAGGCATGCCACCCAAGGGACTCCCATAGTGGAATATGTTCTAAAGTTGAGATAAAAGCTGAAGGAGCGTATGGAGTGGCCTGAGGTAACCTGTCAGCTACCCAACAAAGACAAAAGACTTGGTACAATCGAGGAGTCAGAGCTCGCTTGTACAGAGTAGGGCAAGAAGTAATGGTTCTGATCCCAGTTCAGAAAGACAAGCTGCAGACAGAGTGGGCAGGACCATACAAGGTAGTTTAGCAGGTAAATGATGAATCAATTTTTATTGTTCAGCTTTAGGTCTTTACAAACATAATACAAAAATTTCCACAGTTCATACGTTTTCAAAATTACAAACAGTTCCACAAAAATATACCATACAATAGATACAATAAGTATTGTAACTTTGGAGTGGTTAGAAACATTCCAACAGAATGCATCTTTACATTCATTATAACATACAAAGTGAGATAGTTATTCTGTTACGGGGAATTATATTTATCTTTCTAAAAATATCTTAATCCTATAAAAATTTTCATAAAAGAACTACATTTGCTAGAAATTAAACAGTATTTTTTTGTATATTTTCAACTTTCTTTTCATATGTTGTAACCAATATTAGGAAAAGTATATAATTTTTTGCTGTAAGTTATTTACAGTCCTTACAGACAAATTAGTAAAGTTTTTGGCTTACATTAAATTAATTCTGACAGTGTCTATTGTGTGTGTTAGTTTTGGGAAATTTTGTTCAAACTAGTCTATGCCTGTTTAACGCTTAAGGTCCAGATACTTCTGAGATAGAATCCAAGCAGGAACTCTGTGAACAAAAGAAGTGGGGGATACAAAAGGTCTCTCAAGAGAGTCTGTGGGGTTTGAACTGGCTTCTGCATTTTTCTGGGAAAAGTCACATATGGGGTGTATAGGGCATCCCCGAAGGCCTATACATGCCTGTGACTTTTCTGGTTCGCTGCACAGTGGCCAAGAGGGTTCTCTCCCAGGAACACAGACTTGAGACTGTATTTGCACCCCTCACACAGAGAGAGGAAGCCCGGGACCTCCTTGACTGATGTTCAATTGTGAAACAGCAAGCGTTCTGGAAGGACAGGAGGGGGCTTATTCCTGACCCAGATCACAAGGGGATTTGCTATAGCCCAGGGAATCCTGCCCCACCGGGTGGGCTTGTGATAGTCAGCATGAGTATGAACTGACCCTCAACTTGAGAAGCCAAGAAGGACAGCTGCAAGTAATAACCACCTCTTCAGTCGTCAAGTAGCGTGGAGCCTGGACCCAGAACTGTGATGAACAGAACACATACTGTGCATTTGTAAGTACACAGAGAAAGGAGTCCTGAGAGGACTTGCAAATCTGAAAGTGAGTAAGGCTATGGAATTGAATGGGGTCCATCTAAGGGTGCTGATGGAGCAGAGGGAGGTACTGTCTGCACCTCTGTCAGCCCTATTCAACAACTCACTGGAAACAAGAGTGGTTCCAGAGGAGTGGAGGAGGCAGATGTAGTTCTGCTTCATAAAAGCAACAGAATGGAAGTGGCTGGCAAGTATAGACTAGTCAGTAGTGACGTCAATGGAGACACTTTTAAAAGAAAGTCTAGTGGAGTACCTTGAATCCAGCAGGTTTGAGGACCTGAGGCAGCACAGATTCATGGACAGGAGGTCATGCTAGATGAACATAATTGATTTCTTTGATTAGGTGACCAAAGAAATAGATCAGGGTGGGGCAGTGGACATGGCCTACTTAGACTCCAGCAAGGCCTTCAACACTGTACCACATAGGAGGCTCATAAGGAACCTAGGCAGTTTTGGGGTGGAACCGAAGGTGGTAAACTAGGTATGAAATTAGGTAAAGGGTAGGCGACAAAGGGTGGTGGTAAATTGCACTCACTCTGGTGAGGGGAGAGTGACCAGTGAGGTATCTCAGGGCTCAGTACTGAGACCAGTCCCCTTTAATGTCTTAAGTGACATTGCAGAAGGGTTGGATGGGAAGTTATGCCTCTTTGCAGATAACACCAAAATCTGAAATAGTGTAGATACTCTGGAGGGCGTGAGAGAATGAGAACAGACCTAAGAAAACTGAGGAGTGGTTAATGATTGGGCAGCTGGATTTCAATAGAAAAAAGTGCAAAATAATGCAGCTAGGGCACAGAAACCCAGAGATGGTGTATAAAATGGAAGAACAGTATTGATGGCCACTTAACAGGAAAGGGATCTTGGGGTAATCATATCTGATGACCTCAAGGTGGCGAGGCAATGTGACAAGGCAGTAAGCAGAGCCAGTGGGATACTGGGGCGCATAGCGAGGGGTATCTCCAGCACAAAGAGGGAGGTGGTGTTACCACTGTATTGATTAATGTTGAGACCCCACCTGGAGTACTCTGTCAAGTTCTGGAGACCACATCTCAGGAAGGACATAGATAGGGTAGAGGCTATCCAGAGGAGGGCACCTAAAATGGTGTAGAAGCTACATCATAAGCTCTAGGGAGTGAGATTTCAATATGTTGCAATACTGCAGCAATGCAGTATGTAACAATGCATTCCTTCTGGTGTTCAAACTCCAACAAACTGGAATATTGCAGCATGGAACAGTATGTCTTTTCTGCTGTTGTTGGGGTTCTCCACACAAAGATGTAATGCAGTATGGAACAATGTGTCTGTTCTTCTGGTGTTGGGCTCCCTAAACACTGGTACAATAGAAACATAGAAACACAGAATTTGATGGCAGATAAGGACTGCTTGGCCCACCCAGTCTGCCCATTTCCCTACCTAATGGATAAGACGCAAATCCTAGTTAACCAGTAGCCTACTTCTTTCTACCCCCAACCCCTAGAATTGCCTCATGACTGTCCCATGCATGCTTGAATTCAACCACATTTTTGACACCACAACCTCTTCCGGAAGGCCGTTCCATGCATCCACAACCCTCTCTGTGAAAAATACTTTCTAACATTACCTCTGAGCTGCCCCCCATCTTCAAATTGTGCCCCTTGTTCTTGCACACCTCTTTTTGAAAGATGCTACCCTCTTGGACTTTGCTAACTCCTTGAGGTACTTGAAAGTTTCTATCATGTCCCCCCTCTCCCTCCTTTCCTCGAGGCTATACATATTAAACTCCTTTAGTCTCTCTTCATATGTCTTTCAGTGCAGACCCTGCACCATTTTTAGTTGCCCTCCTCTGGACAGCTTCCATCTTGTCTAAGTCCTTGTGGAGATTGGGTCTCCAGAACTGCACACAGTACTCCAGTTGGGGTCTCACCAGCTGTCTGTACAGAGGGATAACAACTTCCTGTTTTCTACTGGTGATGCCTCTCCCTATGCATCCCAGTACCCCTCCAGCCCTCCTTACTGCCGTCTCACATTGCTTGCTCAACTTTAAGTCATCTGATATGACTACCCCCAGGTCCCTTTCCATTTTTGTTGTTGTTAGTATCTCACCCCCCATTGTGTACTCTTCCCCTGGGTTTTTGTTTCCTAGGTACATTACCTTGCACTTCTTAGCATTGAATCTAAGCTGCCATACATTTGACCATTCCTCTAACCTTGCCAAGTCCCTTCTCATCCTTTCCACCCCACCTTGTGCATCAACTCTGCTGTAGATCATTGTGTCATTTGCAGAGACATACTTTTCATTCCAGTCCCTCTGCAATGTCGCTTATAAAGACATTGAAGAGGACAGGTCCTAATATTGAACCCTGCGGTACCCCACTAGTAACCCAGCTTTCTTCAGAGTGGACTCCATTTACTATTACCCTCTGTGTCCTATTCTCCAGCCAATTCTTTACCCAGGCTATCATCTTGGGACCCACTCCCAGGCTGGCAAACTTGTATATTAATCTTTTGTGTGGGACTGTGTCAAATGCCTTGCTAAAGTCTAGGTAGGCCTTGTCCACAGCCCCTCCCTGATCTACTACTTTGGTCACCCAGTCAAAGAAATCTATTAGATTCGTCTGGCATGACCTTCCCGCTGTGAATCCATGCTGCCTTGGAATGCAATATGGAATGATGTGTCTATTCTTCTGGTGTTGGGGCTCCCTACACACTGGTGTAATGCAATATGAAACAATGGGCCTGATTTTTAAAAAGGAATTGTTTGGCACAAGGTGCCTGTGCCAAATGGGTTTGACGCAAGTGGCACCTTGCATCAAATTTGCAGCAAACCAGACTTTTGAATGTAGGCTGTGTCGCAATCAGGATGCCTTGTGCCTAAGCTGTGCTATGCTACCCTTACAACAGAAGCACCCTTGTGCCCAGGTCACAAGGGGTCTTGTGCCATGGTGGGGCTACAACATCCCATTTTTTTTGAAAATTTTGAAACCCTGCGTAGATATAACAGAGGGCTCAGGTTAGACCACCCGGGAGGTGATCTAAGGGCCATGCACCACTGCTGGACACAATGGGAGACCTGCCAGGAGGGGGTCTGGGGCAGAAGGATCATGGTGGCTGCCCTATGGGGCATCAGGGAAATTGTGGCAATGTCAGGGAGGTGAGATGGCACCTGGTGGGGATGCCACACACCATGGCAGACAGATGATCAGCCTGGGTAGTGGGGGGTTGGCAGAGATGGACCATCACCTGGCCCCAGTTGGACACAGCCCTGGCATCTGCCCTAGATGTGCCAAAATCCCCAACCCTATATGTGGCAAACAGTGGCTGCAGGTTGAGGGCTGCCAGTGGTGGAGGGGAGCATTCTCCAGGCACCGCAACAGTCCCTCCCCACATTTTGGCAGGCTGCCTCCTGTCTACAGGGTTGGGGATATTGGCATCTCTGGGGCTGGTGCCAGGGTTTTGCCCACCTGGGGCCAGGTCACGGTCCATCGCTGCCAACCACTTACTTCCCAGGCCAATCAACTGTCTGCCATGGTGCATGGCACCCATGTCGGGTGCCATCTCACCTTCCTGACATCGCTGCCATTTCCCTGATGCCCCCTAGGGCAACCCCTATGCTGTTTTGAGCCACCAGCCCCTCCTGAAAGATACTGACCTCTCTACCTTATGCCCTTGTAGTGTTGTGCCGGGGGATCTTTCATCTAACTCTTGCAAGTGTGCTATTTGGTTGGTGCAAGCCTTCAGCTGCAGCAACTCATACTGGGACCCTCAGTTTTATAAAATTGAATGCAGGGTCTCTGATACACCTGGTGTTTGCTTCAGCCCTAGAGTGAAGCAACTTGCATTGATCTAAGAGCTCTTTTAAAGTCCAACGTGTTTGTTCTTCTGGTGTTGGGGCTCCCACCACACTGGTGCAATGCAGTATGGAACAATGTGTCTTATTTGTTGGTGTTGGGGCTCCCCACACACTGATGTAATGCAGCATGGAACAATAAGTCTCTTCTTCTAGTCTTAGGGCTACCTGTGCACCAATAAAGCAATATAGACAATCTGTCTCATCATCTATAGTAGTCTTAGGGCTACCCATATACCAATGTTAAGCAGTATGGAACAGTGAAATTCTTCATCTGTCTTGTACACCTCAGCACACATTAGTCAGATAAAGTATGGAATGTTAACTGCTGTAAGGCACCTACAGGTAATCATCCCCCTGGGAGGGGGCTTATCTGAACTGCAGCCTGCCACCCTCCTGAGGCCCCTAAAGTCATACTGTTGCTTGACCCGTTGCTATTGACTCTCTCTAGCTGGACTGCATGTGTAGTGCGAAGAGAAAGTCACGTTGCAAATGATCTTCAGCACTTCCTGCACCCCTACCTCTTGCGGCCACATCCACACTCTTCCAACTTCAGTCCCCTAATTCTAGAACAGGGGACCAGGAGCCACTGGTATACCATTTATTCATCATCTTCTGTGCCACAAGTTAGCCTTCAGCAGGGGGCAGGAACACATGTACCAGAGGATTCTGTGTGTTAATATCACAGAAAAAATACTTCAGGACAAAATATGGTCAAAACATTGTGCAAAAAAAATAAAATTTGGTAAAAACATTGCAGGACAGAATAGTGCAGGGAGCAGGCAGTACAAGCCGCAGGGCAGCAAAAGAGCACAGCACACTGGAGGGTTCATGGGGGGGGCCTAACTTCACACAGCCACCCCTCTACCACTTCACTCTGCTGTGCATCAATGTCTTGCATGGGGGGCTAACTTTGCACTGGGTTTGTGAAGTTAGGCCTCCCCCAATGCAGAACTGTGATGCATGGCACAGTGAAGTTGCCAAGGGTCAGCTGTGTGAAGTTTGGCCTCCCCCAATGAACCCCCCCAGTGTCCTGTGCTCTTTTGCCGGCTTGCGGCTTGTACTGTCTGCTCCCTGCACTGTTCTGTCCTGCAATGTTTTGACCACGATATTTTGTCCCACAATATTTTGCACCACGATATCAACACACAGAATCTTCCTAAAGCCGAACAGGACAGATGGACATTCCTGTACAGACAATAAGAGATCAAAGTTGTTAGAGAAGTTTCTGGGCTTTCCAGGAGATCCTGGAAATCCAGAGAAGAACACTGAGCAGGGAAGACCTGCTGTTGCTGTAAGGCCTGCTCCTCTGGGTCCTCCTCAGCACCCAC
This sequence comes from Neoceratodus forsteri, assembly GCA_016271365.2. Lineage (NCBI taxonomy): Eukaryota > Metazoa > Chordata > Ceratodontiformes > Ceratodontidae > Neoceratodus > Neoceratodus forsteri. Next base: position 251,058,034 of record JADMNL010000023.1, read on the forward strand.
CCTTCCGAAATTCTGTGATTCCTCTCCTGGGCACAACCTGCTGAAATCTTGTGAGCCTTCTCCTTGTCTCACCCTGTTGAAGTTAATAGCAGAGATATTGTGCCAGAAGTGGTGTTGGGTGGAAACTGAATTCTGAATTTGCAGAAATTTTGCAAAATTTTGCAAATTTCATGAACTTTTTTGATATTGCAACTTTTGTGAAATCCAAATCCTCCTAATGCATTAGACAACTTTTTTATTCCATTCCACAACATTTTTTTTAGCTGAATTGTGGAATGATACACATGAACTGCAGAATGGCAGTTCTGCAGAATGACAGTTTTGTGGAATTCCATTACACAGTTTGATACATCAAAAAATACACGTGATCATTCAGGAGTTCAGTGATCAGTTCTGTGGAATTCCTTTTTGCAGTTTAGTAAGTTAATTTGTAATTCATACATTCATTCTGCAGTTCTAAGTTGCAATTCCGGGAAAGTTGCCAAACTGCATTCCAAAGTTTCCAGTGTATATGCTGCACAGATGGGACAGGGAAAGAAAGAAGGGGGAGGGTGACGTATGTCAGGGAAGGGATAAAAGTGACAGTCCCACAAGACAAGGGGGGAAAAGCAGAGGTGCTGTGGGCAACCCTGGAGGTGGGGAGGAGAACTGTACTTAGAATTCGAGTGATAGACAGGCTTCCATGGCAGGCAGAGGATGCAGACAGAGAACTGCTGGAGACTATAAAGAAGATGGCAACAAAGGGTGTATTGCTGCTGATGGGTGACTTCAACTTGCCGGATGTGGACTGGAGCATCCCAGCGGCAGCCTCAACCAGGAGTAAGGGATTCCTGCAAACCCTGCAAGGGGTGGGTCTCACACAGCTAGTGAGGGAGCCTACAAGGTAGAATGCAATTCTGGATCTTGTCCTAAGCAATGGGGACATGATAAAAGAAGTCACAGTGGGGGAGAACCTTGAGAGTAGTGACCATTGAGCTGTGGGGTTCACCATCAGGATGTCACAGGAGGCTAGCAACACAAGGACTAGAATCCTGGATTTCAGGAGGACAGACTTCGGTAAGATGAAGGATGAATTCAGGAAGGCTATGCAGGGATATGATGACATAAGGGGTGTGGTGGAACAGTGGGATAAGATAAGGGAAGCCCTGCACCAAGTAGCAAACCATTTGAGCCAGGCCTTGCAGCAATAGCAAAAAAAGAGGAAACCACTGTGGTTCTTGAGGGGCATAGCAGAGCTAGCAAAAGGAAAAAAGATGGCATTTCTGAGGTACAAGGCATCACAAAGCAAGGAAGATAGACAAGAATACCAGGAAAACTGAAGTGGAATGAACAAGGCAGTAAGAGCGGCAATGGCTGAAACCGAGAAAAAGTTAAATCAGTGAAAGAAGGAGGGAAGGCATTCTTAGATATATTAGTGAGAGGAGGAAGACGGGGGTGGGGAGGGATTGTGAGACTTAGGGAAGAGGGAGGCACTGTAGTGGAGAAAGACATTGACAAGGCAACAGTCCTCAACAAATACGTCTGCTCCGTATTCATGGAAGAATGCACTGGGGATGGTCCCCACTAATGGAGCAGGGCAAACAGGGAGAAGGGGGGGACATTAGACCTTTTTCATGGGACAGAGTAAAAAGAGCACTAGAATGGTTTAGGGTGAATAAATCTATGGGGCCAGATGGAATACACCCTAGGATCCTAATGGAGCTCCAGGAGGAACTGACTAAACCTCTGGCTAAGCTGTTCAGTGGATCACTGGAAACAGGCATGGTTCCAGAGGAGGGCACAAGTGGTACCCCTGCACAAAAGTGGTATTAAGGAGGAGGCAGAAAACTACTGCCCTGTCAGTTTGACCTTGATTGTAGGCAAAATGGTGGAAACCCTGCTTAAGGAAAGGCTGACAGACTTCCTAGAGACAAGCGGACTGCTGGACCCAAGCCAACATGAATTCATGGCAGGGAGGTCATGCCAGATCAACTTGATTGATTTCTTTGAGTGGGTGATGAAGCAAATAGACCAGGGCAGAGCAGTAGAGGTGGCCTATCTGGACTTCAGGAAGGCCTTCGACATAGTCCCATGCAGGAGACTAAATTCACAAGCTGGCAAATCTGGGGGTGGGGACAGAGGTAGTCACATGGGTTAGAAACTGGTTGAGAAACAGAACACAAAGAGTGTTGATAGTGGGGTTAGCTCACGGGAGGGATGAATAACAAGCGGCATACCCCAGGGATCAGTGCTGGGACCAGCGCTCTTCAATGTCTTCATCAGCGATATCGCAAACAGTCTAGAAGGGAGGGTTAGTCTGTTCGCAGATGATACAAAGCTATGTTAGTTAGTTAAAAACTTTATTTTTCAACAGGATAGAACTTTAGGTCTGAAGGGACCTATCTGCAGAGTTGTCCTGTATACACATTGCATGAATAGTTAACAACACAAGTGATACATACATTACAAAACTGCTATTATCAAAATACAATAAATAATACAGACATATAAGATCAGCTAAGTAACAGGGTAGATACACAGGAAGCTACAGAAATAAATGAGAGATCTGAAGAGGCTAGAAAACTGGTCCAAGTAATGGCAGCCAGGTTTCAGGGCAAAAAAGTGCAAGATTATGCACCAGGGGAGAGAGAGAATCCTAGGGTCGAGTATGAACTAGACAGGGTAACACTGGAGGCCACCACAGAGGAAAGGGGATCTAGGGGTAGTCATAGAAGACAACCTCAAAGTGGCTAAACAGTGTGACAAAGCAGCCGGAAAGGCTAACAGAATACTAGGGTGCATAGGGTGGGGTATAACAAGTAGAAGGTGGGAAATGGTGGTACCATTTTACAACTCCCTAGTAAGGCCTCATCTGGAGTACTGTGTTCAGTTCTGGAGGCCCCATATCCAAAAAGACATAGACAGGATAGAGATGGAACAGAGGAGGGTGACAAAAATGGTGTCCGGGATGCAGCATAAATTATATGAGGAGAGTCTCAGATCTCTCAATATGTGCTCCCTGGAGGAAAGGAGAGAGAGGGGGAGATGATATCTGAAGGGGATCAACAAGATACCAGAGGGGGGTATCTTTCACATGAGGGAAACAGGCGAACAAGGGGCACGGCATGAAACTAAAAGAGGGAAAACTTAGGGGGAACTTGAAGTTCTACTTTACTGAAAGGGTGGTGGAGAGATGGAACAGTCTCTCCGAGGAAATGGTGGGGTGTCCGCGGTTCAGGAATTCAAGAATGCATGACATAGGCACATGGAAATTATCAAGCTAGGGTGAAGGGGGTGGGGACTTGTTGTAGCATCTGGGGTACCTTAAGCATTAGAAAGGGATAGAGCAGACTGTGTGGGCCACAAGGCCCTTATTTGCCGACAATATCTATGTATCTATGCATCTAAGTGAAGTTCCAACATTCACCATAATGCTGCCAGCAGACTTTTATTTGCACACAGCACTAGCCAGAAGGGCACCTACTGAAGTAAATAACAGAGACGGTGCCAGGAGAGGTCCATCTGAAGTGAATTGCTGGGAAAATGTGCCAGAAGGGCTGAGGCAGTCTGAAAGAGATACTGGAGTGAGAAGACTTGCTACTGCTGCTGGGAGAGAGCAGGAGGCCTAGCCAGGCTTAATCCTGCGAGTCCTCCCCTAGGCTCATTCCTTCCAAACTTGATTTGCTGTGGAACTGTGCCAGAAGGACACTGGATGAGCGAAGCGACCAAGAGTCTCTGCTTGTGGTGCATTTACCCAGACCAAAGCTGCAGTGTGATAAAACTGTTCGAGGGACCACTTCTAAGGAAAGCTGCTGAGCTGTGAAATTGGAGATAGAGACTTGCATCCAAGGTGAACTCCTGCAGCTCCAGATAGGGGACCTGCGATCTCTTATCAAGTGGGGTGAATCAGGCAATGTGAGTCAAGGGGTGCATGCCCTCAGTACTCGGGTACTCCTAGTCCAGAGGGGAGTTGGACCATGAGGGTCACTCCCTTTCTGGTTCTGGGCTCCTCAGGAACCATGAAGCCACTGTGTTGTGCTTCTCTGACTGTGCTGTGTAAGAGGTGAGCCAGAAGGACTGTGCTGCTGCTAATCATCTGTGAGTGAGTCCAAAGTGCTTCATCTGCAGGCCACCAGGGCCTATCCTGAATGCTGCCTACTATGCGTCTGTGTACTGGGTCTGAAATTGACTGAATTGCTACATCCTTGGGTCACATGAATGCTGCTGCTGCTGGCTGGTGTCTTTTGTGTTTTCGCTGTTTGGATTACAGTAACCTCAAAGTGGATTACAAAGCTTGTTTAAAAGTACTTTTCCCCTTTGGGAGGTCAAGTTTCTTTAACTGTGCTAGAACACCACGGCCTGTTAGGGGTTAAAAATGCAAATTTTCGAGTTGTCAACAAGTGCTCCACTGAAAGAACCCGAGCAACATGCAGTAGCTACCAGACCTGCACCAGGATTTAGTGTAATTCTTTGGTACCCAGAGTCATTTAATGCCATTTCATACTTCCAAGTATAGTTTTAGCACTGGTACCAGCTGCAAAGTATACCGCAGCCTGTATGGTGTAAATCTGATAGTGCACCTTGATTGCACGGGTGCCTACAGTGATTGTGTGGGATCTGAGAGGGTGGTAGTGATCCACAGTACATTGTCTCAGTATCGAGTGGAGGGGCTTACAGTGACTTGCAATTGTCTAACCCCCTCTGTCATTCCAGCTTCCAGACTGGTGTTGCACAATAAAGACATTGTTAATTTGCTGAACTTTACTTTTGTAGGTGCGCCCATGTTGTGTAACCTATTTATACTGTTTATTGGTAAAGGTAACAAACTGGTCCTCAGGGGGTGGTCCAGTCCAGTGTAGGTACTGCACCCCAAGGGGGTGGTACTGAACACAGCATCTGGTCCACTTATTCTTTCTAGGTGGAGGCATCACAATATTTTTTTCTGGGATGATCTTCCCTACTGTAGGAAAGAAAGAACAAACCCAATCACTTAGCCAGGTAGGCCCTGTATAGTCACCAGGCGGGGTGTGAACCCGGACACGGTGACCCGGCGGTCATATAAAAACCCTTGTTTCAGCAATTAACATTTGGAGTAACTTATGTTTTTGAGATAGAAAATCTCTTTTTGTCTCTGAGCAGAAGGATATGATGCAGTCTTGAAGCGGCTGGGTGACATGCAACATTGACGTTAATCTGCGGGGGGGGTGTTACTCGTTTACTTTATTTCAATGAACCAAATAGTTTTAAAAGTATCATAGCATTGGATTTGTTCTGCTGTTTGGAGCATGCAGCTGAGTTTTGCTTGCTTTTGTATCAGTGTGATTTTCTCTGACTCTGCCACGGGTTCACTGAGCCGCTCAGTTCTTTTTTTGCATTGATGCAGAGAGTGTTAAGGCTTTGCTGTTGGAGTTCCCTTGATGCAGAACTGAGAGCAGCAATGCAACAAACAAATATATATATATATATATATATATATATATATATTTTTTTACTAAAGAGCTAGTTTCAGCTACAGTTGCTACAAATATTAGCATACCTGTTAAATCTACTTTTCTGGGTACCTCCAGTGCTGTGCACTGTGAATTTTTTATTAATTTCTCAATCGTAACCCACACTAGACCTAGACTACAATAGTATGTCTATGCCAAATGTGGTTACCATATTTTTTCTTGATAAGAAATGAAATTAAAACATTTATAAAATACTCAGATTGTGGTGGATCTAGAAAATGTTTCCACCAAATAAAACTAGGAGATGCCTGGAATCTTCTATAGTGAAAAAAAAATGTTGGGGGTAAAATTTTTTGTCTGGTTTTGTTTCACTGCTGCTTTAAATGTTTGATTCAGTTCAAATCCTTGGAATCAAAGATTCCTGAAATGACTTACAGATATTCAAGTATGGAACAATGCTTCTGAACTGCCGATCTCTGAGCTCCCCAAAACATGGGTGAAATGCAGTATCCTTACCACGTTGTAGTCTGATCCTATCAGATCTTAGAAGCTAAGTGGGGTCTGGCTTGGTCAGTAGTAGGATGGGAGAGCTGCAATAAACACCTGGGGCCCAATATTCAAAAAAGGTGCAAAGTGCAACACAAACATTATTGCTGCACTTTGCAGTTGCCCTGGTGTCCAAAAATGCTATATTCAGTGGAATAGCGCATCAGTGTTATTCAACTGAATATAGGGCCATGGCAGACAAGTGCTAAGCCATTTAGCACTGGATAGACATGGCTCCCGAAATAGGGCGACATCCACAATGGTTTGTGCCCCATGCTAAATTTCTGATATTCAAATAGACCTATGCAAATGTGATCATTGGGCATGCAAGGCGTGTAGGGGTCATTTGCATGCTCATTATGGGTTAATTTGCATGGGTAGCCCGGCAATGTAACATGGGTTCACTCACCCAATTGCCCGGTATCAGAGAGCTATCCTTGGTGCTAGTGGCTCCCCCCTGCTGATCGCCAGCCCGATCTTGCAAATGAACCATTCCCTGGTGCTAGAGGTCTCCCACCACCACCGATCACCTGCCTGATCTTGTAAATGAAACTTTCCCTGGTGCTAGTGATCCCCTCACTAATTGCTGGCCCAATCTTGTAAATGAAACCTTCTCTGGTGCTGTTGCATCCCTCCCCCCACTGCTACTTGCCGACCTGATCTTGTAAATAAAACTTTCCCTGGTGCTAGTGGTTCCCTCCTCCCCTCAATGGCTGCCCTGATCTTGTAAATAAAACCTTCAATGGCACTAGTGGCACCCCCCCCCACACCAATCGCCAGCCTGATTTTAAAAATTAAACCTTCCCTCGTGTCTAGCACTCCCTTTCTCCACCCACACCCATGCCTGATGTTACAGTCATATTCCCTGGTGTCCAGTGGTCTTTCCTCTCACCGGCACCCATGCCCAATGTTTTGATCACATTGTCTGATGTCTAGCAGTCCCTCCCCCACCCACACACATGCCCGTTGTCCCAATAATATTCCCTGGTATCCAGTGATCCCTCCCCCACCTGATCCCCAATCCCCCTGTGTAATAATGTAAACCCATTACCTGGTGTCTAGCAGACCCCCCATCTCTGATTCCCTGTATTATAGATAACACTAACCTGGTATCTAATAGAACCCCCCCACCCTGGCAGATAGTGCCCCACCACCAAGCTCCCCCATCCCGACCCCGAGCCAGTGACTGGCACAGTCCTCCACTCTCCACCACAGCTATCCACTGACTGAGCTGTCAATGAGTGCATACTGTAACAATATGCCCTCACTGATAGCTCTGTAGGTGGCCGGCCATGGTGGAGAACAGAGGGCTGTGCTAATTACCAACTCGAGGTTGGGATGGGGGAGCAGGGTGGTGGGGCACTACTTGCTGGGGTGGGTGGGTCCACTAAACACCAGATACAGCATTACCTTATGCTACAGGGGATCTGGGATGGGGAGTCTGCTAGATACCAGAGAATGGGTTTACATTATTATACTGGGGATCAGGTGGAGAGAGGGATCACTGAACACCAGGGGATATTTTTGGGATATCTGTCACAGGTGCAGGTGGGGGGAAGGACCGTTAGGCACCAAGGAATATGATCAAAACTTCGAGCATGGATGCGAGTGGGGGGACGGACCACTGGACACCAGAGAATATGATCAAAACATTGCGCATGGGTTCGGGTGGGAGGAGGGACCGCTAGACACCAGGGAAGGTTTAATTTTTTTAATTGGGCTAGTGATCGAAAGGGGGGGGCTACTAGCACCAGGAATGTTTAATTTACAAGATCAGGTGGCAATCAGTGGGGGTGGGTCACTAGCACCAGGGAATGGTTCATTTACAAGATTGGGCCAGCGATTGGCCGGGGGGGGGGTTGCTACTAGACATCAGGGTCTATTGTGTTTGGGGGTCAGGGGTTGGGGCACCTCTGCACGTCCTCCACCAACCACTGGGGTTACACAGGAGTAACTTAGGGTTTCGATCGGTGGTACGTGCACCATGCAAGGGGACTGCGCAAAACGGCCTTGCACAGTGCACATATTATAAATATTGGACTGCGCCAATATTCAGGCCCCCATCCCTTCATTTGCATTGCACCCCCCTCTGAATACTGCTCAGGTGCAAACCCAGTTTGCCCAGGCTTTTGAATATGAGAATTCCAGGTGAAGCCCGGTTTGCGTGGGCAAACTGGTATCTGTGCCCATGCACAGTCTTGAATATCGGGCCCCAGGTGTTGCAGAAAGTGGTGCTGGTAGCTTTGCAGAGGGCACTCTTTTCTTGATTAAAAATAAACCATACCAATGCCCCAGCATGGTGTTTGGGATCGTGAACGTTCTTTTGGATAAGACATTAAAGCAAGATCCCGTCTGCTGGTTCCAGTGATTGCTCAAGTGAATGTTAAAGAACCCAATCCAGCGGCACGTTTGGGCCCCACAACTGCTCCATAATCCACCACAGCATTCCTTCACTGTCATCAGGCACCAACCTTGCCTCCAAAGTCACCAGCATCTTATGGGGCTGGATTTTTCCTGCTGGGGGCCTTCACTGACCCATGATATCCAGTGAACATGGCAACCGCGACTGAGCACTTACAAAAAGGGCGACTCAATCACAGTGCCTGTGTTCTCAGCTACCTGGCAGGGTAGCAATTGGATACAGGGGTGGGCAAATACAGCGACAGGATGTTGCTATATATACACACATGTGGAGAGGGGGAAGGACCACACCACATGACGGGTGGAAGGGGAGGGAGGGTATGTGGGGTGTAGTGTGGTGGTTGGCTGCTGAACTGGCCATTGGTGTGGTGGGTATGTTTTGAAGCTTTTAATTAGAGTTTATTTTTTTCCTTTAATATATTACAGTAATTTCCTCCTCATTGTGCTTGCCTCAGGGTCTGATTGCAGCTCGCTTCCCACTAAAGTCTCTGATATTGGGACAGGAGCCAACCCCGATACAGGTAAAAACACCCTAGCACATCTGCATAACCTCTGATTTAACCCCCAAGGTGGGCCTTTCCAGCATTGGGGTACTTGGGAGTACAGAAATGGATCACAGTGACTGGCTGGATGTCAAGGGAAGGGCACAGCTGGTCAACATGCCACGAGGGAATTGACAGCCATAGCCCAGTCCTAGCATGATGCCACCAATGATGGAGGGGTTTTCTTGTCCCCTGTTTTTAATGCACCCTCCCACCTCCCTCTTGTGAGCATGCCTGCATGTGATGACCCTTGGTGTGGAACTTCTGACAATGGGTGGTCACCCATGTCTCAAAGGACATTGCGTCATGCAACCACCAGGTGTCACTCCTAGAGTCGAGCAGCATGACCACCTACCCCAGAAGTAAAGTATCAAGCCTGATGCTCCGAGCCCTCTATGCCGACCTCCACTCCTGACTTCCTGGGCTCAGGCATGAACCCAAGTCACCAGTGTGCCAGACAGAGCCCCGTTCTCTGAGCACCATGAAGTAAGCACCAAATTAAACATTTTTATTATGTCATTTAATGCCTATGCAAGGATGGAACCTGATACACTTGTTGTAGCTAACAGCTAATTTTCATTAGCTACTCATGCAATCTAGTGCTCAGCAGGTGATGAACTCTCAGATCTTCAGGAGTAAAGCACAATCCGGTGTCAGATGTTCAAAAGTTTGCTCAGTGGGCAAAGTGATTGTGCATGGTTTGTGCCCATGCACAACATTCAAAGAGGGCAGGAGGGCGCACTAAATGGGAGAGTGCAGGACCAAGAATCAGTGTGCAAAGAGGGAGGCAGGAATATGGATGCTGTGAAATATTCAGCACAGTAGTGCTGTGCAAAGGAATAGCATGGGCCACTTTACGCAGCACAGTTACCTCGGAGAAGAAGCTCGACTTACTCTGGGCAACCCATGGCTGGTGGTGTTACTGTAGCCAACTATCAAGTTGTTGGTTGGGGGAGCACACCTGCTCCCTGGGCTAGTGGTAACCCTTCCACACCCTCCAATATCAATTCCCATTAAAATATAATCATTACCTGGTGTCCAGTGGTACCCCCCCCCACTCTCCAACCCCTGTCCCCATGAAGCAATACTCATTCCTAGGTGTCCTGTGGAAGCCTCCATCCCAAAATCCACATCCCCATTTTATATTACAGTTCCCTTGTGTCCAATGGCATCCTCTGCCCTCTGATACCCCAGCCCCATATTATATTGAATAGTCCATGGTGCCTGGTGACAAACCCACAACCTCTGATCGGTGTCCCTGTAATATTGTACTATTCTCTGGTTTATAGTGGCACCCCCCACTCACCGATCCCCAGCCCCCGTACAATTGTAAGTGGTCTCTGGCCTCCTTATACCACCTCAGCCAGCTGCCATATGGACTGACAGGGAATGCATGTCCTCTGTACTGTAAAGGATGTGTGCGTGCTGTTAGACAGTGACTGGCTGAAGTGGTGACAGAAGGGCTGTGCTGGTCATCATACTGGATCCCCGGCATCAGCAAACATGGTAAGGGAGGGTGGCAGGGTGGCTTGGTCAGTGCCAGCAGTAAGGGGGGTCCCACTAGATACCAGTGACTACTTATGATTGTACGGGGCCAGGGATCGGTGGGTGGGGGATGCCACTAGATGCCAGGGAATAGTACGTTGTTGCAGGGATGGTGATTGGAGGTTGGGGGGTGATACTAGATGCCAGGGAGTATTCAATATAATATGGGACTGGGAATCAGAGTACAGGTGAACCACTGGACACCAGGGAACTGTAATATAATACAGAGCTGGGAATAGGGGGGATGGGGGTAACACTGGATACCAGGGAATGAGTATTTCTTCACAAAGATGGTGATCAGATGGCGGGGGTTCCCACTGGACACTAGGGCATGGTATAGAGCCAGGGATTGGGTGACAGGGTGCCACTGGACATAAGAAAATGATTATAACTTAATGAGGCTGGGGATTGGAGGGTGGGGGAGGAGGTGCCACTAGACACCAGGGACTATTCAATATAATATAGGGGTTCTATGTGATAATCGCGAGCGCTGAATGGCGACTCACATTATCGGAATGTCAGGGCAGAAAAAACAGTTTTACCACCCTGACATCCTTGGCGCATGGAAAAACAGCATTGTGGATTTAAATACATTGCTTTCTGTGGGGGCTGCAGCCCCCACCCTCCCACCTTAAAGATTCTCAGCTCCAGGGGGCAATGGGGAGTGCAAAAGCAAAATAAATGCAAGTTCTGGGCCGGGCGCAACAAAACACAGTAGAACCCGGACCCAGACCCGAACCCAGAACCCTACACAACGCAAGTGGAGGCCAACCCCCAATGCCATGGCACAGCCGACCGCAGCACCACCCCCTACATCCCCTCCATCCCCTCCTAGGCAACGCTCACCGTGCTCGCTCCCACCCCACCTGCGCACATACATATAATGACATCCTGTTGCTAGGGTCACCCACAACCCTACATACGGTCGCTCTCCATGCCCCCTCGCCTTTCGGGCTTTCGCCCACATTGCATCGCCATTTCAGATGGCACCATCTTTCAGGCACCAACAGCACATGCTACCTAGTATGGGGCAGGGGAATCAGTGGGTGGGGGGTGCCAGTGGACACCAGGGCATTATACTATAATACATGGCAGGGGATCAAGGGACACAGGTGCCAGTGGACACCAGTGAATGATTATAACTTAGAGGCCAGAGACTGGAAGGTGGGGGATATCACTAGAAACCAAGGTATGGGTTTTACTGAATGGGATGGATTGCAGGGTGGGGCGTGCCACTGGACACCAGTAAATATTTCCTTTAATGGAGAGCCAGTGATCAGAGTGGGAAGGGGCAGTCACAGGGGTGCAAACCTGCCACTGCTTGCCCTACAAATGAGCCCATAATGGGCATGCATATTGCCCCTTAGTACCTCACATACCTAATGGACTCATTTGCATGTTGCCAACTGAATATCATCCTGGTACCAACAGATCTGGGGGCACACCAGTTCCATTTGCTTTGGTATGAGCTGCATACAGCCATGTTGCATGCTGGGGCAGCACTACACGGCTTTGCACTGCACTGACATGGTGCTATATTCAGTCAGATAGCACTGGTGCACTATCTGACTGAATATCGTGTCCTAGGGGTCATGGGCAAGGGCAAGCAGAGCGCAAACCTTTGTGTTCCACGTTTACCCATTTTCCAATATCGGGTTCCTCATCTCCCTTTTGTCAGTGGCAGTCAAGGAGCACAAAGCAGAAACTGAGAAGTACAATATGGTAAATAATTTATACAACTAGAGGCAATCATAGCCTCATAGTTATACTCAAGCACCCCCATTCTGGCTCATCACAAAAAAACAATTAAACGAAATGCAAAGAGCAGATGTTGGCACTGCAGGCTCAGTGTGTACCCATACAAGAGACACATGACAATGTGTAGAATATACAAGTTGCTTCTCGCTTGGGAGCAACATGCAAATAAAAGAGTCGCTTTAGGATCAAACTCAGTTCTACATCAAAGTCACTCCCACACAGACTTAGACACTTATGCAGACGGAATGAATTACTGTCATGTTGCTCACTATACTAAAAACAGATACAGTAATCTGCATTTGTTTAGCATTATAAAACTGTCACCACTGACAGCACTCGGCACCTGTTGAGCACCCACTGCTTTAAATGGGAGAGATGTTTAGGAGACAGAATGAATCTCTGGCTAGTTCACTTGATTTGTATGTTATTGGAAGTCTAAAGATGGGGCCATGAATACTAGCTAAGGTGAGAAGGGTAAGGAATGATTTTATCAGGTCTTATTTTAAGTTTCTATTGGATGGATGTTCTCCATAACTACAACATGCAATTCTGCTACTGAAGTGGGATAGTGAATTATAGTGCATGGATGGAAAACCATACACTCAAAAATGCTGTAGTAACCCAGTTCAAAGGGCACAAAAAGTTGCTGCACCATAGTAGTGACTTCACTTCTACTGTACACAAAATCACACATACCCCAATAATGCAAAGCACCATGGGATGTAAATGCAAATCACCATGAACATTTAGACTGGTTCTACGCTGAAGACGTAGTGGTGCCAAATGGCCTCTCGCACAAAATGTTTTTGTGTTTCTTTGAAGCCTGGCTTTGTTCCCAGTGTCCTTTTTGAGTGACTCTTGCCTCAGTACTTTTGTGCTGAGGTTCTTTGTCTTGTTAGCTTACTTTCTTATTTTGGACACACTGTGACCCAAATCTGTAAGACCACATAAAGGCTGGTCTCATTTCTCCTGGGTTGAGATACAGATGAGGTAAACTGATGAGTCCTGAGAAAGACAAAACTTGTGTCAATGTCTTCTATTCTCAGCCTTTGCAGATTGTGTGAAAGGAATTTGACATCATGCACTCTTGCTTAAAATGGAGCCCGTCTACATTTTCATTGTGATTACCATTGTTGGGGTATGAGTCATTCTGTGTTTCTTTTGAAGTTTGTCTTTGCTGCCAATACCCCTTTTGTTTCAGTGCTTTTGTGGTTCGTCTTTTTAGACTACTATGGTACAACAACTTTCAGAATCAAGAATCGAAAGCCAGTTAATTTCCCTGGTGCCCATTTAAAATAGCTTCCATTTCACACTTCTAAATAGTGATGCTAAAAACATGGCTGCAGCGATTTTCTCAGAAAATGACCCAGATTTACGAAACAGCTATGTGCAAGAGAAATAAACATGGGAAAAGTAAACAATTCAGATGAAACCACTCATTGCTTCATGTATTTTTTTTTTTATGATCATAGGTAGCAAATCAAGTCTGCAGCATATAATACTGCGTGGTCAAAAACAGCGCAGACAACACCACGCTAGTCAACGCCACATCAGGGAATACTGCACGAAAACAAAAAAGTAAGTTAAAACATTTCACTGGAGTGGTGATCCATGGCGGTGTGGTGTTGTAATAATAAATCTACACTTCATCACTGATTCATGCCCGTATTCATTGGGCATGGTGTGGACTTGCGTGGTCTTGTCCATGCTGTTCTGACCACATGGTATTTGCTGCAATTAACTGATGTGGAGCCACGAACATCTACTATAAACAAGCATTTACCAATGCCAACCAAGTTTGCTTGCTTTTATTTTGCTGTGTAGTTGTTGGGGATAGTTAGCACAGCAGTTCAAACTAACAAATGTATGACGTAAGGTATAACACTAAAATAGCCATGATTGGGGAATGAAAAGATTCACCCATATCATTTTTATGTTGCTTGCATGCATGTGCAAGAAACACATTGCGTCAGTCAGCAGTTAGGGAGCAGGCCACAATGCGTCAAGAAATTCGGCTACGTCACCATGCAATTAGCTGTTTTGGTGCATTACAAGCTACCAAAACAGCTGATTGCATGGTGTCCCCATGGTGATGGCTTCTCTGTCAGCCTCTCACAGTCCCCAGGAAGCCGAAGGAAAGCCACTGCCCACCATTCAGTGTGCCTTCCTTGTGAAACATTTCAATAAATACAAAAAATAAAAAAAATGCAGACGGGGTGCCCATTCCCCTGTTGGCATGACCCCCTCCCCAGTTCATTTGCCGATGAGGTAGCCCAATTCCCATTGGCATAATACACCCCCCCATGGCTCATGCACCCCCCCAGCACACTGTATGGCCAACGGGGGTGCCCAGTCCCCTGTCAGTTCCACTGCCCTCCCAAACAAACTTCCATCTTCCATGCTGGGAGCCCACCCTAGTGTGGCAAAAGTCCCCTTGGCCAATGGGGGTGCCCAATCCCCCATAGGCTCCACTGCCCCCCCCAAACAAACTGCCTGGTGCCACACTGGGAGCCCACCCCCACATGGCAAAAGTCCCCTGTCGTCTTTAAAACATAAAAAAAAGACCTAGAAGGAAAAAAAGTCCTCGTTGATTCTCTTGTCCCCTCCCCAACCCACGCCCATCCTCTGTGTACCCCACCTCCCCACCCCCACCTCACCCCAAACATACCTCTGGAGCCCAGCGTGATGATCTTTGGTGGACCGGGAACACGTCTGCACTCTTCAAAGCTGTCCACGAACTGAAGAAATGCCGGTAAATTGTATAATGGCATAAATGTTTTTTTTTTTTTCAACTTTGGTGCATATCTTGGCCATTTTTGGGAATTTTTATACCAAATTTACAACAAGGGGTTCTTGGGACCCTACCTCATGAACTCAGTCATTGACATTTTGTTATTCGGTCCTGAAAGGTGATTTAGTGGTCACTGCACAGAACCACCTTTCAGGACTGATTAATGAAATGACAGTGTCACAGTTCATGAAGTAGGCCCCCAAAAACTCTATGTTGAAAATTTGGTGAAAAATTCCCAAAAATGACTGTTTTACCAGCGTGCACTGTACAGTTCCTACGCATGTTCGTAACTGCGAGCATTTTTAATATTTTCACTCCAGATTTTCAACATTGCCATTTTACCATACCTTCATATGAACAGTATAGCTGTCATTTTTCACATCTCACCTGGAATGTGTTCTCACGCATGTAACGTACAAAGGCATGGTCGGTGTGTGAAATCAATGTTCAGGACAGATTAAGAATATCACAGTGACACTGTTCATGAGGCAAGCCCCCAAAAACCCTATGTTAAAAATCTGGTGAAACAATTCCCCAAAATGACTGTTTTACAAGTGTGCGTTGTGCAGTTCCTACGCAAGCTCATAACTTCGAGCATTTTTAATATTTTCGCTCCAGATTTTCAGCATTGCCATTTTACCACATCTCCTTATGAACAGTATCACTGTCATTTTTTTTCACATCTCACCTGAAATGTGTTTTCACACATGTCGTGCACAGTGGCATGATCGGTGTGCAAAGTCAATGTTTGGGACAGATTAAGAAAATCACAGTGACACTGTTCATGAGCAGAGGTCTTAAACTGGCTATGCTGAAAATTTGATGACAAAAGTCCATAAAATAGCTGGCCTGGTGGTGCTAAGGGATGAGGCACTGGATGCCACACCTCGTACCACGCCTGGCGACAATTCGATAACGAATAAGTGGGCCGCCAGGGTTGGCCACGGGGAAGAAGGCTAGAGCATCCAAAACAGCTCACCTTCTGGGTGGAGGTGGGTCCTCTACACTGGCAAGTGGTGACCCCTGGCAGAGGCTGGGGGCATGACAGCTGCTGGAGTCACTGGGGTGCAATTGGTCGGGGGCGTAGGCCTTGGACCAACCAGCTTCGGGGATGGGTTCTTGGGGGGGTGGGGGGAGTTTGCAAGTGTCGGCGCCTGCACCTTGACACTGGGGCATGCAGTCAGTACATCCTTGAAAATGGAAAAAGCCACTCCGGAGTCGGGTAGACGGAGTGCCAAGCTGGGTCCTAATCTACCGTCGCCTGCCCAGCTGAGTTGGGGACCTGATGAGATCGAAGGTTCGGGGGGTGGGCCCCACCTGGGCCCTACCCTGACCCCACACAGGTGGAAAACTGCAGCAAGATGGAGGACCCCGATCAGTCAGGTAGGGCTGGATAAGGACAGGCTTAATTGGCTTTCCTAAAGAGTCGACTCCGGAGGGGAAGGGGGAGGATAAAATATATATATAAAAAAAAGTCCATAAAATGACTGTGTTATAAACAGGGCCCCTACTTTTCTGCGGCACAGTGGGACCAAGACCAAGACTACCATTTGCCGCAGAACTTCTGTGGCGGTGGTTTGTAATTTCTGCGGAAGTTCTGTGGCACGAACAGACTACCACATCACAGTGTCAGCTTGTCATCCTGACTTCACTTTCACGGCAGAGGTTATAGCAATCAGGACGGTGGAAAGCACAGTAACACTAGTTCAAAACATAACAGACTTATAAAAATAATGTTATGCCTAAAAAAAGCAAAACAAATGTCTCTCCCTTAAGGTCCTAGCCTGTTGCATGAATGACATATGCAGAGGGGATCTTATGTGATAAATAAGGTATTTCTATATGCATGCTATTTATCTCACTAATGAGGTTTCCCACTGTCTATCACTTATATATCTGTATATGCTTTCTACATCACTCATGAGGTTCCCACTGTGTATCACTTATATATTTATATGCAATCTGTAACATACAAATATGCATGTGTGTGGTGAGACAGAGATACTGTATGTGTGTGTGTGTGTGTATATATGTATATATTTTTTTAATTTCCATGAACTTGCATCCTCATTCATAGAGGTCCCATTGGAAATGGAAGAGAGGAGTTATTGCAAAATTCATTTTTCATGTCAATCTGCTTTCCCTGACACACTGTGTAACACCATCAGGCCATGGCATGCATGTGAACCAGTTATGAGATACAGTTCTCCGGCCCATCACAATGTGTCCACCATGTGACAGAACACTGCACCATACCTTCCCAGGCTCCAAGCAGTGATGTGTTCCATCAATCCTTGTGCTGCCCTGCCAGCTCCCAAAGCTAATCTTTGAACCTGAGTTGCCAGCACGGAAACCCAGCATGCTACCCTCTGGCCCAACAGCTATCCCTGCGCATAACATTTCTCAATAACTTTTAGGTGATTCTATCAACCAATGACAATATGTAATCAATAACCCTGGCAAAAATGCGTACAGTGCAATTATTTATTTAACAGGTCTATTCTTTCAACAGGTCTACACATTACTATATTTTACTTCTCTGGGCATAATTACTTTATTTTTCTCAAAAATTTAGACAGTTAAATTCATTTTACCAGTTGTTCATTTCAGATAGCGTCTCTATACCTTAAAGGCACAAATAAGTTTGTACAAAGTGAGGTATGGACTTAACAGATCTGTGCTATTGACAAGGTTTTGTTTAAGTTGGCCCTAGTGCAACAATGTAAGAATGAAGATTGTATTAGGCTGTAGTGCAGGTTGAGCAAATATCACCATGCATGATGTGCTGTGCCACCATCTCTGGCAGTGGGAGCTGTGGTAGATAAGTGACTGTTCATTTCTGTTGCAGAATGCAGCCATTTCATTAGCTAATGTATGATATAGCAATGATAACATCACATTCTGAATATATGGGGGGGGGGTTTGGGTATAAAAGAGGAAAGGAAACAGATTCTATGTATAAACAGAACTATCAATAAAAAAATCACCAAGAAGAGTGAATTCTGCGGCGCCACAGAAGTTCTGCGGTAGATTGCAAGTTCTGCTCAAAATTCTGCGGCTGCAGAATTCTAGGGGCCTTAGTGTGCATTGTGCAGTTTCTACGCACCCTGGTAAGTTCACAAATTCGTCATCTTTTCAGTCAGGATTTTCAACATTGGCATTTTTCCACACTTCCTTATGAACAGTACAGCTGTCATTTTTCACACCCTGGCCAAAATGTGTTTTCACACTTCTTGTGCAAAATAACACGGTCGCTGCGGGAAATCAGTGTTCGGTATAGATTAAGAAAATCACAGTGACACTGTTTATGAGCGGAGGTCCCAAAATGCCTATGTTGAAAATCTTCTGTAAAAAATCCCAAAACTACTTACATTACGGGTGTGTGTTGCACAGTTTCTACGCACACTCGTGACTTCACCATTTTTTTTTTATATTTTCACTCCAGATTTTCAGCATTGCCATTTTTTACACCTCCTCATGAACAGTACAGCTGTTATTTTTCACATCCTGTTCGAAATGTTTTCGCACCTGTGGCACCAAATGGCGCAGTTGCTGTGCAAAATCACCTTTCTGCTAACGAACTGATAGTGTCACTATTCATGTGGTGCAATCACAAAAAGCCCATGTTGAAAACTTGGAGTAAAAATACCAAGAAGCGCCTAGGGTATTAGGGTTTTCGACCATAACACCCTGACCTGTAGGGACTGGCAGGCCTCAGGGGTGTGACTTGGGATTGTCGATAGTAATGCTCATGCCATTCCACCCCCACTCTGCAGCCAGTAGCAGGCATTGAGGTGCGCCTTGGACCCTTTGGCCCCAGAGTTCACCCCATTCTCCTATACTGCACCCATTTCAGTGTATTTCCTTATGGAATGAGGTGAGTGTAAAGCCCGAACACTTCAAAGCACACCTTGACACTTGTAAGTGTCTGCAGGGTAGGGTGAGGTGAAATGTCGTGACCATTATGGATGACGTCCCAAAAGCACACCCCAATGCCAGTTCATCTCTGTAGGGTGGGGTGGAGTTGGCATCAGTTCAATACTTAACTGCTATTCCTATACTGCATCTGACTAGCTCCTGCACTTCCACTGCTAATGCCAGCAAGCAAACATTCGACATTGACAAATTCTTGTTTTCTTTGATTCTGACCCAGAATTTTCAAGATAGTATTTTTATTGCCCCAGCATATGAACACGACAGGTGTTATTTATAATATGCCACCCGAAATGTGATTTTAACAAATGACCAAGAAAACTGGTTTGGGAGGCGGGATTTGAAAATGATACTTGCCATGCTCATGAGATGAGGTAAAAAAATGACTTTGTTACAAATGTAGGTTCAAACTGTAAACAAACAGCAATTTATGAGTAAACATTCAAAATGTCAACATTTGTTCATAGCTTTGTTGGTTTTTGAGATTTGACCCCAAATTTATTTTTTTTACTTTATTTTTATAGTTATATGCAGAAACACATAAATGAATGATAGTTCTCATTTCCAGGGCATAGTAAAGGCAAATAAAGTATCACATTAGGATTAGTTTCCTATCTTACGTTGTTACATATATGGAGGGTAACAAATAACCATTCTTGTCCAGAAAATGATCCTTCCAATTTTCGACTATGGTGATATAGACTACAGTGCCGCCCCAAGACCTCTCTCTCTCCAGACTGGATACCCTCTTTCACTCCATCTGCCATTTTGTTCTTGACTGTCCTCCCCACACTCGCCACTGTGACCTCTACATGTTCCCTTGTCTTCCCCTTCCTTTCTGATAGGTGCCTCACCCACTGTGTCAGTTTCACCACCAAGAACTGGGTCGGATCCCTGCCCCCTTACCTAACCTCTCTCCTTTCTCCCTCATGCCCATCTTTCTAGTCCCTTCGTAATCTTGGGTATCGCAGTTTTGCCCTCCCTTCCAGGTCCTCCTCCTTTGGCCAATCAGCCTTCTCTTACCATTTCCCCAATCTTTGGAATGATCTCTCTCTCTCTCGCTATCCACTCAGCCTTCTTCCTCCCCTCCTCTCCTTCCTCCTCCAGAGCCTTACCTCTCCTTCATGCTCCTGCTCCTAATCCCCTACCTTTTTTATCTATGGCCTCAGCACATACTGTGACTTCCTGCACCCCCTCTATGTCATGGTCTTATGTCATGCTGTAATGCCACTCTTATCGCTCCCGAGCATTGTTTCGCCATATTGTAATTTGCACTTTTATACTGCACTTTTTATTGTGTTCTATGTAGGATTATTCATTGATTTCTTTTTATTTATTTAGTTTTTGTTTACCAGGTAGGTGCACCAGCAATAACCATGACTATTTTCAGGCACGACCCGGGAGGATACAGTACAATACAACAATAAAACATAACAATTTACAAAAGTATCTTTGGGGATAACAATTTCAACAGTGAAACAAATTAGGACTATGCATCAAGACATTACATTAGCAAATCATATATGGGTTTACATTAAATGAAAAATAATAGAGATGCAGGAGGGAAAGAAGCAATGCTGAAAGGTGGTACTGTATTGTATTGTACTGCTAGCTGGTACAGTATATTGATTTTGTATACTTCCTCTTCTCCCTCCTGTCAGGACACATCTGGAAACAAGCAGCCCTGCTCAGTATGGCTTTCCTGGTAAAACTTTAAAATCAATAAATTAATAAATAAATAAGAAAAAAATTAAAACAAGCATTTGTCAGTGCTGAACAGTCACTTGCATGCATTTGGTGTTCAGGTGTTTGGTACAGATAGTACAAAGGTGATAATTAACAATGAAACCTTCTTAAGAAGTGACAGTGATGTCGAGGGAGCCACAGGCATGATGTAATCTATATGTATGTGGGTGGAACTCTTCGAGTCACTCACTTCCCCTCCCTGTAGTAAACTCGAGCAAGCAACTAAACTACTTAGAGAAACATGCAGTATTTAGTGAGGTTAGATCTGCTGAGGATGTTGCTGAGCAGGGCTTGGAAACAGATGTCATAGCTCTACAATCAGTACCTGCTTGAGATGGTGCTTAACATGCTCGAGCCGTGGGAGAGGACCATCTTTAGTATCCTTTCTGTTGTGCTGACACCCAATGGATGTGAGACTGGTTGGCCACCAGTTCGGAGGGGGGATGTGATGCAAGGCCTGACGTAGACTGGTACCGTTATTTGGGAATGTTGAGAACTGACTCCCATTTCTTGTTTCCATTTCCACACTGGGAGCAGGTTGCTTCCAGTGCCTTACATTCTTCTTTTCATTTGTGTGAGGCTAGAAATTCCTTTCTTAAAGATCAATAGCAGCTACAGAAATTAAAAAGTAAAATTTCGGCTCTGTTTTGTGTATTTTAAATTAAAAAAGTAACATCTAAAAACCAGTTTAAATTGTGTCCTGTGTTTATTTTCAAACCACATCTCCTCCAGCAAGCTTCTGATTGAGATGTGTCAGTCTCTGAAATGCAGTCCATCTTTTTCGTGATCGCAGCTTTGAACTGACTGCCACTGATGTCATTCAAGGACTGACATCAATGTCAGCAGCACAAGAATGTCATTCTGTCAGAATACATGAGCAGAGGTCTCGAGGTCCTCATGTACTTTTCCCAGCAATTTTTTTTGCAACTAAATATGCTTTATTAATATTTCAATATAATAATAACAGTACATAAGGAAACATCACAAGAGGAAAAAACCAATTAACACAAAGTAACACGGAGAAACAAACACAGGGATTAAACACAACCCCTCCAAAAAAAAAACTCCTTCCTCCCACCCCAAGCTCTGGTGCATGCCCACATCCACTGATGTGCAAAAGAGACCAAGAGTCTGCAAAATTATTGAACAAGGCAAGAATAAAGCTCTCACCAACACGACTTAGTCCTGCTGCAGGATGGGAAAAAAATTCCCAAAGGCTTTCTTGGCTGAAATAGCCGACAAACACTCTTGCACCCATGCTGAAAGGGAGGGGGACCAATTATCTAGCCAATGTTGTACTATAATAAGCATGGTGACCAAGGAGGATAGGGCCATATAGTACCTGTGTGCAGCTATACTAATACCAGAATAGTCACCTATCAGGCAAACCACTGGCTCAAAGTAATTATGAGAAGCAAACAAGGGGGACATTTTAGCCTGAACCTTAGACGGGAGCAATTTGATTATGGGACATTCCCATAATTTATGAAACAACATTCCCGCCTGTGATTCATGAGTAGGACAGATGGGCAAGGGCAGCTTGTGCATATGGAAAAGAATATAGAGAGTTTGATTTAAGTTGTGCAGAACATTAAGTTGTAACAGTCGAAGCCTGTCTTGCTTCACATAACAATAAGTAGGATTCCAAACTGTATGCCAATGAGAAATGGACCAGGTAAGTCCGAGAAGATTATGCCAGTAATAAACCACTGGAGAAACTAGAGAGCAGTCATGCCTGACCAGAGCTTTATAAACATTGGAGATTGCTTTTCTTTTGCTAACTAACTGGATATATTACTGAGTGGGAAAAGTAGAGTCCTGCGACCAAGGGGTAGGCCCCAAAAACTGTTTGATACAATGGCTAAGTTGAACATATTTAAACATGGAGCTGGGAGGGGGAAGATTATGTCAGTTCCGCCAGATTGAACAAGACGCCTAAGGTAGCAGCACAAGTGAATGGAGACATAGGAACAGAAAAACATCACGGGAAAACCAGTGAAAGAAAAATATCACGCTAAGTATAAAGAAGCTTTTTATTTCTTCTCTCAATGGTGTATAAATGGAAATGAAATGATGACTGTGTAGAGCAATGAACTATACCTCCTTCTGTTTGGTGCAAGAGTGGAGTAAGGGGGAAGTGGTAAAAAAAATGTATATATATATATATATATATACACACACACACACACACATGTATGAGAAGTGGTAACCGTTTACAGCAAAGAAACGGCTTGTAAGAGAGAGAGAGGAGAGCAATCTCTATACGCATGTAAATAAAAAATTTAACTGGTGTGGAGACTTATGGTTTTTTTATTTCCCGAATGAATAGGTAATGCCTTACAGTTAAAATTCTGTTTGGTAGAGTCTGATGAGAATGTGGATAAATCTAATCCGGAGAACCATAAGTTCTTTGAAGCTGAGCAAGATGCTGAAGGTAGTAGAATGAGAGAATGGCAACTTAGGAACAGAAAAATGTCATGGGAAAACCAGTGAAAGAAAAATATCATGCTAAGTATAAAGAATCTTTTTATTTCTTCTCTCAGTGGCGTATAAATGGAAATGAAATGACCGTGTAGAGCAATGAATTATACCTCCTTTTGTTTGGTGCACGGGCAGAGTAAGGGGGAAGTGGGGAAAAATATATATATATGAGAAGCGGAAACCGTTTACAGTGGAGAAAAGGCTTGGAAGAGAGCAATTTCTGTACGCGTGTAAATAAAAAATTTAACTGGTTTGGAAACTTACGTTATTTTATTTTCCGACTGAATAGGTAACGTCTTACAGTTAAAATCCTGTTTATTAGAGTCTGATAGGAACGTGAATAAATCTAAACAGGAGAACCGTAAGTACTTTAAGGTATGAGGAATGTCTAAATCAGTTAGAAGCGTGAAAGAAATTACACACCAACACGCTAAAGGAAAAAACTGGAAAGAAGGTAAGAAGAACTTGCTCCAGCAAGCTGAAGCTTTACCAAGACCACAAACCCCAACTTTACTATATAACAAGGTATACACAAGTGAAGCACTTCTATCTCTTATCCCAGATACTCCATGTAAATTGAGTTGGCCATTAAAAGACAGTGTGAAAATAATACAATACTGCAAAATTAGGGAGAAGATGCAGAATTCAGCTGAAATTCAGGAGGAGGGATCCTCCTTAATAATACAAGGTGAAAACAATGAGGAGGGGGAAGAAACAAACTGGCAAATGATGGAAAAAGAATTAGAAATAGACAACCAAAATATGTATACTTTTTCCTCGACTTCAGGCTCTACCAGTAATTCTCAAAAAGGGGAAATAACATGCGTAGACTTAATACATGTAAGTGATATGGAGCCAGGTAATAAAGAAAAAACTAAAAGTGCACAGATAAAAGGCAATATGGAAAAAAATGCCCCCCCATTTCTATAAATAAAGAAACAGCTTCAGACTTACTGGAAGCAATGAGCAGTTTACATATGGACATGATGAAAACATTGGGAGACATAAGTGTTGCAGTTAAAGGAATATTAGATACAATAAACACATTAACAGACAAGATGGAAGGGCTAACAACTCATACACAAGAATTGGAACAAAGGGCATCACAGATAGAAGACATTAAAGGACCGATGTTAAAAACACAAACACAGCATAACATACAAATACAGTCTTTAATGGATAAAATTACAGATTTGGGAGGCAGATCCAGGAGAGGAAACATACAGTTGAAAAATCTTCCAGAAGGACTAGAAGGATCAGGGGATCCCTTAAATTTTTTTGAGTGAATGATAACAGACTCTATAGGAAAGAAATATCATGAACAGAAGATAGCACTGGACAGAGCGCACAGAACGAGATCAAGATTTGTTAAATCAAATCAAAGCTTTCCCCACATGGTACTAATTAAACCACATACATTTCAGGACAGAGAGGCAATTTTGCAAAAGGCAAGGGTAGAAAAGGGGATAAAATATGCAAATTTAACGTTTAATGTATATCCAGATCTATCAATAGATACAATAAACAAAAGGAAACTTCAACCCGGTGAAAAAGAAATTATATGACAGAGGAATAAGATTTTCAAGGCAACATCCAGCAAAACTCCGGTTCATAGTAAATGGTAGATTGACAATGATTGATGACTACGAAGAAGCAGAAGAAGCTTTTTTAAAAGTGTTATAACCCTGCAGAAGAAATCACATAGCACATAATTTCCAGAAAGGAAGGACACATCCAGATGAATAAAATGTGACATTTAAATTCATAGCCATGAAAGAAGAAAGGGGGGGGGAACAGGGAAGGGACATTAAAAGAATGGATGAAAGAAGGAATTGGTCTATTATGGTGGTTTAGTGTGTTTTTTTAGAACATGCGATCCCCTTAGTCTATACTAATTATAAACGGTGATGAGTAGCCATCGAAGCAGTTTACACATGATGTAGGAACTCTCGGATGGGATTTATGTGCTACTAAGGAGGGAACAGATGAAATAGAAATTAAAGCTACTGTTATTACTTATGCTTTAAGGATGTATTCTGAAATGAAGCAGGACTGAGCCTTACCCTGTCTATAATAAGGAGGACAAGATGAAGATCAAAACTATAGGATGTGAATTGGGGGGGAGACTGGGGGGGTCATATAACAGGGTATGTTTTGAGCTGGAATAAAGGTCAGTCTGTGGTAATAGGCCTATTTTGCACTATGAGATAAGAAAAAAGAACGAGTAAAAAGGAGAAGAAGGGGGAAAAAAAAAAAAAATATATAATAAATAAAAGATGATATAGTTCTCTTTTAAGACACTCATGTGGCACCAAACTGGTGCAAGAAATGCCACTACGAGCATCTTTGCAACTTTTTTGGGGGAAGGGAACTCCTTGGAAGCTCCGAGGTAACTGGGGGGATATTACACAGATAGATGGTGATGGGGAGCACAATAATAGAAACAATATTTTTAAGGCAGCTGATATACGTAGAGGTCAGAATAATATGGTAAATTGGGTTAACAGAAATAAAACTAAGATAAAAAAACAAAAGCTAAATATATATGGAGTGATCTGGGACAAACTAAATGATATACAAAAAAAGGGGCTTATGGGAGGAAAATTAAAAATAGCAATATGGAATGTAAAAGGTCTAAGACAAAGAAACAAAATGACTAAAGTTATAAATTATTTAGAAAGAAGACAAATAAACTGTGTATTAATACAGGAAACACTTTACAAAAACAGATTTCCATTGGTTTAAAAAAAATGGGAGAAAGGAATACACTCATCTTATACAACCTTAGCAAGAGGTGTTGCTATCTTTTTTCATAGAAAAATACCTATGCCTGAAATCCTGAGAAACACTATAGATCTGAATGGCAGATATGTAATAGCAGAGTTAAAAATTGGGAATGAAATCTTTACCTTAGCTACAATATATGGTCCAAATCACAACAGTCCTAAATTCTATTCAGACTTTTTTTTTGCAACAGTCGAACTATAAATCTCCATATATTATAAGAGAAGATTTTAATTTGGTATTGAAAAACACTAATAGGACATCAAATCAGATACATAGTTTTAAAACATATATTAAGATTATTAAGAGCTTTATGATGGACCTGAAATTGATCGATCCTTGGACACAAATAGAAAGTAATACAAAACAATTCTCCTATTACTCTACTGCACATCATACATACTCCAGAATTGATTTTTATTTAATATCAGAATCACTGTTATATACAGTTAAAACTATATCATACCCAGGAATAGTCATATCTGATCACTCACCACGTATATTAGAAATATTATGGCCATCGGAGATGCAACATGGGAATAGGTGGAAAATGGACATTTCCCTAATTAAACAATTAAATATAAGGAGAACTGTAATGATTGAAATAAAAGAGTTCTTTAAGAGAAATACAGAAGAAGATACAGATATAACTATTATTTGGGACTCATTTAAGGCCTGGTTAAGAGGAAAACTGCAGGAAATAAGGGGGTTAGGAAAAGAAAATGGGAAAAGCAATATAAACAATTAGAAGAAGAGATTAAAAAACTAGAACAAATACACTCTAATAACCAGGACAAAAAATATTTAATCTAGTAGTTAAAAAAAAGATGAATATGATACATTGATAACAAAGAAAGTGGAAAACCAATTATTAGCTATAAGATCAGGCTACCATTTAAATTCAGATAAACCTTTGAAGTTACTAGCATGGCAGGTTAAGAAGGATCAAGAACAGAATAATATTAAACAAATACAATACAAAGAAGGAAATAAATATAGTAACCTATGGCATTGTAAAAAATTTTATGGAATTTTATGAAGCACTCTACACTTCCCAAAGATTGGGAGAGGAAGAATATCAGATAAAAATATTGGACAAAATAAAATTGAAACAACTATCAACAGATTTAAAGATAAGATTGGACCAATCCATAACTCAACAAGAAATGGAAATAGCATTGAATGACTTAACAAATGGTAAGTCACCAGGACCCGATGGGATACAGGTAGAGTTTTTTTAAGGAATATAAGGAATTATTTATTCCCATTTTTGTGAATTTGTTTACTAAAAGTTTTCAATTAAAAAAATATACCAGCTACTTTTTATGAGGCACACATACATGTCTTTCATAAGCAAGAAAAGGACCCAGAATTATGTAAATCATATAGACCAATTTTGTTGTTAAATGCAGACTATAAAATCCTCATGAAGATAATAGCAAAACGTCTAGAGAAGACACTTCCAGAATTAATAGATCAAGATCAAAATGGTTTTATCAAAGGAAGGAAAATTAGGGAAAATGTGAGATGAACATTAAACATCTTGCAAGGAAAAGAAGAGAAAGATTCAGTGTTATTAATGGTGGATGCCGAAAAGGCATTTGACAAGGTAGAATGGTCCTTTATCATGAATGCATTACAAAAGATGAATTTTGGTGAGGGTTTTATAGACTGGATTAAATTAATGTACAATAAGTCCAAGGCACAGATTAAAATAAACAATATACTATCACCCTTATTTAAATTAACATGCGGGACAAGACAGGGTTGCCCCCTCTCACCACTAATTTTTGCATTGAGTATAGAACCCTTGGCAGAATTAATAAGGCAAAATCCAAAGATTGGGGGGGGATTACATTAGGTACGAAGTGCCATAAAATTGGTTTATATGCAGATGATGCACTTTTATACTTAAACAGTAAAGATTCAATAGAGGAATTTGTTAAAGTGATGGATGCCTTTGTTAAGGATGCAGGCTTTAAGATCAATTATGAAAAATCAGTGATTCCAATTAATGCTAGAGACACTAATTTTCAATCAGTTAAGGACTTTAGATGTTCAGTTGAAAAAATAATAAAGTATTTGGGTATATATCTGACTAAAAATCAGGATAATATGTATTCAATTAATTATGTGAATTTTTTAACCCAAACAAAAATAGATTTGGGGGAGATGGCAAATGCTACCTCTTACATTGATAGGGAGAATTAACATAATCAAAGTGCAGATATTGCATAAAGTAATTTATATTTTTCAAGTTCTTCCAATTCATATTCCTCCAGAATTCTTTAAAACTTTAAAAAAAGATAATCACTAACTTTATTTGGATCAATAAAAAAACAAGAATATCATATGTGAAATTAATACTCCCTAAAGAACAGGGTGGGTTAGCATTACCTGATTTTTATAAATACTATTTGGTATCTCAAATAACGATTATATGGGACTGGATTAACTATCAAAAAGAGCTAAATATTTTGATAGAAATGGAAACTAATAGAAGTGAATATACAAATTTATTGAATGCATTGCTTTAAAAAAATAATGGAAACAAATGTAACAACATCTGTAACAATAAACAGTTGGTATGAGATCCACAAGATTTTAAAAATGGAAATTAAGATAATGAAATATACACCAATATACAAGAATTATGATACGCCTCTTACCATTCATGATGAAATGTATAAGCACTGGAAACAACAAGGGCTATATGAAATGGGACAACGGTTTCAAAATGATCATTTTATGGATTTTTAGCAGGTGAGGTACAGTATAACCTACCTGTGACACATTATTTTAAAAACTTACAAATTAAAAATTACACAATTAAAACCAATGGAACATTGAAATTGTTATCTATACCAATTCTAGAGATAATGGAAGAAGTAAGAGAAAATAAAAAAATTGATCTCCATAATATACTCTAGCTTATTTACTATTAGCTTACAAGAGATACATAAATTGAAGGTGAGATGGGAACAAGGCCAGGAGATCAGAGAACTGTGGGTTCAGTTCCCACATCTGGCACTTGGGTTAATATCCCAGTACTGACACTGTAGTGCAGCATGAGAGGGGTGATGCACTTCTGAGGTGCCGTCTTTTGGATGAGATGTTAAACCAAGGTCCCATCTGCCTTGATTGGTGGATGTTAAAGATCCCATGGCACTTATCGAAAAAGAGTAGGGGAATTTCCCCGGTGTCCTGGCCAAATTTTCCTCATTCACTAAAAAATACCACCAACAGCTTAATCTGGTTCAAGGTCAGTTGGCATTCATCTGTATCCCCCTCCCCCCGGGTCGTGCCTGAAAATAGGCAGGATTTGTCTAGTGCACTTACCCGGTTAACAAAAACTAAATAAAAATAAATAAATAAATAAAATTAAAGAAATGGAGCATGAAATTTCAACAGAAATCTCTGAAGAGGAATGGAAGAAAATTTTGGTAACACCATATATAAATATTAGATCATGTAAGATGCAACAAATACAATATAATTTATATATGACATTTTTTACACCATATAAATTACATAAAATTAATATTAATATAACAATAATAAAAATGCTCTAGACGCTCAAAAACATTGTGCACTTTAATACATATGATTCATAGCTGTCCACATCTTACAAACTTTTGGTCTAAAATATACATAATCATAAACCAAGTGTTAAAAATATGTATTCTGTTTAAGACATTATTTACAATGTTTGCAATACACTCAGAACAAATTAATCAATATCAACAATCATTTATATCAATAGCTATGACAGTTGAGAAGAAATGTATTCTAATAAAATGGAAAGATGCGAGTCCACCAGATATCAAACAATGGCTGAACTTTATGACAGAAGCCATGAACCTGGAAAGAATGCAATATTTGAAAGAGGCTAGGGAAGAAGACTTTGGAAAGATATGGCAACCCTTCTACATATTGTTACAACAGGGAATTTAAATACAAGGATGAAAGGGACATACATAACAGGGGTGGATTATTGTTGAAACTAGGGTAGACAGTAGGAAATATGGATAGAAGGTAATTTCCCCCCCAAGAAAAGAAAATAATAAAAATAATACAGTATATATTATCCCAGATCACTGCCATTATATAGAGTAGGAGGTTATGATGAAGTGAAAAAGAAGGTTAAAATAAACTGATATAAATGAAAATATCAGACAAATAAATGACCCTTTTATAAATACATCAACCTCAAAAAAAAAAACAAAAAAAACATGGAGCTGGGAGGAACGGAAAAAACCTTCATCAAACGTTGAAAGGGTTTGACCTTGTTGTCAGAGACCAGATCTTCCAATGTAGTACTAGATAAGGCAGGCCAAAAGGCTGGTGGGATAGGCTTACCAGTTATACAAAAATTAAGATTATTAAAAAGTGGCTGCATAAAAGACTTGGCGTGACCTATTTTCATGCACTGACACAGTTGGGAGTGTGCTCGTATACTCCAACCTATTGGGGAAGTACGTAGTGAGTTAGGGAGCTTAGAGTAAGGGCATACAGCAAAGATTCTAGGGAGATACACTGAGAATAGGCTAAGGAATGTTCAATAGTTAGCCAAATCAGACAGGGGGACGCTGAGAGAAGTTTAGTACCCCAGTTAAAATATTTAGATCCATGTAAAGCTAAATAATATTTGTAAAATGTCTGGCAGTTGCAACCCACCATACCTATAGGGCCTGCACAATTTCCCATATGCCAGTCGAGGGGGTTTATCTAACCATAAAAAGACTGAGCAGATGGAATGAAGTTTCTGGAACCACTTCTTTGGAAGATAGATATTCAACATACCAAGGGGCTAGAGCAATTTGGGAAGAAAGCACATCTTAATCAAACAAGCCCTCCCCCAGAGAGAAAGTGGGAGATGTCGCCACCTGGATAAGTTCTTTTCAACTTGCTGAAGGACTGGGTCTAAGTTCAAAGCCTTAAGCCAGGAGATGTTTTTAGTACGTTTAATACCTAGGTAATTCAATGCCAAGGTTTCACACTGAAACCCCAGTTGTAGTCCCAGCAAAATCTTTAATGGCATGCCCACCTTTTTGGTTGTACTACTAAGTGGCATCCTGTCAAGATCCTGAAGAAATATACTTGTGGTCAAAACAGCATATGCAATTTGGAGTTAGTGTATGTATACTGCCACGTTTTTGACGGTGCACTTTAGGGGTGACTACTCAGCATGCTTTTTGACTGCATGGGTTTGGACCGCGCATTTATCTGGATAACCCCTACTAAGCACATGTCAGTACATTTGACTGAACAAAAAGAAAAATAAACCAAAACATCCACCGTCTTTTTTTTTTATGTGGAAGGAAGTGCCAGCACTTCTCACTGCTCACCAACAGTTTTTTGTCTTGAGGAACTCTTTTAAAATGAACTGCTCAACAGTGCTCTGCACAAGGGAATAATAAGCCCTAGTACTTCCAATACTTCTGGACTTAAAAAAACTGTCATAGTTTATATATACCTAGCATCACAAAGTAAGCTCTGCCTAATACACAACTGCATACAAGCACGGGTGCAACGTGAGTGTCAGATAACTCATGGCATTGTAATGCAGATCGTTACTGATGAAATCTGGATGTCCTGTCATTTTTAGTGTTGCAGTGGATGGATCCCTGCAGACCTCCTGTGATTAAAAAAGGGAGATTTGTCTGATCGAACAAAAGTGTAGAGTTACCTCACATTCGCCTCTGTGTCCGAGAAGCACTCTGCTCTCTCCATTAGCAGTCGCACAGCACTATTTTTCTTCTGTCAGTTCACAGAAGTTCCACTCATGCAGGTCATGGAGGAACGTGGCGCAGTCCACCATGTCCAAGATGGCCACCAATCTGTATTGTGCATGCAAGACTACTTGCTCATGCACAGCAGAGTTCAGCAGTGATCTTGGACATGGTGGACTGTGCCATATTCCAACATGATCTCCATGAGTGAAACTTCACTGAACTGACTTTTTTATCTTTTTATGGCTGCAGAAGGCAGAGCCCTGCAGACCTCCTGTGATCAAAAAAGGTAGATTATACAATTAAACAACAGTGTAGAATTACCTCACAGTCACCTCTGTGTCTGAGAAGCACTCTGCTCTCTCCTCTAGCAGTTGCACAGCACTATTTTTCTTCAGTCAATTCAGTGAAGTTCAGCTTGAGAAGGTCATGGCAAAACATAACATAATTCACCGTGTCCAAGATGGCCACAAAACTGTATTGCACATGTTCGACTACTTGAGCATGCACAGTAGAGTTCGGCAGCCATCTTCGACATGTTGGATTGTGTCATGTTCCGATGTGACCTCCGCGAGCATGACCACAGATGAGACTGTGGTCATCTTGTTTTTTTACCCTCCTTCTCAGCACCCTCCACCCCACACCCTCCAGAAACAGTGACACTGGGGGTGCCCAATCCCCCAGTGTCATGATCAGGAATCCTCAGTCCTTTTTTTTTTTTTTTTTTAACTGACCCCCCCATCCAGTACTGCGCATGCACGGGTATTTTGTTTTTTTGTTTGTTTTGTTATTATATATATATATTTTTTCCTCCCACCCACCTGACCCTCACTCTCAGCACCCCCCAAATCATAACAGTGACACTGGGGTGCCCAGTCCCCCAGTATTGCGATCATGAATCCTCTGTCATTTTTTTTTTTGTTAACCCTGTAAAAAGAAAACCGTCCATCACTGTCTTTTGTGGACATTACTGTCCACCACTCTCCCCTCCCACTCAGCACTCACCACCCCGCATCCCCCCAAGCCCTTACTTACCCATCGGGGGTCCAAAGCCATAATCCTCTCTGGACTGCAGACACATCTTTGCTTTTCAAAGCTGGACCATGAACTGAAGAAACAGGTGTGTGTTCCAATGCATTTCAATAGTGTTATGAACTTAGTGGCATAACTTGTTTTTTTTTTGCATTTTTTTTGGCCCATATTTTTAACTTGCCTTCTTGGGACCCTGCCTCATGAACAATTGCACTACCATTAGGCAAATCTGTCCCAAAAGGTGATTCTGTGGTCCTTTCATGAAATCACCTTTCAGGCAGAAGTTGAATGTTTTCTCTGCCCTTGTTCATGAGGTGGGATCATAATAAGACTATGTTGAAAACTTGGTGTAAAAATATTAAAAAAAGAATAAAGTTACAAGCCTACGTTGAATTTTGCGAACACAGATTCATAACTTTGATAATTTTCAATGGCCCCATGCACGAAGGTGTGGAGTGGCTATGTGCCATATATCTTAGGCCAATTGCCACCCCACACCCATTGTGCCCCCCCCACGTGAGATGCACTAATGAGGGCACGTGGACCCAACGCACCCAATCCCCTACAGCCACAGACCACACTGTGCCAGGGGCATTCCTGTGGTGTGCCTGCACTACACAGTATTCACCAAACTCTGTAGTGCTGGCTGCTGAGGTGTGGAGGGTGGCACAAGGTATACCAGCTGGGACCAGATGTAACCCGGTATGCACCCCACAAATGCCTTCAGCTGGTCATGTGAAGACCAGCAAATGTCCTGCAGTGCCACCCCAGCCTACAAGGCTAATTGGGAAGGCTGTGGTAGCTAAGCCACAGCACCAGCAGCAGGGCCAGAGTCCAGGGGTGTTAGTGCTAAGGGGGTGGAGGGGCTGCCGATAGACTTCCGGGCCATGGCTGCACCATGCCGGGGGTTGGGGTCAGTCTCCTGGGCTGGATTGTCTGGGGGTTGTGGTTGCATGGGTCCAGGTACCCACAGGGGCTATGCACGACCCATGCCTGCACCTACGGGTGCAAGGGATTGACTCCTGGACCCAGGATAGGCATCCAATTGGATGCCCACCCTGGTCCGTGACTCTGCCCCTTGCTGCCCTGCAGAATCCTGTGCACCAGAGGGAGGAGTCATGGACAGATGGCTGGCATTGGTGAATGCCAGTACGGGTGCACCTGCCCACAGGTGTGCTGCTATGCGGGTGGGGTACATGCTTTTTTCATGTAGCTGCACCTGCGTCATACATAGGGGCTGTATTTTTACCTCAAATGTACAACATAGCCATATCTTTACAGTACCTCATTAATGTGATGGCTGTCATTTTTCAAATCATGGCCAAAATGTTTTTTTTTACAATCTCAAAAGGTGATTTCTCGGTCCCAGTATGATATCACCTTTCAGACAGGAGTTGAACATTTTCTCTGCCCTCGTTCATGAGGTGGGGTCATAAGAAGGCTATATTATAAATTTGGTGTGTGTGTGTGTGTATGTATATATATATATATAGTTTTGAGGCTATGTTGAATTTTGCAAACGCAGGCTCATAAGTTTGGTGAAATTCAATATGTTTACCCCAGATTTTCAACATAGCCATTTTTACAGCACCTCATGAATGTGACAGCTGTCATTTTTCAACTCCTGTCCCAAATGTATTTTTGCCTCCCAAAAGGGGATTTTGCAGTCCCTATGTGAAATAACCATTAGGCCAAGAGTTGAACATTTACTCTGCCCTTCCTCATGAGGCAGGGTCATAACAAGGCTATGTTGGAAATTTGGTGTAACAACAAATTTAAGGACCTATGTCACATTTTGCAAATGCAGGCTTGTAACTTTGTTAATGTACAATATTTTTATCCCACATTCCCTGGCTGCAGCCCTCTCAGCCCTGTCCAGAATTTGTTAAAACTGCTAGAGGTGTTGAAGGCAAAACTATGGAGTGAATCACTTACAAACAGAGGAGAGAAAGAAGTAAATGCCTCAGTTGGGACTTGAACCCAGCCTGCCTGGAATACTGTTCTGGTCCCGCTAACCAGCTGTGCCACCAAGGGAACTGGAACCTATGCTGTCCCAGAGCACACATTACTCTTTCTCCAATGCACACCCTGGCGCTGCACAAATAATTACTTCATTTTCAATTAAATGGATGCAGTGTGCATATTTATGGAACACACACAAACAGAGAAGAGAAAGAAGTAAGTGCCTCAGCTGGGACTTGAACCCCCGCCTTGAATATCTGCATTTTCAATCACGTGGGTGTGAAATCACTGTTTCGATTTTGTTTTTTAACTGAGGTATACAAAAATACAATCAACTTCAGAAAGACAATATAGAAACATAGAAATATAGAATTTGATGGCAGATAAGGACTGCTTGGCCCATCTAGTCTGCCCATTTCCCTACCTGATGGATAAGCTGCAGATTCAAGTTAATCAACAGCTTACTTCTTCCTACCCCCCCCCACTAAAATTGCCTTATGCCTGTCCCATGCATTCTTGAATTCTCCCACTGTTCCTGCCTCCACAACCTCCACAGGAAGGCTGTTTCATGCATCCACAACCCTCTCTGTGAAAAATAGCTTTCTAACATTACCTCTGAGCCGTCCCCCTCTATCTTCAGATTGTGCCCCTTGTTCTTGCACATCTCTTCTTCTGAAAGATACTTCCTCTTGTACTTTGTTAATTCCCTTGATACTTGAAAGTTTCTATCATGTCCCCTCTCCCTCCTTTCTCAAGGGTATACATATTAAGCTACTTTAGTCTCTCCTCAATGTCTTCTGGTGCAGACCCTGCACCATTTTGGCTCTCCTCTGAACAGCCTCCACTCTGTCTATGTCTTTATGGAGATGGGTTTCCAGAACTGCACAGTGCTCCAGATGGGGTCTCACTAACTGTCTGTACAGAGGGAAAACAACTTCCTGTTTTCTACTGTTGATGCCTTTTCCCTATGCATCCCAGTATCCCCCCAGCCCTCCTTACTGCCTTCTCACATTGCTTGCCCACCTTTAGGCCATCTGATATAATTACTCCTAGGTCTCTTTTGATTTTTGTTGTTGTTATGAACTCACCCTCCATTGTGTACTCTTCCCCTGGGTTTTTGTTTCCCAGATGCATTACCTTGCATTTCTTTGCATTGAATCTGAGCTGCCACATATTTGACCATTCCTCCAACTTTGCCAAGTCCCTTTTCATTCTTTTCACCCCACCTTGTGTATCAACCCTGTTGCAGATCTTTGTTTCATCTGTAAAGAGACATACCTTTCCTTCCAGGTGCTCTGTTATGTCACTTATAAAGACATCAAAGAAGACTGGTCCCAGTACCAAACCCTGCGGTACCTCGCTAGTTACCCTCCTTTGTTCACTGTGTATTCCGTTTACTATTACGCTTTACATCCTGTTGTCCAGCCAGTTTTTTTATCCAGGCTACCATCTTGGGACCCACTTCAAGGCTGACTAACTTGTATATTAATCTTTTGTGTGAGACTGTGTCAAATGCCTTGTTAAAATCTAGGTAGACCATATCCACAGCCCCTCCCTGGTCTACTACTTCTTTGGTTACCCAGTCAAAGAAATCTATTAGGTTCATCTGACATGACCTTCCTGCTGTGAAACCATGCTGCCTTGGGTCCTGTGCCCCACTGGCCTCTAGGTACTCAACAGTTCTTTCCTTCAGAAGTGATTCCATCATTTTCCCCAATACTGAAGTCAAACTAACCAGTCTGTAGTTTCCTGCCTCTGCCCTGCTCCCACTTTTGTGAAGTGGAACAACATTTGCCCTCCTCCAGTCCTCAGGTACCACCCCATCCTCCCATGATTTGTTAAAGAGAGTAGTCAGTGGTGTTACTAGTTCTACCCTTAGTTCTTTTAGAATTCTTGGGTGAATCCCATCAGGCCCCATTGCTTTGTCCACCCTCAGTTTCAAGAGTTCTTTCAAAACCCTTTCTTCTGTGAATGGACTGGTATCGACTCTCCCTATTCAGAGCTTCTGTCTTGTTTGGTTTAGGTACCTCCCCGCTTCTCTTCCATTGTGAATACTGAGCAGAAATATTCGTTCAGTATCCCTACTTTTTCACTGTCACCCTCTGCCCACATTTCTTCCCCTTTATTAAGTCTCTGTATCCATCCCTTGGTCTTTCTTCGCTCCCTAATGTACCTATAAAAGGTTTTATCCCCCTTCGTAACAGAGTTGGCTATCTTTTCCTCTGTTTGTGCCTTTGCTATTCTGACTGCCTTCCCTGCCTCCTTCTGGTTTAACCGATAACATTCTCTGTCCTGCTCCTTCTGTTTCTTTATATTTCCTGAATGCTATCCTTTTCTCCTTAACCATTCCTGCCACCTCTTTTGAGAACCATAGTGGTTTTTTCCTTCATTTTATTTTGTTGATTTGCTTCACACAAAGGCTTGTTGCCTCTGCGATTGCTGTTTTGATTATTTCCCATTGCTCCTTCACCTCTCCTTCTTGCCCATTTGCTAGTGCTTTTCTGAGGCACTCTCTCTCATTTTCCCAAAGTCAGCCTTCCTAAAGTCCAATACTCTTGTTTTTGTATGGCTTGACTCTATGGATGTGTTTATTGTGAACCACACTGTTTGGTGGTCACTTGTTCCCAGATGGCTACCCACTTTTAAATCTGAGATCCTTTCTCCTTCCCCATTTGAGAGCATCAGGTCTAAGACTGCTCCCTCCCGAGTGAGTTCCAACACTAGCTGTCTGAGGCATGCCCCATGTAGGGCATCAAGAATGACCCTGCTCTTGGATGTGCCTCCAGCAAAGGTACTCCAGTTAACATCTGGCATATTCAGGTCCCCCATCAACAATATCTCCCCTTTTTCTGTGATTTTAAGGATGCGTTCCATCATTTCCTTGTCCATTTCCTCCCCCTGAGATGGGGGTCTGTACACAACCCTCATGTGGATTGCGTTGCCATTTCCTGTCTCCAGAGTGACCCATAGTGACTCACCAACTTCCTGTTTACTCTTTAGTTCTGTTGCTTTAAACCCTTTCCTTAATTAGAGAGCTACTCCTCCTCTTTTACCCACCCTATCCCTCCTGTAGACTGTGTATCCTGATATGTTGACATCCCAGTCATGGTTCTCTGTGTACCATGTTTCAGTGACTGCCACCATATCCAGGCATCCCTCTTCCATCAAGGCCAATAGTTCAGGGAGCTTGCTGCACAGACTGCGGGCATTAGTACTCATCACCTTCCATTTATTTTGCATGGCCTTACCCCTTTTAGCCCCATCCCTGTCCTTACTGCCTTTTTCTGCATTTATCCCTGTCCTGCTCCCTACTGACTTCTCTACCTTGGTGTTTACCACTCTAACTACTGTGTTTTGTGGGAGGAGGCTGGGATTTCCCTGCTCCTTTTCAGTGTCTCCCCTACTGGCTAGTTTTACTGCTTGCCAATGAAGCATTTAAACCTGTCACCTAGGATCCTGGTCCCCCCCGGACAGATGGAGACCATCATGCCAGTATAAGCCTGCATCCCTCCAGGTGGCTCCCCAGTCCCCAGTGAAGCCAAAACCCTGAGCTCCACACCAGTTTTTCAACCATTCATTAAATCCCATGATGTGGAATACCCTAGCATCATCCTTGCCATAGACAGGCAGCACCTCCGAGAAGGTTACCGTACATGCTACTTGTCTAAGGCCCCTCCCCAACTCCACAAACTCCTCTTGCACTGCTCTGATCCCATTCACAGCCAGGTCATTTGTCCCTAGGTGGACAATGACATACAGCTCCCTCCCTCATGCAGCTGCTCCCATGATCCTGAGGATTCGGTTCCTGTCCCTCTGAGCCGTGGTGCCAGGCAGGCACCTTACCTCCCTATCCCCTTCCTCCCCCACTTCTACAACCCTAATGATCGAGTCCCTCACCAGGAGTTGTTTCCTTCTCCTCTGGGGTCTTGTGCCACCCTCCTGTGGGTCTTCTTTGTGGAGGTTCCTAGCATCCTCTTTGGTCTCCACTGCAGGTGCCTCCATAGAGGAACCACTCTTTGCCAGAACAGCATATGAATTGTGGAGAGGTACACCTGTAGGGATGCACCTCTGTTCCACCACCCTCTTCCTCCTTGAGCCCACCTTGGTCCAACCTCTCCTCTTTCTTGGCAACCTCTGAGGTATCGGTGGTGGTCCTGGTGGTCCCTGGCTGGGGGAAGAGGTTTCACGAATCCTAGCCAGGTCAGCCTGGAGAAGGGCAACCTCCTCCCTCAGACCAGAGAGGTGCCTGCAAACAGGGCAGCATCACAGCCTTCAGAATGTCTCTTGGAACACTGCTGCCCCACAGCCATTGCACTGCCCCACTCCCATCTTGACTTATTTTGTGTCCCCTCTCCTGTTGCTTTGTATGCTTACTGTCTCCTCTCTCTATGCATTTTTACACTTACTTTCCTACTGCCTATGTGCCCTTACAACTCTTGCCCTTCCTGTTGTGGTACTGGAACTTCCTGTAGTCTTCAGTAGCCTCCTTCTTCCGTGCTTGGATTCAGACCTCCAGCTGCCGGGGGAAGAAAGTTATTTTTTTAGGTTCCTTCAAGGTTGATGAAACTAATTTGTCTCAGTGATCCTTCCCTTCCTACTGCCAAATAGGGAGTTCCTGTTGTCAGTCAAATCCAGTGGCTATAAAACTAGAACTGGCTTTGGGTGGGAGGGTGGAGGGCTGGGAAGGAGGGCAATCAGTAAAAAATTTGTACTTCTAGACTGCTGTCTCTTGTTCTGAAACCAAAGTTCTCTGTCAAAAATAGCAGGAAGCTATAACTGGAGACAGCTGCTTTTGTACTGCTAAGCTGCTAAGCCGCACCCCCAATTAGATTCACTCTGTGCTCTGACTCAGCAAATTAAGCTGATACAGCCCCTTCCTCAGAGGCACACAGTGACTTTCTTCTTTTTTTTTTACTTAAATGAGACCCCCGTCTTTTAATAAAGTATCTGTTTGCTTAATTCAAACAGGTACTGACTCCTGCTGAGATATAAGTGATTTATCAGTAAAAAAAAATCTGTAGTTCTAGACTGCTGTCTTCTTCTGAAACCAAAGTTCTCTGTCAAAAACAGCAGTATATTTGTATGCTCTGCATATCCTGTTCATATTTGGGGCTGTTTCCTAGTGTACTGAAGGTTACATAGTGTTAATAACTATAAACTTGAATGCATAAGGAGTTATTTCTCTAGCAATCTTGATAGCACCATTGTACTCTACATCCTCATCTGACATTTTAATGAAGTGCTTTGTAACACTTAGCACAGAAGAAGAAATCACTAGAACATAATTTTTTTTTTACAGACAAAAAACAGCAAAAAGAATGACAAGGTATGGTTTTCTTTATTTCAGGGACTGACACTTGGGTTTCAGTACCCCAGTGTCCATGAGCTGTTTGGTGGTACTTGGGGTGGGCACCCTGGTGTTGCATAGCGTGGTGAGGGGAGGGTGTTAGCCAGCACTTGGGATTGGATACTCTGATATCAGAAGTGTGTCTTTGAGGGAAAGAGTGTGTGTAGGAGGTTGCTGTTTGCCAGCTCTGGGGTTGGGCATCCCGGTGTCAGGGTCATGTAGCATAAGGTTGGGGAGGAATACCAGTTCTGGAATTGAGCATTCACCACCAGTTGTGTATTGGGTATGGCACCAGGGACCAGCACTGAGGATTGAGCACCCCAGTGTTGGTGGGTTGTTTGGCAGCATTGGGGGTGGGTACTCCAGTGTTGCATCCAGTGGCAAGGGGTGATAGCCATTACTGGGGGTTGGGCACCCAGGTGTCAGAAGTGTGTCTTTGGGGCAGATTATGTGTGGGAGGGTTGTTATTTGATAGCACTGGGAGTGGGCATCCCAGTGTTGGGGTCTTATACTGTTGGGTCAGGTGGGAGGGGGAATACCAGCAGTGGACTTGAGCACCAGCTGTCAGTTGTGTTCTAGGGACAGGAAGCAATAGTTAGACAATTTGTGTTGGGAGGAGAATGGCACAGATGGAGGAGGCATACGGAGAAACTAGTGCAGATGTAATGAAGTACAGAAAATGGTTTAGCAGCAGCACAGAGTGTTTTGAAAGCACTGTGGAAAGCACAGAAGGAATAAAAAGTAGGGTAAAGGTTTCAAGCAGAAATTAGAAGTTGCAGAAGAAAATCCACCTCCGCATTGCGTTTTCCAGCCCTGTGATTGAGAAAGGACTTCCAAGAGTACAGGAGGAACAAGGCAGAGAGTGAGAAGAACTAGGCAGACAATTTAGTATTCAGAAACTGTCATAGGTGGAGGAGGGGCATGCCCACAAAAGCCCTCACACAGAGCAGACTGATAACTGTATGTTTACATGCTTTGCAGGACAGGTGGGTAATCATGTTCAGCAGGGTGACTGTTTCTATCTTGGATCTGTGCTCTCCAGGTCTGTGATGTTTTCAGAATCTTTCACAGCCTTGCTGTGCACATGGTTACCCATGCATATTCTATGTACTATATCGCCTCCTTGTTGTGTACCTGGTTACCCATACATTATTCTATATACAGTACTGTATCTCCTGCTGACCCATTCATCTGGACAGCATAATTCTCATTTGTTCCATTTCCAGCCTATCTGGGAAAGGAGTGGATGGAATGGTAACTTGAAGCTGGCAACACATTGTATCTGCTCTGTTTAGGGCAGATGAGCACTGTTTTAGTTATTTATTTAAAATATGGTGATTCGGATAGGCACACTAAATTGGAGCTCATTTGCAGGTGCAACCTGTGGGAAGGGTTACAGCAGGTAGTGAAACAGCAATAAGAAATATAGTGACAACAACGTTATATGCACATGAACAATAAAAAGCCAAGTCGGGTTTGACCAGGAGGGTATACCACAAGATTACCAGGGATGCATTTATGCCTGCAACAGGGAATTGAGTGAGGGTGGAGAAATGACTGATGCGCTGCACAATCCCTTCACCAACACAAAGGTGTGGAGACGCTGCCAATGGCCACATAATAGCATGAAAAGAGCCCCAAAAGGCTTGCATGACTTACGTGACCACTAGTGGCTGCCATTTGAATATAGCACCCAGAAGCAAAGGCGTTTAGCTGGTTGAGATGCTGTGCCCCCTTTGCTCCTGGGTGTCTGTTGCCAGCAGGAGGCAGTGGTGCACCATGCATATGAACATTGACATCACTACCACATCCTGATATTCATACAGGAAGCCCATTCTGGACAGTGATTGCTGCTTGTGTGAATTTGCCTTTCTGGCTGCCATGTGCGGCACTATGATTTGCATGGCACAAATGACCAGAGCTGAATATCAAGACCATAGCTGCAAGCATGCCATCCTATATGCTGGAAACAAGAGACATCCTTGACAGATAGAGATAGAAATGGACACAACCTATATTTGGTAAGCCATCAATGTGGTATCCCAAGATATATCTGTTACACGTGATTAAGAAATTAGATCACCATATCGTTTTTGGGAAAAACTGGGGCCATTGATATTGCAAGAGAATTCTTTGTACAGTTTCTTGACTTAATTCAGTGCCGTAACTATTTCACATTTGACTTTAATATTACCTGTAGACACAGGGCATGGAAATGTGGACAGTCATGGTATCCTCCTACATTAACGTCTTTGTGGGTTGGTGAAAGAAGAGTGCCATTTTCAATTATGAAATGGGTAGAAAGAATGCCGACTCCTGATTGGCCAAGAGCAGCTTTTAGCTGGGCCGTTATCCCAGCACAACAGCCCAGCTGAAAGTAATATGTTTAAAAAAGGCATCAAATTTACTGAAAATGGCCCATTTCATAATCCAATAAGGCACTCCAGGAGGTGCGTTATGCTGGGCTAACAGCACTTCTCGGGTGGTGGAAACACTCATCTGTGCCCCGTGCTTCAACCCACCTTAGGTGAGCCATTATCCCACCATAACGCACCCCCTGTCATGCCTTATTGCTTAATCAATGTGTCAATCCATACTTCTGCAGACTAGTATACTCGGTTTGTTCAATAGACGTTATATTGTGTATATGGAATAGAACTTTGGATAAAGCAAGGTGCTTCATGTGATAATTACTCATGTTACAGATCCTCACAAAATTATTTTTTCAGGACTTGCAATTGGAAGCATATGGTGATC
The DNA here is from genome assembly GCA_016271365.2 of Neoceratodus forsteri. Classification (NCBI taxonomy): domain Eukaryota; kingdom Metazoa; phylum Chordata; order Ceratodontiformes; family Ceratodontidae; genus Neoceratodus; species Neoceratodus forsteri. The sequence continues at coordinate 251,100,840 of JADMNL010000023.1, forward strand.
AAATGGTGACATCTGTCCATAGAAAGCCAACAGTAGGGGATACACTGCTAAAAATGGATACTGCCCATCCCACCAGCTTGAAGACAAGTATTCCCTATGGTCAGTTTGTCTGAGTGAGGCAAAACTGCTCCACTTTGGCATCTTTTGATGTAGGTGTATCTCCCAAAGCCCAGGGTGCTTGTCAAAAGTGCAGAATATACAGTCAATTAATAAATAGGCTGTATTAATACCCAAAGGCTTGTTTCAGTAAAAATTTTTTCATACCCTCTTGAAGGCCTCTATTGTGGGAGCCTTTCTGAGGGCCCATGGGAGTGAATTCCATAAGACTGGACTCGCCACCCTGAAGGTCTGGTTGCCCAAGGTTTTTAGCTTGGCCCTCAATATAGTTAAGAGGCCCACCTTGGTAATGTGATGCAATGTCTCATTTTTAGTGTAGTCCTGCTTTGACACATTGTTAGATTGTAATTACCCTGGATAGGGTAACTGAAAGGCAGTATCTACTTTTAAGCAGGCCCCCACAATTTAACCCTAAATATCCAAGAGTCTTTCTATGACCTGACATTATGATTAAGCCAGGCAGAATTTTTAAAATCTCATCTGAAAGGTGATTTTGCTGTGCGAATGTGGAAACAAGTTTTGGAGGGGATTTTAAAAATGACACCTCCCATGTTCAGGAGGTGGGGTAACATAGGGGTTATGTTGAACATTAGGTAACAACATCTGCAAAAAATAAAGTTATGAGTAAATGTTGGAACAATTATTTTCCCCATAACTTTGTTGGTTTTTCACATTTTTGGCCCGCATTTTCAACATAATCTTTTTATGACCACTCCTTCTGAGCATGACAGGTGTCATTTATAAAACAATGGCTGAAACATCATTTTTCACCACAAGTGTTAAAACAAATTTTGGGTAGGATTTGAGAAATGTCATCTGTCACATTCATAAGGTGGTGTGTGAAAAATGTTGGAAAGTTGGGGTCAAAATATTGAAAATTACAAGTTACAAGTGTGTGTTGAAAAATTGCAACATAGATCCATAACTTCATTGTTTTCTCATATTTTGACCCCCACATTTTCAACACAGCCTTCTTATGACCCCACATAGCCTTCTTATGAACAAGGGTGGACAACATTTTCAAATCCTGCTCAAAAGTTGATTTTGCACCACAAGTGCAAAAACACATTTTTGACCAGGATTTGAAAAGTGACAGCTGTCACATTCATGAGGTACTCTAAAGAAATGGCTATGTTGAAAATTTGAGGTCAAAATGTTAAAAATTACCAAAGTTATGAGTCTGCATTCATAAATCTCAATGTAAATGCATAACGTTGTTGTTTCTTTAATATTTTTACCCCAAATTTTCAACATAGCCTTCTTATGACCCTACAACATGAACAAGGGTAGCAAAAATGTTTAACTCCTTCCCAAAAGGTGATTTCCCACAGTGATTGTGAAATCACCTTTCAGGATGCGAAAACACATTGTGGTCAGGATTTGAAAACTTATGGCTACTGCATTCATGAGGTGCTGTGAAGAAATACCTATGTTGAAAATTTGGTGTCAAAATATTAAAAATTACCAAAGTTATGAGCCAGAATTTGTAAATTTCAATGTAGGCTCTTAACTCTGTGTTTTTTAATACTTTTATCCCAAATTTTCAACATAGCCTTCTTATGACCCCACCTCATGAACAAGGGCAGAGAAAATGTTCAGCTCAAGCCCAAAAGGTGATTTCATACAGCGACCATGAAATCACCTTTTAGGACAGATTTGCCTAATTTCACTGATATCGTTCATGAGGTGGGCCCCAAAATAGTCTTATTGAAAATGTGGGGCAAAAATATTGAAAAATTACCAAGTTAAGCTGCTAAGTTTAAAAGCCCACTGAAATATATTGAACCACATACCTGATTTCCTCAGTTCACATTCCCGCATTGAAGAGTGAAGATGTGCCTGTGGTCCAGAGAGAATTACGGCATTGGACCCCTGGTGGGTAAGCACAACTTGGGGTTGGGAGGAAGTTGTGTGGTGCATGCTGAGTGGGAAGGTCAGGTAGAGGAATAGTAACGGCAGCAGCAGACATCGATGGATGGTTTTCACAGGGTTTAAAAAAAAACTATGAAGGATTGGTTTTCTTTATTTCAGGTGGTGACACTGGGGGATTAGGCACACCTAATATTGATGGTGGGTGTGTGGGGTGGTGGTTGCTATGTGGGAGGGTTCAGATGGGGGACAGTAAGGAAGGGGCAGCAACAGACACTGATAAACAGTTTTCTTTGTTACAGGGTGTAATTCAACCTCAGCAGGCTGATTCTGACAGATTAGCTGTGCTTGCTGGGCGGCATAGATCAAAGGAAAGAACCGACCTATCATTGGGTCAGCTCTCTCATTTGAAATACCTGAAGTTTCCACCCAGCAAGCCAAAGAAAGCAGTGTCATGATCAGCCTGGGTGATGATTGGTGTGACACTAACATGCCCCTTGCAGATCACTTTGCATTAGACTGACAGTGTCACACCCCTCAAAAGCCACTCTCTTAACAAAATGCTCTCTGCATGTGCACACATGGCAAACAAAAATGTTACTGCTCTGTATGCAAACCTGCAATATCAAGAGGAAATTAACTTCCAACATCCCAGTGGCCCTCAGAAGACTGAGATCAGATAACACTTAACTATAAGACATTTGTTGACTACACCTTATGGTTGGTGTCCCAGAATCTATACAGAACATAATATAAGGGTAGCAAAAGTATGAATACAATAGCACTACATTCTAATGCTAGTGGATATTAAAATACAAGGCTCAATCACACTTTTGTACGTACCATAAAGGATGACCACTGGAGCCTCAGATTCATAGTGTTTAATCATGTCATCATCAGCAGGGGAGGGGGGGATGGAAAACAGGGTCCAAACTTTACTCCAATGGAAGAGTTATTGGATTCATTATTTTCATGCTCTTCATCCCACAGGATGCAATGTTGGATGGGACACAATCACCATTTTGTAACTAATTTAAATGTCAAATGGCAAAATTGGTTCTGCAGAATTCTTATGAAATGAATAATTGTTTTCTCTTCTTTCCAGGTAGCATGAAGAAAATGTCTAGTTCAGCATTTAGTGTCTACTAACTATCAAAGAACCCAACCCCCACCACACTCCCTTTCCCCTTCTTCCACCCTTCCTCCCCAACTCTTTCTTTATTCCTTGTTTCAAGAGATTGATTTCTCTGTTGTTTTCTTATTTATTCGTATTTACGAACATACATATAAACATACGAATTTGCCAGCAGATAAAAGCCTTATGGTCTGTCGAGTCTGCTCGGCTGTGCAGCTAGTAACCCTTATACTGCAGCTGCCACCCCTCAATCCTCCCTCCCTCCCTCTTACCCTATCCTATCCCCTTTTAAAGCAGTCCACTGTTCTATGGGATACCACTTCCGCAGGCAATGCGTTCCACCAAGAAACCACTCTCGCAATAAAAAAGTGTCATCTCATTTCCCTTCTGAACCTTCCTCCCTCCAACCTAAGATCTATTATCAGTATGGGATTATTATTATTATTTTATATTTGATTTCATAGTCACAATAGTAACTGTGATTTGAACTGTTATCCATTCACTTACTCAGTCAAAGTTTATATGCATCTGGTTAATGTACATAAAGTTCACTTTAAATGTTTTAGCATACTTTATGCTTAGCATAAGAGTTTAACAAGTAACTAGAAACATGTGTTTATCCACTAGCATAGCAGATAATGAAATTTAGTTAGAGCAAAGGATTGACACTTTATCAGCAATTTTAGATTGTCTTTCACACTGGGTCTCTCGATTCACTCTGCTTTAGCCTCCCCATTCTGCACAACACTATGAATGTCAGTTGTTTGCCCCCAACCAGACACAAAGTCTGTCTGACTTGAAATGCTGAGGTGTTTGTGCAGACTCTAAGCACCATCGGTTTTCCTAATATCTTCATGAATGTGGTTATTTTTGCAAACAAAGGGGAAGGGGTTGTTCGTTCATGGTCCAAGCACCATCAGTCTTCCTGATCTAGTCAATAAGTATTGCTTTTACTGCAACCCATTCCACGGACCTGCTTATTTCTCTACTGGAGTGCGCTCTCAGTGACTTCCTTTGCTTCAGCTGAATCAAAGCTGCTGTATCAATGTTTTGATCAGTAGCACAGCTCTGGATGTGTCCTCTTTCTCAGGATGGACAAGTCTGTAGTGCACCTGACCTGTGCTATACAGAGGGGTCCACTGTCTAGTGTTAAAGTTTTCACAGTACTTTATTTTTCCTTTTCTTCCTATATTAGAAAAAATACTGCCTATATATATACATATATATATATATATATATATATATATATATATATATATATATATATATATATATATATATATATATATATATATATATATATATATATATATATATATATATATATATATATATATATATATATATATATATATATATATATATATATTAATTATAGTAGCACGTCACACCACTATAGTTAGGGTTCAGGGGTCACTTACATACTAAAGTCAAAAGTTTGGGTGTTAATAACTTTGGACCCATTCACTGGATTTGCCTGAAATGTGGAATGAGTGGTGGGGCATGGTAGATCTCTTGATTTGCCAACTTGCGTTTCGGTTGGACTTATGATACTTGCGTATGAAAATGCTGAAAAATTGAAAATGATCTGTTTTTGGAAGCAGCTTTTGGGTGTTTGGATGTGGCCCTGCACGGCCGTTGTGCAGCATGCCATTCTGCAAGATGGCTCGTTTGAAAGAGCTTCAGAGGCTGAACATGCTGCTTTTCATTTGGTGAAAAAATATTGAGGCATTCAAAAGTTATGCCACTTTTAAGTTCCCATTATGTCAATGGGAAAATTTATATGTATGTTTTGCGAACAAAGAATGGGGTTCTAGCCATCTCATCCCACCTGGTGATCAAAGAATTTGCAGCCTCGTGGTTCAAGAATCTTTGTCCCTGAGAATTTTAAAAATTCTTTGATCGTGAGGTCTGCCATCTTGTTTTAAAATTTCCGAATGTAAAAACCAAAATATCTTGGCTCAGGGGTCACTTCTGAAGTAAAACTTGGATGGGTTTTACTCAGGGGGCTCCGATCTATCAAGCCATGCCTTTGGTTTCATCCAAATTGGTCAAAAAATAGAATTATGAACTTTCAAAATATTGATTTGCGGCTCACTAATGATCTTTGATCGCGAGCCTGCAAATTCTTTGATCGCCAGATTCTTTGATCGTGATCATGCATCGCAAGTGAGGGATGAGATGGCCAGATTAAAAAATCAATTTTCTCAGCCCAGGGGTGTCCTAGGAAGACAAATGAGGGTGGGTTTTACTCAGGGGCGCTTCATTCTGATGAACCATGGCAGTGGTTTACTGCAATTCTTTGATTTTTTAAATTAGAACACTTTTATTCTTTGGTCGTGACCCTGCAAATACTTTGATTGTGAGCCTGCAAATTCTTTGATCGCCATCTTTTATCGCGAGGAAGGGACAAGATGGCCAGATTTTTTTTTATAATGGAATAGATAGGGAAATTATACCAATCTTTAACACTGAATATCTCAGAAATGGTTTGGTCTTTTTACTTGAAATTTGGAGGGTGTTTACGGCATGTCCTGTAGATGTGAATTATGGTGTTTACGTGTCAGAGAAAATTTTTTTGTGGAGATATTGAGTCACGCACTTTACGTGTTGCGGACAGTGTTTTGGATTGCTCTGGTGGCTTGAAATTGACAGGGTGCCTAGCCTTAGTGTCATGGATGTAGTTTTCAGTTGTTGTGTTTGTTAAATGTCTACAGGTGTGGAACTGTGCCACTCTGGTGAATGACAATTTCAAATTTTGACATGTTATATCTCGGACTCGGCTTGGTCTTTTTACTTGAAATTTGGAGGGTGTTGATGACATGTCCTGCAGATGTTAATAGCAGTGTTTATGTGTTGGACAGTATATTTTTTGTGGAGATATTGCATGGTGCAGTTTATGTTTTGTGTACAGCGTTTCATATTGCTCTACTAGATTAACATTTGTTTGGTGGCTGGCCTTGCTGTTGTCAATGTACTTTTTAGTCATTGGGTGTGTAATGTGGTCTGACACTTACAGTTGGTGGGCGGGCCCCTCGCTCCCAACAACTTGCACAACTTTCTACTTTTCTATTCTTTATTAAAAAGTAAAGAAATTCTATGCAAAAAGTTTGTTATTGCATCAGTTAGGGTTCTTCTACAGTGAAAAAAGTGAGGAAATTCGATTTTAGCATTCCCAACCCTTGCACCCCAACCCCAGCCTGCCCTCACCAACAGGCATTAGAGTGTGTGTTGGGGTCGTCGGCCCTAACTCTCACCCCATTCTCCTACACTGCACCACCTCAGCTTGTTTACACATGGGATGGGGTGAGAGTTAGGGCAGATGACCCCAACGCACACCCCAATGCCTGTTGGTGAGTGCGGTCTGGGAGTGGTGTTCAAGGGGTGGGAATGCTAAAATCAAATTTCCTCACTTTTTCACTGTAGAAGAACACTAACTGATGCATTAATGAAGTTTTTTGCATAGACTATAGATATATATATATATATATATATATATATATATATATATATATATATATATATATATATATACACACACACACACACACACACACACACACACACACATATATACAGACAGATCAATACAGGCAGACAGACAAACATATAGATACAGTGGATAGACAGACAGACAGACAGACAGACAGACAGACAGACAGACAGACAGACAGATAGATAGATAGATAGATAGATAGATAGATAGATAGATAGATAGATAGATAGCATCATCCTGGACTGATGAAACCTAGCCACATGGTGTAGTAATGTGCCCTGTAGGTACTGGCTGAACGCTTATGGGACAACATTGGGATGTAAAACTATAGCCTTCCAACTAAAACCAAAAGCTATATTGCATGAAAAATATCACAAAGCAGAGTACATTGTACAGGCAGTGTGGTACTAGACAATTCAAAACAACCCAAGGGTGATCAAGGTTGATCTGAGGCTGCCAACTATTAGGAAAAAAATCTCTCCAGTAGTGCTTTGAGACACTAGGCATATCCATTTGGTTCCATTTAAATGCGGGGTGGGGGGAGGGAAAACTTGTAAATAGCAGGGATTTTAATTTCTGGATAAGCATAATACTTTATTTCTTTTGCATTAGAGAGAAAAATAAACTGCCATTTGAGACTCACTCTTTATCAGAGAGAAAAGAGAGCCGGGCATACAATAATCACAACAAAGGGCTCCATGCTGAGCAAAAGCTTTTCAGGTTTTCTTATGCATGTTGTTCCCTTAGCTGGGGAGGATGTTCCCTTAGCTGGGGGGATGTTGCCTTAGCTGGGGGGATGTTCCCTTAGCTGAGGGGGGGTCTGCCCTGCAATGCACTATTGGTTTGAAAGTGAGCCCCTAGTGCTTTATTGCCTCCTGTAGGGAGTAGGATTTTCCACATTTCCCGTGTTATTTTGAAGCTATATTTGAGATGCTGTGGGAGTGAATGAGCTCGGCACACTACATATCAAATCTTTTACGTTTACTATGTTTGTCGCTGTTACTATATGATGCACTTGAGAATTTGTTCGGCTTTTTTCCAGGATCTAATTTTTTCTAACATCTAAACTACTACTGCTTCACGTTTGGAGTGTTTATAGGCTGACTAGACATAGGAAGGCTAAGAGAACATGATCTCCCAGTAATGCCAGGAGTGTGTTCCTGGTGGGGTCGGGTTGGCAGATATATCGATTTAAAATTCAGATATGTGTATTATTATTCATATTTACTTGGTGCTCACCCTTTTTTTCCACATCATTTGAGTTTTGATGTTTCACTTGGTTTAAGTATAGTATAGCGTATTCAATGTGTATGTCTCTTTAAATACTACACTTAGAAAGGGTGTATGCTGTTACCTGAGTCAATCCCTGATGATGCTTTGAGCAAAACCGGTTGGAGGTTCTGGTGTAATAGGCTTCTCCTGGCATCCCTGGTAAGAGGATATGTGTTTTATGTGGTTCATTTTACACATTAAAGAGCTGGTGACATGTTCAGGTGAACTTTAACAAAACATAATATTTAGACACAGTTCAGCTTGTATTTCCCATTAGGTCTGTATTCCTCCTCCCTATTATTTATTATTGAGGTCATTTGTATGAAAACAGGATTTCTGCTCCTGAAAAGTTTGTCTGTTCCTGCTGCTTTCTCCTTACCTGAAGTCATTGAGCACTGCTTGTGACCTCACAGTTACTCCCATGGCAACAGATTGTGATATCACAACAGAGCATTATGATTTGGAATAGGGAGTAAGCTATAGAGGCAGATGAACTCAAAATAAACTCTAAGGGACAACAATCATATACTCACACATAATCCCTTACTAATAAATTATGGGGAGGAGAAATATATAAAATATAAATGGAATGCAAGCAGAATTGTACCTAATTATTATGTTTTTTAAAGTTTTCTTTGAGGCGTCAGTAGCTCTTTAAAAGATTTTAAGCCACACTTTCTGCATTGTACTGCTTTTTTGAGGTTGGTAGATGGCGCAGCAATGTAATTTTCTTGGGATGCACTGATGTACAACCTTATGATATGCATTTGTGTGTATTAATATCGCATGATAATGAAATAGGACTACCGAGGTCACAACTGGTTCATTCCTCATTACTGAGAGGGTCTATTGACTGATCACCAGCCAGATCCTTCCTGCTTCTCTTCAGTGTGTCCGATCCTCCTTTGGGATGTTATTACACATGAATCTGACAATTCTACCACAGTATTACATGTGTACTGCTTTTCTCCTTTCCTTGAAGTCTTACTAGTTGGGAATGATGAACTGTAGATCCCATCAGTGATCATTCCTCCTCTTTGTCTGTACTCTTGAGTTCTTTCCCTACTGCCCCTTCCATACTAAAGTGGCAGGCACAAACCATTTGTCATCTCACACAGGCCGTGTAGAAGACTAGTTTGAGTTGGCATGCATCTGACCAAGGCATAGAAACGTAACAGAGAATTTGATGGCTGATAGGGACCACTAGGCCCACCCAGTCTGCTCATTTTTTCCTATTTACAGTATCATCACAGATCTTACTTGATCTTCAGCTCTTTCTCCCTCTCCCCTCCCTTTCTACTATATTGCCTTATACCTATCTAATGCATTCTTGAACCCCACTACTGTTTTTGCCACGACCGTATCCTCTAGAAAGCTGTTCCAGGAATCCATTGCTCTTTCTGTGAAGAAGTACTTTCTCACATCTCTCCTGAATCTACACTCCTCCAGCTTCATGGCGTGTCCCCTTGTTCCTGAGCACCTTTTCTTCTTGAACAATACTGCCCACCTGTACCATATTTACCCCCTGTGAGGTATTTAAAGACCACCAAAGTCAATGCTTTCTGGTAGTTTCCCATTAGTAGTATACCTGGACTGGAGTTTAATTATCTCTGTTTTAACATTTTTTTCTTTAGAATTTGAGAAGGGTAAGGGATTATAAATGTGACCTGGATGACCGATCCTTTTGCTTCCTTTTCCTGGTTCTGATTTAGTCCAGTGCCACCCCTGTACCACCCAGTGCGCCTACGTTTTTGATGAAGTTTGTAGCCTGCAGGGGCAAGCTCCATTCATAGCAATGACAGTGTAATTTAAAACAGGGATTTTTATATTTTGGAGGTCTACCGAAGGTAAATCAGAGGCACAGTTCAACTAACAAGAACCTTGTTACTTGGGCTGTGGCTTTGATTTCTCCTCAGTAGACCTCTGAAATGCAAAAATTGCTGTTTTAAATGATGGTCCCATTGCTCTCAATGGAGCGCACACCCATGCTTTCCAAACTCCTTTGTCACAGCAAGTAGGAGCATGGGGGTGGTACAGGGGTGGCGCTGGACTAAATCAGAACCAGGAAGGGGAAGGGACTGGGCAGCCAGATTACATTTACAATCCCTTCCCCTCTCAAAATTTAAAGAAAAAAAAAATTATAAAATCAGCTGTAGTTAAACTCCGGTGTAGGTAAGCTACTGGTGTGTCTGTGTGTGTGGGGAGGGGAGGGGCTTCTGTATTACTACTGAAATAAGCACGACTGGGGCTTTTTAAAGTGGCTGTCACATCCTCCCTCTCTCTCTCTCCTCTTTTCCAGGGTGTACATATTGAGGTGCTTTATTCTCTCCTTGTAGGGTTTTTGATGCAGACCCTGCATTATTTTAACTGCCCTCCTCTGGACCACCTCCACACTGTCCTACTAGAGAAGTGCGGCTGGATTTTCAAAGGGTGGCAAAGGGCTTGAATCAAGGCCTGCATCACACCCTTTCTGTGCACCATACCTGATTGCTCTAACTGTGCCCAATTTTACAATCTCAGGAACATGTATGACAGTTTACCTGCTTTACCTCCCTCCCTCCAAAGTTCTTGTTACTTTTTAATGGCCCCTCCCCTTCTCCTTCCTCCATGAACACCGAACATAAGTATTTGTATAAGTATTTGTTCAGGATGTCTGCCTTTTCTTTCCCTCCATCCTTCTGTTTCCCCTGGTACACCTCTATCCTCATCCTTCAGCATCTCCCTATATTTTAGGCTTTCACACTGTCACCCTGCTGCCCTTCCCATCATCACAATCTTCATCTTGTATTTGAAGTCTGAATATGGCATGCACTCCTCAAATTTCACAAAATGTTCATGTGGGAGATGGAGAATGTCTGACCACTACAGTGCATTCTGTATCAGCATCCTTTTAACTGGATGGTTCATATGCAGTAGACTAGGGCAGAGCTACATTTCATTCCCCATGTCACAAAATTACAGTACATAGCTTTGAAGTAATATGCTATTAATTAGTTTGCTAGCAATTTGTCAAACAGAGACCAAATAATTTCTATGGGATCAAAAAATCTGGTGTTTGCATGTTCAGAATGGAGTACTTCCAGCCTTAGTGCTGGCTCCACTTCCTTTTACATTTGATATCGATGGCATATGTGAAGGCATTCCTAACCCAGACACTGGACTACAGCTGTGCTGGATGCAGGATTCTTCTGGTGGAATCCACACCAAATTGCAATTCAACTTCTGAAATACCTTTAAGAAATTATTTTTTAATTCTGTGCAATTCGAAAAATATTTATTTGTAAACCACAGAACAATGTTCTGCAGATCATGTAATCTTTGAACAACATTCCGTGGTTTGCAGAAAATGAATCCATGGTTGACAAATTGCGGAATATGATTTTGCAGTAAACATTTTGCTTTCAGAATTTCATAATTCCACTTCTTTTTTTTCCTCATAGAGCTGTTTGCCTGCCCACTGCCACCTACACCTGCCATTGGGCCCTATCTTGAGGGTCCCCCTGTCCCATCTGCTGCACCCCCTGCTGTCATGCCAGCAGGGATCTGCACAGAGCAGGACTTTGGAGCCCCCCAAGGGCCATCACACACGATGATGTGGGACATGGGCTTTTTACTGTTTTTTTCTCCCTGCCTAGGTCCCTGGGGCCTCAGCGACAGTCACACATCCTCGTGTCAGTGTGCATGCATGCCAGAAGCAGCAACCCCATTCCACTCACCCCTGGCCTAGTGCCAGACCCCATTTTCTAGGCACTGCCACGTTTCTCCACTTGGTGGCTGCCAAGAGCTGGAAAGGTTTGCCTCCTCAGTCCAGGAGAGGAGAGCTACCAAGCGACAGCTCCATCCACTCCCACCCCACCCCCCGGCCAACCACTGGTGACCTGAGCTCATTCCTGAACTCAGGTTGCCAGTGTAGGAGAGGTAAGGCACTCAAGGCACCTCAGCCTTCTGCGCCACTGGGCCGGCCCATTATTCCACTTAAGATGGAATTCCGTGGAATTAAGCAGAATTTCTGATACTTAGCGGGATCCTGGTGGCAGCATCTTTGAAAATTCTGTACAACTCTGCACCAGAATGACCTGTATACTGATGATATTATTATTTATAAAGAATGCACAACACGACAAAGCACTGAAATCCACTTTAATAGCTGACTTCACGAAAGATTGATTATATAATAAATGTTTCTTTAAGTTTTAATTCAAATTAAATATTTGAAAGAAATTCTAAGCTCAAAACTCTCTGGGTCCAATACACAGTCACAGTTGCTGGTGGTGCAAAATTGGGGCCCAAAAGGCTCCACATGAATCTAGGCTCTACTGGTACTGAAAAGTAAAAAAATCTCCTCAGGGAGTAGCCTGTTCCTATGTGAGTAGGCTAAAACTACTCAAGTTGCACCCTTCAGTCCATGTAACTTGGGGCACAAAGGCGTCCCATTACTCCACCATCAAAAACAGCTGTACACAAAGGTAAAACTTAAAATCACCTGGGGGAAGTCACCGCTGCAAATAAATTGCAATGCAGATGATGTTGCAAGATGTTTGTGGGCACAAATTCACTTCTGAAGGTAAATGTAGAACCTGTGACCACAATGGATGTCTGAGCATATCATTGTGTCACATACGTGGTGTAAGGCTATGCCCAGAGGCTGTGGCGTGAAGCATTATTGACTTAGTAATCCCCACCCCACCCACTCAACGTGTACCTTTAGATGCACTTTGTGTGCCCTGCCTTTTTTCCCTTCACTCACCTCTCGCCAATCTTCCCTACTGGTCCACTAGTCCCAAAAAGTCCTCTCAATCACATATATCCTTGGTCAGAGGAAGCCCCCTCCCTAGCCCTGTTAGCCCATGCAAGCAATTTCTTGTAAGGTTCCCTCTTTGATCTTGGTCACCCTATTACTGTTCTCAACCACCCAGTCACATACCAGTATCTCCCCTTAGAATAGATTGCAGCAGTTCTTCACCCTGGGAGGTGATGTGGTGTGCAACTGGAGTGTTCAGGTGACTGGCTTGCATCTATAGGTTTACATGCTCTATGAATGAGGTTTCTTATGATATAGAGTGTCATCTTGTGCAGTATGGGTGAGAGGACCTTGAGGTGAAGGTCAAAGGTTCCATCTGCCCAAACTGTGTGAGGTGATGCTGTACCATAAACGATATCTCGCACAGCACATATAAACTTATAATTACTAGTGAGCATTTTTAATTCTCTGATAACCAGTTTGTAAAAATGCATTACTACTGCACGTTAATAATTATGCATTACAACTCAGCAGTTGCAATTGCTCCCTGTCACTCAAGCTCATACTGTGAGCAGAATGAGCACTAGTCACTACTAATTATAAAAAACAAGACATGGTTGTGTTTGTATAAACCAGAATGTTACACACACCCTCATTGTGGGATGCTTTTATAAAACCCTTGAGCTTCTGGTTACACACACCCAGCAATGTATTATTCTCTATGTAATTGGTTAGCCCTGATTATAAACTAATCTTAGAACATCAAAACTCAGTTATACACACCCACGCATAACCAGAGCTGTATAATGGGGGATGTATAAAAGAGTCTGACTGCACAAAAACTGTAAAACAAGACCATGTTCAAAAATAAATCTTGTTTTAGTGCAGTACTGATTGTGACAGCATTTGCAGCTGTTTGCTCCATTGTGAAGATCACGCATCTCCCAAATGACAGCATTCAAACCTGTCACAAGCTTTTTCAAAATGATTGGCAACCTCTTTCTGTAGCTAGGGAGCTTTTTGTGAGAAATTTCCAATTAAAAACTAGTTATTATAAAAAATAAATCATGGGACTGGTAATAACTCAAAGTCTTTACACACCCTTGGTGTGGGATACCCTCATTAATCCCCTCAAGCTTCACTCTTGTGGTTAATTGTGTATTCCACACCTTAGGTGTATAAACAATATTTGTTACACACATCTTGCCATACATTATTCTCTGTACAATAACTGGGCATCATTTTTTTCCCTTAGGGAAACCCGGTCGTAATTTGCCATTATAACCAACTGGTTATGATGGCAGACATGCCAGATTTCCCTATGAGAAAGCTGCATGCCAGCCTCCATCACAGAACATGCACATACAGTGCTTCACACAGCTGTAATCTTGAAGGATTTTCCAACCATAATTCAGACAAGTTTCTCACCTAAACTCTACATAGTAAGAGGGAAGTTCAGTTGATCAGGGTACTACTGTCTCCTGATTTGTGATTTACTGGTTTGTGATCATGTAAAAATGGAAAAAAAACAAAAAGTAAAAGTTATATATGGGTGTAAAACTGTACTCCCCCCTTACAGAAATACAAGCACATGCCGTGTATGTAGAATGCATGCTACATGCACTAGGTCAGAATGTTGACATCAACAATAACGCTGTAAACAACAGCGCAGCAATAACAGCACTGACAAAAACAGTGCCCAGTATAAATAGCATGTGACAAAACATCACTAATGGTAGTGGTCCAAAATTACACTGAAGGCCACTACCATGACTAAAATAAACAACAGTACATTTCGTTTTTGTGGGGGGGGGGCAATGCCCCCACACCCCCTAATGTAGGGGACTTTGTCCTCTGCCCCCTGCACCACCCGTAATTATTATAATCAACTCCATGGGGGTTGGAACTCGGGGACAGGGAGGAACTCGGGGGACAGTTAACTCTGTGAGGGTGAGGGAACTTGTAAAAAACAAAATAACTTGTAACTGAGGGAGATGAGGAACAGAACCCTGGTCTCTAGCTCTATGCTGGCCAAACTGCTCCATGCCTTAGCACTTTCCACCATGGGAGCAATTCTACCAGCCCCCATGCTTTTCCCCTACTTCTACACTTCCTCCCCCCGATGTGACAGCTACAGGGGTAGCGGGAACAACCTTTCGCTACACTGTCCCTGTAGCTGTTCTTTTCGCTATTGTTGGAGCACTGTTTTGACCAGCACTATTCCTGAAATGCTTTTTTCACCTGGTATGTTTATGAAGCATGTGGCATGCATGCTGCACACATGCTGCACTTTGCATTTCTTTAAGGGTCGGCTCAAGCAGGCTTTTCAATAGCATTACTACTACTACCCTGCCCTGCCCCTAACACTTCAGTTGCCACATGTATACAATATAGGTTAACTCAGGAAGAGGAAAAGAGAGTGGAGAGAGAGAGAGAGAGAGAGAGGGAGAAATAAAAAAAAAAACCTCCAGCCACAACACTGAAATTGTAAACAGTAGCACCATCTACTGGCCACAGTATTCCACACTACCACATAAATCCTTCACCTGAAACAACCACGTCCAGCAATGATAGAAAACAAGATATGGTTAGGTATGCAAAAAATTCAAATTCCATACACATCTTCAGTGTGGGATGCTTTTACAAAAGCTTCACTGTCTGGGTTTATGTAGCATGCCACATATCAGGTGTGCATCAAATTCTTGTTATGCACACCTACCCATATATTATTCTATATATCAATCATCAAAGCTAGCTAGAATGATAATAAGTTGTCAGTTTCATTTGTTTAATTTAAAAGAGCACATGTAGCACTAGTACTTCTCCCCC
Source organism: Neoceratodus forsteri (assembly GCA_016271365.2). Taxonomy (NCBI): domain Eukaryota; kingdom Metazoa; phylum Chordata; order Ceratodontiformes; family Ceratodontidae; genus Neoceratodus; species Neoceratodus forsteri. The sequence continues at coordinate 251,116,299 of JADMNL010000023.1, forward strand.
ACTTCTGAAGCTCCACTCTAATATTCTCTGCAATATGCAGAATAAAGGGGCTTGTGGTTCTGATTCCTGACTGGCCGAAATCACTTGTGTTTTATTATAATGTGCATATCACAGTACTTCATTTGCATGCTGCTCCCCAACCTTCCCTGAGCTGACGCATGGATCAATGCAACATCGCAATGAAAGGCTTCTGGGGTGAAACATAGAACTGTGGTACAATGTGGCCATGGCAATCTCTCTCTCTGCAGCACAATATGGTGGCTGTGCACTGGGTCCTCATTGATCAGTGTCAGTGTTTTCGATATCCTGCCCACAACGGACAAGACTTGCAGCAAGTTGCAGGACTACAATTTATTGGTTCTTCCCTTGATCCGTGTTAAAATATTATTTATTTATTTAAAAGTTTTACCAGAGATGACATACTGAACTGGTAACAGCTCATTTCCAGATGCATCCTGGGGAAGGGGGTAACAGTGCAAAACAATACAATAAGATGCATGCAAAAACAAATGCAAGCATAGAAATGTAACTGTGAAAGCAATAATACAGCATTCAGATAATAGTACAACTGCACCAGGAACAAAAAGAACAGTTTCACTAGAATAAGCACTAGCAGCACAAATACAATAGCCAGTAAATGAAGATGCAGTTGGGGGGGGGGTGCAGTTTGTTTGTTTGTAAAAATTTATTTGAATTCATAAAAAAAAATGAACACAAATATAGGATAAACTCCATTGAGTTAAAAACTCAATTCCAAGGAGGTCCAGTAACAAGCATACAGTTACAGATTTTAAGACATATAACACACCTAACAAACACAATACTAGTTACATCACAACAATATAATAAATCTAGAATGACAAACACCAAAAATCAGATATCAAAACCTTATGCAGGAAAATTTTAACAATATAAAAATATTGGAATACAGGGAATATTCTTAGTTCTATCATCATAGTACCTATATCAACATTTTTAAAAAACTATATCAGGAATTGCTTCATTATTTTATAACACACCTTAGCCATAGCTCAATAATAAAGCTTATTATATAGAAATTGCTCCTCAGACTAAATCATTCACTAAAATACCACCAACAGCTTAATCGGGTTCAAAGTCCGTTGGCATTCATCTGTATCTCCCTCCCCTGGGTCGTGCCTGAAAATAGGCAGAATTTGTCTAGTGCACTTACCCGGTCAACAAAAACTAAATAAATAAATTGACAACATTGTTTTGGACTATATTTAAATTTCTCAAACCATTTTTTTTGATAACCTAGTGGACAACAACAACTGCACTTAGAGCAGTAGAGGGGCAAGGAGAGGTCACATGCATTTGCAGGAGTGAGCTGAGAAGCCTTGGAGGAGGGTTTTGAGAGAAAAGAGAGTGCATGCAGATCAAACAGCAGGGGGGGAGACCAGAGCTTAGGAAACCTGAAGGAGGAGGCAGCTTGACCTGCAAAGGTTTTGTCACTTTCCAGTTGCCTGGCTTACATTATATGACAGGAGAGGACTGGCTGCCTTTATAGTTATTAACAGACTGCCAAACCATGCCTCTGTATATAACAGATTTTAACAAAAGTTCATCTTTTTGAGGCCAAATCAGTAAAGAAAATGATAAAGGCCCAAAATGAACATGGAGAAGAACAATGTAACTGGAAGGCAAGTTCACTGACCAGCAAAATGACAGATAAGCTGTGAATGCAGTTAATCTGAGGCCTTTCTAGAGCTGACATGTATAAGCCTTTTGTGTATAATGGTACTGAGAGAAACAAGACAGCTCCATCTCATGTGCAGTTTACTTGGATACACTGCCGATGCCTTCGTGGTAGATGTTCATCGGGGATAAGCTGAAACCAGTTGACGTGTAATACATATTCAAAGGATGGTTTTACTGGGTGTTTCCCATATACTGCCTTCCATTTGCTGCAGACACAGTCAAACAGTATTAAGTGGATGCTGTACTGATAGGGTGTGCCATCCTTTGGCTAAGACGTTAGACTGAGAGGCTGACCTGCCAGCACAGCAGTAGCGCTACCACTTGTGGTGCTGATGATCTGAATTCAAGAGAAAACTCAGAGCACTGGAGGGGAGGAGCACTGAGTATCCAGGGGACTGCTCTACTTTTCTGAGGAGAGCCAGCATTTGCCTGGCCCCTAGCAGTGGGTATTGGCAGCACGTTGGAGCCACAACACAAGGCCAGAGGAGCATCGGATGTCATCTATGCCATATATGGAAGCGTGCATGGCATCACCATAGACATCACTGCATGCATGCTCCTCGGGGAAGGGAAACAGAACAGTGGAAAGTATCCTAGCTGGCAGCATGACCAGTGACCCTCTGCAGGCTGTGCACCGGTGTCCCAGGCATTGCCTGAGATTTGATCCTTGGCCAGGGAGTCAAGGAGGACTCCCCGCTACCCCACCATTGGGGGGGGTGCACTATGGGGGGATAAGGTTGGGTAAGTCCAAGGAAAAGGTGGGTGACAGAGGAAAAGAATAAACAGATAAACAAAAAAAAGACAAACTGAGGTCCTCCCTGCCTTTTATGGAGGTTGGTCAGCTGGACAGTAAAGATCTCTGGAGTCCTGGCCAAATTCCCACTGTTCACTAAAAATATTATTGGCAGCTTAATCTGGTTCATGTTCTGTTGGTTTTCATCTCCATCTCCCCGCCAGGAAGAAGTTGACAATTGGCAGTATAGTCTAGCCCTCCTTTACCCTGAAAAGAAACACCAAACAACTAAACTAAACACTAAATATAACTTGACTATCAAGTTACCTGCCTTTGGGAGAAATCGAACCCAGCACTCAAGAGCTGGAAGTGCAGAACTCATGCTGACCTATCAGTGCAGCAGTAGGGCTACTGCTTACAGCTCTAGTGACTGGAAATCAGGAGTGATCTTAGGTTTCATTCATTTACTTACAGCAAATTTGTTAACCAGGAAAGCCACACTGGCATACAAAGAAGAAAGGAAAAGGGGAAATTATTTAACTAGGAAAGGCACACTAAGCCAGAGCTTGTTTCCTGGTGTGACCTGGGAGCACAAGGAAGTTAAGTGACTTGCTCAGGGTCCCACAGTATGTAAGTGGAGGCTGATGGGATTCAAACCCAGATCCTAAAGCAAATATCACCTTACTACAGGAGATAGGGTTGGTTGGTCAAAAACAGTGGATTGTGCAAAGAAAGGGCAAAAATGCAATGCCAGATAAATACCAAGTTAATATATGTCAAAGGCAAAGAGGAGTAGAACATCAGAGACTGGTAAAGAGTTGGGTAAGGATTAAGGGCAAGAGCAAGAGGGGAAGAGAATGTTCCGAAGAGAGCATTTAAAAGCTAGACAAGAGGCGGAGAGTCTAAAGAAAGCTGGAAGATTTTTCCAAATTGCTTTGAGTCGAATGAGAGTGCAGATTGTCCAGAAGAAGTATAATAGGCATGAACAGAAAGACTATGAGGGTCAGAGGAACGGAAAGAGTAGGTGGAAGGAGGTAAATAGGACAGGAGATAACTAAGGTATGGAGGAAGAGAAGAAAATCAGAATTTAGAAAGAAAAAAAAAACACAATGAAGCAGACAACAGGAGTCCAAGGATGGCATGAAAGGGCTGTTGGGGGCCTGGTGGGGGGGGGGAGGATTGAGGGTCCCAGTGGATACTGCCATCTGGGTGACCACAGATGACAATGTGGTTGGAAGGACAGACTGGAAGGAGGCAGAGGCAGGCATCAACATGCAGACACATTCTGCACACCATGATGTCACACTATGCACTGCCTTGCAAACGACGGGGGATTGAGAAACACCAGACCCTGACACCGGGGTCTAGCAGCCCCAGTATATCCAGCCCCCCCCCACTTCTTGATCCAGTTGTACAGTAGGGGGGGCTACAGCACAAGCACCTTGTCAAGAGATGCCACTACCTTTGCCTCTGTCTGGGGAGCTAGCCATGTCACTGTGACGGCCTTAGGACACATCCAGGTTAAGTGGCAATGGGGGGCCTGATTGCCAGTAGTAAGAGGTCATGAATAGAATAAGAAAAAACAGAAAGTGCAGAACTCAGCTGACCTGCTGAAGAAGCAGTTACTTTTTGTTTACCTAATTGGAATCTGTGCTATATTTCCCTTCTGGCCATCTGTGTGCTGGTCCGAGTGCGGACATCATTAGGGAGCCAAAATTCAGAATTTGCTGCCCCTTCTGTGAGGTCTGCCCCCCGGCGTTTGAATATATAGTTAGGGAGCGTGGGTGGCACAGCTCCCCCACGAAGGGGGAGGAGAGGGTTTTGGTGGCACAGTCCCCGCATAAAAATCAAGTGTCAAAATTAAAATTCTGGAGCCCTAATGACAGGCGCACTCGGACCAGCGCATTCCATGACCGGAACCATTATATTTAGCCTTGTCCATTATACATGTATTAAGTATTCCTTCTTCCAGCAATAGTCCCCATTTAGATCTTGAAACATGTTCCCAATCCTTTGCATGGGCTACACAACAGTTCTGCTTGCAGAATGGTACAGCCCTGGCTATCCATGCATTAGTACAGCCTATCCACAATTTACTTCAATTACAAGCAATGAACCTGTTCAGCAAATGTTGTGCTTGTTATAATGGATTAGAAAATGGCCAGAAATTATTCTCTGTCCTGATTGGCTGAACGTACCTACAAGCTGGGCATCTATTTTTCAGTAGATGGCCAGTAAAAAATAAGTGCCAGTCCAAGTAGCACCTCACTGTGTAGCATTCCACACTGGTGCCCAGCCTACTTTTTATTGGCTGAAGGCACTGAAGAAAATTTAAAACGCCCGCCATCTTTTTGTCTCGCTTAGTGAGAGGTACTGCTCTCCCCCACCCAAAGCAATAATTACTGTATTTACTTGCAGACACTCCCTGTTTCAAAAACAAATAGAAACTTCAGTTATCACTTGGAAGAGTGACAGAACAGTACCACTCTCCCGACCGCACTAACCATCTCCTGACCGCAGTCGCACACTACCATCCTGACCATAAACAGACAGTCATATCTCAACACAAGTCACGCAGAATAAGTAAACCTGCTGTAGAAAAATAAATCAAAAACATTTACCTCAGGATTTTAAGAAACCAAAACAAAATCTTTTCTTTCCTGGTACACAGCGCACAAACGTTGCTTTTTCTCCTTCCTTGTACATCATGGTCAAAGGTCACAGGGCACAGAGATGCAGCTTCAGACCAAAATAAAAAACATGCACCCAAAGAGAAAAATAAACTTTCCAGAGAGCCAAGAAGTAATTTAATTTTCAAAGAACAGTGCCTTTCTTCTTTAGCAAGCATTGTGTGTCTCTGTGTGCGACTCTCTCTCATGTGGGGGGGGGTGGCACTCCACCACAATGCTGCAGGGAGGAGCAACAGTAGCAGGAACAGCCTATGAACTATTTTATGAATACACTTATCTGTTATACCTGTATTCATTTTTTTTCAAAGTAATTTACTGCATTATTTTACAACTTCATAATAACTTACACAAATGGCCATTTTCTACATGCAATAATACCTTCCAGGGTGGGCATTATTGGGAAATACCGGACCTTCCAAGGGTTATAAGACCCTCCGCCTGCAGCGTCAGGCCTCATTACGCCCCTGGGTGGTCTGGTATTTCCCAATAATGCCCACCCTGTGGGGTATTATTGCTTACATAAATGATTGTAATTGGTGTAATGGCAGTGTAAAGGAAAAGTCATAGCAAGATTATTTTTGCTTCCCGGAACAGGCACCTACAGTGAGGATATCGTGATATATACTATAGGAAGGCAAATAAATTTGCAGAACAAAGAATGCAATTTTACCTGTCAACACAGCTACTAGTAAGATATCTGTGTAAAACTGGTGTTATTTTACAAGTAGATTTCAATGTCATTTTCACTAGCAGCTATGTTATTATTCTAATATGTAGCTCATTTTACTAGTACAGGTTACTCAAAACCCATTGTGAACTTTGCATATGCTACAAGTGGACTTGAAATAGAATTTTATTTTAATCAGTACTTTATCTCCTTTATCTCTCAACCTGCCCCCCATGGACTGGTCATCCCAGCCCAATCACCCAGCTTCCCTGCGACTTAACCCATGCTCTGCTGTTCTCTGCCAGAGGTGCTAGAGGTGCCTAGTCACTGGTGTGGGGCCTGCAGTGGACCAGGCCATCATCTAGCTGCCATTTGGGGTTTTCCACCATGTTTCTCTCCGGGTGCACAGCGCATGCAATGGTGCATTGTGCAGGCTTTGCTCTTTGGAGATGCCCCTTGGCATGAAGTAGTGGGACACCTTCCCTTGGTTCCTTCTGCATGCCACTCAGATTCAAGCAGGTGGCAGCAGCTTAGTGCAGTTTATATTAGATCATGCTCCATTGTCCTGTGCCACAAGATCTGGAGGTCCCCAGTTGCCAGTGTGGAGTGTCTTGCGAGCCCATCAGAGATTCCAATTATACAAGGTAACAGGGGTGATGGGGGGAAGGATTCACTAGACTACCCAGAGAGCTGATAATATGTATACTATGGGGGTACCAAGGGGAATGAGGGGTTTGCTAGACTACCAGGGAGATCACGATATGTATGTATGGTATAGGGGGCGACTCAGGGAAGAGGGGGCCACTAGACACCAAGGATATTCTATTGCTAGGTGTCTGCTGCACCCATGCTAATGAGTTCATAATACACATTCAGAAGTCCCCTTGACACCTTGCATGCCCCATAAGCTCATTTGCATGCTCAGGCCAAATATGGCCCACAGGGGCCCCAGCATTATCCTGTTTTGGGCAGCGCCATCTCCTGTGGCAGCCTTGATTTGTGTCGGGCTCAGCATGTTACATATTCACCTAGTGCTGCACTGACATGGTCCGATATTCAGCCAGTAGCACACTCTACCAGTGCACCCTACCTGGCTAAATATTGCCCAGAGCTGGCTGTGTGTTATTTTTAGTGCAGCTCAACAAGCCATGCTGTTCTTGTAGTTGTCTGTGACTATTGGTGGGGGGGGGGCACATTATTTTACTAAGACTATGTAATATATGTTTATATGTACAGTTACTGTGTCTTGGATTCCATACAGTGGACAGGACTCAGGCAGCTTATGCTGGATCCCACCAGAACAGGGCGATTCTGGACCTAGTACTGACCAAAGGGGAGGATGGAGAGTGTAAGGAGGGGTCCTGGAAAAGGCAGAAATACTGAATAAATACTTCTGTTCAGTATTCACTCTGGAGGTGGATGGTTACAGTCTACAGCTGAGCGACAGATGCAAAGGAGGGGGAGAAGTGCACACCAGTCCATTCACAGAGTAGAGAGCCCGGGAGGAACTCACAAATCTGAAGGTGGACAACGCAATGGGACCAGATGGCACACACCCGAGGATAATGAGGGAACTGCGTGAAGAACTAGCAGCCCCTCTGGCAGCCTTGTTCACTGAGTCGCTCAACACAGGACTGGAGGATGGCCATGTGGTCCCTCTACACAAGTCCGGCAGTAGGGAAGAGGTGGGGAACTGTAGGCCAGTCAGCCTCACCTCAGTAATAGGGAAGGTCATGGAGAAACTACTTCAAAAGAGAATAGTGAGACATCTGGAATCCCGAGGTGCCCAGGATCTGAGGCAACATGGATTCATGGCAGATAGGTCATGTCAGATGAATCTGATAGATTTCTTTGACTGGGTGACAAAGGAAGTAAATCAGGGGGGAGTGGTGGACATCGCTTACCTGGATTTCAGCAAGGCCTTTGACACCATCCAACATAAGAGGCTGGTAAACAAGATGGGTAGTCTGGGCATGGGGTACAAGGTGGTTAACTGGGTTAGAAACTGGTTAATGGACAGGAGGCAGAGGGTGGTCATAAATGGGATACAATCTGGGAAGAACGGGGTGTGATCAGCAGGGTACCCCAGAGGTCAGTCCTTGGGTCAGTCCTGCTCAGTGTATTCATTAGTGACATTGCAGAAGGGCTGAAGGGAAAGGTCTTCCTGTTTGCAGATGACACCAAGATCTGCAACAGGGTGGATTCTCCAGACGGGGTGGAGACGATGAGAAGGGACCTAGGGAAGCTTGAAAAAAATGGTCCGAGGTGTAGCAATTGAAGTTTAATTCAAAGAAGTACAAAATTAGGCATGTGGGACATAGGAACCCTGAAGAGAATTACAGGATGGGGGGGGGGAGTTGCTGACAACCACCAAGGAGAAAAGGGACCCCGGGGGTTATTATAATGGAGGACCTAAAGATGTCTAAGCAGAGTACCAAGGCTGCAGGGAGGGCCAGCGACATGCTGAGATGCACAGGCAGAGGTATCACTAACAGGAGAGAGAGAGAGAGAAAGAATAGTAAACATGCAGATGACAGGTTTAATTTAGAAGACCATGGGTCCCAGAGCAGAGTGCAGGTGTGGCTATACAGAGTATCATTATTACTAAGCAGATTCAATGGGGAAGAAGGAATCATGGACTGCTTCAATGTCACTTTTTTTCTCTCAGTAAATCCGATAATCAAAATGTTTGTGGAGGTTTTCAATTTGAGAAGCAGCTAACTGGGTCTTTTTGTGTGAGTTATTCTGGAATTTACTCACACTGAAAAGACCCAGTTAGCCAATCAAAAGAGAGGATTATTCAATGCCGTTGTATAATATGTTTTATATAAACCCTTCGACTGAATTATCACTTTGTAACTCACAGTTCCCTATTATTTATTCTATATGTAATTTAACTGAGGTGTTTTGGTGATTTTTAATCCACAAGGTTGAAGGCTGAGTGGTTTGTGCCACCAGAACCTTGAAGCTGAATTATACCAAACCGTAATGGTTTTTCCTTCTGCTGCCTGCAGGGTGGGGGTGGGATGTTAGGGTTGGGAACCCTAATACCATATTGCCCTACTCTTTTCAGTTTTTTCTGTACACTAACTAGTGCATTAATGACTTTTGTTTTGCAAAGAATTTATATAATAAAGGTTAATCCACCTGTTGCTTTCTGCATTTCTTCCCCCTACATTGATACTGGCAGCATCATTTCTTTTGTGAAAAACACCAGTGACTTTTCTTAGTGAAAACTGCAGTGTGACATTTCTGGTTTCTGGACCAGCAGCACACAACTGGCTAACTGGGTGGCTGAACCAGTCATAGGAAACTGTAAAGGTCATGTGGAACACTTACCCAAGCTTAAAGAGGAAGGGGCAGTTTTAGAGGAAACCCACACAGCTCTGCCTTTACCTGCAGTCCATCATGCTGCAACCTGAAAACATAGCTAGACAAAAGAAAATGGGAAAGATGTGCTTAAATCTAGTTGCTCACTAAATCTTTCAGAACAGCACTGTTCTCCCATGACTGTGAGATCACCTGTGGCTTCCACTCGAGATGTGATGGAGTTAGGACCACTTGTAAAATGTCAGACATACAGTAGTTTTACTAGTCCTGGACCTATACCATATACCTTATATGTAGATTGTCACTTTGATCCATAAGGAAAATGCAACATTCAAATCCCATAATTGCATTGAAGTGACATCAGAAATTGATAATACAGTACCAGTGGTATTATGGGATGGAATGTTCAGATAGTTTCATATATTACAAAAAAAATATCAGCTATGAAAGCATCAGCAGCAAGGTCTGCATCTCCATCTTAGGATTCTTGTGACATCACAGACCTTTTGTAGTTTATGATGCAACCAGTATCCTTCGATGGAACTACATGCTTTGTTACAGTGGTATTCTGAGGCAGTAATAACGTATGATTTTGTAATAAATGTTCACGTTCTGGATGGTTTTACTTGAACGTATTGGTGTCATTCGTACTAGGGAGAACAACAATGTTAACCACTACAGATGAGAAAGACCAGGGTGTGGTGGTTTCTAATAACCTTGACTATGCCCACCATATTAATAATGCTGTTAACAAAACTAATAAAGTAATCTGGTCTATTAGATGCAAATTCAAATCCAGAGACCCAAGGGTAATGATGCCTTTATTTCGAGCTTATGATCATCCTCATTTGGAGTATGCATCACAACTCTGGTGTCCCTATAAAAAATCAAATATTAACCAACTAGAAAGGGTACAGCATAAATACACCAAACAAATAAAATAAAAGGACTGCACAATCTTTCATATGAAAATCGATTACAAATTCTTAATCTTATGCCACTTGAGACTCGTAGTTCGAGTGGGGATCTGCTTTTTCCATATGACATCATTCAGGATGCTGTTCTTATGATGGAATTAGGACTAGTATTTAAAAACAACAAGCACGATATCAGAGGCCACCCCCTCCAATTATCTGGCAAACCTTTTAAATTGTCACACCAGAAAATATTTTTAAACTTTAAGGATTATCAGTCCATGGAATAAACTCTCACTTAATATTATTGTAAGCAGAAGTAAATCTGAATTCAAATCATGGTTGGATGCCTACCTACTATCTGGTCACAACCTTAATTACCATGAATATTAAGTTGTATAAGAGCAATTATGGGCCTTTGGCTCTCTAGCTCTTTTAACACCTTAGTAGGAACCTTAGTATGAACCAGTGACTCACTAGGTAGCTTGCTTGTCTTGGGGGCTGGCAGATTAGAAGGTCATGAGTTCTAGCCCCAAAACAGGTTCTTGAGGTAATACCCATAGCGGGCACTGTAGTGCAGCAAGAAGGGAGGGGGTGCTGCACTGTTGAGGTGCTGTCCTCCAGATGAGATGCTAAACTAAGGTCCCTTTTGTCCACTTCTGGTCACTGTCCAGAATTGCAGATGCAGGATTGGATGGGATCACAGTCTCAGAAACATGGGTAAATGAGATCCATGAATGGGATGTTGCAATCCCAGGTTACAAATTAGTCAGGAAAAACAGAAAAGGATGTAGGGGTGGAGAAGCTGCATTATATATAAGGGAGGACTTAAAACTATGGAGGTCCAAAGGTCCCAAGATGAACCCGAGGTACTCTGGGTCAATCTTGAACCGGGCTAATACTCAGCCCTCAGACTAGGAGTGATATACAGGTCTCTCTCTCTCACAAGGGGCAGAAGGAGACAAATCAATGCTTGAAAACATGCTAAAGATGGCTGAAAAAGGAGAATTTGTGATGCTGGTGGACTTCAACCCCATGGATGTGGACTGGAACTCCTGCACAGCATCCACAACTAGGAGCAGAAATTTTCTAAACACCTTGGGAGGGGCTGGACTTAATCAGCTTGTCATAGCCCCCACCAGAGAAAACACAGTCCTGGACCTGGTGCTCACAAACAGCAGCAAAGTCCAGGAGGTGGAGGTGGGGTGCCATCTGGGGTCAGGTGACCACAGATCTGTCTGGTTCAAGGTCAAAAAGGCCAAGGAAACAAGCCACACTCAGGCACGGATCATAGACTTCAGAAGAACAGACTTTGATCAGATGAGAATATGCTTTAGGGATATCCTCAAGAGCAAGGCAAAAGGAGGGGTAGAGGAATGTTAGATAAACATAAGAGAAGCACTAGCAGAGGTTACTGCAAAATACTCCAGACTAGTCAGTAAGATGAAGAAAAAAAGAAATCCGCTATGGTTCACAGAGGAGGTGGCAGCTGCAGTGAGGGAAAAGAGGCTAGCATTCCAAAGATAAAGGGCTCAAACAGTGAAATAGATAGGAAGGCATACAAATGCAGCTTGAGGGAGACAGGAAGGGTGATCAGAAAAGCAAAGGCGCAGACTGAGGAAGACATAGCGTGGGGAGGTAAAAGGAGACAATAAGACCTTCTTTAGGTACATAAGTGACAAAAGGAAAAACGAAGGAGGCATTGTTGGTCTCATAAGCAGGGATGGGAGGAGGGTAGAAGACAGTAAATAAGCAGAAGTCTTAAATGAGTACTTCTGCTCAGTCTTTACTAAGGAGGCAGCTGTTAAAGGACCCACCCCAAAGGGGGACAGAAGTCACCTAGGGGGAATGGACACACGCCTGTTCACAATAGAGAGGGTAAGGACAGAATTACAAAAACTAAAGGTAGATAAAGGCATGGGGTGGACAGAGTCCACCCATGCATACTGAGGGAACTTAGTGATGAATTGGCAGTACCAGTAGCAGATCTTTTTAGCAGATCCTTGAGAGAAGAAACAGTTTCCTAGGACTGGAAAAGAGCAATAGTAGTCCCCATACACAAGAGTGATAGCAGCGAGAAGACAGGAAACTACTGCCCGATCAACCTGACCTCAGTAGTGGGTGAGATGATGGTCTTCACCAGGGAGAAGGACGGACCAGTGATTTCAGGAGGGAAAAGAGGAGTGTGGGGGGAAGGGAACACAGATGTAGTTTTAGAGGGAGAATCTTCAGGAACTGGCTGAAAAGCTGACAGGGCCACTGGAAGACCTATTCATTAGTTCACTAGAGTCAGGCATGGTACCACAGGACTGGAGAACAGCACATGTAGTGCTCCTCCACAAAAGTGGTCTCAAGGATGACCCAGGGAAATACAGACCTCTCAGTCTGACCTCCATTGTATGCAAGTTCATGGAGATCATACTAAAGGAAAGCTTGGTGGAATATCTAGAGGACCATGGTCTCCAGGATGAGAGGCAGCATGGGTTCATGGGTGGGTGGGGGGATCTTGTCAAACAAATCTGATTGACTTCTTTGACTGTGTCACACTAAGACAGTAGATAGGGGCCATGTGGTAAACATCCTCTATCTTGACTTTAGCAAGGCCTTTGACTCTGTGCCCCACAAAAGGTTGATCAGGAAGTTGGTGGATCTTGGAATTGGGGAAAAGATGACCAGATGAGTGGAAAACTGGCTGTGGGACAGAACCCAGTGGGTGGTTGTTGGGGGAAGATTTATCTGACACCAGGGATGTAACCAGTGGGGTCTCACAGGGCTCGGTGCTGGGACCGGTGCTGTTCAATGTCTTCATCAGGGACATTGGAGATGGCATTAAGGGCACAATGTGCTTATTCACAGATGATACCAAGCTCTATGGGAGAGTTGACACAGCTGAAAGGATACAGGACCCACAGGAAGATCTGGAAAAGCTGGGGAGGTTGTCCAGGATCTAGCAATTTGGCTTCAATGCCAAGAAATGCAAAGTTATGCATACTGGAGCCTAGAAACCCAGGCTAGAGTACTACCTGGGTGGATTCAGATTATCTGCAACAGAGGAGGAGAAGGACCTGGGAGTGATGATCACTAGTTACCTGAAGCACTCCACGCAATGCAAGAAAGCAGCAGCAAAGGCAAAACAAGATGCTGGGATGCATAGCAAGGGGGATCAGTAGTAGGAGAAAGGAGGTTATACTGCCCTTATACAGGTCACTGGTAAGGCTTCATCTAGATTACGGAGTTCAGTACTGGTGCCCACACCTCAAAAAGGACATTAACCAATTGGAGAAGGTCCAGGCGAGAGCTACAAAGATGATAGCCAGTTAGCAGGGTAAGGCATAAGAGGAGAGGTTGAGGGCACTGCACATGTACTCCCTGGAAGACAGGAGAGAAAGGGGACATAATTGGGATCTTGAAGTACTTGAAAGGGATAAATAAGGTTGATAAGGAAAGTCTCTTTGAGCTGAGTGGCAACCATAGCACGAGGGAGCACAGTATTAAGCCGGAGGGTGGGAGGTTTAGGAGGGGGTCAGGAAGCACTTTTTCGCAGAGAGGGTGGTGGACACTTGGAATGCTTTGCCAGAAGAGGTCATCTCGTTGAAGACAGTGGGCAGCTTTAAGAAAGTCTGGGATAGGCATAGGGGGAATGTAAGGATCATGGGTAGGGAGGATGGAAAGAGTGGGGAAGGAGGGCAGGGACATTAGCTCAAGCTGTGGACCCTGCAATACAAGCAGACTTGATAGACCAAATGGCATTCTTCTGCTGGCTTCTTCTTATGTTCATATGTAAACACCTTTCCTTGTATCTGAAAGAATAATTTCTTGATTATATCTCATTTTGCATTCACTTGCACAAGGAACGTATTGGGACTATACGACATTTGAGAGGTGTGTCACTGCCAAGCCAATTACAGCTGAAACTTCAATGGGCTTGGCAGTGTACACCAATGACCAGGCACCCTGGTCATGAACACACAAGTTCAGCTTTTCTGACGTGGCATGTTCTCTAGTTAAAAGAAATTAATCCCTCTCCAATGGGAGTGCTTCATTTCTTTCCGTAGCTGTAACTCTAGCCATGTGCATTACAGTTGACGGTAATGAGCAAGGCCAGAGTTATGGCTACAGCTTTCTCCTGCTGCTGGCTTCACTCTCAGTCTCTAGTCCAGGCACCTCAGACACCACCCTCCTGGCTTCAGCAGTATAAAATGTCTTTTCAGCTGCTATTTTTGTGGACTGCACATCATAAAACAAACTGACGGGGAGAGGTGAGTGAATGAGGTCTCAGCTCCATCTCGGGGCCACCAGTGCTTCTTGTAGTTTATTTACCCCCTCCCACCTTTCTCTGTTATCAGAGGCCTGTCTATCTCCAGCACTCACACACTGCCCTGTGGATCAGATTCCCACATCGGACTTGGTTTCATGCCATGTATAGATCCAATCACACGGATAATTACCCTCGATCCAGTTATTAATAACCCCTGTAAGTCTGCCTGTCACATTATCCCAAAAAAGCCATCTCTAAGTCCCTCCCACCCATAGCCAAGCTCACAAAAACAAGGGCAAGGGGGAACTAGCCTTTGAGTAGCAAAAGGGACCAATGACTGATCGAGCCTCTGGTGTGACGCTTACAGCAGTGACGCCTCTACCCCTTGACCAAGCTGAACCTGGCTTTCCCAAATCCCCTTCTCACACCCCCACAGGCAGCGCTGTCAGTCCATGAACTCTGTCCCCCAAATGTATCTGGCCACTGTCTACTATCACTCAGCAGCCTGTCCTACCCTCAATACACACAGCTCCACAAGTCAGAACCCCATTACCCGTGTTCCCCTTGACACCTGCAACACAAAGTGGTTCTTCTGCCACTAACATCACCAGCTCCTCCTCAGAAACCACCACCATCACCATACTTTGCTAGGGCCCCATGTGCTCTGATCTCAGCTCGCATGCACTCTCTCTCAAAACTCCCGCAGCTCTACTACATTCTTTTTTATCACAACTATCCCGCTTACCCTCCCACAACTTCCCTCTCAGACCACAAGTGCTCATATTTGGTGGGAATCCTCACCTACCTGCAGTCCACCCATCTGATTTGACAGTCATCATTCACTTGTGAGGAAATGCAGATCTAGATAAGCTCGCAAGGAAATTGGACAACCCCTCCACACTCATACCCTCCCTTTACAGGAAGAGACTGTTGTTAACCCTCCCTTGGTCCCCAATCATTGGTTCTTTGGGGTGAAACAGGTAACTGTTGATTGAAAGAAATGGGTGCCAATTCGAACAAGATACAATGTTTCCGATTGGTCTCTGGAATGAATATGACTCTTCTCAGCAACATTTCGGTATATTTTAAAAATCTCTTAGGTAAAGGTCATTTCCAACCACATCTTCAGTAATGGTCCAAATATGCTGGATTGTGCTGCATCTTTTTACAGTGACACTGGGGGTGCCTAATATCCCATTGTTGCACCCCCCCCCAGGCTTCGACAGCTGAGGTGTGGCTTCTTTTTACAATGACATTGGAGCTACCCAATCCCCCAGTGTCGTGACCGGCAATCCTCTGTCTTTTTTTTCTTTTTTTGTAAACACCTACAAATAAGAAAACCCTCCATCATTGTCTGTTGTGCTGTTATCCCCTAGCCCAACCACTCAGCCTCCCCCCCCCCAAAGCTCTTACTTACCCACTGGGAGGTCCAGTGTTGTTATCCTTTCTGGACTGTAGACATGTCTTCACTCTCCAAAGCCAGATCCTGAACTGAAGAAACAGGTATGAGGCACAATGTATTTCAACTTGGTTTGAACTTAGTGGCATAAGTGCCAAACCCCACCACAAATACCTGCAAGTGAACGTTCGGCATTGACAAATGCTTGTTAGCTTCATTAAGGAATTTTTAACATAACCAGGCATTGATGCCAAGAATGCATTGGCATCACATGTTGACAATACAAGAGATGGCAAGCATTTTTTCAAGTTTTTTGCTCTTGAAAGGGTAACATTGGGACCACGTGATGGTAATTTGGACGAAAAACTGCTCTATCGTGAATCTTTTTGGATTTTCACTTTGGGAGCCTTAAAACCTCCAGGTCTTAATGATAGAATTGACCTGTTATCATGCATCAAGAGAAAGATATAGTTGCCTTTATGTGGTTATATCAATTGATTGTCCCTTTGGTGGGATTAGAACCTGTGTAACTTACATATAGATATACTTTTTTCTAAAATCCATAATTGTGATAAGTTCTGACAAACAGTTCTATGGATATATGTACTATTCTTTACATATTTTTATGTTTGTCTTTCTAGTTACAGGGAATAAGTGCTTTTCTTCATTTCTTCATGCCATAATCCTAAATATTACTAAGGATATAGAATTCATGGTTAACTTTTGGTGGTAATGTTAAAGCATCAAATATAATCGCTAATATACTGCTTTATATATAATTGATAGATGTATGATATGAACATTTTCTTTATTGAGGCAAACAATTTATTTTTTATGCTTTATTTGTGTCACATAATTATTAGCAGTATGATGAATATAAAAGCTGTACAAGAAGAGATTAATATGTTATGCCTATTAGAAATTTCACATGTTTTCATTTTAGTTCCTTTTTGTTCTAACTTTCTCCCTAGAGTGTAGGAAATGCTAATTGTAAACATTTAAAACTGTGATATATGTAGGTCCTGTGCTTTGCATGTTTCATTTTATTGTTGTACTGGCACTTTAAACTTAAGGTGCTCACTGGCTATAAAAGGGTCTATGTATTTGAATGGTCATACTCCTGATGACGCAAACTTTGTGAAACCGGTAGAGGTTGTTTTGTCCACACATCTGTAAGCATTCGTAGTGTTTGTTGCGGTGTTATTCATTATTAAACATATTGCCTTTTATTAGGATCTCCGAGTGGTGCTGTTTATTGCCGTGGTAACATTTTTGTCTCCCAATTGTCAATTTCCCTGCCTTACAATCAGTCAACAGGGGGACAAGTTTGCTTGCCAACTACGTAACCCATGGCTTCTATAAGAATAAAAATAAAAATACCAGGATTAGATTTGCTTGGAAAAAACTGTTAAAGAAGGCCAACAGATTAACCATACTTAGACATCTATTTTTTACTGGTAAGTATGTGGCCTCCTGTTTAACTGGGTTCAATTGACCACTCCAGGTTAGTTAGAAAAAATAGACTGAAGCCAGCACAGTGGCATGGTGGGCTGCAGCCCCCAGAGCCGTACCACCTACCACACCAGCAATCCTGGTTTGAGAACAGACAAGGATCTCTGGGCGGGGGGGTCGGCTGAGGGAAGGAGGATTAAGCATCCACTTTGGGAAGAGGAGGTGCAATGAGTTGCTGCTTGCCTGTCACCAAGCAGAGGTTGGGTGGCAGAGCATCAGTGGCCTCTTCCTAGAGGATGGGGGGGGGCAGAGGCTTGCGTATGTATGGCACTTTCTCGACATATGCCTGCATCATAGCATGCATGCCCAACCATGGGAACTGGGGCTAAAGCTATGGCAGAAAAACCCTTGAGTGCCAGGATGATGACTGGTGACCATGCAGGCTCTGCTCCACCACTGGTGGCAACCACTCCCCCATGGTTGGAAGTCACTGTCAGAAGGGGGGGGGGCACTCAGGAGAACAGAGGGACAAACAAAGGATGAAAAAAAAAAAGATTTAATATATTAGTTACAAGGTTAATCACTGAGAAGTAGACATACATCATGGAAGGAAATTAAGGAGATGAAACTGTGGTTATGAGGTGGCTGGGATACAGGATGGATCTTTTTAAGTATTTCCACTTGCTGGATGTTTCAGGTGCAATCAACTGAAATCTTGTATATGAGAATGCATAAGCTCACTAATGAACCCAGCTTCTAGAATTCATTTTTAATGGACATGTTACTGTTTTTTTTCTTGTTGAAGTTTTTGACTATATAGCTAGAGTTCAGTTTGACTGCGGTTTGATATTAGCGACTTAAGCCCCCATTTTCAAATGGTTAGCAAGGCATAAACCAGGTTTGTGCCTTGCTAAACTGCAATAGTACCAGCTGTCAGGAGCTTGCCCATATTCAAAGGACACACATGCACCATGCACCCCTGACAGTGCCATCTCGCACAATATTGTGCTGTGCCTATGCAAATGAGGGATCCCTCATGCATATATGGAGCAGTACAATATTGAAAGGTTTCAGAAGCACTAAATAGCCACCAGCACTGGTACATTTCAATGCCTCTGAAACCCAGCCATTAACAGTGCACAGGGGAGATGTGTGCCCTGCACCCTGTCTATGCACTGTCAAGACCTGCCAGCCCCAATTCCCATTCACATAAAATAAGTCAGCCCTAGTAGTCCAGTGTCCCTTCTCAGCCCCAATCCTCATTCCCGTAACAAACCCCATCATCCTTGGTCATCCAGTGTCCCTCCCTAGCCCTGATCCCCATCCCCTTATATAAAAACAAAACCATTGGTGGTTCAGTGTCCCTCCCCTGCCCTGATCCCTGTCCCCATGGATAAAGACAAAACCGTTTGTGGTTCAGCATCCCTCCCTTGCCCCAGTCTCTGTCCTTATAGATAACAACAAAAACACTGACGGTTCAGCATCCCTCCTTTTCCCTGTTCCCTATCCCCATATAGAAAAATAGTATCACTGGTGGACCAGTGGTCCCTCTCCCCAATTCCCCGATCGCTGCCCCTGTTTCATAAAAATAAATCCCAGGTGGTCCTGCGATCCCTTCCCCTTTCCTGTTCCCTGATCATCACCCCTGTTTCATAAAAATAAATCTCTGATGGTCCAGTGGTTGCTCTCCCTTCCCCATTCCCCGATTGCCATCCAGACAACATCCACAATACCCAGGTAGTCTAGTGTCCCCCACCCCAGCAGGTAGTGATCCACCACCCCACTTTCCTCAAACCCGACCCCTACCAGCAACTGGCACAGCCCTTCTCACACTGCCATGGCTAGCAGTCAACTGAACTGTCAATGACCTTGTACAGTAGACAGTGTGCGCTCATTGGTTGACTGGGGAGGGACTGCTGGACCACCAATGATATACAGTTAATTACCTCTGCGACCCACAATCATGGTCACTCAAAGGATCTGGTGTTCCTTCTGGGGATGGAGATCTCCGACTTGATGGTGGAACCAGATGGATGGCCAGACCATCACACCATAGGGTTCAGTTTCATGGCTCCCCCTAATAGACCTGCCCCTACGGAGATGGTCTGGTACTGCCCTTTAAGGAGTGTGACCCCAGACGGTCTAATGACAGCGCTTGACCTATCGGGTATGCTGAGTGAATGCTTGGGTCCAGGGATCTGGTACATGCCTATAATAAGGAGGTGACAGTGGCCCTGGATTCTACAGCTCCTGCTGTGTTCTTCCCCTCACTCTTTGCCCAAGGTCCCCTTGGTTTGATGGGACCTTGAAGGAGTGGAGGAGAGTGGGATGAAGGTTAGAGAGGATCTGGCAGAAAACAGGTCTGGTCGATGACAAACTTAGATTGATGGATTATTATAAGGACTATCAATTGGCAGTTTCCCATAAGGAGGCAGAGTTCCTGTCCAGGGAGATTTCCACTGTGTGAAATTGCTCTGCTCAGCTCTTCCAGACTGTTGACAGATTGCACAATCCAATCTGTCTTCAGTCTGGAGGAGCGTTTTTACAAGATGTGAGGAGTTCACTTGCTTTTTCACAGATAAGGTTGCCACTATCAGATCTGGAATCTGTCCAGCCTCCTCTATTGGTTGTTGCAGAGGTCATCAGGAGATTGCGAGCACCCGGTATACCTGGTCTGACTTCAACTGGCTGGTGAGCACTGACATTGTGATGATTATCCAGACCTTGCGACCAACCCACTGTAGTTTGGACCCATGCCAAATGCGCCTCCTTGTGGGGTGTGTTGAAATAATTGGTCCAGTCCTAGCTGAGATAGTCTGGAGGTCATTGGAGAAGTGGTGTTTCCTGACCCCCTGAAGGAGGTGGTTTTAAGACCTCTCCTCAAAAAAAACTCCCTTGACCTGGACTATCTAGCTAATACTCAGCTGGAATCGAGCCTCAGCTCAGCATGCCTTTCCCAGTTACCAAATATTTAAATAAACCAATAGACTACAGACCAGTCTCTAACCTGCCCTTTGTGGGTAAGGTTATTGAGAAGGTGGTTGCATTGCAGCTGGATGATCATTTGACCACCCATAATGTCTATTATCCTCTTCAGTTCGTATTTAGGAAGAGGCATAGTACCAAGACTGCACTTGTTCAGGAACTTAATGATCTCCAAATAGCGAAAGATTGGAGGATTCATTTGATCTTGGTACTCCTTGATCTCTCTGCAGCATTTGGCACTGTGGACCATGGTGTGTTGAGGGAGTGCCAGCAGCTGATCTGTGGACTGTCAGGTACAGTCCTCATTTGGTTTCGATCTTTCCTCACAGGTATGACTCAGAGAGTGGCGTTGTGGATTTATACCTCGGCCCCTCTCCCTCTATCCTGCAGGGTGCCGCAGGGCTCCATCTCGTCACCCATGTTGTTCACAGTGTATATGCTGCCATTGGAAGATGTTATTAGGTGGTATGGTCTGAGTTTACACTGCTATGCAGATGATACTCATGTATACATGTCCTTTGTGCCCAAACAGGATGGAACTGTCTCAGTCTTTAACAACTGCTTCTCCGAGATACAGGACTGGATGAGTGCCATCTGGCTGCAGTTGAACCCAGACAAAACTGAGGTGTTGCTTGTGAACCCAGGTCATCAGGGTATGGGATTGTCGGTGGGAAAGCCCTCTGGTCTCTGGCTCGGGGGCATCCAACTGGTGACCCGTGACCGGGTATGGAGTCTGGGCGTTATTTTTGATGACAGCCTGACTCTTAAATCCCAGGTGTCAGCTGTTGTCAAGACCTCCTTTTACCATCTGAGAAATATCGCCCTGATAAAGTATCTGGTAGCGCCCGACGATCTTCCAACTTTGGTCCATGTCTTCGTGACCTCCCGCCTTGAATTCTGCAATGCCCTTTACCTAGGGCCTCCGGGGGTTGATATCCACCTCTTGCAGCTGGTGCAGAATGTAGTGGCCAGTCTGTTGACTGGCTGGCTCCTCAAGGTCTTGCCATATCACACCTATGTTCCAGGGGCTGCACCAGCTGCCAGTACAGTGGCGGATCACCTTCAAGGTCAGGTTACTGACCTATAAAGCCCTACATGGGCAGGGACCTTGGCACTTACAAGATCTCCTTTGTCCCTACCACCCCCTCAGCTCCTCCGATAAAGGATTGCTAGAGATTCCCAGGGTTCGACTTAAGACCTTGGGGGCCCATTATTTTACCTTTGTGACCCCTACCCTATGAAACTCTCTACCTTGTCGGGTGAGAGAGTGCCTGACTGTC
Source organism: Neoceratodus forsteri (assembly GCA_016271365.2). NCBI lineage: Eukaryota > Metazoa > Chordata > Ceratodontiformes > Ceratodontidae > Neoceratodus > Neoceratodus forsteri. The sequence continues at coordinate 251,137,726 of JADMNL010000023.1, forward strand.
CAGAGCTTTAAGACTGCTCTTAAAATGGATCTATTCAGTTTGGCCTTCCCTGAGTATTTTTAGGTTTTCTGAGATGATTTTTAAGTAACTGTGATTAGTTTATATATATGATGACTACTAAAGTTTTGGAGAACTTTTTAGATCTGATGATACTGGTTTAAAATGGTATAGTTTTTAATTTGACCTGTCTGTGTTTTTATGGTTAAGTTGTACAAGCGCTTTGAACAATTTTGGAATTGCATTTTTTATAAATTAAGTTTGATTTGATTGATTTGATTTTTCTATATGGGTGACAGGGATTGGGGCAGGGATGCTGAACCACCAATGTTTTTGTTGTTATCTATGGGGACAGGGATCGGGGCAGGGGATGGATGCTGACCACCAATGGTTTTGTTTTTACATATGGGGATGGGGACTGGGGGAGGGGCACTGGACTATCAGGCTTTACTTATTTTATGTGAATGAGGATTGGGGCTAGGGAGGGATACTGGACCACCAGGGATGATGGGGATTTGTATGGGAATGGGGATCGGGGCTGGGGAGGGATGCTGAACCACCAATGTTCTTGTATATCTACATGGGCACAGGGATCAGGGCAGGGGAGGGACTGCTGGACCACTTTGATTTACTTCCAGTCAATGGTTGATTGGCATACAGTAATAGCAGCTGATGGTGGACAGTGTTGAATGCTTTGGTGAGATCTTTAAAGACAGACCCCACTGCCAATCCGTTGTCCATTGCTTTATAAAGCTAAGCAGTGTAATCAACCAGAGCTGTAATGGTTGAATGCTCTTTACAAAAGCCATGCTGTTGTGGAGATAAGAGATTATTTTTCTCGAGATACTCTGTGAGTTGATCTGAGACCACCCGTTCCAAGGCTTTTGAGAGTGGGGGCAGTATGGAAATTGGCCTATAATTAGCCAGGTTGGTTCTATCACAGCTTTTAAAAACCAGGGTTACGAGTACTTCCTTCCATTTATCTGGGAACATTCCCATATTTAGGGACTTGTTGTAGACTTTGGTGAGAGGTTCCGCCACCTCATTTAATGTGAGGGCAACCAACTTCATATCGAATTGTTCACTTCCCATCCTAGTCTTGCCTAGGACCCACCTAACATAGTGGATGGTCTCAGATCTCGAAATCTGCCTAAAATAGAATGGTGGTATATCCGGATGAGTTGTTGATGCAGCAGCATTACTGGTGTGCTGACAAGGTAGATGTGCGTCAAGGCAATCACTGGGTAGAACAGTGCTTAGGTCAGTGAAGGCCAGGTCGAAAGGTTTGGCTATTGCACTTGGTTCCTGTAAAATCCCTGTCGTCATTACTATAAGATCTGGAGGAGCCTTTTACTCCCTTCCTGTAAGGGCTTTCATTGAGTTCCAGAACTCCTTACCATGTCCCCAGTTCTTATGTAGCAGTTCTTTGTAATAGGAGACTTTAACTAATCTAACTTGGTACATGCATTTGTTTCTGGCAGCCTCATAGGCAGTGATGTCTGTCAGTTTACTAGTCGCCTTTGCCTTATGCCAGAGATTGCTTCTCATTCGCATGAGATCCAGGAGGGAGCTAGTAAACCAGGGGTTTAGAGACCTTTCTTTCATATAAAACAGATCCTTTCTCATATGAATGAGACAACCTCATGAAAAAGGATCCCTTCATAAAAAAAGAGCATGAAAAAACAAAGTCCAAATTCTTTTTTCATATGAAGGGATCCTTTTTTGAGAATTTTTTTCATTCATATGAAAAGATCCCTTCATACGGAAAAATAATCTGAAAAAAAAAACTAAGTCCATATTCTTTTTTCGTATAAAGGCATCTTTTTTTGTATGAAAGAAAAAAACTAACTTAAAAGGATCCCTTCATACGAAAAAAGAATATGGACATCGTTTTTTCAAAAATTCTTTAGTATGAATGAATCCTGTTGCCGAGATTGAGCCATTCTCACGAAACAGGACTGGTCCATATGAAACAAGAATGTGAAAAAAGCTAAGTCCAGATTCGTTTTTCGTATGTAACGACCCAGGTGGTGTGCTGTTTGAATCTGACAGCAATACCAGGTGGGCTGTGTTCGGGGAGGAATAGGTCACTCGGCACAAGGGCTAGGTTTGGCTACTCTGCACAGGGGCACCCAAGTAATTCCGAACACAGGAATCAATAACTGTAATGTCCAATACCAGAAGTGGGGTTCTAAAGTGTGGCTTTATTCACATCCAAGCAGAACAAACAAAGTATAGATGGACCTCCACGGGGCTACACTCCTGGTAATGCAGATTAAAGGAATCATGAACACTTCCTCAACACTTTAGCCCTCAGGCTCTGAACCCACTGGGCACACAGCCCGGACTTGCACGCTGCTTTGGGTACACAGCCCAAACTTGTACACTGTTCTGGGATTTCCCAGGCTCGGTTCCCTTGCCAGTCACTCAGACACCTTCCATATGTCATGGAAACATTTTCTGGTGGCTCCCTAAACCATCTAAGAGCACCTCAGCTCTATCAGATAATTCTCCTTTTAATCCCACATCTGGGTACTTTCCTCAGGCACTGGCCAAGTACCTGAGAGAAAGTAAAAAATGCCTCAGAGCAAATCCGTAGAGGTGAATTTGGTTACTACTGATGGGGGGGGCCCCCACTTCTCGCTCCCACAATTCATACCTTGCCATTTCTCTGGACAGTAAACATCACATACTGTAAAGCTTGGCACTGTAGATTATTGCTAAATGTATGTCACATTTCCTCTACTTGTCTTGCTTTCCCTTTGTGCTGGACTTGAGCATACTTTTAATTGTCATAGTCCATTGCTCTAGGCCCCTCACTGATTAAGCAGTCCAAGCCCCAATTTACAACTGTACTTGGCTGTCTTTTCTTGACCCCACAGTAACAGTCGCTTTAGTTTCCTTCTGTTAAGGTGAAAAAACACTTGGCCCTCATTCAGAGCGAACTCACCCTTTGGTTGCAGGTGCCAGATAGGTGATTCCTCCACAGGAATTTCTCTCTCAGAACTTTTGGTGCAGCAGCACAACTTGAATAGGCAGCTTCTTCCCTTAGCCGGAACCAGGAGGGTTGCCCCTGGAAAACAGGCAAACCTTCCCCCCCCCATTCCCTCAAGGATGGGGCACTTGGACCAGTAACAGTGGTCTCTACCACTTCAACTACCAGTTTCTGTGTTCCTCTTACAGTGGAAACACACATCTTCCTAATCAGTAGCTCTAAAACAGAGCTTAAAGCTCTGAGAGCCTGTACACAGACAGCTGTACTACTGTCTCTCACCAAGACTGCACACAGACTGAATTCAAAATCCCCAACGTTCTATGATAACCTCCAACTGCAACATTCCAGTGTAGCTTATGTAGCTGTGAAAGTTCTATGGTGATGCCATCCCTCAGTCTCAGCTGAGACCGAGAACAGAGTGAGAGTGTGAAATCCATTTAACTGGAGTTTCACAAGCTGCCTTCCCTGCCTACCACTAGGTCTTACTGGGATTCTAGTAACCCCGGGTAATAAGGGGGTTACACGTATGAAGCTAATCTTGTTTCGTATGGCCACATTCCTGTTTTGTGAAGCCATACGAAACACGAAAATTGTCTCATGAAAATGTTTAAAACAAATTTCTGAGTCCTTTTTCCAAAAACTAACTGCGTAGTTTGGCTAATGAGGTCCAGTTTAGCAAATTACACATGGTGGTGTCTCTGCAGGATATGATTTTTATGAGTTTTCAGAAAAAAACAACAACAAAAACCGCAAGATGGCTGCCACACAAAACAAGAATGTTTTCTCATAAAACAGGATTACCTCCTCCCCCCATTTTCGCATGACCAGATTATTTTTCACATTAAACAACTATCCAAAAGAGTGCACCGAGCATGCTCAGAACTGAAATTTAAAATCCTTACAACTCTGGAATGAATTCATGTTTTGTCACCAAACCAATGAAAGATAATATTCTGGGCCAAGCCCTTTCTTCTCTAAAAATTTCAGATCAAAATTCCAAACCATCTGGGTACTAGTCGATGACAACAACAAAAAATAAACAGCAAAAAAAGAAAACAATTTATTTTCACTTTTTTCATTATCTGGATCTTGGAATCTGCTCCTCCAACGAGAATGAAAATTGGCACATCAAGAGCTCTTGCTCCCAAGACTGAACATGTGAAATATCATGCAAATCTATTGAACGGAGACAAAGTTATTAAAGTGCACAATTAGGGGTTTAGCATTAAACAGCCTACTGAACCCCAAGTATAGTGGTGCTACCATACCACAATATTAACACACACACACACACACAGTAGTTGTGGTAAAAATTATGAGATTAAAAAGATATCTTAGCTAGTGACATCACTAACAGCAACATACTGTACCAAAAAATATTGCTGTCACTGTTGTCACACTGGATATTTTTAAGGTTATTGTTATCACAGTGGAATACTGAACCAATCAAACAGCAGCTTTCACAATGTTGATGACATCACAATGCCTAGTTTATCACTGAAGTCAGCTGTTAAAATAAAAGAAAAACAGCAATGTCTTCAAACTGCAGATTTAAAAGCTATGGTTATATATATATATATATATATATATATTATATATATATATATATATATATATATATATACATACACACATACACACACACCTCGAATATACAATAGCCTGACTCACTAGACAATTTAGTATAATTTGTGAGTGGGCAGGACTTTCATAACTCACTTGTAGCTCTGCCACTCATGAGTTTTAGTCTTGCCTGCTTACACTTGAAGATAAATTGTATAGTTTGAGTCAGCCTATTGCATAGCTGTCTGTCTGTTTACCTACCTGTCTGTCTGTCTGTCTATCTATCCATCCGTCATCTGTCTATCCCTCTATCTTTATTTATCTCTCTTTGTTGTAGGACTAGTGATGATTAAGCTGAACAGTGAAATATTGACTTGACCAGATAAATATTGAATAAAGGAACTTTTCAACACTGAGATCCGTTTTCTTGGTACACCAGCTATGCCCTGCCAGTGAGGTCAGACTCAGTCTCCCATAACACAGCACCAATGAGTCCTTTGTAGTGCCTCTGATGGTCCAAAAGCACACCATGGTCCACCATGCCAAACGCCAATGAGAGATCAAGAAGAATAAAGGCAGAATGTAATCCTCTATCTCCCACTAGGAGAAGACAATTAAACACCTAAGCTAGAGCCACCTCCATGCTGCGCTGAGGCCAGAATCCTGACCCGATTGGCTCACAGACATCACATTTCTCCAGGTGCATCTCCAATTGCTCCATCACCACCTTCTCATTACCATCCCCAAAAAGGAAAGTTTTGAGACAGGTCTGTAATTCACAAACACATCAGGTTCCAAAATGGCATCTTAAGGAGGGGGTCTCACAACTGTCTTTCAGCAGTTCAGGGAATACATCCTCCTTCAGGAACAGAACACCTGATGGTGTCTGAGATAACTACATTTAGTGCCTCCTTGAAGCTGAAAAGCAAGAAGGTGGGCCCTCAATCAAGTGAGCAAAAGGTGGGTGCACCTCTGTGATCACCTGAAACACCTCATTCACCAGAACTGGCTCAAACACCACCCTGCCTATGATGGGAGGTTGTCTTTGCTCATTAACATAAGCCCTGGTCATGCATTATTGCTAACATGAAATAATGTTCTTTACATATGATATTTCATATTTCACTTTTTTGTGAATATTGCAAAATGGATGTAAAGTGCGTTACAGATGGAGTTTGGTAAGGTTGGGGAGGGGGGCACCCGGCCATCAACAGTTGAGCTATGACTATTGGCAGTCTGTTTTTGTGTAAGTCTCAGCTTGTTTGCATGATCTCACTTCTAATAAATAATATAAAAAATTAACAAAGAAGACCCATTATTAACCACTAATAAAGTAATTGCTTTTCCAAAATGGTCCCTCTCCAAAGCTGAAGTTGAACAAGCATAAAAATACAATAATTAAAAAAAATTATAGCATTGAATATAGTTTGTTTTAGCATCATGCCTGACAAATTTGCTATCATTGCATTTGACGGCTGATTTGTTAGCTCTCCTAGGCCCATTAACTTACAACCTGGTCCTTAACTGCCAAGTAACAACCCATTTCTCTGGGATCATTGCTTAATTATAAACAACAGTTCCCTTAGCTAAAGCAGTTCCAAACATGTCTTGGTTGTGCTGACATCATTTTTCCAGAATCATCCCTTTAATTTATTTAGACCTAAATTAAGAGCAGCAATGTGAGCTGTCATGAGAGTCCCACAATCTACAACTCCCCTATCATCGGCTAATTTATACAGGAGTCAGTTCAAAGTGCAATTAGAATATTTGCACTGCTACAAATAAGCAACTGAGAAGGAAATGTAATCAGTGATGGTCAGCTGGGACACTTAACCGCTTCATTGCTGACTTCTTGTACACACCAGTCAATCACAGTCTTGTAACAGGAAGAATATACACTGCTTCTCTACTCAATGCCATCCACCCTATGCAGAGGTCCTCTAAAGGGCAGGTAGAAATAATCTCGGTTTTTATACCCTACCATCCCTGTTGAGTAAAGGGTCTCTGCAGCATTACTTAGAATCATAGTATTTGTTGCAGTAACGGACTAATTGGCCCACACAGTCTGCCTGGATGTTCCCTGCCTACTCTGTCTCTGCAGACCCTAACTGGTCTCCGATGACCCTCTTGCCTCCCTGCCAATTTTCTAATACACCTCTATGCCTGTTCCATGCATGCTTCCAGCCCCCTACTATTTTGCCTCTGCCACTTCTGCTGACAGTCTGTTCCAGGTGTCTACTACCCTTTCAATGACCAAATATTTTCTCACATCTCTCTTAAACTCCCCCACCCACACACACAGCTTCAGTACATGCCCTGGTCCTGGAGCTCTTTCTCATTTGAAAGAGACTCCCCCCTCCTGCACCCTGCTCACCCCTGTGAGGTACTTGCCTGTCTCTATCATGTTACCTCTTGCTCTCCTCTCTTCCAGGGTGTATATGTTGAGATCCCTCATTTCTCCTCATAGGGCTTCTTATACAACCCCTGCACCATTTTACCTGCCTTCCTCTGGACTGCCTCCACCCTGTATATGTCCTTTCTGAGGTGCAGCCTCCAAAAATGGACTCAATACTCCAGGTAGGGTCTCACCAGTGAGTGATACAGTGGCAACACCACCTCACTCCTCCTGCTATATATACCCCTCCCTAGGCACCCCAGCATCCCACTAGCCTTACCCACTACTTCATCACAATGCCCTACAACTTCGAGGTCATCAGATATGATAATCCTAAAGTCCCTATCCTGTTTAGTGACTGACAGTACTTTGCCCCCCCATCCTATTCTCAGAGCCTGGGTTCCTATGCTATAGGTGCATGATTTTGCCCTTTATGGCATTAGACCATAACTCCCATGTTCTTGACCACTTCTTGAGTTCATTTTACATACAGCAGCACTGATCTATCAGTCTTCCTAGTGTAATTGGAACAAACATGTACAGCTAATGGAACTGTGCTGAAAATGAGGCAAAATGGTTCTTCTTTGACAGTAGATAATAATAATGACTCTGTGAAACCACCAAGCTGGAGTGAACACAAAGGGCCCAATGCTCAACGGTTGATGCAGGACCTCCATCAAGTTCTATGTCAAACTCTTGCATTACCACAGCTGCACCAATGTCAAATACCACAAACACGTCCAATTTTGTGGTTCACCCATGTCATGGTGAAAAACATGTTCCAAAGCCGATTACATACAGCATAGGCAACATGCCACCTGGCATTACAGCATGAGGCATTATGCTTCCCAGAAGTTACAGTGCCAAAGTGCCTTCCCAGGAAACAGTCATGTTTTGCAGGGGCTTTGCCCTTCAACCCCTAAAACTAAATATAATGCCTCAGAGGGGGTTGAAACTGTGTGGGGGCAAACAGCAACAGGCGTGAGGGGCAATCTAAAATCAAGATGGCTCCTTTCACTGTCACTCTTGTTATGGCTCTGTAATTGCGGTGACGAAAATCAGTCACCATCCTAATACTATACCCAATGTTATAATCTCAGAATGTAGTTGTGACATTGGGCCTCCTTTATGGTAGCATTACTCAAAGTTTGATCACAAGCTACTAGCAGGAGGCCCCTGCACCAGATCTCCATTATTTCATTATGAGAAACATGGGTATTATAAAATCTTTACCAAAGAACAAAGCTCCAGGGTTAGAGGGACTGGCCAGTTGGTTCTATTGTGCATTTAACATGGAACTAGCTCCCTGGCTGGAGCTGATGGTCAAAGAAATTGTGGGGGAGGGGGGTGGAAGGCATTCCTCAGTCCATGTTAGAAACCTTGGTGATCCTTAAAAGACTACTAAGACCTGATATTGTCTGAGAATTACAGGCCAGTCATACCAACTATAAAATAGATGCAAAATTAATAGTTAATGGACTAGAAAAAGCCATTTTGTGATCATCAGCCAAAATAGCTTCATTAAAGGCAGAACCATATTCAAAAGCCTAGCAAAAATGCAAATACAGTATTTTGGAAGATATATCGGAGGAAGTGGTTGGAATTGCCTTGGACGCCACCAAGATCTTTGACAGACTGCAAAGGACTTACACGGTGTGTTGTTCCCCAACTATTCTAAATAAAGTAGAATTATTCTATAGTAAACCCAAGGCTATATTTGGGGTAAACGGGCACAAAACAGAGCCTTTACTGATGCAAAATGGCAGTAGGCAGGGTTGCCCTCTCTTCCCAGTACCTTTTATTAGGGCACTAGAATCACTATTGCAACATTTTAAGAACAATGATATAAAAGATCTCGAGGTTAACACACAAATTAAAAAGTTAAATGCTTATGCAGATGACTTTTATGATATTTTTACAAGAGCCAAAAAATATACTCTGACCTTATGATGGAAATAGATTCTCTAATCTGTCTGGGTAGAATATGACTAAACAAACAACAGCACAATGATGACCAAGGGACTGGGGGACTTATCATACGAGAGGAGGTTGAAGGAGTTGAACATGTACTCACTGGAGGAGAGGAGAGGAGAGACAGGGGTGATATGATTGAAACCTTTAAATACATGAAAGGAATAAACAAGACGGGTACAGAGTGGCTGTTCAAAGTAAGGGAGGGGAGGGGAGGGCCACCAGGGGCCATGATATGAGACTGGAGCGAGGAAGGTTCAGGAGGGAGATGAGGAGACACTTTTTTATAGAGAGGGTGGTGGCTGAGTGGAATGCGTTACCTGCAGAAGTGGTATGCAGTAGAACAGTGGACTGCTTCAAACGAGGATGGGACAGGACAAGGGGGAGGGTTAATGAAAGGGAAGGGTGGAAGGGAGGGGCAGCTGCAGAATAAGGGGTGCTAGCTGCACATTTGAGCAGACTTGATAGACCTCTAGGCCTTTATCTGCTGGCAAATTTCGTATGTTCGTAGTAGTTCTACCCATTTCCAAATAGGCAGACTCAACAAAATTATTGTTTGAGGAAATGAAGATAGAAGGAACAACAAAATATTATTTTGAAAGATGTCTTTTTGATGTCCTGAGAATTGGGAAGGGGGGAGGGATAAGTGGGAAAGTAACATTTTGCAGTTTATTTCAACATTTTGAAGCAGGGTATTTGTCAGGCTTGCTGTCAGTTTACCTTGCATCAGAAGATTTCTTCTCTGCAGGGTGTTTTTTTTAGAAAAGTATTTGCTAAAATACAAGCTATATATGAAAACGAGTTAGTTGATTTTTCTTCCTAGAAAATAAGGGATATACAATGCTGGTTTGACAATTTTCTTGTCGACTGACATCACAGCAATGGATTTATGTCGACTGCAAGTTGCGGTCAACATAAATCCAGCAGAAGACTTGGTTCCTTTTCTATCGGAGGTCTTTGCCCCCCAAATCCCTTGAACTTATGGATTATCAACTCCGAGTTGGGGTTGACTCAGGGAGGAGGTGCAGGACTGGGGGAAAGAGTGCTGGGGTCTTGGGTGGACTATTACAGCGAACTGTCAATGTTGTTGGCATTGATGTGTTCACTGCAATAGTATCATTGTACAGAAGGCATATTAAAAATAAGGGAACTATGGAAAGGGGTGATGTGGGTTAACTAGATATTGAGCATGTTTGTGGATTATGGAGATGGCAATTTGGTACATAGATACATAGACAGTGTCGGCAGATAAGGGCCTATGGCCCACCCAGTCTGCCCATTTAAGTCTGTAAGTTCAGTTTATGTTTTCCAAGAAGTCTGTTGCCCCTTACCCCCTGACCTCCAGAATTCCTTTATGTCTATCCTATGCATTCTTAAATCCCGTGATTGTTTCAGCCCCCACCACTTCCTCTGGCAGGGTGTTCCACTTGTCCACCACCCGTTCTGTGAAGAAATTCTTCCTCATGTTTCCTCTGAATCGTCCTCCCTCCAACTTCATCCCATGCCCTCTAGTCCTGGAACATCTTTTTCGCTTAAAAATAGTGCATTCCTGCATCCTGTTCCTCCCTGTAAGATACTGTATGTCTCTATCATATCCCTCTCCCTCCTCTCTCCAGGGAGTACATGTTCAGTGCCTTCAACCTGTCCTCATAGGACTTGTGATGCAATCCATGCACCATCTTTGTTGCCCTCCTCTGAACCTTCTCTACCCTGTCTATGTCCCACGTAGGTAAGGTCTCCAGAACTGCACAGTGTACTCCAGGTGCAGCCTCACTAGTGTCTTGTATAGTGGAATTATGACCTCCCTTTTCCTGCTGGTGATGCCCCTGCCTATGCATCCCAGCATCCTGTTTGCTTTACCTGCTGCGTTGTCACACTGATTTCCTATATGGGGGAGGCAGCAGTATGTCTGGTGGAATGAACCATAAGCCCCTTCGGAGGCTCCCTACCAGCCATTATATAGCAACAACAGGCTACTACCCCTGCCTGCTGCCATGAATGCAGGTTGAGGGGCCTGGGTTTGGGTCTACTTGGATGAAGGGGCTCAGTACTAACAGTAAAACTATCTGCATGCTGCCTCCACCCAGAGAATTCTTTAAGTGGGTTAGATGCTAAACTAGCACATCCCTCTGGGAAGCTGTACCTACCCACAGCCTCAACCAGTGGTCCCAACATGTGGAGTTGCCCCAAACAGTTTACTGTGAATTTGGTTACATAAAAAATTGGCGAGTGCTATTAATATGCTCACAGTTACCACTTACCAACCGGGTTCTGGCTTCCAGTATACACCCTGTGTACCCGCAATAAAAGGTTCTCAACAACACTGTACCATTCAGGTACTTGCATTAATCCAGCATTCAGTAATAATATGCTCAGGGGCCAATATAACATTCAAATAAATAACTGATTTACTGGGGGAAGTGAACAGAGGATGGGAAAGCAAATCAATAGTTATCTTCAAGCAGTTTTTAAGCTGATATATTAGATGGACATTCACATACATTTGACCCACTGGACAGCCCATGCACAGCTGCTTGGTACCTAGAGTCTTACTAGGTGCAGGCATGAAGCATTGCCGGGTTGGTCATGATGCAGCTGTTTGAGCCCTTACAAAGAAATGGTTATTAACTCTTTCACATTTGGTGGGTGTAGGATTCACAAGCACTTTAACCCAAAACAATTGTAATCCTAAGGCCTGATAGCTTGCAAAACAGTCTAAACCACAACGAGAACTTGGCCAGCAAATCAGATGGTAAAACACTTTTACTCTGTGTTGCAGGGTTGCACCCTGTTGGTCTCACTAAACTAGGACCTCGGGAACTGGGTTGATTTCCAGGCTGACTCCCTCGAGGCAGGATTTGTCTCTCTGGTGTGTGGCTGCAGGACTTTGTCCTTTCGGGCAAGGACCAGGATTCAGGGACCAGGGGTAACACAACTCGCCCCCACTTCACCGCATATCTCTCAAGGGTGGCCACAACCTGCGATGATCTTCTCCACAGGAGCAGACTCCCCAAACTGGTCTCTCAGCTGTTTTGGTAGAACAGACAGCAACAGTCTCTCAAGAAAGAGCTTTGGCATCACAAGTTGAACTTCTGGCTCAGTATCAGATAGGCCATGCAGCTTACCCGCTTGCAATCTGCAGTCCTTGGGAGTGTAAGCTGGCAGAGTAGAAATCCAGGTCTCCCCCTTTAGCAAGCAGGCTGGAGACAATTCAGGTGACCCCAGGCTTCAAGTTCAAGCACAATCCCTGGGGCAAACAGGTTACTCACTGACACACATTTTGAGGATTTCTCGGACACACTGACCCTCTTTCAGCCTGGACTTAAGCTCTAATGAAAATCACTTTCCATCTTCCCTTTGAAAGCATTCAGTTAGGCTGCAGACTTGGCAGTCCATAACAATTCAAGCTAGAGTTCAGGCCAAGGAGAGGTAAAGCAGGCCTCTCCCCAAATTTCCCAAGCTGGTGGTAGAGCCTCCTCACTCCTTGGAAGCTCGAGCTGGTCTCCCTGTTCAAAACAGTACCTCAAACTAGAGAACAGGGTTTCTGGAATCTGGTTGGCTTATGTTTGGTACGCGTTTTAACTTTTTTCTTTTTCCCATTATCTGCCATTTGCTTTTCTGTATTTTGATTCTCTGAAAGTTACTTTGATTTCTGTATTTCTTGGTTTTGGTTTAAAATAATAAAAAAAATTCTCCTCCTCTTATGAAAAGTGATTTGGAGTCTTTTACTTGAAACCAGACACTCATCAAGACAGCACAAGAGATGGGTAAACAAGACCTCCGTTTATATCTCTTCTGAAGCGTGGCACTCCCCAGCAGTGCAGCAATCCCCTCCCCAGTATTGTATTGCATTGCCAGTATGAGCCCAAGACCCAGTGTGGGACTAGAACCCATGACCTTCTGGCCCAGAGGTGAAGGCACTACCAGCTGAGCCACACTGACACTTTTTGAATGCCAAGTGCCATGTCAAGTATGTACAATACTACTGGAATGCCTTATTCCAGTTCATGAAACACACATTTAGAATCAGTATTCTGAACACCCAGTATTCAGAATACTCTAGTATCCAGAATACTACTACCAAGCAAACATTTTGAATGCTTGCATTGTTATGCACATGATGTTATAATACATTTAAACAATATACTACCAGAGGGTGTGGGTGACGGCAGGATTTACCCATGCCTGATGTGTGGTCACAACACCACAGGCTGAGTGGGCATAACACACCAAAAGTGGGGAAAACCCTACCATCACCCACACCTTGGAGTAGTATATTGTGATTATACAATTGCACCCCTTTTGTTGCTGTGAGAAAAAATAAAAAATAAAAACAGATTTTTATTGCATTTTTGAATTATTTATATGGAATGTATTGCTTCTCTACAAAAAGTAGTTCCATGTTACTAGGTCGATGGAGCGGAGATCAGTAGGTGCATAATGATGGTTCATACCAGTGTGAGGTACCTTTATTTGGCAGGCAGACTTTCGTTGCTGTTGAGATATAGCATGACTGCAGATGAAGGGGAAATGGCTGATAGCAGAATGCAGCACTGCAGAAGGGAAGGTGTCACTTCCGTGTTTGTCTGTTTTTTTTTCTGGCTGTTTGCTAGACACTGAGGTGAGGACAGTAATGGATGTCACTCTGCTTCAGGTGAGTGGCACATCATGTGAAAGAGTGTCCAGAAGTTTCACTGACTGATCAGGATCTGCAGGACTGGGGTGGGAGGGGAGGCTCATATGTGGGGCTAGACAGTTGTGAGAGAGTCACTGTTAAAGCGAGGCCGCTATTGTGTAGCTGTTTTTGGAGACAACATCGGGATACAGGGGGCAAGGAATTACTGGGGGTTGGGGGAAATTATTTGTGGTGTCTTCATACAGGGTTTTGGGAGTGTTGCGATCTGGGAAACTGCAGTCCATTTAAAAGTCCTGCTTTTCTGTGACTTAGTGAGTGAGCAATATGGCAGCTTTATGTTTTGAATTTCGGGGGTCAGATTAATTTGAGGGCAGATTTGGCTGGCTGGCATATTTTCCTGTTGGTAAATCACAGGATTTACAACAGGTAAATCATCCCAGCCAACCAATCAGAATGCAGGATTTTTGAAGCCATTGTATAATTAAGCAATAAGTCACTCCAGGGTGTGGTATATCATAGTATATCATCACACCTCGGGTGGTTGGGCATGAAGCTGCAGGCTGAGTGCATCCAACCACCCAAGACGTGATGATATTCCATGATATACCACACCCTGGAGTGATTTACTGCTATTATGTACTGAGTTTGAAGTTTTATAAATAAAAAAAAAAAAAAAGAAACCGGTTTTAAAATGTTTTATGAATGAGTTTTTGGGTGGTGTAGGAGTACATTTTGAAAAAGTAGTTCTCAGATAGTAGAGAGCAAGGAGGCTGGTGGCGCCAGATCTTTTTGAAGCCGTGATGATGTAGCCTGATATCATCATGGCTTCAAAGAGCTCTTGGCCAATCAGGTTCCTCTATTTACAATCCTCAGTTCATAATTTATATTATCTGTAATGTTGTATTGATATTTCTTCTTCCACACACCCTCTCAATTTTCTTGCTGTTATGTATTCTGATATTGTATTTAAGCACCTTGCCTTGGGTTGTGGAAAGGTGCTACTGCATATCAACTAACTAACTGACTGACTAACAGACTGACTGACTCACTATTATTCAGTGAGATTGAATTTGAACTGGTGTAAATAGTAGCTGTAATATACTGTTGACAAATAACTAGGCAGTGAACCGAGCAGGCAAGCACTGAAGGCACAGGCTGGCTTGTATGTCTTTTGCTATGTATTGGTAAACATTCCTAAATGTAGGCCACTGTGTCAGACCTTGGCAACAGAAACCACCAAACACGTCCAATACCTTGCAAAACCCTGTCTTTCAAAACACATCAACAACCCCAAGATGGTTCATTTATGTTTCTATGGAAACTGGACATCAGCATGAGCGAAGCCATCTGGCAGTCATCTCTAGTCAATCTTTCACCATTTTTGTGTTTCTTGAGGAGACACTGAACAAGCAGTGTTATGTTCCCTAAAGCAGGACTAGCTTTCTGTTTGCAGTGTTACAGTATTCTATATGTCTCAAAACAGAAGCCCGTGGCTACCTAGTATTTTGGAGTTCAAACACATTGTTTTCAGTTTTTGTGTCAACTAGTACCACATACATAGATACATACATAACATTTGCTGGCAGATTAGATCCACTTGGTCCACCCAGTCTGTCCAACTACCCCTACCTACAGTTCCCCTGCAGACCATACTTGATCTCTGGTTCTTTCACCCACCCCTTGTTTCCTTTCCCCCAAGATACTCTTATAGCTATCCCAAGCTTTCTTGAACCCATCCACTGTTTTTGTCCCAACTATTTCAGCTGGTAACCTGTTCCAGGAATCCACCACTCTTTCTGTGAATGACGTTCTTATATCTCTCCTGAATTTACCCCCTCCATCTTCATATCATACCATACCTCCTCCATCTTCATATCATGCCCCCTTGTTCTTGAGCACAGTTTCTTCTGAAAAACACTCCCAACTTGTACATTATTTATCCCCTTTAAGTATTTAAATATCTACATTGTAATCTTCCCTCTCTTTCTTCCAGTGTTGACATATTTAGTTCCCTCAATCTCTCCTCATAGGTCTGTTGAAGACCTCACACCATTTCAATTGCCCTCCTCTGGACTGCCACCACTCTATGTCCTTTTGTAGATGTGGTCTCCAGAACTGTACACTGTACTTCAGATGAGATCTCACCAATGCCCCATACAGAAGTAACATAACCTCCATACATCTGCTGGTTATACCTCTCCCTATGCAACCCAGCATCCCATTAGCTCTCCTAACTGCCTTATCACACTGCCTAGCTACCTTTAGGTCCTTTGATATACCCAGTTAACAAAAACTAAATAAATAAATAAACAAGCAAATAAATAAATAAATCACACCTAGGTTTCTCTTCTGCTTGGCTGTTGTCAGTGTCCACCTTCTATTTTGTATTCTGCTTCTGGGTTCCTATATCCCCAAGTGCATTAGTTTGCCCTTTTTTACATTGAAACAAAGTTGCCATGCCCCAGACCACTCCTTGAGTTTTTCCAGGTCCCATCCTTTCCAACCCCCAGAAAGTCCACCATGTTACAGATTTTGGTATCATCTGCAAAGAGGCAGACCTTCTCCTCCAGTTCATCTGCAATGTCGCTTATAAATACATTAAAGAGGACCAGTCCCAGCACTGATCCCTGTGGCACCCCACTGGTCACCCTTCCCTCATCTGAGTGAACTCCATTTACCACCACCCTCTGTCTCCTATCCCCTAACCAATTTCTTACCCAATTTAACATCTTTAGTCCTACTCCTAAGCTCCCCAGCTTGTTTAATAGTCTCCTATGTTATACAGTGTCAAATGTCTTACCAAAATCTAGATATGCTACATCCAATGCACCACCCTGATCTAGTTCCTTCATCGCCCAATCAAATAATTCAATTAGATTTGTTTGACTTGACCTCTCTTCTTTGAACCCATGCTGCCTCCGATCTTGTAACCCATTCGATTCAAGATATTCCACTAACCTCTCCTTCAACAATGTTTCCATTAGCTTACCCACCACCGACGCCAGATTGACTGACCTATAATTTCCAGCCTCCTCTCTGCTACCACTTTTATGAAGGGGGACTACATTTTCCCTCTTCCAATTGTCTGGGACTACATCTGCTTCTAGCGAGTTGTTGAAATGGGCTGTCAGAGGCGCAGCCAGTACCTCTCTGACTTGTTTCGGTACCCTATGATGTACACCCTCTGGCCCCTTTGCTTTGTCTCTTTTCAAACCAGCAAGTCCCTCTAGTACCTCTCCTCTGAGAAATGACTGGTTTCCATTTTCCTATTTACACAGCATATATTACTTATTTGTGGCCTCTCTTCAGCTTCCTGCTCCTTAAACACTGAATAGAAGTATTTGTTCAGTATGTCTGCTTTTTTCTCATCTCCTTCTACGCAGTCCCCCACATCTCTTTTAACCGTATAATTCCTCCCCTGGTCCTCCTCTTTTTATTTATATGCCTAAAAAATACCTTGTCCCCTTATATTATATTAGCATTCAATTCCTGCTACTTACACATTGATATATCTAAATACTGTTCCTATTTATCATGTTAGTCTAAGAGACTGACTATACAGTACAGGCTAAGTACAGTATGTGAGTTTTGCAGGGCCCTAGTACAAAATAACATGGCTAAGCCAGGTTTCTATAACTAGCTTTGTTGGCTATGTACTACAATGAACTGTAATGTTAGAACTGATGCACCACACTGCTTATTTAATTAAATAAAAATAAAACTATGGCAAACCAAAGCTAAACACTAATTTAACTAATATATATATATATATATATATATATATATATATATATATATATATATATACAGAATTCAATTGCACCTCAAAAGACAGCTGGATTATACAAAATACTTTTGGTAATGAAATCAGAGACCAATTTTGCAAGCCACACTTGCAAGTCTCACCATCAGTGGTTACCAGGGTAGAGTTGTTGCAAAGTTTTATTTCACCGATGAAATTGCCGCTAAATCAGCATTTCACCCAAAGAAATATTTCACGAAATTGGGGCACAATTTTGCCTGCAATTTCACCTGCAATGTCCCAGCCATCTTTATATTTTATTTTCCCCTCGCACCTTGAATTTCTCAGTTTTGCCGCTGGCCACTACTCGTTTAAAAAAAAAATAAAGTCCACTTTACATCCCTGGTGCCTAGTGGTCCCCCCCCCCAGCTGATCCCTGGCCAAATTCAAGACCCCTCCAGTTACTCTGAGTTATCCCCAGCCTCAATCTTTGAATAAAAACAATCCCTCCTTGTTCCTGGTGTCTAGTGGCCCCCACAGCTGATCTTCAGCCAAATTAAAATACAGATTAGAACCCCCAAGTCAACTCCAGTTATTTTCCCTTATTTTCTCCTCCCCAGCCATGACCCAGCCCCAATCTTCAAAATAAAAAAAAACAACAATCCCCTCCCTGTCCCTGGTGTCTAGTGCACCCCCCACCTCCCCCACCTAAGTCAGAGCTCACCCCGCCCCCGTACTCCTGATCGGGTCACCACAGAGCCCTCCCACTCACCTCCACTAGCTGCAGCCCATCTGAGTGCTCGATGAATGAGCGTGTGCTTGTACAAGCATGCTCTCATTCACTGAGTGCGCAGATGGGCTGGGCAGTTGAAGTCCTGGTGAGCAGCTGATATCTGACAATCTCATGAGACCTAAGTCACCATGTGCTACCAGATTGAGGCTGAAACACTGCAACATTTCCTACTGCCACAGTTTGTCTGCTACATGTGGTGGAATTAAAAAAAACAAAAAAACAGTCAGTTTGCAATTGTGCTCACACTGCAGTTGTTTGCAGGTTGAAAATGGCCAGCAATTGCAGATAGTTGTGTAACCCGTTGGGTTAGCTGGGTTTTCTTCCTCTTGTTCCATTTTGGAACCTTTAATTTTAATATTTATGGTTGCAGCCTCTGGATATGGTTTCTGTGGGTCAGAGGTTGCTGCCTGGGTGATGAACTATAAATTGGGGTTTTTGGTACCTTTTCAAGGACCCTGTGCTGAGGTTTCAGGCAGAGGTGTGCAGGAGCAGGGCCGCTTGCACGATCCTGCTTGGGCAGTTGAGGGTTAGTCCCATCTGTTGTATTGGTCATCGGTGGTACAGTGGTGCAGTGTAAAATGTCGATGCTGCAGGGGGGCCCTGCCCATAGTCATCTATGCCCAGAGTAAGGATAGGTAGCAGTCCGACAGAAGATGTGTGTCCGTGAGAGGATCATTGGGGATGTCCACCCTGATGGTCATAGGTGGAGTCACTGTTCGCACTCAGCCCAAGAGGGAAAGATAGGTTAGAGCCCAGATGTGCAAGGGTTCCTGGCACCGTATCATCTTGAAGATTTGAGAAATAGCCTCAGGAGAGTACAGCATCTGTGGCAATATTGAGAATGTGCTGCTGCAGATAGTGTGAGGTGCCGGCCTCGAGAGAGTTGCGGATGCTTCTGCCTCAACCCAGCTTGGTGACTGATTTGTAACAGGGAGAGGGTCTCCATGACCATGTAGAAACCTCCCAAAAAGGCATTGAATAAAGCTCCATTGTGGACTCCTGGGTCTGTAGGAATCAACTCTGCAAATTTGTTTTAACTGACCAGCCTGTTAATTAAATGGGATTACCTGTTCCCGATTTCGTTGAGTGGACATTCTGTTTTTTATATATGCTGTAACTATGAATTATGAGATTGTGTGCTGCATTAACTCCTTTTTAAGTCCTCCACAGCCCTGCACCTGAGAGTGGCACATGCACACCAAAGAACTTGCTGTAACAAAGCCATCAGCCAGGGACAAAGAGGGAATTGTTGTTTATTCAAAGATTGGGGGCTGGCGATAACTCAGGGTGATCGGGGGGGTCTTGAATTTGGCTGGGGATCAGCTGTGGGGCACTAGACACCAAGTGTGGAGGACATTGTTTTCTTTCAAGCAGTAGTGGCCAGTGGCTAAATTGAGAAATTTTGACGACGGGGTGGCAAATTTCTGCCCTGAGCGACAATTTCGGCTGGTAGGAGGGTGAAGTTTTGCCTGCTCCATTGGCAAAATTTCTCATTTTGCCAGGCAAAATATTTTGCAGAATGCACAAATTCCGCAAAATATTTCACAGGTGAAATTTTCAATTTTCACACAACACTATACCAGGGTGCAATGTTTTGGCCTCAAAGAGTACTCTATGTGTGTCATCCAGTCCTCTAACAAGTCACTCTCTCTTTTAGGTATTCCTACAGTATATAGTTCATGCTGACTGCTTTTGCATTTGTTAGCAAGATGGATAAGTGATGCTGGATACAGCATAAAGCTTTACAAAAACTGCTGCCTAAAAGTTGTAACTCAGTTTTGCCCTGTATTGTAACACAGCTGGTATGCATTACAGCTGAGTGGCAAAAGCATTTCACAAATGTTATTTTTGAGCTGGCTAACTTGTAAAACACAGTGTGCAATTCCTATTGCATTGCCAATTCTTTTTTCTTAAATTTAATATACTTTATTAAATTCCAGTATATACCAATCATACAAAATACAGTCAGATAACAACAGTAATGGTGTTTACCAGACAGTCAAGAGGGTGCAATTTTGTAAAGAAAGTATAACAAACCACCCCTAATAGCCCCCTCCCCCCATATTCACTATCGTCCCCCCACTTCCCTCCCCTTGACAGCTGATGGTTATCTGAGACACAATATACTTTGCCAACATTTTGACCAGCGTGAGCCACAGTTGATTAGGGCTGTTCACACATAAACTAAGGAAAATCCTATTATGGAGAAACAATTACCATTAAGACAGACTTATGAGATGTAGGGAAATAGAGCGCTACCTGCAGAAGAATGCCTTGCCAACTTTAAAAAGCATTGCAAAACCAACTCATAGGCATCAGAGTTTAATGTGAATTGTAGTTTGCAAAATTGCTTTTATTTGTTCCCTATAGTGGATATGTGGGGTCAACTGTTTTAACTATGTCATATCCATAATTTAACACTTTATTGCCCACTGGGCTAGTTCCCTGAGATAAGGTATTTAATTTTAATGGATGTCCCAGAGAAACAACAGTCAAACAATAATCAAATAGTTCCAGATTCATATGCAAACAACAAGTCGACAAAGCGCAGTTGGTAAGAATGACAGTAGGGTGCTTAAATTCTTATCCAGATCATAGCAAGAATGTAACTGCAATATCAAAACCATTGATGTGGTGTATTCAGGTGTAACTCAATCAATCAGTTATGTTTGTATACTGGAAGATATATGAACTTGTACTTGAGATTTAAAAAGTTCCATAAAGAATGATGTATATATATAAAATAGACAGAATATTGGAACTGAAAGCAATTTTGCACAAAATGGGCACCAAGATTCCGTGCACAATTTCAATGTCACACTTCAACAAGTGACAAACTTTTTTTTTTTTTTTTAGTTGAATAATATAGTATACATTTTTATCATTAAAATAGGGGGGCAGGTATGTGTAATTGTTGCCATGAAAACTGATCTCAAAGTTCAGAATTTGGCACTAAATCTCAAGCATCATGTTTATACAAAAAACAGCACACTCTGTCCTTATATTGGGATTGGTGGGGAATATAATACAAAGAAATATTACAGTCTTCAGCATTTTTCTAAAGGAACCAGTTTCAAGCCTGAGATCCCTGGATTTAGCAAGGGCTTCAAAAGTTATTTAGCCTGAGACCGCATCCTCGGTTACACGGAGATAAACTGTAGCTCATGTCACAAATGAATGGGCTGGGTCAGTCACAATGATGCCCTTTTGAGCACAATCAGTAGAGGTCCTGATCTCTACTGGAGCTGTCTGGCATTCCTGGAAATAAGCCTTACTCGCCTAATCTTCGCTGCTGGTTTTGTTCTCTTTACAATGTGTGAAATGTTGAGCAGTCTCAAGTTGTATACTACTACATAGGCTTTCTGGGTCATTCAGTCAAGTTGCTTGACCTTCCAGTATCACAGAGTGCAAGTAAATGGATCTCAAATGAATACATACTGTGGGCAATTAGATGGCATCCTCTAAGGGTAACAGGAGGCTGCATGCCACAGTGTCTCCCCCAGTGTACTCACCGAGTGAGCATGAGAGAAGTGGTTGCTGAGAATGGGT
The DNA here is from genome assembly GCA_016271365.2 of Neoceratodus forsteri. Lineage (NCBI taxonomy): Eukaryota > Metazoa > Chordata > Ceratodontiformes > Ceratodontidae > Neoceratodus > Neoceratodus forsteri. The sequence continues at coordinate 251,159,367 of JADMNL010000023.1, forward strand.
TCAAAATAGAGTGCGACAGATAAAGGCTCAGTGAGGCAAAATTGTGCGAGGAGGAATGGATACCTGGGGAAGAGGAAACCAGGAGAAAGGGAAGTTGATCAGTCATTAGGTACTCAACTCCTTAAATGCTGCTTGACAGTAGTACAGGAAGGATGTAGGTAGGTATTCTGGACAGACTAGATGGACCTCTGGGTCTTTTTCTTCCATCACTTTCTATATTTCTATGTGGTGGGAACGAAGAACAGAGCAGAAAATCGGTTTCCTGCCTGCTGCACAAATGTGTGAGTTTTGTTGTTGAAAGTTTCGCTCCACATTTTCTGCCCTCTCCAACCCACTCATTGTAGAATCAGTGGCCCTCTTGGGCTCAGAACTGAAAGGAGGCTGTCAGAAAGTTTGTTTATTTCCCCAGTCTCTTTTATCACTGTGTGCAGTTGTATGAGCCTCAGGGAGTACTGAGTAATGTTGACTATCTGGACACCTCCACATGGACCTCGGCTTTGACTTCAGACTGTAACATGGAGGTTCACCCCAGGCTGAAATTAGTGAAGGCCAACTGCAGGCAAATGGCTGGTGCTCCCTCCTCAGTGCAGGCAAAGGCTACTGCAATGTTAGCCTCGCCTGTCCAGATGTCTGAGCAGTGCAGCTCAAATCAAGACCGCAAATTAAGGCATCCGACATTGGGCAACTCCGCAGATAAAGGCTGGGTACCTAATAGACAAGCACACATGCACATGGTGTCAGAGCTGTGTAATGACATGCTGAGGCACCCGATTACTCCAGAGCCATATCTGCAGTAACTGTCACTCAAAGAAATGAGTATCATTCATTCAAAGATCTTTTTGCTGTCCTGTAGCACACTGATATTGGCATGCAGACTGTAATTATCTTTCAGACTCACAATGTTTAAAAATCCCCTCTCCAGCTCCCTGTTATCCTATTCAGGAGTCAGTATTTAGCCAGATTTGGAATAGTTTTAGCGTTCAAAGCTTCTGACTTTCTGTTGCTTTGATCCACTGTCTCCCTTGCTCAACGCCTCAGACTTTCTTCTATAAAAGGTATTTTTCCTTCTCCTCATTCAAGGGCCCTTTCTGACTGATAATATGAACTGTAAGCTTTTAATCTTTTTTTCCACAGAGAGAACTATAGATAAAAGCATGACTGGTATAATCATTTTAATTTGATTAATGCTCCAGACACAACAAAGGGAACTGCAGTTGGTTTTGTGACACTGCTTTCTTACTAACTAGTGATGGTTCAGACTGGTGTGGGTGAAGTCCAAACTTTTCCAGATGCAAAGTCATCTCGCATTTCAACACTGACACATGCTGCAGCTCAGCAGATGTACACACACACACACACACACACACACGCGCACACACACGCACACACACACACACACACACACACACACACACACACACACACACACAGAGTCTGTTTAGCAGTGAAGTTCTTGTATTTGTAATTTGCAAAGCAGGTGGAACTCCCCCTCCATGGGTATAGAATTTTGATGGATTTAGACACTTTTGGATGCACTGTAGGAAAAAAAAAACATACATTTCCTTAATGATACCCAATTATACAGTACAAACACTGTTAGCATGTAGAAAAGAAGAAAACAGCTGATAAGCATGGCAGTGCTGTAATTATGCAACTGCGGCTGGGGCTGTTTATAGTGTGACTTATTGTGAGGCAGTGTAGAAGACAAACTCAGGAATGACACCGGCTGCTAATCATATAGAATTTTTGGAGCTTGCAATATAGCAGGTTAAGCTTTCTGTGGAGAAACACACTATGCAAGCCTATCACTCCACTGAGCATTTGGAATATCCATCTTTCTGTACAGTAGAACAGGCCAAAAAAATACAGCTCTCTCTAATGTTTGTCCTCCCTGTATAATGTCATTGAGTATGGAGGCTCAGCTGTGTTACCCTGTCTGAGCCATATGAGAAATGCAACTACCAAACTTGCCGGAGCTGTGCAGAAAGAGAGAACTAGGCTATGAGGAAGGTCAAACATGGGCAGAACTTATAGACAACCTCGAAAAACGTGACCAGGAAAGCGATAGGAATGCGATCACTGTGACGTAGACAGCCAGTTCTGAGTGCCGTATCATTTCTTTTTAATATAAAATGTATTACTGACCGTCTCTGCTGAAAAAAATCTGGTGCTCTTAAAATGACCTCACTCATCCCCCCCCAGATTTCAGCTGAAAGATGCAAGCCAGGAGGAAAATGCGGACAGCATGTGAGTTCACACACACTCAGTTTTTAGAGACCATGTGTTACATGTAAGGCCTTAATTAAGGATCCTGTCTGTCTGAGTTAATTACAACCGTAGTTGCTATATCATATCCATTTTATGACGTTGGAAGGAAAACCCCAGGCCATTATGTAGAAGTTCGAAATCATAAATATGCTTTCATGTCCTGGAAGGAGAAAGCTTATTATGAGATCAAAAGAAGTGTCATTTGAAGGACATGAATTATGCTGAAGTTGCAGAATGTAATGCTTTTGTATAAGATATATATTTTCATATATCCTGACAGGGAGGAGCTAGGTGACCTCCTGAAAAGAGGTGGGGTAAAAGCTAGCTTTTAATTTAGTCTGTTTTACTTCACAAAGACACATTTTTACCTAGACTCTGACAAGGACACTAATTGGGAGCACTTTTAAGCAAGTATTTAGAGACTAAGAACTGTAGTAGGAATTGCACTGTTTAAAACCTTGTTCTTTTAATAGATTTGTAAGTCTAGTGATATAACAGTTCTGTACAGTTGTGTTTTACATAGTCTTATCTATTATAGCAAATTTCTTTTTAGAACTTACTTTGCCTGTCTTTGACTTCTTTTTATTTGTAAGAAAAGTACATGGTTATAGCAGACATTAGACATAAGCTTGAATGGTGATACCAAACTGGATAGAGAAGCATTTTAAATCTGAGGTCTTTATTAAAGTTTTAAGAGTTCATTTCTGTATACATGGTTAGGTGCCTGTAGGCAAAGATATCTGGCCCTCCATAGACAGATATATCTGAGCCTTTGCATTGGGTATGCTAACAAGAGCTTAACAGTTTGAATCCTTCCAGAACTTGAGACCAAAGGTTGATCCGAACTCACAAAACAGACAGGAGGATTACCTTGTACTGTTTCCTGTTCACAAGACTGTGCTCGGAGGTTGGCACTTTGGGAGTAGAGGGCCTGACCTGCTGAGCGGGTTTGTGACAGATTGGTTGGCAGCGGTGGCATAATTTTGGTATCACAAGCTTTATTGTTCTGTGTCAACTGAGACCGTAAGCTCTCTTGCAAAGAAAGAAAAAAGGCAGAGTTTTATTTTTAAAAAGGAAACAGAACTATATATCACTTGGTGTGCAATTCAGTTCCTACCCATTTGTTTCTAAAGTGCAAATCAGAGTAGCAGTAGTGAGGGAAGAAGAAGATGGCTTCCGACTACAGCAGGCACACTGTAGATTACTTGAAGCAGTTGTGTGGGTACAGGGGAGTTCCATTAGAGGTGACAGCCAAAAAGCAATACCTCATAGAGGCCATGATGGTAGCAGATACCCAGAGCAGCGAGCCACCGACCATGACTGAAAAGGACAGCAGGGCCACTGTCAGTGAAGGGCCACAGCAGCAGGGGATGGTCACCGGTATCCTGAATTCAGGGGTACTCAAACTGCAAATTGAGTTGCACAGGATGGAACTTGAGGCAGAGCAACAACAGAGGGAGGCAGACCGTAAGGAGTATGAATGTCAGTGAGCTGCAGAGAAGAAGAGAGAGCGAGAACAGAGGGAGGTGGACCGTGAGGCAGTGTGACAACAGAGGGAGGCAGACTGTGAGGAGTGTGAGTGCCAGCAAGCTGCAGAGAAGAAGAGAGAGCAAGAATGCAGAGAGGCAGAGGAGAGGAGAGAGGAGCACCAGTGGCAACATGAACTGGAGAAGCTAAGACTCTGACCAGCAGCACCATATCATGTAAGTGACTTGGGTTTAACTGGGACTGCAGGACTGGGTTACAAATTGAACTCCAAATTAATAGCCAAGTTTAAGGAAGGGGAGGACATGGATGCCCTTTAAATTCTTTTGAAAAAGTTTGTATTCAGGCTAAAATTTCTAGAGAGTCCTGGAGTTTCCAGCTATCCCCGCTACTTACAGGGAAAGCTCGGGATGCATTGGGTCAAATGAACAATGAGGACAATGACAATTACAGCAAGTTAAAAGCTGCACTGTTAAAAAAGTTTAAATTAACTGCTGAATCATACAGAGCTAAATTCCGGAAGCTCAGGAGAAGCTCTGATATGAGCTATGAGAAGCTAGCCATGCAACAATGTCAGTTTTTTAAATGTTGGTGGGAAGGAATTAAGGCAACCTCTGTTGATAAAATTGAAAATGTGATTTTATTAGAACAGTTTTATTGGACATGCCCAGCAGAGCTAAAAACCTGGCTAGAGGACTGAGATCCAAAAACAGTGCAAGAGGCTGCTGAACTCTCGGATCGCTATGCCAAGAGCAGACCTGCTCTAAGAGCGAATGGGGCGGGCGTGGCAGCACAGAAAGGGAAAAGTGCACCTTCAGGGCAGCTAAAACCTTCACTGCCTCCACTGAAACCAGTTAGCCCCAGGTTTCAATGAAAAGATTTATCTGAAGTGAGAAATGCATGTTGTCTGTGTAACAAAACTGAGCATATTGCCAGACAGTGCCCCAAAAAGGCGAGCCAAAATACACAACAGGGTGCTAGAAAAGAAGTGGGTTGTTTGTGTGTCCCTGAGGGAATGCCAGTGAACATGAGGGAGCACATGCACCCAGTCAAAGTAAATGGTGTACAGATGCAGAGGTTAAGGGACACACGGGCATCCCTGACATTGGTAAAGGGGGATCTGGTACAGCCTGGTCAGCTTATACCCAATAAATATGTAACTGTACAAGGGTTTACTGGTGAAGAGAAAACATTGCCACTTTCTAGTGTTCTCCTGGACTGGGGTGAAACAGGGAGAACTGTGCAACAGGTGGCTGTAGCCAACACATTAGCAGTGGATGTGATCCTGGGTAACAATCTCCAGCAGGGAGTGGTATGTGCAGTTACCCACAGTCAAATGGCAAGGGAAAATAGTAGTTCCCTGAACCCCACATAAACCAGTGTGGAAACCACTGAGAGGCTGGTTCCCCAGCCTGTGTCTCCAGATGGGGAGACTGATAAAAAGGGGTAGAAATTTCCCCAGTAGCAAGTAACCGCACAGTTACAGAGGGTTACTCCAAAGAGGGAGGGGTGACCCTTTGTCAGAGGGTTAGGATTGACAGTGATCCTGAGGGTCCTGACACTAGTGCTAGGGACCCTAGTTTAGCGACTGAAGGGGACCTGTCCCATGCCTTGGGACTGTGTGAGGGGTTTGCAGCTGCTCAGAGGAGTGACCCTAGCTTAGAGAAGCTGAGAGCTTGGGTAGACTCGGAAGGCATACAGGGAGGTGACGACAGACATAAGGTTTATTGGGAAAATGGACTTAGGTATACACAAGAAGTATGGACAGAGGGAGGGATGCTAGGCAGACAGCTTGTCATTCTCCAGGGGTATCGTGAGCAGTTGCTCAAAATTGCATATGATATTCCCTTGCCTGGCCATCTGGGAATCATGCACCCTACACAGCAGTTGGACCAGAATTTCTACTGGCCTAACTTCACCCAGAAGATGGAGTATTGCAGGTCTTGTCACCGGTGCCAAGAAATAGGGAAGGCGGGCAAGAAAACCCAAGCTGCCCTGATCCCCTTGCTCATAGTGTAGGAGCCATTCCAGAGGGTGGGAATGGATATTGTGTGGCCTTTAAATACCCCAAGATCTTCAGGGAAGAGATTCATCCTGACTGTGGTGGATTATGCCACCCAGTACCTAGAGGCAGTCACACTATCCTCTCTGAGGACAGACAAAAATGGCAGATGCCTTACTTGGGATTTTCTCCTGTGTTGGGTTTCTGCTGGAGGTAATCACTGATCGAGGGGGTTCCTTCATGTCGGACCTAATGAAATGTTTATGGGAGAAGTGTGGGGTGGTGTAGAGATGCACGACACCGTATCACATACAAGTCAATGGACTTGTGGAACGATTCAAGGGTACCCTAAAGTCAATGCTCCAGGCATTTGCTGAACAGCATAGGAGGGACTGGGAGAAATACCTTCCCCACCTGTTGTTTGCATACAGGGAGGTGCCCCAAGAGTAGACAGCATTTTCCCACTTTGAACTCTTGTATGGATGCCGGGTATGTGGGCCCTTAGACTTGATCCAGGAGGACTGGGAAGGCAAGCACGCCCAACCAGGGAACTCCCCTTGTGGATTACATCCTTTAGGTTTAGGGAAAGGTGGAAGGAGCTTATGGGGACAGCCCAGAGCAACCTGGCAGCTGCCGAAGAAAAACAAAAGGTATGGTATGACTGCAGAGCCAGAGCTCACTCGTACATGGTGGGTCAGGACGTCATGGTCCTTATTCCGGTCCACAAAGACAAGCTGCAAGCTGAGTGGGCAGGACTGTACAAAGTGGTTAGGAAGGTAAATGACGTGAACTACATTATGGAGTTACCTGACCGTAAACAGACAGAAAGGATGTATCATGTCAACATGATGAAGCTATATGCAAATAGTGCTGACATGGTGTTCGCAGTGTGTAGTCATGGGGAGGGAACGGATGAAGGAGACCCCCTTCTGGACTTGCTGGAAGAAAGTAAGTGGGAGTCCTCTGTGGAGGCAGTAAAATTGTCTCCCCAACTGACCCTGGGCCAGAGCCAGAAAGTAAGGGAGGTTTTAGCAGACTCTGCCCCCTTGTTTAGTGCCAAGCCTGGACTAACCCCCTTAGTGACACACAATGTGGAGGCAGGGACACAGACGCCCATACGGCGGACAGCATATCGGGTATCATAGGCTGTCCAAAAGGACATTAGGAGGGAAGTGGAGGAGATGCTGGATTTAGGGGTAATCCAGAGATCCCACAGTCCCTGGGCTTCAACCATAGTCCTTGTACCCAAGCCAGATTGCTTGACTCATTTCTGTGTAGACTATCGTGGACTGAATGCAGTCACAAAGTCAGATGCTCACCCGATGCCCCAGACAGACGAACTCCTGGTCAAGTTGGGAGGGGTGACCTACCTTACGACCATTGACCTGACAAAGGGGTATTGGTAGGTAGAGTTGACAGATAGAGCTAGGGAGAGGTCAGCCTTCATCACTCCGACAGGCTTATTTGAGTTCAAAGTAATGCCTTTCGGAATAAAGAACGCCCCGGCCACTTTCCAAAGGTTCATGAACCAGGTGTTAAATGGTGCTGAGGAGTACGCCATGGCATACCTGGATGACATTGCCATCTTTAGTACCAGCTGGGAGGAACACCTATCCCACCTTAGGGAAGTGCTGGACAGGATACAGAGGGCCGGGCTCAGTGTCAAAGCTGAGAAGTGCCAGGTGGCCATGGGACAAGTGGCATACCTCCGACATGTGGTAGGCCTGGGACAGCTCCACCCTAACCAAATAAAGATAGAGGTGATCCAGGCATGGCTCAGACCAGAAACTCAGAAGCAGGTCAGAAACTTTCTAGGGACAGCAGGGTACTACAGGAAATTTGTACCCAATTACAGTACCCTGGCTGATTCCCTATCTGACCTGACAAAGAACAAGATGCCAAAGAAAATTACCTGGGGCCCAGCCTGTGATGAAGCCTTTACCAGACTGAAGGAGGCACTGTGCAGTGCTCCTGTTTTGACAAGTCCTGAATATAGCAAAACCTTTACAGTTCAGATGGATGCCTCAGACGTGGGTATTGGGGCAGTACTGAGCCAGACATCTAGCCTAGGGACAGATCACCCAGTAGTGTATCTGAGGAGGAAGCTATTTCCCAGGGAGCAAGCGTACTCCATGGTGGAAAAGGAGCATCTTGCCATAGTGTGGGCCCTAAAGAAATTAAAGCCATACTTGTATGGGCAGCATTTTGTGGTGCAGACTGACCACAACCCCCTGGTTTGGCTGACGCAGATGGGGAAAAACAATGGCAGACTGTTAAGATGGAGTCTTGCTTTACAAGGGTATGATCTAAAAATTGTACATAGGGCTGGAGCGAAGAATGAAAACTCAGATGGGCTGTTTAGGGTCTATGAGAAGTGAATTGATTTGGGAAGCTCATCCCCACGTAGGGGATAGATCCCCCAAATTCAGTCTTAGTGGGGAAGAGAGTGACGTAGACAGTCAGTTCTGAGTGCTGTATCATTTCATTTTAATATAAAATGTATTACTGACTGTCTCTGCTGAAAAAAATCTGGTGCTTTTAGAATTACCTCACTCATCCCCCTCCCCAGATTTCAGCTGAAAGATGCAAGCCAGGAGAAAAATGCTGACAGCATTGTGAGTTCACACACACTCAGTTTTTAGAGACAATGTGTTACATGTAAGGCCTTAATTAAGGATCCTGTCTGTCTGAGTTAATTACAACCATAGTTGCTATATCATATCCATTTTATGACATTGGAAGGAAAACCCCAGGTCATTACATAGAAGTGCAACATCATAAAGATGCTATCATGTCCTAGAAGGAGGAAGCTTATTATGAGATCAAAAGAAGTGTCATTTGAAGGACATGAATTATGCTGAAGTTGCAGAATGTAATACTTTTGTACAAGATATATATTTTCATATATCCTGACAGGGAGAAGCTAGGTGACCTCCTGCAAAGAGGTGAGGTAAAAGCCAGCTTTTAATTTAGTCTGTTTTACTTCACAGAGACACATTTTTACCTAGGCTCTGACCATGAAACATCTTGGGAGCACTTTTAAGCAAGTATTTAGAGATTAAGTACTGTAGTAGCAACTGCACTGTTTAAAATCTTGTTCTTTTAATATATTTGTATGTCTTGTGACATAACAGTTCTGTATTGTTGTGTTTTACATATTCTTATCTATTATAGTAAAATTCTTTAGAACTTTACTTGGTCTGTCTTTGACTTTTTTTTATTTGTAAGAAAAGTACATGGTTATAGCAGACAATAGACATAAGCTTGAATGGTGATAAACTGGAAAGAGAAGCATTTTAAATCTGAGGTCTTTATTAAAGTTTTAAGAGTTCATTTCTGTATACCTGGTTAGGCGCCCATAGGCAAAGATATCTGGCCTCTGGAAGACAGATATATCTAAGCCTGTGCATTGGGTATGCTAACAGGAGGTTAACAGTTTGAATCCTCCAGAACTTGATACCAAAGGTTGATCCGAACTCACAAAACAGACAATAGGGTTACCTTGTACTGTTCCCTGTTTACAAGACTGTGCTCAGAGTTTGGCACTTTGGGAGTACAGGGCCTGACCTGCTGAGTGGGTTTGTGACAATCACTCCTAGCCAAAGTCATAAGATGGAGGTTAGGAAGAAAACAGATGAGCCAGTGCCTATAACCAGAGCAGCTGTGCAAGCAAAGTAAATGATGCTCTGCACTCATACCACAAAACAATCGCTGAGTAAAATCCACAATTAAGTATCCAGTTTTATTTCAGCAAGGTGCCCAGGACAAAACAACACCCTACATCTCTAGTGCTTCGGACCAACACAAGGCCTTCCTGAGGGGGCGGGTCCCGCTGGGGATGTAGGGTGTTGTTCTATCCTCTGCACCTTGCTGCAATAAAACTGGATACTTAATCGTGGATTTTACTCACTCACTTTATTTATGTTGTTATTAATGCAGAGTGTCCTTAACTTTGTTATTTATGCTAGGCCAGCAGTTCATACTCTGCACTGGGAATCTCTCCTGAGCACACCTTATTTCTACAAGCAACTGTGCAAGCAGACTGGGTACAAGGGAGCTGGAGCTCACCCTGCTTAAAGCAAAGGCCGAAATTGAGAGGCAAAAGGCAGATGTGGAGCTACAGAGGAGAAAGCTAGAAGCTGAGGTGCAAGAAAAGCAGTGCCAGCAGGAACGAGAGAAGTGAGAAAGGCAGTGGCAGCAAGAGTGAAAGGAACAAGAAAAGGCACCCCCAGCAGGAGATCCTGATGAAGGAGCTTGAGCATGAGAGACAGATGGAGATTCTGTGCCAGAGGACATCACCACAAACTGTGAGTAATGGCATGAGCAGTTCTACCCAGGATGCAAAAATTGATTCTAAAATGTTTTCAAGATATCAGGAGAGGGATGAACTTGATATTTTTTTTTAAGTTTCTGTTTATGCCTCCTTCTCTCCAGCACCCTCCATGTCCCTCATGTCTGCCCGTTACACTTCAAGCTTCCCCCAGCCTCAGTCACTCACATCCATGGATCTCTGGCTGTGCCCCCCCCAGGTGGGGTCCAGGGGACTCCCTATCCCCTGAGTACTTCACGGTTCATTAGGCTGTGCCAAGCTGGGGAGGCAGAGACCTGGGAGTTACTGTGGTCTTCATTGTAGAGGTGCTGTGGCTTGGTATTTCCTGTTTTTCTCCCCATTCCATGAAGATGTGGTGTGCGTGGAGGCTAAGCTGGGTCCAGCCACACTGTGTGTCTGTCTGCTTGCCGGTGTCAGCTGCATCCCCAACCTCCCTTGGCCCTACTAGTCACACTGCCACCTGTTGTCACCCAAATGGCAGTATTGCAGGGGAGGGTGGCACCCTTCCTCTCTCGGAGGAGGAGAATGTGCACTGGGATATTCAATCCTCCTCCCCCTGGCCAGCCCCCGATGACACAAGCTTATTCCCAAACTTGGGTCACCAGTGTCAGAAGCGTTAATGTTACTGCTGCACCAACTTCAGGTGTGGTTTATTTTTTTTCCTTTTGCTTGCCTGAGCTCTTGGACACTTTGGGGGGGCTTCGTACCCCCTCCGATTCCTTCACCGGATTCTGATGTACTGGGATCCCAGCATCATAGTGCTCGATGCCCTGGGGATGTATATTAGCTCCTATTTTTATCCCATTCCCTGAGGGTGCCATCACAAAGGACTTGACGTCCAGTCTTACAGCATGCAGATGCATGCTGTAGTCAAGCACCCAGCAGCACCCTCCCCTTCCCGACTCCAAAGAGCCATGTGCCCTACCACCTGTGCCTCCACTGGTGATACTGCTGTGGGCACTTTCACTGCCTAGTAACCCACCCCACTCTGGGGAGGAGAGCATCTACTGGGACATTCAATCCTCCCAGCTGCCCCCACCAACGACCCAGGCTAGTTCCCAAACATGGGTCACCAGCATAGCGTGAGATGTGGCATCCAGTGCCTTAACTTTCAGCACCACCAGGCTGGCTCCAACTTAGGTGGTTTTAAGGGAACCCCAGGGGCAACCAAAAGGAAGCCAGCCTGGGCATAAACAAAAACAGAGCCAACTTGTTTCAAAAGCCAGGAGACAGGTGAATGCAGGTGCTATATCTGCCAGAAACTGGGGTATTTGTCTTATGATTGCCTGAAAAATGTGAAAAAGTGGTTAATGCAGCACGAATAGGTAGCTCAGGGAGCTCACAACAGATAGATGCCTAGACACAGAGTGTTCTGCCTTCTAATTCCACTACACATATGCACCTTGTATTTGTAAAGGTATGCTGACTCCGCAGCGACTCCCCTACTGCAAAGACCATCACAGCGACAGGATTTAGACAAAATCCACATGTTGCTGTTATGGTCTCTGCAAGCCCAGGATACTGCCTCGCAGGGTGTTTTTCGAGAAAAAGACACCTCAGATCTCATTGCAGATTTTTCAATAATTTTTTTTTTACTAGTTTGTAGAAGAACTGACCCACTTCAGTATGTCCCTTTGCACTAGCTATATGGACATATGCAGTGGCAGAAAGCACACATCTGTGCTTCTTTCATACCTACACATCAGAAACATCCATATTTCTCAGCACAGCCAGGCACTCTGGCATATACCATTGCTTGCTTTGCTCTGTATTTTTCCTCCGCATTATTTATTACTATGGTCATAAACACTAAAAACATGAAGTTTGCTCATTGAGAGTTCCATCAGCTCTTATGGGAGGCAATATAGTGCAGGGGGTTAAGGCTCTGAGCTGCAAATCTGGAGACCTGGGTTTGAATCCCACAGCCACCTAAGTGCATACTGTCTGATCCTGAGCAAGTCATTTAACTTCCTTGTGCTCCCAGGTCACATCTGGAAACAACCTTCAGCTTAGTGTGCTACTTCTGGTTAAACAATGTTCCCTTTCCCTTTATTGCTTATTACCCACATAAAGTTACAATACTCTGCTTATGACATCCCAGTTATTGCCATGGCAACACACAGATGTCACAACAGAGAATTATAACTCTAAGTGGGGAATGAACTGTAGGGGCAGATGAGCTCTAAGGAGAAATAACTTGTTTTTGTGCGCATTTCCTCACTAATAAATAATGTGGGAAGAAAAATCTATAGAAGATAAATTAAATTCAAACTAAATCCTATATAAATATTATGTTTACCAAAGTTCTCTCAAAGATGTCAGCAGTTCTTTAAAGTATGTGGAGGTGCTTACTGAGTTCTGTATTAAACAAAGAAAATAATTCACCGCACCTTCAAAGAGGCGAAACAAATAAAAGGCAATTTCTGTGCCCAAGCGTAAGGAAATCAGTAATTTTCTTCTTCACTGAAATTGGTTTCTTTTATGGTAAACTAAAGTGGCACTGTCCTGTCAGGACACTTTAAAATGTGTGTGGCAGCTCGCTGCTATGAATCCTAAGGAGACAGGAGACTGTTTTTTCTCCAGTTCTCATCAATCGAAATGACAGGGACACTGCGTGTCTCAGCGGTAGCAGAGCACTTGTTTATAAGAATGCCGTCACTTTCATTTTAGCGTTCTCTTATGTTGACAGTCCCTTCTTTTATCTGTAATGCCATTCACTGAGAGCTACAAAACTTGAAAGCAAAACAATTTTTTTCTGATACTGAAGAAAATCAGTGACAAGCATAGACAGCATCTTTTGGAAGTTGCACATTGAGCTAGTAAGGTGACATTTAATCCCCCCCCCCAGCCAGTTCTGTTAACCAATTGCCCAGTCTCACTGACTCTCATAGGGAAAGTTCATGATAAGAATGGACTTTAATGGCACTGCAAGGTTCCCCACAACCAACAACAGAACACTCCCAAAATTGACCACACCTCCAGTAATGTGTGCCAGCTCAGTGATGTAAGGTGACTAGAACACTCCACCCCCACCCGTTTTCTGTTTCTATTGTTGGTTGCTCCTAAAAATGATCAGTGTTCTCCCCTAACATGCATGATATACAGGGGCCCTTTTTTTTTTTTTTTTTTTTTTTTTTTAAGTTTTATAGATTTTTTTTTTTTTTAAATCCAGAATGGCAACAAAAGCGCAGCTGAGGTTGGGGACTACAACAGTTGATAAATTAATTTATTTACAGATTTTATTTTAATAATAAATAGGACAGAAGTAATGTTAGGGTAATGTATGTAATGTTTGAAGCTGCTGTGTTTGTTGGCTTTTTGTAAGCTGCCCAGAGCTGTGGAATAAGGAGTCAAACAAGATACTTATATGCTTACTATTGACATCATCAGACATAGTTCAGGCTCTTTATCGACAAGCAGAAGACCCCATGGTCTTTAACTAGACTCCCAACTGTATCAGCTAGGCACAAACACATTAATAGTTCAAGCATTTTAGAGCACAATAACATATTTGCCATGAGGAATTACTTTCAGCCACCCTCTCTGGAAACTGATTTCAGCTGCCCCCAAATTGTGTGTCATGCAGATACTGTACCAGTCACATGATCTGCTGTAAGGTGCCATGCAGCTGCCATACTGGTCACATATTATGCTATAAAGTGACATGTAACTGCAGTACTGGTCACATGTTATGCCACATACTGCCATGCAGCTGCCATGCTGTTCACATGTCATGCTACAAAGTGTCATGCAACTGTAATATTGGTCATATGTTATGCCACAAAATGCCATCCAGCTGCAATAGTGTTCACATGTTATGCTACAAAGTGCCATGCAATTGCTGTTCTGATTATGTGTTATGCTACAAAGTGCCATGCAACTGCCATATTTGTCACATGTTAACCTACAAAGTGTCATGCAACTGCATTATTGGTCACATGTTATGCTACAAAGTGCAATGCAGCTACAATATTGTTCACATGTTATGCTACAAAGTACCATGCAACTGCAGTTCTGGTCATGTGTTATGCTACAAAGTGCAATGCAGATGCAATATTGTTCACTTGTTATGCTACAAAGTACCATGCAACTGCAGTTCTGGTCATGTGTTATGCTACAAAGTGCCTGCAACTGCTGTACTGGTCACGTGTTATGCTACAAAGTGGTATGCAGCTACAGTACCGGTCACATGTTAGACTACAAAGTGCCATGCAGCTGCCATACTATACATGTATCATGCTGCAAGATGTCATGCAACTGCAGTACTAGTCACAAGTTACCCTGACAAGTGTAATGCAGCTGCAGTATTGGTCACATGTTATGCTACAAAGTGCTATGCAGCTGCAATATTGTTCACATGATATGCTACTAAGTGCCATGCAACTGCTTTTCTGGTCACTTGTCATGCTACAAAGTGCCATGCAGCTGCCATATTGTTCACATGTTATGCTACAAAGTGTCAGTAGCCCGTGACATGGGTATTGGTGATTGGGCACCTAGAATAATGGTGACCCAATCCCTGACTCATGTCATTGGGGCTACAGTAGGGTAGGGTAGGGTAGGGTGGCCAGATGGGAGGGTCAGCGACCAGCCGGCGGGCTGTCACTACCGCAGTACGAGGGGAGGGTTTGTTAACACACAGCAAGGGGTGGGGGGAATGAGGGGTGGTGCTGTTGTCAGTTGTCAAGCCAACCCTGTGGCATGGTGGGTGGGTTAGCGGTGTTGGTGGGCAGGGTACTGGGTTTGGGTCCGGGCACTGGTGTGTTTTTGTTGCACCTGGCCGAACCCTTTTTTTATATATTTTTCACCCCCCTGACGTGCACCCCTCTGGAGTTGAGAATCCTTAAGTAGAGGGGTGTGGGGGAGCACAACCCCCCATATAAAACATTACAAAATGAAGTCTCCGGTACCGTTTTGCTGTGTGGTGGGATGTCAAGAGTGCCAAAATAAATTTTCAGCACTCTGACTTCGCGATAATGGTGATTGCCTTTAGGCTTTCACTGTTATCACATAGAACCCAAAGTGTCACAACTGCAGTATTGATCACATGTTATGCTACAAAATGCCATGCAGCTGCAGAACTGGCCACAAATCATGCTACAAAGTACTGTACAGCTGCGGTACTGGTCACATGTTTTGCTACAAAGTGCCATGCAACTGCAGTACTGGCCACATGTTATGCTACAAAGTACTGTGCAGCTGCAGTATTGGTTACATGTTATGATACACTGTGCCACGCAGCTGCTGAATTATACACATCATGCTGCAAGGTGGCATGCAACTGCAGTACTTGTCATGTGTTATGCTGCAAAGTATCATGCACCTGCCATACTGTACATGTGTCATGCTGCAAGGTGCCATACAACTGCAGTACTGATCACATGTTATGCCACAATGTGCTATGAAGCTGCTGTACTGTACATATGTCATGTGGCAAGGTGGCATGCAACTGCAGTTCTTGTCACATGTTATTCTGCAAAGTGCCATGCAACTACAATACTAGTCACATGTTATGTTACACAATGCCATGCAGCTGCTGTACTGTACACATGTTAAACTGCAAGGTGTCATGCAACTGCAATACTGGTCACATGTTATGCTACACAGTGCTATGCAGCTGCCATTCTGTATGTGTCATGCTACAATGTGCCATTCAACTGCAGTACTGGTCAAATGTTATGCTACAAAAGTGCCATGCAGCTGCAGTACTGGTCACATGTCATGCTGCAAAGTGCCATGTAGCTGGTGTACTGTTCACATGTCATGTCGTGAAGTACCACGCAACTGCAGTACTTGCCACATGTTATGCTTAAAAATGCCATGCAGCTGCCATTTGTACGCATGTCATGCTGCAAAGTGCCATGCAACTGCAGTACTGGTCATGTTATGCTGCAGAGTGCTATACAGCTGCTGTACTGTACACATATCATACTACCTTGTAATTACTTTACAGTTTTCCTCAAAGGCATTTAGTGTATTTAATCAATAAACACAAGCAATAACACATGATGTGGTGTGGGTTATCGCTATAAGAAACATTTAGGGGTGTACTAAGGCACGAGGTGCTTCAACGAGCGCCTTATGCCCCTGGACATGCTCTTAACAGGCGATAACCCACACCTTGGAGTGTGTTATTGCGCTTATAAAATGGGCCCACAGTAAAGAAGTTTATTATAAAAAATGTACAGAAGTGTACATAAAAGTGTTTAAGAAATATGGTTTTATCAGTGGAAAAATAGAAAAAGTAGTCCCTCTCATTGTCTTGCAATGGAGCTTTTTCATTAAGTTAATAGAGGAGGCTGGTGTGTCCACTGGCCCCCCACCCCATTTAAAAAAATATTTTTTGTGTCTTTTTTGGTTGACGTTTTTGTTTTAGTTGTCTCTTGCCTCTTTATTGAACTGTATCCTTTTATTTTATTTTTTTAATCACAGAGATTGCTTAGCAATGAGAATGTCCTTCAGCAGCCATTTACATTGTTGTTTTCGGTTTGGGCTTTTGAAAATATAGCTGTTCGCCACTGATGAGATATCAAGTCATTTTCACGTTGGCTATGAGAGAGCGTTACAGGGAGAGTAGCACACTTTGGAGGTGTGCCTCTCTGCAATCCACTGCTCAGTTGAGCAGGCGTGGCGGTCCTGCACCAAGGTGTGGAGCTGTGTATGACAGTGGTGGTCTTCGCTTCAAAGAAAACCACCGCTGTCATACAGAGCACTGCATCACGCCGCTCCCCCGCGTCACGCCGCCCCCCAAAGCTTTGGTGCCATGCTGGGAGCCCACCCCAGCGTGGCAAACATCCCGCATTGTTTGCCGACGGGGGTGCCCAATCCTGTCAGCTCCACAGCCCCCGGTTGTCTTTCTTCCCACGCTGGGAGCCCACCCCAGCGTGGCAAATGTCCCGCATCGTCAATTGTAAAAAAAAAAACCCTGTAAATTAAAAACCATCCCACGCAGTCTGCCCACCCCTCCCACAACCCACACCCACCCACTGCGCACCCTGCCTCCCCATAACCCCTCACCCCATACTTACCTCCGGAGCTTGGCGCGACGATCTTCAGTGGACCGGGAACACATCTGCACTCTTCAAAGCCGACCGCGAACTGAGGAAATGCCGGTAAGCTGTATAATGGGCTAGATAGGGGGTTTTCAGCTTTATTGCATATCTCAGGCATTTTTTGGAATTTTTGCACCAAATTTTCAACATGGGGTTTTTGGGACCCCTTCTCATGAATGATGTCACTGTCATGGCATTATTCAGGCCCAGATCAGTCAGATCTACTTTTCAAGGTATCGCATATGCTATGCACCATACCTTTTTTATTTTCTCACCTCTAACCCTCACCGTTTGCAATGTTATTTCTAAGCCAAATGTGTTGCCTATCTGTTCTCTTAAGAAATAAACAAAATCAAAACATTTATGAAATACCCAAATTGTGGTGGACTAGAGCCTTTTACCATTAAATGAAACTGGAGGATGACTGGAATCATTTATAGTGAGAAAAGACAGAGTCAAATTGTTTGCCCAGTTTCACTGCACTGCTGCTTTAATTCTTTTTTGCCAAATAATGTTTACTTTGCATAGCATCCGTTTCCTTGTTGTACAAGGCCCAGGACAGTTTTTTTTTTTAAAACCAAGATCTGCACCCTCATTCCCCACTGTTGCTATAACATTTTTGTAAATTATCCTTTAATTTCCTGTGTATACTTTATCTCATGCTCTACCTTAGCTTGCCAGGCAACCAAGGGTAACTTCCCAGTAGAGTACCAGACCTGGGACCCAGTTCCAAGATGGCAGGTGTAACTTGCACGCAGTTGTGAGTTATGCCAGCCTCCTCTACACCAGGGACTCTATGCTGCATTTCAGAAGTGAGAGGGTCCTGGCAATTGCGACTTGCGATATATGCCATGCATGTGGTGGTAGCCCATGCATGGCGTATACCTGCCGCAAGTTACAACTTGTGCCTAATGCCAGGCAGCCACCCAGAAGCACCCGCTGCCCTGGAACACTACCAGCCACACCAGGGGGCATGGGGGACAGGACAGGAGACACAGATGTCGGGGGGCATGCCAGAGAATGGACCCCTGGGGTCCCTGCTATTTAGGGGTTGGGGGGCAAGGGTAGCATTAGGGGACATAGACAGTAAGTCTGTGCCATTGCTATGGTGCCAAGAGGCAGGCATAGGCTGCAGTGTAAGTGTTGGCGTAACCTGCATTTGTAGCAGCCCACAGAAGTCAAGGCGCAACTTGCATCTTGGAATAGAGGCTGGTGTATTACCTGGCATAAGAAGCGGGATACACCATGGAGTTTGGTGTATCTCACCTTACACCAGCATATACCCTTCTGGAATTGGGCCCTTAGTTTTCACATTCCAGTCCTGACAACCATTTCTTTACCACACACACACACACTTAGGACCCCTTCCACCCTTGTGGCTGTGCTGTAAGTGCATATTTATGTGTGTGTTTGTAGGGGGGGAGGGGTGGCAGGAAAAGCCTGGGGTAAATCCGGACCCAATAATGTGTGTGCTGGGACCACATTCTGCTGTTAGGCAATGTCCTTTATCACCCTTTTTATAAAACAGCAAGACAGAATCTAGAAATCTTTTTGGATAAAAGCCATCACCTTACTATAGTTTAAAACACTATCAGCGTCCCTTTAGATGTCAGATGTTTTTTCTAAGTTCAGTACAAAGTAATCCCGGTATCCACAGCCTAATTACAGATCAGTACATCTCTCTGTCCCTTGACTGAATCCCTTTATGTAGAATTGCAGCATACACAGCTGAGTTTTGGCTCTTTAATCAGCACCATGGACAGGGCTCCCTCTCCCTCTCCTTATCTCTCCCCCTCTCCTTCTCTCTCTCTCTCTCCCCCCCCCCCCCATTTGAAGCCTTTTGCATATAGGTGATATTTCACAGCTGTGTTTTAGCTTGAAATCAACAGCACTCAACAACCAGATTCTTGCACACTTCTGTTAAAGAGAACTATGTAATGCATTCAGTTCCTCAGAAATAAAATGACTTCCTTAACTGCATCCAAACAACCCTGTTTCAGTATATTTCAGTAAACTACAACCTCAGCATACTCTTTTTAAATGTAATAAGCCACTCCATGCTGTGGTTTAAAGGCTTTCAATGCCCTTTCCAGGGCCACAAAGTCACTCAACCTTCAGCCTCATCTTTATACCCCTTATACATGCATCAAAATCTTTTCAAACATGTCCTATCACAGCTTATTTCTTCCATATGGTCTGCCCATATCCCACAGTGTGAGTCCACCTATGCTGATGCCATCCCCTGAGGAGGTGAGTGAGAAGCTGATTTTGTGTAATTACCCATAATACCATGATCACTTAAGAGGAGGTGCTCAAGAAGTGGGGAAGCTGACCCACCCAGAACTGTGAAGGTAGAGGCTGTGGAGCACAACCAAAACTCCATAACTCTGGGGCAGTGAGCTGGGATCATGCCATGATCTCAGGTTTCCAACATCGTAACATGTTTCCACCAGTACTGTTGGGTTGGTCCATGTTTAACATTTCATTGTTATGAAAATTTACCCATTTAAATCTGAAGCACAAAATAAAAAAATAAACAATCTGACTTGCCTCTTTAATATGATACTCAGGAAAACTAGTGGATCTTTATAGAGTGAGAAAGTGTCATGTGATGTCAATGACCAATCACAGTGCTCTTTTCGCTTTTGTGTGAGGCACTCTTATTTTCATAAAAGTGCATCATGCACGGTGTTATGGCAATGGTCAGTTTCCTGATGGAAAACCTGGCTCACTTTTTTAAATAAATCATATTTTTCTAAAATACTGTTCCTCGATCTGTAACATGTTGATATATCCTGTATCACAACTCATAGAATAAGAATAGTTTACATTGCATTCTTCACATGCCAGAACATCTCGGGTTCACATCATTATTCTCGTAGAACGAAAGCAGGTGAAACCATTCACCCTACAATGAGTGGTTCCAGCAGACATATTAACACATATTATAAATCATAACACCATTCTTAGCCAGTAAAGATTGTTTAATTTCAAACATTCCAGATGCTTATAAACATCAAAGGGTGTCTCATGCCAATAGTTCCAAAATTCCAAAGATCAAAGTTCAGTCAGCATAGTCCATTTCCACTTTCAAGGGCTTCTTCAACTTCCTAAAAAGTTAAACTTGTTGATTTTTAAGTTGCAATTCTTAAAAAAAAAAAAAAAAGAAATCCTCAACATGATTTATAATATGTTTATATGTAGAGGCCCCATGTCTATTATGCTAAGAGTTTCGTCTAAAGTCCTTTGTGTGCCAGAACTGCTCTGCTGCACTGTGCAGTCCCCTCACCCAAAGAATCTGAGGATGCTTTATAACCATAAGGAACAAAGAAGCTGCACATGCACGCAACATGACATGCCAGGTGCGTAATTGTGGATCAGTAGTCACGTACCTTGAATGATTTGTTAGACACAAAGTACTTGTGCTGAGCACCTTTAAACACACAAGAGGAAAATGGGCTCATTGACCATGATTACACATCCTAAATTGTCTTACTGCACAAACACCATGGGTTCTAGTATTCAAAAAATAGAGATTTTAGGATTTTTAATAAGAAAAATATTGTTTTCTAAATGAAATATGAGCAGAAAATAAAAACATAGTTCCAGTTATGGTGTAGTGATACTGCAGTCAAACTTGTGCACAGGCTAAACAAGTACAGGAGTGTTATTAGGACCATATAATTACAGTCTTTATACTGGTCTTTTAGCCAGTTAAGCAGCTTTTAATGTTCTTACCCACGCTTTGAATAAACATTTCCTGAACTGATTTATCTTTATTTTAATTTCTAAAAGTCAGAAAGGCACAGTCAACGTTGCAATCAATGTTAATGAGACCTACGCTGATTTTTGCAGTGTCTTCATGAAATATTTTTTTTAATCCTTGTGCAATCTGGAAACTGCTCAAGGCCTGCTGATCTAAGGAAAGAAAAAATAGAAACCTTGTTAACCTACTTCGCAGCCTCTGTATAATTTGCGTGCTACACCTACATCACTGTTACTGGAGTTTAATTTTTTTTAACCACTCTTATCAAAGCAGTACTGTAGTACTAACGGGAGTGAATGGTGTGCAGAAATTAAGTAGCTGAGCTCTGCTTAGGGATTGGGACTGGTTTCATTCATATGGTAATTTAATTAAAGTTCTATCCTAGCCACTTTGCTGCTGAAAAGTCATTCTGGTGGATTAGCTTTCGTTTCAAGACTTTTTTCCTGATGAGAAATAATTCTGAATACCATATGGTAAATATATCGCGCAGCTGTGCACCTAACACAACATGAATAGATTGCAGATCTCTCAATAACTGAGCTAATATTGGGAAGGAACAAATGGGTTTGCATGCATGCACCCTGGTACTGAAAAATTAAGTGAGAAATTACATTTTATTCAGGGGTGGATGGTTGAGCCTTAGAAGCATTTCTGATTAGAACTGAAAACATTAAAATGTTTTCTTGTTTTTAAATCTTGTAGTAATTTGCATGCAATTTCATTTACGTAATATACCATGAGAGGGTGTGGGTGATGCCAGGATTTACCCACGCCTGGTGTGGTTTGGTCATGAGGCTGCAGGTTGAGCAAATAAACCACACCATGCATGGGTAAATCCTGGCATCACCTACACGCTTGAGAGGCATATTGCAATTATACAATGCCCCCCCTTGTTTTTCTGAGATTAAAAACAAGAAAAAAAGTTTTCTGTTATATTTTAAGCTATTTGTGTTGAATTTGTTGCTGCATAAGAAAAAAATTGTCTTGGGTTGCTGGGGTTTTCATTTCCCGAGCATGTGCAGGACTGTTTAGCCATTTCTGACCAATGTTTTTTCTGGGACTGGGAAACCATCAACACTGTGCCCCCATATCACCAGTTCAGACTTTTCCAGCTCTGTTTTGGTTGTAGGAGCCAGGACAGCCATGTCAATTTGCTCTGTCACCCAATTACAAGTATGGAGCGGTAGCTCTGTATTAATGCATTGTGTGGCTCTGTACATTTTGCTGTTTAACAATTGTTCTCCAGCTCTCTTTCACTTCTGGGTTGGGCAAACAAAGTTATCTTGTTTTTATGTTTGATTGTGCACATGCTCAAGACACATGAAGTGGCAGCTTAGGAGAGAAGTGGGTTGTGGAGGCATGGCACTGTGGCAGCCAATGGAGGCATTGCATTTGGGGGCTTGGCACTGGTGGACAAATGGAGGCACAGTGTGCTGATGACACTGGCTTCCAAAAGTGCCACCAAGTTGTAACGTTTTCACTGCAGCAATCAGAGGCCGTCTCATCATTGCAGCATCAGCCATTCCGCTGCAATGAGGGAGTGACCCATCATTGCAGGGCGGAACGTTGCCTAGTGTAATATTGTTTGTGAATATAGCAGCAAGCCACCACCATGTTCATGAACAATATTAGACTGCCTCCAGTGCCGAGGGGGTGCCCAATAGCCCTTGGCATCATGTGCCACCCCCAAAACAGTTCTTGTCTGACAGGGGGCCCAATCCCTGTCGGCTTCATTCCCCCCCTTCCCAGTGTAATTTGCTGATGGGGGAGGAGCCCACTCCCCGTCAGCATAATGTCCCCCCCCAAAAACATTGGTTTTGTGCTGAGGGTGCCCAATCCCCTCGGCTCTTGTCCCCACTGTATGTACCCGACAGAGTGCCCAATCCCGTTGGCTACAGCCCCTAAAAATTGGGTGGCATGCTGGGAGCCCACCCCAGTAAAGCAATACCTAGTAAAAAAAAAGTCTTGCAGTGTTTTTTTTTTTTTTCTTCTTCTTCTTCTTCCTGTAAATCAGAAAACGGTCCCTTGTTGAGTCCAGTGGCCCTGCTCTCCCTACCCGTGCCCACCCTTTGTGCACTCTGCCTCCCTACCCACCCTCACCCCCTACTTACCTCTGGTGCCCAGCGCAATGATCTTCGGTGGCTTGGGAACACATCTACACTCTTCAAAGCTGACAGCGAACTGAAGAAATGCCAATAAGCTGTATAACGGCATAAATAGTTTTGTTTTTAAACTTTGGTGCATATGTCATGCATTTTTGGGAATTATGGCACCAAATTTTCCACATGGGGTTATTGGGACCCCCCTCATGAATTCAGCCACTGTCATGGTGTTATTCTGTCCCGAAAGGTGATTTTGCAGTCACTGTGTGGAATCTCCTTTCGGGAATGATTAACGAAACAACAGTGCCAGTGTTCATGAGGTAGCCTCTCAAAAAGTCTATGTTGCAAATTTGGTGGAACAATTCAAGAAATGACTGCTTACTAGCGTGCATTACGCAGTTTCCATGCACGCTCATAACTTCACACATTTGTAATATTTTCACTCCAGATTTTCAACATTGCAATTTTTCCACACCTCCTTATGAACAGTACAGCTATTTTTCACATCCTGGCTGAAATGCATTTTTGCACTTTCCGCACACAATAGCATGGTCGCTGTGGAAAATCAGTGTTCTGGACACATTAAGAAAATCACAGTGACACTGTTCATGAGCAGAGGTCCTAAAATGCCAATGTTGAAAATTTGGTGATGAACGTCCACAAAATGACTGTGTTACATGCATGCGTTGTGCAGTTTCCTGTATGCTCGGTAGTGTGAGCATTTTTAATATTCCCACCACAGATTTTCAACATTACCATCTCTTCACACCTCCCTATGGATGGTACAGCTGTCATTCTTCACATCCTGCCCGATCTGTGTTTTTGTACATGTGGTGCAGAATGGCACAGTCGCTGCTGGAACTCAACATTCGGGACACACTGACAAAATCACATTGCATCTCTTCATGAGAAGAGGTCCCAAATGCTTTCATGAGGTGGGGTCACGAAAAGGCCATATTGAAAATTTGTAGTGCAAATACCAACAAACGGCCAAGGCGTTAGGGTTTCTGACTGTAATGTCCTACCCTTTATAGACTGACAGGCATCGGGTGTGCCTTTGGATTTCCGACTGTACTGCTCATGCCATCCCACCCCCAGCCACTGACAGGCATTGAGGTGTACCTTGGACTCTTCAGCCCCAGACTTCACCCTATTCTCCAATGCTGCACCCATTTCAGCATATGTCCTTATGGAATGGGGTGCCTGTAAAGCCAAACACCCTAAGGCACACCTCAACACATGTCGTTGTCAGCAGAATAGGGTGAGGTGACATGGCATGACCATCATGGGCAACGACCCAAACACTTACCCCAATGCCTGTCCATCTCTACAGGATGGAGGTGGGGTTGGCATGAATTTCAATACTTCACTGCCATTCCTATTCTGCATCTGTCTAACTCCTGCATTTCCAATGCTAATATCAGCAAGCAAACATTTGGCATTGACATATGCTTGTTTTTTTGGAGAGGGTATTAGTTTTGTTTCTGCCTTGTTCCTCTGATGTCATGGTATGATAAGGTTCTTTGTGGAAATGGCCACAGATTTCTGTTGTGAAGCTGTTCAGTGAAGTGGAGGAGGCTGTGAGTGGTGAGCAAGGGAAAGCCTGAAGCAGCACTCAGCTAGCATGTAATTTTTAGAAGTAAAAGCTATTTTTTTTAAAAAGGTGTCACTAGGGGAGCGTCAACTGTTCTTAGAAGTTTTTTT
This sequence comes from Neoceratodus forsteri, assembly GCA_016271365.2. Lineage (NCBI taxonomy): Eukaryota > Metazoa > Chordata > Ceratodontiformes > Ceratodontidae > Neoceratodus > Neoceratodus forsteri. The sequence continues at coordinate 251,184,076 of JADMNL010000023.1, forward strand.
TTTATTTTTATTTACCGGCTGTTTCGGGACTCATGCTTTACTGCCACTAAGGGAAGGAGCAGTTTAATTTCTGTTTTTAAATTTCGTGGTTAGCGGATGATCAATATGGCAGCCATTTTATTTCATATTTTGCCATCAGACTGATGTGGATAAAGGGGGAAGGTGGCTGACTGGCGCTTCTTCCCGTGGGGTGATAGTACAATTTACATGTTGCAAATCGTACCAGTCAGTCAATCAGGATACAATATTTTTAAAGACATTGTATAATAAATAATATATGATGCACGCTGAACATAAAGTTGGCATCATTGGTTTTCAACCCTTAGATATTCCTCAGGAATGATCAACAGGGAAAAAGGTAAACATATTGATTGAAGTTAGGGAAACAAAAGGGTATGTATTTGTGGAGATGAGGTTGGAGGCAGTTTGGTCTAGTGATAAGAGCATCAGCCTGGGAACCAGGAAAACACAAGTTCAAACCCCAATGGAGCGCAATACTCACTGGGTGACCTTGAGCAAGTCACTAAACACTCCAGTGCTTCAGTTCACCCAGCTGCAGAAAGAGATAGCAGCTGGACCTCAGCGAAAATGAGATGATGCATCTCAGCATGGCTATCCCATTTAAATAAACAGTAAGATAAATAAATTAAAGGGCATAGGAACACAGAAGCCAATAAAACATGAAGTTAACATGGTCAAATAAGTGGGTTTGGTTACAATGCCAAAGGGTGAAAAGCACAAGAATAGGGTCAGACCAACCCAGCATAAGAAAGATATAGAAGGAAACACACAGTACTTATAAAATGGGCAGTGAAAATCCTGTAACCTCATTGGTCGAGGCATGTCTCATGACAGTTGATTATTTTGTGACAACTGCACACTGTACCACAACTACATCTTTTTTTTAATAAATAAAAGCCTATTTTCTAAGTGGGTAACACATTCCAGAGTATTATGTTGCTACAAGGGAATAATGCACTCCTTGGGTGGTTGTGGCATTCAGCTGTGCTTCGTGCTTAAGCACTCAAGGAGTGCATTGTTCTCTTATTGCCACACACCCTGTCATGTGTTATCCATCTTATATACTCTAAACAACATAGAAATACAGGATTCATGAGGCACAAAAAGACCAGTGGTCCATCTAGTCTGTTGCTGTGCCATCTCAGCAGCAGATCTGTAGGGGGTCAAAAGGCAGCAAACAGGTGTACAGCCCAGCCACCCTGATGGCTAAGTAAGCAATAATATCCAACTGGGTGGGCATTATTGGGAAATACCGGACTGCCCAGGGGCGTAATGAGGCCCAACACCACAAGCGGAGGGCCTTTTAGCCCCTGGAATTCAAGCGTATTTCCTGTAATGCCCACTCTGGAGGGTATTACTGCACTTAGAAAATGGCCCATCGAAGAATGTTACTCTGTGAAGAGGCACTTGGACTGGTTCTTATTTTTAGCTGGGCATCTACTGAAAAATAAATGCCCAGCTTGGAACCTGTCTCAGCCAATCAGATTTAAGAATTGATTATAGTGTGCTGTATTGCTTGAAAATCTAGGGTTCCCTAATCTTGTTGTACCATCGATGTGACGTCACAATGTTGTTGTACCATCATGGGTACGTCACATCGATGGTACAACAGCTCTTCCCACATTTGCTCATGTGCAAGTCGCGCTCGGTATTTGTCTTCAAAATGACCACGGCACTTCAGCGTAGGCACCAGAGCATGTCTTAATTTAAAAGTAAGTGCCATTTTGTTTTGTTAGCCGGCACACAGCAGAGCCAAATTATTTAATTTAAAATGTGGACCGGAGTAAGAGCTCAGTTGTCACTGACACCATTTCGGCAGGGGGTTCCCTGATATCACAGCGCGACCGCGAAAAAATCCACGAGTTGTTTTGTTGTTACTCTTGCCCATACACTATATGCATATGGTCAGTGTACAACAACACTGGTTCACGAGGTTTCAGCGTTAACCAAAACCTCTCAAGCTTTGCTCGCGAGGTTTCATGGTTGTCATGACAACCTTTGGAAGTGAACAACAGTGTTGTTGTTCACTGTTGCCCATACACTATCCTCTATGTTGCAATTTTCTAAGTGGCAACATGTGATGCTGCTGTGCTGGTGATCCAAGTTCAGGAGTGAGCTCAGGATGCCACCCTGGGAGGCAGGCCAGACTGCAGCAGCTGCTGCTTGGCACTGCGCTGCAGTTGGGGAGACAAAGTGTTGGGTTCTGGTGGCACAGCAGCCCCTCTGGTGGGAAAATGGAACTTTCTCCCTCTGCAAGATGTCACTGCGTGCAGCCAGCACTGCTTGACAGGTTACACCCAAGCCTGGAGAGGAAGGAGGAACCAAGAGAGAAAAGCAGAGGGGAAATCCATGTCTGTCTATATGATGTCCTGGGCTTTCTAGGCTTCCCTAGGTCCTAGTGCACACCAATCTGGATCCCAGTCTACACAGTGAATTTCCTCATTGGGGGAAGGGGATTCTCCTTCTGGAGCCCCACCATCATTATAGAGACCAGTGGGAGATGTCTGTAATGTCAGAACCCAGGAGGATGGGGATCAATGTGCCAGAACTGGGTATGTCCCAGGAAACAGGGTGTATCCATGACAGACATGGATGGACAGAAAATGTTCCAAGAGAAATAAGGAAGGTGCAGAGACCATCACTGCTCTGCTGCTTGCTCAGTGTAAATGCCTTTTCCTCATAGGGAACATACTTGCACTTTAAGCAAGTTATACCTATGCCAGTCCTGTGATTATGCAAGTGTGTATTTCAATTTAATGCAGCCTGCATAATTGTGTAGCAGCTCATAAAATAAAGACAGTTATACGCATGGAGGCTTAAGGAAAGGACAGAGGAAGGAACAGAGTGCTATTAAAGGCTGACTCATTTCTCCAGAGTGTCAAATCCCATACATTTCATGTGCAGTTTCTTGTACGTTCAGCTACCTACTTCCATTTATTAAAGAAATAAAACAGGTGCTCATAAAATTAAATTTGCAAGGACTGCATGGAAATTTTTATGACGACCACTTCGAGCATTCGTTTCTACATTTATTGCTTTTTTCTTGCTGGCTAAATAAACAGCCTGCTTCCACTGCATCTCTTTCCTTCATAATAATTGCTTGTGACCAATCCATCCTTTGAATGGAGACTTCAAAAATCCTAGAGCACACCAAGAAGATCAAGTCCCATTGTTTAAGGTTTTTATTACGTATTACAAGAAATGTCCCTGCAGTTTGGTCTTGTTGTTTTTCATAAAAAAGAAACAAAAAAAAACACAGCAGGAAAAGATGAGAGCTATCATCCATCTGAAGGCCTATAATAAAATCCAAAACATTGGGACTTTGCATTTCTTGGTGTGCAGTTTTGGATGACAAGTTATCTTGTATGCCTCTGCTCTCTGCCTTTGGTGACTATTTATTGCAGCATCTTATTCTGGTGCTACATTGCCCAAAAAGTGATGTGTGCTCATACAGTACGACTAGGTTGGTAAAAACATTGTTGACATCCTTTTTTGTTTATCCTATTTAGTATTGTCTGTTCCTACGGCAACAGTGATTATACAGTATTGAAGATACTGAATCCTCCAGAAGACTGCCAGTTGTATACTGACTCCGTTCTAATGGATTATAATTATTGCACAATATTGATTAATACTGTACTGTGATTGTTGATAAAATGTATTATTACTGTTAAACTTTTTTTGTTCTATAACTGCAACTGTGTGAATGAATGGTTGGACCCCACTGTAAATGAGTTTCAGCTCAACTAGGCTTTCCTGTTCTTGTTTTAAGAATAAACGATTTTACTAGTAGTACTACTACTGGTCATTTGAAGACATTCGTGAGTCAGTTTCCTAAATGTTCTATAGAAGTCAGACTTTGGGCAGTTTTTCTGAAGGGAGCAGTTGACCAATACCAAAGTGTGATGCAACGTCAGGTGACTAGTTTAGGAAGTTCTGTCTGCACTGTAGGAATTAACGGTAGGACTCATCATTCCTTGATAGGATCAGAAGGAATGGCAAGACATTGGAATGACTGGTAGATAGGTTTGTGGGTACTTAGGCAAGTTCTGATGTGGGTGCTGAGCCTGTTTGTACTGTAGTAGTTAAGGGGTTAAGGGAATGAGCACGGTTCTGGGGTAAGATGTTTGAATATTTGAAGAACAGCATTACAACTGTAAATACAAGTGCAGGTAAGAATGTACTGGTTTCAAGCTATTAACGTCATGGCCAAGCATTCTAGAAGATGGCAGCCTAATGAAATGAATACGTAAAAGGGTTTTCATTTCCCTTTAAGGAGCTGGTCTACTGCCTAAATCTAATATTAATTTTCAAAAGTGGTCAGCTGCTATGTTTCACATCTAAAGTAATTTTTTTCTTTTCCCTTTGGCTACTTGGAAGATTTTCTATATAACAGTACTAGGTGTTGGTGGGTATACCCCTCAGACAGCAACATTTTGACAGTGACCGATACTACAGCGACTACAGCGCCAGGTCACTGTAGTGTCAGTGCTGGACCCCAGCACTGTATTTTGGAGGTCTTGAGCCCCCTCCCCATATCAGCTCCAATTCAGAGTTGATTATATTTAGTGGGGGTGGGGCACAGTTCCATGCTTTAGGGGGCTCAGGGCAAAGCCCCTGAAGAAAACATGTCAGTAAATTAAAAACCGTATGCTGACCGCAAATGTGGTCGACATGACGGTTTCGTTGTGTGGTCGTTCGACAAAATATTTGTCAACGATTGATTGTAGAACCAGTTTGGTGTACTCTACCTGGAGGCCGACATATCTAGTTTTATTCGTCTTCACACCTCATCAGTATTTTGACATCACAGACTGTGACAACACAACTGCTCAGGGAGAACCAGTCACCTGCCACCAGATTCATTAACAGTGATGTCAGAGTGAGTGAGGGCACAATGCTGATGAGGTATAAAGAGGACTAGAATTATATAGTTCAGTGGCCAGGTAAAGCACAGTTCTATACAGAAACCTTATACTACGTGATGGATAACACATGACAGGGTTTGCAATTATTAAGGAATGATACATGTCTTGAGTGGTTGTGAGACACAAGGCCTAGCTGAGTGCCCCAACCTCCTGAGAAGAGCATTATTCTCTTATGAGTGCACACCCTGGAGACTACCATAGCACTTACAAAACAGGCTTTTAGTTATTTAAAAAATATGTTTAGGTGAGGTGTGCTGTTGTCTGAAAATAATCAATGTTATGTGACATATTTCGATCAGTGAGGGTACAGAATTTTCATTACCCGTTTCATGACAAGCAGTGGTTTCCAATGAGCAAAGAAAAAAAAAAAAACATACTTCAGAAATAGAAAGTAAGAACTGACTACTTTTAAAGATGAATAACATTTTCTGTTTGCTATTTTCTGGTGCTACTTGCTCTTTAAAGAGGTTACATGCATTTGCAAATGTCCCATTAAAACTGAAAAAGGGAAAGCCTGGTTTATGTTCCATTTAAGGCTTTTTGAGGTTGGGTGGACATAATGACTCAGTTGAGTACTGTAGCCCCTTATACTAAGAACTCAACAAGCATTTATAAATGCAGAACATTCGCTTGCAGGTACTTGCATTGGTGTTTGACATTTATGCAGGCCCCCCCCCCAGTTGTATCCATCTTCCTTTAGCATCCGCATCCCAACAGAGCACCTCTGCAACTCCCCTTGCATCGGATCAACATTTCACCCTCATACTTCTCTGAAGTGTCTGTCTTAGGAACCCTAACACCCTGGGTGTGCTCAAGCGTACGAGCCTGTGTGGAAACTGTGCAACCCGCGCTTGTAACACAGTCATTCAGTGCAATTATTTCACCAAATTTTCAACATAGGCATTTTGTCACCTCTGGTCATGAACACTGTCGCTATGATTTTCTTACTGTGTACCAAACACTGATTTCCCACAATGACTGTGCTATTCTGCGCCAGAAGTGTGAAAACACATTTCAGCCAGGATGTGAAAAATGACAGCTCTACTATTCATAAGGAGGTGTGGAAATTCGCGAATTTACGAGTGTGCATAGAAACTGTGCAACGCACGCTCGTAACACAGCCATTTTATTGACTTTTGCCACCAAATTTTTTAACATAGTCATTTTAGTACCTCTGTTTATGAACAGTGTCACTGTGATTGTCTTACTTTGTTGCAAACGCTGATTTCCAACAGTGACCGAGCTATTTTGCGCCGGAAGCGCGAAAACACATTTCGGCCAGGATGTGAAAAATGACAGCTGTACTGTTCATGAAGAGGTGTGGAAATATGCCTATGTTGAATATCTAGAGCGAAAATATTACAAATTCGTGAACTTACTAGCGTGTGTGGAAACTGCGCAATGCATGCTCATAAAACAGTAATTTTTTGGAATTTTTTCACCAAATTTGCAACATAGGCTTTTTGAGAGCCCACCTCATGAACACCAACACTGTCGTTTTGTTAATCAGTCCCAAAAGGTAATTCTGAGCAGTGATCGAAAAATCACCTTTCGGGACCGAATAACGTAATGACAGTGACTGAATTTATGAGAAGGGGTGTCAAGAACCCCATGTTGAAAATTTTGTGCCAAAAGTTGAAAAAATGGCAGAGATATCCACCTAGGTTGGAAAAATGCTGTTTATGCCATTATACAGCTTACTGGCATTTCCTCAATTCACGGTTGACTGCGAAGAGTGCAGAAGGGTTCCCGGCCCACTGAAGATCGTCATGCTGGGCTCCAGAGGTAAGTATGGGATGAGGGGATGTGGGGAGGTGGGTGCGCAGAGGATGGGCACGGATTGGCGGGGGGGGCAAGGACTCAGTGAGGGACTGTTTTCTTGTTTTACAGGAATTAAAAAAACAAAACAGAACCGGATGCTTTTGGTACATTGGGATGGGCTCCCAGCGGGCCACCTAGGTGGGGATGTGTGGGGAGGTGGTATCGGGATGGTGGGGAGGTGAGGGACTCACTGAGGGATCTTTTTCTTGTTTCACAGAAATTGAAAAAAAATAATGGACGCTGTTGGTATGCTGGGGTGGGCTCCCAGCGTGCCACCTACATGTTTGTTGGGGGGGGCACTGGAGCCAGCAGGGATTGAGCACCCCCACCAGCCATACAGTGTGTGTGGGGGGGAAGCATGAGCATGCTGGGGTGGGCTTCCAGAGGGCCAACTGGTTGTTTTTTGGGGGAGGACTGCAGCCGACAGGGGATTGGACACCCCCAGCCACACAGTGTGCTGGGGGGGTGCATGAGCAGAGGTGGATTGGGCACCCTCCTCGGCACACAAGGTGGGGGCCAGTGAGAACAGTAAGGAGGGGGCGGGAGGACATTAGCAGAGGGAGGAAGTGGGAGGGATTTGATGCCGAGCTGTGCATGACTGCAGTTCGACTGATGTCATATGCTTATTGAGTACATGCTACCACCGCTGATTGCAGCGGACCTTTTCTTAGAAGTGAAGACCAACACAGCAGAACTGCTGTCATACACAGCTCAGCATGTATTGGTCCCATAGGGTCTTGCCTGCTACACTGAGCACTGCTTTGGGGAGGTGGGTCACACACCTCCAAAAGTCATACTTTTGCAAGACGTTCCTTGTGCATGCGAGCAAGCAAACATAAAAAGTACTCACTCAAGAATTTTTTTTTTTTGTAAAGCTCTGAATGGTTCTGTTCCCCTATATCCCAACACATTTTGTATCTTCAGATTGTTATGCATTGCTTCCTGAATGGTGTACATTTGTTAATATTGCTTTAGCTACTTGCAAGCTGGTGCACAGGGCCTCAAAATGCCGTAGTCAAGTTCACATTGAAATCTGGTATAAATACCGTATAATAACAAAGTATGTAAATTAATATCAGCTTGCTGTGATGTTATGGGGCAGATTTTTGTGTCTGCACCACAGATCTCTGTTGACCATCTTTTTTTTGTGTGGGACCCCCCCTGGAGCTCAGCCCCTACCTCCTCGGCCCCCACTCTCTCTCCGGGACTTACCTTACCAGTGTTGCCTCTAAGGCTTATCCCTGGACAGAGCCACAGAGTAGGTGTGCCCCCAATGGAGACTGAACTCAGTTCTGAGCAGGGTCGAAGCCTATCAGTGTTCCTCCCTGGCTTGCCCCCCAGGGTGGGGCCATGGTGGTGGGCCATTCCCAATGAAGGAACAAACCAAACAAACAGAGATGCAAGGAGTTAGAGCTATATACAGTGGAGACCAGAGGGGGGGACAAGACCAGGACCTTTAAATATATCAATGGGATGAACAGGGAAGTTATTCCACAGGAAGGAAGGAAACATAACAAGGGGGCATGGACTGAGACTGTGGGGGGCACTTCAAGATCAATGCGAGAGGTCAATTTTTCACAGATAGGGTGGTGGAGAACTGGAATGAGCTTCTGGAGGAGGTTGTGAATTCGGAAACTGTACAGGGATTCAAGACCACTTGGGACAGACACATGGGGCTAAGGGGAAGAGGGGGGTCTCAAGATATGATAGGTTGGACTAGAAGGGTAAGGGACAGACTGGATGGGCCTCGAGGTCCTTTTCTGCCATCACCTTCTATAATTCTAAAGACTGAACAAAATCACTAGCGGATCATCTCAGGTGGGTGCAGTAGGGCCACAGGAGCAAGGTGTCATTAGCAGGGCCAACATTTTTGCTGCTATAATTCCCCAGGAGGTATGGTGTGCAATGATGTAATGCGCCACAGCGCTGACATCAGGCATGCCACCCCAATGTCTCAGCTCTGGCAGTTGATCTTCCCCCAGCCTCCACTAGAGGTTGAGGAAGTGCCAAATGCTCACCAAGCCCACCCCCCCCAAGAAGTAGAGCAGTCCATGGGATGCTCAGTCCTCCTCCCCCCCAGACAGTCCTCCAGCTCCTCCAGTCTGTTCCCGAATCCGGGGCATCATCATCACAAGTGGACGCCCTGTTGCTGTGCCAGTGGGACGGCCTCTGTTGACACTGTCTTCTATGCTCTATCTGTATGACTGATGCCCCATAACTTGTATAGTTCTTGGCGTTGTTGTAATGCCCAAGGTATATACTAGAGCTGTAAGCAATGCAGAATTCGAGTGGTATAACAATTCTGCTTCCAAAATGCAGTAGGAATTTCTTATTGTAGTTCTGGGGAATCCCAGAAAGCATGTCAATGTAAACTGTGGATTAATATTTCACAGTTTGGTGAAAATGAATCCAAAATTTACATAAACTGCAAAATATGATTCCGCAGTTAACATTGCATATTTAGAATTTCAGAATTAACGTTCTGATGGAATTCTGCAGATTCAGACAGAATTTCTAAAATTCTGCAGAATTTCAGCAGAGGCATAACTGAAAAATTCCCACACAGCTCTGGTATATGCAATTACAGATGAGGATTCTTCAGAATACAGGAGAGGCTTTTAGTCCTACTGGATATGGGAGGACCAACGCTGTGTTACATCTAGACCCCCCCACCCCAACTCAGCCTGCCTTATCTCAGTTCTGGAAACCTTAGGCAACTGCAAATTCATTGCTTAACTTTGATTTTCTTTTTTTTTTTTTGTTTGTTTGTTCTTTTGGTAACCAGGTAAGGCCCACTAGGGCCTGTTTTCAGGAGCGACTCGGCAGCACTGGGGAGGTTCAGTGACTTGCTCAGGGTAACACAGTATGCAAGTGGGGGTTGTGGGAATCAAACCCAGGCCTGCTGGGTGTAGCAAGCTCATTCACAGCTTATTACTATAACCTCTAGTCTATACTGCTGGCTACTGCCCAGCCTGGTTCATTACCTCTACCAGTGAACCAGTTCTGATCCAGTCAAGAAAATGCACATGATTTTAGAGTTCTAGTTCTGTTAAAAACTAGGTGAGACTTGATAAAAAAAGAAACATAATTGTTTTAAAAGAAAAGTATCTGTATTTACATAGGGCATTTTATGCAAGCATATCAAAGTGCATTACGATCAACAGAGAGCTTTATGCCAAACAGTCAGTGAAGTGCTGCCACCTTTGGGGAGCAGGGTGAAATACAACAGCTCTTCTGTGCCAGAACACTTTACAGCAGCTCTCCAACACTGCATGCCGACATGTAAACCAACAAATACTGAGTGGGGTTAAATCAGTTGGTGGGTCAGAGAATGGGACAAATTTGGCAAGCCCAGGACACAGGACAGATTCCCTTGCTCATTGTAAACATTAAATGACATAAATAAAAGGTTTGTAATAGATGATTAGCCCTGTTTGCTGGCGGTTTCTGAAAGCTGTTCGTCATACAGAATCATGCAGAATTACTTTTTTACAACTTAGAATCATGCAGAATGACTTAGAATGTGAATAGTGGGTTTCTATGAGGAGACCAGGTAGACACCTTATGAGCAATGACCTTTTGCCCCACCCCTATCATCAACATGGGAACTTGAACAACTGCCCTGCTGGGTACTCTTTGGCATTAGCACCCCCCCCCCACCTGACACGGTTCAGGACCTCTGCAAATTTTAGTGTTGAAATCAATTGTTTGTGTTTGCAAAATAGGACAACCATGCATGGTAAAAAAATTATAAAAAAACTCTTAAAGCAGCAGTACTACGAAAAAAAAATGCGCTTTTTTTGACAGTTTATTCCCTACAATGCTAATCATATACCTGGTACTCTTTCTCATCGGCATTGTACTATCACCGAGTATTTTGCTCAGTTATTCTCTGCTTTTGTTTACATTTCTGCCACTAAGCATGTTGCACTGGAACCCCCTCTGCTGCCAACTGCACATGTGAATGACTTGCAGGGACATCGGGACTGGTGAGCAGAGGGTCCCTCTGCTGTAGTCAAAAGATGTGATGTGACCTGTAGAAAAAGTGCAGCTGAAAATTAGTCAGCCACCATATTTGTTGTAGCGCTACAACAATTCAAATAAATTGCAAATATCTAAAAAACTAAGGATAACTGAAAAAAAAAATTACAGGTATGGAAACTGGAACTTTGGCTGCATGCTTACAGATGAAAAGCAGAATTTTGATAGCTCACTTCCTGATTTGGTATTACTGCTGCTTTAACTAAGAAGAAGGAGAAGCTTGCTAAGACATCTGAGGGTTTTAATAACATCATTGTACCACTCAAGCAAGCATCACACTCCTAGTTCTATATGCTACAAGAAACCGTCAGTGTTCTAACAACCCCTGTTCTTCATAGGTCAGAGATTAATTACTTTATACATCTTTATGGGATTCAGTTTAGGCCAGCTTGGAATCCAAGGTGTTGGTTGTAGTTAGGGGCTGGCAGGGCTGCTTTTACCTTTGTCAGATTTTACCCCATTCTTAAAGCTGAAGATGTGAAAGCAATGGTGCAGCCCTGTGTTGTCTCAAGTTGTACAGTGCACTCTGCCTGATCAGACTGCTGCAGCTTATGCAGCATGCTAAAGCTTGCCTCCTCACTCAGGTACTCTGCATCTCATTCTTGCAGATTTTAATGGGAAATAACATTCAGGCATTTCCTAGTTAGCTTACCCCCTTTCCACACATAAATTTACATACCCATGATGTTTCTGATGACATGTGTGTTTACAGAAACCACACACATTGGAAAGTATCTGCCTTCTTCTCTTTTGTGCAGAGTTTAAAGATTATTATTATGCTTAGAGTGTGTGAGTTGGACTCCTGCAGCTAGTGTAGAATGTATTTAGTTATTTAGTTTCTGTTGACTGGATAATTACACTGGACACCAAATGTTTATTTTCAGGAATGACCCAGGAGATTTACATATAGAATAATGGCTGCGTAAGTGGTTATAATGAGAATTTTACACACATCTGAGACGTGGGATGCCACATAAACCCTGAGAGCAAAGCTCAAGGGGTTTGTAAAGGCATACCACACCGAGGGGTGTGTAAAATTTGAGTTTTACACACCTACCCAGCCTTTATTTTATATAATTGCTGGGGACTGTTTTTTTGCCACAGCAATTATATAAAATAAACAGCTATCCCTGTGGAGCTGCTGACAGGTACTGTTTCAACGCGGCCTGTGGTTGGAAGCGGCTCATGAAATAAACATTTTATTTTTTTTAAGAAGCCCAAATTAAAAGTGGAAAAGCAGTTTTTGTTTTAGCCCAGTTATTTATTTTATTTTTTTTTAACATGTACTTATTGTCAACTGTGAGTGAAAGTGAACTGAGAAGTGCTGACAGATGGCAGCCCACAGAGAGGAAGACAAGAGCGGCAGCTGGTGCATGTGCAGAACAAGGGAAACCTGGTGCATGTTCGCCATTATAACCAGCTGGTTATAACAGAGAATTATAAATGGGTTTCCTTTAAGAAAAAAAGGATACCCGGTTATTATAATGAAATTAACTATGTTACAGGTATACAAATTACTAAACAACCTGAGTTACAACAGGGCAGTCAGAAATACAGCTTAAAGGCAGAAGGCAGAAGGAAACAGAATGATTCAGAAAATATCCCATTCAAAACTAAAAAGTGTCTCAGGGTAAAGTAGGGCAGGAAGGGAAAAAAGTAATGCACAGGTGCAGGCTGAGGAGTTCAGCAGGGGATTTGTCAGTGCCATTTTGAAAAGGTACTGGGAGGAGGCACAATGAGTGGTCAACATGAAGGAGTTCCAAGCCATAGGGAAAATGTGAAAATGGCATGGTCATCCATCAGGGTGAGGGCTTTTGACACCATAAATAAGGGTGCATCATTAGATCTCAAAGAGTAGCTCTGAAAAGAGCGCCTGAAAAAAATGACAATCAAGAGTGGGGTATTAGTCTGCATGGTCTTTTTAATGAAGCAACCAAAAGGTAGCTAATAACCATTGGCCAGAGATAGCCAGCAAAAGTTGGCATACAGATCACAGTAACAGGTGAGTTTGTTTGCTGACCCCCAAAAAGTAGAATATTACTATATGTCACCTCCCATCTGGACAGAACAGCTGGTTCCATGTGATAATGGCGATCGCGCAAAGGTGATCACAGTTAGGTGAGTGTACAGTACCAAAAATCAATTTCGGTAATGTACACCCCTGGTGCACAGGAAAACGGCACCGGGGACTTAGGTTTTAAATGCTCATGCCCCCCCCCCGCAGCTCCCTACTAAAGGATTATTAACTCCAGGGGGGTGAAAAATCTGTATGAAAAAAAATTTGGGCCAGGCGAACAAAAATGTAGGCACACCCAGACCCGAAACCGGAACCCTCACAGCTTTAGGCAGCCACCCACCACATTATGGGGCCAGCTCGGCAGCCCCACACCAACCACACCAGGCTAACCCTCCCATCATACTTGCTCCCCCTCTGTGTGCATATACATATAGTGACATCATGTTGCTATATGTGTGAACCTTCCCCATCCAGACACCGTTCCTCCATGGTAGCCCTGTCAACATGCGCCGGGATTGAGTCACCATTTTAAAAAGTGCTCAGTCACTGATGCCCATGTCACAGGCTACTGAACAGCTTTGGGGGACCACATGAATGCAAGACCATCATAGTTTTGGCAGGGGAGGGGGACACCACTAGCAATGGCAAGAGAGGCCCCGGAAGTGAGAATATGTTTGGTTCAATAAGCTAAGATCAGTTTGACACTGACAACTTTACATGGAGCCATAATATGGGAGAGAAGGACGGATTAAGGGTGACTCCAAGGTATTTGAAGGTACTTAAAAGAGAAGACTGCTTCTACAGTGGAGCCATCAAGGCAAATTACAGTTAATTTACCAGGGGCAGATCTGAAGACAATTAAGTCAATAGAAATCTTGTAGCGGATGCATATTGGACCATGTATATTAACTCAGCAATACTGAGAGCCACCAAACCCAAAATATTAAATCATATGAGATATCAGAAACATTACACAAATATACTCAACTAGATAGACCATTAGCTTACTGGTCTGTTTCTAATTTAATTGTATTGAGGATACCGTATGGAAACTGTGGTATTTGTCTGTGGAATTGACTGTTTTGGTTCTTGGGCTACAGACAATAAAGAGACTGTAATAAGGAAGAAGAAGAGTCTCATAAATTTTTATGAATCTGTTTAAAAGATGTTTACAAATAGATTGAAGAATATTTATTGTCGGTGCTCTTAGAAAGGTTTCCTGTTAGCCATCTCATTCTGCAATTATTCCCTTAAAAGTATTAGAGTTTCTACTGGATCAGATTAATAGGGAAATAATTAAACACAATTAATTTTAACAGATTTTTTGTATTTGTATGTAATTGTAAGTATTTTATCAGTTAAAGTTGTGCTAGTGTTATTGAGTATGAGGTATAAAGCATTATATAAGAACTTTGGGCAGTTGTATTTCATGCTTGACAAAGCAGTTTATTGTTGCAAAACACTGAAGTCATTTTTTTCACTGTATAAACCACTGTTTGTATGTATATGATGCAATAAAATACATTTTGCACTACAGCTTGGTGCAGACAATTCGTCCATTGATGTTTTTTGTGAGCTAGTTTTTTTTTATTTTACTGTATCTAGCCCAGCTGAGAGGCAGTAGCATATTTTCTGAGACCCTGCTTTTTCCTGTTTTTAAACTGCATTTGCCCAGGATAGCCTGACCCAGGTATACTAGACACACAAGATTTGATGGCAGAAAAAAAAAACAATGGCTATTTTTTTTTTTCCCCCCAATCGTTTAACCAGGTGAAACACACTAAACTGAAAGTTTGTTTACAACACAGGGAAGTTAAGTGACTTGCTCAGGGTCACGCAGTATGCAGGTAGGGGCTGTGGGATTCAAACCCAGGTCTCCAGATTTGCAGCTCAGACCCTTAAACCACTGCACTACACTGCCTCCTGAACCTAGTGTGCCTGTATGCCTACTGGAAGCCATGCCCCACCTACACCTGGCTGGAGTTATTAGTCAATAACTCTGGTAGTTTTTCTCCCTTTTCCTGAATAAACTACTCCCCATTTCTTAAGTTTGTTCTGCACCCTTGCATCTGTCCCAGCTCTGTTTGAACCCAGTCATGGACTTTGAGAGGACAACCTCATTGGACAATCTATTCCACTCATATACCACCCTTTTCATAAAGAACAATTTACTTACATCCTTCCCGAACCTTCCCCTCATTACTTCCCTCCAATACCTTCCATCTTCATAAAAAGATCAGTGCAATCCACCATATTCATACTCCACATGTACTTTTAAAGGGGAACAGTTAGCACAAAGGACCGCATGCTCAAGTGCTGAGCTTGTCCCAATGTGCACTTTGCAGGCAAAAGCATTTTGGTTTATTTACCATTTACTATAGTATAGTAGTTTATATCAGACTCACTTTGCTTAGTTGTAGGCTGCCATCTTTTTTTTTTTTTACTACAAATCCCAGAATCCCCTGCAGCTGACATCAGAGCAGTAGGCAACACTGGGAGATTAAATAGCCTGTATTGTATGTTAGAGCTTTTATAATCTCCAATCAGATGTTTTGTGGGACTGCTTTTCCCCAAGGGCTAAGTACAGTCATTTGTGACTATACATAGCCTGTAGCGGACAATGGGACCAGTAAAAAAAACATCAGAGCTTATATAAACTCTGGCATGCACTGCAGGCTGCTGAATTTTCTTACCGCTGCCTATTGCTCTGATGTCACCTGTAGAGGATTTGGGGATTTGTACTAACAGAAGATGTCAACCTACAACTATGCAAAATTAGTTTGGTACAATCTATTATACTACAGTAAAACAGTAAGTAAACCAAAATGTTTTTGCACACAAAGTGCACATTAAGACCAGCCCTGCATATGAATGTTGAGGCTCTTGGTGGTAGCTGTTCCCTTTAAGTTTCTAGCACATCACGCTTTTCCCTTCTGACTACTAGGGTGCACATGATGAGGCTCGTCAGCCTCTTATCATATAATTTTCCCTGCTGCTCTTGGATCATTTCTGTGTCCCTTGTCTGTTCCTTCTTTAGGTGACACTTCCAGAATGCCACACGGTATTAAAGGTGTGATATCACCAGAGATCTGTAAGCATTATCTTGTGCTCTTACCCATTTTAATAATGTATCTAATCAGTACAGCCCAGCAGCATCTCATTTTCAATGCGATGCTGCTTCTATATGTTTTTACAATTTATTTACTCAGGATAGACAAACTGAGAAAAAAAACATTTAATTTATAATGGGATCCTGCGTTTACCCATTTGACATTGTATTTACCAAGGAAAACATACTGTAGCCTAGCTTTGGTGCTATATCTATAGTCAAAGTGTCAATTCAGACCCCTGATGATTGTAAAGCAACAGGATTCCAATCTGCTGTTACTGCTGGCAGCATAAATGTTGTCAAGGGTGGGGGAGCAGAACTGCAGGCAGTGTTTATTCAGAAGGGAAACTGTGAGTTAATTTATATTGGGTCCCAAGTAAGGAAAATTCTACTGAGATTATGCATAGTGGCACAGACTACAAATACTTATGTCCTACAAAGTCAATAATACCCCTTTGTTTACACCACTGGGCAAAATACTGTGCTTACAACTTTTATAGTCACGTGCTTATTGCTACTCTGTTCACTTTATACAACACACAATATATACTGTTATACAATATATACTGCTAGGATTCTCATGTATAGACATATGGGCAGTTGCCTTCAAGTGGTTACTGACAGGTACATTTGCAATTCAGCATTAACTTTATTGTCTCAAACTCACACTGATGACTGACATCACAGAATTGATCCCTTCGCAGTTTTTACAACCACTATCAATATATTAGCTGCCAACTCTTTCACTTAACGCTGTTACCTACAGAGATAGTTACATCCGGAACAAGTAAAGGTTTTAAATGTTTTCCTTGGGTTCCCTTTTCTCCCTATGCCCATCTGTTTAATGCCTTGTCCCCCTCCCAATAAGAGTTTGTGGTTCCCCAAGGCTCCACTGAGGGGCCCATTCTGTTCTCGATCTCCTTAATGACCTCCCTTCAGTTTGTATCAGCTCATATATTCATATGTATGCAGATGATAATGTACTTTTTGCCTCAAATGCATGAGTCTCTGCACTGGAAACATCACTTCAGTACGACATCAGTAATGGTGGTAATCACACAAAAGAATCCCTTTGCCGAGCAACGTGCATCATTGCACGGGAGCGGTATACATGTTATTCAATGGTATCGCCACACATTTGCACAGTAGCGGTATACTGCGCTACTGAGAAACTTTCATGTGATTACTACTGAATATCCAGTGCTGGCTCCAATCCCACCAACTTCAAGTCAATGCCAGGAAGACAGTGTCCATGATGTTTGGCACAAGCTATAAAAGTGCAAGGCTCCCCTCCCTCTAGTCTTTTCAACCCTGGATGGCACTCCCACCTTGAAGTTTTTCCTGACACTTTAAGTTCCTACCTATGTGGCTGTATTGAAGGTTTGACCTCTCCACTCAAATTGATGCCAAAGCTCTGCCCCAAACTCGGTACTGCAACAAAGATTACCTACAGCTCCTAGTCAACAAGGAAATTGTTAGCAAGATAGTGCTTTCGGTGTTTGATTATGTGTATGTGGTCTATGGCATTGCCCCTATCAACGCTCACACCAGACTGGATGCTCTTTGCAATGACTTGTGCCAGTTCATTTCTAATACTTCCCCTTTGTATTTGCATTTATTTTTTAGTAACTGGGTAAGTATGCTAGACAGCAGTGTGCCTATTTTCAGGTACAATCTTGTACCATCATTGCTCCTGTTACACTACCCTATAGTGTATGGTGGAGCGTCATTCTCCACCGAAATCCATAGTTTTCAAAACCTTGTAGTCACACACTAGTGACGTTCGCAGTGCAACAGAATGATGTTTTCTACTGTACTGCGAACGTCACACTGTGTCTTCAAGCAGCAATTGACAGTTAGGGCTCTCTCCATAGACAGGACACATGGCGAAAGCAGCAATGTCGGCAGCAGTACTAATGTTTAGCGTTAAAACGTTCACAATGTAATGTTCTTTTTTCCTTCTAGTAAGTGATTTTTTTCCCCCCAAAAAATGATGTTCCACCATACACTATAAAGAAAAGTGCATGGGGAACAGTTGACAACAGGGCATCTTTCACCTCGTTGGCACTATGACAATGGATTACCTCTCGAGCTGCGCTCTCGAGGTAATCCATCGTCATAGTGCCAACTCGGTGAAAGAATAGCCCTGTTGTCAACTGTTCCCCATGCACTATCCTATATGTTGATTCTGCCCCTTGCTTCCTGCTGCTCTATTCATTGTACTTCTTTTCTTTCTTAATACTGGTTCTGTCTCTCCCTCTTTACCTCTCCTCTCTCCCGATACTTCCACCTTCTATGATCTTTGCTCTCAGTACTTCCATACCTATTCCTTTCCCTACTCCAATACTCACAAATGTGTGTCTGCACAATATGCTTTCTCCCCCCATCTTCCCATCATCTGGAACAACTTCTCCCCCACACTTCACCTAACATGTTTTAGTCATTCACTCAAGCATCAGCTCAAACTCCTCATCATTGAATCTTGCTCTTGCCCTGGCTAGTCTGTCCCATGTACTCTTCCTTCTCTTGGGTTATTTATGGCCTCTAAGCATCTTCACCTGATTTACATTTGTGACCTGAATGCCTGCCATGGTTCAGGTAATTCTTAAAATACCCTTTCTTCACTCTTTCCTGAGTGCACCACATTTGTTATATATTTATTTTTTGCTGCCAGTACAACCTCACTGCACAAATTGGGCTCTATGCACTTATGGGTGGAGTAGCTACATGCTGCATATCTGTGGTGCGTAGCCACACCACACCCATTGTGGTCCCCGCATGGGATGCACAAAGGGGGGGTGTAGACCTAATGCACCCAATCACCCACAACCATGGACCGCACCATGCAGGGGGTGAGATAGGGGCATGCCAGCACTATGCGCCATGCACAACAGTGTGTAGTTGCAGCCATGAGGGTGTGGGAGAGGGTGCAGGGTAAGACAGGGAGAACCCTGCCATAAGCCCCCTATGCATCCCATGCACACACCTTGTCACTGCCTGGATGGGACAGAATGTCCACACTGTCACTGCAACCACTGCAGCTGGACCACCTCATGGCCACCCAGCACCACCCAGCACACATCAGTGCATGGCCCCTATCAGGCACCCCCCCCACCAAACCCTAACACACAGGGGCACCAGCCCATGAATGCTGCCCCCTGAATGGCACCGCCTGCCAACCCCAACCTCTGGTCCCCCTAGGCATGTGGTGGGGTACAGTCCCTCCCCGGCACTGCCAAACTCCCCACCCTGTCACTGTGACCCACTGTGGGGCAACATTGCGGGAGGGCAGGCAGCTTTGCCTTCCTCTCACCACTACAGCCACCAGCTGTTGGTCTTCCATGGGGTGTGCTATCATAGAAGCATAGAAACATAGATTTTGATGGCAGATAAGGACCACTTGGCCCACCCAGTCTGCCCATTTCCCTACCTAATGGCTAAGCTGCAGATCCTAGTTAACCAGCACCCTACTTCTTTCTACCCCCACCCCCTAGAATTGCCTTATGACTGTCCCATGCATGCTTGAATTCAACCACTGTTTTTGACTCCACAACCTCCTCCAGAAGGCCGTTCCATGCATCCACAACCCTCTCTGTGAAAAAATACTTCCTTAAGTTATCTCTGAGCACCCCCCTTCTATCTTCAAATTGTGCCCCCTTGTTCTTGCACACCTCTTTTTTTGAAAGATGCTACCCTCTTGGACTTTGTTGATTCCCTTGAGGTACTTGAAAGTTTCTATCATGTCCCTCCTCTCCCTCCTTTCCTCGAGGCTATACATATTTAGCTCCTTAAGTCTCTCTTCATATGTCTTCCGGTGCAGACTCTGCACCATTTTAGTTGCCCTCCTCTGGACAGCTTCCATCCTGTCTATGTCTTTGCGGAGATTGGGTCTCCAGAACTGCACGCAGTACTCCAGATGGGGTCTCACCAACTGTCTGTACAGAGGGATAATAACTTCCTGTTTTCTACTGGTGATGCCTCTCCCTATGCATCCCAGTATCCCCCCAGCCTTCCTTGCTGCCCTCTCACATTGCTTGCCCTCTCAATGCGTGTCCCGCTGCGTAGGCGATACACTCTGTGACCTGGTCCAGGCATCCAACTGGATGCCTGGCTGGGCCCACAACCCCACCTCTGGCCACCCTGCAGTGTCCTGTGTGCCAGAGGGGCAAGGCCATGTACAGGTGGCAGCCAGTAGTGAATACTGGCCCGTGTGCACCTGTTTGCAGGTGCAGAATTCCACGGGTAGGTAACGCACCTCCATCACATATTACCTGCCCATTTGTGCTTAGGGCACAACTGTCTGCTAATTTTCCACTGTTTACTGTATAGCAGATTAAATACATGCCCATTATATTTAGCACTCCGAGCACACACCTGTCATGTTCACATCTTCTGATTTTCACTGGTGGAACATGAGTGCAATTATTGTATCGTGATTCACCTAATAGTCACAGTTTTATTTTTGCACTAATATGAAACGTGAAAATGGAGAAAATAAAGACTGAATAGTTCCTTTTATAACATGGGTTATGAAAATACTGTCTTCTGATTCATCCAAACAGGTCACCTGACCATTGAATAGTCCCTGATATACCCACAGTTGCATGTTCACAGGGCTTTATTTTACAGTTTTTTTAGGTAAAACTCTAATATAAGATTACCCAGGTTATAAAAGGATTAACTCACTCCAGGGTATGGGTTTATGGAGTATTAAATTATGCTCGGGTCGATTAATGCTCAGCAAACCCATACCCTGTCATGGGTTAATCCCTCCTTTTACAATAAATTGCCATGAATTTCTCATTTTGCCTGGTCTTTTTAAGTGTATATTTTGTTGGTACCTGCCTGCTATTTATTTCCACTTTTGGTTGTTTATTTTGCCAGTACAGTATTTTATTAATATTGACAATAGTTTTCAACTGATATTTTCATCTCCTGTACCCTCCCCATCACACTTGGAAATGAGCCTTGGCTCAGTGTGCCTTCATAGTCATTAATTTTCAATAAAAAAAAGTTTAACTCCTTCAGACCATTATTAGAGGGAAGAGAAAAACCCTTTCATTTTTTTTCCAATTGTTTAACCAGGTGAGACACACTAAGCTGAAAACTTGTTTACAGGTGCAACCTGGGAGCACAGGGAAGGTAAGCGACTTGCTCAGGGTCACTACTAAGCTCAGTATTCCTTTTCACTACACATCATACATGTCTTGGCATCCTCTACAGAGTCTGGGTGTTTTTTTTTGTAGCATAGACATCACACTAGTCCATGACAGAAAGGTACATTTTCCATTTCATTCCACTCAGGCACATACTTTTTGCGATCCCAATAAACCTGTTAGCTATGCTAAGCCACCGTGAAAAAAAATAATCTGCGGGGATGGGGGGGATTGGAGCGCAATGCGAAGCAACAACAAGAACAATGTGAATACGAACAATATGTATACGAACAATTTGACAACAAGGTTAACCTGCTCAGGGCAGGAAGACATGCATGTGAAACATTTGATAAAATTAGGAGCAGTGGTGTAAAAAAAAAAAAAACTCTGGTCAGAACCGATACGGCTGCTCAGAGTTTTAACAAGCATTCACAACACCAGAGTCTGCCGTACTCAAGATGGCAGCGATGACAGAAATGCACAAGCGATACTCGCACATGCGCAGTTTGAATCGGCAGCCATCTTGAGCATGGCAGCAGTCACTTCTGCAGTTGTTGAATAAAAAGTAGTGCCCTGTGAAGTGAGTCTATTTATGTGGCCATCGGAGAGGAAGGGACACAGACACAACGAGTGGACCTGTGTCAGAGCACTGTGGAAGCACGCCGGGCAGCTATCTGGTTACGTGCTTCCATGCTCCTACAAAGAATTGTAGCAACACGTGTGCAGAGCTCCACTCATGCAGCCATGAAAAAGAGCAGTCCGCTTGTGGGAGCCATCACATGAAACAATTAACAAGAAGAATTGAAGCAGCAGTTTCAAAATAAATAAACCTAACACTACCAGACTGGTATGAAAACATTAACATAGTG
Organism: Neoceratodus forsteri; assembly: GCA_016271365.2. NCBI lineage: Eukaryota > Metazoa > Chordata > Ceratodontiformes > Ceratodontidae > Neoceratodus > Neoceratodus forsteri. The sequence goes on from JADMNL010000023.1 coordinate 251,206,038, forward strand.
CCACCCACTGCTTATTAGAAAATAATATCCTTTTGAAATAAATGGAACCAATTTGAAGGGCAGTACTATCCTCATATAGTGTTAGTAGTTTTAAGCTGATCAGCACACACTGCTGCCAGTGAGTTGCTTGGTACAGGAAACTTCACTCTCCTGCTTACAGGCTGACTGTTTCTGCCTTTTGACTCCAGCACTGGATTTGACAAAGTCATTCAGTATTCTGCTATCCATTCATACACAGCATGCTAAACTTAATAGTAACATGTATTTGGCCCTATCTGTAGCACTGTCAGAAGCACATAGAAAGACAGTTCAGCCACTGGGCAAGTTTCATGCTTCCTTCCTGTAGGCCTATTTTCTGTGTCTGCAATAAGTTTCCTGGCTATGCTGGGCAGTTTTAAAGGAGAACTGCTCTGAACTGTGGGTCAATTATCCTCATTAGCAGCTGTTTTTTTTTTTTAAAGAGCCCTTAACATCATTAGAAAAATTTGCTGGCAGTATAGCCTAGAGGTTAGAGTAACGTGCTGTGAATGAGCTTGGTACCTGCAGACCTGGGCTTGATTCCCACAACCTCCACTTGCATACTGTGTGACTCTGAGCAAGTCACTTAACCAGCCCGAAGCTCCCAGGTCACCCCTGAAAACAGGCACTTGTGCCTAGTAGGCCTTACCCAGTTAACAAAGACTAAAAAAAAAAAAGCTTGAAAAAATGTGAGATTTAGGCACAATGAAGTTTATATTTCATATATTTTCTGCAATTATTTCCCTTTTTTCTTTATTACTAAGGACAATTTGAAAGAAGATTACTGTCCCTTAGACTTTATCTGCTTTTTCTGCTTGCCTACACTAGACATCATAATCTACTGTTTATGGCATCATTATCTACACAGCAGCAGATTGTGATGTCATAAACAGAACTGTGATGTCAGGTGTAGGCAAGCAGCCAGAGCAGATAGGGCAGAGATTCTGTTTATATGCAAATATCCTTAGAAATTAAGAAGCGGGGTGAGAACTGGAGAAAAAAATATTAAATATAATCTGAATTGTGTCCAAATATTACATTTTTATCAACGTTGTCATAACAGTGTCAGGGGCTCTTTAAGTGCTTGTTACAATGCTGTTACTGTTCCATTTATACAAGACTTTCAGTTACCTTAGTGGGCATTTCTGCTTTACAATCTAATGGTAAGCATCATTTCAGAACTATGATGTAGTTTGTGTCACAAACAATCTTAGAGTTCTATAGTAAAACATGAATGCATTGTTCCAAGTAGAAAAGTAAAACAGGGATATAAACTACATCATACAGTTCTAAAATGGTTCTTACCAGCAGCATGTGAATCACAAACACCCACTAGGATAACGAAAAACCCTGGATAGCTAGAGCAATAACAGTATTTGAACCAGTATTTAAAAAAACAGCTTCTACTGGGAAATATGACTTGTAGAGTCAGTGAAATTGTCCTTTAAGAAGAATGTCATGTAAACCATACCGAAAGGAGCTGTTGCTCAAATGTCAGTGTCAATTTATAAAAACACTTTTCATGATTCTAACAAATGGGATGTGCTGCACAAGATATAATGAAGAAAAAGCCTAAAGATGTCAAATGTGCCTTCATATGTAACATCAGTTCTGAGAAACTATTTTCTTCCACTCCAGATACAAGGAACAAATGCCACTGGGTTAAGAGACACAGCTCATTGCTTTACCAGCTGCAGGCTCTTTCCTAGACTTCCAACCATGTCCTTCCCATCCCAGCGGGACCCAATGTATAATATTAATACAGCCACGATCTTGTGTATGCATCTGAATTCAGTTAGCCAGAACTGAACACCACAGGAATGCCATTGGCCTTAAACAGCTTATTCCTCTAGGGATCCATGAAGATTTCTATAAGGAGCATGACCTTTTGACTCTTAGAGTTGCTACATAGTCCCACCTTTTTCAGAGGCTACCGTTATGCGACACCAGTTCTGGCTGCACTGGGGCAGGGAGAATGTCAGGGTTCTCAGTGGAATGAATATATGTTTTTGTTGTACTCTTTCCCTTGTGCAGTGTCAGTGGATTAGCAGGTTGCATGCTCACCTCTGAGGCTGGACTATTTGAAGGTTGTGGATTCTAGCTCCACACCAGGAACTTGGGATAAAATCCCAATGCTCACACCATAGTGCAGCATGGGGGTGGGTTGTTGCACCCCTGAGGTGCCATCTTTCAGATGAGATGTTAAACTGCAGTCCTGTCTGTCTGTTCTGATGGGTATTCAGCTGGATGTTTAAGATTCCATGTCACTTCTCAAAGAATGGCGTACTTTCCTCAGCGTCCTGGCCAAAATCACCCCGATCACTAAAACTATCACCAACAGCTTGACCAGATTCAATACGTCAGTTTGTATTTGCTTATCCACCCCCCATCCCCACCCACTGGGATATGGCTCAAAATAAATAGAATTGCCTAGCCTTCCTTTCCTGGTCAACAAAAGCTAAAGAAATTGCGATGTCAGGGGAGTACTGTGTCTTCATCCAACCATGTTATAAATGAGCAGTCTGAAAATAAAACTATTTTTCTTACAACATTTGAATCTAGGTGCCCTATTTAGCTCCCTGTATTACTTAAGATATACAGCAGGACAGAATATTCACAACAGAGTGTTAGTCCTTAAAAATTAGACTTATTAGACAGTGTGACACTGTAACAGCCCTTTCTGGACAGCAGAGGTAGGGCTTGTTACTAAGCTGGAATCACAGAGTCTACTGATTGGTAGAATCTCTGATAGTCAGCAGATTGTGCTTAGAGTGGCAGTTGTAGGGTGTTGGCAAAATGTGGACAATTGTAGAGTGATAGGAGGGTAGGTGCGTGCCTTCAGGACAGCCTTGCCTCAGCAACTGTCTTTGAATGCAGTGTGTGAAAACAACAGAACTCATTATCTTGTCACCTTGTAGGTTGCAGGGATAGACACCATGACAGCAGTGATGACTTTGGGAAGTTGGAGTCTGAAGGCCATTTGGCGTACATTGGCATTAATACTAGTGGGAGGGTAAGGGATTCACTGGGAAGGTGCTAAGATGCCAAGAGGCTGCCCCTCAAGGAAAGTTCCAGATGGCCTTGTGGTATACAGAGGATCTCACCTTTTGGGTGTCAATATCAATCCTGTGTCCTTCCAAGAGAAGCTGCCAACTGTGCTGAAAGAAGGAGCTGCTGATACAGGTAGAAGATTGGCCTACTATTTGCATGGGAAACCCCAAGCTGGGAGCTACATTGGAGATGCCGCATCTGACAGAGGGTCTTGGGATTTTGCCAGCCTTTGTCAGAAAGCAGGGTGAAATATGTGTAGCCACATTAGTGCCTAGCATGCCATCTGATGAAAGATGAGAACTGGTCGATGGAAGGCATCCAGAGCTAGGTTGGCAACCAGGCAAGAGTGTTTGAGTAAAGGTCCCCACAGTGGTGCTACCTCCAGCACGCCAGAAGAACTTATGCTACAGTGTCAGTATATGAGAAAAATGTATAAACTTAAAGCTCTTAGCAAGGTGGGAGAATCTGGTGAACTGAGAAGGCATGGTAGGAAAGGCTCTGTCCCAAGGTATAACATCACCCACTGTTGAATTGTAAGGAATAGAAGGCTTCATGGGCTCATGGGAAAGTGTAAAGAGTACAACCTTTATCAAGGGACCCTAAGGGTCTGATGTATGTCCAAGGTCAGTATCAAACCTGTCTTACAGTGCTGACAAGGAGAGTAGTTTAGGGACTGTGCTTCCATGTGTGGTCCTGTATATATGTTAATAAACATGACAAAAACACATCTTGTAGTGGAGTGATTTATTTCTTTTAAAACAAAGAAAGGACACAGAACACAATTAATTGAGCAGTGAATGGGAAGAAATGGACCAGTAAATAACTGAAGGCTGAGTGTATTTGATTTCAACAGGGGATGCCTCCGACGAGCAGCTACCACCTATGCTTAGACATGAAGCATAGCCTTGTGGCTATGCCCACCCTCTCAGTCTCACCTGATGCCAAGACAGGGCTATCATATGGTGTCAGTCCTCATTTGAGAGTGTGTTTTCTTGGACTGCCTGCCATCCAGTTCGAGAAGTAAGAGAGACAGAAAGGGAGTAGGCACTATCAGGTGAATGGGGCATACAATACCTTTTAACAGACAAAGAGAGAACGGTGCGTAGGCCGTATTGAAAAGAGCTGCTGCTAAAATGTTAGTCAGAATTTATTAAAACTCTGTCATGACTCTAACAAATTTGACATATTGTGCAAGATATAACAAAGGAAAAGCCTAAAGATGTGAATTGTGCTTTTATATACAACATCACCACTGAGCAACTATTTGCATCTATTCCAAGGGGACTTGGATCACCCGGCACATGCGGATGGCCAGCGAATGTCATGGATTGCCCTTTCATACATACAGAACATACAATGGCACCCATAGTGGGACTTATGCCAGCCTTTCACACCTGATTCTAATCCACCTACAAATCCACATGGATGATTGGATGAAGGGTGAGAACGGGGCTGAGGTCCTGATCCACATTACCAATAGAAAGAGTTCTGCTGGACTGAAGTCATAAGAAGGGCATGGACACTATGTTGGGTAGGGGGCTTCTGTAATGCTTCCTCTCTGACTCAGCACAGCTACCCTGGACATTTGTGGGGCCCAGTGCCCCACACCTGTTACCCCCGTCCCATCAAAATGGCAAGGAAGGCCTGAAGGCATAACGGTAATTGCTTTTTCTTTTTAAAAACAATTCAGTTACATATCGGAATACATATTCCACTATCCTCTGCTCTATGAGGACAGAAAGGGAGTAGGCACTAGATCAGATCTAAGAAAGTTGGAGGAATGATCAACTTGACAGTTGAAGTTCAATGCCAAAAAATGTAAGGTTAAGTACCTAGGGAAAAATAACCCAGGTAATGTGCATATGTTAGGGGGTGAACAATTAAGCAATAAGGCACGACAGGGTGTATGTTATTGTCTAATGACATCACTCCTGGAGTGGGTTAACACTAGGCGCAGCCGAGTGCTTCCATCACCCCAGGAGTGATGTCATTAGACAATAACACACACCCTGAAGTGTCTTATTGCTATTATACAATGGCTCGTTTTAAAAATAATAATAAAAAGCTTTAAAAAAAATTGTAACATTTTTATTCTTTTTTGAACTGGAGCCATATTTTGGTAATATGAGAAAAAGTAGTCCACTAGGTGATGCTGTTGCTTATACTGTGGGTTTCATGTAGATGTGTCCCCCCCCCACACACACACAGACACAGACACACACTCGTTGTTATGTGGTGACCTTTGCTCTAACATGAATCTGTGTGGTTCCCCAGCTTGTCCTGGGGCCTGGCAAAAATGTTTTTTTTTGTTTTTTTGTCTCCCTTGTGAAAACTAACGGAGTAAAAATGAAAAAATAGCAGAGCAGCCTGAGACTTCGTTTCTGTTCGCTCCATAACTGGACATCATCGGAATGTGTGAGTTACGGAACTGTTCTGGTTTTTATTGTTGAAGTGCTTTATTTGAATGGCTAGTGTATGTGGCTTTGGTGAGAGCTGTCACGGCTTCAAAGAAAAGAGTGTTAGATATGGAAATGGCTGGTAGCTTTACTAGTGTGGGCAGCGTCTGAAGTGAAAAGAATGGCAGCTGTTTTTCTTTTTGTGAAGCTGACAGCTTTTATGGAATTCCAGAACACCCAGGCACTGAAGTTTGTGTGTGTGTGTGTGGTGAGCCGTGTCAGCTTCAGGGCATCGTCGGCTTCACGATGACTTGCGCTGGGAGGGAGGAATTTTACTGTGATGTGGTCATTTGTGTGCCCGGTCTTAATACAGTGATGTTATTGTGTAATATCATCACTGTGTCAGGTACACACTGACCAATCAGAATAGAGGAATTTTCCTTGCCATTGTATAATTATCTGTTACAAACTTAGAAAGGGACCTTGGAGTCATGGTTTCCAATGATCTGAAGATGGGAAGACAGTGTGAAAAGGCAGCGCAAAAAGCCAATGGCATCCTTGGCTGCATAGGCAGGGGCATCACAAGCAGAAAGCGCAAAGTGATAATCCTATTATACAGATCCTTGGTGAGGCCTCACCTGGAGTACTACATCCAGTTCTGGAGACCTCACCTAAAAAGGATATAGACTACTGTTGGAGACAGTGCAAAGAAGAGCCACAAAAATGATTCAGGGCCTCCACCAGGAACCGTATGAGGCAAGACTTACAGAACTGAATATGTACTCCCTGGAACAGAGAAGAAATAGGGGGGACATGATAGAAACTTTTATTTACCTTTAAAGGAATCAACTCAGTGCAGTAGATCCTATTCAAAGAAAACAAGGAACAAAGAACCAGAGGCCACAGCAAGTGGCTAATGCAGCTTTATTTTCTGAACAAAGATGGTAGGCAGAAATGGGTGGTCCCCCCAGTCTGGGTACTGTACTTCACAGAAACATAACTCTTGACAAGAACTTAGCTTTCTCCAGAACAGGCAGTATTGGCATTACATGTCTACTTTTTCCCCAACAACAAACAGTTCATCCCTCTTTCCTAGGGATCTCTAGACTTAGTTTCTCCAAAGTGTCTGTTACATGGGGGTTTTCACACACTCGATAGATTACATTCCTCCTGACGAGATGACCCAAGTTAACACCTGCAAGGTAACCTTGTGCCTTTGGGGTAACCAGTTAGTCCTGATTAGAGTTTTAGATGAGGTTCTGCCCACTCTGGCCCCAGCCAGTTCTGCCATTCTCTCCAGGAACACAAATTGGATCCTTCAGTCCCCTCAGATTGCTAAAGTCATCCACATATTTAAACTTTTACATTCAGCACATAGTTGTGGTGACACTGGGGTCCTGAGAAGTGTAATCTAGACTTTGAGCTCATACACCACTAACAAACTCCCCTAAAACATGTCCTTGTTGCTGTACTCAGTTTGTTTGTCCCTTTGTTACAGACATCAGACCTTTGTAAAACCTTTTCTTCCTTTCAATTCCATAGCTTTAACCACTGAAATTCTCTCTCTCTCTCTCTCTCTGCTCTGGGCAGCTAGACAGTCTTCTAGTTCCTCAGGGGATTGCCCCTTGGAACTACTGAATTTCTCAGTCCCACTTCACGTTCACAAAAAATGACCCACTGGGGTTCTGCTGAAAATGGTCTCCACCACTTCTTGAAGAAAGGCTGTTGTCTCACTCACTTGGATAAGAAAATAACCAGAGGTCCTTCACCCAGCCCAGGGCAGGCTGACAGGCACCTCTCCCTCTGAACACTACTGCTCTCACTCACTCTCTCTGATCAACTCAATTCAAGATTCCAAACTCCCTCCCTTGGAGCTAGCAAAGGATTATGCTGCTGTGAGAGTTTTAAATGGCATCACTCATTTCTCACTCAGCCTAGCTAGGTAAACAATGAGAGGTCTGTAGAGAACTTCTACTAAACTATCTAACAGCTGCCCACTACCTTCCTAGTCTAACACTGATGGGATTCTAGTAACCCCAGGGGACTGGGTGGTTACAATAATTTTCTGCAGTTTGCGGAAAAAGAATCTGCAGTTTATGCAAACTGCAAATTATGAGGCAGGATTTTCAAACTGTGCCCAGAATGGGAGCAAGTACCTGAGCAGTGCAACTGAGTTGCGCCAGAGAGCAATATGGCAATATTCAAACGGAATACGTGATTGCACATTCCATCTGAATATGGCACAAGTTGTGGGCAGCGCAAACGGGGGTAACCGAAGATGAGCCAGCGCATCCCCCTGTGCTGTCTGAATACCTGGAATGGGGATGGGCAGCACATCTGCAGGATGCGCCAGGTGCACATTCCAGATATTCAGACTGCATCATGCAGATGGGGCCATTATGCAAGCAAGGTGCAAATGGTACATTTGCATGTCATTATGGTCCCATTTGCATGTCTGGGGCAGGGCTGCACCCATCAGACTCTGCCGGGCACCCTGTAAGTGCTGCAGTACACACAGCACACCACTCCTCCGGTAGTCTTGTGCTCCCCATCCCCTATCATGCCACGCAATAAAAGTAAACCCCAATCCCTGGTAGTCTAGTGGCCCCCCTCCCTTCCCCAAACCTGTAATAAAAGACAGCCTTCCCCCAACCCTGATAGTCTAGTGGTACCCCCTCCCTTCCCCAACCCCATCCGTATTGCATGGGATACCGACACACCCGCATGTAGTAAATTACACACAATCCCATATTGCTCTGGTAGTCCAGTGGACTCCATTCACTGAGGCACCCATATCCACCTCACTTCCCATCTCTAGCAAGGCCAGTGGTTGTCAGGGCAGCACACCCACTCCACTCTCCACGGCCACCCATCGACTGAGCTGTCACTGAATTGCAGCTTACAGTAAACACAATAACACTGGTCGACATTGTCAACCAACGAGCTTAGCATGTACTGTAAGCTTTTATTCACATCATTTTGTGAATAAAAGCTTACAGTACACACTGCGTGCTCCATTGGTCGAGCAGTGTTGACTATGTTATTGTGGAGTAACTGTAAGCTGTCATTTAGTGACAGCTCATTCAAGGGCAGCCTTGAGATGGAGGGTGGGTTTGCTGCCTGATGACTACACTGGCCTCTAAGGGACAGGGGGGAGCAGGGTAGTGGGTGCCTCATGGTCATGGGGATCCACTGACCGGCTCAGGGCACATGTGATTGTGTGTAATTTACTACATGCGGTGTGTCGTCATTACTTGGCATGGATGGGGTTTGGGGAAGGGAGGAGGTACCACTAGACTGCCAGGGCTGGGGGAAAGGCTGTTTTTTATATTACAGGTTTGGGGAAGGGAGAGGGGCCCTAGACTATCAAGGATTGGGGTTTACTTTGCTTGCATGGCATGATCGGGGGTGGGAGGAGGACCACCTGGCTACCAGGGATGAGTGAGGTTCTACCTTATAGTTTACGAGTAGGGCCTGGGGGATAGCCACCCAGGGCTTGGGCTGCTGTGTTGTGCTGTGCAATATAGCAGCCAGCCTGTGGGTGGGTATGACTTAGGTATGGTTTTTCCATGCCTATCTTTGTGCGGCACATCTCCGAGATGTGCAGGTGACTGTGCCGCACATCTTGGATGAAAATGGAGATGTGCCACATATGCAGGGGAACATCCCCTCTGGATGTGCCACATACATTACCTTTGTGCTGCAGCACATCTGGATTTGTGCTGCACATCAGCCACATTTGAATATGGTCCAGGGGTGCATTTTGGAGATGTGCCAGAGCAACTCAGTTGTGCAGAGTGCATCTCCTTTGACTATCCTGGCCTGGAAAACATTTTGCTTGCTTAATGGTAAAATTCCACTACGGACAGAAATTCGACAGAATTTTCTGAAAGTCCATGGAATTCTGTTCCACTAGAGACTGAACATTCAGTAGAGTACTAGTGTTCAACTTATCTATTTTTGAGCCTGAGGAAATCTTCATGCTGTTTTCCACGGAATGTCACGATTGTGGGAAGTCAGAGCTGAGATAAGCAGCAGTGACAAATACACAGTTTAGCCTCACATTTTCTCATGACCTTTTAAATCAAGTTTGTTATAAATAACACTCCAGCAGTCAAAACAAGAGAAAGTACAAATTTTATTTCTGATGATCTTTAAATTTCTTTATTTTCTGTTTCATCGACATGTCAACAGTACAAACAAGGAATAATAAAATACGTCTCAGCCAACCTCAGTCTGTCCGGACACAGAATAAAAAACAAAATACAGAAACAAATAATTTGTCATCAGAAAAGGACCACTTGGCCCACCCAGTCTGCCCAGTGCTCCTTACCTATTCCACCTCCATAGACCCTATCTGATCTCTGGCGAGCCGACTCCTCTCCCCCCTGCCTATTTTCTGATACATGTTTACCCCATGCATGCTTAAAGCCCCTTGTCATTTTAGTCAACACCACTTCTGTGGCAGTCTCTTCCATGCATCTACCACCCTTTCAGTGAAGAAATATTTCCTCATATCTCTCCTGAACTTACCCCTCCAGCTTCATTGCATGCCCCCTGTCTTGGTGGTCTTCCTCATTTGAAGGAGACTCCTCCCTTGTACTCTGTTGACCCCTCTAAGGTTCTTGTAAGTCACAATCATGTTCTCTTATCTCTTGCAGGGTGTACATATTGAGATCTCCCGGCACCTCCTCGTAGGGCTTCCTGTGCAAACCCTACAAAATTTTAGTTGCCCTCCTCTGGACTGCCTCCACCCTGTCTATGTCCTTTCTGAGGTGCGGTTTTCAAAACCGGACACAGTACTCCTGGTGGGAACATACCTGGGAGTGATATTACAGTAGAACCAACTTCTCCTGCAGGAAATACCCCTCCCTATGCACCCAAGCCTTCCACTAGTCCTGCCTACAGCCTTGTCACACTGTGCTGCCACCATGAGGTCCTTTAATATAACAACCACTAGGTCCCTTTCCTGTCTAGTGACTGCCAGTTCCTCCCCCACATCCTATACTCAGCATTGGGGTTCCTATGCCCTAGGTGCATGATTTTGTACTTTTTGGCATTAAAACCCAACTACCATGTCTTGGACTACTCCTCAAGTTTCCCAAGATCCCTGCACATTTTTCCACTCCTTTCTGAGTGTCCACATTATTACAGATATTGATGTCATCTGCAAAAAGGCATACCTTCCCCTCCAGTTTTTCCACAATGCCCCCCATGAAGACATTGAGGAGGACTAGTCCCAGAACTGAACTCTGTGGTAATCCCCCCAGTCACTCTCCCATCTCTAGAGTGAGGGCCATTAACCACTTCCTTCTGTCTCCTACAGTATCTGTTAACTAATGTCTAACTCAATTTATTACTTTGGACCCCACTCCAAGACTGGTCAACTTTTTTACAGAAACATAGACAATGATGGCAGAAAAATACCAGTGGTTCAGTCAGTCTATAATTCACTATCAAACCCCAGAACCCATTGTCCATACAGGGTTCTAGCCCTTATTTACCAGTTTGTTTCCATTCCTACTACTAAGACCTTGAGTAACCACTATATCCTCCACTCTGTCCCAACCATGCTTGAAACTGTTTATGATTCTGGGGCCCACCACCTCATCTGGCAGACTGTTCCACAGTCCCACCACCCTTTCTATAAAATAAAACTTTCTCACTTGCCTCTTGAACTTCCTTCCTATCAGTTTTCACTTTTGCCCTCGTGTCCTTGAACTGTTAGGCATGCTAAATAGTTCTCTAGCAGTTCACCTTGTTTAATCCTTACAGGACCGGAAAGTCTCCATCATATCACCCAACTCTCATCTGGTCTGTAGTGAGTACATGTTCAGTGCCTTGAACTGCTTGTAAGATCGGTTTTGCTGAACCTGAATCATCCTGGTCACCCTTTGTTGCACTGTCTCTAGCCCGTGGTTATCTTTCCTGAGGTGAGGACTTCAGAACTGGGCAGAGTACTCCAGGTGTGGCCTCACTAAGTTTACCAACACCAGAGGAAAGACTGACAGGTCTGTAGGTCCCTTGCCAGCACATTGGCACTGCATAAGCACCACTGCTCGCAATTCAGGAGACCTGAGTTTAGTAGCAGACCTGTCATTGGGAGCTGACCAGGAAGAAGAAGGATAGGGCATCCCAGAGAATGGTTTCCTACTCTGGAAAGGGAGGAATTCAGTTTCCCCTCTGACACCACCACCTCCTAGGTCAATACATGCTGAGCTGTGAGTGGTACTGAAGTGGGAAGGAGGACATTGGCTGGTGCTGCACATCACGCTTCCATACATGCATATGCATGCACACACCCTTGAGCCGACATCATAGAGATGGTCTGAAAAAGGAAATACCAGACCTGACCACAGCAGGATGACCATCCCTGGCTGGCATGTAGGCTCTGAAACACTGACTCATGTACCCTGCCATCTCCATGAGGATCCAATATCTTGTGGGGACTTGGGAAACTCCCTACCCTACTGTGGTGGTAAGCCACATGGAATGAAGACACAGAGGGTAAGTCAGGGAGAAGGTGGATGACAGGGCTGGTCCAGCTGGGGGGTGATAGGAGCAGGTCGGAGTAAGAAGGGGGCATAAACAAAAAGGAAAACAAAAACAAAAGTCAGTAGTTCCTTGCTTGTTCCTTATCCACCCTCATGGAGCAGAACTACGTCTGCTACCCTCCAGTCTTTTAGAAGTACCCCTGTCCATAATGAGCTATTGAACAGACACACCAGGGGTTCATCCAGTTTTGCTACCAGCTCCTCCAGTACCATTGGAGGCATCCTACCATACCCTGGGGTCCTGTCTATCTTTTGGGCTGCTAGCCCCTTCCTGACCCTTTCACTGGTAAATACTGGCTACCTAATCTGCATACCCCATTTATGGCAACATTGATCCCACTCTTTGGCAGGGGCCCACCAAAATTATTCATTTTAGGACAGTTTCTTTTTGCATGTCCTCTTCTATTACCGTGTCTCCCTCAGATAGCCTAACAATTCCCCCTCCTTTCTTCCTTTTTTTCTCAAATATACCTGAAGAACTGCTTCCCTCCCACTTGACCCCATCTGCAGTATGTAGCTCGGTGTCTGCTTTTGCCTCACTAACCATTTTGATTCCTTGGTTCTCAGTTGTTTTCATTGTTCCTTTTTAAGCATTTCCTTGTATCTGGTGAAGGCCTTTTCTTGGTCCTCACTGCTTTCCCAATCCTTTCTGGAAACCATATTGGTCTCTTGTGCCAGTTTCTTTTGTTGTCATTTTCATGCAACTTAGATGCCTTGACAATGGCCCCCCTATTGCCTCCCATCTCTCCAGACCTCCAATGCTGTCTACCCTAACCAATTTGTTCTGGACCAACTTCTTCATGCAGTTGAAGTCCACCCTTCTGAAATCAAGGACCTTATCCCATGATTGGAGCTTTCCAGTCCCAAGTGCCGCTCAAACCAAATAGAGTTATGATTGCAAGACACTAGTGACTCCTCTATCTTCACACCTCCTACCACCTCCAAGTTCACCAGCACCACATTGAGAATGGCAGCCTGCGGGTTCCTTAACCAGCTGTGCCAGCAGACAGTCCTGGAATGTATCTAGCAGGGCCGGACTTCTGTTGCTCCTGGCAGCTGGAATGTCCCGGTCAATGTAAGCAAAGATACATGACAGGGTGGGTGGTATTGGGGAATCCTGGTCTGCCCGGGGTGGGTAATGAGGCCCGGTGCTGCAGATGGAGGGCCCTATAGCCCCTGGAAGGTCTGGTACTGCCCACGCTGGAGGGTATTATTGCACTTGGAAAATGGGCTACCTGTAACATTTCTAGGTGGGATTTAAAAAAATAAAAAAAAAATAGAGCAACAATGAAGTTTAAGTGTTTTTTTTTGTAAAGTAGTCCCTCCATTTCTGTAGTGTTCCATATCTTGATGCTCCCCTGAACCATTCACTTCCACTTATCCCCCCTACACCACCACCTCCAGAACAAGACATGGAGTTTCTTGTACAGTCCCCCCCAAGCAGTCTCTTGGCATCATTGTTGAACTAAAAAAAAAAAAAAACAAAACAAAAAAACAGTATTCTGCTGTTCCTGCAAGACTATTTTCCCCAGCTCAAAATGGCTGTGAGTAGTAAGGTAAAGCATAATGAGCAGCGGGAGAACAAGTTAGTAATGTGAGAACGGGTCAGTGGAGAACGAGTCATGAGTGGGAGAGTGAGGTGCATACTAAGTACTAAGCAGGTAAAATTGAATATATTTGCTATGTTTATTTTTACTTTTTTTTAAAATAAAAAGCATCTCACTGTTGGAGAATCGAGTGCAGTGTAGACGGGCCAGTTTACGTCTGCACAAGGGAAGCATGGGAATGGCATCCGCGAAACAGAAAACAATGCAGCCAGAGGAGTCTCAGCTATATTAGAAATGTAAAAGGTTTTAGTCTGATTTATTGATTGAAGGGTGTTGGACTCATATGGATCTACATCACTACATCGACACAAATATGTTGATGTGATGATCCAGTGATGGCACTACGTCGACCGCAATTGCAGTCAGCATTGTGCCGTCGGAAAATAAATGTGTTTTTTTGTGGGGGCTGCACCACCCCCACTCCCCATAATTTAATATAATCAGCTCTGAGTCAGAGCTGATTTGGGGAGAGGGTGCAAGACCAAGAGAAAAGATGCTGGGGTCCTGCGCATACTTTGCAGCGATCTGTCAATTTTGTTGCTGTCAGCGAGATTGCTTTAAAGTTGTCGTTGAGGTGATGGCATATGGAACTCACACTACTATGCAGGTTAAATAACTGACATGGATTTTTCCACTTTATTTGTGTGTTTCTGCAAGGTGCAGAGTGTATGGCAAGCAGCAGTTGTGTAATTACTATTATGGAGAGGCACATGCTGCGGTTTTGAAAAATGCGCTGCCAACCAAGGTTATGTGATGCTGATCAGAGTGACAGCTTGCTTTTTGCTTTAAAATGTGTGGCTATGTTTTCTTTACTTTGGTGTCATTCTTTAATGCAGTGAGAAGTGAGTCCAGTGGAGGATGGTGTGTGTGGGTTCGTCTGGTGCCTGGCACTGAATTAGGGAGTGCTGGGGGGAGGGGGGCAGTATCTCTTGCTGAGCAAAAGAAAAAAATGGCAGCAATTTCCAATTCATTGGGGTGTTTTTGACCAATGAGCAAGCAGGGTGGGCACACGGATACTTGAATAGGTGAAGGGGCACTTGGGCTGGTATTTTTTTTATTTCCTGGTCATCTATGGAAAGTTAATGTACCACCATGGCAGGGTACCAGCCAATCAGAGATCAGGAAATTAAAAGCCCATTTTCTAAATCTCATTAACCTATTCTACATGAGGTTTACCCTACTTCCCCATTCCTGCTCTTACTCCCCTTTGTGTTTTACTATCTTATTTATTCTTTTCCCAGACTCCACTTAAAGACTTGCCCTAGATAGGGTGTATCCTGCTTTTCATGTTCTTTTTTTTTATAAAGACACTTTTGAATTGCAAATAGTTTAACAGCATACATATTGTACAATATAATATACATTAATATAGAACAACCCCCTTTAAATTATGAGGGTGCCCTGTTCTAACCCATTTACCTGTTCCTACTTTTCCCTGGGAGTTTACTACCCCCTTTGCACTTTTCTTGCTGTTGTAAAACATAGTTACCTGCCTCTTAGCTGAATGTCACAGTGTTCAGTAAACAGGTGATGTATTAACTCCAGCCTTTGTCTGGTGTTCCACCCCAGAGTCTCCTGCAGAACTGCACTCACTCCACAGCCTAGACATGCACCAAAGACAGATGTCCCACTCCTGCTCTGAGCCACTCACATGATGGGACATGAGTGGATGCACAAAGCAGGCTGAATTGGGAGGGGATCAGAAAAGCAGCCAGAAAAATTGAAAAGCTGACATCAACACATGCACAAGTAAAAACAGGATGATAACATTTGCTACAGTATTTGTTTAAAGTTACTGTAAATGCTGGGTGTGATATAAACCAAAGTACTACAAAATATGCAAAATAGATTTAAAGACAAATATAAAGTAACTAAGAAGCACTTTGAGATAGATACAGTCAGAACAGGTAGGAAACCAGATTTGGACATTTGGCTTCTGGATCATCTAATATATGCATGATATCTGTATTGGCACGGTAAAAAGCATCCCACTATGGAAGAAGTCTAACTTAGCAGCAATTAGAGGCACAAACAATAAACAAGCATTTGTCAATGCTGAACATTGATTGCTTGTTAAACAAGGAGGCTTGCGGTTGGGCGGAGGAGAGGCTGTGTCACCAAATTTTCAACATGGCCTTTTGGGGGTCCCACCTCATGAACACTGGCACTGTCATTCTGTTAATCTGTCCCAAAAGTTTATTTCGCACAGCGACTGTGACATTCCGCGCCACATGTGTGAAAACCCATTTTGGGCAGGATGTGAAAAATGACAGTTGTACTGTTCATGAGGAGGTGTGACAAAATGGCAATGTTGAAAATCTGGAGTGAAAATATTAAAAGGTGCTAACGTAACAAGTGTGCATAGAAGCTGCACAATGCATGTATAACATGGTCATGTTTTGGAATTTTTTCACCAATTGTGCATGGGCTTTTGGAACCTCCTCATGAACACTGGCACTGTCATTTTGTTAGTGGTCCTGAAAAGTGATTTGTGCAGTGACGGTGAAATCACCTTACAGGTCCAAAGATGAGATGACAGTGACAGTGTTCATGAGGTGGGGTCCCAAAAGCCAATGTTAAAAATTTGGTGAAAAAATCTTGAAAAATGACCAAGATATCAACTTAAGTTCAAAACAGCATAGGCAACTACTATAGGGTGTTTACCTTGATTCTTCAATTCTCGGTTGGGCTTTGAAGAGCGCAGATGTGTCCCGGTCCAGAGAAGAGGACAGCACTGACCTCCAGAGGTAAGTATGGGGGGTAAGGGAGGGTGCAGGGAGGTGGATGCACAGAGTGAGGGTGGAGATGGGGAGGGAGGAGATGACAAGGGACCATTTTCTTGTTTTCAGGAATAAAAAAAAAAAAACATTGGGGGACAGTTTTCTTTATTTTTTCCTGGGAAAAAATATTTCAGAACACTGGGAGTGGGGCTACCCAGTATCCCACTGTACTGACAGGGAGTCAAACAGAACTAGGGACACTGGGAGTGGCCTACCCACTGTCTCACACTGTCAGAGGGAAGTTGTGTCAATACAGGGATTGGGCACCCCAATGTTGGCCCACCAAAAAAGGGGTTAATAAGAAATGTTTTGGTACACTGGGAGTTGGCTCCCCAGTGTACCACATTGGTCGGGTGGCATGGCGGGGGTGTATTTCTATTCTGCTGACATGGGGATTGGGCACCCCGATGTTGGCAAAAATATTTGAATTAAAAAAAGTGAGTTTGTAGTAAAGAGTGGTATACTATGTTAAAAACTGTGCATGCTTACAGCAGCATCTCTAAGAACATTGGTTGTGGTAAGGGGCTGTGGGAGTCGAGAGGAAGTTATGTGTGCAGCGTGGTAATGTCTGGACTGAGCACAATACACATTAGCAAGCTCCAGCAGAAGGAAGCACATTATCTGGAAGTATAATGCAGAGACAGCTCTGTCACTAAATTACACTGGCAGGATCTCAAAAAGAAGAAAAACTAGGTGTCGTCCATGCCCCATCATGCCGATCACAGAATTCTCCATGTAGAAGTAACAGTTTAGCAGCAGCAAGAGGCAAGCCTGACAACAGCATACAGGAGAGACAGCAAGAGAAACTGGGTGCTGATGAGGCTAGCGGGTGGGCTGGTCCACTGCAGGTTGTTGTGGCATTTGCAATTGCAGGTTCTGCACTTCACCAAACTGGACCACAGATCCTCCGTGTCTTTCTCTGGGGATGGAGGGTGGGGCCAGGACTGAGAATGCAAATCAAAGGACCAAAGCCTTCTCTGATTGGAGCGCTTCAGTCCTTTAAAGTGCATGACTGTTCAGCCCACCTAGCAGAGGGTTGTGTCAGGACCACACCGAGTGGTCATTGGTGCCAACTGCCGAGCCCACTGCAAGTACTGGTTTTGTGAACTGCAACGGACTTGGCAGCGACACCCCCCTAAATCCCGTATTGCAACAATACCTTGGTTTGAGCATGCATGCAACCAACTTAAAAAGATCAATGTTAAAGCCAGCCTGCACTAACCCCAACATGCCGCAAGTTCTGTTTATCCAGTAACTCCTGTTCCCATCTGAAATTGGAGAGTTGCTTTGCAGATTGTCATCTGAACAGTGGTACAGCTGTCCTAGTCATTTTGGCAGGGGAAATTCCCACATTATTATTATTGGGCTCACCACAACCCAACCCAGATAGACTAACTTAGGGTAGCTGGTTCTTTCCACTGAGGTGTCATACAGACGAGGCACACTGATGAATCCTGGTAGGACAAAACACTTGTCTGTGTCTTCTGTTGGCACCCTTTGCAGACTGTGTGAGAGGCCTTTCGGCACCATGCATGTCTGCTTAAAGTTGAAGCAGCATAATATTTTGTGGTGATTTGCATATACAGCCCATGATGCTTTGCATTATGGGGGTATGTGTGATTTTGTATTTCTTTGAAAATTGGCTTCCTGGCCAATGCCCTTTGGGGTAACCCTTGCCTCAGTGCTTGCGCACTGTGTTTTTTTTGTCTTTTAACTTGTTTTTTGTTTTTATTGGGCTCACCACAACCCAACCCTGATAGACTAACTTAGGGTAGCTGGTTCATTCCGCACTGGGGTGTCATACAGCGAAGGTACATTGATGAGTCCTGGTAGGATGAAACATGTGTCTGTATCTTTTGTTGGCACCCCTTGCAGACTTTGTGAG
Organism: Neoceratodus forsteri; assembly: GCA_016271365.2. Taxonomy (NCBI): domain Eukaryota; kingdom Metazoa; phylum Chordata; order Ceratodontiformes; family Ceratodontidae; genus Neoceratodus; species Neoceratodus forsteri. The sequence goes on from JADMNL010000023.1 coordinate 251,224,329, forward strand.
AGGCCTTTCAGCACCATGCATTTCTGCTTAAAGTTGAACCAGCATAATATTTTGTGGTGAATTGCATATATAGCCCATGATGCTTTGCATTATGGGGGTATGTGTGATTTTGTATTCCCATCTGAGAAGGCATATTTCATAACACTGTCAAAAATGTGCTCTATGCAGGATCACAGACTATCCCAGTAACATGCTATGTGCACGGGGAAGAACAATGAGATATTAAGAAATGGTAGAGTAAGCATGATGATTAAACTGGAATTTGGACAGTGTGTACTGCACAGAACTCCTGTTATGTGACAAAGGGATGCATTGTAGATTCAGCAGGATCAATTACAGTGGGTAGTATTTTTGCTTTATGTTGACTCCTGCATCTGAAGAAAACCTATAATTCTGACCTACATTTTCCGTCATTGCTAGATTTTCTATTACCAAGGACCCTCTCCAACAATACTCAGTTGCTTTTGACCCATGCTTATCCCTGGTGTTAATAAGGATAGGATAAGCATGAGTCAAAGTGTGCTGTAAGATACTTTCACTTGATCATTGTATGACTGCATGTGGCATAAGTGCTGTCTGGCCCCTGCCCTCGGGGACACCTATGAAACAGAGTACAGAACATGTTCTCATTAGGGTTATCCTGGTGTGTAAAAGGCTGGTGGCTCCAGGTTTGGGGTATTCTGTGAGCCCACCCCTTTGAGGGATGGTAAGGAACTGCAAATGTGTATAAAAGAGGAATGGAATAGAAGTACAGTAGCAGTCTCAGTCATGGACAGGGGGGAGTTCTGCACCTGGGTTTGACTGCCCATATTGCCAGTGAATTGTTTGGGGTGCACACAGGGCAGGCATGGCTCTCTGGGGCAAGAGCGGTTTTCCAAAGCAATCTACCTCATTTGAAATATTTCTGGTATGTTTCATTAATCATGTCTATTTTGACATTCTTTGAACTTAGCATGTTTTGGTGGTTTTGAGGTTATCATGTTCTGCTCCCCCAGAGCCCCTTATAGCAATTTTCTTTTATCTGTTATCTGTCCCATCCACCCATGGGTGATGGAGGCTGCATGTGTGTGTTATGTCTAAGAGTCCACCCCTGATGTAGTTCCATATGACAGAAGCGCCAAGGCACCCAGCCAGTGCAATTATGTGAGGTGACAGTCTTTCTGTACCACTTCTTGCACTTATGTGCCTCAATAATGATTTATAGTGGTTGACAATTTGTCTCAGGCAAATCTGTGCTTTTTGAAGTACTCTCTAGGTTAGTGTGGGCTACATCCTGTTTTCTGCTGATTCCTGTTAGGGCTGCTAAACTCATAACGACGCTTGGGTCCGGCACCACACAGGGTGGGTTCATCTAGTTTTGATAGTCTACATTACTGGCATACCAGCCTAATGGACACTTTTGATCTGGCCTCTCTGACCAAGGAGCTGTCTCTCCAAGTTAGCCTGGCACCTGGCTAGCCAGCCTTGCAACTACGCCTCACCCATGAGTGTGAAGAGTGGTGAACCTGCAACCTTGATTGAAATCCCAAGGTACCAATATGTCCAACATGACTGTTAGCTCTGGTGTGTATATATTACTTTGTGAACCAGATTTGTCCTGACTTTCAATTTAGATACAGCAGGAAGCTGAAGGAAAGCACCATGCTGTGTGCAAATATTGTTCAACGGACACTCAGACTTCAGGACATGGACTGGGTGAGGAGCCATTTTGAAGATCTGCATCAGCCTTCACCCATGAACCTCTAGGATTGTTTTGACACCTCTTTGTGACGGTGTGCATCTCACTGTGTTTACTGGTACTATCAGTAATTGCCATGCTTCCCTAAAGGTTCTATGCTACTGTTTAGAAATGCCAAGGCTGCAACTGTGTTTCATCTTAATGTGTTTCCTTTTCATCCTTCATGCCAGATGCAGGCACTCTGCTGTGCAACTGTAGGCATGAGACTGGTTAATAAGAAGCTAAAACCATGCCCTCCCTGAGCTGCTGATCCTCTCTACCACATCAGGTATGGCCGTTTGGAGCTTCCACAAGGAGTCTACACTCATTTTAAATTTGGCGTCAAAACCAGGACGGACACTTTTAAGCTAAACTGAACTAAAAGCTGACTAAGTAATTCCTTCTCTGTGCCTGCTTAAAATCCACAGGGAAGTGGAGATAGTTTAGTTTTCTTGCTTGTCCTTGCCTTTTTAAGCTAATTTTGTGTCCTCCTCAACTTTGGGTACAGTGCTAACCAGAGCTAGGGCATGGACTTAATTATTATCAGAGCACTGTACCAGGGCAATATTTTTATTTCATTAATTTCTCTCCGCAGTGCATGTTAAATTGGAGCTAACTCATTTTTCAGGGCATCAACATTTATTTAATCCAGAGTGTAATAAATTAATGTAGTTAGAGTTCTGTTCAGATGACTAGACTGGGGAACCTGAAACCGAAGTATAGTATTTCTCTCTGTTCTTTCTGTTCCACTCCTGCCTCACCCCGCCCCCTGCCTGCACCTCCTCCCTCCTTACCTCTGCATTTTGAAACTGCAGTTGCAGATAGGGACCCTTCTCTTGTCTTTTTTCTCCACAGAGATGCAGCCCTTCCATGGTCGCGAGGGCCAAGATTCTTCATGCCCTCCCCGAGCTGCTGATCAACCCCACCGCATGAGGTATGGCTATTTGGAGCCTCCCCGAGGAGTCTACACTCATTTTGTCCCTGCTGCCACTCCGAGGCAGCTGCCCTACCACCACCCTTGGCAATCAGCGTGTTTTATATGAGGAGCACACCACCCTTGGCAATCAGCATGTTTTATATGAGGAGTGGCACCAAGTGACCAACCTGAAATTTACTAACAGCCAACTTTCTGCTCTGCAGCTTATCATGGTCCACCGCTAGATGCTGCCCTTTTACAGACTTCTTTAAACAGCATCAGTGATCATCTGCATCTTCCCACTTGCTCTTCAAGCCCTTTTCAATGCTACTACCCCACTATAAATAATTAGTGCACCTAACCTCACTTTGTTGCCATGCTCCTTGTCACCATCACCCTCCTCTTTCTCCTTGTTCCCTTGGCCTCCCTGCCACTCTTTCTCCTCCCTGTGCCTCAGGCCTGCGACTCCAACCTCTTGTCTGTGCCACCCCCACTCCCCTCCTTTCATAACCACCCCCCACAGATCCCCTGCTGCCTTTATTCATCTGGACCCCTGGTCCTTCCATCCTCCCCCTCCCCCACTTCATGCTGGCCTCCTCGCCCTTAAATTCCCCACTGGGGCATTTCTGGCTCCTACACACACCCCCCCCCTCCTCTCATCATAAAGCCTTAGTATCTCTATCCAGGAATCTAGTCATGCTCCTGTTACTGATGGCTGGGGACATAAAACCTCACCCTGGACCTACCCCCTCATCTCCCCCTCCAGCTAGCAAAGAGCCTAAAGATAGCACACCAAAACATCAGGAGCCTTCTCCCCAAAATCTCGTTGCTGCAACCTATTGCCCTATCCCTCTAGCCTGATGTTCTGATCGTAACTGAGACATGGTTAAAGCCTCATATCCATGATGCTTGTATCTCCATCCCAGGCTACTCTGTCACCCATAATGACTGGCCTGGAATTAAAAAAGGCAGTGGTATTGCCATGTTCATCTCCTCAGCTCTCCAGTTCTCCCTTGTTCCTATATCCCCTCACAGAATATTGAATCCTTGTTGGTACAAATCTCCCTCCCACACACCATACCCATCTACATAGCTGGCTTTTACTGCTGCCCCAGCCCCTCCTTGCCCACTATCACAGACTTGTTAGCTACCTTACAATCACATGTATCTGACGGTGAGCTCCATATCCTTGGGAACTCCAATGTTAATTGGCTTTCCACCTCCCATACTAAAATGTGCAATGACATTGCCTCTCTCAATCCAACCCAGTTGATTAGTGAACCCACACGGCTAAATGCCAAAACTCAAAACCACAACCTATTAGATTGGGCCCTCAGCTCCCACCCACACCAAATAATCGCTGTGGGTCTTCTACTGGACTCCTTAAGTGACCATCATCCAATCTATGCAGTCCAGAAAATCCATAGACCCAAAGCCCCTTCCCCCAAAACTCTGCTGGTCCAGTCCTACAAATCACTGGATCGCCCCCAAATGACTTGCTTCAACACCGACTGGTCCTTCATTCCTCATGCCGCCTCAATTGACTCAGCACTGGACCATTTCAAATCCAACTTCCTCTCGATCTGGGATTCCTATGTCCCTCTCAGATGCATCCAAGTGCGAGGCTGTCACCTGCCATGGATCACCACCGATCTCAGCACTGCCTTCAGGCTAGGGACCAGGCTTGGAAGTCTCACAAAAGCACCGGCTCAACCACGGCTTACCAAAATTATCGCACTCTTCGCTATGCCTGTACAAGAGCAATCTGGCAGGCTAAGGCGGACTATTTTTAAATCCACCTTCCTTACAAACATGTCACCCCTTCAAATTCTGGAAGATGGTGAAATCCCTCTTCCACCCCCCCATCCCAGCCCCCATCCCTGTCAATAAAGCTGGTAGTAACACCTTAACTGACCCACTTGCAGTGGTAGCCAAGTTTAATTCATTCTTTACCTCGTACTTCCATACTCCGGTCCACCCTACCCCCAGCCCCCAATGGCAAGCCCCCATTGCCCCTCCCCAACCTAGCCAGGCCCCTTACCCCCTCCTTCTCCTTTCACCACATCACCCCGGTAGAAGCTTTTAACTCCCTTTTTGCGCTAAACCCCTCCAAGGGTAAATGCCCCTCAGGGCTGGACTCCAAAATACTAATCTTAGTAGCCCCTGCCATAGCCGTCCCCCCCCCGTCTCACTCCTCAACCTCTCCTTCTCTCTTGCTACTATCCCATCAGAATGGAAACATGCCACTGTTATTCCCCTCCCAAAAGGTGGTGACTCCTCCTCCACCGGAAATTATAGACCTATCTCTCTACTCCCTATCCTTGCAAAAATTCAGGAATGCCTCGTTCTCTCCCAGCTCTCCTCCTTCCTTGACTCCACCTCCTTCTTCACTCCTTCCAGTCAGGGTTTAGGAAGTCACACTCTACCACAAACTCCCTAATAAGGCTCACTGACTCAGTTCTTACTGGCATGGACCAGGGCCTCATCACCACTGACATTTGTCGACCTTGCAAAGGCTTTCGGCAGTGTCTCTCACCCTCTCCTCCTAATCGTGCTATCTTTAGCAGGGCTCTCTGGTGAGGCCACCAGCTGGTTTCACTGCTACCTTGTAGGTAGGAATCAAGCTGTCAGGATTGGTGACTTTCTCTCTTCCTCCTTCCCCATCACCACTGGTGTACCTCAAGGCTCCATCCTTGGCCCTTTGCTATTCTCCATTTTCCTCAATAACCTGCCATCTGCCTGCCCACACACATTCATCCACATGTATGTGGACGACACTGTCCTGTATACATCAGGCCCCTCTACCTCTGATGTTGCAGCTGGACTACAGCATGACTTCAAGAATGTCCAGCACTGGTTCCATGCAAATCAGCTCTTCCTGAATGCCAAGAAAACCATCTCCATGTCCTTTTGGCACTAGGCAGAGACCATCTCGGCTCCCCTCCCTTCCAACTTTCCACACCCTAGATGGGATGAAACTGGAGGGCTGCACCTCCTTTAGATATCTTGTGGTCTGGCTTGACCAGCACCTCAACTTTTCTGTTCATATTGAGGCCACCCACAAGAAACTCCAGCCCAATTTGGGTGCCCTATATCGCAACCGTGAGTGCATCCCGCTACCAGTTCGCTGTGCAATAGTACAGAAAATGATCTTTCCCATATTTGACTCCAGGGATGTAGTCTACAGTGCCGCTCCCAAAACTTCACTAACCAGACTGGATACCCTCTTTCATGCCTTCTGTCATTTCGCCCTTGACTGTCCTCATAGTACCCATCATTGTGCCCTCTACCAAGCCCTATCCCTCCCTTCCCTTCAGGATAGGAGGCTGGCCCACTGTGCTAGTCTTATGGCAAGATTCTGGTCTCAGTTCCTGCCCCCTTATCTCTCTTCCAGACTAGCCCCCTCCCCTTCCCCCCTCCACTCCCTCAGACACCATGACTCTTGCACACTGCCAGTCCCTCACATGTTCACCACTGCTGGCCAGGCTGCCTTCTCTTACTGCTTGCCTAAGCTGTGGAATTCTCTCCCCCCACTATCCGCCATGCCCCTTCTCCCCGCTGCCTCAGCACCCTCCTTAAAGTCCACTTCCACCCCATTTGTTCCTGTTCCTAATCATGCTTATAACTGTGTTAAGTCATGGCACTTAGTTACAAGGGCAGGCAGGGTTGCCAAACCCTGGCAGTCGCATCAGCTGTTACCTCTGCATTATTACTGGTGTATCTTCTGTGCATATTCTACTATACTATAATTACTGTGCATCTGCTACTTATGCTTACCTATTCTCTATATTGTATTACGACCTGTACATTTCATTTCTTGAAATTATTTGTAAACACTTCTACTTTTTCACATACTATGTAAACATCTCTACTGTTGTACTCATTACAGTAATCAAATGTACCTTCTCCCATGTAACCCCTTCCACCCACAGGACGCATCTGGAAACAAGCAGGTGTCTGCTCAGTATGCTCTGCTGGTGAAACATGTAAATACATATATAAATAAATAAGTCTAAGTTAATACACCAGACAGGGACCCAACACACAGAGCCTTTACCTTTCACCATAAGATTGAAGTGACCCCTTTGTTCAGCTGAACACCCAGGCCTCAAAAAACCATGCTTTCCACCGGGCACCCAGGTTACATTTAAAATAAAAAAATCTAGACTCAGTTCAGCTTATAGATAATTTTAGAATTTCTATATTTCTGTTCCTTTTATTCTTCATTACTCAGTTAACTGACACTGAAAGAGGATCCTTATCACACACAGCTGGTCTATTCCTACTGTTTAATCCTTTCTGAAATCAGTCCTCTATAACATAATGTCCACTGTAAATAAACCATGATGTCACAATAACAGGATTTTGACTTCTGCAAAGGGTTAAGCATCAAAAGCAAACGAATGCCAGAAGATATCTGTTTCCATGCCAAAGAAAGTAGAAATGAAGAACAAAGGAATGAGAAATGCAGACTATACATAAAATATAAGCTGAATTATTTCTAAATATTATGGATTGGATTTACAGCCAGTCCTACATAGGCGCGAGAGAGAGATCCACCCACCTCTGCATCGGAAAAGCTGTGTAAGAGTTGCCCACAGCCATTTTTAAGCACTTTCGACAGGCTACTTTTTTTTGCCACAATTTGTGGCAGCTTTTGACAAAATAATGGTGCATGCGTCATAGTCCACTAGCAGCACTGTGTCTAGCTGCCAGTTGCTGTTAGACCCTGTGAACGTAAGTCTGCTGTGAAAATAGGACTGGCAGATCAGTAACACTGCCTCTCTGAAAATTCGTCCCAATGTTTCTCAAATTTTCCTCATAAGTGACAAACTCACTTTAAAAATGATCATTCTGGTTTACCCTGCAGATTGCAATGAGTTGCATCCATTCTGTTTTGATTGCCCAATCCACAGCCTCCTGTTATCACATGTTAGTTGTTTGTTTATGCCCTCTGTACTGTCCTGGATCATACCTGTACATAGGCATTTATTTGTCCAGTGTACTCTACCTGGTAAGCAAAAACAAATAAACAAATAAAATAGTTAAGGGCCATGTGTGAAACCTGCTACACCATGGAACGCTGCATGTCACCTCTCTCATCACCAGCAGCAAGTCCCTCACAGCCTGCCTTCTAAAGACCAGGGACACCAGACTGGACTGACCAGGTGGCAGCAGTCAGATCTGGTAATCTGTTTTCAGAGGTGTGGCATGACTAAGGGTGCGAGGAAGCACCCTGCTTAAAAATGAAAGCTGCTACTGTGAACTTTGCCTGCTACATTACAGAACCCTGTATCTCACCTCTATCTCATCACCAGCAGCAAGTCCCTCAAAGTCTACCTTCAAAAGACCAGGAACACAGTACCAGACCAACTAGATGGCAGTGGACTGGTCTGATAATCCATTTTCAGAGGTGTGACATGACTGAGGGGGTGATGCAGCACACTTCAAAAGGAGAGCCACTGCTGTGAACTTTGTCTGCTACTATGGAACACTGCATCTCTCCTCTTCCTCTTCACCAGCAGCTCATCCCTTATAGCCTGCCTTTTAAAGATCATGGCATCAGACTGGACAGACCAAGTGGCAGTGGTCAGTTCTGGTAATCCTTTATTGGAGGTGTGACATGACTGAGGAGGCAGGGTAGCACCCTGCTTCAAAAGAAGAGCCGCTCAAGTGTCTCTTCATGGAGTGGATAGCCGTGTATGTATCTCCTACCAGAGTGGCAGGAGGCTGCGAGGAGGGTACTTAGTTTGTTTTTATCACTTTCTTTTTTTCTGGTTTAATGCTTACTAGTTAATTTTAAATGAAAATGTTTGTCTCAGTTTTAATTTTTAGTATGATCTTTTTTGCCTGTTATTCATGATTATGATTCAAACTCACAGCAACTTGAACATAGAATTTCAGGGATACTTAAATACAAATGTTAGTGTAAATATACTAATTCCTCATTAATGAATTTCATACATCCAATAACTCCTCCAATTCATAAAAGTATTTTCAAAGTGACATATTTCCTTTTGCTAAACACATACCTTGGCTTGATAAATGGGGTAAGGGTTATTACTGCAAAAAAGTTGCCAGCTTAGTGTTACAGTGAGCCAACAGTTAATGGGCCTGATTCCAGAAGCCACTGCAGCATATGTAAGGTGCTTGCAACAAAGAGCAATGTCACAAGTTGCACCTTGCATCTCCTGTTGTGGCATTCCCCATTCCAGAACTCAGCCTGCACCAAATCCTCTGTGCTGAATGGGCACTGAGTCATCCTCTCGTTCCCTCCCCATCTCTTTCAGATTTGACAAAGAAACCTTTTTCTAACTTCCTCATGTTTTGTATTACTGCTGCAAATTGTGTGTGTGAGATTTGACAAAGAAACTTGTTTCTGCTTAACTACCTCTTGTTTTGTATTACTGCTGCAAATTGTGTGCAATGTGTTTTTTATCACTGCTGCAAATTGTGTGCAACATGTTTTATTTCACCGCTGCACATTGTGTGCAATGCGTTTTGTATCACCGCTGCAAACTGTGTGCAACATGTTGTGTCTCTGCTGAAAATTGTGTGAAATGTGTTTTGTATCACCACTGCAAATTGCATGCAACGTCTTTTGTATCACCACTGCAAATTGTGTGCATCTTTATTTCTCCTGTATTGCAAACTGTACCTTACTATATTGCACTGTACTGTATTTACTGCACCAATTCACAATGTGTTTGTATGAATTATGAATTGTACATACTGTGCAATGTTTCTGCTTGTTGTGGAACCTTGTAATTGTCAATAATGTGTTATTTTCTGTTTGACATGGAACCTTTGTAAATGAGTTTCCAGCTCAAAGGTGTTATTCCAAGACCATAAATAAATAAAAATAAATAAACACAGCAATTGAGATGTCAGTTGGAGAAAGTCAGATGCTTTTGAAGGACACAGTTGAATAAGTGCTGTATTATCGATCAGATTTAGTACACAAACAGCAGGAGACAGTAACAAAACATTGAAAGCATTTAATATGAAACACAATTACTTTAAATAAAATGGTTTCAAGCATTTTACTTTGTTATCTACTGAAATGGCATGTGCTGCTGTAATGCATTTAATCCTTAAAAAATTCAGAGACAGAAACAAAACAAACCAGAACCAAAATACATCTGTCACTGTTAAAATATGGGTGCTCTCTCGGACAGATGGGAATTGTGATACGAAATACTTTTGCTACACGTAGTTTATCGGGGCCAAGGGAGGAAAAAGGGCATAGAGTAAATCCCAATCATTTATTTTTCATTTGTTTAGCTTAATAAGAAATACATTGCAATTTACCAGCAAATCCCATGGATCAAGAAGCTCTGATAAAAACAAACACTAGATTGCTTTATCACATTTGCACAGAAAAGAACACAGTGACCTCAGTCACCTTTGGCCAACACTAAAATTTGTCTCTTTTAATCAATTGCTGTTAACCCTTTGCTGTGCCTTCCTATTGTTATCCTTCTCATTTAATAAAGTTAATTCATACCACTTTGTCATTCCTCTAACATAATCTTTTAAATAATTTGTTTACAGTGGCATCCCCTAGGATGAAACCCAATTCCGCAGCATTTTGAAGCACTCTGCAGAATGCCACAGCAGACCTACTGAATAAATCAATGTAATTTCAATGGCAATTAGTCCTTATCGTCACTCAGGAAAATGTGGCACTGCCAGGATGAAGTGAATGCCACAGTGTTTGCATGACAAAGGGAACTAATTGCCATTGAAATTACATTGCTTTATTCAGTAGGTCTGCTGCAGCATACTGCAGAGTGTGTTAAAAGTGGATTTCATCCTGGAGGATGCCACTGTATATATATATTTTTTTTATTTTCCACCCTTTCCCTTCATCATTCTCTCTCATTACCTTTCATGCCCCCTGTTCACTCAGCCTCCAACTCATTCCACTCTATAGACCCCTACACTTTCTCTAGTCCCCACTCCAAATCTGCTTCTGAGCAAACTGTTTTGTCCTCTAGTCTCCCCTCCATCAGAAATGAACTTTCAACCCTGCTTTGTCTGTCCTCTTCCTACTTTTGGGTAATCAGCCTAGCCATGGTTAAAACAAAATTAAATGCTGACCATTGATGAACTGTGCAAAAAGTTCATTTTGAGGTATCAGTGCAACACGCCAGCAATAAAACACCAGACGCCTGATGTTTCATGCATGTGCATGCGCTTAATCATGGTATCTCAATAAAGTGAACTTTTTGCACAGTTCCTCAGTGGTCAGCATTTGACTTTGTTTTAACCATGAAGAGGCTGTTGAGTGCCTGTTTTTTTTGTTTTGTTTTTTGTCTACACTGTATCTACTGTTTGCGCCAGTCATTCCAGGAGCAGTCCTATCTTGTTTGGGACTGTCCCTACTTCTCCATTAAACATCAACCTATACTCCATTTTGCTCAGACTCTGGCTAGACTGTTCTGGTTCTCCTTCTCTTGACATATCTACTTTCTCCAAGAGCCTTGTTTGCATCAAAGCTGACCTAGCATATGTGTAGTTCTCACATGTTTACCCTGCTATTACTGATATGTTCCCAATTTATTCTTTGGTACCCATAATGTTACTGTACTTATATTTTTGTCTTTACCATGTGCTATTGCACTAATTTTGACCCAACAGTCTACTTTTATTTTGTTTACTCATAATGGGATTTAATTACACTCTTTCTTGTTTGTTTCATTTTTGCTGTACATATTTTTAAAATACACAATTAGCATGTTTTTGCTGTGACCTGAAAAAGTTGTTCTTCAACTCTTGACTCTTGAGGAAGCTCTTTTTGTTTTCTCTTACTTTTTTCCTGTGTGGCCTCCGGTCAGCTCCTACCCTTTTCCTCTTCTTCAGCCCACCTTCTGCCCATTCCGAACTCCTGGGTCACCACCTTGTACTCGCCCATGGTTTACCCCCCCCATGGCGGGGAGGTGAGGGAGCCCCTAACTCCCCCACCTGGCATGGATCTGGATCTGGATCAGGTGGCACCCCCAAGGAGCTAGTGCATGCCGGCAGATGGCTATCAAGCGACACAACCTGGCTGCCACTTTTTCCATTATCTCCCCTTATGGAAGTGCAGCATGCAATAACACCTTCAATGGGGCCACACATGCTCCTGTGTGCACTCCCTCAGGCACCTGCCACATGCTGCCCCACATTCTGGTGGTGCCATGCCATTGAGCCCCAGCCTACACTAGGGGTCAGGCATGCACCGGCTGCAGGTCTCCCCCCTTCCCGGAGATGGAGAGCAGTCCATCAGATGCTCAATCCATCTCCCCCTGCTGACCCATGGTGGCTCATGCTCATTCTCAAACATGGGTTGCCAGCATGGCGCAAGGTGTGGCACCAGCACCTCAACCGTCAGCACCACTGGGCTGGCTCTTGAAGAAGCTCTTTGAAATGAAACTGGTTGAGTTGCTGTGTGCTCTGCACTGCATGGCACCTTCTTTTTGCTATATTGTAGGTTCTTTAAAGCCTATTTCATTAAAACTTGGATTTTTACTGTTTACTCAGTGCTGGACTGTTCTGTTTGCTGCTAACTTGTTTCTAAATCCAAGCACGAGTATCCAAGCTAAGCAACGGACTTCATCTACTGGTTCTTAAACTACATTGATATCATCTTTTTCAGAATGTTTAGAACAATTTAGCTCAGCTGTTGTAGTCAGAGCTACATGCTCACTGCAGAAATAGAACTCACTAGAGTTCAGGCTCAGCTATGTAAAACAGAGCCCCGCACTTGGCAAAACTGAGTCTCAAGTTTAAAAAAATGTTTAGAAAAGATGCTAGCTTTGGTATTATAAAAACAAAAATGACCCAAGTGTTAAGAACTCGCTGGTTCACACACTTCATTGGTGTTGTCACATTCTGAGGCACTTAAGCTTCACTCTAGTGCCAAATGTTGTCACACCACCAGTGAGATGTGGGAATCAGCTTGTTCTTAACACTTTGGGGTTAGTTATTCTCTATATCTTATACCCAGGGCCCCTGGTGTTCTGCGGAAGAATTTTCTGATTTCTACGGTAAGATTTATTCATTTCTGTGGCAGAATACAGTCCTGTCATTGGCTAAATATAATGTGATGTCATCGATGACATCATATGCTGAGCATAGAGGAGGGGCTTCAGGATAAACGAGGTGGGAAAGAAAGCCTGACACTATGGAAAAACAGTATATTTATATTAAAATTCACCAAAAACAATGAATTCTGTGGCACTGTATAAATTCTGTGGCATGATGCAAATTCTGTGGCAAATTCTGCAACTGCAGAACCGCAGAATTCCAGGGGTCTTGCTTATACCCTCCCCCCATGTCACACCTGGAAAGAAGCCTTGGCTCTGTGTGCCTTTTTTGATTACCAAATTTCAATAATATAGAAACATACAAAAATACAGAAAAATATAGTGCCTCTCTGAACAGATCAGCTGTCCTTGTGTCTGAAAGAGGGGAATATCTAAATTGATTTTGCATTCCTGGTGTAAAGTGATCTCTCTCTCTCTCTCTCTCTCACACACAAGAGCCTGTATCATCTGAGGCACCCGAGAACACTAAATCAAGAAATTACAGCCTGCTTCTGAGTGGATCAGCAGTGTTTGCTCTTGAACCTGGAACTGGGATTCTACATTCTGTGACATCTCAGTTTTCTACCACTCTGATTGTTTCTGTAGATCCAGGTAGCCCATCCGCCCACCCCATATACCCCAGCCCTAGCACATCACTTCCTTTACACCCATAGCCTGTGACATCATATGGTACTAGCTAACATCATACAATACTGTTAGCCATCATATTTGAGTACACAACATGGCCACACACCATACCCTGTTGTAAGTCTTGAAACATTATACCACTAAAGTCTATGGACAGTACAGAGCTATAAAGTAAACAGTAAATAAGAAGGAAAGCAACAAAAAGGGGTAGACAAGTGGGATGGGAAAGGGGTATCTCTGTTTCTAGCAGGTGGCATGGAATCATCTGCAAAGGAGCTGTGACACTTAGGATTTCTTCCAGAGCTAAATTTCTTCTGTGCAAAGGTACTGGGCATATTTTGGGGGACTGGTCAAAACTTCAGAACTAAGGTACTGTGGCATTCTTTGAGCCGAACTGTGGTACTTGAGTATAATTGGGATTTTTTGGGTGCTCATAATCCTCAAAAACTAAGATCCTGTGACATTTATGGGGTTTTTATGGTTATAAATGGTTCTGTGAAACCAGGGGAAAATTGTGAGAATTTCTGAAATCTAAAGCTCAAGTACTGTGTTTTTAGGGCACTGTTTATAAGTGTACCTCTAGGTCTGGGATCTAAAAAGCTCAAAGCACTGTGTTTTTAGGGTACTGTTTATTTGGTTCTGCAGTACATAGAACTTGGAAGTTGCTTTGGGGCCAAAAATCCTATCCACAGGAGTTTCAGGGTCTGGAATCTAAAGTCACAGGGGCTGGATATTGATATTTCGAGTGGGGGGGGGGGATTTTCACACTAGGGCCTGAAAACTAAAGCTTGTGATAAGCCATAGGAAAAATGGAGGGGTGTACAAATTGGTCAATGGAGTAGGGTGGATGCAGGTCCGAGGCATGGTCCCCAGGCAACAATACCTGGGGACATCTTTGAGAGGATGGTGGGGTGCACTGATTGTGGGTCGGTCATGGTACTGGATATAGTTTGGAAAGTGGGGAGTTGCATAGCATGTAGGCAGCTTGCACAGCTGAGGGAGGAGTAGAGATGGCTGAGAAGGATGCTAAACTGGGAAAGGGAGAGGAGTAGTATAGAGGACTGGAAGGGCTCCGCTAAGGGAGCAATAGAGATTAGAGGGGGAGCTGTGGGGGGGGGCAAGGATTAGTTAAAATGGGAGCTGCAAGGGGACAAGGAGAAAATATGGAAATAGGCAGGGGAGGATGCCATGGGGATTGGAGGAAAACAAGGGAGTATGAAAGTAGGGTAGGAGAGATATAGGATGACTCCAGTGGGGCTACAGGAATCCCAGATAGAGGAGGCAAAGAACACAAGGGGAACCAGAAGGAATGGCAGGAGGTCAAGTATAAAGGTCCAAAGCCCACACAGAGGGCATGGGAAGAGGAAGCAAGGGTTGGAGCCCCAGCCAGATGGATACAGGCAGTGGGCTTGGAGCAGAATAACAGATATGCTCCACTAGGGGCACTAAATGGGGCAGAAAATCAGGAAAGTGGAGTTGAGGAGCATCCAGGGGATAAAGAAGAAGCAAGCACAAAGGAAGATGAAGGAAAATTGGAAAAGGGGGATGCCCTTTCGGGAAAGAACAAGGAGAGTAGTAAACATAGGAATGGGGCGCAGGGGTGAACACACCCCAGAAAGGGCAAATCCAAAAGGATGGGGGTGGAGACAGGGAGCTCAGGTTCAAAAGGGCTAGGGCTCAATGGGTCTGGGAAAGGGGAAATTTCTCTGGGGAATTCAAGCAAGGCAGGGCTTGGGGCAAATCAAAAGGGAAAGAAAAAGCTGGCAGATGGTGGGGCAGAGGTGGGCAGCCTAGCAGTAAATGCCTGTGGGGAGCATGGAGCTAGGGGAGTGCAGGATGAAGGCAGTACACCAGGAGTTGAAATGGGCAAAGGGGATAGTGAGAATGGGGTGGGAAATGCAATGGAATGGGTAGGGAGAAGAATAGAAGGGAAATGCAAACACACGGTGATGGAGAACAGGGTCCTACTTGTTGGGAACTCTATAATAATAGGAATTAGATGGAGGGGTTGGGGGCAAGAGTAGCGCAGTACGGGTTGAGTGTCTGCCAGGCATGATGGTGGCGGAGGTCATTCACTATATCCCCTCAAGGGGGAAACAACAGGATGAGAATACACACCTGATGTTCCACCTGGGAACAAATAATCTGGCAGGAAAAAGCCTGTTGGAGGTGCAGACAAGATTTAGAGTGCTTGCTAGATACTTCAGCAGTCTGGGGTTCAAATCAGTGGCTCTCTCTCTGAGGTGTTGCCAGCACCAAAGGCAAGTACTGATTGGAGACTGAGGATTAAGGAGTTCAATGAGTGGCTGGTGGGGTGGTGCAAGCAAATGGGGTATAGGTTAGTAGGGGACTGGGGAAGTCACATTGGGGGATGAGAGCCTATTTGCTCCAGATGGACTGCACCTCAATAGGGAAAGTGTGGTAGTACTAAAAAGCAAATTAGGGGAGTTTATTGAAGAAACTCACAATTTAAACTAGATTTGGGGGGGGTGAAAAATCTGCACCACAAGGCAGGAGAAATGCGGAGCTACCAGCCTCCCCCCAGGAAAGTGCTAAAGTACTGGGCATGAGGGAGAACAGAGAAGGGGGGAATGGAGAAGGAACTTGGTGAAAGGGCTTAGCAGCCAATGCCAGGAGCTTAGCAAATAAGATGGTGGACTTGGAGGCCATCACTGGGGGACAGAGGACTAGATATAGTAGCTATAAGCGAGGCCTGGTGGACAGAGCTGCACACCTTGGAAATGACTATCCCAGGTTACAGATTGTTCAGAAAGGATAGGGGTGGTAAGAAGAGGGGAGGAGTTGCTTTATCCCTCAGGGAAGGCATAAGTGTAACTGAAGGACAAGAGGAAGATGGGGAACTGAGCTACTATGGGTAACGCTAGGCAGGAGGACGGGAGAATCCTTATGGCAGGCGGTGGTATACAGGCCACCTACACAAGGGGAGGAGGGTAATTAACAGTTAATTCAGACAGTCACAAGGCTGGCCCTAAAAGGAGAGTTACTGCTGGTAGGTGAACCTAAACCTCTCAGATGTAGACTGGGAAATCTCGGATGCAGCATTGTCAAGGAGCAGGGAGATACTAGCTGTGCTGCAGGGGGTATTCCTTCAATGGCTAGTCAGGGAGCTGACAAGGGGCAACAATCTGCTGGATGTGGTCCTGACAAACGGGAAGAGTGTGGAGGATGTGCAGGTGGGAGAACCCTTGGGCAACAGCAACCACAGCACAGTAAGGTTCAGGGTCAGGGCAGGGAGGGAGACAAGTAAAACCAGTACTACAGTCATGGATTTCAGACGCATGGACTTTGACGAGATGAGAAGGATAGTAAGGGAGACAGTGGAGGGTACAGAGAATATAGTGGCAATGGAGGACTTATGGCAAGCTATCAAGGGAGGGGTGCCGAAAGCTGCGGAAATGTGCATAAAAAAGGTTAGGAAGAGCAAAAGGGTGGAGACTGCTTTGGTTTACAAAGGAGGTTCTTGAGGGGCAGTCGAGGAAAGGAGGAGGGCTTTCAGAAAATTTAAGAGGACACTGAATGAGGAAGATAAGAAAGAGTATAGGGAAAAGAGGAGAAGCGGGGAAGAAGATCAGAAGGGAAAAAGCAGATTTTGAGGAGTAAATAGCAAAAATGGCCAAAAGGGGGGATAATACCTTTTTCAGATAGGTGAGGGAGAGGAGAGGGGCAAGGCAGGGAATTACTAGGCTGAGGGGGGAGGGTGAAATAAAATTAGAAAGGGACTTTGAAAAAGCAGAGTTATTAAATAAGTACTTTAGCTCAGTATTCACGGAGGAGGAGGAGGAGGAGGATGGTAGGGAACCTGAGCTAAAGTCAAAGGAGAAGGAGGGAAGGAAAATGGGTGGATCTGAGCCCATTCACTGTATATAGGGTTAGGGCAGAGCTAGATAGATTGAGGGAGGATAAGGCAATAGGGCCTGATGGGTTACACCCCATGGTGATCAGGGAATTGAAGGAGGAGCTGGCTGCAGCCTTGACAAGGCTCTTCAGCTTATCCGTGGATATGGTGAGAGTGCCGGAGGATCAGAAGAGGGTATACATAGTGCCTTTACACAACGGAGGTAGTAAGGAGGTGAAGGGAAACTACCAACCTGTCAGCCTCATGTCAGTGTTGGGAAGGTAATGGAGGTATTAATCAAGGGGAGAGTGGTGGATTACTTGGAGGAGAGTGGCTTGCAGGACAGCAGACAGCATGGCTTCAAGAAGGGGAAGTCTTGCCAGACAAAATCTAATTCAGTTCTTTGACTGGGTGACAGGTGATTGACCGGGGGGGGTGGACATGGCCTATCTGGACTTCAGTAAGGCCTTTGACACCATCCCCCATAGGAGGCTGGTGAGCAAGATGGAAAGCCTGGGGCTGGGTGGGAAAAATAACAAGCTGGGTGGAGGCCTGGCTGTCAGGAAGAACTCAGAGGGTGGTGCTCAACGGGGTGCACTCTGGGACAGAGAGGGTGAAGAGTGGAGTACCACAGGGGTCAGTTTTGGGTCCACTTCTTGTCAACATCTACATTAGTGATATTGCAGAGGGTTTGAGAGAGAGACAGTGTGTGCCTTTTTGCTGATGATACAAAAATATGTAATAGGGTTGACACCCTAGTGGGGATGGAGGACATGAAGGAGGATTTAAAGATGCTTGAAAATGGTCTGGGATGTAGTGGCTGAAATTTAATGCCTAGAAGTGCGCTGTGATGCACTTGGGGAGTAGGAACAGAAGAGCAGGGTACACACTAGGAGGGGAGGATATTAAAGTAACAGAACAGGAGAGGGATCTGGGGATCATAGTCTCCTTGAACATTAAGGTAGGAATCCAATGTAGCCGGGAGATGGGAAAGGCCAATGGAATGTTGGCATGCACAGGCAGCATTACTAGCAGAAAGAAGGAGGTAATAATGCCCCTTTACAAAGCCATGGTGAGGCCTCACCTGGAGTATGGGGTTCAGTTCTAGAGGCCTCATCTCTGCAAGGATATAGGTGCGTTGGAGAGGGTTCAGAGAAAGGTAACTAAGATGGTGCAGGGTATGCAGGGAAAGTCATACTTGCAGATGTGTAAAGAGCTGGATCTGTACATGCTGGAGACAAGGAGGGAAAGGAGAGACATGATTGAGACTTTTAAATATATAAAGGGGCTCAATAAAGTGGGAGAAAAGTGTTTACTTAAAAGGAAGGAGGGGGTCAAAACTAGAGGACGCAGCCTCAGACTGCAAGGAAAAAGATTCAGGGGCAATGTGAGAGGGCATTTCTTCATAGAGAGAGTGGTGGAGACCTGGAACAGACTACCAGACAGAGTGCTGGGGGATAAATTGGTGGAAGAATTCAACAGGGCAAGGAACAAGCATATGTGTCTGAGTATCAGAGGAGGGCAGGGGCTGGCAGGGAGGGGGAGGTGTAGGGGGAGAAAAAGGGCAGACTAGATGGTCCGGTATGGTCCTTTTCTGCTGTCAAGCTTCTATGGTTCTGTGATATGATTCTATAGAAACATAGAATCTGATGGCAGATAGGGACTGCTTGGCCCATCCAGTCGGCCCATTCTTTACTTCCTACACTACTACCGCAGACTGTGTCCAATCTGCAGCTCTTTCTCCCTGCTCCTTTCCTTTTCACTATGATTGCCTTGTGCTTAATAATAAATATATAACTAAATTGTCCCCCCACACCCCCAATGATGGGGGCATTATGATTTTACCCTCCCTCTAGTCTGGAGGGTCAGAGAACAGCTAGCTTCGCTGCCAGTGCCTATACCCCTGCTTGGTTGACTATTTATTCAATTTTATTTTACAAGGACACACTAAGCCCAGGCTTGTTTACAGGTGTGTCTTGGGTGCACAGGGACGTTACGTGATTTGCTCATGGTCACATAGTATGGGCTGGATGGGCCAGTATTCTTTCTGCTGTCGTCCATGTTTCTGTGGCAAACGAAACCAAATTCTTCAGATCTGCAGCTCAGTGCTCTTACCACTACACTATACTGCCTCCCAGAGTTGTGAATGCTAAGTGGCCCATTTCCCCCCAACCCCTCCCAGGATGCAGAGCCCTTCCAGCCTGTGACATTCTCAGTCTCCAACCAGACCCAGTGTGTGACTGTGGCACTCTCACATGAAGCACCGTCTTCCAGGTGGTAGAACAAGGCACCACTGTGGCAGCACTTGGATAATCCCAGACACCTCAAACACATTTTAAACAGTAAACCAAAGGCTACATAAATATTTTTTACTTCATCTGTCTGCTGGGACTATTATATTAGCAGATTCTTTGAATATTACACAGTTGCTTACTCAGGCTGAGCTACCACTGATTATAGTTTTGTTCTCTGATCACAAACACAGACAAAAATGCTGCTCACACTTCACATATTGTTTGGACATGATCTCGTGTGGTCTTTGCTCCATGGGAAGGAAAAAAAAAACTTGCCAACACTCATTTCATGTGATTGCAATAGAAAAAGGAAACAAAACAACATGCCAGAGCTGTGTTTGAGATTTTAATAAATACAGTAAAATACAAATACAGAGCAGCACTACAACAAACAGTGGCAGAAACTAAAGCAGCCCCCGTGTATCAGAGTATCTCACATCTTTGTCATGGGGTCAAGCCATTTTGTATGACCTTCTGAAATTTCCCACTTTAGGCAAACAGCAATACCAAAGTGGGAAACCACATTTATCATTGTTAGAGTATTAATGCAACCATTTTTAAAACTGTAGTCACTGCTAATTTTGAAAATGGAGTGGACCTAAAATGAAGATAGCAGCCCTAGTTTTTTTAATTGATAATTTTCCCACAACACCTATCAAAGCGTTCCAGATGGACTTCCTTCCACTGACCAAATGCCTATGTCCCATGTCACTGGAGGGAGTGGCCCTTGCTCTCCACAATTCACCATCAGTCGGAACTCCAGGGAATGTCCCAATTTGATATGGTGGAGGTCTTTTCCTCCCATGAGTTACTTGAATCTGAATCAAACCAGGATGGGGCCCAGAAGTTGGAGTCGGGGAATCCAAAGTGTGCATGGGGGGAGAGGTACAGCCCTTTCATCTACTTAAAAGGTCCTTCCGTTTCAGATTTTTCCCCCTAATGCTGCAGGATGGAGGTACTCAAAAGACCACTGTAACATCTGGATGACCTGAAGCATCAATTAGGCCCGTATTTAAGCAATAACAACAGAGAAGCCTGTCATTTCTGAGGGAATAATGACTGGGTGGGGGGTATGGGTGGCCTGAAGTGCAGCCGAGGGCCACCTCCCTCCAGCCAGTCATTAAGCTAAGGAAATAACCAGCTTCAAGGTTGTTATTGTGATTATAAGTATAACTACAATAACAACTTTTGTTTTTTTTACTTTTATTTAGGTTTTGGTGCCGCCGCTTTTAACGTACGGTGCGTGATCAGGTGAGCGTCGCTGCCGTGCCAGTCATTTCTAAAAGATTTCAGACCAGCATGGCAGCCAATCAGTGAGCTAGTTTAGCTCATGCATAATTAATTAGACATACTAATTTAAAGAGAACATAGTAAGGGCAGACTTGGTGGACCTTCGGTCTATTTCTGCCATTACATTCTATATAATTCCCCACCCATGCAATGTATCCAAGCCTATCACTTACACACCAGTCCTGGGCAAACAGAGGGTAGCTGGCCAGTGGGACCTGCTCTGCACCTTCTCTAAAAGAGGAAAGCATCCAAGTGAATACAAACACCTCCTCCACCTTCTTCCAGGTCACCAGCATGCCATGCAGGCAGCTCCAGTTTTTTACAATCTGTATTTGTAATGTGGATGAGTCAGGATAGTGCTTGCATGCCAGATAGCCCAGTTTTTAACAGTCTTCACTTGAATCGCTCTTTTTGCTGCATCCATAACCTGGATCAGTTAGGATAGTGCCCATATGCCAGACAGCCCCAGTTTTTAACAGTCTCACCTTGAAGACCTTTTCATGCCGTGTTTGTAATGTGCATCAGTCAGGATAATGCCAGAACGCCAGACTGTCGCACAGCCGTAAAATTTTTCCCAGAATCCCCCTTCGTGCTGTGTTTATAATGTGTATCAGTCAAGGTTATGTCAGCATGCCAGACTGTCACAGTTTGTAACACTCTTCCTCTGAATTCCCCTTCATTCTGTGTTTATAATGTGTATCAGTCAGTGTAATGCCAGCATGCCAGACTGTCCAAGTTTGTAACACTCTCCCCCAGAATCCCCTTCATGCTGTGTTTATAATGTGTATCCAACAGGATAATGGCAGCATGCCAGCCAGCGCCAATTCTTAACACTTTCTGCATGAATCCCTCTTCATGCATGCTGTACTGATAATGTGGATTGGCCAGAGCTGTGCCAGCCAGTACATAATTCTAATTAACAGCCCCACAACACCACCTTGAACTACGTACATGCATAACAGTAAGCCTAGTAAGGGACCAGAAATACATTCTAAAACACCAACCTCACCTCAGGAATAAAACGATAAACAAATTAGGAAGCTGACATTTTTTATTTGTTACGACAACTGGATGATCTGAGTATTTTAGGCACTGCTGCTTCACAGTTCACACTACTTCTAACATAACCTTTATGCACTACTAAGTTGACCCAGCTGTCCAAAGAGTCTTATAATAAGCACAAAATATGAACTACTCTTAAGAAAAAGATTCATTATGGCACACGTTGCATTTCATCTGCCCGCACAGTGCCTGATGTCTGGATAAACACAGGGTTCCAGCTTCCATGCTCAGTTTCTCACCTTTCACCTGTACTACATTCATCAGAGTGGGGGCTTGTATGCACCTACTAAGTACCTGGCCTGTGAATACAAAGAGTCTGCCATGTTCTCAGTCCCTCACCTTTTCCCTACGATAAATTCATTGCAATTTGAGGAAACCCGCATTTCACCTGCCCACCCTGTACTTTGGAATGCTATTTTCTTTTTTTTTTATACTTTATAGAAAGTGTTTCAATACTGTATGTTTTACAGCTTCAAGTACATAAACATGCAATGACATGCTGTATGGATGATAATGAATTTTTGTCATCAAGAAGTTTCAACCTATTGAGTTAACATAACATTAAAAATTTTATAAAACCTGGTCACAGAGGCTCCTTTTTATGTTGTCTTGCGTGAGCAGTGCAGACAACATATTGCGGTTGCTTCAGTGGAGAAGCGGGTTTTGGAAGTGCGGTCCTGCTGCAGCCAATGGCGCCACTTCTGTTTGTGGCTGAGCTCTGTGGCACCAATGGCATAGCACACTGTCTATGACAGCAGTTGAGAAACATGCCACCAATTTGAAAGAAATTTGCCGCTGCAATCAGGGAGTGCCACAGGGCACCCCCTGATTGCAGCAGATAATTACTGCTTGCCTTGTCTGGTTTCCCCTTCCAAGAAAGATGGCAGCGGCTTCCCCGTCACTTCTCACAGTGCCCACAGAAGCCGACGGACAACCACCACTTCTCCCAGTGCCCCTGAAAGCCGACGGCGGTGACCAATCCCCCTGTCAGCATGCCTCATCCCAAATTAATTTGCCGATAGGGGTGCCCAATCCCAGTCAGCATATTGCCCCCCACCTCATTTCTTGTGTGCCGAAGGGAGTGCCTAATCCCCCTTGGCTCATGCGCCCTCCCGTTCTGTATGTGCCGACGGGGGTGCCCAATCTCTTACAATCCAAAGATACTAGTGCACCCCCCTCCCCCCACATAGCATAGCATAACATTTAAACTTTCCTCTGCCAAAGTTGGCTATATTTACTTCAAGCTCTATGTGAGGAGAGGCTCCTCTTAGTTTCTGACTGGAATTACAATTTGAGTAAGCTAAATCACCAACGTCAAGGTGGGACCCTTCGAATTAATCGCTATCTTTCCAGTGCCTCAATGGCTACTAACTGACTCCTTTTATACTATGCTCCCAGCAAGGATTTTACACAGGTGTTTTAACTTTACAGTGCCTCAGTGGCTACTAATTGACTCACTTTATACTGTGCTCCCAACAAGGATATTACACAGGTGTTTTAAAGGGAGCATACTAAGAAGGAGCACCACAAATTCCCCAAACTCAAACAAATCCAAGATAGTATGCTCAAACCTTTTATGTTACTCCACACTGAAATTCACATTTCTTGTAAGGGGTGCTTCTAGGTTGTATGTTGTTTGCTGCAACCTAGCAGCACCCCTTAGAAGAAATGTGAATTCCAGTGTGGAGTAACATAAAAAGGTTTGAGCATGCTATTTTGGATGTGCCCAGTCCCTGTCAGCAGACCCCTCCATCAAACAGTTAGGTGGCATGCTGGGAGCCCACCCCAGCATGCAAAAGTACCTGCAAAGAAAATTTTCAATATAGGGTTTTTGGGACCCCTTCTCATGAATTCAGTCACTTTCATGGCATTATTCAGTCCCGAAAGGTGATTTCACAATCACTGTGCAGAATCACCTTTTGGGACCAAGTAATGAAACAACAGTGTCACTGTTCATGAGGCGGCCTCCCAAAAAACCCATGTTGCAGATTTGGTGAAACAATTCTGAAAAATGATTGTTTTACGAGCATGCATTGCACAGTTTCCACGCACTCTCGTAGCTTCACAAATTTGTTATATTTTCACTCCAGATTTTCAACATTGGCATTTTTTTTCACACTTCCTTATGAACAGTACAGCTGCCATTTTTCACATCCTGGCCAAAATGTGTTTTCGCACTACCGGTGTAGAATAGTGTGGGCACTGTGGGAAATTAGTGTTCAGGACAGATTAATAAAATCACAGTGATAGTGTTGATGAGTAGAGGTCCTAAAATGCTTGTGTAGAAAATTTGGTGACAAAAGTCCACAAAATGAGTATGTTACAAGCATGCGTTGCGCAGTTTCCACGCACTCTCGTAACTTTGAGATTTTGTAATATTTTCATTCAGCATTTTCAATTTTGCACACCTCCTTATGAGCAGTACAGCTGTCATTTTTCACATCCTGCCCAAAATGTGTTTTCGCACAACTGGCGCACAATGGCACATAATGGCGCTGTTGCTGTGGGAAATCAACGTCCAGGACAGATGAAGAAAATCACAGTGACAGTGTTCATGAGCAGAGGTCCCAAACACTTTCATGAGGTGGGGGTCACAAAAAGGCCATGTTGCAAATTTGCAGTGCAAATACCAACAAATGGCCAGGGCATTAGGGTTTCTAACCATAACGTCCCACCCTGTACAGACTGACAGGCGTCAGGGGTGTGCCTCTGCATTGCCAGCTGTCATGCTCATGCCATACCATCCTCCCCACTCTCAAGCCACTGACAGGCATTGAGGTGTGCCTTGGACTCTTCAGCTCCACAGTTCACGCCATTCTTCTATGCTGCACCCATTTCAGTGTATGTCCTTATGAAATGGGATGACTGTAAAGCTGAACACCCCAAGACGCACCTCTGCACTTGTCGTTGTCTGCAGCATAGGGTGAGGTAAAATGCCATGAGCTTTATGGCCGAATAGGGTGAGCGTAAGGCTTGAGGACCCCAAGGCTCAACGAGATATTTGTCACACTCTGCAGGGTAGGATGAGCTGAAATGGCATGAATGTTATGGCTGATGCCCAAAGGCACACCTCAGTGCCTGTCAGTCTCTGTAAGGTGATGTGGGGTTGACGTTACTTTCATACTTCACTGCCATTGCTATTATGCATCTGTTCACCTGTTACTGATGCCAACGTCAGCAAGACAACATTCAGCATTGACAAATGCTTGTTTTGTATTTCGGGCTCTTTTTTTCTTTCCCACTCTGTTTATCCGCCTTACTGACTCCATCCTCCAGTCATTCAGATCCCCTCATGTCTCGCTACAGCTCCCCTTGATGCCCCAGAAGTCTGCCCCTAGAGTGCAACCAGTCACTTGTGAGATCCTTCATACCCCCAGATAACCCCCCAGGTAGGGCAAGGAAAGGCCCCCTTACCTTCCTCGAACCATGATGGAGCGGACGGTGCACATTGGAGTCTGCCCCGAAGACAACTGGAGGACATGCCTGTCGGCTTCTGGAGAGGTCATCACCTAGGAGTGATGGAGTTGATTTTCCCATTTTCTGGTGTCCCTTCAGTTGCCGGTGCTCAAGGAGAGCCAATTGGGAATGTGCGTCAAGACGCAACTCCTCCCAGGGCTCTCAGCTGACGTCTGCCCTACTCGTTGCTTGTCCCCGACTGCACTGCCAAGCCCAGGTTCACCTGGGAGATGGAAGTATAGCAGCGGGACTAACACAGAACCCTCCCCAGAGAGGAAGAGCTGCCTCTGGGTGCTCAGTCCCTCTCTCCCCCTGCCAACCCCCGGCGGCCCGAGTCCAGTCCCAAACCCGGGTCACCGGCGTGGTGCAGGTGTGGCGTCCAGTGCCTCAACCCTCAGCACCACCTTGCAGCTATTTTGGGCTTTAATATTTGGTCATCTCTAGCCTTGTCTTTATATAGTCCATTCATTCTCAGATTTATCTAAGATGCTTTCGTGAAAGAGGGGGTACAATGCTAGAGATTAGTCCGTACAGATTTCCAATCCTTATGACCCCTGTCCACTACATTAATCAACTTCTTCCTCCTCTAGTCTGAACATTTCCCATCTTGTACAGTGATTAGTAAATTCTAATAGTCGATGTTGCACTATAAAAATTGTTGGTTCCAGAGTTTGTATTTGGGAAACTACCTACATCCATTCATTCAGTTAATGTGGGGGGAGGGGTTCAGTCTGTAACCATTTTTTTGTGGCAGCCTTTGCTGCCACTGCTGTTAGGATGTTCCACTGGTAAATGCCTTCCCTTCCTTTCAAATTTTTGGATTTAATCCCCAACAGCAGGTGCTCACTGATGAGGGGGTTGTGTAAGGACAAAATATGGGAGATGCTTCTCCTTATGCCCTCCTGTAATGTCCCCAGTTTGGGGTAATGCCAAAATATATGGGTATGCATAGCTAGTTCCTCTCCACATTGTCTCCAGAAAGAAGATGTTCTAGATTCATCCCACTTGCGCTGTAACTGTAGTACTAGAAAGTAATGCACTCGCACCCTCCATGCGAACTCCTGCCATCTCGGGGATGATGAATTGTGCCACACTCCTTCCCCATGGTTGATCTCACTGTGTGTCAGTGAGTGGGATTTTCAAGTCCTGTTCCTACTTCACACTTATATAAACCATGTTATGTCCTATATCTTGAAATAAATCTAGTATAGAGGGCTAGAAATTACTTATTTACCTGTAGTAGACTCCCATATTGCAACAAAGCAGTAATTGGCAGAGTTTCTCAACGGTCCTTAGGACGGGCTCAAATTTCTTTATGTGTATACTCTTTAACTTGAAGATAACAAAATCAGTCTGTGTGACTCCAACCAAAGCACTGATAAATTCACCAAAGGAGTGAATTACCCCTTCATGTACTATATGCCATGTGACCTGAAGGCCATGCATGCCTTGGCTATGAAATCATGGGTCAGTCTCTGCTGGGGTAATGGACTCATCTCATGCCCATCACGAATATAACCAGAAGGAATCCTCAGTGGGTCTACCCTTTATTGCCTATTTCCATCCTCCTAGTACTGTTGCTGTACTGCTAAGAGACTTATGGCCTGTGGTTTGTACATGCTGTAGACTGAATAACAATGCCTGTAGGGGTAATATGGTTTCCTGTGCCAAATCAATAGCTTTCCAATGTGCGGTATAATGTATGCTTTCCCCATAACAATACCACCCTCATTTGGGCAGCTATCCAGTATCCAGCCACAAATGGAACTGCACAACTACCTTTGTTTTTGGGAAGGTGCAAGGTGTCTTGTCTGATTCTAGACCTGGAACCTTACCATATAAAGTTCTGAATTTGCTTCTGCCAAACTTTAAGCACTTTTTGAGGAACTGTGTAGGGGACATATTGAAATAAGTTTCTTGGTAGCGCATTCATTTTAACTGATTGAACTCTGGAATAAAATGGCAAAGGTTATAGTGCCCATCACTTGAAGTCTAATGTAAATTCTGCTACTAGGGTTAAGATACTTATCTTAGAGTAAAGTCATTCTTTGAAGGCTAAGCACAATTTCTAAATCTTTAAGTTTAGTAAGAGCCCATTTCATTGGGCACCTCAGTCTTATTTGTTATGAGGTTTGATGGGAGATGAACAAAACTTCTATTTTAGATGCATAGAAACATAGATATTGATGACAGATAAGGACCAATTGGCCCACCTAGTTTGCCCATTTTCCCCCACCTACTTTGACACTGTAGATACTACTTGATCTCTGGCTTTATCCCGCCCCCCACCTCTAAAGTTTCCTTGTGCCTATCCCATGCATTCTTGAAGCCTATTACCATTTTTGCCCCAGCACCTCCACTGGGAGGCTGTTTCAGGCATCCACCACTCTATCTGTGAACAAGTACTTCCTCACATCTCCCCGAGTCTCCCCCCTCCCTTCAGCTTCATAGCATATCCTCTTGTTCTTTTTCAATAAACTAGCCCTCCCCAGGTCTTGGGGGAGTAAAATACTGCCCTAATGGCCTCTATCTCAAGATGCATTAAGGGTGTAACCCAATATTTTAGAGAAATATTGTATTTCAGCCATTACATTTGGAAATGAAGACTCGGGATCACCCAGGTTTAGTAGGACATCATCCTTGTAAAGGGCTATCTTTTATGTTCTGTCTCTCTGAGGGGGTATGCACCTGATCCTGTGGTTGTGCTTGATGCATTGGGTTAGTGGCTTAATATACAGTGTGAAAAAAATCAGAGGTAAGGGGCAGCTCTAGCAGGTGACTCACCCAAGTGGTAATCCCCGAGATAAGTGGTAGTTAGATCACACATAAGCAGAGTGTGCTTTATAGGCAGCAGAAATATATTGAAATGGGTCTGAGAAACCAAACCTGGCAAGAACTTCTGCAGGATACCTTATCAAATTCTTTCTCATCATCTAAACTCAAGAGAAACTCTGGATGTTTAGTGTGGTTAAGGTGGTCTGTTATGTGTACCATCCTCTGAATGTTATCTTGTGCTTGACGGCTGGTGACAAATCATGTTTGACCTAAATGTATCAATTGTGGGATGATGGGCTCCAATTGTCTGGTTAACATGAATGTCAGGAGTTTGTAGTCTATATTCAGTATTGAGATGGGTCTATATGACGCACAGATAGTGGGGTCCATGCCATCCTTGGGGATCACCAAGATCACTGCCTTTGTCCAACAAGGGGCCAAGGCTCCCTGCTCCCCCAAGGCAACTGAAAATGTCCTCTGCAATAGCGGGACCAGTTTATCTTTAAATTGTTTATAAAACTACCCCTCCCAAAGCAGTCCATACCAAGACATTTGCCAATTTTAAGGCGCGTGATCTCCCTAATAATTTCCATCTCTGAGATAAGGACCATCAGGGCAGTGTTTTTTCTCCTCCAGCACCTGGAGAGGGCTAGTTAATTCAAAATAGTCACTACATGGAGAGGGCTTCTGTAGTTTAATCATTATTTGGATTTCACTTAATCTTTTGCCAGACATAGGGTACACTAGTCATGTAATTTGGGCTCTAGCCCTTTGCGCTCTCAGATGGCCTGCCATTATTTTAAGGGATCTGGGGCCCTTTGTAATATGTTTGCTGAGGAACAATAACTGTTGTTCTACTTTGTAATCTTGAAGTGCCCCCACATCTTTTTTAAGGGTCAGTAACATTTTAGCTCTGGCTCTATCCACCTTAAGTTTCTGTTGGGTCTCTAAGTCCCAAATTTGGTTCTCCAGCTCCACTCGACAAGCCTCCCATTATTTTTTCCCCTCAAGCAGAGTCATCTATAAATTTACCCCTGAGGAGAGCTTCCACTGTGCCCCATAATATGCCTGGTACAATGTCCAGTGCACCATTTCCTCACTGCTTGATCTACAAACTTCAGGATACTCTTTTGGACATCCTCATCATTTAAGAGGGAGAGGACATTCATTCATTCTCTAGAACACATTTCTCTTTATCATGCCCCACTGTACTTTCATATACCGTATATGGGTGTATGATCAAAAACACCTAGACTGCCCAACCAGCTCACCTCTTGGTGTTCTCCCAGTTACTTGTGGACTATTAGAGGAGTGCAGTAGTGCCCCTATGGTTATGGTGGCTGGTGAGTTCTATGTTAAATTAGATTTTTTATATGCTGCTTGCAGAAAGGTGGTCTTACAGATTTACATGATACTTTCAGGATTTGTTGAGCATGGCAGAATCTATAATCCCTGAAAAAAGTCAGTTCAGTATTAGAGAAATTAGTGTGTGAAAAAAAGTGTCATTTTCTATTGATTTCAATAGTGTGTTTTTTCCTAAATTGCTGCTGTCATCGATAACAAAAATTATAAATCCTTATATTGTGAAATGTTGTACAGTTACATAGAATGGTGAGGAAGGATTTTCTAGGGGGTTTGATGCATGGGAGTTTTTAATTTTTTAAGATATTTAGTTTAGAAAAATCAGGTTGTAACCATTTACTGGTCTGCTCAGGCAGTCTGGCTGGAGTTAATGCACTGCATGCTCAGAAATATGCCATTGAATGGGGATCAGGAAAGTGAAAGGAGTTGGGCTGCAGTTTAAGTACCATGGGCCAAATTCTAGAAGGATGGCTCAAGTCGCTGCCAAACGCAACTTGCGCCACCCGCAACTGCGACATTGACCCTGCACCCTATTCTAGAAGGGACAGGGTCATCGCAGCTAAGTCCTGCAACTTGCGACATGTGGCCAGGTATGCTGAACTGCGGGTGCACCTAGTGAGCATGTCACAAGCCGCAATGCAGGTTGTAAGTGCCCCCTCCATGCCCAGCAAGCCATAGGCACCCCTCAGGGCTGCCCACACCCCCATCCCCCAAATTCCCCATTGCAAAATGCCCCACAGGGTGACACAGTCAACCTCACCACCTGTGCCCTGACCCCAAGTCACCAACTGCAAATGCAGCATATACCCAGCGAAGCCCTGGTAGTCTAGTGCCCCTCCCCGATCGTTGTAACATAAATAAACATCACCCCCATTTCTCAGGTAGTCAAGTGGCCCCCCAATCATTGTAAACTACATAACTATCACCCCCATGTCCCTGGTAGTCTAGTGCCCCCCGAGCATTGTAAATACATAACTAGCACCCCATGTCCCTGGTAGTCTAGTGGCCCCCCCAGTCATTGTAAGACACATAACTGTCACCCTCATTTTCCTGGTAGTCTAGTGAAACCCCTCTTCAATCCCTGATCATCTTATAAAACATATATAGCTCCCTTTTCCCTGGTAGTCTAGTAGTCCCACCTCCCCACCCAACCGTGCCAACCCAGCACCCCCCACCCATCCCAGCCAGCGTTGGCACAGCCACCTCTCACCCCCATGGCCAGCTGCTGACCGAGTGCTGTGGAGTGCTCCTGTACATTTCTGAGCACATCTTTACAGAACCTCCTGGCACTCAGTCGGCAGCTGGCGTTGGAGGTGAGAGGTGCTGTGCTCAGACTGAGGTGAATGAAGATGAGGGCCACTAGACTACCAGGGCTTCTTGTGATATTTGCTGCATTTGTGGGGGGCAACTTGGGGGTCAGGGCACACACATGGTTGGGGGATGAGGCGCAGCCCTGAGTTTGCCTAGAGGATTCAGGGGGCTGGGGGGTATGGGATGCCCTGTGGGGCATAGATAGCACATGGAGTGGGGGGGCAGGGTGGTGGACAGCCCTGGGGGCAGTTACTGTGTGGGGGTTTGGGAGGGCATGTACCCAATGGAGGATGGGGTGGGGTGTGCGATGCCCATTGTGGCAACAACAGAGGAGGTCTGGGCATGGGGGGAAGGCACATGACCCAGGTCTACAGGACCCTTGGAGGGGGCTGTAAGTTACACTAGCTAAATGCAGGTGTAACTTACATTGCTGGTTCTCCTTCAGGGGTTCTTGTAGAATCCTGACGGTGGGGACTTTGTGGCTGGCCTTCTAGAATGGGGTGCAACTGCTGCCATAAACCCCCTATCACCATGTCACAGGGGGTTTATGGCGCACCTGCCGGCATAACAGCCTGCAACATGCCACAGACCACTTTGTAGAATGGCGCAAGACACAACTGCTGGCGAAAGTTGTTACTTACGCCATTCTACTTGACGCAAGTGCTGTTACACCAGGTATAACTTTATTAGAATCTGGCCCCACATGCACAGAGGACTTATGGGGATGGGAAAATGCAAGTCATGACTGGCAGTTCAGCGATTCCAAAGATATTTAAATGGAATTCACTTTTTGATTCAAAACTGGATTTTTTTTGCCCGATTTTATATCGGAAAACAGGTAGTCATGCTGTTTCTGTCTGGGAGAAGTAAGTTATTGCCTAGTGTCTTCTGGCACTACCTCATTGTGCTTCGATTGAAGCAGTCCCTGGCATCCAGCCCCTCCCCCATCTAGTTTTAGTGCAGTTAGGTTTTTTTGGCTGAAAGGAAGTGGTGAAGCAGAGTGCTGGTGCCTGGATACACTGCGGGAGAAGCAGCAGCATAGTGTGAGTGACATGAAATGGAGCATGTGAATAGAAGGATGGGCCCAAATAATGTCAAGAAGAGCAACTTTTATAAATGGTGAGGGTTTTTAACAAAAGACTTATAAGGAGAGACTGAAGGAACTCAACATGTACACCCTGGAGGACAGGAGGAGGGGGGGCTATGATAGAGACATATAAATACCTAAAATGCATAAATAAGGTAAAGGATTGGAGTATATTTCAGAAGAAAATGAGCTCAAGAACAAGAGGCATGATATGAAGCTGGAGGGGGCAAATTCAGGAAAGATGCAAGAAAGATCTTCTTCACAAAAAAGGTTGGTGGATTCCTGGAACAGTCTACCAGCAGAAGTAGTTAGGGTGACAACCGCAGGAGGGTTCAAGAAAGCTTGGGATAGGTAAAAGTGAATCTTAGGAGAACAGAATGAGGGGTGTGAGAAAGAACAGACGATCAAGTAGGAACTCCGGCATACTGTAGGGAGGGAGGGAGAAGTGGGCAGATTGGGTGGACCAAGGAATCCTCATCTGCTGGCAAATGCTATGTTTCAGTGTAAGTGTAGGATAAACTAGTAAACTTAGTCCAACACCTCAGGCAGGCCTCAGCTGCCATCAAGACATGCAGTGTAGATCTGGGAGAAAACAGTGTGGAGTCATGGCGTCCCACCTGAGACCAAGGGGGAGGTATTCAGCCCCTGACCAGGCTACCCTGGCTGTTGTCAGATCACTACATTCCCTGAACCCCAGATGCAACTCCACCTCCCCCATGTATCCTTAGCCTCCAGTCCCATATAGAGACCTAGTAGGTAATTCACCCTGCCACAGTGTGTTTCTTTAGGCTGCACAAGGCCTGTAGAACCTGTTAAGTCACAGAGTTATGGTAAAGCATTATGCATGTCAACACTTAGGAAAATTAAGTAAGTTGCTGAAATGCTGGCCATTGAGTGATTAAGCATCTCTACATTTCAGTCTACATAGCAGTTCACTGTGGCATCCAGTCTAAAATTCAGATGCATGTGGTAAGGTAAAAGTTTTTGGAAGCCCAGAGGTCTCAAAGTCAATTTCACAAGCTATACGAAAAGCTGTTGTACAGAGTTGCCTGACTTGATGTGAAAGCATGTACCCACTAATCCAAAGTCAAGTGGGCTCCTTGTGCTTGGGGCTTCAGTTCATCTGTTGCTTTGAAGTCTGTAGAGCAATTTTCAGACATGTTGTATGGCCCCTGTGGCTGCGAGGCAGCTGCTGAGATGTTCTTTGTGCAAACATGCCATCTGCCAGTCATTTGGCAGTAATCATCTCTTTCCTCCTGGGCCACTACGTTTCACTAAAGTTCACTAAGGTTCACTAAGGTTGTGGCTAGAAGTAAAAGGCAGTGCCCATGAAAGGTCCTGTCGAATTAATTATACCCCATCAGCACCCATTAATTGAGTCTGTATTTAAAAGTAGACTTGGATTCACTGATGACTACATGTAAAGGACATGAATTCCAGGACCACACCATGCTCAAGGAGGAGAAGTTACCCCTCCTGACAGTTAGAAACCTGGGCCTAAAGAGCTGCAATGGATGTCCTCAGGTCTCTACAGAGATCTGCTTAAAATCCAAGCCTGTTGCTGTCATGAGCTGCTGATCTTTTAAGATATCCCAAACACATAGCAAATCTCCACATGGTCTTCTAGTTTCCAAAGACATCAATTTCAAAGATTGTAATCAATCATTATATTTCATATCACCCAAACATAGAAACATAGACTTTGATGGCAGATAAGGACCACTTGGCCCACCTAGTCTGCCCATTTCCCTACCTAGTGGATAAGCTGTAGATCCTAGTTAACCAACAGCCTACTTCTTCCTACCCCCCACCAGAATTGCCTTATGTCTGTCCCATGCATTCTTGAATTCCCCCACTGTTTTTGACCCCACAACCTCCTCAGAAAGGCCATTCCATGTGTTCACCACCATCTATGTGAAAAAAAATACTTCCTCACACTGCCCCTGAGCCATCCCCTCTGTATCTTCAGATTGTGTCCCCTTATTCTTGCCTCTTGAACCTTGTTGATTCCCTTAAGGTACTTGAAAGTTTCTATTATGTCCCCCCTCTCCCTCCTTTCCTCAAGGCTATACATATTAAGCTCCTTTAGTCTTTCTTTGTATGGCTTCTGTTGCAGACCCTGCACCATTTTAGTTTCCCTTCTCTGGGCTGCCTCCATCCTGTCTATGTCCTTGCAGAGATGGGGTCTCCAGAACTTCTAGCTGTACTCCAGATGGGGTCTCACCAACTGCCTGTACAGAAGGATAACAACTTGCTGTTTTCTACTGGTGATGCCTCTCCCTATACATCATAGTATCCCCCCAGCCATCCTTACTGCCTTTTCACATTGCTTTCTTACCTTTAGGTTATCTGATATGACTACCCCCAGGTCCCTTTCCATTTTTGTTGTTGTTAATAGCCCCCCCCCGTGTACTCTTCCCCTGGGTTTTTGTTTCCCAGTTGCATTACTTTGCAGTTCTTTGCATTGAATCTAAGCTGCCATACCTTTCACCATTCCTCCAACCTTGCCAAGTCCCTTCTCATCCTTTCTACCTCCCCTTGTGTATCAATCCTGTTGCAGATACCTGGGGTAGTCATATCACGGACCTAAAGGTAAGCAAGTTGCACTGAAATCCTTCATATATCTAGTTATCTTGCTCTGTACCCTCTCGATCCTTTGTTTATTATTTTTTTGATAGGGGTTCCATAATTGAGAGCAGAAATCCAGATGTGGATGAACATATGCTCTATATAATGGTAGCAATAAAGATGGTGCCTTAGATTTAATATTTCTTCTAATTGCCAACCAGGTCTTATTGGATTTATTAATTATCTCTGAAATCTGTTGCTTTCGGTGGTTTCAGATCATTTTCTGTGAAAGTTTTCCTGGCTTCCTCCAGTGTGCTGTACATGCTTGGGCCATCCTGACAGACTATATGAAGGTCTGCAGGGAAGAGTGAGTGGAACTGGATTTGTTTTTGCCGGAGTACCTTCATCGTTTCCCCATATGCCATCCTTTGCCTCTCTATTTCTGTGGGATAGTCATGATCAAAGAGGAGAGGGGACCCAAGGTATGTGACCTCTTTCTTTTGCCATACTCATCTCAGGATATCCTCCTTAATTTTGAAAGCAGAAACTTTATAATTTTGAGCATGGCCAGGCCTGTGAGTCAGAGGGCTTAGGTCATAAGGCCCTGTGAGGATGATCAATGGATTTTTGCAGGTCGGTGGGAGAGATCGCATGTTTGGAGGTGGTCCATTATGAATCTGTTAGCAGGCTCATTTCATCTCCCTTCAGCAGTCCATAGAGACAAGGTTGCTTCGACATGAATGACCCTCTAAATCCAGTTTAGGCTTCTGATGAAGGGCTGGTTGGTCCGAAAGCTAGAGCACTTTGTTCTTGTTGTTACATCTAAGTTGGTCCATTAAAAGGTATCAAATCATTTGCCTCTAAATCCAGGCACTTCTCATTGAGAGTGGTTGTATGTTGTAGGAATGACAGCATCACTTCATTTCATTGAATGGCACCATCCTCCATGACAGCTACCCATTTCTTGGTTGCCTCTACTCATTTTTCAACTTTTGTGAGTTTTGGATTCAATCTTTCAAACACTTTCTTGTTGTCCTCTCTTGTTACCTTTGTTTCTGTCTGTAAAATCTCAAACCTGTTGTGGGCAAGGTTTTCAGCCTCCATTTCAGTATCATATTCTTGGCCTTGCAGGCTGGTAGAGGAAAGGCTCAGGCTACCCTCCGCACTTTGGAGGTTCAGTCCCTCTGCATCCTGCTCTGAATTTAGCTGTTTCTACTTTGATCTGGTATGGTGGTCATCTCTATTACCCCCTCCAAGCATGTTAAGTGCTATTAGTTGGAAATATTAACTGTTAAGGAAGCTTTTGTAGGAGAGGAGTTGGGATCTGTTCTCCCAGTTGCCATGTTGGTCTGTGCTGTCACTGTAAATTCCTCAGCAGCACTATTTTTAAGTTTTGTTATATGAAAAAATGGGAGAAACACTTTTGAAGTAGGGAAGCTGGACTGTGGATAGACAATGGCCTTCAGCCTTTATCAGTCTCTCAGCCTTCACCTACACTACAGTCATTACATGTGGGAGAACCTGCACTGTGCCTTCCAGTTCTGTGCTTGATCAATGGATCAACAGAGGGCTGCAATCCTTGACAATCTTCCTCGGTTGCCACCTGCACTAAATTCACTTCATAATACGAAAACTTGTCCCAAGCAAGTTAAAAACAAACCCCAAATCATTCTTCTTAGTATTCTGTAAGCAGGCTATTAGTGTTCAAATCAGTGTAATGCTCCACCCCATTCTTATGGACCAGCCAAGACAAGACACAGTTAATACAAGGACAATACATGGTCGTTGACCATGGAAAGCTTCTCATACTTGCAATGCTGCAGAGTCCTTTACAAACCATGGAGGGAGGCAGCAGTTATAAGGTGCATACAATGAGAAGGGAGGTGAAGGAGGCTAAGGAAAGCTTAGGGAGGATAAGGAGAGACAGACAGACACTGGAGGGTAAGTTCAGGAAGGTTAAATTACTTGCAAAAGAACAAATAGTGACAGTGATAGAACTGAGACTTTGGTATTCAGTGTCACAACACTGTGCTAATTCTCTAGGCTGCTCCTTTGTAATTGTCTAGGGTTGTTAGCACATACTTTATGCTTCTTACTTGTGACATTCAGTGGAACCTCTTTCCACCAATGTCAAGAAGCCCTTATATCTGGTCCTTGAAGCCCCAGTTGACTGCTGTTCTGTCTGCACTAACTCCAGCTTGGTGCCACAGCCCTGACACCCCTACAATTAATGCTCCTGTGGATAGTGGTATCCAGCCATTGCAGCACTGCAGCGGGCATTATCACCCAATCCAACCAGTGGCCATGGTCAGCTGGAACTGTGGAGGTGTTCTGGAAACAGGGCATCAGGACCCACATTGGCCATAGGGAAAGCAGGTGTGGCTTCATCCTCCCTGCTGAAGATACCCCATCTCTGAGTTTTTCTGCCGCTCCCTGTGAGGGTGCATGCTTGTGAAACAGTGGTATGCTGGTGAGCCTGATGTGGCATCCTCATGCCTTTCTCTCCTCTGATGAGATACCCATGTCCCTGCCCCACCACCTAATGGTACAGCAGTGGGAAGAGCTATACTCTCTCTGGAGGATGCTCAGTTCTCCTCCCCCTGGCCTACCCCTCATAACCTAGTGCATTCCTGAACCCAGATTGCAGGTGTCATAAACAATAACCTACAGCTGCACAGAAGAGCCAGCACTATGTTTTCAAACTTTATTTTTTATGGCAACCAAAGAGGCATAATAATTGCACATAAAAGACCATCGATCTCCATGGCCAGTCTTTTCAGAATGACTGACATTCACCGAGCTCATCATAGATATTTTCTGTCCCTCATCCATGGATGTTACAGTATAAGATTTTAGATGGCACCTCCTTCTCCGATTGAAAAAAAGGTTTTATCAGACAACTGAGGAAGTTTTATTCTCTCTCAAAAAATGTGCACTTCCAATTATCATTTGCAAGTTTGCAACACTGGAATGTGTTACAAAGAAAAATGTTTGCATCATCGGAAGCTCCACACGGAAGCCATGGTTTGTGTTGCAGATCTCTTGTCTGGCATCAAGACAGTGTGTTGTACATTAGACAGTACAACAGAAATAACTGCAATTTATTGTTTTTCCTCTATTGTCCATGCTTTATGTTCCACTGGCACTGCATTGTTGGCCATTCCAAAATCCCGGTTACAATCGTCCAGAGATGGAGCATTTTCAGTAGCGGCACCTTTGCTATGGAATGGTTTACCAGCTGGCATGTTGCCCCCTCTGGTGCCATTTTCAAGAATAAACTTAAGACCTACTGTTCAGTCAAGCCTTTATAAGAGACTGAGGGCTCTATTTTCAAAGGGCTTGGACTGTCGCAATCTCAGGGTGCGCCCAACGCACTGTGCAAGCGGATTGCGACAGTTCTTTCAATTGTTTAACCAGGAGTGGCACACTAGCTAAAAAATTGTTTACAGGTGCAACCTGGGAACACAGGGAAGTTAAGTGACTTGCTTAGGGTCACAGTATGCAAGCGGGGGCTGTGGGATTCAAACTCAGAGCCTTAAACCACTGCACTATACTGCCTCCTAATCCCTGGACCGAGATCAGGATTCTCAAACCCCGGGCCCTCAGCGGCTGCTGACACAACGAGTTAGACCAGCACGGTGGTCTAACTTTGCCTTTCCTTCGTCCTTCGCCAGGTACTTTGGCACAAGCCACAGTAAAGAGGGTATAGTGTCGCAAAAGTATGTGACCTACAAGAATCGGTTGCACTGTGCACTGAAGTGTTCAGGGCAACTGTGCCATTGGCACAGGGTAACGTACGCCCTGCTCCATCCTTTGAGAATACAGCCCTGAATGTGCTATTTTATTATTATTGATCTACACTGCAATGCTGTTGTATGATTGGTTATTTATTCATGTATATTGCTCTGTTATGCTTATGTAAAGAGCCTTGGTTTTTAGAAGGTGTTTTGAAATAAATCTGTCTGTCTGTCTATCTGTCTATCTATCTATTTATCCACCTGTCTGTCTATATCTATCTATCTGTATATCTGTCTGTCTGTCTATCTGCCTGCCTGCCTACTTATCTATCTATCTATCATTCAGAATGAGTAGAGAGGTGATTGAGTCCATTGAAATGCCATATACCTAGACTACAGACCATGTTATTATGACAAGGTGTATCTGCAGCTCCTCATACCTGCTCTAGACCATTACAAAGAGGTGGACCCCACCTCTGTGGCAGTGCAGGGAGTCACTGGAAGGGTCTCAGGACTGTATCCCAAGCTAGAATTAGTACAGCTAAAACAGCAAATATGATATATGACATCATTCAGAAAGGAATCAGTAATTTTAGGTCCTGGCACAAAGGTTAAAATTCCTCTTCTCTAAGGTTACCCACTCTTGTTACAGTATCGACTACATAGAAACAGAATTTGAATTTGACGGCAGATAAGGATGGCTTCGCCCACCCAGTCTGCCCATTTCCCTACCTAATGGATAAGCTGCAGATCCTAGTTAACCAGCACCCTACTTCTTTCTACCCCCACCCCCTAGAATTGCCTTATGACTGTCCCATGCATGCTTGAATTCAGCCACTGTTTTTGACTCCACAACCTCCTCCGGAAGGCAGTTCCATGCATCCACAACCCTCTCTGTGAAAAAATACTTCCTTACATTACCTCTGAGCCGCCCCCATCTTCAAATTGTGCCCCTTGTTCTTGCACACCTCTTTTTTGAAAGATGCCACCCTCTTGGACTTTGTTGATTCCCTTGAGGTACTTAAAAGTTTCTATCATGTCCCTCCTCTCCCTCCTTTCCTCGAGGCTATACATATTAAGCTCCTTTAGTCTTTCTTCATATGTCTTCCGGTGCAGACCCTGCACCATTTTAGTGCCCGCAATCATCTGACTGTTGCACTCTCCATTATTCTGAGGCCTGGTGCAGGAAGAGTGATGTCTCAGGACTGTAAGTGTAGATTTCCTTTTACTTTATAATCTTTACCGATTTTGAAAAGTTCAGAAGGTAACAGAGAAAATGACATGTGTTGACGCAGTTGGTCAGAGCACAGTACATTATAGCATTCTAGAAAATCTTAACATCAGAATAACAGCAGTTACTGTTGTCAGGTGTTGTGTAGGAACAAAAAGAATCCCAGTTAGATATACAGACACAGTGACATTTCTCAGGTCTCTAGTAGAGTGTTCAAAGAGTGTAAATTAGGGATCAAGCACTGTAGGAGGATAAAAATACAGTCTCATTAAATAAAGGTTGAGACATTCAGGCCTCTGCTGCTCATTATTTGTTTTCTTGTATCAATTTTATCCTTTTCTCTCTCTTCAGCCTCATGCATAGAGATGTAGGAAAGAGCCATGTTTTGCTATTTAAAGCTGGAGAAATGAAGAACACATTAAGGCTTGGAGGAATAGTTCTTCATGAGCAAAAATCAAGTGAAAATTAAATTTTTGCATGAAAATTCTTTTTTCTCCATTGGTGTGCTTTTTTCGCTCTCAATATTAGCAATTTTGGTATTTTTGGAAAAAAATATGTGCAAATAATCACAAAGCAATTTTGCTCATCTCTTGAAAAAATGCTGCATTGTTCTCCCTCTTTCTTTTATAAAATATTTTATTTGAATTTTTGTATATTGCATGGTTTCATTTTAACCACATTTGAACAACTTGTAAAAAAACAGCACTACCCAATTCATGTTTACTTTACCTTAAATAAAGACCACATCTCTCCTCTCTCCTCTCTCCTTCTCTCCCTCTCCCTCTCCCTTCTCCTATAGACATTCTCTTGTCCCAGCTAGACTTAGGGATGTTTTTTTTCAGAGTTGCTGTACAATTTTGGTGCAAATAGCAGGAAGTACTTTTATTAAATACATATAAAACTGGAGCAAGAATGCCATGTAGGTGAAGGGCTCTAGCTGAGCAGTACGCCGGTCGGTTTCGTACAACTAGTATGTCATCATACGTGATCCCCCTGCTGATGTACTAGTTGTACGGAACCAGTAGGGGCTCTGCTCAGCTACAGCCCTTCACCTGCATGGTGTTCTTGCTCCAGTTTTATATGTGTTTAATAAAAGTACTTCCTGCTAATAGCACCTTTCTGGCTGAGGTGTGCTGTTTTTTGGTGCTTTCTATGATATTTTAGACTACTTGCACCCTCCTTGAGCTGAGGAGCTGTTTTGGTTCACAATGTTGGTGCACATGGGCTACTTTCAACATTACTACTTGACTACAGAAATCATTGTCAAACTTCATGTCACAAGTGGTGTGAGTTGCACTCAAAAAATGATTCATGCATCATATATAGGCTATAAAGTAAAAAAAATGTTCCCTAATGCATCCAAACATTTGAAAATAGGATGCCAACAAATTGGTCCAGTTGCCATAATGGAGACTGCATCCCAAATAGGGACTCAGGCCTGCGTCATTTGTTTTGATAATCCAACCCCTGATCTCCCCTCTGCAGCTTGTGGCACCATGCTCCAGGGATGATGCAGTGGCAATCTTGAGTGATTTAACAGCACGCCCATAAGAAAAGACACATATATTCTTGACAGAGTGGTTTATTGCACTAAGCCCACCTCTCAAGTAGCCTGGACTAAAACAAACAGGAAGTAACATTCCCTACTCTGGGAGTGCAGAACACAAGGTGGACAGAACTACTGCACAAAATCCATTGGGGAGCATCCTATGTAAAAGTACTGCAGTGCACCCCTCCCTCTATTTAAAGGTGCCACCATCAGTGCCCAAACTGGCAATATTGACTGCACAGCACACAGAGGTGGGTGTGGGGGTTGTGACACCCCCCCCTTCATTGAGAAACAAAGAATCTGGGGTCTGACATCCTTGATGTGTTGTCAGCAGTCAAGCTGCTGTGGGACCTAGACTATAAAATGCAATCATCATGGTCGTTGGCATGCATCAAAATTATATACAGAATTCTCCTTCAGCCATAATACAGTTAAGGTCAGCATCAAGTTGTTTTTGCAGTGCCCAGTGATGTGGTGACTTGTGGAAGAATTTATCACAAAGCAATTACCAGAACAAAAGGAATTTTTGTTTTCCTTTTGTTCTGGTAATTTCCTGAAGTGACTCCAACTACGTAATCTGTTGAGCTGCAGCATGGCATAAACAACACCTTACCATGCCTTAACTGTAATAGTATATAGGAACCCATTACATACAGAGAAAATGTGGGGGCAGTATAGTGTAGTGGTTTAAGGCCCTGAGCTGCAAATCTGGTGGCATTCAGCAGACCAGACCTGGGTTTGAGTCCCACAGCTTCCACTTGCATACTGTATGACCTTGAGCAAGTCATTTAACTTCCCTGTGCTCATAGGTTGCTCCTGTAAAAAAGCTTTCAGCTTAGTGTGCTACTCCTGGTTAAACAACTATATAAAAAAGCAGGCTGTAGCCCTTCGAGAATGTCCACTGCTTCTCCATGGTAGTAACCAGAGACTCCCGCATCCTCCACATATTGATCTAACTTAATTATGCATATTTCTAGAGATTTAGGGCCCTATATTCAAAACTTTGCCATTGGGCTAAATTAACACTGTCTGGCGTGCTAAATTAGCCCAGTCTCAATAGTCCGCTAAATTCAAAAAGGATAACCCTGGTGCTAAACCTGCTGAATATAGCATGCTAAGGTAGCCGGGCAATCTGGGCTGGGAGTGCAGTGCAAACATAGCCCAGAAATAAGACAGCTCTGAATATAGCAACCAGGAAGTACACACCACAACAGCAGCCAAGTTCACAGCGATGTGAAGAAAGGTAGAGGTGAACTATGAGGCCAATGTGTGTGCCAGCAAATGTGTGGACTCAGTGCAGCTGCAAGCAGATCCATAACGGGTGTGCAACAAAATTTTTGTCGGACGCCGCAACAGTGAAACCGGGAGGTCGACCACATTTTGCAGACGGCTGCCAGTTTCCAGTGGCTAGATGGGTTTTCTTTTTTTTTTGTAATTAAGATTTTATTAGTTTTTACACACAACAATATCCATTAAACAAATAATGAAGTGTTAAACTGAAAGCGCAAAGTCACAACCATTAGATCCAATATTACATTCAACGCACTTTCTGATGATATATATAAAACATAGACCAAACTACTGCCCTCCTCCCCATCCCCAGCCCCCAAGGTTACGAGAAGAAAAAAAGAAGGAGTAAAGATTAAATCAATCTGTTCATATAGTGATTAGGTTCTCGGCTTCCAAGTCATAAGAAAGGAATCTAGGGGGCCCCAAAAGGATGTGTAGTATTTTTGTTTACCCCGCATATAAGCAATGTGTTTCTCCAGCTGCAACGCTAGGGTACATTCCCGATGCCACTCTAATAGGGATGGAGAATTGTCAGACGACCAGTGTCTTAAAATTAACAGCTTCATAACAGCTGAGACCAGAGACACTCGCGCTCTCCAAGCCCTAGAAGTGCCGCAGGGAAAGAATATAATAAACAGATCTCGGGGGTGTCCATGCTAGTTGAGCCAAGGATAGGGTCCAAGAGTCTGCTAATGGCACTCCAAAGAACCCAGATCACCGGGCATGACCATAACATGTGATACAAAGTGCCTTCCTCCTTATTGCAATTCCAGGGCTAGATGTGTTTTCTTCGGGGGCTTCACCCCCCAAACACCCCACGTGGGGGGCTGTGCCCTCCACACCCCCCCACTTAAGAATTATCAGCCCTGACTCAGAGCTGATCTGGGGGACAGGATCCCTGACAGACAGCGCCATAGCACTGTAGTCGCTGTAGGGGACCTCGCTGTCAAACTGCCGCTGTCTTATGGGCAACCGTATTTCTATGTGTCATACTTATTATGTTGGCTTGCATGCATGTGCAAGCAACATCTTGCGACAGTGTGGGTCTTGGGGGCACGGCTGCTGTTGGGCAAATGCAGGGCACGCATCAGTACATGTGTCCCTCATTCTGCAATCAGTCTGCATGCCACCGCCACACCATGCATTCATAATGGGGTGAGCACATCAAAGCAAAAGTCCGCTGCAATCCAAGCAAAGCTCATCATACGCAGCGGTCCTTTGCTTGCTGTGCTCGCCACCATTATGACCATGGTTGGCGAGCGAGCGACCACCTCATTTTTCGACATCGGGTGCCCAATCCCTGACGCAACACCCCCATGTTTGTGTGCCGAATGGGGAGCCTTACTCCCCATCGGCATCCTCCCGCAAATGTGGAATGCTGAGGGGGTGCCCAATCCCCTTCGGCTTGCACCCCCGCTTTCTTGCCCGCCGACAGGGGAGCCCACTCCCGTTGGCATCACCCCCACCAACTGTTCAGTGCCGAGGGGGTGCCCAATCCCCTCGGCTCACACTCCTTGTTTGTCATGGGGTGCCCAATCCCCTGCCGGCATTACCCCTGTGTGTGTGTGCTGATGAGGGTGCCCAATCCCCCGCCGGCTACTGACACCTCCCCACAAAATCCACTTAGGTGGCATGCTGGGAGCCCACCCCAGTGTGCCAAATGCCCTGTAATGCAAAACTGTCCCGCAATGGTTTTCTCTTTTTTTTTCCACCTGCACGAAAACCATCCCTCGTAGTCTAGATGCCCCTCCCCATCCGCACCCACCCACTGCGCACCCTGCCTCCCTTCACCCCCCCTCATCCCATACTTACCTCTGGACTCCGGTGCGATGATCTTCCGTGGACCAGGAACACGTCTGCACTTTTCAAAGCCGACTGCGAACTGAGGAAATGCCAGTAAGCTGTATAATGCAATGAATAGGGTTTTTTCAACTTTGCTGCATATGTCAGGCATTTCTTGGAATTTTGGCACCAAATTTTCAACATGGGGTTTTTGGGGCCCCTCCTCATGAATTCTGTCACTGTCATGGCATTAAATCGGCCTCGGAAGGTGATTTCGCAGTCACTGCGAAATCACCTTTCAGGTTCAATAATGAAATGACAGTGCCAGTTCATGAGGTGGCCTCAAAAAGCCTATGTTCCAAATTTGGTGGAAAAAAAATCCAACAAAGGGCCCGTTTAAGTTAGCGCTATGCATGAAAGTTGCTACGTAGGCTCAGAACTTTGAGCATTCGCATATTTTAATGCCATATTTTCAGCATTGGCATTTTTGTGTACCTCCTTGTGAATAGTACAGCGTCATTTCTCCACATCCTGCCCGAAATGTAAGCCTGCACTTCCACATAATTTGCGCAGTCGCTGTGGGAAATCAGTGTTTGGGCCAGATTATGAAAATGACAGTGACACAGTTCATGAGCAGAGCTCCTAGAATGCCTATGTTGAAAATTTGGAACTGATACTCCATAAAATGACTGTGTTACGAGCGTGCATTGGCAGATTGCATGCATGCTCGTACCATCATGCATTTGT
Source organism: Neoceratodus forsteri (assembly GCA_016271365.2). NCBI lineage: Eukaryota > Metazoa > Chordata > Ceratodontiformes > Ceratodontidae > Neoceratodus > Neoceratodus forsteri. Next base: position 251,269,077 of record JADMNL010000023.1, read on the forward strand.
GATATTTTCACTCTGGATTTTCACCATTGCCATTTTTACATACCTCTTGATGAACAGTACAGCTGTCACTTCACATATCTTGCCCAAAATGTGTTTCCGCACTTCCGGTGCAGAATATTATGGTCACTGTGTGAAATCACTTCCTGGGACACTTTGAGGAAATGACAGTGACACTGTACATGAGCAGAGGTGCTAAAATGCCTATGTTGAAAATTTTGTGCTGAAGGCCCACAAACTGGCAGTGCTGCAAGTGTGCCACACACCCTTGCAACTCCACAAATTTCGTATATATTTGTATGCCACATTTTCAGCACTGGCATTTAATTACATCTCCTTATGAACTGTGCAGCTGTCATTTTTCACATTCCTGCCCAGCATGTTTTTCTGCACTGCACTAACACCCACCCACTTGGACAACCTAATGCCTCTCACTCTCTGCAGGGTGGGGGTGGGTTGGCATCAGTTCAATACTTGACTGCCACTCCTATACTGCATCTCTCTAACTCCTGCACTGCCAATGGCAGGAAGACAACATTCGGCATTGACAAATGCTTGTTGGTTAGGGTCACACAAAGCCACGCAAAAGCCTCACAAAGCCACAAAGACATGCAAAGCTGGTTTGCCCAGGGTTAAGACTACCTTTTCCTGGGCGGTAATCTACACCGCGCAATGTGTTGTGCTAATATTGGGCAAGACCACTTTGCACGGTGCTATGCACTGAATATAGCATTGTGCTGACATGCCCCCTCAGTTAGCCCCTTGCATACATTATGAGTTTACCCGGCAGTAATGCAGTTTGTTTGTGCTATTTGACCTTTTGAATATAGCGGGCCGGCGCTAAACTTGCACAAACAGTTTGAGCCCAGTGCAAAGTTTTGAATATCTGGCCATTACTTTCAACTAGGGCCTGTGGGAGACTGTTTTATACTGCACCTACTGCTCTCTGAATCAGTGTTTTCTTTTCTCTAATATTCATCTTTTATTTGGTGTCTGGGTCCTCTCATATTCCGATTTATTCATCGCTTGTGAGGATGTCTTTGGGCTGATATCAGTGATATTTTTACACTCTCTGGACCCGATTATAGGATAGCTTTTAATATTTAAATAAAAAAGGTAATGCAGTAAATATTATGATGCAGAAGCAGGAACTCAGGACTGTGGAAAGCTGAACAGACATCTTACAGCTCCTTTTTACTTTTTCCATAGAGTTCATGACATTCCAAGCTGGAAAAAGTTGCTGTTCTGAGAATGACAGTGAAGCTTGACCAGTGAGTTTTTTTTTTTCTAAAACAAATTTTCCTTTTCAGAATCTGGGCTGGCAATATAGCCCAGAGGTTGGAGTAAGCAGCTGTGAATGAGCTTGGTGCACCCAGCAGATTTGGGTTTAATTCCCACAACCCCCACTTACATACTGTGTTACTGTAAAATCACTTAGCATGCCAAGTTCTCCCCCTACCCCTGAAAACAGGCATTGTCCATAGTGGGCCTTACCCAGTTACCAAAGAATAAAAGAATTCCTCCAGTTGATTCCTTCCAGACTTCCACCTGTGGTTTGCAAGGTATTCAGCCACATGTTACAGACTTGACTGCAGGTACCATTTCTATGGTCTTGAGGGACTTATTTGTATGGCCACTGGCAGCAGTCAAAACTTGCTACTGGTACTGCTGCTGCTGTTAGATGGTTCTGGGAATCAATAACAACTATCACCTTTTTAAGGTGTGAGGGTTTAAAATGGGGTTGCACGTCTTATCAACCGATGTTGTGTTGGATTCATTTAGTAAGGCCCAGTCCACACTACACCACTTCGGCCTGGTAACGGATGCAATCCATTATGGCCGGGGAGTGGTGCAGTACATCCACACTGTGGCAGTGTCCATTACGGGATCAGGGCACCACCGTCCACACTTTCTCGAGCCGAGCAAACTGTCAAGGACGGTGTTCTCATCCCACAACGAGCTCGTGACTCACGCTTTGGGCCCCGCAGGGGACCGCTACGCCCCATCTACACTACTGCTGGTAATGTTACCAAGGCAGGACCAGTTTCATAACTGTTGTTGAAACCACCTCATATGTGGTTTCAACAGCAGTTCACTAAATACCCTCTATAGCGTTACAGGTGTAAACGCAAACCAGTGCGGTAACGGTTTGGGTACTCTGTAGCGTTACAGAGGCGTAGTGTGGACTGGGCCTAAAATACTTAACCATTGATGGTTATTGCTGCTGAGACCCTGTATACACAGGCTCAACTAAGCTGAAATAATTAGTAAACTGCAGACCATATTATACCTACTGAAACCCTGTGAGCCAGACACTGTTGGAATAATTTACTCAATGATTGGTAAACCACTGATCATGTTATAGACACAGAGTCACTGTAGATGCATTGAAAAAAAATTAGCACACCTTGTTTATATTATACCTACCAAGAGCCTGAGCAGCAACCTATGTTGCATTACTTCATTAAAATATTCAGGGAAGCACTGATCATATGAGATCCTGAGCAAGAGACTATGTTGAGTTAATTTAATGACACTTTAAGGGGGGGACATAGTACACTTAAGGGGCATTTTCTGCTGGAGCATAAAACGTGTGCACATCCTTGTGTATGTATGTGTGGGGGGAGCAATTATTATTGTTATGTTTATAGAATATGTGAACTGGTTTGTAATTTATTAGTGCTAAAGCATATTTAATAACAGAAGGTTACCCTAGAATTCCTACAGTTATCATCAGTATTAACCTATTAAAAAGTGAACTGATTGGATTGTTGGGTCTACTGAACCATGTTTTATAAGACCACTTTATGATTCTATATGCCCGTGACTTTTCCAGTTGTTATTTTTAAAGAAAGAATGTGATTCTTCAAATCAGGCTTTTTAATAGAAATCACCTCACACATCTTTAACTTTTGTTTTTTTCCCCCCCATGCAGCTGCCCTCAGCCCACAGTGTTGGACAAGTACAGGCCAGGTTCAATGAGTGTATGAATGAAGTAATCTACTTTCTATGCACCTGTGAGGGGATCAGCACAGAAGTTCACACCCCTTTCCTGGACTACCTGGCCAACTGTATGACTTAGGTCCATGCCATGAGCTATCAGCCAGGTCAGCTCCAGCTCCCAACAGAGACCGCCCATCCAGTCTTCATGTAGATTCATTGTTGAGGAGCAGCCCTGGATGGTGTAATACCCATAAATGGAGTCCCCTGCAAACTGGCCTCCCCAGCAGCAGAAGCCTCAAAGGTGTACAGAGGCTTCTAGCTGATACCATCCTCAGAGGACCAGTTTGCATTCCTGATCCCCAGTATAGCCTTTGCACACAATGGACCCATCATCCTGGTTTGTGCTAACACCGATGTGAACTCAGAAGGGCAGCCACCTGCATTATCTCCATCCAGTGTCCCCTCTGTCACAGCAGATTCATTTGGAGACTGTGGTAGCAGAGTTAAAAATAAACCATTTCTTATAAAGACTAGTATTATTATGTATGGTACAGACTTTTGAAAAGTGACATTTGTATACCATGAAAAGTTGGAGTATTCATTATATTTGTGTGTGTATATATATATATATATATATATATATATATATATAAAATATTTGAAAAACGTTCATAATTGATTGCATTTGTATTGTGTATCCAATTTATGAAATTGCATTTCTATGTTTGAGATATCTTTTAGTTGTTAGCAAAGACATGTTGAATTTTATTAAACATTCTTCCTTTTGGAAGATTAATTTGAAAAATGAAAGTCTTACATTTTTAGACTTGTATCCTTCTACGTCTGGAAATAGTACAGTACATAATATAAACCAGTCAGCCTCTGCAGTTCTGAAATTGTTTATCATTTATCTAAAATGTATGTTTCAGTTTTTGATACCAGAGTCCTGAACTGGAAGGCAACACAGTTTATTCTACTTGCCAACTATACAGAAAGATGGGGTTGCAGCTTTTTTTGTCCATGTATACAATAATCCTAACATTTGTATCTAAAACCTCAAAGCTAAAGCCGTTCCTTTCAAAAACACGGAACAGGCTTGCAGGGGACAGAATGAAACAACTTCATTTCTAGGGCCACGAGGTCTATTTTACACAAGTTGAGCTTGTGTGGTGCAGTCTTCATGCAAGGATCTTTAATAAAGCTGATTATTTTATTGACAGAAACTCCTTTTCATGGGCGCACACATTATCATGGTTCCTGTGTAATGGAATTCCATGTGCCAGATTTTCAGAACCCTCATAACTCCAACAGATGCTGGGAAAAACTGGCACAAATGGGTCTCCAGTTGCAGAGCCACAGTTTTCCCTGCAGCTACAGTATTTTCAAGTGGCATTACTTGGACTTCAAATAGGCCAACTGTTTGCGACTGTCTTCATGAGTTAAAGCAGCTTGCGGGTGTTTCCTTGCAACTGTGAAAAAATGTTATGGCCAGTGGGATCAGGGGTAACATCTCCCGTAGCTACGGGGGATTGGAAATACAAATCTCTGCTGTTGCGGAGATTTCAGTCTGCAGCTGGAGTTGCGGATTGGGACTTACTCCTGATCTGATTCAAAAATCTGGCCCTATGTGCTCAAGCATGCTTACCGGTTTCACTCATACCACCAGCAGTTTAATCTGGTTCAGTTTTAGTTGGTTTTGCCCCTGCCCCCCCTCCCACACACACACCACGAGTTTGAAAAAATCAGTACTATGTAGCCCTCCTTTCCTGATAAAACTGAGATGTTACATGAAATGTTTATAGAGAGTGATGGTGATTTTCAGATCATCGCAGATATTCTGTTTTATTGATTGTGAAGGTCACTTTATTACTCATATGTGCAAAACTAGGATTCCAAAAGATATGTTTTAGACCTTTTACAAGTGTGTCAGTCAGACACAGGAGCAAGATAAAAGGAATGGTAGCAGTTGATCAAGAGTTGTGCTCCTTTCTTCCATGTAGATATTGATGGGACTAGCTATCCTTCATTGACTTGAAAGACGACACAGACATACACACACACACACACACACACACACACACACACACACACAGTCAGTCCCTGCCTGAAACAACAGGCAAATGGCAAACTTCTTACTAACCCTGGATCCAGTAATCAGATTTCAGTAAACTCCACCACTGGAGCAAGTAATGAAGGCCCCCTGATTCTGCAGAGAATGTTAATTCAGCCACACCACATGGATAACAAAAAAATGTGTCAGATATTGACAGGATGGACCATTTGCTCATGTGCATCCAGGTGTTGTGGAAGTGAAATAAAAAAATGCGAGATCAGACACATTAAAAAATCCATGGCTGGCAGGCAAACGTGGGCAAAATCACTGACTTGGCTGGTGGGTGGATCTCATGGGTTATTTCCATGAGGAATTGTTTTTAATGAACACAAAAACATTGACAACGCCGATCATTTCTATAAAAATATCTGTAGCACCTCTCCTACATACTCTTACTTTATAATATTTCATGTTTTATTCACATCACCAGTCAAACATGAAGTAAAATTATTAGAACATGCATGCCACACAAGCGGTTGACATTTGTTCTTAAATCCACTTGGTTATGAGTGGAAATTGCACAGGATTCATTCCATATAGGGGAAGTTGGGAGTCTGTTCCTCTGAGGGCCAGGTGCTTTGATCAAGTTGATTTGTTTTATGGGCAATAATGCACTAGTTTAGGATGGAGATATATAACTGACATTAAAGACCTGCTGACACCTTAAAAAACTTTGAAAAACAAAATAGTTAGGTGCAGTTCAGTTTCTATTCCATATATATTCCAAAGATTCCTCCTCCCCAGTATTTATTACTGAGGATATTTGCATGGATGCATGATCTTTGTCCCTCAGGGTTCATCTACCTCTACAACTGACTCCCTACTTCAAGTCATAGTCATCTGTTGTGACATCACAGTTTGTTGCCATGTGAGTAACTGATGTCACACGCACTGCATTATGACCTCAGATAGGGAGACAGCAACAGGAATAGATGAATTCTTCAGGGGAATAGATCCTGTTTGTATGCATATGACCTCAGCAATAAATAATAGGGAGGAGGAATACAGAACTAATGTGAAATACAAGCTGAACTGCATCTAAACGTGTTTTGGCAAAGTTCTCCTGAAGGTGTCAGCTGCTCTTTAAACACTCCATCTGTTTTGTAAGAAGGGCCAGACATCTTGTGGTTAGTGGTACTTCTCAGGTGTAGACATGCAAGGTGCTCCCAGGGAGATAAAGTACTGTGTTAGCCTTCAGTAGTTCTTCATAGACATCTATAGTATTAGCACTGTAGGGAGTTCCAGTAAAAATCATGAAAGGCACAAGCTCCTCCATTTTCAGGCAATATTCATTTCCTCAAGTAAGATCCCATACATTTAAAGAGGATGACCTTGAAAGATATGCCCACAAGTTAATAACGTTTACACTTTTGCTGCATTCCCCTGCCCCCTAAACACAGCCCTTGCATCTATGGTGTGTGCATGTGTGCGCATGTGTGTGCATTATACCACTCTCACTTCCCCAAAAAAACCATAAAAAACATAAGGTATTGTTTTTCATTGAATTTTTAATTTTGTTATGAGCATAGATCGTTTTTCTCCTACTGTGAGAAAAGCTGTAATAAACTTTTAATTTCTCCGATTACTTCTGCTATCCTTTAACAACCACCTTGTAAGTGACAGGTCTGGAGTTCACCGAACACTGCTATGACCCTTTGTACAGTTTGGCCACCTGCATTTCAGTGACATGGCTCACTTTAATTGCGTTTGCAATTCCTGCACACCAGCAAGCTCCCTCCTGGAGCGTGGACCACCGGAGCACACAAGAGGTAAAGGATACCTCTCTACAAGGATTCTACCTGTGTGGGGTGTTAGCCCATCGACACTGTGCATCGACTGCCCGCCCACGGGTGTCCCTTAATTTATAGGTCCTCCCCCCGACATCACTTTCTGCTGGCGAAATACTAAGTCCCCACTTTTCCATTTGCAGATTATACCTGCCAGCCACTAGAGGGACCCATACTCTCCCACCTTGGCTCTACTACCTGCCCTTCTCCCCCCTACTACCTGGAACCCTTGTAACCTCCTGAGCCACTCCTCTCCAACTCACACCTACCACTACCACACCCCCTCAGCGCGCAACCTCACAAACCAACCCACATCCTGACTCAATACTGCACTGCTGAATCCACACCCAGTGACCACTAGGAGTCACTATTTCTCACCCTGATTCCGACCCCAACCCAGCCTGCATCTTCACTAGCTGCCCTGGCAGGGACTCAAACCTTGTACCTTATCTACTAGAGTCCGTGTCACTACCACTAATCCAGAGTGGTAACCACATTTATTAGAAGTCAAACTAAATACTTCTACCTTACTACCCGACTACCACCATAAGAGCCATGTTAATCCACCTCCTCCTAAAATGCCTCCCCCTCACTTACTTCCTAGTACCCTCGTCCCACCAGCCAGCCATCTCCACTGGATCACTGGCACCAGCACCAGCAATTCTCCCAGACATAGCTTGCACACACCCCACACTTACCATGTACACTGACCTAAAACACCCATCCCCAGTGTACCACCCCTCCGCTTTCCCAGGCCCCCCTTGGCGGCTTATCATTCTTGCCCTCCCAACCTGCCAATCTCTACCCATCCCTTGTTCCCCGAAGGTCCCCCTCATACCCATAGGAAACACACATATCACCACGTCCTGGCCAGAGCTGTGGTCCTCCTCCTACTCCTAACAGGCAATATACATCCTAACCCAGGCCCCACACAGACCAGCCCGTCAGGTGGGCCCCCCAGTCTGATTGTTGCCTCCCTGAATATATGCAGCATCTTGAAAAAATTTGACACCCTTCAATGCTGGGTTATGCTGCAGAAACCAGACGTCATTGCACTGGTGGAAACCTGGCTATCAAAATCCCCCCCTGACTCCTTTGTCGCCCTCCCTGGCTAAACCCTATACTGGGAGGATTGTGTAGGCAAACGTGGGGGGTGGCTGTGAGATCTATACCAGGGATTCTCTCTCACTGGTCGAGCACTCCCTGCCCTTGCCCTTGCAAGTGGGGCACAGGCTGTAACCCTTAAACTTACTCCAGACCCCTCCAGGGGCCCCCTCTATCTCACCTCTGCCTACATTCCACCAAAGAACCAAAACCCGGCACTATTATCCTTAACTGATTACCTTGCCACCCTCCCTCATAAGGCTGAACAAGTCCTTGTGGGGGACCTCAATGTGAAATGGCTCAGCCCCACCTCCACCACCAATCGGGACTCCTTTGCTGCCATTGATCTAACACAACTAATCTCCCAGCCCTCAAGAGCAAACCCTAAGAGAGGTACCAGCACCCTACTAGATGTTATCATCACCAACCACCCCAAAAAAATTCTGGACATCCAAGTCCTCCCTGACTCACTCAGTGACCATTCCCCTATCCTATTCCACTGGGTGACCACCTTGCCACAACCCACAGCCCAGCACACACTCTGCCGGCATCTCAGACCAGGTGGGCTGAAAAACCTCAGGCAATTTCTTGCCCAAACAAACTGGTCTCCCATTCACCATGCTCCTGATATAGACACTGCCTTGGCCTTTTCCCAAACTTTTAACAAAGCCTGCGACCTCTTTGCACCCCTCACGGTGGCCCGAACCAAAAAACATAACGTGCCCTGGATTACTCCTGCCCTACTACAGTTGCTGAGGCTTAGGGATAACCTATGGCACCTTGCAAAAGAAACAGGCCAGCCGGCTGATAGACAGGCCTACAACACTGCACGGAATAAGTGCACCTGGGCCATCAAGAAAGCCAAGGCCGACCACTATCAAGCCACCCTCACCTCCTCCTAGGGGTGTGCCCGAACTTTTTGGGATAATGTCAAGCAATTGAACAGGAGCGCATGCTTCCCTCCCCGTCCCAGATCACCATTGGCAGCACTACCATTACTGACCCTACAAACATTGCAAACTACCTCAACACATCCTTTATGGACCTCAGCTCTATCCTCCCCAGTAATTTCTTTGACCCACCACCCTCTCTACCGACCCCAGCAGTCCAACACCCTAGCTTCTACCTACATAGAGTAACTGCCCAGGAAGCTAGACCCCACCTGATCCATGCACTAAAAAGCAATAGTCCCAACGACGACTCCATGGACCCCAGCATTCTCCGGCTGGTACTGGATCAGGTCCTTGCCCCACTCACCAGCCTTCTAAATAAATACCTCTGCCTGGGGCAATTCCCTACTACATGGAAAACTGCCATTGTTACTCCCATTCACAAAGGGGGTGACAGGTGCTTAGCCAGGAACTATCGGCCTATCTCCATACTCCCACCCCTCTCCAAAGCCCTTGAAAAACTGGTTGCCACACAAATCACTGAGTACCTGACCAAACACAACATCCTCTGCCCTGAACAGCATGGTTTCCGTGCTGGACAGAGTACAGGCACAGCACTAGTTGAATTTTCAACATTCCTACACTCATCCCTGGACTCTGGCTCCCTAGCCGGGGCAGTGTTCATCAACCTTTCTAAGGCTTTCGACACTGTCTCCTACCCCCTCCTGCTGGATGCCCTCTGCCATACAGGCTTCACTACTGGGCCACTCGCCTGGTGCACCAGATATCTATCTGCCCACTCCCAACATGTCAAAATTAATGGAACACTTTCAAAAATGTGTCCCATCCACTCAGTGGTTCCTCAGGGCTCCATCCTGGGACCCCTACTCTTCTCACTCTACCTTAACACCCTGCCCAGTGCATGCACTGGGAAAATTCTGCTGTATGCAGATGACGCCGTCATCTTTGCCACCCACCGTAACCCTACCTCCCTCCAGGACTCCCTGCAACTTTCCTATAATGATGCTGAAACCTGGTTTTAAAGAGCACAGACTGGTCATACATCTCAAAAAAACAAAAGCATGCTCTTTGTCCACCCCCAAAACAAAACCAGCAACTTCCCACTCCATATCCTCCCCTGTTCCAAACAGCCACTAGAGCAAGTCCACTCCTACAAGTACCTTGGGGTCACCTTTGACTCAGCCCTTACCTACCACACCCACATTGATGCACTTGCCTCAGCTACCAATGTGCAGCTAGGTATCTTATACTGCTACAAAAACTGCCTCCCCCCTGCTGCCCTCTGGCTTGCGGTGACATCCTCTATACTATCCCTGGTTGACTATGGACTACCAGTCTATGGTGCTGCCTACACAACTGCCCTCAACCAAATCCGCCTCATCCTAAACAAGGCGTGCAGGCTAATTACTGGGGCCCCTAGGCTCACACACTTGTGCCAGCTCTACGGTATGGCAACATTGCTGAACCTAGATGAACGACTGCGATATCAAACATGCCTAATAGCAAAAAAAACTTTTCTAGGGCTATCCCGATCCGGGCTGACAGCCTCCCTCCACCTAGCCCAACCCTTGGTCTGTACATGGACCTCCTGCAAGGCCACTTTTCTGGTACCAAGATCTAGGACCTCCCATGGACAAAGATCATTCCACCATAGAGCCCCTTCCTGGTACAACTTGCTCTCTCTCCCCATCTCGGATGCCCCCACGATTTCCAAATTCAAAACTGCACTCAGAAGCAAACTATTCAACACACGTAGTTGCACCTGTCTATAATTTGAGGCGCAACCCTCTGTGCCTTGACAATGCCCACTGGGCAGCATCCTTACCGCACCTTTTAAATTCTACCCCTTTTCTGTTTGTACTGCCATTATTCCTGATGCTTGCCCTTTCTCTGTGCAAGTATGTACCACTTCTAATTAAACTGCTTCTACTCTGTTGACAGCTCATACTGTCATACTAATATGCGCCACTGTAACCAAACTGGCTTCTCTGTTTAATTGTCCTCATCACATGTGCTTGCTATCTATGTAACCCATATCCTGGAACCTCTAATGCTTGTATATGTATTTGTCATGTTCATTATCACATGTGCCTGCCTACTATGTAACCTATATCGGGTCGCCCCTGAAAAAGGGACCTTCAGAGCTCAGTGGGCCTACCCGGTCACCAAAATTTAATAAATAAATAAATAAATATCCTGGAACTGAGAGTTGCTTGTATTTTGTATTTGTCCTCTATGTGACGAGGTACCTTTGGAAATGAGCCTCTGGCTCAAAGGTTGTAAACCGATGTACAAATAAATAAATAAATAAATAAAATGGCCATGATATTCAGGCCTCACGAGGGGAAACCTATCATTATGGGCCATTAACTTTTCCCACACTCCTTCCACACTGAACAAATCTCTGCAGTTGCCATGCTGCCACTTAATTGGGGAATGGTGGAGAGTCTGTCTCTGACACACAAATCAACCACTGCCACTGCTCACAGAAAGCCACTGTCACTCATCCACCTCTTTTTGTCTGACAGACAGGCCATCCAGGGTCCCAATGCCTCCAGCAGCAATTGCACTGTAGACTGTACCCTAGTTATTACAGTAGTTTAAGGGTCAGGAGTCTGCCTCTTGCTATGTCCAGAAGTGTGTTTTCAGTTTACCAACACTTTCAGCCTAATGTGCTGAACTATGAACAGGAAGGTCCCAGGTTCAAATCCCATCACAGTCACAGGTGACCACAGTGAGCCCTAGTGCTTATAACTGGGGGGAAGGGAGGTTGGCTTAAATGTGTCATAAAATGCAATCTGGCTGTTCTTGATCATGTGTCACATTTATTTGCACAGTTGAAACATTAGGGAGAAACAGGGACCAAGTAGATTTAGGTGCTCCAACTCGCTTGAGCTATCTCATGTAAATGCAGTAGTATGCACTGGGAAACAATTATTCTTTCCTACATATATTGTGTTATTGTGTGTGTGCCATTCAGGTCAGCTGGTGCTGCTGGTAGACATGATAAAATGAAGGCCACCATGACTCTGATGCCAGTGGCGGAGGAAGAGAAAGATGGGCCCCAGTGCAGGTTGTAACTGTGGGCCCCCACGCCACCACCCACCCCCACCCTGGTGCTGCAACCCCCCCCCGGCCTGGCCCCCCACAAGTTTTTTAGTAACAAAACAAAAGATTGTGATTGTGTCCCCACTACTCCACACACAGATACTGCTTGTTTAGCTTGATCCCTGAGCTACACACCATGTGACCCATCTCTCATGCTACAGTGCAATATATAGCCCAGCTCAGCCCTGCCTACCACCGACTGATTGACAGTGTCCCTGTCCAATGGGATGTGTCAGCCAGTGTCCCTGTCCAATGGGATGTGTCAGCCAGCAGCCAGTCATGTGGTGCAGAGCTCAAGCTTGCTAAGACCCATTCTGCCCTTTGTGTGCCTGTCTGCTTGTTTGACCCTAATAGGCCTCTGCCTCCCTCCCCTAGTCCCACACATTACAGCAACATGCAGCAGCAGTGAGAGCGAGCACTCCACAGTCCACCACTCGCAACTCGCGAGACGGAGCGGCAGTGGCCAGCCAGCCATGCGCCCCCTCAGTGCTACAAACAAAACCCTCCCCCAGCTGACCCAGGCCCTCGCACCGAAGGCAAAAGGTCAATGGTCGCGAGCAGGCAGCCAGCCACTTAAAGTTCAACTCGTCCTCCCCACTTGCCAACCACCACCCACAGAATGTTTCTCTATAGGTCAGAGGAGAGAGAGAGAGAGAAAGAAGCACAGAAGAGAGTGAGAGAAGATGGACTGTTGTTGAGCAGATTAAGTACATGGGGGGGTCGTGGTCGGGAGTCGGACTCCTCTGGTCCAGACGGGGGTGGGGGGGGTTGCTCATCTGTGCAGGCTTACAGCAGCAAGTGAGCGACTGGGACCGTCACCGTCCGTGCAGACATGCGGGTGCTCTCTAGCTCTAGACTCTAGTCTCGCTTTCACTCTCTGTCTCTCTTCTCTCTGCTGCTCTGCCACAGCACAATGCAGTAAGAAAGTAAAAGTAAAGTTCTTACCATCACACAGTGCAGGCAACAGCTTTAGTCCCTATCTGACTCAGTCTTGTCACATCACGAGACTGTCTGCTGCCATCTGCAGTGCATCGTCAGGCAGCACAGGTCGGGCACAGCACACTGACAGTTCAGTCAGCTGTCTGGGACTGGGAGGGTGACTAAATGTTGAATCTTTCACCAAAAAATGTTAAAATACTGAATAAACTTATTGGGCCCCTAAGTGTGTCGGGCCCCTGTGCCACTGCACCAGCTGCACCAGTTATTCCTCCACCACTGTCTGATGCATCTATTTACTGAGACTTCACACAATTCTGTTTGACATAGTGTTTTCTTAGACTTGAATGTTTTGGACTTAAAATCTAGCATTTAGTTAAAAAGTGATCATTGCGTGCCCCTGTTTTGATGATAAGGCAAACAACTTTTTAAAATAGCGCTCCAAGTCTGAACAGAATTTGTAAACATGTATCTCTGCAAAGAGCTGATCCTCAGATGCCTGACAAATATGAATCTTTCCAGTTAAATTCCCTGTCAGATAGTTCTATATTTCACAATCCCGTCAAATCCACCAAGACAAACATAGTTAAAGATGGCTACAATGCATTCAGACAGATGGAGGTGGCATAGTCACATTTAACTGGATTTCCAGAAATTTGTATAAAACCCTAGGATCAAACTCCCAGCTTTCTAGTATAAAGATGTGTATCAATTTCAGGGAGGAGAAAGAAGCAGTACTGGGGGTATAGATGGGGGGATTGGGATCACGCAATTGCCGTCTCTCTGCTCTCACTGAAGCTGGCAGCACAACTCCAGCTGTGGCTTCACAATTGAGACCACTGGTGAACAGCTCCTCTTGCTAAGCTGGGCACCTAGGATGTTTTTCTCAGAACCTTACTTCCAAATATATTTATTTATTTGACTTTTGATAACCAGGTAGATGCACTGAGACAGACATGTCCCCTTTTTCAGGAGTGACCCGGGGAATAAGAACAACTCCACGAGTTGATATATTATACTTTTGGATACAGATGGTGAAAACGTAAGGAGAAATTAGTACAATCAGCGGTAAGAGACATATATATATATATCTACACACACACACACACACATAAAGCAAGTAACAGAAAGCTATGCTGTGAGCACAAAGTCGGTTTCCTCCATTGCTGGATGATGATTCCAATACTGCTCGCAGGTGTCCTGCATCGATAATCCTTACATTTGGCTTGTATCTAAAGTCCTTGAAGGAGCTTGAGACTGTTGTGTCGGGACAGGTGAGCTGGTTCATTAGAGGCTAATGCACAATACAATGCCATAGTACAATATTACATATTTACAAGATATAAGAGTGGAAAGAGAGAGATTTACAAAATGTAAGTGGGGGAGGAGAGAGAATGAGGGAGGGAAGGGGATATGGGAAGATTGGAGAGCCAGTGGGGGTGAGGGAGAGTTGAAAAGTAAGGTCAAGGGTAAGAGAAAGGGTTAGGGATGAGAATGGACAGCCAGTTACAGCAGGGGAGGGAGGAGGGTACACTGAGGAAAAGGGAAGGTGTTAAGTGCAAATACCACTACAGATTGGGGGGTGGAGAAGATTTCCTTGAAGCTTCTCTTGAACTGGGGAAGAGACGTACATGAGAGTAGACTAGGTGGTAGAGTATTCCATTTTTGTGGTGCAGAGAAAGCAAAGGACTGCTTGCCAACAGCAAGGTGGACTTTGGGAAGGTTCAGTAATGGGAGGTGGGAGTGGCGGATGGTCCTGGTGAAGGTCTTCAGAGTGAGCAAGCTGGAGAGGATGGGTAGGGATGGGAGATGAGTAATTTTAAAGGCAGTGCATAACATCAGGAAGTACAATTTGGTCTCAAAGGATGGCCAGCCCAGGGACCTCAGTATGTCACAGTGATGAGTCCAAGCAGGTGCACCAGTGGCGAAATAAGCAATCCTGTGATAGGCCTGTTTGAGGTTGGCCAGAGTAGAGGACTTGACTGAGTTAATTATGGGTGCACCGTAGAATAAACCAGGGATGAGGGTAGCCGCAGCAATGGTCTTTCTATCATAGGGAGTTAGGAAGGGGGCAGTGCAATGGAGTAGGCCGAGCTTTTAACGTAGTTTAATAACACTATTTATGTGTGTGTCAAAGGATAGATGATGGTCGAGAGTCATACCCAGATATTCTAAAATTCTCACCGCTTCAAGTGGTAGACCTGAGGAGGTGTTGATAGCCAGAGAGGGTTGGGAGGTTAGGTCAAAGAAAGCATGATGGAATAGCATAGATTTGGTTTTCTTTGTGTTCAGAACTAGTAGGTTTAATTTGAATCAAGCTTCCGAATGTTGGAAGTTTTTTCCCAGGTCAGATTGAATGGCGGAGATGTCTGTGCCATGCCAGTATAATATGGCATTGTCTGCACAGAGCTGGATCGATGCCCCCCCCCCCAATTTAGAGGTAAGTCATTAATAAAGATTTAGAAAAGTAAAGGTCCAAAGATAGATCCTTGTGGGACAGTGTCCGTGATAGCAGATAGAGGGGAGAAGGCATCTGCCTGGTTGACATCTTGGACATGGTTAGATAAACAGTTAGAGATCCAGGAGAGGGAGTTGGCATCAAGACCTAAGGACTGAAGCTTGAAAATGAGGAGAGAGAATGGTTAACAAGGTCAAAAGCCTTTTTGGGGTCAATGGAGACTGCCCTGTGATGTTACCTTGATCCATGGCATAAAAATATCAGAGGTGACCCTCAGATGGGCAGTCTCGCTCCCATGAGATTTCCTGAAACTGTGTTGGTGTATTGTAAGGGTGTTAGTTCAAGGAAGGAGCACAGATGATTATAGAGGATTCTTTCTTGGATTGTCATGATAGGACACAGAATGGATATGGGTCTGTAGTTTTCAATAAGGTTAGTTGGGCCAGTTTTGTTCACAGGTACAACAGTGGCAGTTTTCCATTTGTCCAGAATGGAACTTGTCAGGAAGGATTGATTAATCAGCTGAGCAATTGGGTGAGCTAGTGAGGTAATGCCAATCTTAAGGAATTGGGGGGGAAGGGGCAGGGTGTCAAAGCCAGGGGAGCTGCTGGGGCTGAGCCCTATTAGGAGCTTTAAGACTTCCTTGCATGGGGTGAGCTTTATATGAAAGAGGGGGTGGGGATCTTTGGTAGATTGTAGTGAGTGGCAGGCATCTGGCAGACTGATCTTGTATACAATCGAGGGCGGTGAAGAACAAATCTATTCCTGCAGCGACCTCGTTGGGAGAGCATAGTCCTGAGTCTTTCAGGATCATGGTCTGTGTGTTTCTTCACTCACGGCCTTCAAGGAGTGTATTGATCTGCATCCAGAAGTGTTTAGGGTCACTAAGATTACTAGCTTGCAGGGATTGTAGATAGTTGCGCAGGGGAAGAGTACACAATGGGGGAGGTGTGAGATACTGACAACAACAAACATGGAAAGGGACCTGGGATAGTCAAATCAGATGACCTAAAGGTGGGCCAGTAATGTGAGAAGGCAGTAAGAAAGGCTGGGAGGATACTGGGATGCATAGGGAGAGGCATCACCAGTAGAAAACAAGAAGTTGTTGGCCCTCTGTACAGACAGTTGATAAGACCACATCTGGAGTACTTTGTACAGTTCTGGAGACCCCATCTCCGCAAAGACATAGACAGGGTGGAGGCTGTCCAGAGGAGGGCAACCAAAATAATGCAGGGTTTGCGTCAGAAGACATATGAAGAAAGACTAAATGAACTAGAGATGTATAGTCTTGAGGAAAGGAGTGAGCGGGGGGACATGATAGAAACTTTCAAATGCCTCAAGGGAATCAACAAAGTCCAAGAGGGTAGCATCTTTCAGAAAAAGAGATCTGCAAAAACAAAACAAGGGGGCACAATTTGAAGATTGGGGGGCAGCTCAGAGGTAATGTGAGGAAGTATTTCTTCACAGAGAGGGTTGTGGATACATGGAACAGCCTTCCTGAGGAGGTCGTAGAATCAAAAATAGTGGGGGGAATTCAAGAATGCATGGGACAGACATAAGGCAATTCTAGTGGGGGGTAGGAGGAAGTAGGCTGTTGGTTAACTAGGATCTGCAGCTCATCCTCTAGGTAGGGAAATTAGCAGACTAGGTGGGCCAAGCGGTCCTTATCTGCCGTCAAATTCTATGTTTCTATGATTTGTTTACTTTAGTTTTGCAGGCATTTCGCAACTACTGGTAAGAGTTCCAATCTGTAAGGAGCCGAGATTTTTTGTAGGATTGCCAAACCTTGTCTCTTGACTGCATTAGGAGCTGTAGCTCCTGGAAAAGCCAGAGGGGAGTGAATGCCTTTGGCCCAGCTCAACTTGAAAGGGGTCATGGAGGTCAAGGATGGAGGTGAAAGTGTTGATTAAGTATTCTACAGCCTGATTTATATCTTTAAGTGTGGTGATAGGGGTCCAGACAATGGAAGAAAGGCTGTGTAGGAATTTGGAGGTATTAAAGTTTGTTAGGTCTCGGAATTTGATGATTTTTGAGAGAGGGTGGGGAAAGTGGTTTCTCTAGACACAGAAAGTTGGTGAGTGATCATTTAGTGCATCAGGGAGAACTCCCTCTGCCCTGATGTACGTCCTGTTGCTAATTAACATCCAGTCGAGTAGGGTGCGATTATCTGACTTTGGATTAAGTCTAGTTGGTTGGTTGATTAGTTATTCTATCTTGACTTCAGATATTGCCGACAGATACTGGGCATTTGTGGGGTCAAGCCAGTCAAGATTGAAGTCACCACAGAGTGTGGTGTCACTGTGATGGAGGGTTCAAGATTTGTGAACTGTTTGGCGAAGGAGGTGGACGCAAGTTTTGGGGGCCGGTAGATACACGCTATCATCAGCTGTTTGATATTGCAGAGGGTGATTGAAATGAACAGGTGATCAATGTCAGGGTTGATGTTGTTGTCAGGTAGTTCACAGACTACCAGCCCTGCCCTAGTGTAAATCAGTATCCCCCCTCCTTTCTCGCTGGGTCAGTCCCGATGGTAGGAGGAGTAACCAGGGAGAGCAACTTTGTGAGATTGTGCGACTGGTTTTAGCCAGGATTCTGTTAAACAAAGTGACATCTGGCTTGTAGTGCTTAGTCCAGCTTTCGAGTTCAGCCTTTTTGCGTCTGACACTTTGGATGTTCATATGGGCTATTTTGAGCCCTTTTGTCTCTGAACAATTTGGACAGGAAGATTGGGATGGGGCTGAGCCTTCTTGCAAGATCCAGGGTTTAGTTCATCACTGGATAGCAGGAGTTGGCACAGATGGGAGTGAATATTAGGTGGGTGAATAAATGGAGACTTACGCCAGTTCCAAGGTCAATATACATGCATAATTGTTTTGGCACACTGGGCAAGGACAAGAAGACTGAGGTGATGGGTGGGCATGTTAGATGCAGTAGGGGAGGCAGGAGAGAGGTTGAGGAGGAAGGCAGTAGAGTATATGCACTGCCCATGTAAGATAAATAATAATGGAGACAGACCAGGAAGGAGTAGAGCAGGAGAAAACTTTTTGCCAGTGGAAGTTGCAGAATGTAGAATTGTTGGACGAAACTTGGAGAGGGCAGAAGAAAGGTTGGCAGTGATAGTCTACCTTGACAGAGGGAGAGCTGGGTTAACACTGACAGGGATACAACAGCACTAGACAGAGGGAGAGCCGGGTAAAAACTAATGCCAAAATCTTGCTACTTGTTTGCTTTTTGAAAATACATAATTTTATGTATTTTCAACATTTTTTAATAAAAAAAAAAAAAAAGATGGCAGCAATCATGATCTTCTTTGTTTTCCTCATGACAAATAAAATAAGTCCTCACGATCAGTGTTTTTTCACTATTCATTTCAGAAGGTTATCCAAAACCAAACTTTGGATCCTTATAACTCTGGAACTGGTTAATATTTTTTTCACAAGAACTTTGACAGGCACTGCATTGGCACAGGCTCCTTCTACCCTGAAAGTTTTGTGAAAAAAATCCTGTTCCATATAGGCTATGTGTGATGGCAAAACAAACAAACAAAAAAACATGTTAACCAATGGGGAAAAAAATCTTCACTTTTCCAAAAATCTGTGTTCCACATCTCAGTAATTATTCACTTCTTAAGACTTTGCCACCCTGACTATGCATGCACATTTTAAGGCTATTCAGTCAAATGTCAAAGTTATTAAGGTGCAAAGTTAGGGGGCTAACATTAACACCCTACTCAACCCTATTTATAGGGATGCTACCACACCCCTATAATATATATATATATATATATATATATATATATATATATATTTAGAATTTTTTGTATCTGAAGTACGTAAATTATATGAATGCAGTATACTTCAATTTCAATTTATTGTTTAACAAATTTAAAATTGTCATTACAAATAGTACAGTTATTACAGACAACCAGTATACTTAAACAAGCATTTGTCAATGCCGAATGTTTGCTTGCTGGCATTGGCAGTGGTAGTGTAGAAGTTACAGAGCTGCGTAATAGTAATGGCAGTGAAGTATTGAACTGAAGCCAACCCCACCACCACCCTGCAGAGAGTGACAGGCACTGGGGTGTGCCTTTGGGTCGTCAGGCATAACGGCCACGCCATTTCAGTACACCCCACCCTGCAGACACTGGCAAGTGTCACGGTGTTCCTTGGGGTCTTTGGTCCTTATGCGCACCCCATTCCATTAGGAAATACAGAGAGATGGGTGCGATATAGGAGAATGGGTTGCACTTTGGGGCTGAAGAGTCCAAGGCATACCTCGATGCTTCTCACTGACTGCAGGGTGTGGAATGGTATGAGCATTACAGGCAAGAATCCCAAGTCACACCCCTGATGCCTGTCATTCTCTACAGGGTTGGGCGTTATGATTGGAAACCCTAATACCTCAGGCATTCATTGGTATTTTCACTCCAAATGTTCAACATGGTTTTGTGACCCCACCTCATGAACAGGGGAATATCAGTTTCTTAGCTGAAAGCTGCTTATGCACAGCGACTACGGCATTTAGTACCACAGGTGCAAAAACGTTCCGAACAGGATGTAAAAAATGACAGCTGTACTGTTTATGGGGAGATGTAAAAAATGGCAATGTTGCAAATCTGCAGTAAAAATATTTAAAAAAATGGTAAAGTCACGAGTGTACATAGAAACTGTGCAACGCACACCTGTAATATAATTAGGTTGGGGATTTTTTTACAGTAGATTGTCAACTCAGGCATTTTGGTGCCTCCGATCATAAACAGTGTCATTGTGATTTTCTTTATCTGTCACGAACAATGATTTCCCACAGCAACCACGCATCTCTGCGCTGAAAGTGTGAAAACACACTTCGGCCATGTTGTGAAAAATGACAGCTGTACTGTAAATAAGGCAGTGTGGAAACATGACACTGGTGAAAATCTGGACTTAAAATAGTACAAAGTCATGAACTTATGAGGGTGCGTGGAAACTGCGCAATGCTCACTCGTAACACAGTCATTTTATAGACTTTTGTCACCAAATTTTCAACATAGCCATTTTAAGACCTCTGCTCATGAACAGTGTAACTGTGATTTTCTTAATCTGTCCCAAACATTGCTTTCGCACACCAACAGCACCATTGTATGCTACATGTGCGAAAACACATTTTGGGCGGCATATGAAAAATGCCAGCTGTACTGTTCATAAGGAAGTGTAATAAAATGGCAATGTTGAAAATCTGGAGTGAAAATATTACATTTGCAAACTTATGAGCATGCATAGGAACTGCGTAACGTACGCTCGTAAAACAGTCATTTTTAGGAATGTTTTCACCAAATTTTCAACATAGCCATTTTAAGACCTCTGCTCATGAACAGTGTCACTGTGATTTTCTTAATGTGTCCCATACATTGATTTCTCACATCGACTGCGCCATTGTGCGCTACATGGGTGGAAACACATTTTGAGCAAGATGTGAAAAATGACAGCTGTACTGCTCATAAGAAGGTGTGGTAAAATGGCAATGTTGAAAATCTGGAGTGTAAATATTGAAAATTCGTGAACTTACGAGCATGCATAGGAACTGCGCAACACACGCGTCAAAACAGTCATTTTTGGAATTTTTCACCAAATTTTCAACATAGCCATTTTAAGACCTCTGCTCACGAACAGCATCACTGTAGTTTTCTTAGTTTGTCCCGTACATTGGTTTCGCACACTGACTGCAGCACTGTGAGCTACATGGGTGGAAACATGTTTTGGGTGAGATGTGAAAAATGACAGCTGTACTACTCATAAAAGGTGTGGTAAAATGGCAACATTGAAAATCTGGAGTGAAAATATTGAAAATTCACGAACTTACGAGTGTGCATAGGAACTGCGCAATGCAGCTTCGTAAAACAGTCGTTTTTTGGAATTTTTCCACCAAATTTTCAAAATAGGCTTCTTGAGAGCCCACCTTATGAACACTAGCAGTGTCGTTTCATTAATCGGTCCCAAAAGGTGATTTCTTGCAGTGACTGCGAAATCATCCTTCGGGCCCGAATAATGCCATGACAGTGACATAATTCATGAGAAGGGGTCCCTAAAACCCCATGTTGAAAATTTGGTGCAAAAATTCCAAAAAATGCCTGAGATATGCAACAAAGTTGAAAACTCACTATCTAGCCCATTATACAGCTTACCGGCATTTCCTCAGTTCGCGGTCGGCTTTGAAGAGTGCAGACGTGTTCCCTGTCCACCGAAGATCGTCGCGCCGCGGTGGGAGGTAGTATGGGGTGGGGGTGTGGGGAGGCAGGGTGCGCAGTGGGTGGGTGTGGGTTGTGGGAGGGGCCAGGGGAGACTACGTGGACCCGTTTTTCTTACAGGTGTTATTTTTCTTCCAATGATGACGCTGGACGTTTGCCACACTGGGGTGGGCTCCCAGCGTGGCACAGGATGGTTGGGGCATTCAGCCAACGGGATTGGGCACCCCCGTCAGCCAAAGCATCGATTGCCACACTGGGGTGGGCTCCCAGCGTGGCACCCAGTACTCGGGAGGGGGTGAGGACAGTGGAGCCGATGGGATTGGGCACCCCCCGTCAGCTATATCATTAGTTGCCACGCTGGGGTGGGCACCCAGCGTGGCATTTGAAAACTTTGGGACAGCACAGCCGACGGGATTGGGCACCCCGCGGCTATAAAGTGTGTGCGCGGCGCAAGGGAAGGCGACGCCTGCGTATGCAGGTGTGTGTGGGGAGCTGCGCCATGAGCAGGTGATATCTGATCACTGCTCACTCAAGCGTAGCTCCCCCTTTGAACTGTATGCCACTGCATTTTGGAGCTTGTCATAGACAGCTCCAGCACGCATTGGCTTACAGGGGCTGCGCCTGCCAACACACTGACTGAATTGGAAGAGGGAGTGACACACCTCCGAAATCTCGGATGATGGCACTATGTTCTTGCACATGCATGCAAGCAAACATAAAAATGGACTATTTGAAGTTTCCACACTTGCAGTTCACATTGTGGCTGAGGAGCTCTGGAAAACCCACTCTACTCTGGATTTTCTTTGTTGCTTCTAGGTGATCCCACCATGCCCATGTCTCCTTGTTCTTTCTGCTGCTCCATTGCCTAATGCTTGTACACACAAAAACACTTGTTTCAGTCTGGTATCCCAGCAATAGAGTGGAGGAAAGGGGGTGGGTAGATGTATGTGCAGTGACCAACATGAAAGCAATCTTGCCGACACGGACTTCAGAGCATGTGCCACTGTCATCACATTGACACTTCCTTGCCTGCGCCCCAAAATATGGGCAGGTGGAGGTGTTTTAATATATTTTGAGGGGTGCAGGGGCAGAGCTCCCTGCTTTATATTTACTGTGGTGGTCTGGCGACTGAATTGTCAGCTGCCCTGATTCCTGTCACCCTTGTGCTTGTGCCTTTATTTCCCCTGGTCAGATTTCTTTCATCCTATTGTGGGTGACCCTTTCGTTCCATATTTTATTTTAATTTGTTTGCATTGGTACCACAAAAATGTCAACTACAGTGCTCTCTCAATAAACTGCCACATCAGTGTAAGACAAAATTGGTGGATAGGTGAGGTCAACTAACAAAAAAAAAAAATAAAATAATACACTAGTAATTTTTGTTAAAAAATGTGCTGTTTTTAGGTTTGGCTCCCCACCATAGTGAGAACAAAATGGGCCAGACACAAACTGTTGCTAATATACATTTTTGTCTTTTAATCACAATCTCAGATAGACAAGCATGTTCTGAAATGACAAACGGCAGGCCCTAAAACTTAATAGAGCACTCTGACAAAGGCTTCTTGTTGCAGGTGAAATATTAGTGTGGTACACATGAGTCACGCGTGGCAGCAGACTAGCAGACATCCAGGCCCAGTATATGAGCTGTCTAAATTTATTTATTTCAAAAGTTTTACCAGGAAAGACATACTGAGCTGGTAATAGCTCATTTCCAGATATATCCTCGGGGCGTTTATAAATTAAACAGCTTAAATGATCTGTCTCCTTTTATTGTTTATGCATGCTTCATACTGCCCTTGCAAACTGCCTACGTATTATGCTGCTTTTTGAATATGTTAATTCTGACAGTAACGGAAGTCACACACATTGATCTGTAGTAGACAGCTGATGATTTTGCTGGGTAAGCATGTTATGTGCGCCATTGTCTTGGTTATCTGGGGGCCGGCAGTGATAGAACAACTAAAAAGTTTTGAGCACACCCTGAACCCCTTAGAGGGAAGAAAAAATTATACAAAAACAGGAATATCACATAAATCCATTTATTATTCCATAGCCTCTTCAAACAGGACCTTGCCTGACATGTTTCAGACCTCCAAACAGTCCTTTCTCAAAGGCTCACCTCGGCCTTTGAGAAAGGACCGTTTGGAGGTCTGAAACATGTCAGGCGAGATCCTGTTTGTTTGTCCTGTTTTTATTATGTTGCTTGCATGCATGTGCAAGAAACATAGTGCCATCATCTGAGTTTTCAGAGGTGTGGCAGCCCTCTTCCAATTCAGTCAGTGTGTTTGCAGGCACGGCCGCAGTTCTTCAATGGCTGCTGGAGCTGTCTATGACAGCAGTCGAAAATGCAGTGGAGTACAGTTGAAAGGGGGAGCTATGCTTCAGTAAGCAGTAATAAGATATCACCTGCTCATGCGCGGCTCCCATACACACACACACACACACACACACACACACATACTGTAAGCGCTTGACCCCCACCAACACTGTATTAGCCGACGGAGTGCCCAATCCCCCGTCGGATCCACTGTCCCCCCGAGAGAGCACAGGTGCCACGCTGGGAGCCCACCCCAGCATGACAACAGATGCTATCACCGACGGGGTGCCCAATCTCCTGTCGGCTCCGCCCCCCAAACAGCCATCCTTGTGCCGTGCTGGAACCTACCCCAACATGGCAAACATCCACGTTGTTGTCCTTTTTAAAAAAAAAAAAAAAAAAACCTGAAACACAAAACGGTCTCTCGCTGTCTCTGCCCCACCCAGGCCCTACCACTGTGCACTCTGCCTCCCGCACCCCCCACCCCATACTTACCTCCGACTCTGGCGCGATGATCTTCGGTGGACCGGGAACACGTCTGCACTCTTCAAAGCCGACCGCGAACTGAGGAAATGCCAGTAAGCTGTATAATGTAATAAATAGGTTTTTTTCAACTTTGCTGCATATCTCAGGCATTTTTTGGAATTTTTGCACCAAATTTTCAACATGGAGTTTTTGGGACCCCTTCTCATGAATGCTCTTACTGTCATGGCATTAATTGGGCCCAAAGGGTGATTTTACAGTCACTGCGCAAAATCACCTTTTGGCACTGATTAATGAAACAACACTGCCAATGTTCGTAAGGTGGGCTCTCAAAAAGCCTATGTTGAAAATTTGGTAGAAAAATTCCTAAAAATGACTGTTTTACGAGCCTGCGTTGTGCAGTTCCTACGCACGCTCATAAGTTTGCAAATTTTCAATATTTTCACTCCAGATTTTCATCATTGTCATTTTATCACACCTCCTTATGAGCAGTACAGCTGTCATTTTTCACATCTCATCCAAAACGTGTTTTTTTTTTTTAGTTGTGTTTAACCAGGTATAGCACACTAAGCTGAAAGCTTTTTTACAGGAGCAACCTGGGAGCACAAGGAGGTTAAGTGACTTGCTCAGGGTCACACAGTAAGCAAGTGGAAGCTGTGGGATTCAAACCCAGGTCTGGTCTGCTGGATGTCACCAGATTTGCAGCTCAGAGCCTTAGACCACTGTGCTATACTGCATCCTGTTTCCACCCCTGTAGTGCACAATGGTGCAGTCAGTGTGCGAAATTACTGTATGGGACACACTAAGAAAATTACAGTGACACTGCTCATGAGCAGAGTTCTTAAAATGACTATGTTGAAAATTTAGTGACAAACTTCCTAAAAATTACTGTTTTATGAGCGTGCATTGCGCAGTTCCTACGCACGCTCGTAAGTTTGCAAATTTTCAATATTTGCACTCCACTGACTTCCAAATACCTACACAGCACATACAAGCAAGCAACATTCAGCATTGACAAATGCTCGTTTGATATGGAATAATACATTTACTTATGTGATATTCCTGTTCATCATTTTTGCATCCTTCTAAGGGGTTTGATATTTGCTTGAAACTTTTCAATTGCCTTGTCTGGTGAGTTTCTTGAGCACCACATTCCTAGTGCACACTTCTTCTAGTTTTGGACTCTGAGTGATCTAGCATGCTTCTTGCTCTATATGACACTTGGCTGGGTTGTTGCAGAGGAAATAAGCCAACACTCCCTGTGGCAGTCCCATCCAGGAGATGTAGCAGAAGAAAAATAAAAGCCAAGGTCACTGAGGAAAATAGAAAGGAAAAGTGAGAAAAAATGTTTTGAACCTGTCACTATCACTGGACTTTTGATCTAATATTGGTAGTATGTGGATTGTAGAAAAGTCTAAAATTTTCACTTATGTGGTCCTTCTCTTTCACTGTATACCAAAAAGCTTAACAAGAAAACTTATTTACACACGATAGTAGAACCAAAATGCCACATCCCATTTCTCTGCAGTCTTGCTTCTTGAGACAGTTTGATACCTCTCTCAGTACTGCTGGCACTTTGATTTTGTCAGAGTACACTGTACCTATAGGCTAGCCCTAGTTAGGGCACATCAGTGCTTGTGTCCAAGTTTACTACTGCAACATGGATGCAGTGGAGTTGTCTGGCACAGTATTGCCCAGAGAATGACAGAACATTTGGGAGTGTACTATTGTTTCACTACTGAGAGGGACGAGTTTAAAATAAAGGATTAAAGATAGCTTAGTGGTGCAACAGTAGGGTTCTTGCTTGCAAAGCTGGTATTAAAAGCACATTTATTGATGTGGCAACAGGACTCCCTCTTCTAAAGCTGGCGACCCAGGTTTAGAGTCAAGCCACTGGCACTGAAAGGCAGGGGGAGAGACGGAACAGGACCGACTGTTCAGGAAGGTGCTCTTCTCTACTAAAGAGGGAGGAGTTGGCCAGCATGCTACAGCACTACCATTTGGGTGACCATAAGTGCAGCACAGCTGGAGGAGGGAGCCACATAGGTGCCAGGACCTATGAGCAAGGGAGGGAGGGAGGCAGTAGCCCCTCACTTTTGCCCACAAGCATTCAAAGTGCCCATTTAATGCATACAAGGTTAGAAAGGAAGCAATTATGGTCTCTTCGTAATTACTACAGCCCCCCCCCACACACACTTCTTCTCATATTCTGGCACCCAGGGATGAAGGCAGGATGATGGCACTTTTCCGTGGTTGATCTCACATTTATGTCTAGAGTTGCATTCCATGTCTTGGGAATGGAAGAAAGATCCCACAGTGATGCAGGATGATACCTTGGGCACTCTCCAGCCCCATATAACTGACCTCTGCCTTGCCAAGGATGGTCTCCATGTCGATCTTGTGGGCCCACTGTGGGAAGCAAGCCAGAGGGAAATGAATAAGGGATGGAGATTACAAAATCAGGGTTGGGGAATTGTCCAAAATGAGGGATGGGGCAGCTCTGGAAAGAACAAGTAAATAAATAATCAATTGATTTACAAACCTTTACTCTAGCAACTTTGATGGGACTGCAAATTAAGATCTCCTGACCCTTTGTCATTTGCTACTCGAACCATGAGAACATAAAAATGATATTATCTTACTCTGAGGCTGTGCAGGACATAAATGATTTCAATGGGCATAGAGACATCAGAAAACAAAATGTCAGTTAAAATTATTAAAATGGCTACATTAAGAAAACGAAAAGTTTGAAGTAGGATTCATTTTTTAGTTGTTCATTGATAAATGGGATGCAGAAAGCTGATTCGAGTGAATTTTTTTTATTGCTTCTAGTAATGTTTGATTTAGTTTTTGATTTATGCTACATGTCATTTGCCTGAAGTAAGTTTCACAGTTTCATTAAGAGTTTGTCAAGTTCTCCTAATAATCTTCACAAGAAGCCCCTTCAGTCTGACAGTCTGACAGGCCAAAGCCACAAGCTATTAAACCCCTGTTGAATGTAAATGCTCAGGACAGGAGTCTGGCACACCCAGCAGTTATGAAACTCATTAAGAATGGGTTTATACAAGTTTCTGTGGCATTAAATAAATTACCAGCCTTAAGGAAATACCACTAAATCTAGGGCATTCAGATGTCTGGTTCATGACCTCTAAGCCTGAAGTATCATAAGCAATCTGATATCATCACAAATAGTGTTCTAATTCTCACAATGCAAATGTCATTTTGTACATATGTACTACTTGATGAACCCATTAGAACCAAGCTTCTTAAAATGAAGAAACACAGTAGACCTCCCCTTAAAAAAAAACTTTAAGGGCTATGAAGTGAAAATTAGCATACATTAGCATATCATTATTCATGCAAATTAGCAAGTCAGTAGATCAGTAGGCTCCACACTCACCTCGGGGTCAAAAGATCAGAAGATCACATGTTCTAGCCACACACTAGGAACTTGTGCCAATACCCTAATTCTGCCTCCGCAGTGCTGCATTGGGGGAGGTTGCACTGTTGAGGTGCTATACTTTGGATGAGATGTTAAACTGAGTTGACCTTCTGCCCAGCTGTGGTGGTTGCCCAATTGGAAGTTAAAGATTTTTCTTATGTTTTGGTCAGCAACCCCCATCAATAAAACAGGTTCAAGTACCCCCCCGTCAATGCACCTGGAAACAAACGGTGACAGATCAATGTGAATTACATGGTTAAAAACTATAAATAATAAAATTAGCAAATTAAAATTAACAACAGCCTTGTAGAACCAGGGCCCAAGTTATCATTAGGTAGTTGTTGGACCCACTTTAGTGCCACCAGCGTCATCAAAACCCTGTCCAGGTGTTCTCAATGAAGGTTGCAACTCCTTCAAGAAGTAGAAAAGGTTTTGTGACTGGTTGGGGATGGAAAAGGAGGGACCCCCATGAAAGTGATCCACAGGGCCATCCCAAAATGCATGACTGACATTGCATGACTGGTTGTAGCCAGTTTAGCCTATCCCAGGATACCATCTTGAAAAAAATCAGGAAGGAATGTGGGGGTGCAATGTTGTGACCAAATGCAACAGAAGGCAAATCTGGATATGTTTAAGTTTAACCTTCGCCATGTAAAATGTAAATATTTAGTTTACTGTATGGTACTTATATTTTAGTGCAACTTATAAGGAATTAGGAGAACTGTCTTGTGAGTATCCTATCTTTTTTGATACCCCAATCCACTACATGACAGGGACCACAGGACTAGGATATTTGACCTTTAGGAGCATGAGTGGGGGGAGGTACAGGCCGTGGCACTTGAAAATGAACTTTTGGACCACCAGTGCCCATTACTCAGTTGTGGGTTAGGGAAGGAGGGAATTTCTGTGTGGAATGCCCCTGGACATAGCAGTCTGACCGGGTTGCAGCCATGCACAATGCCATGCTGTGACCTTGTCACAGGAGCTACGTCTAATTGGACTATTAGTGGGTGGAATCCCTGTTGGCACTCTTCAACAGATGGATTTGCAGTTTGCATTATGCTTCTGTCAGTAGGTGTGTCAAGCTGTTTGTGTGGTGCTACTGGATAGCAGTGCAACTGTACAACCAGAATCTACAAATCTTGCACTGCCCCCAATAGCTATGATGCATGGCACATTACACAATGGCAAGAAAGAATCTTGGACTGTGATTGGTCAGTTTGGGGCTGGACCCATGGAGTTATCCCAGCATAACGCCACAGGTCTAGTCCCAACGCTGTGAACTAATGCAGATTATCATTTGGACCATTTGGCACTCTCTTTTTTTGCATCTCCTCTTAAGGAACAAAAATACTTTTCCACACTAATAAAAACATTCTTTAAAATTTTTTTTTATTTTATATATAACAACAAGCCATTGTATAATAGGAATATGCACTCCAGGGTGTGTGTCATGCTGGGATAATGCCATGCCTTTGGCATTGGACGCACTCGACCTACGGCCTTGTGCTCACCCCAACCCCAGGCATGGCATTATCCCAGCACGACACACACCCTGTCACACATTATTCCTTTATTCACACACCCATGCAAGCACACATTCACATACCCGGGCACACCCTAATGAACATGCTCAGCAAGACTCCAACAATCACTTCAGAATCTGCTGTTTGAAAAGTACAAAATGAATACTTGCTTCAGTCCAACACCACCTTCCCAGCAGCTAATGGCACATTGCACAGCCTATATGTCCCCCCAAAACAGACTCAGCAGGTTCTCTTGTGATGAGACTGACTGAAAGATGGACCACTGCCTGTTGTAGAGCTATGTTAGCTGGCTAAACCCAAAGGTATAGAAAAACATATACCATGTAAGCCATGGTGTAAACACTTATTTGAGGGGAACCATTTTACCTTACCACAAGGACATCATTTGACCCACCTCTTGGTGTTATAATGTGATTACTGAGCTCACAAATGCACACAGCAGAGTTGCTTTAGTTTTCTCCCATGGTGGTTCCAGAGGACTGGAGGAGGGCAGATGTAGGTTGACTTCATAAAAGCCATAGCATGGATAGGCCAGTCAGTCTGATGCCAAGGGTGAGGATGTTAACGGAGATG
Source organism: Neoceratodus forsteri (assembly GCA_016271365.2). Lineage (NCBI taxonomy): Eukaryota > Metazoa > Chordata > Ceratodontiformes > Ceratodontidae > Neoceratodus > Neoceratodus forsteri. The sequence goes on from JADMNL010000023.1 coordinate 251,299,022, forward strand.
CTGGTAAAAGTAATGATTGCAAGTATCTTGAATCCAGTGGGTTGCAAGACCCAAGGCAGCATGGAGTGATGGGAGGAGGTCATGTCAGACTAACCTAATACCTTTCATTGATTTTGTGACCAAAGAAATGTATCAGGTTGGGGTGCTGGATGTAGCCTACCTAGACTTTAGCAAGGCCTTCAACACTTTACCACATATGAGGCTCATGAGGAAACTGAGCAGCTTAGAGGTGAGTCCTAAGGTAGTAAACTGGATAAGGAATTTGTTAATGGATAGCTGCAGAGGGTGGTGGTAAGTGGAACTCACTTGGGGAAAGGGAGGGTGACCACTGGGGTACCTCAGGGCTCAATACTGGGACAAGTCCTCCACAGTGTCTTTATAAGGGATATTGCAGATGATCTAGAAAGGAAGGTAAATCTCTTTGCAGAGGACACCAAAATCCACTATAGAGGGGACTCTTCAGAGGGGGTGGAGAGGATGTGTAGAGACCTAAGAAAACACGAGGAGTGGTCAAGGGTATTACAGCTGAGTTTCAATGCAAAAAAAGTGCAAAATCATGCATCTAGATGCACAGAAACCCAGAGGCAGAGCATAAAATGGGGGAAGAGATACTGACAGACACTAAAAAGGAAAGGAATCTAGGAGTAATCATATCTGATGATCTGAAGGAGGTGAGGCAGTGCGACATGGCAGTAGGTAGGGCCAGTGGGATTTTGGGGTGCATAGGGAATGGGATCACAAGCTGAAGGAGGAAGGTGGTGGTGCCACTGTATAGATTGTTGGTGAGACCACTCCTGAAGCACTGTGTCCAGTTCTGGAGACAACATCTCAGGAAGGACATAGGGTGGAGGCTGCCAAGAGGAGGGTAATTAAAATGGTGCAGGGGCTGCATCAGAATCTCTATAAGGAGAGACTGATGACCTAAATATGTACATCTGGGGGGGCATGATAAAGACCTATAAATACCTCATGGCATTGCATAAGGTACAGGTGGTGAGTATTTTTCAGAGGAAAAGGTGCACGAGAACAAGGGGACATGCAATGAAGCTGGAAGGGGAAAAATTTAGGAGCAATGTGAGGAAGTACATCTTCACTGAAAGAGCGGTGGATGCCTGGAACAGTCTTCCTGCTGAGGTGGTGGGAAAACAGTGGTGGGCTTCAAGCATGCATGGGATAGGCACAAGGGAATCTTAGTTGGTAAGTGGGGGAGGAGGGAGCCAGAGATCAAGTAGGGTCAGCAGTGTCAGTATAGGCAGGGCCAAATGGGCAGACTTGGTCTGCCATCAGATTCTACATTTTTATAGTTAACACAGCATTCGGGTATATTTTTAGTTGGTTACACACACACACACACACACACACACATATTCTCCACCCATTCCTGGTCTCAGCTGCATTCCCCCAGCCCTGTCACTGACCTGTCTTTTGGACTTATGGGTTAATCTCCACTTATACAGAGAGGTATTGGTGGGTGAGTATCCATGTAGGGTCATGCAGTGCCTGCAAGGGATGCCGAGCGAGACAAGGGCATGTCCTCATTTTTTCTCATTTGGGCATCCTTGTGTGACACACGTGTATTTGTGTGTGGGTGTATTTACATGCTGCATCACCATATGCCCCTCATGTCTGCTGGTCCCATCAGTGCCACTCAGCCTCTACAGGGTGGCAGGTAAGTGACAAGACTCAGAATCCCTCCTCCCCGAGGGAGGTGACCTGTCTTAGGATGCTCTTTCATCCCTCACCCAGTTGGCCCCTAAATGAACCTTGTCCATTCCTTATCCCAGGTCTAAGACATGGGAGGAGATAAGGCATACTGCACTGAAGCCCTCCAGGCTACTGAGCCAGCAACATTTGGGTTTTTAACTGTAGAGCAACAAACAGGATTACATATACAACTGGGGCAACAAACTGGGTTATGTATACAACTGGGGCAACAAACAGGATTACATATGCGACTGGGGCACAAATAGGGCTATGTATACAACTGGGGCAAAAAACAGGATTACAGATACAACTGGGGCACAAAATGTATACAACTGGGGCAAAAAACATGATTACATATACAACTGGGGCAACAAACTGGGTTATGTTAAACAGGTTGTGTATACAACTGGGGCAACAAACAGGTTTACATATGCAACTGGGGCACAAATAGGGTTATGTATACAACTGCGGCAACAAACAGGATTACATATATAACTGGGGCAACAAACTGGGTTATGTATACAACTGGGGCAACAAACAGGATTACAGATACAACTAGGGCACAAATAGGGTTATGTATACAACTGGGGCAAAAAACATGATTACATATACAACTGGGGCAACAAACTCGGTTATGTCAAAAAGGTTATGTGTATAACTGGGTCAACAAACAGAACTACATATATAACTGGGGCACAAAAAGGGTTATGTATACAACTGGGGTAACAAAAAGGGTTATGTATACAACTGGGGCAACAAACAGGTTCACATATACAACTGGGGCAACAAAAAGAGCTATGTATACAACTGGGGCAACAAACAGGATTACATACGAAGGGAGTGATAGAGAGACTGAAGGGGAGCATGGGGGTAGTGTGCAGGATGACAACAGTAAAGCTGACATTCTGAACAGATATTTCTGCTTAGTCTTTACTGAGGAAGGGGAGGATAATGGGCCTGAAGGGATTACAAGGGGTGGGAAGGGCACGGAAATGGACACAAGTCCCTTTACACAGGAAAGGGCCCTAAAGGAACTGGAAGGAATAAGAGTCAATAAAGCAATGGAGCTGGATGAGATGCATCCCATGGTCCTAAAGGAACTAAGAGAGGTGGTGGCTGAACCTCTGGCAATCCTGTTTACCCAATCATTGGAAACAGGGGAGGTACCCAAAAACCGAAGGACAGCAGATGTAGCCCCCTTACACAAAAGTGGGAACAAAGAGGAAGCGGGAAACTACAGATCAGTTAGCCTGACCTCGGTAGTGGGGAAAATTGTGGAAGCACTACTGAAAGAGAGATTGGTGGAACATCTGGTTGTTAACGGATTACAGGACCCAAGCAGCATGGTTTCACCAGGGGGAGGCCATGCTAGACCTACCTCATTGAATTTTTTGACTGGGTGACAAGGGAGGTGCATCCGGGAGGGCAGTGGATGTGGCCTATGTGGGCATCAGCAAGGCCTTTGGCATGGTGCTGCATAGAATGCTGTTAAACAAACTGGGAATATGGGAGTAGACAGGACAGTAGTGTGGTGGGTGGGTAATTGGCTGGGAGGCAGAACATAGAGGGTGGTGGTAAATGGCTGTCACTCCACAGAAGGAAGGGTGACCAGTGGGGTGCCACAGGGATCAGTGCTGGGACCGGTCCTATTCAACATCTTCATCAGTGACATTACGCAGGACCTAGAAGGCAGAATTTTCCTGTTCATTGGCAACATGAAACTCTGTAACAGAGTGGACATGACAGAGGGGTGCAGACAGAATGAGCAGGAACCTGTAGAAGCTTGAAAAATGGTTAAGGGTTTGGAAGTTGAAATTTAATGCAAAAAAGTGCAAAATAATGCATATGGAGCACAAAAACCCTGGAACAACATATCAGTTGGGGGGGGCAGGGGTTAGGATATAGCATGCACCAGCAGGAAAGAGACCTTGGGGTTATCATCTCGAATGACCTCAAGAAAGGGAAATGGTGTGACAAGGCAGCAGGTAAAGCAAATATGATGCTGGGATGCATAGGCAGGGGCATCAACAGCAGGAAAAGGGAGGTCATAATTCCACTATACAAGGCAGTAAGTGAGGCCCCACCTGGAGTACAGTGTCCAGTTCAGGAGACCTTACCTACGTAAAGACAGACAGGATGGAGAAGGTTCAGAGGAGGGCAATAAAGATGTCACAGGGATTGCATCACAAGTCCTATGTGGACTGGCTGAAGGACTTGAATATGTACTCCCTGGAGGAGAGAAGGGAGAGAGAGGTATGATAGAGACATGCAATTACCTTATGAGGAGGAACAGATGCAGGAAAGCACTATTTTCCAGCAAAAAAAATGATCCAGGAGTGGACTAGAGGGCATGAGACGAAGTTGGAGGGAGGGCAATTCAGGGGAAATGTGAGGAAGACTTTCTCCACAGAAAGGGTGGTGGACAAGTGGAACAGCCTGCCTGAGGAAGTGGTGGGGGCTGAAACAATCATGGGGTTTAAGAATGCATGGGATAGACCTAAGGGAATCCTGAAGGTCAGGGGTAAGGGGCAACAGACTTCTAGACAAACTTAAAGTGATCTTACAAGCTCAAATGGGCAGTCTGGGTGGGCCATAGGCCATTATCTGCTGACAGTATCTGTGTATCTATGTACATATACAACTGGGTCAACAAAAAGGGTTATGTATACAACTGTGGCAACAAACAGAATTACATATACAACTGGGGCAACACAAAGGGTTATGGATACAACCAGGGACAACAGACAGGATTACATATACAACTGGGGCAACAAAACATTTTATGTATACAACTGGGGCAACAAACAGGATTACATATACAACTGGGGCAACACAAAGGGTTATGTATACAACTGGTGCAACAAACAGCATTACATATGCAACTGGGGCAACAAAACATTTTATGTATACAACTGGGACAACAAACAGGTTTACATATACAACTGGGGCAACAAAACGTTTTATGTATACAACTGGGGCAACAAACAGGATTACATATACAACTGGGGCAACAAAACGTTTTATGTATACAACTGGGGCAACAAACAGGATTACATATACAACTGGGGCAACAAAACATTTTATGTATACAACTAGGGCAACAAACAGGTTTACATATACAACTGGGGCAACAAAATGGGTTATTTATACAACTGGGGCAACAAACAGCATTACATATGGTGTGGTGTGTTGTTGGTGAAATAAATATATAAAAGAAGCTCTGGATCCTGAATATTATTGGGGTGTGTGTGTACATCAGCTTTTACCAGAAGGATTCATTGTTTAGCTGAATGCACCACAGTTACCTAGTGCATGGTTCGTTTGTAAGGATTACATATACGACTGGGGCAACAAAAAGGGTTATGTATACAACTGGGGCAACAAACAGGGTTGGGGCCATCAAACAAGCTTATGGTGTATAAAACGGTAAAGTTTATTTTTCAAACTAAACACCTGGTGATCCCACCAATCAAACAGGAGCAAAGTGGTAGAGAACTGAGTCCACTCACCAAATAGTTAAAAATAACTTTTATTCTTCTTGCTTTTTATGAATTCTTTAGGGTATACAGTGTACACCGTTCATACATTTTGGAAAATATTCCTTCATCAGTGAACACCAATGTTTCTACACAAAATAAAATAAAGATTATGTAATCCTATTTCATTTGCTTCAACACTGAAAACATGACTTTTATTGTAAACAGGTTAAGTATCCACACAAAATATATCCTAACCCTGTAGTTCTCTCAAAAACGCCATTTATATCCATTTGTGTATTTAAATGCATCTCTAAAGTAAAAAATAAATACACCATTACCACTCACAGTAACAGGGGACTTCTTAATCAAGTTTAGCTCCTTATACCAAACAAGATAAAAATTTTGTATAAACATAAAATATATATCTCTTTCCACTGCATAGCAATAATTCAAAACATTCCAAACGTATTTCTATACTGGAAAGTCAGAGCAACAATGTGTAGTATACCTGCCATCCAATTGTTTTATTAAACTACAGAGCACCCCATTTGAAACAGCAGAGAAAAAACAACATGTGTATTCTATACATGCTCCAGTGAAAGCACTGCTTAATTTATATTGTATGTTGTACAGCCGTATCCATCTCATTATACTGTAAATTTCTCACACTTGCTATATATTTAATTCTCTGTTAGTTCCTTAGAAGCATTCTGAAAATAAATGTAAAAATGCACCAATAACCATGGATTCCATCAAGTTCCCCTCATTGACAAAGTGAATGCTACTTTTGTGACTTAACCAGTCTATTTGCATCACTACTTGTGATATCATATTGATCTATTTTCTGTGGGTGTCACTGCAGTAATGAGGTCCAAGAAATCAAATACTCACTCTCTAATGAAGCTTCATAGTGTCTCAGCCGCTCTCCTTTCCTCCGCTTTCAATGATAACGGAGGTACAAACACTGAGCGCATACGCAGTTTAAAAAGGCTACTTTTCCTCGAGGAATCAGGTGTGGGAGGGTACAAGTGGTCACATGACCTCAGTGATCGATGTAAGGCTCACTGGCCTATAGTTTCCAGGTTCATCCTTTGGGCCACTTTTGTGGATGGGCACTGCATGGGTCAGTGAACACAATGAAGTTCAGTTTACAGTAGATTTCCTTTAAATATTTCTTATCCTATATTTTGTATCCTGGATAGTGCAGGGGAGATGCTATATCTCATTGTCATAGGGAATTTCATTTTACACATTTTTGCACAATATTTACTCAGAATATCACAGATTAGATGCAATATCTTGTTTTCAGTGGGGTCATGATTTTACCATTTTTATGATGTATTTATTCAGGGTAGCCTATTCCAGATGTAAAATATTGTTTTCAGTCTGCTCTGATTTTATGCAATACAGCATAATATTGGGTAGATGTAGAGCCCCACTGAAAATAAGATGCCATGTCTTGGGTGAATTATCCAGGCTAAGTATGTAGTAATCAGCACGCCTATTCTAGGAAAACACCTTGTAAATAAGGTGTAAAGGGAAGACCACATTGAAACTGTCTCTCAGCAGATTTGCATTGTAGAAATTCATTAGAAATAATGGGTAAAAGCATCCAAAAAGCTCTCCACAGCCATATCGGCTCTAACCAGAGTTTGTTTTTTAAAGTGACATTTCATTTTACCACAGAACAGTAACAGTTCATATCAGCAGCACAGAAATCTCATAACAGCAAAAAATAAATAAAATAAAAAATGACCAGACATTCCATTCTTTATTACTAAAGACACATGTGAAAATCAGGCTATTTGCCCCTGAGGGTTCATTTGTATGTTCTGCTTTTCCTCCTTTGAAAAGTCATAATCCACTGCTGTGACCTTGCAACCTGTTACCATGGAAAGATTCTGATGTCACAAAAACAGGATTGTGATCTCACGACAGAGAGAGCAGCTGGATGGGCTAAGAGACAGTTTCTTGGAAAACGTCTTCACTACATGGCCAGAAATTCAGATTTTGGAAGAATTTTGTGTAGCTGAATTCTACTGATGCCAACTGAATTTTATGTTTTGCTGGAAATCAGAAAATCACTTCAGGATCGACCCATGGCAGGTAGCCGGATAGTACGCAAACAATGAAAAGACTTCAGCAAATGGGCCTTCTCCTTCTTAGATTTTACAGAATGAAACAACCTGTCAGCTTATTTTCAACAGCAAAGGTAGATGACTAAGATCCCACAGCAGTAGTTGCACGTATTGTAATGTTTAACTATTTAAACCAAACTACACCTAATTTGTGGCTGCTTATCTTTTCTTCTGTTTGGTGCTAAGCAATGTTACCCTTTCCAAACATAATGGGATCTGTTTATGGTGGAGGACATTGCCCCCTCAGCCCTATATATAACAAGCATTTGTCAATGCCGAATGTTTGCTTGCTGGTATTAGCATTTGAAATGCAGGAGGTAGACCGATGCAGAATAGGAATGGCAGTGAAGTATGGAAGTTCATGCCAACCCCACCTCCATCTTGTAGAGATGGAGAGGCATTGGGGTAAGTTTGTGGGTCGTCGCCCATCATGGTCATGCCATGTCACCTCACCTTATTCTGCAGACAGTGACGCGTGTTGAGGTGTGCCTTAGGGTGTTTGGCTGTACAGTGACCCCATTCCACATGGACATGTGCTGAAATGGGCACAGCATTGGAGAATGGGGTGAAGTGTGGGGCCGAAGAGTCCAAGGTACTCCTTGATGGCTGTCAGTGGCTGGGGGTGGGGTGGGATGGCATGCGTACTAAGTGGACAATCCAAAGGCACAGCCTGATGCTTGTCCATCTATACAGGGTAGGATGTGATGGTTAGAAACCCTAATGCCTCAGGCGTTTGTTGTTATTTGCAGTACAAATGTTCAACATAGCCTTTTTGTGACCCCATCTCATGAAAGCATTTGGGACCTCTTCTCAGGAAGAGTGGCAGTATGATTTTGTCAATGTGTCCCAAACATTGACTTCCAACAGCGACAGTGCCATTCTGTGCCACATGTATGAAACATAGAAACATCACATTACATCACAGAGGCAACAAGCCTTTGTGTGAAGCAAATAAACAAATCAAAATGAAAGAAAAAGCCACTATGGTTCTCAAAAAAGAGGTGGCGGTGAAGTTTAAGGAGAAAAAGATAGTATTTAGGAAGTATAAAGAAACACAGAAGGAGCAGGACAGAGAACTGTACCAGTTAAGGCAGAAGGAAGCAGGGAGGGTAGTCAGAATAGCAAAGGCATAAACTGAGGAAAATATAGCCAACTTGGTTAAGAATGGGGCTAAAACCTGTTATAGGTATATCAGGGAGTGTAGAAAGACAAAGGGAGGGATAGTGAGGCTGAATAGAATGGATGATGGGTGGGCAGAGAGTGACAGTGAAAAAGCAGGGATACTGATTGAATACTTCTATTCAGTATTCACAAAAGAGGAAGTGGGGAGGTGCCTAATCCAATTAACAGAAGCACTCTGGAGAGGGGGGTCGATCCCAGTCCTTTCGCAGAAGAAAGGGTTTTGGAAGAACTCCTAAAACTGAAGGTGGACAAAGCAATGGGGCCAGCTGGAATTCGCCCCAGAATTCTAAAAGAATTAAGCAGAGAACTAGTGACACCAATGACTACCCTTTTTAAAAAATCATGGGAGGATGGGGTGGTATCTGAGGACTGGAAGAAGGCTGATGTGATTCCCCTTCACAAAAGTGGGACCAAGACAGAGGCAGGAAACTACAGACCTGTCAGTTTGACCTCTGTGGTAGGGAAAGTGATGGAATCACTTCTGAAGGAAAGAATTGTTGAGTACCTAGAGGCCAGTGATGGGTACAGGACCCAAGGCAGCATGGGTTCACAGCGGGAAGGTCATGTCAGACAAATCTAATTGATTTCTTTGACTGGGTGACCAATGTAGTAGACCAGGGAGGGGCTGTGGACATGGCCAACCTAGACTTTAGCAAGGCATTTGACACAGTCCCACACAAAAGATTAGTAGTCAAATTAACCAGCCTGGGAGTGGGTCCCAGGGTGGTAGCCTGGGTAAAATATTAGCTGAACAACAGGACACAGAAGCATTTTATGACCTGTGCTCATGAAGAGTGTCACTGTGATTGTGTTAATGTGTCCTGAACACTGATTTCCCACAGCAACCACGGTATTCTGCTCCAGAAGTGCAAAAACACATTTTGGCCAGGATGTGATAAACGACAGCTGTACTTTTCATAAGGAGGTGTGGAAAAATGGCAATGTTGAAAATCTGGAGTGAAAACATTACAAATGTGTGAAGTTATGAGCGTGTGTGCAAACTGTGCAATGCACGCTCGTAACACAGTCATTTTATGGAGTTCCATCACCAAATGTTCAACATGGGCATTTTAGGACCTCTGCTAATGAACAGTGTCACTGTGATTTTTGTAATGTGTCCCAAACAGTGATTTCCCACAGCGACGGCGCCATTGTGCACTGGAAGTGCGAAAACACATATTGGCCAGGATGTGAAATATGACAGCTGTACTGTTAATAAGGAGGTGTGGAAAAATGGCAATGTTGAAAATATGAGTGAAAATATTGCAAGTAATGCGAAGGTTATGGCGCTGCCTAGAAACTGCGTAAGGCACGCTCGTAACACAGTCATTTTATGGACTTTAGTGACCAAATTTTCAAAATAGGCATTTTAGCACCTCTGCTAATGAACAGTGTCACTGTGATTTTTGTAATGTGTCCAGAACATGGATTTCCCACAGTGATTGTGCTGTTCTGTGCCGGAAGTGCAAAAACACATTTGGGCCAGGATGCAAAACATGACAGTTGTACTGTTCATAAGGAGATGCAGAAAAATGGCAATGTTGAGAATGTGAAGTGAAAATATTGCAAATGTGCAAAGTTACAAGCGTGCATGGAAACTGTGCAATGCATGCTCGTAACACAGTCATGTCATGGACTTTTCTCACCAAATTTTCAACATAGGCCTTTTAGGACCTCTGCCAATGAGCAGTGTCACTGTGATTGTTGTAATGTGTCCTGAACACGGATTTCCCACAGCGACCATGCTATTCTGCACCAGAAGTACGAAAACACATTTCAGCCAGGATGTGAAAAATGACAGCTGTTCTGTTCATAAGGAGGTGTGAAAAAATGGAAATGTTGAAAATGTGGAGTGAAAATATAGCAAATGTGCGAAGTCACGAGTGTGCATGGAAACTGTGTAACACATGCTCATAACACAGTCATTTTATGGACTTTTGTGACCAAATTTTCAAGATAGGCATTTTAGCACATCTGCTAAATGAACAGTGTCACTGTCATTTTCATAATGAGTCCTGAACATGGAATATCCTGCCGCGACCGTGCTAATGTGCAGCGAAAGTGCACAAACACATTTTGTCCAGGATGTGAGAAATGACAGCTGTACTGTTCATAAGGAGGTTCATAAAAATGGCAATGTTGAAAATCTGGAGTGAAAATATTGCAAATGTGTGAAGTTACAGGCGTGCATGGAAACTGCGCATTGCACTCTCGTAACACAGTCATTTTATGGACTTTACTCACCAAATTGTCAACTTAGGCATTTTAGGACCTCTGCTAATTAACAGTGTCACTGTGATTGTCGTAACGTGTCCTGAACAAGGATTTCCCGCTGCGACTGCGCTATTCTGCGCCAGAAGTACAAAAACACATTTCAGCCAAGATGTGAAAAAATGACAGCTATTCCATTCATAAGGAGGTGCGAAAAAATGGCAATGTTGAAAATCTCCAGTGAAAATATTGCAAATGTGTGAAGTTACGATCGTGCGGAAACTGCGCAATGCAGACTCGTAACACACTCATTTTATGGACCTCTATCACCACATTTTCAGCATAGGCATTTTAGCATCTTTGCTAATAAACAGTGTCACTGTCATTTTCATAATGTGTCCAGAACATGGATTTCCCACAGCGATCGCGATATTCTGCGCCAGAAGTGCGAAAATACATTTCGGCCAGGATGTGAAAAATGACAGCTGTACTGTTCATAAGGAAGCACAGAAAAATGGCAATATTGACAATCTGGAGTGAAAATATTGCAAATGTGCGAAGTTATGAGTGTGCGTGGAAACTGCGCAATGCATGCTCGTAACACAGTCATTTTAAGGACTTTTCTCACCAAATTTGCAACATAGGCATTTTAGGACCTCTGATAATGAACAGTGTCACTGTGGTTTTTGTAATGTGTCCCAAATATGGATTTCTCACAGCGACTGCGCTATTCTGCACCGGAAGTACGAAAACACATTTCAGCCAGGATGTGAAAAATGACAGCTGTTCTATTCATAAGGAGGTGCAAAAAAATCTCAATGTTGAAAATCTGGAGTGAAAATATTGCAAATGTGCGAAGTTACAAGCGTGCATGGAAACAGCGCAACGCACCCTCGTAGCACAGTCATTTTATGGACTTTAGTGACCAAATTTTCAACATAGGCATTTTACGACCTCTGCTAATGAACTGTGTCACTGTCATTTTCAGAATATGTCCTGAACATGGATTTCCCATAGCGAATGCTCTATTCTCTGCCAGAAGTGCGAAAACACATTTCGGTCAGGGTGTGAAAAATGACAGCTGTACTGTTCACAAGGAGGTGTGAAAAAATGCCAATGTTGAAAATCTGGCGTGAAAATATTACAAATTCACAGAGTTACGAGCATGCATAGCAACAGCGCAATGCACGCTCGTAAAACAGTAATTTTTTTGATTTTTTCCACAAAATTTGCAACATAGGCTTTTTGAGAGCCCACCTCATGAACACTGGCACTGTCATTTTGTTAATCCGTCCTGAAAGGTGATTCCATGCAGTGACCGCAAAATCACCTTTTGTGGCAGATTATCACCATGACAGTGACAGAATTCATGAGGAGGGGTCCCAAAAACCCCATGTTGAAAATTTGGTGTCAAAATTCCAAAAAATGCCCGAGATATGCATCAAAGTTTAAAACACCCTATTTGTTCCATTATACAGTGTACCGGCATTTCCTCAGTTTGTGGTCAGCTTTGAAGAGTACAGACGTGTTCCCAGACCACGAGTTCGTCGCACCAGACTCCGGAGGTAAGTATGGGGTGCTGGAAGTGTGGGAGGCAGGGTGTGCAGTGGGTGGAGTGCGGGTTGTGGAGGGTGGGCAGAGGGAGACTGCGAGGGACTGTTTTCCTTAGCTTACAAGTGAAAAAAAGACATGGGGGCGTTTATTTTTTTTTTTTTTATGGAAATTTGGCACACTGGGGTGGGCCCCAGTGTGCCAACTGACTGCTAGGGGCAGTTGTAGCCGATGGAGGATTGGGCACCCCGTCGGCACAAAAGATTGGGGGGGCGCAACAGCCGAGGGGGATTGGGCACCCCCTTGGCAGTACAGTCGCTACTCTTTGGGGGGACTTATGCTAATGGAGAGTGGGCTCCCCCATCAGCACATCAACCTGGGAGGGGGGGAGATAATGCTGACAGGGAGTGGGCTCCCCATTGGCAACTCAAATCGCACCCGAGGAATGCAAGTCGATGGGGATTGGGGCCCCCATCGGCAGAAACATGCTGTGTGGGGAGGGGCACATGCTGCCAAGGGGGATTGGGCACCCCCTCAGCACTGGGACTACATTAATATTGTTTGTGAACAGAGCGGCAACATACTGCCATGTTCACAAACAATATTACAGTAGCAGCGTTCCGCCGAGGAATGACGGGTCACTACTTCATTGCAGCAAATCGCTGATGCTGCAATGATGAGGCGGTCTGTGATTGTTGCAGCAAAAATGTTACAACTTGGTGCAGCTTCTGGAAGCCAGTGTCATCAGCACACTGTGCCTCCATTGGTGCACCATGGCCAAGCCCCAAAATGCTGTGCCTCTCTTGGTTGCTACACTACCGTGCCTCCCTAACCCACTTCTCTCCTAAGCTGTCACATAATGTTTCTTATGCATGCGCACAAGCAAACATAAAAATGAGCATTGGAGGTAGGAAACAAATCCCCCCAACATAAACAAAACAATTATTTAATAAAGTAAGCAAACCTTCAGTGGCTCTTAACCAACTGTGCTAATTTGATGTATTTGCATGCTTTTGCATAAGATCCAAACTGTAGTCCTTACGTCCTCCACCAACACTCTTTTGACAATCTTCTATCATGTCCACATTCCAAAGACTGTTTGAACAACTCAAAGATCCATGTAGATGGCAAGGCCTTCCCACTTGCACTCCCCCTTTCTTATCCATCCCCAGTATCTAGTGAAGTATCTACGGAGTTGCTCGTAATAGTAGTACCTATCCCACTTTCAACTTGCAGTAGTGCCTGTATGTAGAAATTGCAACAAACCATGGCAGGGTATGCATTAAGTAAGCAATAACACACAACAGGGTGTGCAGTGATGCTAAACTCTACCACCCCCACCAAAAAAGGTTGACAGGCATGAGGTAAAGCAAAATGCTTTCAATCACTTGGAATGTGTGATAATTTATTGTATTACCACACACCCTGGAGTGTGTTATTGTACCTATAAAATAGTTTTAAAAGTAAAAAAAAATAAGAAAAAGAAAGTAAAACAGAATCACACAGTAATGTGAAAATGTACTATCGTGTGATCAGTTTTGACTAATAGATTGCTTATTTCATCCACTTTTATTTTATATATATAAAATACATGATGGAGAAGTGTGAGTTACGAGGTGATAATTCAATTGAGAAGTTTATGGAACATTATAATCCACAAGGCCAAAGGCTGAGTGGACTGTGATGTTCCATATACCCTGAGGTTGAATTGTAACCTTGTAACTCACACTTCTAAACTGTTTTTTTAATCATTATGCAGTAGCAGTAGCATCTATTGCATGTAGTAGCTTCTTAAAGCAGTCATATTGTATAGATAACTAAAGTTTTAAATATGGTATTGAAGATAGAAGTTTCATTGAGCTGCACTTCTTGATTGGACAGGACATATGAGCATGAGCGAAAAGGAAACTGTAAAATGTGTAGTTTATTTACTCGCAGCTCTGCTCGGTGTTTTGGTCTGACAGCTCTGAAGCACAAGGTAGGGACAGCAAGAGACGGAGACCGGAGAAGGGGAGGAGACTCAGGAAGGCGAGTAAAACAAGAGGGTATTAAAGCAAGACAGCCGGTTGTGGTGAAACTGAAAGCAGAAAGCGTGGAACAGGGATTTGGGGGGAATCAGCAGGTGGAGAACTTTAACTTTTATGCAAGACTCTGCTTATAAAATTAAGTCTGCCCTATAGTGAAGAGCACAGCCATTTAAGATTGTCATTTTAAGAAATGGGAACAGTCTTCCAGGCAGAGCGAGCAAGTGTGGTGTGTGAGGTGATAATCAGACAGTGCCACGAGTGCATTCTTTTTTGTGTTTGTTGAAGTGGGCAAGCACAGCTCTGTGCGGGTTTGTGATAATCCACTGTAGGTGACTGGCAGGTGGTGATAATCCTCACTTAAAAATGGATTATCAACAGTGGATTATCACATTCAGAAAAGCCTTCCTGTCTGTGGATTATTGGCATTGGCCATTTAATACAGGATTATAATTACTGGTGACCCCCTTTAATAACTTGTTTTCCTAGATTAAAAAAATGCCGTAATAACCTGAAATTGGGTTATTATGGCATTCAGATCATTTAATACACCCGCACAAAGCAGTATAAAGCTGCGCAAACCTGCACAAAGTTGCGCAAACCATGCAAAAAAACCCAGAAATTATAAAGAATAAAGGACAGGCAAGTGTGTTGTTATGGAATTTTTTTTGCACACCCTCAGTGTGTGATGACTGCATAAACCTGTCAAGCTTTGCTGTCAAGGTTTATGGGTCATCACACACCTCAGGTGTGTAAAAGAAATCCATAACACAGAATTGCCTATCTGTTATTCTCTATATATTGACTGGCTAGTATTAATTATCACCCACTGGAAGAACCTCTCAGACTCTGTTATACACACGTGTGTATAATGAACTTTGACGAACCACATTTTGACAAAATTCAAAAAGTACCTGGCATGCCACCATGGTTGGTTCCTCATGCTGTCCCCTGACACTGACAGCTCTCTCACGTTCACTCTCTAAAACCACCCACCATGAGTGTAGCATTCTCCCCGACCTGAGGTAGCAAAAGGCAAAACATAGAGGTACAATGTTCATGCCTGAGTGCTCCTCTGCATGAGATATGCAGCCATCCGCCCCTAGATGCAGGAGGTGCCCAGCCCTTACATACTGTACATACATTTTTTCTCTTTAGTCATCTTTCTCCTTAAATATGTAACCCCTCATGCTGACAGCTCACACTGACATCATCAAAAATGGCATGGTGAGAAAGATTTCAGGCATCTAATAAAGTGGAATGGCAGAAATTCATAGAGCAACAATAAAATAAAAACACTCTCAACAAAGCAGAGACAGACATCAAGCTCTTCAATAAGTAACTCTCAGACGTCAGTGAGGCCACAGAATTTACAGGCTTTGCCATGTCTCATCTTAACCACACAATTTACAAATTTTCCCATATCTCAGCTTAACAACCTAACAGCATACTTCATATTTTCACTGAAAAGAGCAGAGGGTTCCAGTTATGAACTATGTACTGTTTCACTTTATTGATCCACAGACTAGGAATTGTGGGAAAAAAAAAAAAAAAAAAGGAACCAGTTAATATAAAAAATAAAAAATGGGGAAGTGTGGAAACTTGAATTTTATGCACACCCTCGGTGTGCAATGCCTTAATAAACCCATCGGGCTTTGCCCATGGGGTTTATGGAGCATTGCACACCTCTGGTGTGCATAAAATCCTCGTTATACACACCTCCCCATGCATTATTCTATATTTAATGCATGTTGCAGGGGAGTGAAGCTCAAGGCTAAATGGACTGAGTGTCTTTATTCCCCCGGGATGTGCATTCCAATCCTAAAATACACATTCTGGAGTGGCTTTCTGTGCTCATTAAATGGCTTGCAGCATGTATGTATTATATACAAAACATTTTTAATATAATTTTTTATATAAAATCATTTGTTTAAACACATTTTAAATGGTAAAATGAAATACACAAACTATTCCTTGATTTTGCAGGTAATGAAGCTTTTTTGCCTTGTTAATGAGACCCGGCACCTGACTGTGCATCGCTAGCTTGTTAATGTATGAACAGGTGATATCTCACAGCTAATGAAGTTTCAGGATTTTTTTATTGCCACTTTATAAAGGGTAAATCTTAAATAGTAGGGCTTATCACCACTACCTGTGGTATGAGTTGTTCTGCGCTATTGCCATTGATGTTTTGCACTGCTAGCATGCATTTGTTTATCCGTTTGGACTTAGCACTGGTATATGCAGCTGTACTGCCCTGTAAACAATGGTCTTGTAAGCATTTTGCATTCCCTGCTGTACCAAGTGGACACCCTAGAAAATAAGACATTCTATTTCATGCTGCTATCCTGCCGTCTGTTTGAGGCACAGTTTTAAATCAGTAAATAAATCACTACATCCATAAAGGCACAGACAAACAAACACATGGATGAATATGCCAATGGCAAGTCATAAGGATTTTTCTCTCATAAGCAGCCAAAGGGCTAGCAGGAATTTGTAGCCACCCAAGTCCTTGCAGCCAAGATGGAATCTAAAAAGAAAAGAATACACTGGCATCAGGAAAAGAAGCAGCTGTGTGGGATGTGAGATTCTGGTGACGGAATGAGTGCAGAATGGCAATTCCACTTCTGAAATGCTACTCAGAATTTCTATTTAGATTCTGGGAATTCTGAAAAGCATTTCTATGTAAACCGTGGGATAATATTCCTTAGATGACTCAATCTGCGGAATATTATTGTGCAGTTTATGGGAAACCGAGCCATGATTTACGTAAGCCACTGAATACTAGTACATGGTTTATGTAAACGGTGGATTACAAATCCACAGTTTTTATTCTGTGGTCTATGTAAACTGTGGATTACTAGTCCACAGTTGTTTTTTTTACTTGCCTGGCTCCTCAGCTTTAGAGGGGGCCTCGTACCCACTCCTACTCCATCTGCCTGGTCTTGCCACCAGGATCCCCCTGGTTTCATTGTGATTGTTGCACAGGGGGAGGGATTATGCATTTTCCCTCTGATTTTCTCCCTATCCCCTGAGGACATCTGTCCATATGAATGATGTGCTGATGCACGTCATCGTCAAGTGCCCGACAGCGTCCTCCCTCCCTCCCAGATTCCATAGAACCATGTGCCCCTACTACCCATGCTTCTATGGGCAGAGGAGCAATGGGTACTTGTGCTACCCAGTAACCCACCCCAGCTGGAGGAGGAGAGCATCCATTGGTACACTCAATCCTCCTCCCCCATCCAACCCCCAATGGTCCGGGTCTATTCTCAAACCTGGGTCACCGGAGTAGCGTGAGGTGTGGTGCCTGGTGCCTCAGCCCTCGTCGCCACTGGGCCGGCCCAGTCCACAGTTTTTTAAAGACAATTCTGCATTCAGAATTTCAGAATTTTGCTTCTGATGGAATTATGTTAAATTTGACAAAATTCCATGGAATCCCAGTGGAAGAGTGATGTAACTTGAAAATTTTGCACAGCACTAAAAGGGAATGAGCCCTCAAATGCTTTTTTATTCCTTTGATCATCTGGTCGGCTACCCTCAAAGCTGAGTTCAGCCAAATTTACTGAATCATAATTGGCTAATCAAATGAATATGCAGATGTGTGCATATTCAATATAATCTACATGGAGATTTCATGTATTTCTGTCACATACTATTTATTCCTCAATTGTCCAGCTTCTGTATCTGCTCACTTTGAGCAATGCATCCTCCAGACCCCTGGGCTTCTATGTCCATGTTGTAGGTACCCCTTTGCCAACATACAAGGTACAGACCCAGGAATACTGGTTTGCTTCCAACACTCTTACTGCATTCCATAGTGGTAATGGTCTTTTTAGTACTGTGTCTCTAAAGGCAGTTATCGACAGTTAGTAATTATTAAAGACTTGAGAAACTGCAAGTCTGAATGTTGTACCAAGGCTATTCAATTGAATCCTTGTAATGTTTTTACACATTTTACTTGATGTATAATACATGGCAATGTAGAGTTGGTGAATGCACGTGATACGAGTACACATTGTACTTAATGTATAGTGAATGACAATGTCAACTCAGTGTATCAGTGTAACGTCTGTTCACATTTTATGCACTGTAGAATGCATGACAATCTGAACTCCATGTAAGTAATGTTTTGCATTTGTTGTATGTTCAGGACATTCTAGTAAACAAGACTTTTTGTCTCAATGAATCTGACAACATATGCAAACTTAAGCAATAATACACAACAGTGCGTGATATATCATGGGGCACTACCACATCTTGGGCATGTTGTAAGGCAACACAAAGCACCCAATACATGACTGTATCTTACTATATATACACACACCACACCCTGGAGTTCATGATGTATCCAGGACCATGGATTCAGCAAGCAATGGTTTAGAGTCAATTTTATCTGCTATTCTATAGTAGATACTTTTCTGTGTAAATAAAAAAAGTTCAAAAAGCATTTAAAAAAACTCAATGATTTTTAAAGGTAGAGTGTACATTCTATAAAAGTAGTTCTTACCTTACCATCACTAAGTGATCCTGTTGTAGTGGCAGGAGCTGGGCATCAGGTCCAAGGACAGTGGCTGGATCAAATGTCTATGAAACATCTGTTGGTAGAAATTACTTATAGGCTGTGGCTATGTACTGGGACATCACCATGGCTGCAAGTAGGTGTCTGAATAATCAAGTTTCAGGATTTGATTCCCCTGTTGCATAACATTACTTGTTCTGCATTTAAGTTCAGTCACAGATGGAGTTTTTTTAAATATTTTTAATGTAATATTTCAAAATGTACAGTCTCGTGAATCATGAACAATGGAAGTATGATACAACTGCTTATTTATTTATTTTTATTTATTTCAGTTTCGGATAGATACCTTTGAGTCGGAGACTCATTTACAAAGATTCCATGTCACATAGATTAAATACAGACAAGACATTGCACAAATGCACTCAGACCATAAAGATTCAGGATTTTACATCAAACAGCCAAGCTAACATTAGGATACTAGGGTTACTTAGCATAGTTAATTACTCATAATAAATGCAGATATATTACGGCATTTAAGCACTTAGGAGGCAGGCCAGAGGCCACTGTCAGAGAAGGAGGAGGAATGTGTATATATATATATAGAAATACAAAGATAATCAGATTCCATCCCAAAACATAAATAATAGGTGATGGAAACAAGTAACTGAAAGAAAAAACACAGAGAAAAAGTAAGTTTGACAGAAGTACACAGGTATAATTATACAGAAATATTTCCAACTGCCAGTTAACCTGTTTCTACGAGTGTCCTGCCTGATGTGCATGTGTTTTAGACCAAGGACAGTAGGCTTTTTATCCAGTAAATAAATACAGATTTTGAAACTTGCTTGATAAATGGAACTGTTTAGGGATCTTTATTAAAACTTTCAGGAAAGGTGCTGACCCACTTCTGCTAGCTAAGGGTAGTGCTTTGTTTTTCTCCTGCAATTGACTCCTAGGGGTAAAGTGAACTTCATGATTTGCTGAACCCGTATCTTTCTGTTTTGATATTTCCACTTTACTTCGAAGAGATGGCTGGAAATGTAGCCAACTCGGATCATGCCTCTGACCATTTCTGAATTCCTGTTTCTAACTTGTCAAAGATGTATTAGGTGCAGTATTAGCTACTGCTTAGCAAACAAGCATTTGTCAATGCCGGACGTTCGCTTGCAGGTATTTGCAGTGGTGTTTGGCATGTATGGTGCTTTACCCTAATGCCCTGTGCGATTGCTGGTATTTGCACTACAAATTTTCAGCATGACCTTTTTGTTACCCCCACCTCATAAAACATTTGAGACCTCTGCTTATGAACAGTACCACTGTTATTTTGTTAATCTGTCCTGAACATTGATTTCCACAGCGACCACACCATTCTGCTCCACATGTGCAAAACACAGTTCAGGCAGGATGTGAAAATGACAGCTGTAGCATTCATAGGAGGGTGTGAAGGGATGGCAATGTTGAACATCTGGAGTGAAAATACAACAATTTCTTGAACTTACGGCGTACATGGAAACTGCGCAATGAACGCTCATGACACAGTCATTTGTGGACTTTTGTCATCAAATTTTCAGCATAGGCATTTTGGGATCTCTGCTCATGAACAGTGTCACTGTGATTTTCATAATCTGTCCTGAGCATTGATTTCTCACTGTGACCACACCATTGTGCGCTGGATGTGCAAAAACACATTTCAGCCAGGATGTGAAAAATGTCAACTGTACTGTTCATAAGGAGGTGTGAAAAAATGCCAGTGTTGAAAATCTGGAGTGAAAATATTTCAAATTCTCGAAGTTATGAGTGTGCGTGGAAACTGTGCCATACGCTCTTAACACAGTCATTTTTGACATTTTTCACCAAATTTGCATCATAGGCTTTGGGAGCCCACCTCATTAACAGTGACACTGTTGTTAGTTAATCAATCCCAAAAGGTGATTTTGTGCAGTGACCATGAAATCACCTTTGGGGACTGAATAACTCACATGACAGTAACTGAATTCATGAGGTGGGGTCCCAAAACCCTGTTGAAAATGTGGTGCCAAAATTTGCAAAAATGCCCGAGATAACCACTTAAGTTGGAAAAAAAAACAAAAAACATTTATGCCATTATACAGCTTACTGTCATTTCTTCAGTTTGCGTTCGGCTTTCAAGAGTGCAGATGTGTTCCCAGTCCACTGAAGATCATTGCACCAGGCTCCGGAGGTAAGTATGGGGTGAGGGGCAGGTGGGGTATGCAGAGGGTGGGTGCGGGTTCAGGGAAGGGGCACAAGACACAGCGAGGAATGGTTATCTGTTTTCACAGGTTTTAAAAAAACAAAAGATGTTGCGGGACAGTTTTCCCATTTACAGGGACATTGGGCATGCTGGGGTGGGCTCCCAGCATGCCACCTGGGTGTTTGCTGGGGGGGAGCCTGGAGACAATGGGGACTGGGCACTCCGTCTGCACATACAATGTGTTTGGTGGGGGCAACAACAAGGGAGCAGGGTAGATGCAGCAGAGGGAGGAAGTGGGAGGGATTTTATTAGCAGCCAGAGGGAAAAGGGTGACGTCAATATGTTAAATACACACACGTTACCATCGCTGATTGCAGTGGTGCTTTTCTTTTAACTGAAGATCACTGCAGCCAAACTGCTGTCATAGACAGCTCATGCATTCATTGGTGCAGTAAGGTTTCACCACGTTACACTGAGCACTGCATTGGACAGAAGGTCACACACCTTCAAAAGTCATACTGTCCCAAAACATTCCTTGCACATGCATGCAAGTGAATGCAAAATAAACAAGCATTTGTCAATGCTGAATGTTGCTTGCTTCTATGTGCTGTTTAGGTATTTGGAAGTCATTGGAGTGCAAATATTGAAAATTCACGAACTTATGGCGTGCGTAGAACTTCATAGCGATAGCTCACAATAAAACAGTTATTTTAGGAATCTTTTCACCAAATTTTCAACATAGCCATTTTAAGATCTCTGCTCATGAACCGTGACACTGTGATTTTCTTAATGTGTCCCATACATTGAGTTCGCGCACCGACTGTGCCATTGTGCGCTACCTGGGCGGAAACATGTTTTGGGAAAGATGTGAAAATGACAGCTGTACTGCTCATAAGGAGGTGTGGTAAAATGGTAATGTTGAAAATCTGGAGCGAAAATATTGAAAATTCGCAAACTTACGAGCGTGCGTAGGAACTGCGTAACGCACACTCGTAAAAACAGTCATTTTTAGGATTTTTTTCACCAAATTTTCAACACAGCCATTTTAAGACCTCTGCTCATGAACAGTGTCACTGTGATTTTCTTAATGTGTCCCATACATTGAGTTCGCACACCAACTGCACCATTGGCGCTACATGGGCAGAAACATGTTTTAGGCAGGATGTGAAAAATGACAGCCATACTGCTCATGAGGAGGTGTGGTAAAATGGCAATGTTGAAAATCTGTAGTGAAAATATTGAAAATTCACAAACTTACGAGTGTGCGTAGGAACTGCGCAACACACGCTCGTAAAACAGTCATTTTTTAAGAATTTTTTCACCAAATTTTCAACATAGCTATTTTAAGACCTCTGCTAATGAACGGTGTCACTGTGATTTTCTTAATGTGTCCCATAAATTGATTTCGCACACCGACTGTGCCATGGTGCGCTAAATGGGCGGAAACATGTATTGGGTGAGATGTGAAAAATGACAGCTGTACTACTCATAAGAAGGTGTGGTAAAATAGCAATGTTGAAAATCTGGAGTGAAAATATTGAAAATTCGCAAACTTACAAGCCTGTGTAGGAACTGCGCAACGCACGCCAGAAATCTGTAATTTTTAGGAATGCCCACCAATTCAAAATAGGCTTTTTGAGAGCCCACCTTATGAACGCTGGCAGTGTTGTTTCATTAATCAGGCCTGAAAGGTGATTTCACGCAGTGACTGCGAAATCACCCTCTGGGCCCGAATAACGTCATGACAGTGACATCATTCATGAGAAGGGGTCCCAAAAACCCCATGTTGAAAATTTGGTGCAAAATTCTAAAAATGCCTGAGATATGCAACAAAGTTGAAAAAACCCCGTCTAGCCCATTATACAGCTTACCGGCATTTTCTCAGTTTGCGGTCGGGCTTTGAAGAGTGCAGACCTGCCGTCCAGCAAGATCGTCGCCGGACAGCCCGAGGCAAGTATGGGGTGAGGGTGTGTGTGGGGAGGCAGGGTCACAGTGGTGGTGCGGATTGTGGGAAGGGGGTGGGGAGACACCGATGGAACGTTTTCTTATTTACAGGTTTTTTTTTGTATTCAGACGACGCGGGACATTTGTCACGCTGGGGTGGGCTCCCAGCGTGGCAGCAGGGAAAGCTGTTTGGGGGGGACATGGAGCCAATGGGGGACTGGGCACCCCCATCGGCCAAAACAAGATTTGCCACTCTGGGCTGGGCTCCCAGCATGGCGCCAAAGCTTTGGGGGAGTGAGGCGCTGCCAGCACACAGCAGTGGCTTTCTTTGAAGTGAAGACCACCGCTGTCATACACAGCACCTGCATCTATTGGTGCAGGACCACCACGCCTGCTCAACAGAGCAGTGGATTGCATAGGACAGTCACACCTCCAAACTGTCCTATTCTCCCAAGACTATCCTTACGCATGTGCGCAAGTGAACGTAATAAATCACAAATTGTACTGAAAAATAAACAACGTGGCATACTGGGAAATGAACCCAGGCCCCCAGAATACCATCCCACTCTCTACAACTGAGCTACAGGCTCACATGGTTGGACCTGGGTTTCCCAGACACACTTCCCTTCTCTGGTATTGCACATCCTGCACCTAAGGTCAAAATGATATTTTTTGGACCTCTTTTAGGAAAATAGCCTTTCAAGACAATGTTACATTCCCACACTTTCCAATGGACTGTTTCCAAGGCTGCCAGGCCCACTGGGACACTCCCTAAAATGTCCCCCTCAAATTCACAATATTTCCAAATAAGAACAGGTATCTCTGTAGGTAGTTACATACCTTGGCTGTTTGCCTTACTGTGATCTAATGGCTCATCATACAACAGGAGAGTGAGTTAACTCCTAGCCATACTGTACAAGAAGATGGCTTCTTCACAATGACTCTGCTTCCGTCCACAGTGGTGGATCCAGCATTGCTAAAGATCCTGTGGCAGCAGGAGCCTTTTTTGACATTTAAATTACCTATTAACAATTCAACACACTATAGATTATTTCTTATACAACAAAAATTTACTTTATCATAGTTGTCATGTTCAATACAAGATAACGGATAATATGCTCTGCCTCCTCGCTGAACAGCCCAACGTCTCTCACTCAGACCCCTATCCTTATGGCTGCAGGACCCTTTTCAAAAACCTGGATCTGACACTGGCTGTCCACTGTCTCCAAGCAAATGGCTTGATACTTCAGAGGTTAAACTGCCTCCGTCTTACTTTATCTCATGTAACTGCTGCCACATAATCCTTAGGCTGGTTGGTGGAAGTTTCCTCGGAAAGGGTACATCCAGATGAGCTTCAAAAGTCCCCAAATTTGTATTTGACAAAATGCAGAAACAAAATACAGATCAAAAAAATAGATCTGCCACAGCCATAATGCAGAGAATATTGCACGCTGATGGGAGGGTTTGTCAAAATTTTGAAGTGCAGTGTTTGAGGATGAGCACATAGCAAAGAAGCAAGCAAAATTTAATTTCTGAAGTGCCCATCCTGGAGGGTTTAGGTGCTGAACAATAGCATGTTAAATATAAAATCGATAAAATAGATGACAGGATGCAAATGATAAACTAAATAAACAATAATAAATAGCCACCCAAATTAATGCAAGAAAAAGGCCTCCTTGAATAGGTGGGACTTCAGTGCTCTCTTAAAAGCTTCCCGTGAGGGGGCCTCCCTTAAGGACCTTGGGAGAGAGTTCCACAGGGCAGAGGCTACTACTGAAAAAGCACACTTCCCAGGTGACTTCAGCCAAACCCAGGGGACTGCTTGGAGGTCCTCCACAGAGGAACAGAGAGGCCAGGAGGGTTGGTAAAGGGATAGTACTGTAGGTCTTGCAGGGAGCTAGGGCCCAGCCCATGTCAGGATTTATAGGTCAGCAAGCTAGCACTGAAAGAGATCCGCCATTTCACTGTCAGCCAGTGCAGATCATGAAGAACCAGTGTTTTGGTAGGATCTAGGAAGGCCCACCAACAGCCTGGCTTCTGTGTTCTGCGCTAACTGTAGGTGATGCACTGCTCCTCCACTAAAGCTCCAGGTACAAGGCATTGCAGTAGTCAAGTCTGGATGTCACAATGACATGTATTAGTGAGGGCAGGTCCTTATGTAATAGCCTTGTAGGGACTATTCCACAAAGAACAATAGGAAAATATAGTTAGTTTTAGGAAATCTAAAAAATAGGTTAGTGAGGACCTGGGTTCTAGTCCTGGGGTAGGTATGTGCTGCCAGGTAGAGTAAGGGTGGCCCCTGCTGGTAACAAAAAAACAGTGTCAGTATTTAAAATAGGATGTTTAAAATAGGAATAAAAGAGAAATAATTAGTGGTGACTTCCTTTATCAAACCATCAACAGGTATCTTTCAAACACCATAATAAGCAGAAAACCAGTTATTATGGCATTTTCCTTTAACTGTCCTCTCAGTTGCATGCCTCACACTACCTCATTGGCTCTCTTTCTTTGTCTCGGCACCCTGAACAGTTTCATAGACATGGCAGCTCTGTTGGTTACTGAGATATGAGCCGCTAAAGTCTCTCTTTTTCTTATGTTTTTAAATATTTATTCAGTAGATCCTACTATTTTTATTTTTTTCCCCAATTGTTTAACCAGGAGAGACACACTAAGTTGAAAACGTGTTTACAGGTGCAACTTAGGAGCATAGGGAAGTTAAGTGACTTGCTCAAGATCTCACATTATGCAAGTGGGGGCTGTGGGATTCAAACCCAGGTCTTCAGATTTGCAGCTCAGAGCCTTAAACCATTGCGCTATACTCCTTCCCTATTAAACGTGTAAAACATTTATATAGTTCATCCTGCAGTTCGTCAGCTTTGGGAGAGGAAAAATGTGCCATGGCTCTGTCTATAGCACCAGTTGAGCACCATCCCAATTCCACACTGCAAGTGTAAAAAAAAAAAGAAAATGTTCAGAAAGTGTGTGTGTGTGTGTGTGTGTGTGTGTGTGTGTGTGTGTACCAGAGGGACTCTGTAAAAGGCAGCATGGATTTCAGAAGTTGCATTCCCTGCACTGGTAATTATGAAAAAGAAAAGACAGGCAACTGTGTTTTTAAGGATTTTTTATTTTTTTTCCCCCACACCCTTGATGTGTGATAACCTCATAAACCTTGTGAGCATTGCTCTCGAGGTTTATGTGTCATCACATTCCCCACGTGTGTAAAAAAATCCAAAACACACAGTTGCCTATCCATTATTCTCTCTTTAATAAATAGTAAGCATTCTAAATAGCAGATAGCTATTAGTTTTAGTGTTAGCATATCATTAATTGTTCTAAAAGGATGTAGCAGGGGGGAGGGGAGCATGGAAAGGACTACCAAGCCTGGCTTCCTTTTCCACATGCATTGTTTAGCACATGTCATAGTCATTGGCAAGTTTTCATACAACTTAATGGTATTTGTAAGAAAACAATAGCAGTTTTAATCACTGGTGGCCAGTGGGCTAGTAACTCATTTTCCCTAGCTACTGTAACACAGCCCTGGTGGTCCTATGGTTTCATTTGGTCTGCCTTGGGTTGCTCGATTATAATTTATTGTAGTTTTATAAAAGAAAGAATTCCTTTGGAGAAGGAAATAAAGAGCTACTCTGTTTTAATTGTAAAAGTGCAGCTTGGCAGCTGCGGGCACCTGCTGTGCCTAGGAGAACATTGATGAGTGTGAGCAGCTGAGAGTTGGCTTCAGAGCAGAGCACTGGTGCACTCATGTATGGAATCCCCAGTGTTGCTTCAGGGTAACCACTCCTTTACTACTACCTCAATTGCAAGTTAGGCTTCAGCCTACTGTGCTATGCGATGGTGTGAGAGGGAGCAGTAGTGCCAGGCACTCCTCTCATAGGTGGGATCCACCAGATTTGTTTTTCTTTAGATGTGCAGGTGACAAGCACCAGGAAACATTTTAATGTCTTTTTAAGTGACATTGCAGAGGGACTGGAAGGAAAAGTATGTCTCTTTGCAGATGACATAAAGATCTGCAACAGGGTTGATACACAAGATGGGGTAAAAAGGATGAGAAGGGACTTGGCAAGGTTGGAGGAATGGACAAATGAATCTCAGCTTAGATTCAACGCAAAGAAGTGCAAAGTAATGCATCTGGGAAACCAAAACCCAGGAGAAGAGTACACAATGGGGGTGAGATACTGACAACAACAAAAATGGAAAGGGACCTGGGAGTAGTCCTATCAGATGATCTAAAGGTGGGCAAGCAATGTGAGAAGGCAATAAGAAGGGCTGGGGGAATACTGGGATGCATAGGGAGAGGCATCACCAGTAGAAAACAGGAAGTTGTTGGCCCTCTGTACAGACAGTTGGTAAGACCACATCTGGAGTACTGCATGCAGTTCTGGAAACTCCATCTCCACAAAGACATAGACAGGGTGGAGGCTGTCCAGAGGAGTGCAACCAAAATGGTGCAGGGTCTGCAACAGAAGACATATGAAGAAAGACTAAAGGAGCTTAATATGTATAGCCTCGAGGAAAGGAAAGGGGGGGGACATGATAGAAACTTTCAAGTACCACAAAGGAATCAACAAAGTCCAAGAGGGTAGCATCTTTCAGAAAAAAAGAGATGTGCAAACACAAGGAGACACAATTTGAAGATAGAGGGAGGACAACTCAGAGGTAATGTGAGGAAGTATTTCTTCACAGAGAGGGCTGTAAATGCATGGAACAGCCTTTCTGAGGAGATCATGGAGTCAAAAAAGTGGGGGAATTCAAGAATGCATAGGGACTGACATAAGGCAATTCTAGTAGGCGGGTAGGAGGAAACTGGCTGTTGGTCAACTAGGATCTGCAGCTTATCCGTTAGGCTGGGAAATGGGCAGACTAGGTGGATCAAGCGGTCCTTATCTGCCATCAAATTCTATGTTTCTATATTTTTGTGTTATATGTAAAACTGATCTAGAGACTGGCTCACAGAATAAATAAATAAATAAATAAATAAATAAATAAATAAAATAAAATCTGGGCACCATATAACTGGGGCTTCGTGGAATCCTGAGGAGAAAATGAGCATGTAAAAGCTCACGGGGAGTCATTTTGTCACAGGAATCACCAAATTTTGCCAGGAGGACGCACGGCATGTGCAAACATTAAAAACACACTAAAAATACATATTGTTTAATAAAATACAGTCATAACGGGGCTAAGGGAAGTCCAGGGCATGTTGTAAAAATAAAGTGAATTTACAGAAATGTGCACAAGCAAAAATGGAGCAGTTTTAAGGAGAGCTCTGTGTCAGAAAGTTACATACAGTCACAAATGCAGTCAATAAGCATCTGCATTTTCTAAAATCATGCTGTCAAACCATTTTTTTCCAATTTGCCCCAAACATTGCAGTCTTAGAGAGCAAAATGTGCTTAATCAAGGAAAATAGTTTTATTTGTGAAATATGTAAAACAGAGGCGTCGCTAACCTTATTATGAGAGTGGGTCCAGGTCAAGCATAATCCATGCAGACTGTTACACAGGAGATGGAGCCAAGCATGAGAAAAATGAATATTTAGTTCTAAGTGAAAAAAACTGCTGTGGTCAGTATATTTAAAGGAGAAACTGCTATTTCTGAAGAAAAAATTAAGCAAAAAATGTTCAGAAATGTGTTATTTAAAAGTTTAGTTACAGACAAGCTCAACCCTTAGTGACTTAGGTTTCCTGTGAGTCTATTTTTATAGAAACATTTCAGGTGAGAGCGACATATGTAAGCTTTCCAGCTAAAGCAGTGAGAAAGTGCTTAAACATAGAGAACAAGTTTGTTTTTATGTGCAGAAGTGAATGTGTACACAAATGGACTCAAAGTGAGAAAAAGAGGGAAGCCTTAGAATGTTGGGAAAGGTTATTGGATTTCAGAAACTGTGTATTCCATTGTGGCTTAAGCTGCTGTAGAAAGAAATGTGATTGGTGTTGGGCCCCTGGACAGGTCGGTGTCCATTCAGTGACCAGAAATTAGCATATGTAAATTAGTTCTGGGCATAAAAGTAGCAGCACAGCCAGTGTGCAGAGTTCAAGCAGTGAGAACGACAAAGAAGTAGGGACCCAAGCCAAGCGAGTGTCCAGAAGAGGCCTGCTGTAGTGACAGGGTCTGTGGGACAGCCCTCAGCTAAAGTAAAGTAATATGATTAGGGGAACGCCTGTGTCCCAGTGTATGGTCAGCTATGGAAGTGAGTGAGAGCAGGGAGAGAACAGAGAGCCTGCTGCTTCAAGTCTCTGATGATCCAGATGTGCCAAGTTTTCCTCAGAAAAAAGCTGCAACCTGAAGAATTCTTTGCTTCTCCAGTTTTCGATCACCACTGCTGCTTGCTCCAGATGGCCCTCAGAAGAATTCCTTAGAGTTTTCATCAAAATATTTCTTCAAGTAATCCAAGGAATGTGGTATTGTACAAAACATATTGCTACAATTTGGGGTCTATTTTAAAAGTCAAGTGACACTGAAGTGAAAGTAATTTACCTCAATCCTTTTGCATCTAAAAGACTTTCGTCATCTGAAGGACTGAACATTTCCAAGGACTGGGTGGGGGGGAATGTTCTAGCTTTTAATGTACCAGTATGTGATATGTTTCATGCCACTGTTTTCCTAACTGCTAAATGTGTTTATCTGCTGTAGAGAAATATTAAATGATTCTAACAGTAGAGCTATAGATTTAAAGATCATCTGACACTATTAGGACAACTTTAACAAAACATAATATTTAGACACATTTCAGCTAGTATTTCACATTAGTTCTATATTTCTCCTCCCCATTATTTATTACTGAGTCAATTTGCATGAAAATGGGATCTTTGCTCCTGAAGAGTTCATCTATACCTATTGCTTTCTCCCTATCTGAGGTCATAATGCTCCACTTGTGACATCACAAATACTCTCATGGCAACAGATTGTGATATCACAACAGAGGACTTTGACAAGAAGTAGGGACTGAGCAAAAGAGGCAGATAAGCTCTAAGGGATATAGAACATGTTTCCATGCAAATTTCTCAGTAATAAGTAATGGGGAAGAGAAGTCTGTTGACTACATCTGGAATGTAAGCTGAATTGTACCTAAATGTAATGTTTTTGAAAGTTTTCTTTGAGGCGTCAGCAGCTCTTTAAGTAAGTGCAACTGTGTATGTGGATACCAGGGTGGGTATCTGGTGTAAGGGGTCAGTGGGCTGACTAAGGTGGGATAAGACCTAGCAGCCACAGCTCATCCTTAAGGCTACAGTGTAAACGAGCTCAGGGATTAAGGCTAGGGAGGGCACTTATCCTGGGAAAGTTTGTTCTGGAGGACTGGTGGTTGGTGTGTGCCTGCAGTCTCCAGGGGAAGTGTGCATTGAAGGGCTGGAGGGTGATGCGTGCCTGCAGTCTCCAGGAAATGTGGGGTGGGGTGGGGTACCCTGCAGGGAAAAGAAAGAGAAAGAAAGAGTGTTTACTCAAACTGCAATGTCATGTTTCCTGGTCACAAAGTTTATGCAAAAAGTGTGTTTTGCCATTAGCGGCTCCTACAAGCGTTTTTTCACCATTTTCCAGTAAAATATTCTTTCTTTTTTCATCAATCCAAATGTCAGTGTCCTTGCTTACAGAGCCAGTGTCTCACATTCCTGAAGGTCTCCAGGTCAGTCCAGAGCACCATCCCCTACCCTCGGCACTTCCCAGATACACCAGTTGGGGAGGTAAGGTATAGTATTCAGGTAGTACCCAACTGGAAGGGGTGTTGTCAGGGGATGGGACAAAGAACTCTGATGCCCACTACTGTGTGGAAAGGTTCCAAATGTGGTCAGTGAGTAATGTAGTAGAGAGGTCATCATACTTGGGTGGGAAAAAGTACTTCATCCAGGTATTATTCCTCAGGGGGTAAAACACACTTTTGACAATGGCCAACACCTGAGCCTCCAGTATCAATTCACTGTCAAGGATCATGCCCAGGTTTTTCATCTTAGCAGACATAGACAGCTGAGAAGCACTGAGTAAAAGACCGGTTTTGTCCTCTAGCCATTTGATACCCCACTAACGTCCAGGCTCCATCACCAATACTTCCATCTTGTTTGGGTCAGGTTTTAGCCAGTTGGAGGACATCCAGTCCTGGATCTCAGCCAGGCAATAATTAAATGCAGAGAGCACACTCTGTAGTCCTAGTGCAAAAGTCATATACAGCTGGGTATCATCTGTATAGTAGTGAAAACCTATACTGTACCATCTAATGATATCTCCCAGTAGCTACAAGTATACTGCAAATAGGATAGGTGAAAGGATCAAACCCTGCAGAACTCCACAGGACAGGGGCTTTGAGCGGGAGGAGTAAATTCCGATCTCCACCCTTTGTGCCCTGCCTGTGAGAAAGGAATCAAACCAGATGATGACAGTGCCA
Organism: Neoceratodus forsteri; assembly: GCA_016271365.2. Taxonomy (NCBI): domain Eukaryota; kingdom Metazoa; phylum Chordata; order Ceratodontiformes; family Ceratodontidae; genus Neoceratodus; species Neoceratodus forsteri. Next base: position 251,330,381 of record JADMNL010000023.1, read on the forward strand.
GTGAGTCCAGAATATTCTCTAAGGTGATCCAATGATACCCCATGATCTAGGGTGGCAAATACTGCAGAGAGGTTGAGGAGAACAAGAATAGATTGCTTGCCTCTGTCTCGCTTTAAGGAGATCATTTTTCACCTTGCTGAGTACAGTCTCCATACTATACCTAGACCTAAATCTGTACTGGAGCAGCTTATAGATGTCAAAGGCAGTGAGATGTGCCTTGAGAAGGGTGGCCACTTCTTTCTCAATAGCTTTCCCCCAAAACAGTAGGTTAAAGATGGGTCTGTAGCTTGCCAGACAATACAGGTCCAATGGAGACTTTTTCAGGAGAGGTTTCACAAGATTCTCTTTCAAGGGCTCCGGGAAAACCACTTTGAAAAGCAACACTGGACTATCTCGGCGAACACTGGTCCAAAGGACTCCATACAACCCACAAGGAGATGAGTTGGGCCCCAATCCACATCAGAGTATGTTAGCCACAACTTCAAGACTATCTCACTAAACTCTTCCATCCCCACCGAATCAAACACACTCCGAACTTGAGGGGGGCCCCTGTTAATCTCAGACTTGGCATTGCATGCCTGCAGTGCCCCAGGGGAGATACCTGACCTGGTAGAGCACACTTTGTCAGCAAAGAACAGCGCAAACTCCTCACATCTAGTGGCTGATAAAGCTCTAACCGGCTGAAGACAGACAAGATGGAGTAAGCTGTCCATAGTCTGGAAGAGCTGAGCTGGTTTGTTCTTCACTGTGGCAATCTCCCTGGACAGGAACAATGCCTTCTTATGGAAGAATGTTGTTTGATACTCCTTATAGTGAGTTCTCAAAATCAACTCATCCTCATCAGTCTGGGATCTCTGTCAGTGGCACTACAACCTCTGACCTTTAGTCTTCAGCTACTTGAGCTCCCCCATTGAACCATGGAGGATTGCTAGGGGGAGATCCTAGGTTGTATACAGACCAGTGCTACAGAATTGAGTACTGCAACAATGGCCTTGTTATAGGCCATCACTGCCTCCCTGGTTCCGTCTCATATGCGGTCATCTCACTCAATAGGTCTAGTACCATCTGAAGTCCTACTGGGGTCAGACCTCTTAAAGGATGGTAACAGACCATCTCTGCAGGGTTAGGATTCTTGGTGGAGGTCCCACACAAGAACCTCACTGTGCAATGATCTGTCCATATGAGATACAACTGGATCAATCTCAAGGTTGTCAGTTTCGAGTCCCAAGAGAGTACACCAGATCCAAGGTGTGACCGTGTGAGTGGGTCGCAGATGTAATTACTTGTGACAGGCCCATCAATTCTATAATCTGGAGGAAGTCCCAACCAAAAGTTTAGAATTCATTGTCTACCTAGCCATTGAAGTCATCCAGAACCAACCATCTGGGAGACTCCAACACTAGGTCAACCATGAAGTCAGACTTCATGCAGGAACTCACATTTGTGACACAAAGAGGATCCTACAGCCTGCACCTGGGCCTCCTCAGATGGCCACACACTCAAACAACATGGTAGGTCACATTGGAAACACAGAGAAGCTCAAGCTGGATCTAAAACAAATGGACACTCCCCAACCCCTGCAGGCCCTACTGGAGCAGTGCACAACAGAGAAGCAGCCGGGACAGATCCCTCCAACAATGGAGGAACATCATCATCCAGCCAGGTTTCTGTGATGCAAGCCAGGCTGACCGATAAAATCAAGTCCCAGTCTTGTTCCTCATTGACCTAGCAATGCAAAGCACAGCCCAAGTGGGATAAATGAAGACTGCTGCTCTGTATGCATAGGGCACGTCTACAGTAAATGACAGGGTTACAGTGTGCTAGCTGTGATACAAGAGCAGATGTCGTCAGTTGTGAATCTTTCAACTGAGTTTCCCTTATCTCACTGAATGTCTGACTCACTATGCAACTGTTGGCACCCTCTGTTCTTAAAAAACTATCCCAGTGTAGGGAGTTTCAAGAAAGCTGTTAAATCCTCTATGTTAAATGTACAACTTTGTTATTTTTTTTTGTTAATGCAGGTGTAACCCCCCTACAAATGGGGGATCCTAAAGCCTTCCCAGAGCTGCTTAAGTGCCCCTTGCCTAACTGGTGTTCGGTGCAATGCCACCAAAATGCGGGGATTGTGAGTGCTTTTACAGTCTCCAGTACTGTTTCTTTAAGAGCTGCCTGCTCGCAGGCTTCAGTGGTTTGTATAGGAGGGATTGGTGTTTCCCTGCTCGAATCCCGCCTGATCTGAGGTGTAATCACTCTATTTTGTAGTCACTGAAAGTGCAAAGGGAGCCCATCTGACAGATGTATCTGTTTGGTGGTAATCATTTAAAGTATTGTGAAATTGCAGTTTGTTTAACCTGCTTTCATTGCAGCTGGGACTCTGTGCATTTGGCCACTCCATTTTGGACCTGGACTTTTGAGATGGACCAATTGGGAAAGGGGGACACTAAAATGGAGACCACTTGAGCCAACCAGAATCAGGACTCTCTCAGGAGCTGTCTGGCCATAGGGGATACAGCCAGTAATTCTGGGAAATGAAGTTCTGGACTGTGGTGTTTTTTCACACAGATAAGGGCCAAATTAGATGACTGGCATCTGCAGCCCACCAATGGGATCGGGTGGCGCCCAAACTGAGATTCCCTGCCCAAACTGCCAAGGGTCAGAGTCGTTGTGGCTGTGAGTGAGGAAGGAGCTATGGGCTCCTGCGCCGTTAAGTTTTCGTGTGGGAAGTGCATCTGGAAGGCCAGATTCAGGCGGCTTGAATGCCCACAAGTTTGGACCAATCCCGCTAGTCAGCAGTCAGAGGAGGCTGTGCAAAAGAGCAGCTACCTACCAGGCTCACCCTGTAGAGGACTGGAGAATCTGCTGAATCGTGCTCGGTCTGTCAGGAAAAGTGAAGCTGTGTGATGACTCCTTGTTTAGTGGTGAGTTCGGTCGGGCCCAAGGAGCAGCTGCCTGGTATGATACCCCTCTGTTTCTACATATAAATGTGTCAAGTGTTGCCACAGGCTGGAGAGAGAGAGAGAGAGATATCTCTGGAGTCGAGAGTAAAATACTAGGGTAGCTCCCTGTGACTTGATTTATTGATTGCAAGTTGAGCTGTTCCCCTCGCTGGCTGTATGAACTGAGCCTAATGTTTCTTAACTACTACAGTGGTAGTTTACAAGTATTTGTTCTTCAGGGCCCCATCCAGCTGCACTGGACTTGGCTAGCCCCTTTATTGCCTTGGTACCCAGTGACAGTGACTGTTAGGGACTGTAGCCTGTGCACACAGCTCTGATATAGTAGTGTGATTAAGCTAATTAACCTGATTTCCCCCTGTCCATGTTATTTCCTCCTAAATAAATTGGATTGGTTGTCCTGCAAATGTATACAGGCTGAACTGTGTGTTTATGCTAAAATACTGTACGAGGCAACTGTGTTCTTGCATCTTATTCCACAGGGGGTCTCTAGAGTTCAGAGGATCACGCCTATTCTGGGGGTAAGTGTATATTGCAGGGATACTGTTAGTAATGTGTGTGGGCCACTAGTGGGAGGAAAGGGGGGTTGCAGTGACCCAGAGGGCTGTGACCAGGTCACCTTTCACTGTTCCAACCCCGACCTCCGGGTGGAGGCACCCGCCAATGGATCCAGACCCCTCAACCTGTTATTAGCTGAACAAGCAGGGATAGTAGCCCTTGGGATAGCTCCCCCTAGGGGTTACACACCCAAGCCAGACCAGCCCACATCAGCCCTACCGCACATCCAGTCCTGTCATCCATCCTTTCTCAACAAAGCCTGTAGACTACTAATGGGTGCGGCCCGAAAAACTCACACCTGTGACCTCTATGTACAGGCCAGCTGGCTACCCCTACTCAGCAGAATACAATACCAGACCTGCTTACTAACCAAAAAGATTCTCCTCGGTCTCATGCCACCTGGTGTTAGCTTACTCCTTACTACCTACAGTGGCACTCAAACACGTGGTGCCCAATCTCTAACCTTTCAGGTTCCTAGATGTTGTACCTCCATGGGTCAGCGGTCCTTTATCTATAGAGCCGCTCAATGGTTCAATTCCCCCAATAAAGAAGCACTTTCCTCTACTACACTTGGACCCTTCAAAAGGAATCTCAAACTTTACCTCACCTCTACCACTCAATGTGACTGCTTCTCTGAACAGAGATCTCTAGACACCTCCCAGCTCACTCATGTCTCACAGCCGCCTTTCCCAGTCTCATTCCCTCTGGCACCGGGCCTTCCTTGTGACTCCTTTCCTGCTTTGCATCTCCACTGGTACAAAACATTTTCTACCACCATCGGACAGTGGCCCATTAGCCTGCCAACTTCCTCTCCCCGGTTGCACGCCAGCAATACTAACTGCCTATGGTGCCCTCTATCTCTTATTGTTACCGCAGCCAGCTGCCTACTCAAGCTGCTCGTTATATGAATATTATCTCAAAGTATGTTATAACTGAGTATCTTTATTTTTTCTTTTAGTTGTTTTGGTTGTTTATTGTGCATTCTTTTACTACCTCTGTATGTATGTTGACCCTCATCCTTTGACATGGAACCTTTGTATATGGGCAGTTTCTGCTCAAAGGTATTTGTAATCTGAGAATTTAATAAATAAAAATAAAAATAAAAATCTCCATGGTACCTATATCTTTCAGTGTTACTCCCTGGCTTGCCCCCAAGGTGAGACCTTTGGGGGTGGGGGATGCAACCCCCAGTGGATTCTGCACTCAGTTTTCAGGGGAGTGCCACAGTTTGAAGGTGAGGGGCCTGTGGTGCGAGGCGGGTGGCATCCTGCAGCGATCTGGCATGTTCTGTTTATGGAGCCCCACTCACAAGCTGCATATGTGCATCTGCTGCAGCAACCTAGGAGTGGGGACATTTGGCATCATGCAGTCCCCACGCTGCCAAGAACACTTGCACAGAGATACAACCAGAAGCCGCTATGGAAGCCCACAGTCTCCCAGCCCCAGGACGGAAGCATCCAAAGAATGCTCAGAGTCCCTCCCTGCCAACCTTCACTCCTGGCATCCCAGGCTCAGGGCACAAATCCAGGTCAGCAGCAAACCAGAGTGATGCCATGTAGTTGAACGCCATGGAGCTGGCCATAACTGTTTTTATACCCAGATTCAGTTTTTGTATGGTAGTGCAGTACACGTATTGTATTTGTTCATTGTACCATGGCTTCGATATATATATATATATATATATATATATATATATATATATATATATATATTTTTTTTTTTTTAATGGAGACTTGCACCTCATGTAACCTATCCTGTAAGTTTTAACTATTGAAAGAGTAATTCATAAATAAGTACATACATACATAGTTACAGTAGTTGTGAATTTCAGCCTTTGGAATGCCTTGCCTGATTGTATAAGAGCCAACCCCACTTTGCAGAACTGCATATTAAAACATTTTGTTCTAAGCAGGAGTTTAATATTAACAGAACTAAATAAGCATCTGTGTTGTTTGATGTTGACAGTTCTTTGACAGAGATGATAGTGCCATAAGTCACTGTGAGCTACTGTGAGTAAATGAAATGAATCAGTAAATAAAGTAAATTTTCTTCAAGCATCTCTTGGAAATAGCAGGGATGTTAGAAGATTTTACAGCAGTGGGAAGCCTGTTTATGTCCCTGGTTGCTCTGAATTAATAGCCCACAGAGCTTGCCCCACCTCCATCCCCCAGAGATATTAACTTTTGGGGTTTTGTATGTTACATGTGGTCTGTCAGTCGTAGGCAGTAGTGGTTCAGCACTGCTGAGGTGAAATAAAAGATCCAGTAACAGAGGCTGGAATCCTTGCTACATGTGAAGTGGCAATGTCAGTGCTGCTGGCGTGCTGTCATATTGTGTCAACCTAATATAGCTCATTGGTGTCATTGGTGTCAGTGGTGTGTCCTGTGGGTGTACTGGAGAACAAAGCAGCAGATCTTATTCAATGCCCAGCTAGGATGTTGAGTGTTCGTTTTTAGAACAGTCATGGATATTGTATTACTGTAGTTCTGTGGGGCTCTTCCCCATGCCCTCCCTAAAGGAGAACTGTGTTGAACCTGAAAGTCATTTTTTTCTGGTTGAAGCAGTTTTTTTTTTTTTTTTTTTTCGGAAAACACAGTATTCCTGATGGATACTGTAGTGTTAAGTATCATTTTAGAACTCTATAATGTAATTCATGTCCCTCTCAACCACAGAGTTCTGTAGTAGAACGTAGGTGCATTGTACAAACAATGGAAGAGCTAAACAGGCGACATGAACAACATCATACAGTTCAAAAAATGGTTAATTACTGCATTATGTAAATCATTAACACCCATTATGATAACTAAAACACCTGTAGAGCTGGAACAGTAATAGAACTGGTACCAGTATTTAAAAATCAGCTTTTAAAGGGGAAAATGTGCCACTGCCTCCGGTTTGCTAAGCGATAGGCAGGCCTATAATGCTGCCCGCAATAAGTGTACCTTGGGATCCACAAGACCAAGGCGGAGCACTACAGAACCACCCTAGCCACCTCCCGGGGTAGCACAAGAAAGTTCTGGGATAACATCATGGAGCTTAAGGGTAAATCCCACTCTCCCCCCCAGACAACTTAGTGTTAATGGTACTACCACCACAAATACACTTCACATAGATTAACTGCCTCAACTCCACTTTCAAAGACCTCAGCTGAGTCCTCCCTAGCAACTTTTTGATCCAGTTTAGCCTACCCCACTGCCTGAGCTCCTCCACCCCCCTTCAAACTCAGAGTCATTACCCCTACAGAAGCAAAAGCCTACCTGTCCAAAGCCCTCCAGAGTTCACTTACTGCAAAGACGCCTTCAATATGTGTATCCTATACCTTGCACTAGACTCAGTTATCTCCCCACTCATGGACCTTCGAAATCTGTCCCTGCGCCTGGGCCAGTTCCCAACCTCATGGAAAACAGCAGTGATAACACCAATATTGAAATGTGGTGACAGCTCCCTCCCAAACAACTACTGGCCCATCTTGATTCTCCCCCCACTCTCTAAAGCCCTTGAAAAGATCATGGCCAATCAGCCCACTGACTACCTCCTTGCACACAACCTCTTATGTAGGAGGAAGCATGATTTCAGAGCTGGTCATAGCACTATGACCGCCCTCACAGAGTTTGCTAACTCCCTGCACTCCATGCTTGACAAGGAGCACCTTGCAGGGGCTGCATTTATAGACCTCTCAAAGGCCACTGACACAGTTTCTCATCCCCTCCTTCTTAACACATTGCAACAAATTGGGGTCTCTCATTGTCCACTCTCATGGTTCTCCAGCTATCTTTCATCTAGAACCCAATGTGTTAAAATTAATAATACCATATCTACTATGCTGCCTGTGCACTCAGCAGTTCCCCAGGGATCTATCCTAGGTCTCCTGCTATTCAGCATCTACCCCAATGCCCTGCCTAAATCCTGACCCGGCAACCTTCTCCTCTATGCGGACGACACTGTTCTTTATGCCGTATATCCTGATCCTCTCTCTCTCTCTCTCCAGCATACCTTACAAAACTCCTTCTCTCAGATTGAACACTGGTTTGCTGAACACAGATTGGTGGTCAACATTAAAAAAACGAAGGCGATGCTCTATGCCCACTGCCAAAACCGATCAAAGCATTTCCCCCTGGAAATGCTCCCCGTCTCTTTCATCCCACTGGAACAGGTCCAAAAGTATAAGTATCTAGGAATTACATTTGACTCTTCCCTCTCATTCCATAAACATATAAAAATCCTCACCTCCACCACCAACACCAGCATTGGTCTCCTTTACAGACATAAAGACTGCCTGCCACCTGAAGCACTTCACCTAGCCATTACCTCTTCAGTCTTATCGCTGGTGTACTATGGCCTCACAATCTATGCTGCCCGCCAACCCTACGGCGCTTCATCAAATACAAGTAGTCATCAATAAGGCCTGCTGGCTCCTCTCTGGTGCCAACAGAAATACACATACCTGCACCCTATACGCGCTCACCAATATCCTCTCCCTTGAGGAAAGACTATTATATCAGGCCTGTCTCTTCACCAAAAAAATCCACCTGGGTTTAACCCTAATAGGTGTCATGGCTTCTCTTCAGGCAGCCACCATCTCAGCATCCACATGGGCCACCCCAAAAACTATCTGGAAGGTGCCTTGAGTCAGGACCACCCCGGCCCAGCGATCCTTCCCTCTTAGAGCTCCATCCTGGTACAATGCCCTACCTCCAGCTGTCACATCAATCATCAATCTAGGTCTTTTTAAAGCTGTCGTGAGGGCCCATATCCTTTCCTCATGTCAATGCCAGTGTAACCGGTAACCTGTGGATCCTGCACCATGCCGCTAGGCCATGCACCCATCCTTGGCCAGGCAGTGAAGATCCCTCACCATTTCTAGCCTACAGGCTCCTCACCTCCCTCAGTTACCATATAGTTGCACTGGACTATGAATGCATTGTATTATGTATAAGACAAGACCTCCCTGAGGTGGCTTACTACTAACTCATATCATGCATTGCTTTAGCTAACAATTGTATAGGTCTTAACCACTCATTGTACTTATACTCTGTATGATTGCTCACCCACATTTATTCTATGTATGTACTGTAGGAATGTCTATGTTTTATTCTGACATGGAGCCTTTGGAAACAAGTCTATGACTCAAAGGGTTGTAATTCCGATTTCCTAAATAAATAAAAAATAAATAAAATGACTAACAGGTTCAGTGCAGTTCTCTTAATCTGCACCACTGCCTTATCACAGTTAAAATGGCAGATGAAATACTCCCTGCTACCAATGCTCTTTGCCATCCCTGAATTCCTCTATAAGGTATACTACAACATGATGTGTTCAACAGTAACCCCACAGAAGGATAAGGATGAAACACAGAGAATGTTGGCTGGGCAGCCATGCACGACCAGCCTATGCTGCCACAGAGGGGTTCTGATTACATCAGACCTCATGAGATTTGATGTAATCAGAAGTCAGAGGTGGCAGCACAAGCTGGTTGGGCACGTGGTCCACCCAACCAGTATTTTTTTCACAGTGTATATCGTTTTCTTTGTTTTAGTTTTTATTATTTTTTTAAACAAAAGTGTTTTCACAGTGCTCCTTGTCAGCAATGAATGTGCCGGCGATTTCAGTTCAAAACTTGATTTGATAGCTGCATGCATGGCAGTGCTGTGGAAATACCAGCTGCCTCTAGGATTTTCTATTAGCTGGAACATTGTTGCACCACAGAAGGGTACAAACAAGTTCCATGGACTTTGAACTGTAGCACAGTAAGGTTTCAAAAGGCATGGAAATTCATGAAGAACAAACCCCTCACTACAGGCCTATAGTTGGTCATTCTTGTGACGCCTTCTCAGCCTGCCTTGTACAAGGATTTGTATACCCATGATGCCTTGCACTGGGACTGAGGCATTAAATGTATGTGCGCGAGTTGAAGAACTGCACCAAATCCTGACAATTTGAATATTTCTTCTCTCCTACCATCCTTTTATAGATCCCATGTACTACTCTTCCTGCAAACTGCCTCATCAGTATGCTAAATTTTGAATGTACTATATATTTACTGCAGGATGGTGGCCTCACCTCCAAGACATTCCTTGACCTCTGGCAGTCCAGAACTGGGAAACAGTCTGTTCTCAAGCCTGGCTCTTGCAGGTCAAAACACAATGTTCTGAGCATATCTAAGTTACTGCACTGGGAATTCAGAATGCTGTATTTAAAGTCTAAAACACCAAAAAGAGCGATTCCACCTCCACCAACTTTGTTTTTAAAACCAATCCAGAAAGGCTTAACTTACAGTTTACCAGATAACTTGCAGCTCTTTGCTGTGTACCATACATTTCACAAAAATGAAAACTGCTCGCTCACCTGCACTGTTGCCCCACAATTCACACACATCAAGCCCAAAATACATATGGTATTGTACGGAAAATCAAAAAATGGCCAATACAACAAACACCTCCTAGATCCAAAAATTATGTAACATAGCCAATTGTGGTCTCACAGCATCCCTCACACTCCTGAATATCCACCATGCACTGCTTCACAAAGCCGCTTACACTTCACTTTCTCCCCCTCGGCTGCAGCTCCTGATATTAGATTCAGATAACCATAACAAAGCAAAACACCAACCTTATGTGGACCAGAATATTATTGGGGGAAGGGGTTAGCAAGACGTAGCTGAGCTGTCCTCTTTGCAGCACTGTACTGTTTAATACAAAAGCACACAAATGATGCTAGTTTCTCAAAGGGACTCAAACTTGCAGTGCAGCATGGACAGCAGCAGGAAAACGCTGACCTCTCACTCTCTACATTCCCCATACTCACAACCTTTAAATAAAAAAACTATACCTGCTGAAGGGGGAAGGGGAAGAAGGATTGCAGAACAAAATAAAGCATCATTTTCCTTCTTGAGTAGTCTGCTATGGGGGGGCAGGGACTATGTTCCCAACAGAAGAATGATATTTTTAAAAAAATCATTAGAAAAGACATGAAAACTACACATTTACCATTTTTTGCAACTTTTTGTAATTCTTTTTATGTTGATTGCTTGCATGCACAAGAAACATATTGCGACTTGCCAGAAGCAGGTTGTGGAGGTGCAGCACTGTTGTGGCCAATGCCCCCACAGCCTTTAAAGGCTAGGCCCACTTTCCCCAATGGGGTGGCACACTGCTGCCGACACTAGTTCAGCCAGTGTGCCACCACCTTCAAACGTTTCAGCCACTGGAATCAGGGGCCGCCTCGTCATTGCAGTGTCAGCCATTCCGCTGTAATGAGGGAGCGACCTGTCATTGCTGGGCAGAACACTGGTACTGTAATATTGTTTGTGAACATGGCAGCAGCTTGCCACCATGTTCACAAACAATCTTAGTGAGACCCCAGTACCGAGGGGGTGCCCAATCCCCCTCACCAGCATGTGCCCCCCCACAACAGTGTGTGTTTGCCGACGGGGGCCCCAATCCCTGTCGGCTGCAGTTCCTGCGTGAGTTCAGGTTGCGATGGGAGCCCCTCCCCATCGACAATAATAGTCCCCCACCAAAACAGTCGACGAAGGGTGGGGGTGCCCAATCCTCCTCGGCTCTATCCCCCCCAGCACTGAATATGTGCTGAAGGGGGTGCCCAATCCTCTGTCAGCTACAGCCCTCCCAAACATTAAGGTGGCACACTGGGAGCCCATCCCAGTGTGTCCAAAGCCCCTGTAAAGAAAAAGATGTCCCACAATGTTTTTTTGGTTTTTTTTTCTTGTTTAAACCTGTAAAAAAGAAAATGATCCCTCGTGGTCTCCCTGGTCCCTCCCACAACCTGAGCCCACTCACTGCGCACCCTGCATCCCCACACCCCCCTCACCCCATACTTACCTCCGGAGTCTGGCACAATGATCTTCTGTGGACCGGGAACACGTCTGCACTCTTCAAAGCCGACCGCGAACTGAGGAAATGCTGGTAAGCTTTATAATAGCATAAATAGAGCTTTTTCCACTTTTTTGCATATTTCAGGCATTTTTGGGAATTATGGCACAAAATTTTCAACATGGGGTTATTGGGCCCCCTTCTCATGAATTCAGCCACTGTCATGGTGTTAATCGGTCCTGAAAGGTGATTTCACGGTCACTGCGCGGAATCACCTTTCAGGACCAATTAACAAGACGACAGTGCCAGTGTTCATGAGGTGGGGTCTCAAAAACTGTATGCTACAAATGTGGTGGGAAAAATCCAAAAAATGACTTTTACAAGCATGCGTTGCGCAGTTGCTACACACGCTCGTAACTTCGCCAATTTGCAACATTTTCAGTCCAGATTTTGAACATTGCCATTTTTACACACCTCTTTATGAACAGTACAGCTGACATTTTTCACATCCTGGCCAAAATGTGTTTTCGGAGTTCCAGTGCAGAACAGGGCTGTCGCTGTGGGAAATCAGTGCTCAGGGCACATTAAGAAAATCGCAGTGACACTGTTCATGAGCAGAGGTCCTAAAATGCCTACGTTGAAAATTTTGTGACAAAAGTCCATAAAATGAGTGTGTTATGAGCATGCGTTGCACAGGTTCCATGTAAGCTTATAACTTCGCAACTTCTTCCGCACCTTCTTAAGAACAGTGCAGCTGTTTTTTTCACATCCTGGGCGAAATGTGTTTTCGCGCTTCCAGCACAGAATACCACAGTCACTGTGGGAAATCAGTGTTTGGGGCAGATTAGGAATGAGCGAGTGAGAGAGGGGGAGTGAGTGAGCTCAATGGAGCTGTGTCAGGACTGCTGCAGATTTCTTTGTGTGCAGAAAAAGTTGCCAACAGATGCAGGAGCCCAGTATAAAAGGGAAGCCTGCAGCGCCAGGAGAAACACAATAACCCGAATGAGAGAGAGAGGGAGTGAGTGAGCTCAACGGAGCTCTATCATGACTGCTGCAGATTTCTTTGTGGGCATAAAAAGGCGGTAACACAGGCAGAATCCCAGTACAAAAGGGCAGCCTGCAGTGCTGGCAGAAACAGAAAGAGCGAGTGACAGAGGGGGAATGAGCAAGCTCAACAGATCAAGGCAATCAACATCCGGCATTGACAAATGCTTGTTTTTCTTAGTTTCTTCCCCCCAACCCTACTGTTTCCAGTCCCAGTGACATCCCTCCAGTCCTGTCACTGACCCCTCTCATGGACTTGGGTCATGCAGTGCCTGCAGGTGATGTCTAGTGAGCTAGGGCATTATCCTCCAGTATTCTGCCCAGGGCAGCAGCATGTGACGTATGCATGCAAGTGTGTATTGATGCACATGCATGCTACATCAGCACATGCCCTCCTGCATCTGCTGGTCCTGCCTGTGCCGCCACCTGACCTCCACTAAGTGGCAGGTAAGCAGCAGGGCTCTTAGTGGCTCTTAGTTTCTTTCTCCACCCGTTTCTGTTTCTGGCAGCATCCCCCAGCCCCATCACTGTCCTCTCTCATGGTCTTACAGGTAAACTGCCTTTAAAACAGAGCCATATTGGCGGGTGGCCTGCCATGTAGGTTTTCCTGGTGCCTGCAAGGGATGCTGAGTGAGCCAGGCATTATCCTCCAGTGGGCTTCTGTGTGTGACAAACCCATGCATGTGAGTACTTACACACACGTGTGCTGTGTCAGAACATGGTCCCGACATCTGCTGATCCCGATGGTGCTACCACCTAGTTTCCAGTAGGTGGCAGACAAGTGGCAAAGCCCATAAATCCCTCCGATGGGGCAGAGCCATCTTGAGATGCTCAGTCCTTCCTCATACAGTCAGTGCCCGAGTGATCCTGGTCAGTTCCCAAACCCAGGTCAGTGTCACAGGAAGTATGGTGCCAGTGCCTCAGCCTTCCTTGCCACCGAGTCAGCTGTTAATTCCTTTCTAGAAAACCATTGTATAATCACAATAAGGTACTCCAGGGTGTGGGTTATTGTGAGATGTACCCACTTTTGTAGTCTGCAGCCTCGTGATACACCACACCAGGTGTGGGCAAATCCCACAACAACCCACCCCCTGTTATGCATCATTGCTTATATACACACACACAACAAGAATTATTTCCATGTAATCTATTACCAGAGTACAATCATCTTGGACATCACAGTTACAGCCCAGGTAATCATTATCTATGTGAGTGAAGGATTTTATCCATCAGCTGTTCACACACTGTCACCCCCTTCCATACATAAAATCAAGCACAGGTGTCCAGTTAGTTGAAACAGTTTTCCGTTTTGTATAAGGACTTGTCTAAGTCAATGATCCTTCTGGTCAATTTAATGCTATTCTTTTTATTACAGTACACCAACATTTTCACTTAATATTAATTTGAATTTGCAGTTTTCCTGTTTTGCCAAGACCCATGACACATTGTAAAAGTTAATCCTGTTCAGTTTTTCACAGCAGGACTTGACTCCTGAGAGAAAATAGCATGCAGAGTTACATTGCATTAGTACAGGTGATAGTCCTGGATATGTCTCCATAAACTCAAATTTGATAAAATAACTACTGTGCAGTAGAAGGGGGCATGCAACAGGATCCCTTCTCTAGGGCCCAGGGACACGGGGGGGGTCATTCACCATAGCCGAAACCTCCAAGTGGCTAGCACTCCAAACTACATCTCCAATTATTCATTCAGTATCCATTACTCCCATTGATGTTTTCCATATTATATATGTTCTTTTTCATATTTTGGCATTCTACCATGACCGCTTCTGTCAACAAGCAACCAGATCAGTGTGTGTACCACCTAAAAGGGGGTTGGGGGAGTTTGAACCAGTGTTCGTTTTATAAGTGGAACACTCTTTCAGATGTGCAGTCGTAGAGCATTTATGCACATTTTGGATGGTTAAGGCACTAGGCTACACCTTGTGCCTAATGAAAAAGCAAACAAACACACACACAGTAAATGAGAAGTGACATTAATAGTCACATATTTAAAGTGTACAAGCACACCAAAAATTTACCGGCATGTTTGCTTTTTCATTTGGAACATTGGAGGCTAACTGCCTCATTACTGCACCTCCACCCATAGCCCAGGTGCAGTCATTAGAGGTTTGATTAGTTTCACTTGTACATACAGTAACAGTCACTTAGAGTGTGCACACTGTATAGTCCCTTACGATCGCAGATGGTGTCTTGCGTTTTCCCTTACATATAAAACTGATTGCTGTTGTAGTTCGTGATGATTCTCCAATGTATCTGAAATGGGTCAATCAGCTAATAGAATTATCATTCAAGAGATAGTCTTTGATTAGTCAACCATTCCCCTTGTGACATTTAGATGTATACGGAGATGAACTATGGAGGAACTGTCATAATACCAAACCAACTTCATGATACATTCTATTAATGAAAAATTACAATTTTCACTAAAGCACATAACTAAGTGGTGGTACATACGTTTGTCAGACTGTCTTTGTATCAGTTTTGTTTTAGTATTAAAAACAATATTAATTGCTGTTTAGAGCATATTAGAGGTTTTAGAAGAATGTGGCAATATTTTACAGTATTGTGAACATGTAAAGCATTGGTCCATGAACATAAGGAGTGAGCATTAGAGCGCGAGTTAGTATTGGAGATGAACCACTCTGCTCAGTACAGGAAGGCAGCAGTGAATGCAAACAAGATGCTAGGGTACGTAGGAAAAGGGATTACTTTTAGGAGTGGGTAGGTCATCTTGCCCCTGTGCAGGTCCCTGGGGAGACTGCACCTAAAGTACTGCATGCAATTCTGGCACACCGACTTGAAAAGGGACATCAAACTACTGGAGGGAGTACAGCGCAGGGCAACAAAAATGATCCTGGGGTTGGGGGACAGACTGAGAGAGCTCAATATGTATACCCTGGAGGAAACAAGGGAGAGAATGGATATGATTGAGAACTTCAAGTACTTGAAGGGTTTGAACAAAGTAGACACCAGGTGTATAGTATGTTCAGTCTGAAGGGTGGAAGGGAAACCAGGGGACGCTCTATGAAACTGGAAGGAGGCAGGTTCAAAAGGGAACTGAGGAGGCACTATTTCACAGGAAGGGTGGTGGCAGGGTGGAATGCTCTGCCAGAGCAAGTCATATCACTGCAGAGTGTTGGGGGCTTCAAGAGGGGGTGGGACAGATTCAAGTGGAGGGTACAAATAAGGAGGGGTGGGAGATGGGGGTAGGACATATGAGGGAAGGGGCAGCTGAAGAAGTCTAATGAACTGAAGTGCTGCACACTCGAGCAGACTAGAAAGACCAAATGGGCTGTATCTGCTAGCAATTTCATATGTTCATATGTTCGTAAATACTTATACTTCACTATTTGATTTTGTTTTATGTCTCCATATGTAATGTGTTTCTCTGTAAGTTTTATGATGTATACTATCAATAATAAAAACATTCTAAGCAGCAGTGCAACAAATTTGGCAAAACATTCACCCTACTTTTTTTTTTTTTTTTTTTAATATACAAGATTCCAGGCATCTTCCAGTTTTGTTTGGTGGTCACATTTTCTATATCCACCAAAATGTAAGTATTTTTACACATTTGTTTATTTTTTATTTTTTCCACTCAAGAAAAAAGATGGCTGCCCCATTTAGCTTAGAAATACTGTAGCACTGCAGACCTGTCAAGGCTTAGGACTGAGTGGGAAAAAAAAACCCTCCTTGTGCACAGTTTAGGAGGTACCTGGGAAATACGTTTGGCAGGTATGCTTATATTTGTACTGGTCATAGCTGAAACTACTGCAGTTGTTTTACAAAAACATCTTCATAGCACTGATGTTTTAAATTGAGAAAAAATTTCTGTTTGTTCTGTTCTATTCCCTGAGTACAGTTTTATTACTGCCATCATCTAGTATTACAGTTTGGTGCATTGTTATATGTTTGGAGGTACAATGTGCAGAAAAAACACTGTATCGGCGACTGTTTAATGGTGCCGACCATTACAACGAGTGCAAGTTGACAAAAACCAAAATGGCAACTTGTATAACAGTGAAGGGTACAACAGCAACAATCGGCTCCATACACAAATGTAAACACTTACAACACACTTTTTAATGCAGGGGTCTACACCTCCTGCATCCCTCATGTGGGGGGCTTCACCCCCGCTCCCCCATTCTTAAAATAATCAGCTCTTGGAGGGGGCCTGACACAGGGGAAAATTGTAAAATAAAAAATACGGCAACATTTCTTGTATGCTGCAAACTCGAACCCACAGCCTTCTGCAGTAGTGGCATACACCCTATCACTGCACTAGATGGGCAGCTCAGGTTTGGCTCACTAGATTGTCTCCCATATCCTGTTACCACCCTTCCCCTGTCCCACAAGCAGCCTATTCCTATGCTTGCTATTCTCATTCCACACCCTTGCTGTTCCCCCAGTAGCTGCTCTTCATCACTTGCTTTTCTTATGGGCAATCAAATTGAATAGCTCATATCGAGTATCTCAGTTTGACTCACCCTTATCATGTATACTGTGTAGGAACACATGTGCAAACTGGTTCTGGAAAATTTCATCCCTCCCAAAACTTTTCAGTTTGAATCTGGATCAAGAACGTTTTGCACATTCATAGTACAAATGTAAAAAAAAAAAAAAAATGTCTATGTATTGCATGCTAATTAGAGCAGCTGAGCCATGAAGGCTAAAGAGCTCTTTGAAATCATCGGTTGTTAAATGTTACCAAAAGGGAGATATGAAAGGTAAACTTTTTTCCTGTTTAAATACATTTTTTACTAAAAGGTCCGTCAAGTGTGGAAATTGCCCTTCAATAAGCTCACTACATTGGCAGTATCAGGCCAATAGATTCATATTAGTTGCTTAAGGCCAGCTATACATCAAAATGGAACTCTGGTGGAGATGCCTGATTTTGCATCACGCGGATGGAGGTTGCACCAAACATAAACTATGTAAATAAAATAGTTTCAGTATGTAACTAACCTGCATGTTAATACTCATCCCTTGGAGTAAAACATCAGATAAGGCAGCGCAGCCTGCAGTTCCCAAAGATCCAGAGGAACTGTCAACAAGTAATTTGTTATGCAGCTTATAGCTCGTGGAGCATTCAGTCTCAGTGTGAAAAATCAGACACAATTTGTGTGTTAAAAAGCAAAGGTCCTAGGAAGCACAAGTATGTGCATTGCCATCATGGATGTCTCTTTGCAAAGGTCTCGATCTGAACATCCTTGGAGCAAGGAACGGTTTCTCAAGTTCTGTCCCTTGTCACAACAGCTACTATCACTGACAAGACAATCCTATCCCCGGGCCTCAGGGGATCACATCCTCCACCAGAGCTGTTACAAGCTGCCCAAAGCCTGCAGGCTTCATTTCTTCTGCAAACTCAAAGCTGAGTGGAGCCTCTTAAAAATAAGCATTCGTGCGTGACCCATGTAAGGTACAGTTTTCATGATGCAGAGCTTTTTGGTTTCCTGGGAGAATGAAAGTTCACTTTCATTCAAACCAGTCTGTGAATTGCATGAAAATGAATATACTGAGAATCAAAGCTATGGAAAAGCTGGAATTGCCAATGTTTGGTAGTTCAATTCCCTGGTGGGATTATTTTAATAACAGTTCTAAAGCATATTAACGGACTGAGACCTTGGTCAAAGGGTGAGAATTAAGGCTGGGAAGTCAGACCACAAGTTCAGGCTAGTCAAGGTTTGTGGTGGTTTGGAGACATGATCTGAATTTGGTTTCACAAAAAGAACTCACAAATAACAACATAAAAATTCTTCATTCAATTTGTAGGACTAAAACAGCTCATATCTAGGTTAGATGCATGTGGCAATCTAGTCTGGGTGGGATGTAGCCACAGGGGAATAAGTGGAAGAGGAAAAATGTGCAGAGCAGAAAGGTAGAAATGCATGTGTTCGGGCTCCAAGTGTCCTGTTCTTTTATATTAGGGCTAATCGAGCTGAATCAGGTTTGGTCTGGCCCAACTTGAAATTGGTCATCGGGCTACATTTCTCAGCTCGTGTGGACCTAATAAGTGATTCCCACCCTCTGTTCTTGAACTGCAAGAGTTTCCAATGACCAAAATAAGGGCTACTAGAAAGTTCACTGGATTGGCACTGGGTTGCATAAGGGATAACACATGACATATAGTGATAGCAATTACCACATGTATTATGGCACAGCTTCTGGCCCCGATAAAACCTGGTATTGGTCAGGAAAGTTGCATTCAAATGAATGTGACTTTTCGTGTGTTGTGTGTGGCCATGTTGTGATGTGGTGTGTCATGATTCAATGTGGCGATGGCTACCACAGTTATGTGTGGTTGTATTCATGCCTTGGATGATTGTTAGGCACAAGATGCAGCAGAGTGCCTTTAACCAACCAAGAAGAACATACGTGCCCTAAGATCACATGCCTTGCAAGTTGTTATCCTGCTTATGAAATGGGTATTAAAAAAATGTTAAAATAAATAAACTTATGAAGTTCAGGTTAGGTGTGCAGTTGTAAAATAATGCACAATCACGTGATCACTTTTGACCATTGAGGTTACAGGATGTTATAGCCCATTTTAGTTTTATCTGTAGGATGTGGGTTAGAGTTCAGCACCATTAAGTAGTGACTCATAATATTTGTATCTGATGGCTGTATAGTCAATATGTGAAATGAGTTGTCCAGGTCCCAGTTTAGTTCCTAGTAGACAAATATCCTCTAATCCCAAATAAAATCAGTGTAGATACATATAAAATGATGGCAGAAAAGGCCCATGGGCTCATACAGTTTTCCCACCCTCCCTAATTACTCTATTCTGACCTTCGTGGCTGTCCCCCAATTTGTTTCTGCCACCCCTTTTCTAACTAATCCCATATGGCTGTCCCATCTCTGTTAAAAGCACCTCAGTGATTTGACTGGTGCCACTTCCTTCAGCTGCTTGTCCCACTTGTCCACCACTCTTTCAGTGAAAAGGTATTTGCTGATGTCCCTTTTAAATCCCTCTCATATGTTTCAGTTTATTCATGTCCCTGCAATTGAGCTCAAGGAGGAAAGCACCTTGCCATTCATCATATTTATCCCATGCAGGTACCTGTATGTTTCAGTCATGTCACCCCTTCCTACCTTTATTCAGTGTGTACATGTCTGAGTCCTGCAGCCTCTCCACTGTTCCCCATATGTCTTGCTCCCTAGTCCCTGGAGCCAGTAGTGAATCTAGCCATCCCGAAGGTCCTACTGGAGCAGGGCCCTTTTTGGCTGGCCACAGAAAATATTTTAATGCGCACTGCTGCAGCGACTTAACTCCTCACACCTAAGATAGAGTGACTTTTGAAATTCACTTTGCATTGACTTTATTTCATTCAGGTGTGAACGGATTAAATTGACAAAAAAGTACAGCTTTCTTGCACAATCAGCAAGGAGTTATGTTCTGTGACAGCAGGGGCTAACCTCTACTCAGATTTACAGCCAACCTTGACATGAATCTTAGCTGCTTAAAACAGCCTGCAATTCCTTTAAAGTTTTGGCTTTCTTACTCCCTTCTGATTTCTAAATATCAGATGTCAGCTGAGATGTAAAAGGGGATGCCGCTCAGCTGTATAATTTAGGCAATTATATGTTCAAATCACAGCTGACAAAGTTAGTTTCATACATAAATATGGAAGGGACATAGAGTCTGACCTTTCCTGGGCTAATAGTGTCAGTCAGACTCAGCCATGAGCATTTAAATGTTTTTTAATGTATTATGTCCACTCAGAAGTTGCCATTTTGCATTGAGGTTAAGCAATGAGTCTTCAGACTTTTTAAAACACTGACAGAGGGGAAAGTTTCTCCAGAAGTGCTTGGTTTAAACAGAGCATAAAGGGGTATCAATGAACTGAGAAGAATTTTTGTGACCCCACCACGTGGAATACCCTGTATGCAGCCAGGGTATGCTGTAGGATTTTCTGAATGGAAGCACTTGTAAGTAGCTCACCCTACTGCAAGAGAAATGAGTGGTGTGTAATTTGTGGAGAACCATTTGCAGTTTGTGGAGCGGCAGTTTACCTTAGGCCAGCAAAGGGTGTGTGTGACAGATAATAATCCCAAAAGCAAAGATTAAAGGAGTAGTCCACCCAGAATTTGCAAAAACATATGTTGTGCACAGTGTTTTGATTTATGTGTGAAGCCCTAGTGTGTTCTTTCCTTTGTCTGCTATTAGGAGTTTTCCTTCATTAGCCTGCTAGCTTTATGGTAGTTTTACGACCCCTCGGGATCTCCATCTGAGATAATTTGATTGCATTCCTTGTTCCTACAATGCATCCTGTCTCATGTGACAGTGATGCAGCCAAGACCATAGATTCATCAGAAAGAACTGCTTTACAATCAGTTCACAACAGTAGCAAGGGCTATATTTTAAAAACTATACAGAGTTCAGTTTATTGACTACTCTCATTGTAAAGATCTTTTTCTCCTGGATGACTTTGCTGATGGTCATTTTTGGGTAGCGTGTAAAGTTTTCCAATGTATGTAGGTTTGTTTGGCATGTGTGTGCTAAATCTTTGGTCTTGGCTACATCACTGTCACATGAGATAGGATACATTGTGGGAACAAGGAATGCAATAAAGTTAGCTCAGATGGTGATCACCAGGGGTCATAAAACCACCATAAAGCTAGCAGACTAATTAAAAAAAAAATACTCCTATTAGCAGACAGAGAGAAGGACATAATAGGACTTCACACACAAATTAAAAACACTCTGCACAACATATGTTTTTACAAATTTTGGGTGGACTACTCCTTTAATTATTCTTATTTTGGGGTAGAAAGGGATCTAACATAATCTAAGTGGCCAGGTGATATTTTTTTTTAATTAAGGTCCCAAGAAGTTTAAGGGATATTGTGTCAAGCGTGTGTTAAATAGCCAGGGATTAAGTCCCAGCTGAAAGTGGCTAGGGCTTGGCAGAAGTTTTCTGAACTATAAAAAAACAGTAGCATTAAATGACCCAGGAGTGTGAGGACCATGGAGGAGGAGAACAGACTAAGTAGGGGTGTCTGCAGGGTTGTCCACAGGGCATCTGCTTATTTGACTGCCCGGTCCAATGTAAGAGCCATCTGGCTTCACCCACCTAGGGTAGTCTTCACTAGTCATCTAAAGTACATCTGTAAAGTTGTCAGCATTCCCATAACTTGGGACATATGTGTTGGTGAATAACTTGGGAAGGATGAGAACAACCTTATCTGGGCTAATACCGTGTAGGTGCCTGTACTTCAGGATTGTTGATACAGGATTTAGGAAATACCAGTAAAACATAGAAAAGTACTAGCACAACCCTACTTGGGGTAAGGGATACCCCTCGAAGTGATAGTTAAATGCCATCTAGAGTACCTCAGACTAAAGCACTATGATAGTATATAGGAGTGAAATATCCCTATCTAGGGTGCAGCAAATTAAAGGCCTAACATATTGGACCTTGAGTAGCCACATACGGAGGACAGATCTTGGGATCTTGGGAAAGGAATTTAATTAGCTGTAAGATCTGCAGTGCCACACACTTCTAAGGTACACTGTGGATGTGTGGATATGGAGGCTGCCCAGTCTGCAAGAGATTAGCAGTACTCAACTTGGACTGACTGCAGCATGACCTGTAATTCATCTGTTGCAGACCAGGCTGAAATAGGGGCCAGTGATGTCCACTGCTAGTCCTCTTTCTTGGCATCCTTCAAGGATTCACAATGGGTGATGGGAGGTAGTGGTCAAGGAGGGATGCCAGGAGGTGGTACCATTTGAGAATAGAAGGGACCCTGGAATTGCAACAAGCAAATGTTTGCCCCCACTGAGCAGAACAATGCACGCTACTCCTCCTGCCAGGAGAGAGCACCCCACTGCAGCTAGGACCACAACAACAGATAGATGAATGCTGGGAGTGCAGCAGCCAGGAAGGGAGAATTAGAAATACGATACTAAATAGTGAGGAAGCAAAGGGGTTACAGCCCCCAACTGTGAACCTGGAGATCCAGCAGAGCCAAGTTTGACTCACACAACAATCACATGCATACTGTGTTACCCCAAGCAAGTCACTTAACCTCCCTGTGCACTTGGTCACACCTGGAAATGAGCTTTGGATCAATGTGCCTTTCCCATCTCAAAATTCTAAATAAATGACTGTTTATTTGCTTGGGGCTATATAATACTGTATCTCAGTGTTTCAGGAACTTTCTATGAATGGCATTTAAAGTTTAGTGAAAGATTTGCCTCAATCCTGCTTCAATAACTGCACCAAAGAAGAAAGACAGGCAATTATAAATCTAGCCAACAGTGATATTGTTATAAAAGAAGCTGACAGGGTGGGGGTGGCAATCATTGTTATGGACTCAGTTAAATATGAAAATGAAATACTGAAACAGTTAGATAATAGAGATTTCTGTTTATTACTTTCATATGATCCTACTAACAAGTTTAAATCTGTTACTGATGCATACTTATGTGAGATGTATGTCACTGCCCTATTTCCAAAATATACATATAAATTTTCAACAGTTTCCCCATCCTATTAGAGCAGTCATTTACAAGCTGCCAAAGACACATAAATGCTCAATTGACCCCCCCACCCACATGCCCAATTGTCTTGAACATTGGCTCATTACCTGAGCCATTAGCTTGGTACATTGATGAACAGATTAAACGTCTTGCTGCAGTTACCCCTAGTTACATTTGTGATACCGCACATATTTTACAAACTTTAGAAGATTTATATGTAGATCCTAAATGATGGTTGGTCACGCTTGATATAACTGCATTATATACAAATATTCCCCCTCAAGGGGTCTGGAAGCACTAAGGGACAGCTGTATGAATATACTGAGTATAATGGTGCACACATTGAATTTATCTTTGCTTCAGCTGAAAAAGTACTGATCTGCAATGTCTCTTTGTTCTCACAACAATTCTGTTTGAAGGTAAGGGAACAGCAATGGGCGAAACATTTGCACCCAGATACGCAAATATTTACCTAGCTCAATGGGAAAAACAATACGTATTCTACCCTGCCAAACATCCATATTTAGATCAAATTGACTTATACAGGAGACACATTGATGATCTCCTGTTAGTTTGGAAGGGTACAAAAGATGAACTGGACAGTTCTGCACAGTATTTGGAATTTACCAATAAGAATTTAAAATTCATGGTTATAACAAGTCAGAGCATGACAGATTTTTTTGATTTAAGAATTACTAAGGATGGGACAGATGAAGGAGGGGTTAATTATTACTAGTTTGTATAGAAAGCAGACTGACAGAAATGAGATATAAAAATTTACTAGTTGCCATCTCAGACGTGTTATGGAAATTATTCCGGTGGGTCAGTTCATTAGATTAAAAAGAAATTGTTCATCAGAACAGGAATTTGACAATGGGTCACAAGTGATGCACAATAGATTTAGGAACAGAGGCTATAATCAAGCCTAATTGAATAAGGCAATAAATAAAGTAAAGGAGTTACCTAGGACAGAAATTTTAACACCGAGGGGGAGAACCACAGGTGGTGACAATAATAGTTGGAATGAAATCAATTTTGTCACAACTTTTACACCACATTCTTACAAAGTAGTTGAAATTATTAGACAGCACTGACATGTACTTAGAGCAGAACCCAAATTGAGAGAATGGACTACAGAAATGCGTGGAGTAACATACAGAAGGGGGTGCAACATACTGTAGCTAATAATGCAATGAGGAGCCACTATGTGCAAAAACAGGGAACACAATGTAGAATCCTGCCATGTGGCAGTTACAGATGTGTTACATGTATCTTAACCATATCATTACTGGGGATACTATTTATGACCAACACAGTAATAAAAGTTTTAAAGTGAATGGGCTGGATTCTCAAAAGGTTATGCATGGCGCAAAGTGACTTGTGCCAACAAAAATGGTGCAAGTAGCACTTTGTGCTATGAGTTGTGACATTTGGGATTCTGCCAAGCAGCCTGTGACATGTCACAGGCTGCTTTCACCAAAGTGGACTTATGCCACCATTTATACCATAAACTCCCTGCGACATTGTGAAAGGGGGTTTAAGCAGCAG
This sequence comes from Neoceratodus forsteri, assembly GCA_016271365.2. Taxonomy (NCBI): domain Eukaryota; kingdom Metazoa; phylum Chordata; order Ceratodontiformes; family Ceratodontidae; genus Neoceratodus; species Neoceratodus forsteri. Next base: position 251,354,823 of record JADMNL010000023.1, read on the forward strand.
TTGTGCCCTATTCAGGAAGGGCAGCTGCCAGATCCCCAAATTTGCAATTCTAAAACAGCCACCAGAGGGCATCCATCAAAGTATATTTATACCAGCTAATAGCTGGTGTAAGCATACTTTGCATGCACCGGGGGTTGCACCAATGTGCCGCCAGTCCCGAGCCCCCAATCAGAAGAATAAGCCCCACAGGGCTATGGAACCCACTATGTCCCAATCCCCCAAAAATGTGTGATAAAAGCTCCGCAAGGCTAGTGGCCCCTCTCCATGACTCAATCCCCCGATATATGTAAAAAATGCCCCACAAGGCTAGTGGAACCCACATGCTCCAATCCCCTGATATATGTAAAACAAGCCCTGCAATTCTAGGAGCCTCCAAGCCCGATCCCTGTGCCTGAAGTCTAAGCAGTAATAGAAACTATGACCAAAAAAAAAGATCCCCCGTTATCTCTGGTAGTCCTGGTATTTGTACCCCACCGGCGGTGCCAGATCACCTGCAACCCCACACATGTAATCAACTGGCAGCTGGCACAGTCCCTTTCACCATGCGATGACACCAGCTGAGCTCGTATGACCCCATACTACTGTAAATAGTACACGCTCAATGAATGACAGCTCATTCATTGAGCGCATACTATTTACAGTAGTACACACTCATACGGAACTCAGTCAGCAGCTGGCTGTGGTGGTGAGAGGTGGGCTGTGCCAGTTTCCTGCTGGGTACAGGTCAGGGGGGTGCAGGGTGGTCTGGCACTGCCAGGTGGGGGGGTGGGAGACCACTAGACTACCAGGGATAACAGATCTTTTTTTGGTCCGTTTCTATTAACGCTCAGACAGGGTATGGGGCTTCGGGCTTGGTGGGGTCCTCTAGCCCTGCAGGACTTGTTTTACATATATCAGAGGATCAGGGCATTGGGGGCCCTCTAGCCCTGTGGGGCATTTTTTACATGTATCATGGGATTGGGGCATGGGTGGGCCACTAGCCCTGCAGGGCTTTTATCACACATTTCACAGGATTGGGGCATGGGGGTTTGCTTATGCTGACATTGCCGTAAGCTTGTGGCAGTCTATAAGGATATGCCCCTCCATTTGGTGTATCATTCAGGTTGGTGCAAGGTATGGGACATAGCCATGGGGACTCTGCCCGATAGAGGATTGGGTGCAGGGTCCTTGGTGCAATGGCGTTTGGCGTAAGTCACCTTTGGCGTAACTTGCACCAGCCCTTCTTGAACTGGGCCCAATGCATTTATTAACTAGAATACAGAGAACATGGTGTACAAAGCCACCTGTGTATGTAAATGTTTCTATGTGGGAAAGACCACAAGAACATTTTAATTGCCTGCTGGAGAACACTTAAGAGGTACTGAGAAAAAGGATTGCAATAAAACTCTTGAGGCACGTGTGCAGTAGCTGGGAAGGAATCACAACATGTTTCTTCCTTTCAAAGCATCAAAATAAAATTAGACCTCCCATGAGAGATGGGGACGTGGATAGAATACTTCTCAAGCGTGAAAGCTATTGGCAATATATTTTGGGAGCCACTAGTAACTATGGTCTAAATGACAGATTCTAGCTGATCCCCTATTTATAAAATATAAATTGTGTATCACGATGGGTGAATTGTGAATATGTATGCATATATTTGTACAGTTATGTTATAGAAATTTAGGATGCATGTACCTTATATAGCACTGGTGCCTATTTTATGTATTTTGTATATATTCCGAGGCATTTGATGTTTTTGTTCCTTCTGTTACCTTTTCTTGTTCTCCCCCCTGTTTTCCTTCCCGACCCCAGCACCCCCTTTTCCCCTTTTGAAATATCTTTAATAATATTTGTATGTGTTTTTAGATGTGGATTTGTGGGAGGCTTGTAATTTTTAATATGGATTAATGCTGTGCCTTTTACATTTCTATGGGTGTCACTTTAAATAATCGCCTTAAATAGGGGTAGCACGTCAGTTGAGTGAGGGGATATGTGAGATGCGATAAGAGTGACTGAATTATGGAAGCCACATGATGGGCAACTGTGTTATTGCAGTGGCTGGCACATCTGGGCAACTGCACATTAAGGCTAACACATATATAGCCTTCCCTAGTGTCCATGTGTGGCATGGTGTAGTAATCCTTAAGATGGGGGAGGGGCTGGGTGGTGCAGCCCCTTGGGGTGTGCAGTGGGGCACAGCCCACTGCATAACAATGTGGTATCAGTGCCCTGTGGTCATCATCATGTCAGGGACGCAGCAGACATTGGTGCAAGGTGGGTAATTACTGACCTGAAGGAGAGGGCGAGGAGGAGTCGGACATGCCGGTGGTGGTGGAGAGTATGGCTGGTGCCTCTGATGCCATAGCTGTAGCGTTGCCTGTGAAACAATCGCTGTTTTGAATGTTGCTGAGCTGTACAGTCTCGGGAATTGCCTTCACTATAATGCATTCACCCAAATTAAAGTCGCCCTGTAAAAGTCTCCCACGTGACATAGAACCTTAAAATAGGTAATATGTAACAAGCCAAGTATGATGCCTTGAAAAGAGTACAAGTTTAGCTTGAAAACATTTGCCATTTTTTTGTGGGAATGCTGCTTGCATGTTGCTTCTTAAATAAAAGTTTTGAATCAGACAACCAATCGTGGTTTTTAATCCCTGTGGGAGCCTTAGTATGGTCTTCTTCACATTGCTTTACTGGCTTTTTCGTCCAGATTTTGGCATCTCTCTCATGTGTTGCCACCCACAATTTGACTACTTGGGACTATATACATCCAGTTTCCCCCACCCTTCATACAAAACAGTAACAACACATAATTTAAAGCAGCAGTGCATGTTACGGTGAAAATGTTTAAATTCTTTCTTTTCATATCACTTTAGAGCACCCTTTTCTCCTGTTTTGTAAGATGCCCTTGTATCTCCATGCTGAAATGTAGCTCTCCTTATTTCTGTGGTTAACCCTAGGTTTTCACAATTAATCTCAGCAGTTTTCCAATACCCGTTGTTTAGCAGTTCTTTTCTTGTGACTGTGGTAACCTAGCATGCAACAGACTCTGCTCCCTCATCTTATAGGACACAGGGTTTTCAAAACTAGCTCTGAACACTGATGAAAACCTGATGATGACTGTGGTAAAAGGTCTGTTCCTTCTAATTATATCTGAAATTCTAGAGCAGATTCAGTATGTGGAACAAAGGATATTTTACAAGACAAGAGAAAAAAGGTGCTGTCATTATTTATTTATTTTATTTGAATTTTATTAATTGGGTTGGCCCACTGAGACTAGAAGTCCCTTTTTCAGGGGTGACTCAGAGTTAATTACATACAGAAATATTGCATAATACAAAAATACAGGAAGCTGATAGATAAAAAGGATACAAATATGAGGTAACCATCAAATACTGCACAGGGTAATACAAAAATTCCAAGAAGCTAGATACTAAACATAGACATATTGGACATACTATACATAAACACAGCACCACAGACAATTTTGGCAGAAGAAAGCCACTGGTCTACCCAGTCTGCCCATAAACCCTAACAAAAGTGCAGGACCTATTGTTCATACAGGGTTGTAACCCTCACTATCCACCCCCATGCTCCCTGCTCTACTGCTATCACCCTGAGTAACTACTAAGCCCTTTACTCTGTCCCAGCCATGTTTGAAACTAGTGATAGTTTTGGCACCCACATCAACTGGAAAATTTTTCCATTGCTCTACCACTCTTTCTGTAAAACAAAACGTTCTCACTTCCTTCTTGAATCCCCCCATCAGTTTCCACTCATGCTCACATGTTCTTGATCCATTATTTATGCTAAATAGTTCCTCATGGCTTACTATGTTCATTCCTTTCAGGAACTTGAAGGTCTCTATCATATAACCCTACTCTCATCTGGCCTGGAGCAAGTACATGATAAGTGCCTTGAGCTGATCCCTGTAAGATCTGCCCTGCTGGCCCTGAATCATTTTGGTCACCCAACATTGCACTGTCTCCAGCCTGTCCTTATCTTTTCTTAGGTGAGACCTCCAGAAATGGGCACAGTACTCCAGGTGGGCCCTCACCCATGATCTATATTGAGGTAGTAATACCTACTTCCTTCTGCTGTCAGTACCCTTTCCCATACAGTTCCAAGTACTGCTTGCACTCCTATGAAACAAACACAGACTCTGCAATAAATTCAGATTTGTACTTGGAACCTGGTATGCACTTTACCCAAATGTCCATGACTATAATTCCCCATTCTGTCCATATCTGAAACCTTGTAACTTATCCTGTCTTTATGGTAAATGCAGTAAGGAAAACAGGATGCTGAGGTGCAAATCCTTTGTCTCCTGTTCTAGAGACCGAAGCGCCAGGGCTAGTAGTGGGTGCACGAGTTGTTCATTGCAGACTCTGCTATTCATCAGCATTAAAGCTTATAATTTGAATTTATTGCAGGGTCTGTGATTATTTCATAGGAGTCCAAGCAGTACTTGGAACTGTCGGAGTGTAATTCGGGCTGGCCATCTCGCTTGCTTTGTACCCTGCTACAGTGTGAGTTCGCGATTGCGCCTGTTTGGATTTATCCTTTTCCATACACTCCAGCATCCTGCTTTCCTTACTGTATTTACCATAAAGACAGGATAAGTTACAAGTTTCAGACATGGACAGAATTGGGCAATATAGTCACGGACATTTGGGTAAAGTGCATACCAGGTCCCAAGTACTATACAAGGAGTAACTAGGCAACAATAATTAGCTGAGTGGGCAGCGTGGGTGATCTAAAATGGAATAAAAAGTTAGAGGTTCACAATTGTTACCATAACATGTAACACTGCTCCATGTACTTTGGTACAGTACATTGTCAGTCTTGACTTGGCCCTCCCTGTAATGGGTTGGGGCCTCCCATGTGAGGCTGGCCTCATAATTTGAGAAACACTCCCCTACTGGACAGACAAAAAGGCAAGGGAGGGAGTGGCATTGTGTGTTAAGAAAGGTATAGAGGCTGTGGAGGATACTGCTTTGTGAGCATGGGATAGAAGACATCTGGGTACAACTGACACCCGAAGGAGGTACAAAGATTAGGACTTGAGTGGTGTACAGACCTCCAAACTAAAAAGAGTTAGGGGACAGGGAAATAGGAAGGAGCATGCTATCAGGGAGGCATCAGTCAAAGGGGAGGTGGTGTTGCGGGTGTCCTAAACAAGCTGAATGTGAACTGGGAAATCCTGGTAGCCACCAGTCCAAAAAGTCAGCTGCCAGTAGATGTGATGTAGGACTGCTTTTGCATACACTGGGTCAGGGAACCATAGTTACTTAGGATACCCCACTTGCTAGATCACAACTTGGTCAAATAAGTATACAACATGTAATACACTTAAGGATGATTAATTATTGGCAGAAACTTAACTCCTACTCAGAACAATCACTGCTTAAGAGAAGAAAAGAAGGGATGGTTTTAGTTATGGAAACAAACTTGGATAGCAAAGATTGTAGAGTTATTAGATTAATGAAACCTTAGGTATCTTAAGAACTGGTTAGAACTGAAAATTGACATCAACCTAGCTATTTCAAAATTGTTAAATAAACTTTAATAAAGCTAGAGACGAAGGCCTATTGAGTATTAAAATATTAAAGGTGTCTCCTTGCTTAGTAATTAATACAAAGGAACATGCCTTAAATTATTATTTGACACTAATACACAACCCCGAACATAGGGATGTTATCACTATGTATAGATTCAAGATATTCCCTAGTAACATACTGAAAGCTAGGTATTCAAAATATGCTACAATCTCCAATAATTGCTATTGTGATCTTAATGAGCCTGAAAACCTACATCATATTTTTAAATGTCCATGATACAAAAACTACCAGGACAGGTGGTTGTGGGGAATTATAGACTCATTAAATACTGCCAACAAGATTCAGATTGGATCTTTTATTTAACTCAGGGGACATGTATATACTAGAGAATTTAGCTATTTATTTGCTGACTGTAACTAAACACAGGAAAAAAAAACAGCTTTCTGGGAATTAAGTTGAATATTAATATGGAATACAAAAGTATCTATGATCTGAGATCTTGTTGAACAATGTATAATGTCCATGCAATCTATATATGAACACTGGGGGTGTATATAATAATAATAATAATAATAATAATAATAATCTTTATTTATTATGCACCTTTCAGAATAGTCAAGATGCATTACATTGAATTAAAAAGAGGAGAATAAAAAAACTTTATATAAAATATTCAATTAAAATCCAATAATCAACATTAATAACTAGGATAAGCTCGGGTCCATAAATAAGTCTTTAGCACCTGTTTAAACTATCCACGTTAGTGCAGTCCAGAAGCTGACATGGTAGATAATTCCAAAGGGCTGGGGCCACATACATAAATGCACTGGCACCTGAAGATTTTAGAGATATCCTTGGAATCTCTAGCAACCCCTCACCAGCCAAATGCAGCAATCGTTCGGGGCAGTAAGGGGACAGAATCTCTTTCAGGTAGTCCAGGCCAAGTCCATGTAGGGCTTTATAAGTCAATAATCCAACTCTGAAGGAGATCCGCAACTAAAATTGACAGTCAGTGCAGTTCACGCAGCACCGGTGTGCTGTGATATGTATGTGGAGTCCCCGTCAACAACCAGGCTGCAGCGTTCTGCACTGGCTGTAGGCAGTGGATATCAACTCTCAGTAGCCCAAAGTAAAGGGAGTTGCAGTAGTCAAGGTGTGAGGTCACAAAGGCATGGATCAATGTAGGCAGGTCACCAGACAGAACAAGGTGCTTGATCCTAGCGAGTTCCTCAGATGGTAAAAGGATAACTTGATGACTGCTGACACCTGCGATCACAGTGTCAACCCATCATCAAGCATCACCCCTAGGTCCCACACCAGTTCAGAGATAAGGAACTGGGAGCCCTCCAGAAAAAGCCCCATGGGCTGACCAGCTCCTGACCCCCCTATCCAGCGACCTGGATCAACAACCATCACCTCAGTCTTCCCCGAGTTCAACTTCAACCAGCTGTAATTCATCCAATCCTGGAGTTCAGAAAGCCAGTTATTGAATACTGAGAGTACACTATCCTGGTCGGGTGCAAAAGACAGATAGAGTTGGGCATCATCAGCATAGCAGTGAAACCTCAGCCCATACTGTTTTACAATGTCTCCAAGGGGCAGCACATGCACTGCAAACAAATGGGAGATAGCACTGAGCCCTGAGGGACCTCACATGACAGAGAGAGAGGGTCAGAGGAATAAATCCCCTACACCACCCTCCGAGTTCTGCCAGTGAGGAAGGACTTAAACCACCTGAGGATAGTACTAGTCTGGCCACAGATGAACCTCAGGTGCTCAAGCAGTACCCCATGGTCCATGGTGTCGAAAACTGAAGAGAGATCAAGTAGCACCAAGATGGACTGGCTTTTTTGATCTCTCACCATCAGGAGATTATTGAGCACCTGAACCAGCACAGTCTCAGTACTGTGCCTCTTTCAGAAATTGGATTGGCGAGGTTCATAGATGGTATGGATGGTTAAATGGTTCTCCAGCTGTACAGCCACTACCTGCTCACTCACCTTCCCCACAAAGAGGAGGCGAGAGATAGGTCTGTAGTTAGCAAGGCAGTCTGGGTCCAGAGAAGCTTTTTTCAAATGAGGGCATCACCACCATCTCCTTCAGGGAGCTAGGAAACTCGCCCGACTCAAGGGAGCACCTGACTATCTGTGCCAGGACCAGGCCAATGATGTCACAACAACCCATAATTACGGAAATTGAGTCTGGATCCAAACTACAGCACATAGGGCACATATCCTGGACAATCCACATGATATCTGTGAACTCCAGCCAGTCAAAGATACTCCAGGAGAAATGAGGGATAGTGGCCTGGCACCGATCACTAGCATCCCCCATAGAGTGTGTCGGTCGGATCTCCGCCCTCATGTCGACCACCTTATCTGCAAAGAACTGAGCAAGCTTCTCACACTCCAACTGTGAAAAGGCTCTTTGAATCTGTAGGCAGGCTGTGATGCACAGCCTGTCCACAGTTCAAAAGAGGTGAGCCAGTCAGTTCTGAGTGGCAGCAATCTCCCTGGACAGGAACACTGTCTTCTTATGGAAGATTGTTGATTGGCAGACCTGATAATGTTCTAACAATTTATGATGGTCGGCTTCCAGGGCAGATTTCCATGAGCAATGCTCTAACCTTCATCCCAGTTGCCGCAACTCCCTCAAGATCCCATCAAACCAAGGGGACTGAGGGTGAAGGGAGAGAGGACGAACATGGACAGAAATGATAGAATCCTGGGCTGTGGCAATGACCTCATTATAGGCCAAGACCAAGACCTTTGGGTTCCCGCTTGCTACAGGAAACTCCAATAGGTCAAGTACCACCGCTAGGCCTTCAGGGCTCACATCCCATAAAGGGCGGTACCTGACCATCTCCACAGGGGTAGGCCTACGAAGGGGTGTGTGCAAAAATTGAATCTCACGGTGTAGTGATCGGACCACCCAACATGTTCCACCCCCACATCGTAGGCTTTGATTCCCAGGAGAAAAACCAGGTCAAGGAAGTGGCCGTGTTTATGAGTAGCAGAGGTAATAATCTGTGTCAGGCCCAGTGATGTCATCAACTGGAGGAAGTGTTGTCCAAATTACGAGAGTTCATCATCGATCCAGGCATTGAAGTTGCCCAGGACCATCAGCCTGTGCAACTCAAACTCCAAGTCAATCACGAAATCTGCTACTTCCTGATGGAATCGCTTCTCATCCCCGGGTGGACAGTAGATGAGGGCTATCCTACAGCCTACAGCTGCTACTACTGTACACTCGAATGACCCGGCATCTTCAACTGGTACACTCGTGAGACCCAATTCAGTCTTGAAACAGACCGCAACTCCCTCTCCCCTGCAGTCCAACCTCGAGCGGTATATCACCAAGTACCCTGCCGGGATCGTGGCCTCAAGCGTGGGACCAGCGTTTTCATCCAGCCAGATCTCGGTGATGCACACCAGATCTGCGGCCCGAGAAGATCTGCAATAATTGCAGTCTTGTTCTTGATAGATCTGATGTTGCATAACATTGCTCAGGTTGGACGGGTATCCTGGGTCACCCCAACTACTTGCCCACCTGTAATGGTGGTGCCCTTGGGTATGGAGACCAGGCATGGTGGACCACATTCCAGAATCCATTTCGCCCATAATTATTTTTTTATTGATTATTTATTTAAGTTTCAGATTAATACCTTTGAGCCAGAGGCTCGTTTACAAAGGTTCCAGGTCAGGTGACATAATTCAGAGCCATTGAGTTACATCAGTGAAAACACTGTACAGAGAGGGGGAACAAGGGTGACACTAGACAACAATAAACATAAGAAAGTGAAACAGCTGGAGGCTACGTAATAAAAAATACAGGTTACTAAGTGCAATGAACAGGTCTCTACATGCAATTGGGCAGAAACAGGCAGAGCATTTACAGAGTGCATGGCAAAGCAACCACTTGTCTGCTGTAGTGAGGAATTTTTATTTTTTATTTTAGTCTTTGGTAACCAGGTAAGGCCCACTAGGCACAAGCGCCCATTTTCAGGGGTGAACTGGGAGCACTGGCGGTTAAGTGACTTGCTCAGAGTCACACAGTATGCAAGTGGAGGTTGCGAAAATCAAACTCAGATCTGGTCTGCTGGATGTATCAAGTTCATTCACACCTTGTTCCTCTAACCTCTAGGCCATGTAGGGGGAATTAGAGGGTCTAGACAGATCCAGGACAAGGACGATATAAGTTGGGGGGGTGCAGTCAGGAAGGCATTGTCAGGTGGTGGGGTGAGGTGGGTGGGAGAAGGGGTAGGGGAGCTGTTCAGGGCAGTATAGGGTGCTGGGGAATGTGGAAGGCCCTCAGGTGGCATTGATAATGGCTAACAGTTGCAGGTGGTCTCACATGCCAGCAGGTTGTGGAGTCTGGATTTGAAATGGCCAGTTTTGCTGGACCCAAGGAGTTCAGCAGATCGGTCATTAAGCCATTTAGGGCCACTGTAGGAGAGGGATCATTATGAGAGTGAGATACGCTTAAAAGGCACTAGGAAAACTCCATTGGTAGCACTTCTGGTGTTCACAGTTGGTTGGGTGTAGTTGCATAGTCCAGAGGTAGACTCAGGCATAAGGCCAAGCAATGCTTTTTCCCCCCCACAAGCCTGGTATTTGATTCTGTGATGGAGGGGAAGCCAACTGGTGTCCGAATACAAGGTGCATGTATGCATCTGATAGTCAGCACCCAGGACCAGGTGGCAGCCCATGTTGAGAAGGGTTATGATCCTCTTCAGAGCGGTGTCAGAGCCAGCACCATAGATCACTAGGCAATAGTCAATAGTAGATAGCATGGAGCTGCATGTAGCCAGTTTAAGAGCCTCCGGGGGCATAAAGTGTTTATGTCGGTAGAGAACTCCCAGTTTGGTGTTAGCTGTTTTGATGGCATGTTCAATGTGTGTTTGAAGGTGCTGACCTGCTCTAGCAGTTTACCTTTTTGACTTGTTATGTGTAGAGGCCCATGCTTTTTCCTGTTTTGTGGCACCGTGAAGAGCATATACTTGTTTTTTTTTGTTGTTGAGTAACAGTTTATGATGGGACAACAAAGATTCTAGTCATTTAAAACTGGCCTGTAGGTCAGTGGTTATAGTGGTGATGTCCCTACCAGATGCAAAAATGACCACATCATCAGCATAAAGCACCATTTTTGCTGGGCAGGCAACAGGTAATGAGTTTATGAACAGAATTAATAAGAGTGGACCCAGTATGGATCCTTGGGGAACTCCAAGGTTGACCTCCCTAGGCTCAGAGATGTTAAGGATCTTCACACATTGTGTTCTACGTGAGAGGTGGCTTTTGAACCAGGTAACAGTGTTAGATTGAAGGCCTATGGAGAGGAGACACTGTAGTAGGAGTTGGTGGTTAATGGTGTTGAATGCCTTGGAGAGGTCAATGAATATAGATCCTACTGCCTTTCCATTATCCAGAGCCTCATAGAGCTGTGTAGTGTAGTCTATCAGGGCTGTTTGGGTGGAGTGATGTTTACGGAAACCGTGCTGCTGCGTACTTAGCAGTCTGTATTTCTCTAAATGCTCAGCAAGTTGGTCAGATACTGCACATTTCAGGGCTTTGATGAGAGGTGGTAAAATGGAGATGGGGTGATAGTTTGAGAGGCAAGCTTGGTCTCCACTTTTGTGGACCGGCGTGAAGTGCGCTGCCTTCCACTTGTCTGTGAATACACCCATTCGTAGGGATGTGTTAAAGAGTTTTGTAAGTGGTCCAGCTAGCTCATTTAGTGTTAGGGCTACTAGCTTCATGTTGATGGTGTCACTCCCCATCTTGGTCTTGCCCAGTACCTGCTTGACGTACCATTTGGGCTCAGCCTTGGAGAGGTGTCTGAAGTAGAAAGGTGGTGGGCCGTTGGGTGTAGTAGGAGGCAGGCTCAAGTTAGGGGGTTGTCCAGACTGGGGGAAGGGAGGTGTTCTCTGGGGAGCACAGCATTAAGGTCCATGAAATCAGTATTAAATGCATTCGCAATGCCACTTAGATCCTGGAGTATCCCTGATGGGGTAACCAGAAGATCAGGGTGTGCCTTGGTGGTCCTGCCTGTAAGGGATTTCACTGAGATCCAGAATTCCTTTCCATTTCCTCAACTCCTGTTTTGAAGATCTTTATAGTAGGAGGCCTTGGCCTGCCTGATAAGTGCTGTGCATTTATTTCTGGCTGGTTTGTAGGCAGTGAGGTCGACCATATTCCCTGATGCTTTGGCTCTATGCTAGAGGTTGTCCCAGAGTTGCATAAGGTCGATTCGGGTTCCAGAGAGCCAAGGAGTACTGGCCCCTCTTACTTTTTTTGAGCTGTGGGGGGTGAAAATATCACAGGCATTTGTAAAGACTGAGCAGATGTAGTCTAGGGCTTGATTACCATCTCTGGCAGTGTCAAGAGGTGACCAATCAGTTAACCTTAGGTGCTGTCGGAAGTATTCCAGCAGATTGGGTCTCAGCGTGCGGATTCTGGTGTTCTGAGGTGAATGCTTTGGGGACTTATTGGACCAGGTGCACATAACTGGGGAGTGGTCACTTAGGGAGTCAGGTAGAACAGAGACCTCCGTGATATGGTCGGGCCAGTGGATAGGAGCCAATCGATAAGTGTACTCGAACCGGTCCCATAATTTATCCTTGTGGCTTGTGTGGCCAATTGCATGAGGTAGATGCTAGATATTTTGTCTCTAGCTGCTGCTGCATCTTGAGATTGCCAAATGACACTGAAGTCTCCAACTACAAGCTGTTCCCAGTTTTGGCTGATAAGCCCTTGGTTACTAGAGAAGTGATCCAGTCCGGGTCCCTGTTTACCAGGGGGTAGATATACTGTTGAGAGTATGAGGACCTTATTTTGTTGACCAATAGAGAGTGTAATACTGAGAATTTGCACATCCTTGCAATGCAGACTGGCCGGTAGGACTTGACCCCTTATATCAGATTTGATGTAGATCAGGCAGCCACCACCCCTCTTGGACAGCCTATCCTGCCTGAATATGGTGAAACCATCAAGGGCTATTGTAGTATCAGGGATCTTGGGAAACAGCCACGTCTAGGAGAAGGCAATGACATCTGGTTTGATCAATTCCACCCATGCCTGGAATTGCAGGAGCTTAGGCATGAGGCTTCCAGTATTCAGGGATACTATCCTTAGATGGCCCAGCCTAGTGTTGTCTCCTGCTGGGGGGCGTCCAGGGCCTTGGTTAGGGTGCACATTGCCAGACAGTATAAGCAATAGGAAGATCAGTTTTCTGAGGGACCGTGGTGAGAGCAGCCAAGATAAGCAGTCTTGATTTTGTTTGAGGTTCCTGGGGCATTTATTGGAAGCTGCAGAGGTCTGCCCATGCAGTAAGGCAGCTATAGATGCAGGACTAGGTACTAGTGGCAAGTACTGGTTTGGGGGGACTTTAAAAGCAGTTGCCAGGAGCTGGTCAGAGGAAGTACCCCTCAAGTTATTCAGGGGTTGTGTATTAGGGGAGGTTTTTTAACCCAGTCAGGGTAAGACTTCAGCCAGCAGATGAGAATTAGGATCAATGTCCGTGAATGAGTCTGCATTCTAGGTAGATAGAGTGCATGTCTGTATGTAGGCAATTGGTGGTTGAACTAAGCTAGTGGGGGAGTGGGCAGAACACAACGGTAGGGACAGGCACAAACCTTTTGTTTTTTCCAGTTGTAGCACACTAAGCTGAAAGCTTTTTTGCAGGAGCGACCTGGGAGCACAGGCAAGTTAAGTAACTTGCTCAGGGTCACACAGTATGCAAGTGGCAGCTGTGGAATTCAAACCTAGGTCTGGTCTGCTGGACGTCCCCAGATTTGCAGCTCAGAGCCTTAAACCACTGCACTATACTGCCTCCCTCAACCTTAGTAGATGGTATTAGGTTCAGTGGTTGCTGCCCTTTAAGAGGGAGGTGTATGGAGCTAGATACTCTCTGTATGTGTTGGTGGGTGGGTGGGGCCAAAGTGTATTTAATTAAGGTTGGAGGGGGGTGGTTGGTGGGCAAATATTTTGCCAAGCAAAAGGTTCAGAGCACTACGAGTCCGAGCCCAGTTTAAAACTTGGAGATGCAGGGCAGCCTGGCCAACTGGGGAACTCCTGGGTGCAGAGCATCCAATGAGCATGAGTCCCTTGTTGGTGCCAGAGTTTGAGTCAGCTCTCAAAGCCTAGGACAGCCATGTCCATAGCTGGTGGATAATCTTGGGGGTTCGGTGGCAGCAATTCTCCTCGCACTGTACAGACACTCCAAGCTTCAGTTCTGGGCCGCGGGTTGCGGTGCAAGCCCAGAGGGCTGTGGAGAAGTTTGCCTGTGGGAGAGAGGGAATGGATACAGGGATTAGGTAGCCCAACAAGAAAAGGGAGGGCACAGTAAAATCAAAAGAGGGCAATCAATCAGGCTGAAAGGGGATAGCTGGGGGGGTAGGTCCTGACAGCAGGCTTGGTGCCGGTAGAATTAGCAAAGTTAAATTTACAGATGAAGGGCTGTGATGGCCAGGAGGAGGGCATGGGGAGAATTGCAGACATGTAGAACCAGCGGTAAGCAGTCCAAGAGTGTCTTGGGACTAATCACTGTTTCTAATCTATAAATGTCTGGCCGTATTAGAGAACTTAAAATGCTCTAAATATAGCTGCAGTACAAGAACAATTCTGCGGGCTAGACCCGATTATTTAAACAAGAAAAAAATCAGTCCCAACAGGCGATCTTAATCCTCTAGATTAAACTGCAGTACATGATCATTGCTACGGGCTAAACAGTTACTTAAACAAGAAAGAACCTGCACAAGTATGAGATCTTAGTGCTCTAAGTAAGAACAACAATACATGCACAATTCTAGGGGCTGGGAGTAAGCCCAGACAATACAGCTAAAATGAACATTTTGCCGAGTGAGAGGTTCAGAGCACTACAAGTCCGAGCCCAGTTTAAAAAGTAGAGATGCAGGGCAGCCTGGCCAACTGGGGAACTCCTGGGTGCAGAGCATCCAATGAGGGTGAGTCTCTTGGTGGCGCCAGAGTTTGGGTCAGCTCTCAAAGCCTAGGAGAGCCATGGCCGTACCTGGTGGATAGTCTTGGGGAGCGGGGAGCAGTAATTCTCCTCACACTGTGCAGACACTCCAAGCTTCAGTTCTGGGCCACGGGTTGCAGTTCAAGCCCAGAGGGCTGGTGGAGAAGTGTGCCTGGTGGATAGTCTTGGGAGGCGGGAGGCAGCAGTTCTCCTCATGCCGTGAAGGTGCTCCAAGCTTCAATTCTGGGCTGTGGGTTGTGGTGCAAGCCCAGAGGGCTGTGGAGAATTGTGCCTGGTGGATAGTTTTGAGGGGCGGGAGGCAGCAGTTCTCCTCGTGCCGTGGAGGTGCTCTAAGCTTCAATTCTGGGCCGCGGGTTGAAGTGCAATAATAATGATGCGTTATTGTGATGAATATCCCCTCAAAATGTTATCTCTATGTTTATATTATAATGACAAAATTGTCAATCAAATTATTTACTACCACTACTACAACAACAACACCACCACCACCACCACCGGGCCATTGACCACTATACAGTGTGATGTAACATAGCTTCATCTGCACATCACTGTAAAAACAAACTGTAGTCCTGAACTTCAGAAGGGTGGGCTTCATCAAGATGGGGTAAGACATGATGTTGCTATTCCTTGTTTTCAGTGATGTAAGGTGCAAGGTTCAAGATTGAAAAAAAAAGATGGCGGCTACGCTGGGCTGCCGTCTGTGAGCTCCGTAATTTGGGTTCGGACTTTTGTTATTTTATTTTTGTTTATCGCTATTTATTTGTTTCTTGTAGTCCTAAGCAATACTAGACACTTCCGATATCAGGAGAGAATTAGAGAGACTGGCCTGTGTGGAGTCGCTTGGCTTGATGTATGCCATGTGCTGCATGTTGTGTGCTGGTTCTCCGGTTGGATTCCTTGAGGGATTCGGTGGCTGGCAGCTTGGAGGCTCAGCGGCCGCTTCTGGGTGGTGAAAAAATTTGAAGGAGTCGTAGGAGTTTGAAACAGTGAACGGTGATTCTTTGGAACTGTGGAGTAGCGGTGGAGTAGCGGTTTCTACACGGGACAGTAACGCAGCTGGACAGCAGGAGAAGGTGTTGCCGGTTCCTAGTGAGAGAGGGCTGGCTGGAAAAAGAGGAAGTGTGGATAGCGGGCAGTGAGGATCTTTTACAACTTTGAAAATTCTGGTTCCTCGGTCCAGACGGGGAGACGGGTCTCTCTGCCACCGGAGGGTGGTGGGGTTCATCTTGTTCCCTAGGTGAAGCAGGGGCACCACCGGAAGGTGGTCTCGCCTGCTTCACCAAAGTGAGGGTCGGGTAGAGCCAGAATTTGAAATTGAAATATACATGCTATCTGTCTGTTCGCCATCCTGAAGGATTCTTGGTGATTAAGAAACCTAACTGTTGGAAGGAAGTTGGAACTGCATGGACCGTTTGATTTGGTGAAGTATTTTTGAACTTCTCTGTTTCTGGCCAGCGTGTGTTATATATTGGGAAACTTAAAACTGAGTTCAACTGAGATTGTTTCAGCCTCGTGAGAGGAGACTGACAAAAGTTTGGACCATACTGAAGTGGTGAGAGCACCTACGTGTGGACACAAAAAAGACCTTGAAACTCTTGTTTTATTTTTATTTTAAGGGACATAGTGGTATTGGCTTTAGACTAAGGGGCTTTTTAATGTTATGGGCCAATTTTATGTTGGGGGCTTGTATAGTCTGGAAAGCTCCTTTCCCCGCAGTGGTGAGAGTACTGCGGGTGGGGGTAGAAAGATAAAGCGATTTGATAACTTAAAAGCACATTTTTTGACACTTATAATATGAACATTGATAGGGGCATATTTTTGTTAATAGATGTTGTATTTATATTTAGTTGAAGTTATTTAGATATTTGATTGTTGTGTTTATTAGATTTATTTAAAATTGTTGGTAAATTTTGTAGAGTAGTTATTTATATAAATTTGAGTGGGGTTAATAATTGTTGATTTTTTGTGGTGTTAATTATGTGCTGGAATGATAATAGGACAGTCGGGTATTATTCCCCCTCTAGGCTCAGGGACCTTCATCCTTTCTTCTGTCCCCCCCTGTCGCCTGGGGTCTATAGAAGATGTAGGGCTCTGGGGATTGCGAGGGGGAGGAGGAGAGCTGGTGCTGGGCCTGGGAGGGAATGGAAAGGAGTGGGCGGATAGAGATAGTGGGGTCAAGGAGATGCCCTGGGGTGAAATGGGCACAGGAAAGGGGATCTCCCTGTCTGGTGCCCATACCCAAGGGTTCTGATTATGATCAGCAGGTAAGGCGGTCATCTCCGGAGGTTCATCCTACTCGGGCGGTGTTGTACAATGCCAGGTCTATTAAAAACAAAACAGCTATTATAGCTGATTTTGTTGGGTCATCTGACCTGGCGTGCATCACCAGGATTTGGCTGGATGAAAATGCTGGGCCAGTCTTGGCAGCAGCAGTTCCAGCCGGTTACTCGGTGATACACTGCCTGAGGCAGGATCATAGGGGCGGGGGTGTTGCCATATGTTTTAGGTCAGAACTGGGCCTGATGGAGGTACCGGTGGGAGTCACCATATCCTTTGAGTGTATCTTGGGCGAGGGTGTGGGGTGCAGGATACTTCTCGTATACCATCCACCAGGTGACCGGAATGTTTTCCTGCAGGAAGTTGCAGACTTCATTGTTGACCTGACATTGGGGTCCCCCAGATGGTTGGTTCTGGGGGATTTCAATGCCTGGGTCGATGATGAACTCTCACGTTTTGGTCAAGACTTCCTCCAGTTAATGATATCACTGGGCTTCACATAGGTCATTTCCTCCTCGACCCATATTGGTGGACATTCATTGGACCTGGTGTTCCTTCTGCGGATGGTGATATCTGACTTGGTGGTGGAACCGGTCGGATGGTCCGACCATCACTCCATTAGGTTCAGTTTTGAGGCCACCCCTATTAGGTCAGCCCCTTCAGAGATGGTCCGGTACCACCCTTTAAGGGGTGTGTCCCCGGATGACCTGATGGTGGTGCTGGACCTATCGGGCCTACCAATAGATTGCTTGGATCCAGGGGACCTGGTACATGCTTATAATAAGGCGGTGACAGGGGCCCTGGATTCCATTGCACCTGTTCATGTTCATCCTCTCACTCTTCGTCCCAGGCCTCCTTGGTTCACGAGACTGTGAGGGAGTTGAGGAGGGTTGGACGAAGGTTGGAGAGGCGTTGGCGGAAGTCTGGTTTGGATGATGACAAACTTAGTTTGATGGACCATTATATGGCCTATCAATCCGCAATCTCCTGTAAGAAGGCAGAATTCCTGTCCAGAGAGATTGCGGCTGCACAGAATAGACCAGCTCAGCTCTTTCAGACTGTGGACAGACTGTGCACTTCAGTCTGTCTTCAGCCCAGAAGAGCTTTTTCTCCAGAACGGTGTGAGGAGTTTGCTCTCTTCTTTGCAGATAAGGTTGCCAAAATCAGATTGGATGTCCGTTCTTCCCTCTCCAATGGGAGTGGTGATGGTTGGCAGGAGATGTCAAACACCCAGTTTGCATGGTCTGACTTCAGCCTCCCCACAATCGATGACATTGTGATGATCATCTGAGCGCTGTGACCGACCAACTGTGATTTGGACCCTGGCCCCACACGTCTCTTAGTGGATTGTGTGGATAAAAATCGGCCTAGTCCTGGCTTTGATAGTCTGGAGGTCTTTGGAGAGGGGGATCTTTCCATATCCTCTTAAGGAGGCTATAGTCAAGCCTCTATTGAAGAAGTCCTCCTTAGACCCAGATTGTCTAGAAAATTACAGACCTTTCTCTAACTTACCCTTTGTGGGTAAAGTTATTGAGAAGGTGGTTGCAGTGCAGCTGGATGGTCATCTGACCAACAACAATATCTACGATTCTCTCCAGTCTGGATTTAGGAAAAGGCATAGTACAGAGACAGCACTTGTTCGGGTACTAAATGACCTCCTAATAGCGAGAGATCATAAGACCTGTTCTATCTTGGTACTTTTCAATCTCTCTGCAGCATTTGACACTCTTGATCATGGTGTGCTGTTAGAGTGTCTGCGGTCCATCTGTGGATTGTCTGATACGGTCCTCAGGTGGTTTCAATCTTTCCTCGATGGTAGGACTCAGAGGGTGGTGTCGGGAATTTCTTCCTCGGCATCAGTCTCCCTATCCTGTGGGATACCGCAGGGTTCTATTCTAGCACCCATGTTGTTTGCGGTGTATATGCTGCAATTAGGAGCGATTATTAGATGATACGGTTTGGATTTTCATTGTTATGCAGATGATACCCAGCTGTATATGTCTTTTGTGCCTGGCCAGGATGCTGCCTTTTCGGTATTTAATAACTGCCTTGCCGAGATCCAAGACTGGATGAATGGGAGTTGGCTGCGGTTAAACCCGGAGAAAACTGAGGTGTTGGTCGTGGACATGGGTTGCTGTGAGGTGGGTCTGCTGGATGGATCGCCCTTAGGCTTATGGCTTGGGGCCGTCCAGCTGATGACCTCAGACCAGGTGCGGAATCTGGGCATAATATTTGATGACCATTTGACATTTAAATCTCAGGTGTCAGCGGTGGTCAAAATGTCCTTTTCCATCTGAGGAACATCGCCCGGGTGAAGCACCTGGTTCCTCCAGAGGATCTTCCAACGTTGATCCACGCTTTCGTTACCTTCCGCCTTGACTATTGCAACGCCTTTACCTGGGCTACTGGGTTGAATCCGCCATCTGCAGCCAGTGCAGAATGCGGCGGGTTAGGTTGTTGACTGGATCTTTCTAGATCCAGCCATATAATGCCTGTGCTCCGCAGACTGCACTGGCTGCCAGTGTTCTGGCTGGAATTCACCTTCAAGGTCGGTTTGCTGACCTATAAAGCCCTGCTACCATCAGGACCTACTTACCTGAAAGAGCTCCTGTGCCCCTACTGTCCTCCCTGCCCCCTCCGATCCACTGATGAGGGATTGCTAGAGATTCCCAGGGTTCATTTAAAAACTTCAGGGGCTAGATCATTTAGCTTTATGGCCCTGATTCTGTGGAATTCTCTACCTCGTCAGGTGCAAAATTGCCCAACTGTCCAAAGCTTTAAAGGAGCTTTGAAGACACATCTTTTTAGTATAGCTTTTAATGATTTATGTTAGTTTTAAATTTGGTCTATTTATTGTTTTATGTATTGTACAGGTGCTTTGGTTATGAGAAAAGCGCCTTTTAAAAATAAAGAATGAAATGAAATTAAATAATACTGACAGATGAGCTGGGAGGGGTAGGTGGAGTGGAAGGGGCTTAAGCCAAATGGCATGTCACAAAGAGGGGTGTAACTGAGGTGATGGTATCATGCATGAGACAGGTTAGGAAGAAAGGAAAGCACAAAAAGCCAATATGGTTTTCCAAAGGGTTGGTGGAGGCAATGAGGGAAAATTGATTAGTGCTGAAAATACAAGGGGGAGCCGAGTCAGTACCAAGCTCATTCACAACTCATTACTCTAACCTCTAGACTATACTGCCAGCTCAAATGCTCAGCTGCATTGGCTGGGAAACAAACCCGGCCTCCTGCATGGCAGGCAACAGTTCTACTGTGGAATCACCAGTGCACCCTTGCTGCTGCTGCTGAGCACACATTCCTGGGCACCATCCACAGGAGCATCAGCAGCATACCTGCTAAGTAGAGGGAGGTTGGAAGATTTTAACAGTGGGTTTAGAAACCCCATTGGTTGCAGCCTAATGTGTAGTGATCAGTCTCTGCCCACTTCTGAGTGGCACGTAGAGACAGGTGGCCCTGCAATGCTTCACAACAATCATTAACCTGCCCCATGTACCCCAATGAGCTCAGGCTGGAAACAGGGACCCCATTCCCAGGGATAAGCTGGCCAGCAAGCTGGAGTTGATGTGGAGGAAGCCCCTTCCCCGTGCATGTAGACCCAGGATTGGAGCAGCGATATGGTACACATGGAGGTACCACAGATGGAGGTAAAAACAGATGAAAAGAAACTGAAACGCACAGCAAACCAAACAAAGAATAAAACAATACATAGACTCAGATTTCAAAGGTGTTTGCTGGGGGTCAACAATAAGCCAAGCTGATTGGGTCAGGGGTTTTAGGAGAAGAAGGGGTTGGCTGCAAGTTCTAATGGAAACTTCTTGAGAAAGTGCAATACAGGCAATTTTGTGTTGCAAATTAATGGCCATGTCTACCAGCAAAGTCCACCTTGCTTTATAAAGTAGGCTATGGAAGGAAATGAGCTTTGCCAGCTGGATATATATAGGGAGCAGATAGGAGGCTGTCTGTGTGCAAATTGTCCCTTTAAAAATGCTGTTGTAATTATAGATAGGGAAATTGCATTTGAGTAACTGCCAAAGCTACTGCTGGCTCCAAAATAACTTCAGTCGCTAGTGGAACAAATTGGAATGATGGTATCAGTTTCTGATAATGCTGTGCTGATTGTGTATGGGGATGCAGGGTTTACGCTGTGGGATTAACATTTCTGGGAGTTCTTTATGAGGAGTGCACATTCACCAGATAAACTTGAGCCATATAACATGCTTTAGTCCCACGGTACCAAATGTTCTGAACACCCCTTCAAAGGCTTTACCCAAAGGGGTTAACTTGTGCCACTGATGAGCTTTCTGTCATACCTCTTCCAGTTGCTGGTTAACTCCCCAATTTCAGCAGTACTGTGGAGCCCAGAGAGCAAATGGTGTTACCTGTTAAAGAAATTACATATTACACTGCAAGCCTGTTTTTATATCTAGTGGCCATTATATTCAGAGGAGGTGAAGCCTATGTGTTAGGTGTGTCTATATGTGTGAGCAGGGGCTCAGAGTAAATGAGAACCTGTTATTGGGCTGGCAGTATAGCCTAGAGGTTAGAGAAACTAGATGTGAATGAGCTTGGTACATTCAGCGGACCTGGGTTTGATTCCCATGACCTCCACTTGAGTACTGTGTGACCCTGAGATGTCACTTAGCCTTCCTCGTGCTCCCAGATCACCCCTGAAAACAGGCATTGTGACTAGTGGGCCTTACCTGGTTATGAAGAAAATAACACTTATTATGAAATGGGTAGAAAGAATGCTGAATTCTGATTGGCTCAGAGCTGCTTTCAGCTGGGCCGTTAAGTATTATGTTTAAAAATGCATAAAATTTACTAAAAATGACCCATTTCATAATTGCAATAAAGCACTCCAGGGGGTGTGTTATGGTGGGCTAACTGCCCTTCTCAGGTGATGGAAGCCCTCAGCTATGCCTCATGCTTCAACCCACCCTGAGGCGGGCCATTATCCCATCACAACACACCCCCTGTCATGCCTTATTGCTTAGAGTACTCAAAATCTTGTCAACATATATGTTTCTGTATTCTGTGGCCCAGATATTCAAACTGCGCCATTCTGAGGCGCAAGCCCCTGCGCTGCTCAAAATAGTTGCGCAGGGGTGTGGCCGGGGTGATATTCAAAGGAGTTGTGCTATTGAGCAACTCCTTTGAATATCACCCCCAGCCAACCACTGTGCATGGCGCAGTGGAACTTGCGCCACCGTAAGTTGCCAGGTTGAGCATTAAGCTTGCGGTGTGCGCCAAGTACCGATAGCCATGTGCAAATTCGATATTCAAAGGTGACATGCAAATGGGGCCATAATTCATGCAAAGTAGGGGGCCATTTGCATCTATTCTATGGCACCATTTGCATGCCATTAGCATGTAGGTGCACCGATCCCCGAGGACTTGTGCCTGGCCGCCCTGCCAGGCAGCAGCCGTTGGGAACCGACGCACCCTGCAGCCCGATCGCGGGCAGTATGTCTGAATACACTCTTCCCCCCCAACATCTCCCGAAGCCCGATCACAGGCAGTATGTCTGAATACACTCCCCCCCCACACATCTCCAGATGCCTGATCGCGGGCAGTAAATAACTGAAACACCCCACACACACACACACACACACACACATCTCCGATGCCCGATCACGGGCAGAGTAACATGAAACACCCCACACACTTCTCCCATGCCCGATCACGGCAGAAAGTACATGAAACACCCCACACATCTCCCCTGATGCCCGATAGCGGGCAGAACATGTATCAACCCCAAATAAGCTCCCGATGCCCGACGGGCAGTAAGTAACATGAAACACCCCCACACTCTCCCGATGCCTGATCGCGGGCTGAAAGTAACATGAAACATCCCCCACACACATCTTCCCAATGCCCGATCACGGGCAGAAAGTAACATGAAACCCCCACACACATCTCCCGATGCCCGATCAGGGCAGAACGCGTATTAACCCTCAAATAAGCTCCCGATGCCTGATCGCCGGCAGAACGTGAAACAAACCTCCAGTGCCCGATCACGGGCAGAATGGGGAGAAAGCCCCCCAACCTGAATATCTCCCTGGTGGTCCAGTGGGGACCGACGCTTGATCGTGGGCAGAATGTTTGTTGCTAACCCCCCAAACATCTCCCCTGGTGTTCAGTGTCCCCCACCCCACCCACCCCACGAAGCTCCTCCACCCGCCCCCGCAGCTGGCGGGCGCAGCATCCTCACCCGCCTGCCGCCTCACGCTCGCTAACTGCCTGTAGCTGCACCATTGGCAGAGCACAGCCAATGGGTGTGCAGCCTATACCGCATATAACAGTCCAGATTTAGAATGAACGGGTGGGGGACACTAGACACCAGGGAGATGTTTGGGGGTTGTAATTTGACATTCTGCCCGCGATTAGCATTACGGTCCACTGACCACCAGGAGATATTCGGTGGGGGCTTTATACTTTGCCCGCGATCGGGCACTGGGGAGGGTTTGTTTACGCTCTGCCCGCGATCGGGCATCGGAGCTTATTTGGGGTTGATACACGCTCTGCCCGTGATCAGGCATCGGAGATGTGGGGGTGCTTATGTTACTTCTGCCCGCGATCGGGCATTGGGAGATGTGGGGGTTGTTTTAATGCTCTGCCCGCGATCGGGCTGGGTGGGGGGGCACAGGGACGGGAGTTGGGCGGCCAGCCACGGGTGGTAGCTGCTGTGTTGCGCCTCTGCACAGCAGCTCACCTGTGGGTGTCCCTCAACTTGATCCTTTTTTTGGCTCAAAGTTGTGCAGGCACAGGTTGGGGTTGCGCGATGACAACTCTGCACAACCCACTGAATATCGGGTTGCGCAGTTTATGCATGGTTCCTCCCCCTCCTGTTGAGCATGCATTCATTTGCATTGCACTGTTGCTCAACCTGTTTTCAGTGGCGCAACTGCCTCCTGCTGAATATCGCAGAATGGCGCAATATAGGACTTGCGCATGCTCAACCCTGTTGCGCATGGCGCAACCCTTTTGAATATCTGGGCCAGTGTGTTTAAAGTCATTTACCTGTCGAGGAACAGGAGTTTAAGGAAGTTTACTGCAGAAATAAGAGAAAAATAACTGCAGTAGCTGCATGTTGGGGCTTTGGGGCTGTAAGAACAAAGGGAATAGTACAGTAAGGGTTTTATTGAAATATAAAATAATTTTCTTTTAGTGTAATTTATTAATTACAGTTTATGCAGCTTGTGGAGAATTATTTTGAAAGAAATTAAATCTCTGTAGCTCCTCCATCTTAATTCTGCACATACCTCTCAACTGTCCCTGATTTTCAGGGAAGTCCCCGATTTTGCCTCAATATTTTATGCTGTCCCTCCTAAAAATTGTGTTTCCGTGATCAAACAGTGGGAGTTGTAAGCACAAAATAATGTTGAACATTAAAGCTACAGACTTGTTCTTCCTTAGAAAATGCGTTTTACACTAAGCCACTTATTCTACCACCTTACTGAGAGGATAACACCAATTTTGAAGATGTGTCCCCGATTTTGGTCCTTTGTCCCTGATATTTTTAAGCCTTGTCCCTCGTTTATGAGGCAGGAGGTTGAGAGGTATGATTCTGCATATGCCAAAATTTTCTCACTACCTCTGCACTCCTCCCACTCAAATATAGTATATCAAATGCCCATAAAAGCTTGATGTCTGTTATTAGCAAAGTTTCTGTCCAGTATAACCAGAGAAAAAATATTGAATTTGATATATTTCAGGAAATCAACTCTGTCTGCTATAAATGATTGTCCATTATAAGTGGAGTGCACACATACCCTGCTAATGCACAGCATCATGGGAAGTATATGAAATATTTCAGTGCATCACTACCTAATAGCTTTTAGCTTAAGGGCAGACATCACAGATACTTTCAAGCACCACAACCACTTGAACTTCTACACGACATGGCTATGTCCCAACCATGCAGAAAATGTATCCATAGCCTCTCACACTGAAGATACTCACTGCTAAATGTTTCACTGAGCACAGATTAGGCAGAATGGGTTCAAATGTCAAACCCTTTTATTATGGGTAGTTCTCAGTTCTAACTAAACATTGGATTGATGGTAAGCCGACTTATTCACCACCTGCTGGATCCATGCTAGCGCTACAGTCTGGTTGGCCGAAAGTTCATTATTGTCTGGGTGGATGTGTGATGCCTTAAGGGAGGATCATTGGTGTCTCCTGCTACGTGGCTGACACTCATGACTCCTGGATGTGGGCGGCATACAGGGCCAAGCCACCCACGCATGGTCCCGAACATGCAATGGAGCACCTGCACGACTATAGTGTGTGCATTCTCATCAGTGAAATAATTCTACAACTTGCATAGGAGTCACACCCTACAACATCCCCAGCAAATTATCTGGTTTGACTTTCTCACGATAACTCATGTGGAAAGGGAGCCTGCTGCTGAGTGGTTTACCTGTAGAGTGGCAGATGAGAGCCAGGAGGGTGGCTCTTTCTTGGCTGCAGAAGGAGAATGTAGTAGTAATAGTAACTGTAGGAAAGGTAGTAGTAGTAGTAGTAAACGCAATTAGTAGTGATAGTAAAGGTGGCACTAGTAGTGATACTGCTAGTAATAATAGTGGTGGTAAAGGCAGTAGTAGCAGTAGTAATTATAGTAGTGCTAGTAGAGGTTGTAGTAGCTTTCTTCCAGTGCTCAGAGTGCCGGGAAACACAAAGGCAAGGAACAAACAGCAGCAGATGGTCACACCAATAGGATATGGGACCTGCAAGGGCCTTCATGGGAAAGCCATAGAGAGTGTGGAGTGGGGGGGAGGGGAATAGAGAAAAAAATTTAAATAAAACAGTTCAAATGGGTACATATTTGGTACATAACATGAAAGTGCATATTATTTTTTAGGTGCAAAACTATATGCTGATTGCCCATTTAAAAACAATAGTTATGAAATGGGAACTAAGAATCCTGCAATCCTGATTCACTGAAACTTGCTTCTAGCTATTGGATTGAGACTGTACAACTGATGGGTATGAAACAGTCCTGGTACTGTACCAATGTTGCTCAGTTACTAAAAATATCAGGGTAGCAGCTCCTTGATGCTGCAATCCCTGATCCTGGTTTTATTTTAATTCTTACCACTGTTTTAGTCACAGACTTAAAACACCTGAAGCCAATCTCTTCTAGTTCAAGCCCACAGAGTAAAAATACTATGAAATATTTTTTTTTCTAATTTAAAGAAGGGGGGAAGGGGTGACTTCAAGAGACAGTTCACATAAAAAAAAGGCACACACACACCATAGTGGCTCACACAGTGTAACTCAGGATAGCATTCTGCAGTGATAGCCCCTTGTGGAGGGATTATTTCACACAAAACTACGGATTTAATATTTCTAAGTTTTTATTTTCTCACTTTTTAAACAAACAAAAAAAATTAATAAGTGCAATAAGACGCTCTGTGATGTTAATTGCGCTGCCACAGCCACATTTCCAGGGGTTGAAGACACTCAGCCTGCAGCTTCTTGCCGCACTACGACTCTGGGCCTGCCGTTGTGGCAGCACAACCAGCACCCAAGCACGTGTTATTACTTACACAACCCCATCTCATTATGGAAAGTCCGAACAAGACTGACTTTATTGACCTGATCTTAGTATTCAGTTGATACAAAATGGAATGGAATACAGATATATACAAGTAACCCCCTACAAATGGGGGTTCCTGAAAGTCTTCCTTGGGCTTGCCTAAATGCCCACTGCCAGGCTGGTATTCTGGGTCTTAGCATTTTAAAAGTGTTGTATGAGAGTGCCTTAATGCCTCTGTGCTCGGTCTCTTTAAGAGCTGCCTATAACGTGGTGCTTATTTAATCTGGGAGGGGCCTGAGTGTTTCTAGGCTTGAGTCCCACCCAGGTTGCCAGATAATCACTCCGTTCTGCCATCGCTCTTTGCGCAGAGGAAGCTGTTTTAGAAGCTGTACTTACTTGCTGATTATCTATTAAAATAGCAATGATATTGTAGTTTGTCTGATCTGCCTTCTTTGCAGTATGGACAGTTCTGTTTAACACCACCATCTTGGTCCTGGACTGCTAGAATGGGCCAATCAGTACCTTTGGGGACCCTAAAATGGAGTCTGTCCCCAAGGGTCTTGTGGGAGCACATTTCTGTGGGAATTGTAGTTTTGGGACGTTAGTACCTAAATGCACCTGGAGAGGGAGCCCTTGCTTTGACAGACAGATGAATCAATGAATCAAACCTTTTTGGACTGAAGAGAAATTCCCAAGCTGCCTGATGCAGTGAGTCAGTCTGGAGGTAGAGAGTGACCAGCTCGAGTGATTTGAGCAGCTGCTTCAGCATAGTTTCATGTGGGAGATTAGTGGAAAGGCTGAGTTTAGGCCTGTCTGTCTGCTGTCCCTCGAGAGGGAGGGTGAATTTATCAGACTGCATCCGAATTTGAGTGTGTTAAAGCCACTGAAGAGTGACCAGATTTAAACCTGAAGAAGATCGAAGATTTGCTGAACACGATCGGCCCGTCAGGACATCCATTTACCACAGAATTCCCGGCTTTGCTCAGATATTGCAGCCAGACTGCTACCCACATTGTGGTATGGTGAATGCTTTACTATAAATGTGCTGTTTGTTGTTAGTGGGTCGCGATTTGGTTCCCCACTGTGTAAATGTGCCACGCTTGCTGGAAGCTGCATCCAGCACTACTGGACTCAAATCTGAACTGTTCGATCCAGTCTGGGCCTTGCCACACTGGCCCAGCCAGCTACTTCAGGCACAGAAACCATAATCGACAAGAGACTCGCCTTGGGATCAGCCCCCTGCTCAACACCTCGAACAGGAACGACACCTCAGTGATTCGTGTGGGCCCTGCTTCTCCTGGCAAACCAGTCATCAACCTGCAGTCTCCATTTCATCCATCCTGTGTCCTGTACTGGGTAGCATGAGTAAACGCCAGGGTAGCTCCCTGCAACAACAGCTCAATCAAAGTGCGTCATCTGATTTAATTGTTTTGTCTAATCTTCACGAACTGAGCCTCCTGGCTCCGGATTACAAATTGTGTGTGGTTGTGCATGCCTTTTTTTTCATCACAGGGCCCCAACCAGCTGCAACACCGGGCTACCAGGGCAACGTTCCAGGCTAGCCCACCTTACTTCCAACTGGGTACCCAGAGCGTGTGACTGTGCAGGGACTCAAAGTGCATGCATAATTGCCTGACTAGATCAGTTTTAGAATCAGTCAACCCGATCACGTCCCTCCCTTGTTCAATTCCCCTGAATAAATCAGATTTAACTCTTTTTACATTTAATCTGAATGTGGTTCCAGTTTGTACCAAAAGCACTGTACTGTTATTTGCTGTGCCTAACCTTGTTTTACAGGGGGTCTCCAGGATCAAACTGGTGGAATCAGCCCTGGTGGTACGTGCAAACAGTGTGGGGATTTATATGCTGAATAGGGGCTACTGTGAAAGCGTCTGTTGCATATTCTGTAGGCCACTAGAGGGGAAAGAGGAGGTGTTACAGTGTCCTGGAGGGCTGTACCCAGGTTTGGCTTGTTACTAACAACCTTGTCCTCCTGGTGGAGGCACCCGCTTCAGTACCTAGGCCCCTTAACCTGCAACTAGCCAAGCAGGCAGGGGTAGTAGCCCTTGGGATAGCACCCTCTAGGGGTTACATACACACAGATAATGCCACTCTCTACATGGTGTAGAAGATTCAGATGCAGTGGAAACATAGACACTGGCACCATCAATATCAAATGTAGCAGATATGGATTTGAATATGGACTGTGGGATTCTCAAGCAGATATCAAGTGGAACAGTTACAATTAAATGCAAGATACGCAATGGTTTGACTCAGAATATGCCATTTAACTTCACAAGTAAAACAGCAGGAGAATAACTCATGAGTGGCAGAGCCATGAGTGAGCTGTGTAAGATGTGTTAACTCACAAGTGATGATAAGTGGCATAGTTTGAGGCAGGCCATTATGTGCCCAGATTATGCACATTTTTTCCAAGTAATAAACCTTTTAAATTTGTTCATTTCATTAAGAATTAATTGTTTCTGTTCGATTTTATTGCTCTGTTTTGAGTTCGGTAGAAGCCACTGCAGTATCATCCAGCATTATTCGATCTGCTCTCCCATTGGTTAACGGTTCATTTGTGACCTGTCTTCAGTAAAGACAAATAGCCAAAATGAAGATAAATGATTTAATAAGTGGCTAAATGAAGATAAATGATGCATCTTCATTTGGAATGCTTCAGTGGCTAAAATAAAAAAAACATTTTCTGTAAGGTTTGACTCTTAGTGCTCAGATTGTGCTTATACAAATCTGACTACCCTCCAGATAGTGTTTATATCCACCTCAGAATCTGACCATGTTCTGACCAAAGTCAGATTGTAGATTCATAGTTGGATAGTTGTGGATCCAATGCTGGATCCAGGTATCCATTCAAACCTACCTCGGAAAGCTGAATGCAATGGTCGGATACCTGGATCTGATGGTCAGATCCATCTGATCCTGGTTGGACCCACAGATATCTCGGATACTTACTTTGGCTCCTAGGAGGTTGGATTCTTTGTCAGATTTCTATCTCATCAGATGCCATTCTGAAATCCAGTCAAAATGATTATATCCAGTGGTATCTGACCTGGTAGTATACTATCCGAGCAATACTAGGTTTGACTCTTACCTTCCTTGTAGAAATGTTAATATCTCTCTCTCTCTCTCCCCTCTCTCTCTATATAGCTATATATCTATATATCTATATATACACACACACACACACACACACACACACACACACACACACACACACACACACACACACACACACACACACACACACACCTATCTATATTATGGTAGCACTGTAGTACTACCATAGTTAGGGTTGAGTAGCACTTTTAAGGTTAAAGGGTGAAATTTTGCATCTCAATAACTTTGCCACCATTCAATGGATTTGCCTGAAATTTGGTATGCATGGTCGGGCATGGTAGATTTTGGGATCTGCCAACATTTGTACTAGTCGGATATATGGCTGCGGAGTTATTAAGCGACATCCGTGTGTGCAATTATGCTTTTTTGTGCATTCTTTGCTCGCACCTACAGGTCGCACAGTTTGTGCGACCTGTCCAAAAACCTCAGGGAACAGTGTCCAGTGTCCTTGATGTGCCTTTTGAAGATTTCATGAACAAATATTGAACAGTTCAAAAGTTATTCAAAAAACAAAGTTCCCATTTTAAGTCAATGGGAAAAGTTAAGAAAAAGTTCAACACTTTCGCAAATGCACTTTTTAGTGTCGCAAAGCTGCCTTTTTTTTCAGTTACTGATCAGAAAAATGCTTAGCATTTAAAATTGGGACCCTCTAGGAACACAATTATTTTTGTGTTCACCTAGTCGGACCCTCAGGATGCTAGTCATGTCTTTATTTTGGGGTTAAACACCCCAGAAATATGTTTTTCAAATTTCTGGAAAAAGTAGTGACGCAGAGTAGTGTTGCACCTGCGACACTTTCGCACAGTTTTGGGAAAGCTTTCCCAAATTGTAACACTACTTTTCCAGACTTTGGCCTAAATGACAGGAGTTCTTTGCCACCCTGCTGCAAAAGAATGGTTTGGTCTTTTGAGATGAAATTTGGAGGGAAGGCAGCCAATATCTCTCAGATGTGCCTTTTGGTGGTTTGGTGACAAAATATTGCATGGATGCAAAGTTACGGTACTCCGAAGTTGACTTTTTTCCCCATAGACTAACATGGTGGCATTCGCTGTGCATTTCAGGGCCTGTATCTCGGAAATGGTGTGAGATACTGAGTTTTTGTCGTGACACATTCAGCAAAAACCTAGCCAGGAAACTCATGAATCATGTGAAATTTAAATTTTTTTTCTGCGTCGCACGGTTCCTGAGATATAAGCAATTTAGTATTCCAACAGCTCATTTTCTGCTCTGAGGCCCGTTATATTGCATACATTCTTTGTATACACTGTGTTTCTCTATGCAGCTGTTGAGCAAAACAGGGTGTGTGCTTCCGTTACTGTAACAGTTAGCATTTCCACTTGTGTTTCCATATCCATTTGCATTACCGTTCCCGTGTACGTCTCTGTGTGAGTTACCCTCTGCGTTTTCAATTGCGCTTGCGATTGCGTTACTGTTACCATTTGCGTTTCCACTACTGTTTCTGTTTGCATTTCGGTTTGCGTTTCCGGCACCCTTTCATTTTGCGTTACTTTTTCTGGTTTGCGTCTTCGATGCGGTTACTGTTACCATTTGCGTCTCCAATTGCGTTACTGTGCCCGTGCGCATTATGGTTTGCGTTTCCGTACTCGCTTCCATTTGCTTTTGCATTTCTATTTCCTTTGCTGTTATTGTTGCTGTTACCATTACCATTTAGATTTACAACTGCGGTAACGTGACCGTGCGTGTTACGGTTTGTGTTTCCATATGCGCTTCCATTCCCATTTCAGTTAATGTTTCCTTTGGTGTTATTGTTCATGTTAACTTTACCATTTGCATTTATAATTACGGTACCGTGACCGTGCATGTTACGGTTTGTGTTCCCGTGTGCACCTGCGTTCGCATTTCCATTTCTGTTCCCTTTGGCATTATTTATGTTGTTAACATTACCATTTGCATTTCCAATTGCGTACCATGACCGTGTGCATGACAGTTTGCGTTTCCTTACGCGGTTGCATCTCCCTTTTGTGTCACTGTTCAGTTTGGCATCACTTTGTGCTTGCATTTCTATTAACGTTTGCTTTACCATTTACATTTCTGTCACCATGTGTGGAACCATTAGCATTTGCGTTTCCCTTGCACTTACCATTACTATGTCACAAAACATCATGTAGTCAGGCCCCACACTCCTATCACCACATTCCATTCACTACTTCTACTGCACATTCTCAAAAAGAAGGGAAATTCGAGGCAAAAAGCTCTGTTTAATGCATTAGTTAGAGTTGTTCCACAGCAACAAAAGTGAGGAAATTCGATGTTAGGTTGAAAACCCCTTGCACCTACTCCCCACCCTGCCCCCAGCTGGCATCGGGTGTGCATTGGTTCATCTGTCCTAACTGTCACACCATTCTCCTATAGTTTACCACCTCAGCTTCTTTACACATGTGATGGGGTGAGAGTTAGGGCCGATGACCAGTAGACATCAGGTGGAGTAGTTACATATATGAACACAGATGGTGACACCAGCAATATCTAGGGCATGAGATACATATACAAATACTGATATTAGCATTATACAGCACATATCAAATGGGGTATATACAGATATTAGAACAGACAGTGGTACTATTCTGCAAATATTAAGTCAAGCAGATATAGGTACAAATGTGAGTAGGGGCATTAAGCAGAAGATACTAAGCAGGGTCAATACATATATGAATTCTGGTTGTACTACTATTCAGCAGACATCAAGCAGAGGTGATAGTCCACTCTCCTCCAATCCACACAAAATAAGTGGATTTAGTGAAGAGTTTGTCATCTTTGGCACTGTATGGAGACATGTTCAGCTCTGACGTTTTGCTCTATCTTTGAACAGACAGCAATCTTGTCATCTTTATTTGCTTCCCAGTAAGCAATGTCTGTGGATGTCCTACTGACATAATGCTGGAAAATAAGTTTTCTCAATGGAGATGCAATTAGCTTTGGGAAGCAAACTTTTCAGCTATGTAGATGGAGAAGCAATGAGACGGGAGCTCTGCATAGTACCTGGCAATACTAGACTGGTAGGGGCTTGGGTAGAAACCAGGCAGATGAGATGGACCATGTCTTTTTCTATTTCTGTGTCAAACTCCCCCATTCTTTTCATTGCTTGGCTTGCTTTAAAAATGTCAAAAATCAGAACTGAAGGCCTAATCAATAATAAAGGCTGTGAAGTGGCTGATAGCAGAGCTCTCCGGTTACTGATCTGCCACTCTGAGTGCTTATCTAATGAAACTTTCACAGCTGAAGAAAGCACAGGGGAATAAAGCTACCATGACAAATGTGCACCATCCCACAAACAGATTCAAGAAGCTGCAATCAACTAGTATCTGCTTTCATTGTTACTGTAACTAAACTCAGACAGCATGGCGGTACATCAGGCGCCACTGAGCAAGAAGACTGCTGTAATGTTCCGTGATGATATTCAGACATATTCATCATGCTTCTTTCTTATCTGGTCCATTAGAGACTGTTACAAAGATAACTGGTGGCATCAGATCACTAGAGTTATACTCCATAAAGCACATAAGCTTAAAAACCCTCTTTGTATTGTTTGGCTAATGCAGTAGCACCCTCTTTCATGCAGTTCAACGTTCCCTTAAAAACACATGAACATAGCAAGAAATGATAATCTTTTTCCTAGAAAGTTCTTTCTCCCACTGTCTGAATGGACATAAACTTTTTTTCCCCCCCATTTTCCTCTAGGTACAGTACTTATCTACCCATTTAGGACACACAGCGGTCTCTGTGGCAGTCTTATTTGAAGACAGAAACTGTTTCAGTCAATACTATGTTAATGGAAATCTGTTTTGGGAGGGCTTGCCTGAGGTTCAATGTGGGGAATAGCTCCTCCCACAACCTCTACATAAACCCTCCGTTGACACACCTCCCTTGCTTAAGGAGTGTTTTTTCATCCACCACCATCCCCTCTTCCTCCTTCTCCGGCGCTCTTCTCACCCTTGCTTCTGGGCCTTCTATTCCCCACAAATTACCACCTACCTACCTACTACTCAAGGGTGGGAATAGAGTAAACCACAAAATGTACCATAAAGTTACGCAAGCATATATACCTCATCTCTCCTCATTGCTATTCCACAAACATTGAACATAAGTCTATCATTTTCTGTAGAAACATTTTTGAATATTTCTGAATCTTCCTCTTTTAATTGCCCACTTTTTCCACTCTCTTCTCAATTTTTGACGCGTTTAGTTGCTTTTATCTGACCAGAAGAAACTACTGATTTCACCAGCTGGAACCTGTCCCCCAAAAGCCAAGGATGCTGTGATGTGACCCATGCTTGTTTGTTTCCATCAAATCTAGGGATTTGATTTGCTTAATACCAGCAAACTCCCAGTGGCAAGTTAGTGAAGAAATGTATTCTTGTCAATAGAGTATTTTGTCTTGGGTCAACTGCTGTCCAGTCCTTAAAAGTTTGCTACTTGTGGCATCAGCCAGAGGCTTCCTGCTTGATAACACAATAGGGAGATAAGAGGATTTCTTCTACAGTGGTTATGCACTGGTACAGTATACTTAAAAGAAGTAGAATTTGTTAGAAAAAAAATAATAATTGTATTTTTTTTTTTTAGTAATAATGTATTTCTGACATCCACATCGCTAGATTTATCGTTAGTGTATTTTTTTATTCCCTCAGATATTTTTAAAACAGCTTTTATTACAAGTTTTGTAGTTAATGACTCAAGTCGATAAATATGGCTGCGACTAGCAATTTTTTTTTAACTCTTCTATTGTGGTGACTTTTTCATTGTACACAGTAGGCTCACACTGTGGATGTATCAGGTGGGGGCTGGCACACATTTCTGATGGTCTTGCTTTTGTCATGTCAGTTAGTAGCCCTTACATTTCAGACATCTGGGCAGACTGGGTGGGCCAAGTGGTCCTTTTCTGCTGACAAATTCTATGTTTCTATGTTTCCAATTCCATTTTTTTTACATATTAAAAACAGGTGCATGTCATTAAGTACGCATTGCTGCAGATACCTGTGGCTTTGGATATTCCAAAGTCTCAGATGCAGATGCAGATGCAGATGTATGACATACCTGCAACTGCATCCACCTGATTGCCCCCAAGATGCCTTGCAGCTAGTTTCAAAAGATGATTCCATTTGCAATAATGAATCATACAGAACTCAGCGATCATGGTATACTATAGCAAAAATATAGTAGTGGTGGTGGTGGGAGGGGTAGGCAGAATTATAGCACTTTTGATCATTTCATGGATATTATAAGTGTAATAATCCACTCTGGGTGTGCAGCAATGCTGCAATAATCTCACTTCTTGGGTGGTTGAAGCTTCCTCGACTGTACCCTGGGCCTCACAACCCACCCAGGTAGTTGGATTATTATAATAGTTCTACACACCTGACTGTGGATTATTCCTTGCAGAACCATATCTGGAGCTACATTAACTCTGAGGTCACAAGTCAAGGCATTTATGAAGTTACAGATATGGTTATAACCAAGTTGTCCTCCACCGCTCTCTTAAATATAGATATTTTACTGAAAAATAAATTTTAATTGGAAGAAATGTTTAGAAAATTTTTAAAATGTGCGTCCTACTGCCATTTTTATTGTATTAGTTAATGATAGAATGTTGACAGAAAAGAACAGTTTGTAGGGGTTAGCCAGTCAGAATGGAAGGATTTGCAAACAGTCCCATTACTGAGTCTGTTATTCAACTGTGGGAGAATATTGGGTCAGTAGCTTTGTATTCTGATTGCCGGAGGGGAAAACTTTTGTTCCATCTCCATTTGTTCCCCCTTAGTAAATTACTTTAAAAAAGTGATAATTATATTGTTCATTATCTACAGACCTACAGACTTTAGGCCCTCAAACAGCATGGCTTTTGAAAACATCACATTACAAGAACAGCCTTGGTGGGCTTCACAGACCACATCAGTTACACAATGGGCAGGGGGTTGTGCAGTGGGGCAGTCTTTGTGGACCTGTCCACGGCTTTTGACCTTGTGAACCATTCCATGCTGCTCAGCTGCCTAAAGTATATTTTCCTTTCAGATATGCCCTTTTTATGGTTCCAAAGTTATCTTAGTACACTGTTGCTTAGTGTCCATTTTCAGGGTATAAATTCCAGTTCCAGGTTATTGACTGATTGAGTCGCTCAGGGCTCCATCCTTGCATCCCTATTTTCCATTTTTATAAATTCCATTCCCACTATCTTGGAACATAAACAATCAATTATTTAAGCAGACAACATAATTTTGCACACTAGTTTTACATTTGTTGCTGAGAGTAATACTTCCCTTAATTAGGATTTTGTTACCCTAGACTATTGATTGCTTTATTACCAATTTTTTCTAAAAAGTACTAAAACTGAATGCATGATCTTTGGATCAAAACCTAAATTGTCCAGATGTCCTGAATTTCCTACCATTTCTGATACAAAGGGTGGCTATTTAGAACAAACAGATAATTATAGATATTTGGGGTTCTAGTTAGACCCCAATTTGACGCTAAAGAACCACGAAATTCTATTTACAAACAAGTGAATCAAAGACTGGGTGTGTTTCACAGAATTAAAAACTGCTTAACCCCAGAGACAAGACTAATCATTGCTAGCAGTGTTCTCCTACCCATCTTAAATTATAGCTTGTGACAGATGGATTCTCTCCTAGAACTCAGTCTGTACTGCTGCCAATTTTTGCAGCCCTTCAGACACCTTAAAGTGTTACCTTGGTATGCTGCCACCACTGAGCTGCAATCTCGCATGGGGTTTCTTTAGGTCCAAATCCCACTAGTGCAACTACTCACACAGTACAGTGCTCCTTACCAAAGGGCAAATGATCCACCCCTTATCATCAAAGCTGAGAGCAGTTTGTCTTAGACATGTTAACTCACCAATTTACCCCAAGTTATCTATACTGGCAATGATTCAGTCTCAGAAGGCATGAAGTATATAAAAACAACATTCAGTACTCCACAATATTTATGTATGCTACAGGGTAAAACACACTAAAGACTAAGGGGAATACAATATTTCTACAGAGAGAAAAAAACATATTTGAAAAGATAGAAGACACACAGAAGGACCCAAAGCTATTTAAATTCTAAGTAGAGTAGAAGCAACTTGCCCCCAGCTGGGAATTGGTGAGTTAGGTAGACTTGAACCAGTGATGTTGCTAGTTCAAAATCTCAAACATAACTAACTCTAAGAGTAAACAACATAGAAATATCTTCAGCTGGCTGGCCCTCTGTAACCTCATCTTTCACGCCTCTCTGTTGTCACATACTGGACCATTTCTTTGATCTCTGGAGACCACAGTTTTCCAGAATGGGTTGAAAGTGGATTGCAGCTAGGTTCTTTTGTTTTCCTGGCTGGCTAAAGAAGCAGGGTGCGGTCTTACTCTGCCTTGGCCCTGTTTATATTCAAAACATGTATTTTTTTCTTGTGAAAGTAACCTTGTCTTATCCACTTGTTTCTTTAAGTTTGCAGCCTGTATTTTTTAAAGTATATCTGCTCTGTACCCTATGGCCCAGATTTTCAAACTCGCCATTCTGAGGCACAAAGCCTAAGCTGCTCAAAATAGTTGCGCCAGGGAGGGTGTGGCGGCGATATTCAAAGGAGTTGCGCTGTTGAGCAACTCCTTTAGATATCACCCACACCACAGCATTTTACAAGATGGCGCAGTGGAACTTGGCGCCACCGCAAGTTGCCAGAGTTGAGCATAAACTTAGCGTGGCGCAAGTACCATTGCGCCCATGCTCAAATTTCCGATATTCAAAGGTGACATGCAAATGGAATGCATAATTTATGCAATGTAGGGGGCCATTGCATCTATTTATGGCCCCATTTGCATGCGCCATTTGCATGTATGCGCCCGATCCCCAAGGACTTGCTCTGGCCACCCCTGCCAGGCAGCAGCAGTCAGGGGCGATGCACAATCGCAGCCCGATCATTGGCCATCACAGTTACATAGAAACCCCCACACATATCCCACAGCCCGATCGCCGGGCAGTACAGGTACATGAAAACCCCCACACATATCCCACAGCCCGATCGCGGGCAGTACAGGACATGAACCCCACACATCTCCCACAGCCCGATCGGCGGGCAGTACAGGTACAGCAAAAACCCCCACATATCCCACAGCCCGATCGCGGGCAGTACGATACAAGAACCCCCCACACATCTCCACAGCCCAATCACGGGCAGTACAGGTACATGACCCCCACACACACACATCTCCACAGCCCGATCGCGGGCAGAGCGTGTATGAACCCCGCGCAGTGCCCAATCGCGGGCAGAATGTAACCCTCCCCCCAGCGAATATCTCCCTGGTGGTCCAGTGGACCGTAAAGCCTGATTGCGGCAGAATGTCACATCACAAACCCCCAAAATCTCCCTGGTGTCTAGTGTCCCCCACCACCCACGAGCCCCTCCACCCGCTCCCCCGCGGCGGGCGAGCAGCATCCACCTACCTGCTGCCCGCCTTCGCACCGACTGACTGTCGGTAGGGCTGCCGCGCCCATTGGTGCAGAGCTACAGCCAATGGGCGTGCAGCCCATACCGTATGGCAGTCCAGATTTGTGAATGATGTCATTCACAAATCTGGACTGTCATATGCGGTATGGGCTGCAGCCCATGGCTGTAGCTCACCAATGTGCAGCCTACGGCACAGTCATGCAGCGGAGGCGGGAGGTGGGATGCTGTCGCCCGCCGGCTGCAGGGGAGAGCGGGTGGAGGGCCGTGGGTGGGGTGGGGGACACTAGACACCAGGGAGATGTTTGGGGGTTGTGATGGACATTCTGCCCACGATCGGGCTTTACGTCCACTGGACCACCAGGGAGATATTCGGGTTGGGGAGGGTTACTTCTGCCCGCGATCGGGCACTGAGGGGGTTCTATACACGCTCTGCCCGCGATCGGGCTGTGGGAGATGTGTGTGTGTGTGGGGGGTCATGTAACTGTACTGCCCACATTGGGCTGTGGGATATGTGTGTGTGTGGGGGGGTTCATATAACTGTGATGCCCGCGATCGGGCTGTGGGAGATGTGGGGGGGGGTTCATGTTACTCCATACCTCTCAACCTCTTGTGTCATGAATCAGGGACAAGGCTTAAAAAAATCAGGGACAAAGATGCCAAATCAGGGACACATCTTAACAATTGGTAATATTCACTCAGAAATCTGATAGAATAAGGGGCTTTGTATAAGATGCATTTCTGAAGAAGAACTAGTCTGTATTTTTAATGTTTGATATTATTTTATGCTTACAGTCCCCACTGTTCTGTCACAGAAACATGAATTTTACGAGAGACAGAGGAAAATTCTGTCGCAAAATCAGGGACATCCCTGAAAATCAGGGACAGTTGAGAGGTATGTGTTACTCTATGCCCGCGACCGGGCTGGTGGGGGGGCACAGGGACCGAGTTGGGGGCCAGCCAGGGGTGGCAGCTGCTGTGTTGAGCCCTGCAATACAGCAGCTCACCTGTGGGTGGCCCTCTACTTGATCCTTTTTTTTTTGGTTCAAGGTTGTGCAGGCGCAGGTTGGGGGTTGCGCATGCACAACTCTGCACAACCCGACTGAATATCGGGTTGCGCAGGTTATGCATGGTTCCTCCCCCTCCTGTTGAGCATGCATTCATTTGCATTGCTCTTTTGTGCAACCTGTTGCCAGTGGAGCAACTGCCTCCTGCTGAATATTGCAGAATGGCGCAATGTAGGACTTGCGCATGCGCAACCCTGTTGCGCATGGAGCAACCCTTTTGAATATCTGGGCCTATATCTTTATGTATAACTGGTTACTTGTGAAAAAGGGCTATGTAGCTCATCTTGCTCTCCAGTATAAATACAAATGAAATGAAAATGAATGGGATTCAGCCCTTTGAAGTTTAACAAAAACAAAGGCCTTTTACAGGGCAGGAACTGTTGCTGTCCATACCCAACCTCTGTGAGAATCTAGGAATGCTCACACAACAGGCCTGGAGCTGCCATATGACTCAAGCTTCAAATCTCCCCATACATCCCACAACTAAAATATTTTACAGGGAGCATAACTAGTAAGATTAATATCCTAGCTGATACATCTGTTACACAAATCTTGTAACTCTGTTATCAGCTATAGAATCTACTCCTCTGACCACTACATTTAACATCTGTCATTTTATATAGAGAGCCCATATAGGGCCCATGATAGCACTTATGTATGTCTAGTTATGATAGTTGTCTCCACACTCAAGCAGCATTTACAATCTTTGCTGTTTAGTTGACAAAACTTTAAGAACTCAATCTGTGTCTCCAGTACCCTGTTTCTTATTTTTAAAACCGATTCCAGAAATTAAGGTCCACAGATAAGCAGCTACTAATTGTCCCACACTTTACTTCTAACATGGGGGAGCGGGTATGCTCCTTTACTGCGCTAAAAATTGGAATAGTCTTCTGTTAACCATTCAAAATGTCAACATCCATTTTATGTTTAAAAAGAGTCTTCATGGCTACTTATTGGCCCAAATTGCTTGCAATTATTTTTAGATCATGCAACTTTTTTTGCAGTGCATTACTGAAACTGAATTACCTGCGTATTGCATGTAGTTCTTAATTGTTTTTATCAAGTCTGTCTTAACTCAGGGTCTCTTTTCTTATTCTCTTTAACTCTTTGTTGCTGTATTTCAGCTCCAGGTTGTACAGAACAAAGGGCCAGCGGCTCTATCTATTTATCTGGTTAACAAAGTGATAAATAAAATAAAATAAATGGGGGCAGTCAGCACTGAGTGGTCCCAATTTGCTATTTTTTGTTTTGTTTTCTACTTTCTGCAGTATAATAGATTCTATCAGATTAACTCTGTTGACTTCCCAAGCTGATAGTTTCTATACCTACAAATCTCAGCATCCCCTGAAGATGACATCTGAGGAGGGCTGTAGCACTGGGAGATTCAATAACCTGCAGTGCATGTTAGGTTCTTTATAAGTTCTGAGGTTTTGTTTACTTGTCCTGCTGTCTTCCCTGGGCCATGTACAATCACAGAAGACTGTATGTGGCCCCAGGAGTGCATGTTAGAGCATTTAAAGGTGAGATCAGATGTAACCGTACTTAGTCCAGGGAGGACAGAAAGACCAGCAAAGAAAAAAAGAACAAAAGAGCTTACAAAACATCTAAAATACACTGCAAGATATTACATTTCCTACTGCTGCAGCCCAGTTCTGATGTCAGCAGCAGGGGATTCTGGGACTTCTGGTTACAGCAAATGTCAGATTGGAAGTCTGCAGAATCAGCCTATATACTCTACTATACAGTAATAAACAGTAAGTAACAAAATGCTTTTGCAAACAAATTGCAAATTGGTTAGCACAGTCAGAATGGTATTCTGGGCAGGCCGGGTTCAAGTCCCAGCTGAGGCACTTACTTCTTTCTCACCTCTGTTTGCATGTGTTCCATAAATATGTACAGTGCACTCCTATGTGATTGTTACATGCAAATTGAGACCAGCTCCACACTTGGGTATGGGACTCAGTGCTGACAGTTGCTCTTTAATGTATCCCTAGAGGGGTCTTGATTATGCATTATTAATAAAGGTCACCTAACCCCTGGAGGGCCAAAATGCTATTAAACAAAAATATTTCTTTTTTTTAAGTGAACATTGCAATGGTTTTGTCTACAAGGGGTTAAACAGCTGAGTTACAGTGGCAGTGAATCTGTCAGTTTCTCCGAGATACCATTGACAATCTCTGGGCTGCTCTGATGTCAAACATAGGCTGCCTTTCTCAGAGAACGGGTTCTGCCATTTTAAATGTCTCTCCCCAGCAATGACATCATTCACCATTTGCAGAGAAAGCACATTTTTACAACCTACTCCCTTAAGTGGGTGTTCCAACAGATGCTGCAGGAACTTGCATGAAACAAGCTTTTTATGATCACGTCTTCCCTTCTGCACAGAAATAGTTTCTATGGCTCTGGGCCACATTCTTTCTTGGGATGCAGCTCTGATATCAACGATCTGCCAGTGATATGCAGAAACCTTCTGTAAGGTTTATGGTCCCTTGTTTGAGATTCTATTATGGGAAGCAATTTTTGAAAGACTCATTCCTGCCATTAGCCTTCTCAAGATGTCAGTCTATGACCAGGACATTAAAGCCCCCAGATTCACCACGTATCTTATTTGGCTGCTTTTGTAATCTGACTTGTATATACCAGATATACGGTACCAGCTTGTCCATAAAGCCTGTGTCAAAAACTTTTCTGATGGTTATCTAACCTCATAATGAGTTTTATTCATAACAATGTCCTTGTGCTTTTCCATGGCAACAGTCAGATGTCAGAGGCAAGCATTTGCAAAGTCCTGGTTGACAGTCTGATGTTCCATATGCTATATGGTCTATGTGAGAGGACGAAAATTCCAGTAATGTGACAAAGTCAACAACCTGTTTCCCATAAAAATAATTAGTGTTAAGCACAATAATTTTTTTTTTTTTTTTAATTATTAAGCAAGTATTATGTGTTTGTTAAGCTATCTGATGCTGTTGTCCACCCAGTTTTTGGATCAAGGGGACTCCTGGAACCCTCCCATTCTTTTCAGATGCTACCACCTCCGTCCTCCCAATGTAGGTCATGACTGTGCAGGGTCCTAAAGTGCTAAAGACTGTCATGTGGACAGTCTCATGGTTTGGCTTGGTTTTCTGCCTGACCCACCCCTGAGTAACTTTCTGATGGAGGCTTCAAAGACACATAGCATTCCCCCACAGCAGGGGAGCAAACTCTCTGGCCTTCACCGAGGGTCACTATGGTGGAAGATTGCCATGTCATCCCTCCACAGGTTAAGGAGCTTTTGCTCAGCCTAGACACCTTATTGCCAGCTACCACATCTGCTTCCCAGCACTTGATGTTGCTGGTCCAACTCCTGAACCTGGGGCTTTGGGATAACGTACAACATCCTGCCACTGGCTAACCAGATGGCCAAATACAAATATTATAAACATAATGGGCTTGCTTCTCAAAGCTCCCAGCATGGTGCAAGGGGCTTACACCACAAAGAATGGTACAAAGTGCCTTACCAAAAAGATCACCAAGAGCAATTCTCAATGGCAGCCTGTACCAACTGCGACTTTCATCTCTGCCCCAAAAGGGCTTGTGCCACCCGTAGTATGATTGAAAATGGGCTGCAGCATAGAGCTAGGGTACTTGTGGCAGACACGGACTGCTATATCTCCCAATGCGGATTTCAGAACACTCCCAGAGGGAGAATTTTAAAGTACTCTTAAACCAGCCAGGGCTGGTCTTAGGGTACTTAGAAATTTCTCCTCTGGGAGTGTTGACCAATTCTCGACAATGTGCTGTGGTCCCTCCTCCCTGATCCCCAATGTCCCCTAAAAGTAATGAATAAAAACAACATTGTGGTCTAGTGGCCCCCCTTCCTGATCCCTAATGTCCCCTGAAAGTAATGAATAAAAACAACATGATGATCTAGTGGCTCCCCTTCCTGATCGCTAATGTCCTCTGAAAGTAATGAATAAAAATAAGCTGGTGATCTAGCGGTCCTCTCTCTCCCTGATCCCCGATATTGCCCGTATTAACAAGTTATCATTTTTCCCCTGCCCTGGTGGACTAGCGTTCCCCCCTCCCCAACCCCCGATGTTGCCGTAATAACAATAATTAATATATTTCCCCATGCCTTGGTGGTATAGTGGTCTCCCATCCCTCACTCCAGCAGGTAGTGCCCACCACCCCAACCCCCATCCCAAATCAGAGCTGGCAACAAGCACAGCCCACTTTACACCTCCACAGCTGTCAATTACTTTACTGTATGTGCTCATTAACAGTTCAGTTTGTGGCCAGCCGTAGAGGTATGAGATAGGCTGTGCTGGACACCAGCTCTGATTTGGGATGGGGGGAGCAGGTTGATGGGCACTACCTGCTGGAGTGGGTGGGTGGAAGGCCACTATACCACCAGGGCATGGGGGAATATTAACCATTATAAAATGGGCATAACAAAATAAGAGTATTGATTGGATAAAAAAAAAATCGGTGCCACATAGAAAAAAAAAGGACAGGCAAACAAATCAATGCCCCTAGATAGAATGTTGACAAAAAAAATGAAACGTTCATAAATGTTAAGTTAGCCATCTTGTTTTCACGCTTAGCGACAGCCATACGAACAAATTATTCATTCTGCCTTCTGCCCTGCACACTATCTGGATAACAAAATGCTGACATGCAGGGGCAGAGACTAACTAAAAAGCAGCATCTCTCACTGACCAAATCCCAGGAACCACTAGCTTAAGCTGCATATAAAATATAAATTAGAAGTAAACACGCTTGGGGGGGTCCAGCCTGGCAACCTGCCAAAACCATGATGTCATTATCTTGCTGGTGGAAGGACTATTTTATCAGAAGTTCTAATAAAAATGCCTTTTGCTGCTTACAATTGTGCTATTTTGTAGGGGCAAAAATAAAAAAAAAGTTTCCCATTTTATAAGTGCAATAAAACACTCCAGGGTGTGTGCTGAACAGATATTACCGCACTTCTAGGGGCTGAAGGCACTCGGCAGGGCCTCGTGCCTTACTATACGCTGGGTGTGCAGTAATATCTGTTCAACACACACCCTGTCGTGTCTCATTGCTTACGTATTATTACACGAAACATGGTGGATTGGGAAGGGGGATCACAAGTCCATCAGGTCAGAGGAAACATGATAAATTATTACTATGGGCAACATTGGGGATCTGGGAGGGGGGGACCGCAAGACCACCAGGGTCTAAAGAGGCACATGACTGCCCTGCAACTTGTGGCAATTCCTCCCTGTGAGCTGTCCGTTTAGTGTCCAGCCATGGTTGCTGCAAGCCACAGGACTTTGCTGCCAGGATCCCGCCTGATAGAGAATCTTGCACAGGGTCCCTGGAGCACCAGGCTTTGATGCAAGCTGCCTTTGGTGGCAGCTTTCGTCAGTCTTAGGGCTCTTTGAGAATCGAGCCCAATGGGTTTTTAGACTGATTTTTTTTTTTTTTTTCAAATTCTGTTTATTCACTACTGTATCCGGGCATCCTTCTGGGGTATTCACGCGACTGCTGGTTTC
The DNA here is from genome assembly GCA_016271365.2 of Neoceratodus forsteri. Classification (NCBI taxonomy): domain Eukaryota; kingdom Metazoa; phylum Chordata; order Ceratodontiformes; family Ceratodontidae; genus Neoceratodus; species Neoceratodus forsteri. The sequence goes on from JADMNL010000023.1 coordinate 251,399,366, forward strand.
TACTCCCGGTCTGAACCCCCTATGCTCAGAGGGACTCCCCCGACCACCCAAGCAGACCCAGCCCCCCAGATCACCCCCCAGGGTGGGCCCGTCCTCCCATGATGGCTTGTTCTGGGATTAGAGAGGTCTTACCTGGGTGGTGAGTTGGCTGTGGAATCCCTCAAGCATGTTGCTGACAGTGGGATGTGGGCAGTGTCCCTGGAATCCCCATCATCCCCTCATCCATGGTAGGGTTTTTGCTTGTAGGCCCCAGAAGCAGGATGTGTAATGCTGCCCTGCCTGCAGTGTGAGTGTTCCCACACATATCCAGAAGGCGGCCGCCTGAAGTCTTCCCCTGCATACAGCTCTAGGCATTACAGTGCCTCCGGTCTCCACCGGGGGCCACTGCAATGCTGGGCTGACCCTGGATCCCTCCCCAAGAGAGGAGAGCAGTCCTCTGGACACTCAATCCTTTCTCTCTCCTGCTGACCCCTGATGGCCCAGGCTCATTTCCAAACCCCAAACCTGGGTCGCTGCCCTTGACAGCTGATGACAATGCAACTCCATCATCAGCTTATATGAGGTGCACTTAGCAATCATCCCCTCCCAGAGCTGGGCACCCAGTCTCCATGATGTATGCCACGGGGACCACTGCTCTGAGCCAGCCAGGATTTTAAATTTGCATCATAAAATGACAGGGAGAAAAGGAAGGACATGATGTGACCTTGCAGGGGTTGTGATAGACCTGCCCAGATTCCTCCGCCTCAACTGGCCTCCTCCCCTCGACCTCTGTTCTTCTTCACAGCTGTGATGGCACAAGAGAAGCAGAGATTGCTCTCTGGTCTCTCCCCCTTTTCTAGTGCTGGCCATGGTGGTATGGAACCTAAGCTTCTCCGTCTTGCCGCTGCCTTCATTGCCTCCCCTGTGGCCCATATTGTTAACCTATCCTTAGCTACTGGGGTCATCTCTGACCAATTGAAAGTGGCGAGGGCTGTCCCTGTTCTCAAACAGGGCAATCCTAGGATTCTCGACAACTATCGGCTGATTGCCATATTGTCTGCCATTGGTAAGCTTCTTGAGAAAGTTGTGGCTGGGCAACTCTCGGATTATATCTAGTCTCATGAGTTATTCTCCCCCTTGCAGCACGGCTTTCATGGGGAACAGTTCAACCTCAGACCTAGTCACTGTCACATTGGGGATAAGAGCTGCTATGGACCAGGGCAGATTCTCTGGGGCCATCTTTATTGACCTCTCTTAGGCCTTTGACCTGGTTGACCATATCCTTCTAGGTATACAGCTTGGGTCATTGGGTCTGTCTCCTCCAGTGCTCAGGTGGTTCTCCAACTACCTTCAGGGCAGGCAGCAACTTGCCAAATATAGTAAGGTGCTTTCAGACACCACTGCTGTGTCCTCAGGGGTTCCCCAGGGGTCAGTACTCTGGCACCTACTCTTCTCCATCTTCGTCAATGATCTTCCATCCTCAGCTGCCTCTTGTAAGGCTATCCTGTATGCTGATGACCTGGTTATCTTCACCCATTCCAGGGATATTAGGGTCATTAACCACCAACTAAGTGAGGATTTTAGGAATATATGATCCTGGATATCATCCCACAAGCTGATCCTAAACTTTAAAAAGACTCAGGCCATGCTGTTTGGATCCCTGGTTAAGTTAAAGGCCTCCCCTGTCCCCCTGTGTATCTCGGGCATTGGTGGTGCTTCTGTTCTCACCACTGACTCTGTCAAATACCTTGAAGTGACACTTGACCCTCAGCTTGATCTTGGCCACCATATCCACAATGTGTGTCGAGCTGTTAACTGGAAATTGGGTCTGGCTTACAGGGCGAAGAATAACCTTACTACAGCTGCTCGCCTAGCACTGGCCAGAGGTGTGTTTCTACCTTCCCTCTGTTATGGGCTCCTATTGTTCACCCGTACTTCCAAGGTCCATCTCACTAGATGGACAGTAGCTTACAATAATATCTGCCATTTTGTACTTTCAGCTCGTTGTCTCACTCACCATTGTGAGCTGTATAGTAGGTTTAACTGGCTCTCCCCATCCAACTACATTAACTTTGTCCTGGGCTTCTTCACAGGTAAGGTTCTGGGCTCAGGCACCCCTCTTGGATTGGTGGAACTCCTTGCGCTGGCTGTCTCCACTACTTACTCCCTAAGGTCATTGGGCCCTTCTATGATTAAGGTTCCTGCTACGCGTACCCAAATAGGGGATAGGGATTTTGTGTCATGTGCCCCTAGACTATGGAACTCCTTTCCTGTCCAGGTCTGGTCCTCCCCTTCCAGACATAGCTACGAACCTCCCTGTGGAACCACCTGAGGCTCTCCTCAGTATGTGACTGCTTCAGTCCTCCCTGATTTTCCTGGCTGCCTGCACTGCTCTTGAGCATAACATCTCCTGTACCTTGGCTCCAATCCCGTTGTCAGTACCTGCCCGCCTGGGTGTGGCCCTATGAAATGTTGTACATTCTGCATATATATCTGATTATATTGCTTGTAATCTTGTTTTATTGACTCTATATGTGTATACCTGACTGTATCATTGTTGTAACCTGAGTTATCTATTACGTATGCATTGTTTCTGCTGAACTCATTGTATCTGCCTTTCTTGCTTCAATTTGTACTCTGTATGTTCTGCTAATTTCCTGTACTCTCCGGGGTCATACCTGAAAATAGGCATATGTTTTGTCTAGTGTAATTACCTGGTCAACAAAAGCTAAATAAATAAATAAATAAAATTAGTCTTACTTGTCAAATCAACGTATTGGTGATTTCCTAAACTTATAAAATGCCACAAACATTTTTCTATCTAAACAAGCTGTTTTATAAGTGGAATAACCTGCTTTGTGGTGTACAGTGAGATAGATCTCGCTGTACTTCTCAGATCATTGCAGTCAATTAGAAGCAGCTTCCATCTCTCAACATACCTAGGGAGTGCAGCAAGATCTACCAGGCAAAACACTCAGTTATGGGTAAGTTATAAGGTATGCTTATCAAATGTCATAGAAAAACAGTACTGTTATCTCACTGACCAACATATATGAAATTTGACCTGCACCAAAAATCACATTCATGGCAGTCATCTGATGGTTTCCTTTTTATGACGTCAAAACTCTTAATGTTCAACAACAGTGATTCATTCTAGAACCGCAATAACACACTACAGGAGTATACAAAGCATTTTGATTCACTTTCCAGTAGCGTAAAGCACTCTGATACACCACAAGCCACACATTATATTTGGAGAATGCACCAAAATGTGTTGACACACACCCTGCATATGTTATTGTGATTTTGTCATGGAAAGATCTGGAGAGCAACCATGGTATTGTCACACTCAAAATTATAGAAATTGTGGTAACGTTCATGAAAAGTCATTGATCGGTTACATAGTAAACAAATTACTTCTATTTTGACCTTTTGTTTATACAAACAAACCAGAAAAAAGATTTAAACATCTTAAATTATTTCATTAGTTTGGCTCTGTAGCAGGAGGGAGCACAATGTGCTGTTGGGGGAAACCAGTACTCACATGCACATGTGCCTTGCAGTGGTGAGGCATGAAATTGTGGGTTTGTCATTTGCAAAAACCAAAAATAATGCGTTTTCATGGAAATTGCTAAACACATGGCGTTTTCCTTAAAAATGCAAAGAATCACAGTGTACTGACTTCTGTGACAAAGGTACAGACCTCGTTGTTGCGTAAATAGTATAAAGATCCCTGTTCTTTAAGGATTTCAAACCCCAGGGATATTGCTATAAAATCTCTTTGATAGACTGGCCATCTGTTAATCATCAGTGTGTAAGTGAAGTTAATTTATAGTAGCTCATAGCACAGCTGCCTCTGGGCCAGAAGGTCATGGGGTTCTAGTCCCACAGTGGGATTGGACGCGTACCATAAATGCTGGTTCCCGAGTGTGAAACTAGGAGGATGCTGTACTGTCTGAGTGTGCCATCCTACAGATGTGATGTTAAACTGAGGTCCCATCTGCCTTTTTCTGGTGGTTGTTTAGGTAGTCATTACTCATTTCATGGCACTTCTTGAAATAAGTAGTGGAATTTCCCCATTTTCCTGGTCAAATTACCTTCCTTCACTTAAAATCGCCATCAACAGCTTAATCTGTTTCATGTGATTTGCATCTGCATCCCCCCTCCCCCAGAATGAGGCTGTAAATAGGCAGTATTCTCTAGCCCTCCTTTCCTAGTCAACATAAACCAACTGAATAAATAAATACTCCCTCGTAGCTTTGGAAACCCCCAGAGTTTTGCCAGCATTCTCTGAGAAATCCTACTACCCAGTGCCAGACAGACTGGGGAAAGCTGTTTTGCTGGAAACTGTACAGAGCCATCTTTATATGTTATTAAAAGTTGGGAAAAGTGAGAACTACGCTATCTTCTGTCCCAGTACTTACTGAAACTATTTTGTGGGAAAGCCTTAAATAGCCTTTGGAATGTGCGGAAAGGACTCATCCTGCTATGGATCCCTCATGCTTCCTGCCAAAACAGAAAGACCATTACCTAGTTAACACTGTGCATTGCACTTTACAGAGCTTCCTTCCTTCCTCCACACCAGCACAGTGATGAAACAGCTGCTTTCTGCTGCTCTAATCTAACTTCTGAGCTCCTGGGTATTCCTCCTTTGATGCTTAGAGATGATGCAAGAAAATAGGTTTGCAAAGCATCTAATTTCTAAAGGCAGGGCCTCTCATTTTAACACACATACTGTACTGGAAAAGCAATTAGTGACCTCTGTCTCACAGAGTGGCCAATCTACATAGGAGGGTGTAGTCCTTTAGGGCTAGCTCTGAAGAGCCATGTTTACATGGTGGCATTTGCACCGCAGCAACCTGAGCGCTCGAGTTGCTGTGGTGCAAATTCTACCATGTGGAAACTTACCAAATCATGGTAAGCTGCTCCTTGCACCACTTGGCAGTCCCAGAAAGTCTGGGGATGCATTCAGGAGTGAGCTGTTTAAGTGCCTGTGTGGACAGGATGCACCGCTCGCTCCCACTTGTAGGCGTTTCTATCCACTGACTGCCCCGACCCCTAGACCCTCTCTAGCATGTCTTACATCAGCGCTGAGAGGGGTTGTGTAGACGTGATTGCCAAGCATCTTTTGTGTCAGGGGAGCTCTGCAACACTCCAAAGAAGGAGCGAGTTCAGCCATATAAGCATGGCTAAGGGCTTTGTCAAAGCATTCTGAAATCCTGCAATGTGCCTATCTGTACTGTAAAAAGCATGTGGATAAACAGCACCAACATGAAATCTTTTACAGTGTGGTGGGAGGGGGAAGTTCACCTGCAGTCAAAGTCCCTGGCTCCCCTGTTGGCACTAGACACCAAGAAAATGAGCCATTTGGCTAAACCCCCAATATATTATTTATCCACTACCTCTTTAGTTTTAGCCATTTTAGCCAATTTTTCAAATGGATGTGTAGTACCCAGAGCTGGGGGTCCTACAGAAAACAGTCCAGGGAACACATCAGATGTTCTGGGGATTCCTTAGGAAGTCCTGGGGAATAAATGTTTGTGCATGTGCCAGGGGCCCCAGAATATAAAGTAGTGACAACTGAGTATTTGTTTTGGTACTTTGTCCATTGTGAAGCTCTTTAGCAGCCAAGTATCCCAGCAGTTTCCCCAGTAATCTCCCCTACCAGCACATCCAAGATATGTCTCCTGTAGTCCCAAGTAAATTCCCCACTCCTGCAACCAAAACCCTGCACAGCCAGGGCTGCTCACATTATTTCTTTGCTGTCTACTGTCTAGCAGACCCCTCCTAACCCCAGCAGGCAGCACAAGGTAGTGGCAGCTACATGCTGGGACTGCTGTCCCTGCTCAGCACATGCAAATTTTTCAAACATAAAATGCCATTTGGCTTGAGCTCGGGTTTCAAGCGGTGGAACCCTGAGTCCTTAGAAAGAACAATCAGCATGGCCATTGGTGGGACAGTGCAGTGACTAGTGAGGGAAGTAGACAGAGAAGCAACGGCGACCTGGGCTTACCAGTAGACCAGAGGTCAAAGCAGATCAACTGACTCCTGTTGATTTTTCTTGTACGGTATACAGTGCAGCCATTTCTGCAAGTGGAATGGGTCCTTGAAGCAGCAGTTGGCAGCTCCGGTGAAGTGGAGCTGCAGGCAAGAGAAGCAGCCATGGTGTGGGCTCTGTACATTCTTTTTTTATTTCAAAAATTAAAGTGGTCTCTGATTGGCAGCAGTTGATATCCAGGTGGTGGTGATGAGACAGAGAGTTGAGAGGAAGGAGTGGCACCATAGTGAGATCACAGCAGTGACACAGTGAGTGTTGGGAAGAGCAGCATAATCCAGCCTCCCAGACCACCCACTGAGCTGTGGAATCTCCTACATCCAGCACAACTGCCAGCATCCACCAGCTACCTCCTCCTCACAGTGCTTCACCCTGTGTTGGGCAGTGAACCAGCAGCAGCACCACTGGCCAGGTGCTGATCACCAGGACAATTTAAAAGAAAGGAAAACTATTTATTTAGGGTGCTTAATGTTGCAGTAGGCAAGCAGCTGAAACCGTGAAGGGCAGGCAATCCCCAGTCTACAACTGCCTGGAGGGCAGAGCATTGGGCCAGAGGCCCTTAACTAAAAGTGAAGGGAACTCCCAGAGAGCAGAACAAGGGATGGGGAAGCCTCCAGATAAGTCCAACCTGCACAGAAGTTTTTATTTATTTAAATAAATCCAGCTGAGCAGCTCCTAGAAAAGCAGCCAAGGCTCCATGGGTGTCCCCACCTCAGGGACGCCCACTGAGACAGCTAAGAGTCAGCTCCATAGAAGCAGTGTTGGGTCCAGCAGGACCCCAATAAAGGGACCACCAATAGATTGGTATAGGAGCCAGTATCATGGGTTGGTAACCTTAAGTAACTATGGGGCAAAGTAACTACATCTCTATAAGAGTAGAATCTGTGGGACTGGGGCAATAATAGATTAACTGCTGAATGTGTGCTGCTTGAAAAGACAGTGTACCTTATCTGATAGACTGCCAAACAAACTACATTAAAAGATATGGTGCTACATTCTTGAGACTGCCTTGTGAACTTGTGCTTTGCCCTCAGACATACTGTCAGTTGTGTTTTGCCCAAGTTGCAAACAAACTGCCATATACTGTGTTGTGCCAATTTGCAAACGTACTGCACATCCCATGTTTTGCTTAAATTGCAAGTGAACTGACAAATACTGTGTTGTTTCAATTTGCAAATGAACTGCAAAGTCCATGTTTTACCCATTATGCAACCATATTAGCAACCTGTGTTGTGCTTTGTCTAGTAATGGAATTATCTGAACCTGGAATCCTTTTGTTCAACTTAAAGAAACCGTCTATGTGTAGTGCCTGAATGGACTACCTAGATGTGTACTGCCTTCTCAAAACACTGTTTTAATTTCAGTACCCAGCATTAGACCAGCTTTAGCTGGACAACCAAGTTTGCGCTGCATGGCAAGCTGATACCTTATGTAATGATCAATGGACTGCTCAGGATTGCTTAGCCCAATAGAGACTGTTCCGGTCTGTCAGCTGGTGGCACCCAGCACCTTTTGGATTACAATTTGGAGTGATCAACCTGGTTGGAGATAGGGGTTAGTCAGCACAGGACCCTTCAGCTACTCAGCATTTCCACGTCCCTACCCCCACTGAAGGGAGTGAAGGAAATTTAGGAGCCACCTCGGCTCAATAGTTAAGGACTCCTAAACACAGAGGGGTGGGACTTTTGTTTCAGGGCAACTACAGCAGCCAGGTTCAGGAGCAACAAAAGAGGCCAGATCTAGGAGTGCTGAAAACTCAAGATAAAGCTCAAGATACCTGGATTACCAATCCTTGCATGTTCAGTGTGACCCTGTTCGGTGGTCTGCCGCAACCTCCCTACAACATCCAGGGGGTCTTAGGAGAGAATACAGTTGTTCTGCATTGATCAGTGGCCTGCCATGACTTGTCTACTGATACCAAAGCCTCAAAGTGCCTTCAGCGTGGGGGTCTGACCTAATCTTTCCCAGGCAGTTAAATTCTTCAGTCCAGGGGTCAAGGAGTATCCTCTGGTGGTTCCCACTTTCAAAAGTAAAGTTCTTCTATCCATTCTGGAGGCATCTCTAGTCAGTTCACTCTGGCGCATTTGTCCCCTTAAAATTCCTTTCTTGTGTGCACTGTTTGTAGTGTCCACCTGCTGGTTACCATTCACAGCCTCAACAAAGGTTAACCAGATTATTATTTTGGGTTACGCCCTGGCCAGGCTGATAGAGCTGTAGAATTTTGCAATTGTCATAGAGCTGTAGAATTGTTTGCAATTACTACAGAGCTTTAGAATTTAGCAAAAGTCATAGAGCCTGAAATCCTTGCAGTCTCTTAAAGTATAGCAATCTTATAGAAGCCCAGAATCCTTGCAATTGTCTTGGAGTAAAGTCTCTTCTCATAGCAGTCATTCCAGTGGCTCAGTTCATTTGTGTTTTGTCATGACACTTGCATCCCTTCCCTACAATAAAATCTTTTAATTGCATCTGAAGTCATGCCTGCCTCTTCTTGCAAGTCAGATGAACATTAGGTCTTAGTGAACAAGAATGAACACATAGTCTCTTTGATGGTGGCATAAGATATGCGCCCACTGCAGAGCCATATTAACAAAAAGTACCAACCACCAGTGGCTAATCAAAATTGTTTTAGGCAAATGATTAAAACAAAGCTAAATAGCTCAGTGGCTAATACCTAGAGCCAACACTGCGTGGCCTGTAGATAGACCATTTCAGTCTCCAATGCTGTTATTTCCTCATGTTTCACCAACACTAAACTCATTGCGGGGAGCACTGTGTACACTTGCCCTGTACCTGGCCATGTAGATACACAGAACATTTCAGGGCCAGAGGCGCAACCCCCAACACTGCAATATCTTAAAAATGATGGTACCATCTCCTTTTGTACCAGCATTGTTTTATTATTATTATTATTATTATTATTAACCCTGTATTTCTCTCTATTTATTCCCTCAGCCCCCCCCCCGCCACTGACAGTGGCATCACAGTGAGTGCACTTGCACACCTCCATAGGCCAGGAATGTTGCCAAGCGGTTGTCTTCACAGCCAGCATTAATGCTACCACTTTGTTGGCTGGAATGGAATGAGATTGTTCAATGGCTCAAGCTTGCCCTTCCCCGGATACACTGCACCACCACTCCAAATGTGGTCAGTAGAGATGCTGCAATGTTTTCCTTTGCTAGTGAAGATGTGGTGCAGCTATGAAGTTTGCCTTTTGTACAGCCCTTACAAAGTGATCCCACTTCACCAAAGCTGGGGTGATGGTTGAATAGCTTGGGTAGGTAACATGGTGTGCAAAAGGTTGATCACAAGGTGCAACACCCAGCCATTTTGTTTAATTTCATTATCTAGTTTCTCTGTAAAATATTATAGTTGATGTAGAAGGTATGTGGGGAATGGAGATTACCGTTTCTTTCAAATTCGCTGTCCCAGGCTAACTTCATTTTCAGTAACAAAAGGGCAGAGTTCCTTTTGTTTTAAAGACTCTTCCATCACAGTTAGATGTTAGATGCTTACTTCCAAGCAGTTTGTCATGGTAACAATAGGACAATGTCTGCATGTACACAACCAGGCTGGACCAGTTTGGTTGTGGAAGAGTTCCCGACAGTTCAAAAGAAACGTCTAGGGACTAAGATCAGAGAAACAGGGCAGATGATTCAGGCAAATGGGCCAGCCTTCCAAATGTATTTCTATCCTGTTTTTACTCTGAGTAGGTTAGTTATTGTTGAAACACTGCAAGTGTTCAAGTCTGCCTTAGCTCACAAGATCCCAGTTGGGGTAGAATTTAGTGAGAACATGTGTTATTCTGTGTGAAGTGTATCTTTTCAAATGTTTTTCCCATTTCTGTAGTGTACTGTACTCCCCATGATGTTTAGTGAGTATAATCTGGTACTATATCTAAATATTGTGAGTATTAGTGTGCTACTTTTATGTACTTTATCCTTTCTGTGAACAAGTTTTTTTTTTTTTTTTAAGGTAAAGATAACCTGGGGTAACTGGCAAGTCCATGATCCATTTTCAAAGAGACAGGCTACTACACTATCTAAAGCAAAGTGTTCTCAGCTGTGATTAAAGCGGTGGGTTGTTTCCCTTTGGAAAGGTCACTGTAATGTGTGAACACTGACTGTGGTAGGATTCTAACCTAAAGATACCAACAGTGAGAGTCAAGCTGAGTGGTAGCAGCAAGTCAAGGAGACCATTCAGGCATCTAAATCATTGAGAGAACTGGCAGAAGTGCAGACTGAATTCTGGGAGGGTACTAGTCTGTGACAAACTGGTGGGATCACTGGGACTTTGACCTAAAGATACTCTGAGGGAGAGTCAAACTGAATGGTAACAGCATATCAAGGTAACCATTCAGACATATGAAGAGCTATGAGAACTAGTAGCATTGCGTACTGAGTTCTGGGAGGGATTCTGTCACAAACTGGTTGGCAGCAGCAGGATCTTAAATGGATTGTTAATAAAAAGGTTTTCTGTCCAATCGTAGAACTGGATGTGCAAAGAGGATACTGTATATACTAGCATTTTTATCATGTTTTAAGGAAGAGTAGCTAGCTAGAAGACACTATGTCTGGGCCATAAAGAGATGTAAAGTGACACACCTTAACAAGCTGTGCAACAGAAGAGGGCTTATATTTGAGGAAGGCCAGCCATGGGACAGCCTAACAGACATCCTCAAAAGAAAGTGACCGGGGAAGTGGTGCAAAAGTGGTCACAGGTGGCCAAAGTTATGAGACTGAAGCCAAGGAGAGTGCAAATGAGCCAGAGCCTATAACTGGGGCAACTGCTCATGCTGATTGAGTAGAACTGATGGAGGTGGAACTCAACCTGGTTAAGGCAACGGCAGATGCTGTGCTTCAAAAAAACAAAGCTGAAGGCAGAGGACTGAGAGAAGCAGTGCCATTATGAGATCATGTTGAGAGCATCAGATCCAGATGATAAAGAAGAGCGAGAAGTAGTACAAGCATGAGATTCAGATGATAGAGAAGAGAGAGAGAGTAGTAGCATGAGCATGAGATGCAGACGATAGAGAAAAAGAGAAACAGTGAAATCATGAGATCCAGATGATAGAGAAGAGAGAGAAGTAGCGCAAGCATGGGATACAGATAATTAAGAAAAGAGAGAAAAGAGAGAAGTAGCAAAAGCATGAGATCCAGATGATAGGAGGAGAGAAGTAACATGAGCATGAGATCCAGATGATAGAGAAAAGAGAGAAGTAGCACAAGCATGAGATCCAGATGATAGAGAAGAGAGAGAAGTAGCATGAGCATGAGATCCAGATGACAGAGAAAAGAGAGAAGTACCATGAGCATGAGATCCAGATGATAGAGAAAAAAGACAGAAGTAATGCAAGCATGAGATCCAGATGAGAAAGGAGTGAGAGCAAGAGACAGAGGAGCAAAAAAGGCAGCACCAACATGAGAAGGAGAAAGATATTCTGCACCAGAGGGCAACATCCCAAACGATAACTACTGGCATCAGGGGTTTGACCAGGAAGTCAAAATGAATTCCAAAATGTTTCCTAAGTATCAGGAGGGGGGTGATCTTGACTTGATTTTAAAATCCTTTGAAACAACTTGTGGGCAATTTGAATTTGACAATGCTTCTTGGGTAACTTGTAGAAATGTTCATGGGAAAACTGGCGTATACCACACTTGTGGAGCTCCAAGATGATACAGGGACCCAGGCCCCGCTGAGGCAGTCACCCTACAGAGTCCATGAGGAATGAAATATACCACTGAGGAGGGAGTTCAAGGAAATGCTGGCTCTTAGGGTAATCCAGGAGTCCACTAGTCCCTGGGCCTCCCCGCTGGTAGTAGTCCCCAAAAGGATGGGACCACAAAGTTTTCCGTTCACTACCACGGGCTCATCAGAGGTACAGAGTCATATGCATAACCCTTGCCCATGACAGATGAGGGTCTAGAGAGGCTAAGGGGAGCCATGTACTTGACCACCATAAATTTGACAAAGGGTGCCCCTGACCCCTGAAACCAGAGAAAGGTCAGCCTTCGTCACTCAGATTGGCCTATTTGAGTTTTGAATAATTCCATTCAGGATGAAGAATGTGACAGAGCAACCTTTCAATGTCTCATGGACCACATTATTTCAGGGGCAGGATACTTTGCACTGGCATACATTGATTGCATCACCATCTACAGCCAGATAGGGAAGGATCCTGTCAGGCACGTGACAGAGTATTTCTGCAGACTGAAGGTAGCAGGATTGACAGTCAAGGAAGAGAGGTGCAAAATAGGGATGGCAGAGGTGTCATACCAAGGGCACAGTGTAGGGAGTAGGGTACATCCAGCCTGAGTCAGTAAAAAGTGAGGCATTAAAGGGATGGCCACACTAGCTGTGAAAACTTAAGTTGTATAGCCACATCCCTGTCCCATCTCACTAGGAATAAAATGCCAGAAAAAGTTCAGTGGATAGATCACTGTGAGACAGTATTCTGCCAACTGAAGGAGGCATTGTGTCTGGCACCCATGCTCATGAGCTCCGACATGAGCTCCGACTATTCTCCGAAGATCTTACTGCATGTAAATTCATCTGATCACGGGCTTGAAGCAGTTCTGAGACAGGTCACACATGCAGGGGAAGAACACCAGCTGCTGCCTAGAGAGGAGGCATATGCTACAATTGAGAGAGTGTCTGGGTATAGTCTGAGCTCTGCAGACACTGCAGCCATATTTGTATGAGAGGTCATTCACACTGGTCACTGACCATAACCCCCTCATGTGGCCCCACAGGACTAATGAGAAAAATCCCAAATTGTTTAGATGGAACCTAGTACTGCAGTCTTATAACATGGACATTAGGCACCTCAGTGGGTCACAGCATGGCAATACAGATGTTTTTTTCTAGACAGTAAACAGTGGCTCAGTAAAGAAAACAGGGGTGCCTTAATGAATTAAATCAATAATTAAACAAGTGAGAGAACTGAGGTGCAGCAGAAAATGCAAGCCTGCTAATGTTTAAAAAAATATTTTGGGGTGGCTAACAGATGCCCTTTCACTACCCAAGCAATTTTTTTTATTATCCATTTACTCTGTGAAATATCATAGCTGATATTGGGAGAAATGTGGGGAACTAAGAATACATTTTCTTTCATGTTTACTGTCCCAGGCTAGAGAGCAAGTTAGGTGTAAACAGCAGAGCTCTTTTGATTGAAATTAATCTGTTTTTGGAATCGTTTGTTGCCGTATTGGTCCTTGTGTCAAAAGATGAACAAAATGAATGGTTTGATACCTTTTATTGGAACAGCAGGAGATTTACAGAATATAAGCTTCGTGCTACACTGAGCTCTTCATCAGAAGAATGACACACTAGACAAAGAAACCATTAGGGTAGAAATGGTCACAAAAAAAAAAAAAAAACTTTTACACATGGATGTAAAAATTCTGTTGATAAAGAAGGAGGATAATTGGATATTATGCAGAGCCCCTTCCCACCAAAAAAAGCAATCTTTGAAATTCTATTTGGGTATAAATCAGATCCTCTTCATGGATGGAATGTGACAGCAGAAGGCCTATAAATTGTCAGCTACTTAACTGCCTCCCTGAAAACAGACCACAGACTGTGTGTGTGTGTGTGTAGTTATGTACCTAAATAAAGTTTTCCTCCCTCCTTGCCCCTCCACTATCTCAGCTCTGTCTCTGCTTTAGATTTCCTTACCATTTTTCTGGCCTCGTTTAGATTTTCAAGATAATCTTCCTGTTCGCCTCACACTGTTATCCCTTGTATTTTCTAAATGCTCCTCGTTTCGCCCTCTTGCTCCCCTTACTGATTCTCCCACCCCTTTGGAAAACAGATTATTTTTTGATGATTTTTGCGCTTCCTGGTCTGTCTCATGCCAGTTTTAGTCACTTAATCTAAAAGGTAAAGTTATTTCAACTCAGTCAACTTGTCTCAGAGCCCACACAGCTTAACCAGACATCCACAAGCCACTCTTTCATTGACTGGGTCCTTTTTCCCCACACCCACCACACTGTGGAAGCTGACCCCCCCATGCACTCACCAACCACAGTATGGTATATTGTGCGAGAATAATCTATTGCCCCAAAGCACTTCCAAAGATCATCCCAATCTGGTCCTTCAAATCAATTGATTCTGCCTGATAGAATTTCAGTTTTTTTTTTTTTTATGGCAGATAAGGACCACTGGACCCATCTAGTCTGCCCATTTTTTCTACCCAGTGCTTAAACCACATTCCCTACCTGACCTGCAGCTTCCCCTGTGTTCCCTATTGTTAGTGTTCTTTTATATTTGTCCCATGCATTTTTGAATTCACCCACTGTATTTGCCACCACTGCCTCTGCCAGGAGGTTGTTCCATGTATCCACCACCCTTTCTGTGAAGAAATACTTCCTCACATTACCCCATATTCTACCCCTCTAATCTCATAGCATGTCCCCTTGTTCTTGAACCTCTTCTTCTTTGAAAGATGCTACCCTCTTGTACCTTATTGATACCCTTGAGGTACTTAAAAGTTTCTATCATATCTCCCCTTTCTTTTCTCTCCTCCAGTGAATACATATTGAGGTCTTTCAGTCTCTCTTCATATGGCTTCTTATGCAACCCCTGCACCATTTTAGTTGCCCTTCTCTGTACTGCTTCCATTCTGTCTGTCTTTCCTGAGATGTGGCCTCCAGAACTGAACAAAGTACTCTGGATGAGCTCTCACCGGTGATCTGTGCAGTGGCATCAATACCTCCTTTTTTCTGCTAGTGATTCATCACCCTATGCACCCCAGCATCCCACTGGCTTTTCCTACAGCCTTCTCACATTGTCTGGTCACCTTTAGGTCATTGGATATAATCACCCATAGGTCCCTTTCTTGTTTGGTGGCCATCAGAACCTCCCTTCCCATCCTGTATTCCTCCCCTGGATTTCTGTCCTCCAAATGCATGATCTTGCATTTCTTTGCATTGAATCTCAGCTGCAACACTCTTGACCCCTCCTCCAGCTTTCCTAAGTCCCTTTTCATTTCCTCCACCACCCCGAAGTGTCCACCCTGTTGCAGATCTTAGTGTCATCTGCAAAGAGGCATACCTTCCCTTCCAGCTCCTCTGCAATGTTGCTTATAAAGACATTAACAAAGACTGGTCCTAATATCGATCCCTGTGGCATCCTGCTAGTGACTTCTCTCTCCTCAGACTGAGCTCCATTCACCACCACCCTCTGTGTCCTTCTGCTCAACCAATTTCTGGCACATTTTACCACCCATGTCCCCTCTCCCAGGTTACCCAACATGTTTACAAACCCCCTATGTGGGTCAGTGTCCAAGACCTTGCTGAAATCCAAGTAGGCCACATCCACTTTCCCTCCCTGATCAACTTACCTGGTCCTGGTCACCCAGTCAAAGAAATCTATTAGATTTGTTTGATAAAACCTTCCCACTGTGAACCCATGTTGCCTCAGATCCTGTATTCTGCAGTCCTCTAGATATGTCACAATTCTTTCTTTCCATAATGATTCCATCAGTTTCCTCACTACTGAGGTAAGGCTGACTGGCTTGTAGTTGCCAGCCTCCACCCTGCTCCAACATTTGTGGAGAGGGACTACATTTGCCCTCCTCCAGTCCTCCAGAACTACACCTGTTTCTATTGATTTGTTGAACAGAGCTATAAGAGATGTTGCCAGCTCCCTTCTGAGTTCTTTTAGTATTCTGAGGTGCATTCCTTCTGGCCCTTTTGCCTTGTCTACTTTCAGTTTTTCTAGCTCCTTTAGGACTCTTTCCTTTGTAAACAGTGGTGTCTGCCTCTTTTCCCTTGGTGCTTCTATCCCCTAGCTGTGGTCCCTCCCATTCCTCTTCTTCCGTAAATGCAGAACAAAAATATTTGTTCAGGATTTCTGCCTTTTCTGTGTCCCCTTCAACACCCCAACCCTTCTCCTTTTATTTATTTATTTAGTTTTTGTTGACCAGGTTAGTGTGCTAGAGAAATTCTGCCAATTTTCAGGTATGACCTGGGGTAGTGGGATGCAGATGAATGCCAACTGACCTTGAACCAGATTAAGCTATTGATAGTATTTTTAGTGAATGAGGGAAATTTGGCCAGGGCACCAGGGGAAATTCCCCTACTGGAGGGTAGGGGGAGCTGTTGGCCATTTGTTGGAATGGCCACTCGATGTGTGCTGGTGGATGGAATGGATGTCAGTGAGAGAGGAGCGGGCCTCCTCCTCTGGTCTTGAAAACTTAGGGGCCAACACTAGAAGTTCAGGAAAAGAAAAAGGAGTTGTTACAAGCTACAAGGATGATGTGGATTTTTTTCTTGTTTGAAGACACGCAGATCACGGAGAAACAACAGCAGATAAGTAGCATCTTGCCTACTCAAAAAAATTCTGCTTATCTTATGTTAAATCCCGAGACTGAATTTAAAAGAAACTGTAGAAAATGAAAGACATACAATGAGCTTTGAGAACCCAAGTGGGCCTGTGAGTTTAACTGACAGGAATGTCAAAAGCTGTGATGCAGGAACATCAAAGGAAGACGCCACGCAAAATTGTGAGCGTGTTTTTCTTAAACCGAATGCAGAACCTTTCGTACCAGATTATGGAGGAACAGCTGGCAGCTTAAACACGATTGCTAGCGTGTGCCTCAAGCTGTTTCCTTCAGAGACTGCTGTAAAAGAATTTCAGGGTGATGCAAAAAGAAATGAAAGTATTATGTTGCAGAAGGAGGAAACTGACACCTAGGTGTACTTGCAGGCTAAAATTAACCCTGCAGAACCAAGCCTGGATAACAGCAGGCAGGAGAAACTGTTTGCCATTGGCATTAAAACCACCCTACCCAACAAAACGGAGACAGGGGTAGTTTTCCTTCAAAACAAAAAACAGGAGATTCTGTGAATTACCAAAAGGGACCCATCGAATCAGGATAATGTGACAAATTTTTCTTTTTCAGCTAAGGGGCAGACAGTAAAAACATCTATGTAGGGGACTAAAATGAAAAGGGCCGCTTTAATATCTGCCAATAGGAATCTTCCCTCTGACCTACAAACACAGAAAGAAAGCCAGAGGGGCTTTCAGGTTACCCCAGAAAAAGGGAAATCACAAACAACATCAGCAGTAATACAATCTGCCTTTTCAATACACCCAGCCCCAACAAACCCTTTTGGAAACTGATCTCTGGAAAAAGCCCTTTTGAGTCAGGATGGAAAAGACATCCATCAGGTACTTGGCTCCCAGACCCTGACTGGAGTCCATCAATCCCCTTCTCCCAACAATCTGCAGAATGGCGCCCCACAGTTCAGGTACCTGCTACAAAGGATCTAACTTCACCCTGTATACAGGATACAGCTTCCAAAAACACTCCCAATACAAAGAGTATAGACTCAGAAGGGGGTATTAAGGAGGACATAAAAAATAAGGACTTTTTAGACCAAGAACCTAGTGAAAATCCAGAGGATACCCCACAACCAAAACCTCTATTATCTGAACTTTTCTCTAAAAAGAATAAAGAAGCGGCTCAACGTAGAAATGCTGTACGGATCCACTATAAAGGAGGCCTGGAAACCAGGCCAGACCGGGTTTATGTGGGAAAGAACCTTCTCAAAGAATCTTTAAAATTCTCTCCAAAAGATGTATTTGCTTTTATAGATATTTCCAGGGAGGACTATTACGATACAAGTTTTAGGTCTCCATATCTTTTAGATCTATTTTGGCAAAGGTATAACCAACTTAAGTTCTCCCCATTGTGGACCCCCTTTTTAGTCATTCCTTTAACTCAGCCACTAATTAAATATGTTACAGGTATGTTTAGGATTGAGGGGGTCCACATAGAGGACATAACTTTTTGGTTGTCTCAAAAAGGTGAGATGCTTAGTGCTTCTGAAGCTGCACTTGACTGAGTATTTCTGGACTAGCAGTTGGAAATACAAAGTAAAACTCAAACAAATGGAAAATGATATTGAGCACATTCCAAATTCTTTCACCTTGGGAAGGGATAGGAGGGGTTGTTTTTATGTGGGACAACCCCGTGCTTGCTACAAATGTGGGTCTCGTATCCACTTATCCAGTGCGTGTGATACTCCCCAATGCGAGATCTGTGGGGAGGTAGGTCATATCAGTCTCCAATGTATAAATCAGTTAAAATGTGACCTGTGTGAAAAATCTGGGCATGGGTATAGGGATTGCCCCTGGACTACTAGAAATAACGCTACAGTCATCAGCCCAGCGCTATTAATACAAAAAGCGCAGGATGAGGCCTTTGGTAAATCTCAAGATGAGGCAGGGAAAGATACTTGTCCCCCCCCCAGATCATCTAAAAAGATGTTTCCAAAACAGAGTAGTACAGAGATTTCTGTAACAACCACAAAGGGGTTAGGTAAAGAACCCCCTGATATAACGAATGTAAAGGATTTCCCTCCAGTGTGTTACCAAGATGTTACACAGTTGGTTGTTCCCATATCCCCACAGAAACAAACACTAACTCAGGAAAGATGAATTACTAGGAGCTTTAAACCTCCCCTTCCCCTGTAGAAACATCTGAAATAGAAATGGAAAACTTCTGTGCAATATTGGATACCCTAGGGGGTGATTCTGATATGGATATAGGAGTTGATGCCCCCTTGCAAACTTCCAGTAACAGGATATCCCAGCCTGATTACAAAGGGAAAAAAAAGAAAAAGAAGAAGAAAGGACCCTTAAAAATTTGGTTTACACCTCTGGCTAATTTAAGTATAGGAACCTTAAACTGTTACAGTTTACTTAACACCCCTAAGAGAATGGCCCTTTTCCAGTCTCTTTACCATGAGAACATTGATATCTGTTTTCTTCAAGAGACCTGGATGTACACCTCAGACCAGTGTAGGCTTTTTAAAGTAGAATGGATATGGGGGCCTTCTTACTGGTCCTTCGGGTTGGATCAGGCCGATGGAATTGGAACACTTTTTAGAGCCTTCTCTTTCACCCTAACCAAATTGATCAACCTCATTGCAGGTAGACTTCTTATAATAGATGGTATTTAGTGTCATACAAATTATAGGTTTATAGCAGTCTATGGGCCACAAACTAAAGCAGGTAGAGTCACTTTATTAAATACACTTTTACCCTTTTTAGCAACCTCTAGCCACATCATTTTGGGGGTGACTTTAATTGTGAACTCCCTGAAAATAAGTCGGGGTCATTTAGGGAAAAAAATATATTGTGACACATCTGGTTTAGGTAGAATTATTAAGTTGTCAGATTTAAGAAATGGAAGGAATTTTCTCGTATCTGGACCCCTATTTACATATAGGAAATGGAATTTAACTTCAGTAATAGATCATATATTTTTCTCTAGGAATCTGCCTCCTCCTGCTTATACAATATAACACTTCCTAGTGCATTCACAGACCATCTGTTAGTTAAAATTATTTTTGCAACATCTCCCCCACAAAAAGAGAAGGGTAATAGATGGCATTTAAACATATAGGCTTTGGACAACCCTTTGGTCTTGAAGGGTGTGACCAACCTCCTATGGGCAAGAACATCTGTGACTGATTTATACAAGGACCTGTGGGAGTGGTGGACAGACACAAAAGAAGAAATTAAAAAATGGTTCCAGAGATATGGGGAAAAAAAAACAAACAGTCAAAGGATCAGTTTTTACATTATTTGAAACTGAGAATCAATTACAATATTTATTTTCAAAGGCTGCAACATCTAGGGATGATTATTCCTCACAAATTGACCAGTGAAAAATAGAAATGAAAACATACCAATACGATAGAGCTAAGACCTTAAGAACTGAGCTGCAATTCGGTACACAGAAAACTCCAATTGGTGACCCTTTTGAAGCCTTTAAGGCAAAAAAGAAGCTTCACATCTAGAGGTATTACAAGGTGAAGAGGGAACCTTATTAAATCAAATAAAGGCATCTATGATATAATCTGTAATCATATTAAACAGCAAGAGATCCTGGTTTCCTCACAAAAGGAGGAAATAACTGATTATTTAAAAAAAAGTTAAAGTACCCCCCTCAAAAAATAGATGTACTAAAGCTAGCTAGCTCTATATTGGCTACAGAGATTACAAATTTGATCCCTTCACAAAAACTAGTAACTTTTCCTGGAAATGATGGATTACCTTATGAGTTCTATTCATTTTTTGCAGAGATCCATCAGTATGTCTAGAAAGAGTCCGTTTATCTTTCCAAAGTAAATCCTTGGTCCCAACAGCCTTTTCTTCAGGTTTGCTGGTGTATCTTTTTAAATCAGGGGATAAACTACAAATTAATAATTGGAGGTCTATTACAATTTTGAACTCTGATTTTAAAATATTATCTCAAGTTTTAAATAATAGATTATGTAGTGTAGCTGGAGAGTTGATATATACCCTTTACAATTTTGTGGCATTCCAAACAGGAAAATTTAAATTGCTCTGATAATCCTTAGGGAAGTAATAGAATAGTCAAACAGAACAAAACAACAGGGTTGTATTTTATCCTTAAATCAGAGTTAAGCCTTTGATAGGATACATCGTCCCTTCTTATTTTCCACACTTGAGCGCTATGGATTACCTACAGTATTCATAAGCTGGATAAAACTACTGTATTCTTCAGTTATAGTGTACTCAGTCATTAAAGGCAGATCTACTTTACCTATCCCAGTGAAATCTGGGGTAAGGCAGGGGTGTCCGCTGAGCTCCGTATTCTATGTAGTCTCTCTTGATCCCCTTTTAAGAAAGCTTGTTTCATCCAGAGTTTTGTCAGATACTTCTGGGGATCAAGATGGTGACTCCCTGATTGTCCAGGCATATGCAGATGATGTCTGTGTGTTTTTATCAAATGTGTCACAAATCCTAATAGCTTTACAGGGCTTTAACAGCTATGCTAGGGTTTAAAAAAATAAATAAATATAGAGAACTCTAGTGGCCTATTTATAGGTCCTGTTACACAGCACCTTGTAAATATAACAGGTATCAAAGTCTCCTCAGACCCTTTTAAAATCCTTGGCATTCTCTTTGGCCCGCAGAATTGCCCAGAAGAGAATTGAGAAATGGCCCTAAAGGGAGTAGAATCAAAAGTACAAAGGTGGAAGGGTTGAGACTTTCAAAAATTAAAAGAATTTATATTATTAAAAGATTCCTAATACCATGTCTATTATATAAAGCCATGGTTCCCGCCCCACCCCCAATATCTCTTGAGACCCAATTGTATGCATGTGTTTTTTCTATGTTGTGGGGAAGTAGTCTTAATCCCATCAAGCGTTGTTTTATTATCTGTCAAAAGCCCAAGGAGGATTGGGGATGATTGATCCAATCATTTTTTTTTCATTCATTATTTCTGTCACAAAATCTGAACTTAGGGATGCAAACCTTTAGGGCACCTCAACATTTATGGATACTAAATAACTTAGGAGAACTTCTTACTTTATGGAATACCTTACCGCCCAATCTTCCTACTCGTACTTATGTTCCAAAATATTTTAAACCTTGTGCACAAAAACTGATAAACTGGTCAATTTCTAAAATTGTGGTGAGCCAAAATGCTGGGGTAAAACTATATAAAATAATTTTGGAACAGATATATCCTGCCGAGCCCGATTTTGATTAGCGCCCAGTTTCCCCTTAAAGGGCCAGTTCTCAAACAATAATATAATGAAAGAGTGCCCACACATATGTGGTAGGTATTATGGTTATCAACCTATGGCAGACTAAATATTAAGGGTAATGCTAAACATAAAATGTTAAGTGAAAGAAATTGTCCTTATTTACAGTGTCAAGCCAAGGAGGAAGCCATGGATCATTTTCTGTTTAAATGTTCATATGTGAAGGGTTTATGGATTTTTTTAAGGGAAAAATTGGGTTTTAAATGGTTGTTGGAATTAAATTATCAAACCTTGGTTTTAGGTTACTGACCACATCTTATCTCTACATCTGATCGTAGTACATTAATTGTTTTTTTTTTGTTGTTGTCTGAAGTTTTATATCTGGCAGACCTGATGTCAATGGGTGTTACAACAGAAGCTTATGTCTTATGATACCTGGAGTATTTTGGTTATGGAGGCTATGAGAATGGTTTACATAGAGGATAATGTACGGGCATCGGTGGTTAACCACACTATGCTAGTGCCGAGTGGTTACCTTGGCAACTTTAGTTAACCTCGAGAGCGCAGCTCGAGAGGTCAAACTAAAGTTGCCAAAATACTCCGACATAGCATAGTGTAGATTGACCACCGATGCCATACGATGTCTTTATAGTGTATGGGCATCGGTATTTTGGCACATTTTGGTAGCTGCGTCTTTGTACAGCGAATAAATGGGGATTTACGTAAACCTCAAATCGGTTTGGATGAACGATGAGGCGCAGCCGTAGTGAGCTGTCGACGATTCGATGGCCGACAGTTGATCAGAGAGAATGGACAAACAGAGTCCGAGAGAGATGCCTCACCTACGGGGGAGCCGACGTGAGTTACTCTAATTACTTGAACTGTCCAACGGTCACACGCTTTTGACAGGGCGCGGGCTGCCGTGCTGCCTTGGAGATGACAATGCCTGTAGGTTCCAATTTGTTATGCCATCGATGTGACATTACATCGATGGGTTAACAACACAGCAATGTCACATCGATGGTATAACAACACTAGCAAAAGATGATTTTCTGCCATTAACAGCGTTCTACCATACATTATATAAGAGATTAGAAAGTTAATGCTTCAAAAAAAGTTTTTCAGTGGTGGAAAGGGTTTGCTATATTTATCAAATATAAGTAGGAGTTAGAACTTGTAATGGATGTATGTGTTTAAAAATGTCCCCCTTTATGCATATGATTTCTTCTATTATTTTCTAATTTATAAGATTTCAATACCAATATATGCCTAAAGTCAAAATATGATGAAAATATTTTGCATGTTATTTCTCTTTTGTATATTTATAAGTTGCGATATGATGTATTATTCTTTTTGACACTTGTGTTTTGATGTTCATTCAATAAAAACTCCCCTACTCTTTTCGAGAAGTGCCATGGGATCTTTAACATTCACCTCAATTACCACTGGAACAGGTAGATGGGACCTCAGTTTAACATCTCATCCAAAAGACGGCACCTCAGGAGTGCAGCACCACCTCATGCTGCACTATAGTGTCAATAGTGGGATAAAACCCAAGGGCTTGGTGTGGGGGATAGAACCCACAGCCTTCTGATCTCTCAGCCTCAGAGGTGAGTGTGCTACCTGCTGAGCCACTGACACTGCGTGCCCAAGATATTTTTTTTACAATCTGGGACCATATGCTCCTCTTAGGATGGTAAGGGTGAAAGGCTCACACCTTCTTTGGAACACAACTGAGTTACTAGCCTACCTCAAAGTTCTACAATCCCTCCTCTGGACTTTTTTCTTTCACTGATATACCAAAAAAATATGTACTTTTTCCAAACTTTCTTTAGCCTCCTTTTCTGGTCCCTTAGTCCTCTCTCCAGTGAGGTCACTCAGAGCTTGCCTTATCTTGCCCTGAGCTTGCCCCATCTGGCCCTGCCTGAGGTCCTCCTGGGTCTGGCCTGCTGCTTCCCAGGAACTCCCCTCCAACTCATTTGAATACCCCTCCCTCCAGCTTTGAGCCCCCCAGGGTGGGACCACCATACTCCTCTGGCACTCTAGCTATAGTCTAGAAGGCCAGCCAGGGAGTGAAGGAGAGAGACAGTGACCAGCCAGGATGGATCCAGCAGTGGGCATGGGGGCAGTCCACTGGGCCCACCATTGCCTGTCCAGGTACCAGGGTGTTTCCACTTTTTCGGCCCCCCCCAGGTGTGCTGATGTGCCATGACATCCTGCATGTGATGGGCATACTCCCGCATCCATGCATAAGATGTCTGCCGACACCCCTTCCCAGAAGAGCGTGCTGCAAGTTGCACTGCCCTCAGTCTCCACCAGGGACTGCTAGTACTGTGGCAAGCATGCCCACCGCTCCCGGGAGAGGGAAGCAGTTCTCCAGATGCTTGATCCTCTGCTGCACCTGCCAATCCCCAATGACCCAAGCTCGTTCATGAACCCGGGTCACCATCATGAAGTGAGGTGTGGCATCCAGAGCCTTAACCCACAGCACCACCAGGATGTCTATAACCTCAAAAAAGGTATTATCCCCTCTCTTTATTGTATGTGCCATTCTTTCCCTTGTTTGTGCCTTTGCACCACTGACTGCTTTCCCTGCATCTCTTAGTTTTTACAGATATATAGTCCCTTGTCTTCCTCCATCTGTGTTTCCTTGTACCTTTTGAAAACTAACTTTTTTCTCGGCACTTCTTTAGAGAATCATAGTGTTTTTGTTTTTTTCTTTCTCTTTGCTTTACTTACTTGCCTAATACAAAGGCTTGTTGCTTCTGCTATGGTCTTTTTAAGATTTGCCCACTGTACCTCTACATCCCCTCTTTCCTCTTTTCCTACGAGGTCTGTCCAGAGACATTCCCCCAACTTTGCAAAGTTGGCCTGTCTGAAATCCAGGACCCATGCTTTCATGTGGTTTGACTCCTCTACTGTCCTCATGTTGAAGCACACTGTACGGTGATCGCTGGACCCCACGTGGCTACCCACTACTACATCTGTGACTCTGTCTCATGTGCTCATCTCTCAGACAAAATACAAGCCAGTCCATCTCAGCAACCACTGACAAAAATGAGGCCCTTGTAGTCTTCCAAGATAATTTTTTGCAACCTGGGACCACATACCCCTCTTAGGATGGTAAGGATTAAAGGATCACACTTTCTTTGGCTCACAGCTGAATTACTAGCCTGCCTCAAAGCCAGGGACTCAGCCTGGTGTACCCATAGGGCCTCCTGTTTAGTGGTGGATCTTGCTAGGCACTGTACTATGTATTATGCAATGCCTGTACCAAAGCATCTAGCTTCGCCAAAGTTGAGTATTTTGTTTCCACCCTGCAGAATAATATTAGCCATCATCCAAAATTCTGAAAGGTTGTCCATGCCCTCTTTGAACCTTCCTTTCAGTCATTGTTTGTTGTCTCAAACAAGGGAGTTTGTGTGTTACCAACCCTGCTGATAAGCTCCCTCTGCAATAACCTCAACACCATCTGAGCTCTCTCAGTTCTCTGCTCCCTCCACCTCCAGTCTCCACTTCCTTGAGAGCTCTATCAGCCACCCTTGCAGCCCTTCTGGCTTTAAATCCTCGCAAAGGTCACAGCCCTGATAAGTTAGAACCCAAGATCTTCAATCTATCAGCCCTGCTGAATCATCTTTTATCACTGATCTCCTAAATCTTTTTGTTCTGTTGGGCACAGTTCTAGTACATGGAAGAGGACTACAGTTATTCTCTTCCCTAAAGGGTTTGATTCCTCAGTCCCTTGGCAACTGCTGCCCCATCTCTCTCTCCAGCAGCCTTAGCCAAACTCCAGAAGCACCTGGCTATCTCTCAACTCTTCCCATTTCTGGACTCTTCCTTTATCACCCACTTCAAGTCTAGCTTCAAGAAGATCAGCTCAACAGTGTTCTCCCTGCTTAGACTCACTGACACCATCCTGAAAGGTATGGAAAAGCTTCTGATTACCTCTGCCATTTTGTCAATTTGACCAAAGCCTTCAACACTGTTGCTCACCCCATTCTCCTGGGAAAAAGTTATATGCACTGCACTGTCAGACTCTGTGATTAAATGGGTTACTCTTTCCTGACGGGTTGGTCACAATGCAGTCTGCACAGGTGAACCCCTCTCCCTTCTGCTCCCTATCAGGTCAGAACAGGAGTACCCCAAGACTCTGTCCTTGGTCCTATCCTGTTCTCAAGTTTTCTAAATGACCTCTCCAAAGCACGTGCTATCTAAAATACACATGCACAGTATATAGATGACATGGTATTCTTTGCATCACAAGGATCTGCCTCTGATTAGGCTGTCCAGTTACTGAGAGATTTTTTCAATATCCATGTCTGGTTTCACTCAAATAAGCCTTCCTTCAATGCCCCCAAAAATGATCTCAATGACCTTTGGCACTAGACAGCATCTTGCCAAAACCCTAACCCCCTCAGTCTTCACAACCCTAGAGGGCACTCTACTGATGGAGGTCACTTCCTTCAAATATCTCTGAGTCTGGCTGGACCAGAACCTTGACTTCTCCTGCTATGTGAATGCCATCCACAATAAACTCCCCCTTCAGACTGGTGCACTCAATAGGAACAAAGCCTGTATTCCACTGCTGGCTGGTCAATAAATCATTGTAAAAATGATCCTCCTGGTTCTTCATTATGAGGATGTAGTACACAGGGCTACACCAAAGTCTACCATTGCAAGACTGGACACCTTTTTCACTCCTGTTATTTTGGCCTTAACTGCACTCCTTCCTTGCATGCACCACTGCTCCCTATATACCTCACTCTCACCCCCTTTTCTTGAGGGCAGACAGCTCACCCACTATGCCGCATTCTTCCCAAGTTTTGGTTTGGAATCCTTCCCACATATTCCAGCTTCATAGTCTCCTGTTCCCCTACCTCTTCATTCTCCAGCCATAACTTTGACCTCCCTCTCTCCCCCCCGCTCCTCTCTCCCTCTCTCTCCCCACCCCTCTCTCTCTCTCTGTCTCGTATGAAAACCTCTGTGGGTCTATCTGTCTTCATCTTCAGTTTCTCTGACCATCAGTCAAACCTTGACCCCCCATCCCATTTGCACTGCTCCTTTCTCTTCAACTCTGAAAGTCTTACTCCATTATCATACATCCTATGTCCGTAATTGTATTGGATACTATATAGTTCTACATATGCTGCATTGCCCAATGCTGTCATCCCTGCTCAGTACAGTTACTACTGCACATTATGTTTCGTAGGTTTTATGTAAGAATTGAATTTATTTATGATGCACATGCAAAAAAAAAAAAAAAAATCCATTGCTATCCTTCTCTTTACACTCACTTGTTACCCGACTTCTGAAATGGTTATACAGTTTGACTTGTAAGGCTGCTCTCTTTTCTTAACCTACTGTAATGTTGTATTGACTAACCTGTACTATTCTCATTCCCCTCTCCCCAAGGACACATCTGGAAATGAGCTGTCCTCTGACTATGCTTTTCCTGGTAAACATTTGAAACAATAAATCTATCAGTGAATGAATGAATGAATGAATGAATGAATGCATACATTCATAAATAAATAAGTAAATAAATAAATAAATAAAAAATGAACTAACTAACTAAATAAATAAATGTGTAAAACATGAACTAAATGTGAGCAGTATAGTTAAACATCTCATGCCTACCCTGCTGGACTGATGTTTTGCTGGAGGAAACTGTGTGCAATTGCTTACACGAACAATGCAGAGAAGAGGATAGCACTTTTGTCATCTGCTTCACTGCTGCGTCTGAAATGGATGGAGCAACTCATGTTACTTGCAAGCTGTGGCATTTGTGGACATTAAAACAGCACTCTGAGTTTTGTGATTTGGTTGTGGAGGGGGCTCAGAGGCAAGCCAGTAGAACACCAATCGCAGACCAGGAGGGGTGGGGATCTACACTTCAAAAGCCAGTGCCAGCCCGACAGCATCAGTGAGCAGTATCGTTAAACATCTTCTGCCTATCCTGCTGGGCTGATACTTTGCTGGAGAGAACTATGCGCAATTGCTTACACGAACAGTGCTGAGAGGGAATAGCGCTTTTGTCATCTGCTTCACTGCTGTGTCTGAAATGAATTGAGCAACTCATGTTACCTGCAAGCAGCAGCACTTGTGGACATTAAACAGCACTCTGAGTCTTGTGATTTGGCTGTAACGGGGGCTGGGATGTGAGCAGGAACACCAATTGCAGACCAGAAGGGGCGAGGCTCAACACTTCAAAAGCCCACACTGGCCCAAAGGCAGAAGACCTCGGGTGAGAGTTTGAGTGGCTGCATCACTCCTAGGAGAAAATTAGCTTAGAAAAAGATGCTAACCCACAAAATTTGATCTGAGTGTTGTAACATCTGAAACTTCAGTATGTGCATTTTTTGAATTTGTACCTTGTATTGTTGCTTGCACTTTTGATGCTCAATACTCTGGCCATCTGTGGTGTATAGTGGTAGGAAAATAATTAAGGTGACTGCATTCAAAATGGCTATTTTTTGTTACTTTAGTGTTTCTTTTTATATTTAATATTTCTAATATGTTCTGTTTTGCACATAGTTACACAGGGCTATTAACTGACTTACAGTCTCCTTCTTCTACTGATTTGAGACCACTGAATCCTAATCAGACTTCATTACTGCATCTGAAATTTTGTCTAATGAATGTTTTAATGCTTTTTGTAAAGCTTACCCTGTTAGAATTGTAACACCATTTTCTCCTGCAGTTAGAATTAATATTGCCAAAAGTCTAGTCTATTTAAGAATATGAAAATTTAATCTGAAGGGTATTTTTATAACTTTTCTTGTTTATCGCTTGTTAGTAAGTGGAGATGTTCATTCAAATCTTAGCCCCCTTACTATGCCTAAGGCTGAAATTGGGACATTGAGCTCCAATTTTCCCTTTAGACTTGATACAGAAGATTTAAATTAGAAATAGGGTTCTATGATTACTACTGACTTTAATGTTACAGATTTGAGGAAAAAGTTTGACGAACTTAGGGACTGGGTAAAGGAATCTAAACCAGGGATTTGGTTTTAACTGAAATCTGGTTGGATGGTAACGTTCAGGATTCCTCCATAGATTTAGTTCACTATGCTGTTTTTGTCTGCTACTGTATCTTGTACATAAACTGTATTAACTTGTCTTATTCTGTAACTTGACATGGAACCTTTGGAAACGAGTCCTTGACTCAAAGGGTTGTAATTCCGATGTGACAAATAAAAAAATAAATAAATAGATCTGGAGGATTTTCAAATGTTTAGGAAAGACAGGACAAAAAAAAAAAAAAGGAGGTGGGATTGTTATTTATGTTGACTGTAATTTAACCACCTATGAAGTCTTATGCTCCTTTCCTGGTAGTGGTTTGGAAACTCTGGCCATAGAGATTGAGGTACCTTATAAGAAACCCATTTTACTATCGAGTATATATAAACCTCCTAAGGTTAATATAAAGCTTTTTCAAGACCTACAGGGTTTTTTTTTTTTAATTATAGACATTCTCATGAATTGTTTCTGACTGGAGACTAATGTCAGTTGGTTAAGTACTGATTTAAATCATGATCTAATTGACTTCCAGACTGGTCTGGGTTTGACTCAGTTAATTCTGGAACCAACCAGAATTAACCATAGAGATCCCAAGAAATCCACCATGCTGGACCTGATGTTCACAAATTTTCCCCAGTTTTATCTAAAAGCTGGAGTCCTCCCAGAATCCTTTTCAGACCATTAGGTCACCTACATGGTCAGAAATAAAATAGTCAAGCCTGTCTCTGAATCAAGGATCTCTTAGAGATGCTTTAGACAGTTTGATTATATTACATTTATGGATGATGATGTTGAAAACACTAATTCGTCTAGGTTGGATTTGATTCCTACACCTTTAGCAGCTTGGGAATTACTTTTAGATGAATTTCTACAAATCTGTGATAAACATGTACCTTTGAAATCTAGGGTAACCAAGCATAAAGGGAATGTTTGGTTTTCCCCTGAACTTTATAAAGTTAGGAGAGATAGACATAAAAAATGGGCAAAGGCCAAATAAAGTATGCTAGACCAAGATTGGGCTTCTTATAGGCAAGCCCATAACTTGTACACTAGTAAAGTAAGGGCTGCCAAACAAGAATTTGTTTGGACCTAAACTTGATAATAATCATAAGAAGAACCCAAGAAGGTTCTGAGGGATCATCTCTGACTTAATGGGGGGGAGAGGGAACAGTCCTCAGTGAATAAGGTTGAAGTTAATGGTACAACATTGTCCCTAGGGGAGGGAATGGTTAATGTTTTTTGTGATTATTTCTCCAAGGTGGGCTCTCTGGATATAGTGGACAGGGTTTACCCAGATTGCAACAGTACTTTAAAGCATAATTTAGAGGGAATAAATCCAGATGTTAGAGGAGCAGGCGGTTTTGATTTTGATTATATTACTCCAGCGGAGGTATGCATGGAACTCCTAAAATTAAACATTTTCAAGGCCAAAGGTCATGATGAGATCTCTTCTAGACTCTTGAGGTACGCGGCTCCCTGTATAGCGTACCCTCTGGCTTCCATCTTTAATTTGTCTTGTACTAGTGTGGAATTCCTGGAGGGATGGAAGATTGATAAAATGAGACCTATATTTAAATCTGGGAGCAAGAGCGAGCTGGGCAATTATTAGCCCATCCCGCTGTTGCCACAGATTTCAAAAATATTTGAAAAGATAATATCTCGGCAATTGAAGGGATTTTTGGAAGAACGCAATAAATTGTTCCCATTTCAATCAGGCTTTAGGTCTCTCCACAGCACACAAACTGCTCTGATTAGGGTTGTAAGCAATTTTCAACTGAATCTGGACAGGAGGTTGATGATAGGAGCCTTGTTCGTTGATCTTTCAAAGGCCTTTGACACCCTTAGCCATTGGGTGCTCCTGTCCAGACTCAGTGAGATTGGCTTGTCTCCTCAGTCAGTGAAATGGTTTTCTACTTATTTGATTGGACGTAGTCAGTTTGTGGAAGTGGGCCCCTTAAAATCTAGGGTATTGGAGATGAAGAATGGAGTTCCCCAAGGATCTATCTTGGGCCTCTGTTATTCAACATCTATATAAATGAACTTAAGCTTGAATCATCTGACGCTCAGAGTCATATGTATGCAGATGACACTATATTGTATGCAGAAGGGGCAACACTGGAGTCAATTAACTTAAAGCTACAATCAGCTTTTGATGAAGTTCAGGATTTCTTTAAGAGGCACCATTTGATTCTGAATTCCAGTAAAACGCAGGCACTCCTATTCAAGAATAAAAATAAGAAAAAACTGGATTCCTACCTACAGATTAATACCTTTGATGGCGCTGTGATTAAGCAAGTTGATTTATATAAATATCTTGGTATTTGGTTAGACTCTCACCTGAGTTGGAATTTTCAAATAGATTCTCTTATAGGAGACATGAATAGAAAGTTAGGTGCCTTGTATAGGTACAAAAGGCATATGTCCAGAGAGGTACACTTGAATGTAATTAATTCCTTATTACTGCCAGCCCTTGATTATGGAGCTGTGCTAAATGGAGGGGCCATTGGATCACTTTTAAACAAAGTTGATCTAATGTTTAATAGAATGGCCCATTTTATTTTGGACGCACCCTATAAAATTCATCAGTGCATTTTATTTAGACAGCTGAATTGGCTTAAACCCCCTGCAAGAAGAAATTTACATTTACTACAGTTTATGATCAAGATATGGAATAATGAGGTCCCTCTGTTCTTTTTGAACTTAGGATAGTTAGGGAGGGTTTGAGGACTTCATCGGGAGCTCACTATGTTCTGAATAATTGTAATCTAATATAGGGAGATTGTCTGTTTCTTTCAGGGGAGCTAATTTATGGAATAAATCCCCTTTAAATTTGAGATGTCATGGGTATAAAAGAAGTAATTTAGAACTAATAAAATGATGCACGACCTGGTCTAATAATAGTATAACTTGCAATATTTGTAATGCACTTTAATTATTGAATATGGTGTGTTGATTCTTCTGATGCTCTGTTTATTGTTGTAAAGTAATTGTCATATAATGTGTGTTAGTGTGACAAGCTGGTCTACGGTAGATGGAGAGGCAACACACTGCATTTAAAGTTCTTAGATGACAATGTAGTTTATTGCTCCAGAAAATTCATAAACAGTCAGTTCAACTTTTCCAGCCTGGTCAGGAAACATAAATGCTTAACACAAAACAGCTTCTCACAGGTTGATTTGACCAAAGGAGTCTTTGAACCACTTATGTGGGCCAGCAGCTTCTGAATGCACAGTCTCAAATAAAACACAAACAAACAGTTTTTCCCTTTTAGCCTTACTTGCAGGCCGATATTATCAGTACATTCCACTCACTATTCGTGGCTCCAGCTGGCTGGGCTGCTTCTTTGCCTCAGAGTTCCCTACTCTAGAAACAGTCTGTTCCTCAGCAGCAGGTTTAAGCTCCCCCCCAACTGCTCTCTCCAGCAACTAACCCTTCTCCTTGGGCGTTCTGCTCCATTTCCTTTCTTAAATGTCAGCCTCTGTCTTGCAGAGCTCTCTGCCTGGGAGCTTCTCCTCTTTACAGCAGTTTTCCAGGTTCCAACTCACTGCTTGCTAGATTCAGTCTGCCTTTCAGCAATCTCCCTAATCAGCAACACCTGAGGAAGGCCCCCCCACCTGTTCACATTGCATTCCTTGCATTTCCTCAGCAAGGATCTTAACCCCTTACCACCTAGTGTAGGGTTTACCCTGTAACATACCTCCCCCCTTTGTGTGAATGCACAGTTGGTCGGCCCCTGACCATTCCCCTCCCGGGACAGGAAGTCTGCATTTCCATTCTGGGTTCCAGCCCAGTGGTGTACCATAAAACGAGAATGGCTGCAGGGCCATGTCCCACCTGGTAATGTGGGCATTGTCATCCTTCATCACCTGTTGCCAACTAAGGGGGCATGATCTGTGACCAGGATAAAATGCCAGCCATGCAGGTAGTAGTGGAGGGTGTCCACAGCCTATTTGACTGTGAGACACTCTTTTTCTATTACTGCATAATTTTTCTCCTGGAGGAAGATTTTCTGACTGAAGTAGAGGATAGGATGTTCCACCCCCTCAAACTTATGGGAGAGCACAGCTCCTAGACCCACTTTGGAGGTGTCTGTCTGCAGGATAAAGGTCCTGTTGAAATCAGGACTGCATAACACTGGATCTCTGCACAGGGTCGCATTGAGCTGTTCAAAGGCCTGGTCACACTTCCTCCGACCATTGGACCTTATTGGGGGCAGATTTATGGATGAGATCCATAAGGGGGCTGGCAAGCGTGGAGGAGTTTGGTATGAACCTGTGGTAATACCCTGCTAGTCCTAGGAAGGCCCTCACCTCGGTTTTTGTGGTGGGTATTGGGCACTGTGCTACAGTGTGCACCTTACTGACCAAGGGTTTCACCCATCCATTGCCTATGCAGTACCCTAAGTAATTTGTTTCAGCTTTGGCCAAAGCACAATTCACTGAATTGGTCATCAGCCCTGCTTCTCGTAACAATTGCAGTACTGCTGCCACCTTGAGTACATGAGACTCCCAGTCAGCGCTGTGGATGACCACCTCATCTAGGTAAGTAGCTGCACAGTGGGCATGGGGTCACAGAAGGTGATTCATGAGCCTTTGAAAGATCGCAGGTGCTCCATGTAAGCCAAAATGCATGGTATGGAACTGGTATAGCCCAAAGAGGGTAGCAAACACTGCCTTTTCCTGAGACTCCAGGGTCAAAGGGATTTGCCAGTACCCCTTTGTTAGGTCCAAAGTCACGATTTGGCTTCCCCTAGTCTATCTGACAGTTTGTCTACCTGGGGCATGAGGTAGGCATCGAACTTTGAGATGGCATTGACCCTGAGAAAATTAATACAGAACCAGGTAGCCCCACCTTCTTTTGGTACTAACACTATGGAGCTACACCAATCACTGCTGGATTCCTCAGTCACCTCCAACTTGTGCATGTTCTGTAACTCCTTCTTAATGGTGTCTCATGCGGCTTCAGGTAAGTGATAAGGTCGCTGCTGCACCTTCTCCCTTGGCTCTGTTTCTATATGATGAGCTATCATATGGGTTGTCCCTGGGAGGGAGGGAGGAAAAAACATCCAAAAACTGGCTTACCAACTCTCCCAGTTGCTGTTTCTGTGTGTGAGACAGCTGTTCTCCCATTGGGACTTGTATCCCTGGATTCTCATAGGGCACTTGGGATCCCAGATACACCATGTCTGGTCCAGGAGAAATCAGTAGGCTGTCCCACTGGTTCCAGGGTTTCAGCAAATTGACATGGTAGATCTGGATCTCTTTTCACCTATCTGGCTAGCAAACTTCATATTCAGTTGGACCCACCCTCCGGGTAACTTTGTAAGGCCCCTTCCATTTGGCTAGAAGTTTGTTCTGACTGCTCGGCAACAAAACTAGTACCTGATCCCCTGGTTTATATTCCCTCAACCAGGCTCCCTGATTATAATAGTACTGTTGTGGAGTTCTACGAATGGGTCTGGATAGTCGGCAACATGGGTTTGTGCCAGGTAGATCATGTCAAACCTATCTTGTGGAGTTCTACGAATGGGTAACATCAGAACTGGACAGGGGAAAGCCTGTGGATGTATTATTCTTGGACTTCAGCAAGGCGTTCGACTCTGTCTCCCACAATGGTCTGGTGGAGAAACTGATGGGGTTGGGAGTAGGCCCTTTGATGGTCATATGGATTGAAAACTGTCTAGCTGGACGCACCCAGAGAGTAATGGTTGGTGGGAAGCTCTCGAACCCTAGAGAGGTCGGTAGTGGGGTATCGCAGAGCTCGGTCCTGGGTCCGATCCTGTTTAATGCATACATATCGGACATCAGGGATGGTATAGGGTGTGAAATGAGTCTCCTCACTGATGACTCCAAGATGGGAGCAGTAGTTGAGGGGGAAGAGGGGAGGTTGGCCCTGCAAGGGGACCTGGACACCCTGGAAAGCTGGGCTCACACATGGAAATTAAATTTCAATATCACCAAGTGCAAGGTGTTACATCTTGGGCTGGGAAACCCTAAACACAGGTACACCCTGGAAAGGGAGGTGCTGGAGGCCTCAATAGGGGAAAAAGACCTAGGGGTCATGGTGGACACATGTATGAATAATTCTGAGCAGTGCAGGAGAGCGGCTAGCAAGGCAAACAGGATGTTGGGATGAATCGGGGGAATCACCTCTAGGAGCAGGGAAGTGATTCTGCCACTTTACAATGGACTGGTTAGACACACCTTGAGTACTGTGTACAGTACTGGAGACCACACTTGAAGAGGGACATACAGCTCCTGGAGAGGGTACAGAGGAGGGCAACTAAGATGATACAAGGACTAGGGGATTTGACATATGAGGACAGACTTGAGAAGCTCTGCCTATTTTCATTGGAGGAGGAGAGGAGAGACGGGGACATGATTGAGGTCTTCAAGTACCTCAAGGGAATAAATAGGGTAAACATGGAGGAGATCTTTAGACTAAAGCAGGGAGGTATCACCAGAGGGCATGGTTTGAAGTTGGAAGGTGGAAGGGTGAGAGGGGGAAAAGAGGAGGAGGTTTTTCACTGAGAGGGTGGTGGACTCTTGGAATGCACTGCCTGGCGAGCTGGTTCAGAGATCCACAGTGGAGGGCTTCAAGAGAGGGTGGGACAGACACAGAAAGTAGGTGTATCAGATGATGGCCTGGCCCAGGGGGGTAGGGATGGATGATAGGGATTTCTGGAACACAAGGGGGGGGGAGGGCCTCGGCACCCAACTAGGGATCTGAGGTTCGAGCAGACTTGATAGACCATAAGGCCTAATCTGCTGGCAATTAGTATGTTAGTACTAAATAAATAACTGTGAGCACTTCTGCTGTGACAGCATGAAATTCCTTGGGCACTGTGGGGTTTTGGAGTGAGTTTGTGAATCCTGTCAATGACTGTACTATTCTGTTGGCTGATGAATTAACTTTGTGTCAGAACTAGTTTCTTTCACCACTTTTCCACCATAGGATCCTAGTCCAGGATGGCCTCCACCTCCAAAGGCAAGTCCTGTTGACAAAAAGGAGATGAATTTTTGTATTCACTTGCATTTGTGCAAGGAACATCTTGGGACAATACAGGAAATGAGGTGTGCCACTGCCAAGCCAATTACAGCTGAAACTGCAATAGGTTTGGCAGTGCACACCAATGACCAGGCACTCTGGTCATGACAGCAGTTCAGCTTTGCTCATGTGGCATGGCTGGACTTCCAAGAAATGAACCTCTCCAATGGGAGCGCTTCATTTCTTTCTGTAGCCCGAACTCCGGCCATGCACTTTATAGTGCACACTAATGCATATGGCCAGAGTTACAGCCCCTCTTCACTCCTCTGACTCCCACCCCAAAAGCTTAAACATTAGCCATGATGAGGCTCTCTCTCCCAGCACTCACTTTTCAGCACAATACCCGAATGGCAATTAAAAAAACAAACAAAAAAAAAAAAAAAAAACACACCACCACTGAGGGACACTGGGAAGCCCCCTCTCAGTGTCACAATATCTGAACCCCAATACTCTAGATTACTGGGGAGCCCACTCCCAGTAGCCCCATATCTATACCTCCACTTTAGAAATGGCTAGATTGGGTGCACCAAGCAGTTCTTTTCTGCTGTCAAAGACTGTGCTATGTTTACCCTGCAAAAAAGAAAATGGTCCCTAACTTTTGTTTTCTAATCCTAAAAAAAAAAAAAGAGAAAGGTCCCTCGTCATCTCTCCCATCCCCCTCCCCATCATAGCCCTCCCACTGCACACCCATCTCTCTGCACCCCCCTTACCCTATACTTGTCTCCGGAGGTCAGTGGGTGGCATCTTCTGTGGACCGGGACACGTCTGCACTCTTCAAAGCTGAACTGCGAACTGAAGAATGAAGGTTAAGCACTGTATAATGGCCGTCAATGGGGGTTTCAACTTATGTTGCTATCTCAGCCATTTTCTGGCATTTTTACCCCAAATTTTCAACATAGACTTTTTGGTACCCTACCCCATGAACACTGGCACTATCATTTCATTATTTGGTCCCGAAGGCGATTTCGCGGTCACTGCATGGAACCACCTTTTGGGACCAATTAACAAAATGACAGTGCCAGTGTTCATGAGGGGAAGTCATAAAAAGCCCATGTAAATTTGGTGAAAAAAATCCCCAAAATGACCACATTATAAGTATGTGCTGTGAGTTTCTATGCACGCCAGAATTTCACCAGTTTTAATATTTTCACTCCAGATTTTCCACATTGCTATTTTTTCACACCTCCTCATGAACAGTACCGCTGTCATTTTTTACATGCTGCCTGAAATGTGTTTTTGCACCTGTGGCACAGAATGGTGTGGTTGTTGTGCAAAATCAACTTTTGGGCTGGATTAATGAAATCACAGTGTCACTGCTCATGAGGTGGGGTCCCAAAAATGCCATGTTGAAAATTTGGTACAAAAATAACCCAAAATGCCTGAGTTATGTGTGGTCATTTCAATTTTGCTACGCATGTGCGTAACTTTGACAAATTTTTATATTTTCATTCCAAACATTCAACATCACCAGTTTTTCACACCTCCTCGTGAACAGTATAACTGTCATTTTTCATATCCTGCCCAAAATGTGTTTTTGCACTTGTAGCACTGAATAGCACAGTTGCTGAGCAAAATCACCTTTTGGAATTGAGTAATGAAATGAAAGTGCCGCTGTTTATGAGCTGTCCCAAAAAGCCCATGTTGAAAATTTGGAGTGAAAATATCAACAAACACCCGTGCATTAGGGTTTCTAACAGTAACGTCCCCACCTCCCACCCTGTAGAGACTGATAGGTGTCAGGTGTGCCTTGGGGTCATTGGCCAAAATGTTCATGCCATTCCACTTCCACCCCCACTCTGCAGACAGTGAGAGGCATAGGGGTATGCCTTGGGGTCTTTGGCCCTAACATTCACCCCATTCTCCTATACTGCAACCATCTCAGCTCATTTCATTATGGAATGGTGTGAGCATTAGGGCGGAAGACCCCAAGGCACCCCATGACAGCTGTCAGTGTCTGCAGGGTGAGGGTGGAATGACATGTGTGTTACAGCCGTCAACCCAAAGGCACACCCCCAATGCCTGTCAGTCTCTGCAAGGTGGGGGTGGGGCATTAGGTTTGGAAATCCTAATGCGTCATTAAGGAAGTAAATCAGGGAGGGACGGTTGACATCACCTACCTATATTTCAGCAAAGCCTTAGACAACATCCAACACAGAAAGCTGATTAACAAGATGGGTAGTCTGGCCACAGGGCACCAGCTGATAAACTGGATTAGAAACTGGCTGATGGACAGGAGGCAGAGGGTGGTGTTAATGGGATTCAATCTGGGGAGAGGGGGTGACCAGCGGGGTACCTCAGGGATCAGTTCTGGGACCATTTATGGTCCAGCTTCCACCATGTGGCACCCACTGCTCTCACTGCTGTCTCCTCTCTCCTCTGAAGTCAGTACCAAACACTGCTGCAAATACCTGCAAGTGAACATTCGACATTGGCAAATGCTTGTTTCCCTCGATTTCTCTGAAGTGTCAGAAGCACTAGTAATGCCTCCCTTATTGTTGCTAAGGCTTTGGTCAGGAAGCAAGCAGACCAGGAAAAGTTGTAAAATTTGAAAGCAGAATTTTATTACTATCAATAACAATAAAATAAAAATAAAAAAAATGTACAGAATGGTTTCAAACATAGGTAGTCCAAATATACGACCACTTTCTGAGCTCAGAACAAAACCCAAAATAAAAACTAACTATCCAGCCCTCCGTCTCCTTCTATGAGGTCTCTTTTTTAGCAGCATAATTGGTACTCTCTGTTGGGGACAAAGTGACTCTCTTGTCTGCACAGAATTCATCAGTTTTCTTCCTGCAGGAGGCTTGTTGAAAGGACACTGTGACCCAAGCTGCAAGCTGGCCTCTTGCCGACTGCCAAGGAAGTCAAAAAGGTCAAACTTATAACTTGGCTGTATTTTCCAAGAAAACCCAAATCTTTCTACATTGATGTCAAAAATTATAAAATTATAACTATATATATTTTTCTTTACAAACCAGGAAACTCAGTTTCATATAAAGATGCACACATACTCCTATAACCATATATAAGCAAGGTAGAGACAGTAAGAGACAAAAGCAGGGAGACAGAGGGGTGAGAATGTGAAATGTCGGAGTGATCAAGTCCTAGATTTCACATGAAAATTTGATTGCACAATCAGACAGACAAAAGACAGAAAGAGAGAGAGAGGACAGAAAAGATCCTTGTTTTCTGCATAACCATTGGGACGGTGTCATATTCAGCCCTGTCACACTTATTAAGTTTGTCCTCTACTTTCCCTGAGAGTGCATGCAGAATACCAGAGGATTCCAGTACCTCATAAGCCCTGCTCTGTGTTTTACCAGATCAGATGATTGTGTTTATGGTCGGTATGCTGTCCAGCAGTGCCAAGATCTGATCCCCTTATTCTACACATCTGACGTGTGCCTGGCACAGTTGGCATATTGCTGGGCTCCCATGCACTGGATCAGTAATAAAATAGTCCCACACAATCATTTGGATGGGCTGGAGTGACTGTGTGAATGTGGGTGTTGTGTCAACTCAACTACTTTCTCTGGTTCTGTGACTTTTGGCTGCTTTGTATCTTTGGACATCTTGGACTGATGGGTTGTCTCAATGTATTAGTGTCACATTTCTGGGGAGTTTTACTCCTGTGCTGAGTAGCAGGATCAGATTCTGGTCTTCTGGGTCACACTTGTTGCCTTTTTTGGAGGATTGATTGAGGTTCCCAAGGGACATCTGTTACATCATCGTCACCATTAATTTCCTCTACTTCTTCTTTGGCCTCCTCAGATTCCCCTGTCCTCCATCCTTGAAAAGTTCAACCTTTCCCTGCTCTGCCTTCCCCTCCTTAGGTGTTGCAACTACTGAAGGGGTAGGATGGAGCTCACTCTTCCTGCCTTCCTCATTTAGAATCATAGCAGCCAAATCTGCTGTCACCCTGCCTCTGCCTTGTGATGCTGAATGGCTAGTGCTTTTACCTGCTACATCTGGTGATCTCTTCCTTTCTTTCTATTCATCTTAATAAAGAGCCAACCTGCCCTTACCATTCCCACCTCTGTTCTACACTCTAGCCTCTCCCATCACATACCACCATCCAC
Source organism: Neoceratodus forsteri (assembly GCA_016271365.2). Lineage (NCBI taxonomy): Eukaryota > Metazoa > Chordata > Ceratodontiformes > Ceratodontidae > Neoceratodus > Neoceratodus forsteri. The sequence goes on from JADMNL010000023.1 coordinate 251,439,076, forward strand.
ACTAAATAAGTGAGATACGCACTGAGCTGCACAAAAGGATGGCTACTTCACAGGCTTACACAAAGAACTGTTGTCTCATGTGGTCAAACACAATTTTCACAGTGGTCACCCTCATGTTCCAGTGGAAGAATGTCATGCTGCCACATGCATGAGCAGGGTTCAGGATCAGAATCTGGTTGCCATGTCAGGAATTGAGCGAGGCTGAGGTAGCTGCTGAGTGGTGGTGTGACTCAGCCCGAGAGGGTCAGCAGCAGGTTCTGGCACTGCAACTACCCCCCGCCCCTGCTTTTGGGCCATGGAACATGTTCTCACCACTGAGATGCTGTATGTATATGGGCCACCAGCTAATGCCTTGTATGGAGGGAGAGACTACTTGCTGGGGAGAAAACTGGAAAATGATATGTGCACCAAGCTGCCTAAATGATCATTGCTGGCAGCCTCTGGCCATGTTCTGTGTGGATCCCCACCAGCTACAATGCATGGCGGAGCAGCTGATGGGGCTGAGGAGGTTCCCCTTCTCCCCCAGTCTTCAGCACCCCTCACTTCTTTCCTTCATTTCTTCCCCCTTCCCTGGGATGTTGATCTTTGTTTTTTTTATTTATTTACTTTTTTTAAATATAAGAATAGTGAAATAGGACCTCTTTTCTATATTCCTTCTGTCTGTCTGCCCCAGTTTAGATTCTCCAACTTGTATCACGTGGGGTGTCTCTGAGTTTTTGCAGGCCAGAGCACGGGTAATGGATTTTGTTACTTTCCTTCAGACTTTACCTACAGATTTATAAATGAATTAATAGTGCCATGTTTTGAAACTGACATAATTTTCTGAGACATATCCGTGGCAAAGGCAACAGTATATGTACACTGTGAGGCAGTTGCTCAGCAACAGATCATATCTACTTATGCAGGTATAAGAAGCGTCACCTCTGAACATCTCTTGCTGTCTGTCTGGAATGAGGATGCAGTGGGAGCTTATAAGTAATGCGCTACTCTGTGACTTTTCCATGAATAACATGACTGATAAATTAAACGTGTTTTGTGTCCGTTTCCTATAGGCACCAACATTCTATTTCTCCTACTGGGAAACTGCGGTTGCAGCATGTATAAAGAGATTGCAGGAAGTGCTTTAACTTAAACTGGGGAAAGCATTGATGACAAAGTTTTATTTGCACAGCTTCAGGCACAAAACATGGTGCGGTGTTTCCACTTAACCAGTATAGTAGCATCACAGTCACACTATGGAGGCACACCAGCCAAATGGACACTAAAAGTGCATGCTGTTATTAACTAGGGCAAGTGTATAAAACATTCAGAAAATTAAAATTAATTTATACAAAAGCAATAATATTTTGGGTGTAACAATGTTACCATAAAGATCTTGCAGAGGATATTGAACAATATTGTACGGAGGTACACTAGCAACTACCATGTATAGAAACTTATAATCCTGGAGAATTTAAGCACAACTTGTTATGCTCTTCTATATAAAACAGTGCAGACTCAGGCTGGGCATACAGACAGAGTATTCTTACAGCCTGGCCCCTGGAATTCTGCGATTCCATGGCCACAGAATTTTCCACAGAATAGCATCATGCTACAGAATCTTTGTAGTGCCACAGAATTCATTGTTCTTGGTGACTATACAGTTTTTCCATAGTTCCCGGCTCCCTTCCCCATCTCATTTATCCTGAAGGCCCTCCTTTATGCTCAGCATGTGATGCCATTGATAACATCACATCATATTTTAACCAATGGCAGGTCAGCATTCGACTAAGAAATGAATAAGCCATGCTGCAGAAATCCAAAAATGCTGTCGCATAAGCCAAGACATGCCACAGAAATGAAGACAAAGTGCTGCAGATCACCAGGACCTCTGCACAGGTGTGTGACAGAGTTTTAGGCCGACTGGCAAAAGTTGAGTCAATAGTTGCGTTGATAGCCATGACAGATTGCTTAATGAAATACTTAAAATATGTGAAAGGTTTTTGCAGACAGCCAACAAATTTGAGAATGAAAATAAATTAACAAAAGGATCAGTGCTTAAACAATTTAATAAGTTACCAGAGTGAATAAGCATAGCATGCTATGCTACTGCATATGTATGACGATTGTTGTTTCATTATATTTTTATAAAATTAATTTTACAGACTACATCCCCGATGAGAAAGCCCCTATTGCATGGGCAATATGTTGGGATGTTTGAAAAAAATAAAGACTGGATGATCCGGAAATGGCACTTTGTGTCTCACAGAAGGGCAGAGAGTGTGGCTACTACTTAAATTTACAATTCTCATAAATACTGTCTGGCTCCCCAATACAAAGAAGCTTCTGATGGTCATTTTCATGGCAGCAGCTCTATGTATTCAGGGCTGAGGGGCTGCTAGAAGCACAAGACCTGACTTGGAAGTCACAGGTGGTGGATCTGGTGTCAAACAGCTATGTGAGAAAGAAAAAGTTTTTCTCTGTAATATTTCAGATTTCTTAGTTGCAAAAAATATGCACTACCTAACAACTCAGCTGCACAGCAGGACTGTTGTTTCATAGTCAAGCACAACTGAATATAACTATACCACACTGTTGTCTTGCACAGCAACAAAAATATGTATTTTCCATTTTTTTTTTTTTTTTTTTATTAGCTCACTTTCAAAGTTACAGATACAGCCACTCACAATTAGTGGTTAGTTCAGAAACAATTGCAAGAAAAAGCTGCAATTATTAAATAAATACATGAATAATTAAATATATACATACATAAATGAATGTATGTTTAAAGCACTGAATAAAACAATACTGAAACTGAAGATGCCTCTACTCCTCCCACAACAGATTCAGCTCAGATACACTATTAGAATAAGTCAAGTAAAACCTACAACAATATTTGCTTTCTCTCTAAATTACATTTCTCAGATCCCTTCTACAAAGTGCCAGTATTCAAACCTGAGCAAATGATTTCTGCAGTAAATGATCTTTTCCACCTAAATAAGATAATAAGACTGATTTTGTTCAGCATTCAGAGACACACATTGTACTCTTGCTCAAACTTTAGGACTGCACACCATGCATGGGGTTGCATGATGATTTCCTAGCTGCAACATGTGCTGTATGACCATACTTTAGCACAGGAAATCAGTCATGTGACAAGCAGTCCGGTTGGCACTTCAAAGTATTATTAACTTCACTGGTGAAGTTGCCATCAAGAGACTAAGGAAAACTTTTATTACACTTGCTAAATTGTGCTGCATTGCTGATTGTTCCAAAATCTGATGTAATTCTGCTAATGCATTTTAATTCAAATATGGCAATTTCCCCCAAATTGTACATTTAAAAAAAAATGGAAGTTCTTAAAAATGTACAGTTCAGCACACAGCACCTTTTTTGTCACATAGCACTTTTAAATTTTTTTTTTTTTAATGGCATAATTTCAACCACATCTACCCATTTTTAAAAACACACTGTTCTAGTTCATGAAACTACATGAAGTAATGCAAAATGGGGCAATTTCATAAAAAGTGCACAAAACTGATTTTTTGCAATTTGTAGTTCCACCTCCCTCCACTTCTCTGTGGGGACTGCATGGAACTTTACTTCACGGGGAATACTATTCAAAGCACAGTAAACAGACATTGCCAATCCCTAGTGCTCAGCCCATTTAAATAGGAATCCCAGTCTCCCTGGTGGCAGCATGAAAATTTGTACCAGTATAAACTTTGTTCATTACAGTGAAAATGTTGCACCTGTACTTCTTATTCCATTTTAGAGAGGCATCTTCTTTCTATTTTGTAAGATGCTCTTTATTCCCTTGGTTTTGGACCTCCTTTAATATGTGTGGATGGATGGATGGATGGATGGATGGATGGATGGATGGATGGATAGATATAGCAAAAAAAAATTTGTTAATGCATCAGTTAGGGCTGCCCCAACAAAAGTAGGGAAATGTGGCATTAGGATTTCACCCTAACACCCCACCCCTACCCTGAGCAGACCTAGAGGCATCAGGGGTGGCACTGGGGTCATCAACCCTAATGCTCACCCCATTCTTCCATACTGTACCCACCCAGCTTATTTTATTATGGAATGGGTGAGCCTTGGGATGACGATTCTTAAATGCCACCTCATGACCCCTTGGTCTCGTGAGGTAGGAGGGATGTTAGGTGAAACTTAATGCCGCATTTCCCTACTTTTTGTTGTGGCAACCTAACTGATGCATTAACAAAGTACTTTGCAATTTTTTGCCTTACGCTTTAAGATAGTATAATCATAACGTAATTTACCTGTGTGGAGTGCAGGGCCCTCTCCTGCACTCCCCATTCCCTCCATATATGTACATATAGTGGAAGCGACAGGGCTCTCTGTGCTTTATGCGGATTGCCCAAGAGTGATGAAATGTCAACATAGCCATGTTATTACCCCACCTGACGTACCCAGTACAGAAAATATTCAAACCCCACCAAATGGTGTTCTATGTAACTGCAATGCTATTTCCACACCGCAGGTGCGAAAACACATTTCAGCTTTCAGGATTTAAAAAAAATGACAGTTGTGGTACATTTGGTGGAGTAATAAAAGTCTATGTTTCAAATTTGGGATATAATATAGCCATTTTTTATATTTTGACCCTCTAATACTAACATGGTTTTTGGGACCCCACCCTTATTAACAATATGACTGCCACGTGCAAATCCTGCCAGAATGGTGAATTCACTAAGCAACTGGGAAATCACCTTTCAGGCAGGAGTTGACAAACAATAGTCATATTGTTCATGAGGTGGGATTTCCAAAAGGCCATGATGAAAATTTGGGGTCAAAAGCTCCAAAAAAAAAAAAAGGGCTGAGTTATGCATTAAAGTAGCCTGTAAAATCTTTTTTCGTGAGCTCATGAAAAAAGAATAGGCTTGCGAAAAAGGAATTGGCTCATGAAAAAGGATCTAAGCGAGTCATGGAAAAAGAATTAAAATTCAAAAAAAAAAAAAAAATGCATTGCAAGGTTCTTCTTCCACCAAATAACTTCACAGTCCACCTAACAGAGTCCCAATGAACAAGATACATGTGTTGATATCTCTATATACCTTCATTTGTGGTTTTTTTTTTTTTTTTTTTTTTTTTTTTTTAAGAAACAGAAAACAAGATGGCGACTCACTAAAAAGGAATTTTTTTCTCATGAGAAAGGATTTTGTTCTCATGAAAAAGACAACACTCTTGTGAGACTTAAGTTCTTTTTCATGAGATCAAATCCTTTGTCTAACTCAAGACATCACTCCTGAAAAATGAACTTCCCATAGGACATAATGGGAACTACAAAACTGAATAACTTTGCAACAGTTTAATAGTTTTGCACCAAACTAATAGTGGCAGTTCTGTTGCCCAAGTCCTTTCTATCATAAAAAAATCATGCCAACATTCCACACTATCTAGGTGCAAGGCAACAAGGAAAAAACTACAAAAAAAAAAAGGGTGATGTCTTACTTTTTTTCGCTATCCAGATTTCAGAATCCACACATCTGACCAGAATGAAACTAGCCACATCAAGAGATCTACACCGTGGGGAGCTGTGGAGCATCCAACAGGACAGACATCATTCTTTTAGCTCAGTTAAAAGATTTATAAGAAGTGTACCTTTATTAACGTTTCACCTGGTTTTAACATTTTAGTAAGTCCCTGTTGCAAAGTGGACTTTCCTTAAGTTAAAATGAGTCCAAAAAAACAGCATGAGCTCGCTACTTCAGGAATGGATTCATACTTTGTTTAACCTGGAACCAGCACATCAACTTGTCCTAGAGGCCTACCATCTTCTGAAACTTTACACCTCATGCAAATCTTGCCTTTATTTACAAAACTACAAGAAATGGGTGATGAAATCAATAAGCGAGTAACGATGATGAACCAAAAGCTCAGCAATTTGGATGGTAAAATGTTGACTAATTAGATGGCAATTGCAGAACTTACCAGCTCAACTGAACACCAGTTAGAGATTAATGCAGGCCTGATCCGGGATGTCAATTTCCTTCGATCTAAGGTGGACACCCTGGAGAACAGTCTTAGACAACAGAACATCTGGATTGTTGGATTTCCACCTCGTTCGGCTGGTCACACAGAATTGATGGCAGCAGTGGATAGACTGATATTTGAGGATTTGGGGCTGTTGCCAAGGGAGATGGGGGTTCATGTTGTTCAAGCTTTTGTTATCCCTCTATGCCCCAGAGCCTGTGGATGAGCTACTGAGTGACCCCTGACTGCCATTGTTACATTATCATCAGCAGAGGTCAGGGTCCCGTTGTTGCAAGCAGCACGCAGTCATCTGTTTCTTTTTTCCAGATCTGTCTTCCCAGACACAAGATTTGAAAAAGAAGCTCCAAATGATTAAAAAGTCTCTCCTTGTTAAGGGCATGAAAGCCCAATTGGCATTCCCAGCTCAACTACAAGTGACTTACAAGCAGAAGTTACATATTTTTTTTTTTTTTTTTTTTAAACAGATCCTGAGGTGGCTGCTAATTTTTCTGAAAAGATCATAGCTCAGTTGGATTCACAGGCCTCAGCAAACTATCTTGATGGGGAACCGGAGTGATACAGTGCGACTGTAGCTGGTTCCCTCACATTAAAAGTGGACTTGCTGGTTTCTGTGGATATGATTCCTCCAGGTTTTCCCTAAGATCCTCCATGAACACTGTTTATGCAGGCAGGACTATTTGTGAAAGATTCTAGTTTCTTCTAGTTAATGTTTATTGTTCCTGCAGACAAGTTTGTTTTATCATACAAAGGGACAGGATTTCCATGAGTGTGCGTTTGAGCACCACTCAGTTTGTGAACTTCATAGATATCCTAATGGGCTATTCTTCCCCCTGTGTGATCATTTTTTTGTTAGCTATTTGTGCAGGGTTAAATGTTTCACTTAACTAAGTCCAGACATTCTGAGAGACAGTTTAGTGTTCCTTTGTATATGGACTCCCCCCAATATATTTTATTTATGCCTGCGAGTGGGAGATCAGTGCGGTGTAGAGACAATTATTATCCATTCTGCAGTGAGAGTATGAAGCTCTACATCCTTACTCTCCTGGCCATTTACTCCTATGTTCATTTGGGGGTAGTGGGTCCTTGTCCAAGTGTAACCCTCACCCAGGTATGCTGTTTCTTTCTTGACAGCTCTACCTGGTGGGCTGGGTTCGGGGAGGAATATGTCACTCGGCACATTGGCTGGGTTTGGCTACTCTGCAACAGGGGCACCCAAGTAACTACGGACAAAGGAAGCAATAACTAATGTCCAATGCCAGAAGTGGGATTCTAAAGTGTGGCTTTTATTCACATCCAACAGAAAAAACAAAGCCTAGATGGACCCACACGGGGCTACACTCTTGGTAATGCAGATTTAAGGAGATCAGAACACATCCTCATCACTTTAGCCCTCAGGCTCTGAAACACACTGGGCACACAGCCCAAACTTGTATGCTGCTCTGGGTTTTCCCTGGCTCAGCTCCCTTGCCAGCCACTTGGACACATTCCATATAGCATGGAAACATTAACTGGTGGCTCCCTAAACCACCTATGTGCACTTCTGCTCCTTCAGAGAATTTTCCCAGGCACTTGCCAAGTACCTGAGAGAAAGCAACAGGTGTCCCAAAGTAAACCCGTAGAGGTGAATTTGGTTACTAGTGATGGGGGGGTCTCCCACCTCTGGCTCCCACAATTCATACCAGGCTATTTCTCTGGACTGTAACACCTCATCCTTTAAAACACTTTGCTATGTAGATTCTTGTTAAATGTATTCACATTCAGTCTACTGTCTTTACATCCCATTTGTGCTGCACTTGAACATACTCAATAAGTGGCTTTGTCCATTACTCTAGACCCCCCCTCCCAGAGTCAAGCAGTCCAATCCCCACATCCTCCAAACTGTACTTGGCAGTCTTTTCCTGACCCCACAGTAACAGTCCCTTTAGTTTCATTTTGATGCAGGTGAAAACACATGGCCCTTTAGCAGAGCGAACTCACCCTTTGGTTGTAGGTGCCCCACAGGCGTTTCCTCCTCAAGGAACTCTCTTCCAAAGCTTCTGGTGCCTCAGCATGAACTTAAACAAGACAGCTTCTTTTCCTTAGGCAGACCAAGGAGGGGTTTGCCCCTTGAAGCAGGCCGATTCCTTCCCCCCATCCCCACAGGGATGGGGCCCTGAACCATTGAAAATGGCCTCCACCACTTCAATATTCTCTTCTTGTGTTCCTCTTCAGGTGAGAACATACACCTATACCAAAATAATAGCTGTTTGTCAGATCTTAGAGCTCTGAGGGACTGCTTACAGCAGAGCACCTCTTTCAGACTGCACACACTCTACTGAACTCTACAGACTCACTTCAAATTCCCCAACGTTCTACTCTAACCTCCAACTGTAGCATTCCAGTGTGGCTTATGCAGCTGCGACAGTTCTAAATGATGTCATCCCTCAGTCTCAGCTGAGACTGAGAACAGAGCAAGACAATGCGAAATCCATTTAACTGGAGTTTTACAAGTTGCCTTCCCTGCCTACCACTAGGTCTTACTGGGATTCTAGTAACCCCGGGTAACAGGGGGGGTTACATAACTGAAATATCCTTATCTGTTTGCTGATTTTTAAATAGATTTGAATAGACAATGATTCCTACTGCCCATTTACAGCATGTGCACTATAATATGATGCATGCATGTTGCTGCTGTATTTTGGAAATTTATAAATAAAATGTATAAAAAAAAATGAAATAAAAAATTAAAAGATCTACTCCACAGAACAGCACGTACCAGATTTTGTGCAAATGCATTGAAAGGCTGCAAAGTTATTAAAGTGCAAAAGTTGAAGTTTAACATTACACAGGCTACTCAATCCTAATATTATATATTACACACATACACTCTTTGCAAAAAACTCCATTAATGCAACATTTAGGGTTAAAGCTAAAGTCACAAAAGTAGGGAAATGGGGCTTTAGGGTTTCCAACCCTTAAAAACTCCAACCCCCCCCCCCATTAAAGCAAATCAGATGCAGACTCTTCCTAGGGGTTGTCAACCCTAAAGCTCACCCCATTCTAGACACTCCAGAAACATACACACCTAATGGGGTGAGCTTTAGGGTTGACAACCCCTAGGTAGAGTCTGCACCTGATTTGCTTTAGCGGTGGTGTTGAGGTTTTAGGGTTGGAAACCCTAAAGCCAGATTTCCCTACTTTTGTCAATTTAGCCTCAACCCTAAATGTTGCATTAACAGAGTTTTTTTTGCAAAGAATGTCCTTACTTTTGGAGATAGTATACTCATATCCTTATTTGTATGGGGCCCTGTGCACCCATCCTTCCATAGTTTATTAGATAGTGTAATTGTATGTTTATTTGCCTGTGGGAGTGCAGGGCCTAGGGCCCTGCACTCCGATCACTCCATAGATGCATATATGTATGTTGCTGTGGAAGCGCAGGTCCATCCAGGCCCTGAACTTACATTTGTAGTACAACTGCAGCCCAGTTGTCAGCATACCCTTGTTATTACCCAACCTCATGAACACAGTACTGAAAGTTTTCAAATCTCCAGTGAAACATTATTTCATGCCACCGTAAGGTCATTCCATGCCAGTGGCACGAAACACATTTTGGCAAAGATTTGAAAAATGACAGCTGTCACATTCATGAGTTGGTGAGTCATGAGACTGGAAGGGACTGATAATGGGGAGCCCCACAGAGGAAATGTACAATAGTAGCACTGAATTAGTCAAGGGATTTTTAAGGATTTTTAAAAATCCCTATTGAGAACTGGGAAGCCTTTAGTTAGGGATTTTGTTTTGTTTGTTAGTGTGTTCACTGCTACCCAGAGAGACTGTCTCATCTGATAGCGTAGTTGAAAATCTACTAGATGGCACTTAAGTACTGTAATAGGAACTGGTCTCTTGCAGTAGGTATAACAAAAAGAGTTTGAGGATTTTTCCCCTAATTTTTGTGAAGCATAAATAGGGAATCTCACAAAATTGCTTGACAAATTTGGTGCTACTACTTTATGACATGATGATCTGACCATCCAATCAAATCAGTCCTGACACTGCTGTGATGATCCAAGTTAAACATCAAATCTAAGGTGTTGCCTTTTTGGTGGGCCCAAGTGGTAACTGTCTGTACAATGCCCAATGAAGACATCAACTAGAGGAAGTGTTGTCTAATCTGAGAGTCTTCATCATTGACCCAAGCATTGATATTGCCCAGCACTAACAAGCTGGGCAAATCCACCATCTGGGCGGCCATGAAGCTGTCCAGTTCCTGCAAGATTTCACTCCTGTGCCCTGGTGGGCAGTACGCAAGGATGATTCTGCAGCCTTTACCCAGACCCGCTTTAATAGCTACACATTCAAATGAAGTGGTTTCCACAATGAGGTATACTGAGAATCCCAAGTGGATCTAAACAGGTGGACCCCATGCCACCCACATCCCTGTCTCATGAAATACACCACTGAATACCCTGGAGGGGTAGATACCTGTAGCACAGGGCCACAGTCATCATCCAATCAGGTCTCTGTGATACATACCAGTTCCACTGAGGAGTCTGTGATGAATGCCTCCATCACTGTGGTTTCATTCCGCAATGACCTGGCATTATATAAAACTGCATGAAGTGTGGAGTAGGAACAGCCAACCCTCTCACTAACTGTTCCACTGTAATCTGGCCTGCCCTTGGGATTTGTTTCAGACAGGATGGTCCTCTGTCATAGGTCAGTCTACACCCAGGGTGCCTTCTAGACCTTACACTCCTGATCATGCCCACTTTCCCTCCTCCCCAGAGGGCAAGCCAACTCCTCTGTCCACACCTCTGAACAATGCCCAATCCCCTGCATTGGTCAATAACCACAGGTGCTAAGGTACATTGACTCCTCACCAAAAGGGTTTGGTAGGCACAGCTGCTCAGAGGAGTAGTAAATGATGGGACCACTACGTGACCAATCCATTCCAACTAAATTCCAACCCACAACCCTCCCAACAATAATCCACCCTTAAAAACAAAAAAAAAATATAGCTCAAGAATAAAAAACAGACACTCAAACAATAAATCCACCACTACAAAATGTTAAATCATTCAAACAGCCTGACTCAGTCAAAATCTTCTAAGATTTTAAGGTGGATACATTACGCAAGCAATAACACACGACGAGGTGTGGTTTATCGCCTGATAAGAGCACGCCCAGGGGTGTACTAAGGCACGAGGCGCTTGCGCCGAGTGCCTTATGCCACTGGGCGTGCTCTTATCAGGCGATAAACCACACCTCGGAGTGTGTTATTGCGCTTATAAAATGGGTCACATTGTAAATAAAACTATTTTAAAAACTAAAATAAAAGTGTTGAAAAATCAGAATTTTGTTTTAATACAAAAAAAAAAAAAATAGTCCCTCAATCTGGTGTGGTTTTCTGTAGATCAGTCACTAGAGGTCACTTTATCTGTGTTTGTATAGGGAGTCTGCCTCTTTGTCCCCTCCCTGTCGTCTCTCACAGTAGCACCATGACAGGTGAAGTTGTATAGCCTCCCAACCCTTATCTGCTATAGAGCTCTTTATGAAGCGCTGTCTGTATAGCTCTGATTCCCAGCATTTTCAAACATCACCGAGAAACCCGACGAAAAAAACGCGACCATTACCATTATCGTTATCTTTCGTTTCCACAAACTGTAAAGTCAGTGAGGCACATAGTAAAACAAAAACACACAATCCCTACAAACTGCACAATGAATGTTAAAGCAGTTAGTTTATGTACCTTGACCGTCTGTTGCGGTTTGAAAGCCGAGAAGTGATAAGCCTGTGTACGGTGGCCGCTGACGGACATGTTCAGTCCCAGTGAAGTCAGCCATTTAGCAAATATTTATTTATTTATTTATTTTTTTTAAATAAAACTGCACCAAAATAAAAAAAAAATATTTGTAAATGGCTGGCTTCACTGGGAGCGAGCGTGTTCATCAGCAGCCACCGTAGACAGGCTTATCACGTCGTGGTTTTCAAACCGGAACAGACGGTCAGGGTACAGAAACGAACTGGTTTAACTATGTGCAGTTTGTAGAGATTCTGTGTTTTTCTTTTCGTATGTGCCTCACTGACTGAGCATACTGCAGTTCAGTGCCAGGAGAAAGAACAATCCGTGGGACAGGACTGATGGCGATCATGGTAGTGGTCACGAGTTTCTCAGCAGGTTTGTCGGCGCCGTTTGAAAATTCTGGGAATGAGAGCTATACACTGGTGGCCAGAGGCAGACGATCAGTGAAATAAAAAAAACAGGTGAAGTACAAAGTCCTACTGATTAAAGTAAAATGCAGCTTTGCACTTGGTGGGGGGGGTGGAGTCGCAAGGAAGGATGACAGCTGTTTGTCCGCAAGGGAGGACAGCAATCAGCGAGAGAGCCCAACAGAATTTTTTTCATAACTGGCATGCATGGATCTCTGGCTGCACTGCGTCTTGCTTGGCGTAACAAGTACCAGTTGCCATATATATCAGCTGATATGGACACGGCTACTGGTACTTGTTGTGCAATCAGAATACGAGCTCTCTCTTGCCCATTTATAACCAACATTATACAATGGCAAGAATCTAATTTGATTGGTCACACACACCAGGGATGTTTATCTTGCATAACATCCCAGCTGCTTGCATTGTACTACCTTTTTCTCTTAAGAAACAATCTTTTTTTTTTTTTTTTTACACACACACACACACTAAAAACATTCTTAAAATAATTTTTTTATTGTAAACAATAAACCATTTCATAATAGGAATAATACCCTCCACGGTGGGTGTTCTGCTGGGATAACATCCTTTCTTGGGTGTTGGGCGTTGGCTGGTGGCCTTGGGTCCAGCCACCCAAGGTGGGAAGTTATCCCAGCATAACACCCACCCTGTCAGGCATTATTCCTTTAGTATAAATTAAGTTATTGTAAAATAGTTTGAAAGGAAGAAACACCATCCAAAAATAAAAGGAGGAAGTCAATGGTAAAAGTCCATAAAAACATCTGTAGAGCAGCAATGAGATCTGGTCTTCTCCCACAAGCTGGGGCTTATTTCAGAATAAAAATCAGGCAGACTGCAGGACCGCAAATAACTAGTGTAGCTCAGATAGCATCCTAGAAATCAGGATACCAAAAGACAGCTCTAATTTGGCCAGATAGTTGCTGTGGTAGGATAGTAGTGCTATCTGACCATGGATCCTACAAACTAGGATACGTGAATCCTAACCAGGATGCATCACTATCTGGCCCTGGATCCTAATTGTCTGCCCTAGAATCCATGGATCCTAACTAGGATACCTGGATCCTAACCAGCATCCATCACTTTCTGGCCCCGGATCCTACCTATCTGCACTAGGATCTGTGGATCCTAACCAGGATCCATCACTATCTGACCCTGGATCCTGAATCCATCTTCAGCTGGATATCTGGTAGGATCCAAGTCAGGATACCAGCACTATCTGACAGATAGTAGTAGGATCCACAAAAGCACTATCTGAGCAACACTACAAATAACTAAATAAAAGTTATTTGCTCTAGGAGATTTAAAATGGTTTGTAGTAGGATGCACTCTCACTGCATATGTCCTTAAGTGTTTGCTGTTCTTCCACAGCAGCAGCTCCACCAGCTAATACCCAATCAATGTCCCAACATTTGCAATTCTCTTACCATGGAAAAGTTTAGAAGTCAAGCAGAATTAAACATTTTGGGGAAAAATATGGACAAACCTACTCTCCACCTCTCCATGAATAACAGCTTTCATGGAGCCAGAGAAGCTGCAGTAGGACCAGCTCAATCCTCTTTGGCTTATCAGGTCCAAAAACACTCAGACCCCTTTAGAGTCAACTATACTGGCTCTCCTCTCCTCTTTCAGAGAGCTGGTGTTAGAAAACAAGCAGATACATCACACGATGGTAAAGACTGCCGGTTGCTAGGTCACTAGACTCTCAGAATGGGACTGCAAATCAATGGGGCGGGGGGAGCTGGTCTGAGCCTTCTCACACCAAATGTCCAAGACAGGCCACTCATCCACCACCCACCTTGCCCTTACATAGGTGTTACACAAGGGGTACTAACTAGCTATATGAAATGATTATATTTATTGTGGTTACCACTCCAGGTTGTTTTCAGATTCCTTTTCATTCACTGACAATAACTTATGGATGAAAACCGATGGTTAAAACAATTTTATACTTTAAACTAAAAAGGTGGGAAAGTTCTGATAAGGCTCAGGTAACTATGAACCATTTTCATGGCTTATCCGAACCTTTCAGAATCTCAGAACCTTTGTAGTTCTCCCAACTTCAATTCTGTGTGTGAGGTGAGGGTATGCTTTACTGGGATGGGGGGGATTGACATATTCAGAAAAGCTGGATACTGGACAGGAAGGAAACATGGAATAGCTTGAAGACAAAGCTAGGGCAACAGGTTCAATCACATCTGTTGTCAGGTGAACATCTTGTCAGGTGCATTCTGAAGTGCATGTTTTATTTCACTTCATGATAGTATTAACATAGTCTGTGATAAGGTAAGCCCAATATTACACACAAACAAATGAAGAGGATTCTCTTTTAAGGACGTTTCTTAAGCTAACAGAATTTACACAAAAATCCAACAATTCTGAAAAGTCATTTAATAGTATGCTCAAAGAAAATTAAATTGTGCACTAGTCAACCAGTAGAAAAGCGGTTTTCCCCATCACAAATAAGTTTTGAACTGGAAGGGAATTTCTTTATAAAGAGGTGGATGACGGGGCTCATATACGAAGGAACTATGATAAGAAATCCTCTGTTTTTGGAGCACACTGAATTGGTTAACGCTATTCACAAATAAACAGAGCTGGGCAGGGAACTTTAGAGTTCTGGCTGTTGAATGAAGATGTATAGTAAAGTACCTGAAGCCATCAAAGCAGCATGTTGGATAGTGCAAGGTGGCAGCTTGCTGGAGTGAGACCATAAATAGGAAGGTTCTTGAAGAGTTTGCATGCAGACAGATGGTATATTACAGCAACATCACTCATTTTCTATCTAATAATTTATAGCTTTGTTCTGCGTCAATTCACTCTATCAAGAGTAGCTGCATGTAAGTAGCTTTGCAATGCATTAACAACTCATTAACAGCTCAAAGACTCAATTTGTTTTAAACTTACTCCTTAGAATATTACGTTTCACTGTTAATGCATTGCCTTTGGGGTGGCTGGGCTGATTTTATGGAACTTACTCCCTAGGACCCTTAGGAAGGCCCCTCAGTGGAGGCCTTTAAGAGGGGTCTAAAAACTTCTTTAGTCAAGTCTTTGGGAAATAACTTCTGCATTCTGCTGCCATCCCAGTTAAATACATACTGCTAATATTTTTCTGCTGATTTATTTGTAACCCTCCACCAGCACCTTATTTAACAAGTAGGCACACCTCCCATACTTTTTCTGTCTAGGGGGAAGAGAGGGGTTGGGGTACAAAGCAATTGCAAACATAAAAACACAAAGTGTGTACTAGACACAAACAGATCTATACCAAAATCCAGGTCCTGAGGCGAGAACGTATGCTGAGGGCTATCCTAGGTCTGCACTTCTGGACAGGGGTATCCAGTAAATCCACACAGGAAGCAGTAACCAGATTGACCATACCAGGTTGGGATTCTAGAATGTGGCTTTATTCCAAAACAAAGTTGGAACACAAAAGCAAAGATGGACCCCCAAGGGTTTACACTTCATGGCACAAGGCAATGCAGAACACATCTGTAGAAAACAGAAACTTGAACCTCCCATAGAGCATAGGATTAAACATCTGGAAATGTGGTACTAGCTATGGTGAAAACACGCAGACTTCTTCTGGAAGTGGCACTAGGCCATTACTTAGAACAGTACCCATACGGCATAGGATTAGACATCTGGAATTGTAGAACTAACCATATTGAACACTGACAAAATTCTCCTGGAAGTGGCACTAGGCCATGGCTTAGAACAATTCCCATATGGCATAGGATTAACAGAAAGGAATGTGGCACCCCAACCATGATGGAGCACACTAGGGATCAAAAAAATAGCAAAACCCACATACAAGGGGTAAACTTCTTCAGGCATTGGCCACATGCACTGAAAGAAAACAAGCTCCCTTTCAGAACCTGAAGTGCTGAACTGGTCACTGCAGATGGGGAGTCTCCCACCTTTTGCTTCCATGTCCATACCCAGCCATTCTTTCAGAGTTACACTTCAACAAATACTGAACTGTAGAAGTTATGCTTTCCTCAAATGTTTAGCACATTTTAGCATTGGAAAACACCACAAGGGTGTAAAGTTAAAGTTCTGAACAAAGGGCATAGTCACATATGGGACATCCACAGTTGTCAGCAAACTCTAAAAACAAACTCCTTGAGAAAATCTCACAGAAATGGGTGAATGGGTCCCTTTGTCAGAGAGTCACCCCACAGAAAACAATGCAGGTACATATCCTGGGTAACTCTCAAACAGAATCTACTCACAGTTTGTACACCAAAGGCAGCTTCAAAAAGTTCTGGGTTGGATCAGGGGATTGCACCTCAAAACCTCTGCAGTCCCCCTCATCCCACTGGGAATGAGGGCACAGAAAATCCTGGAGACGGTTTCCATCACTTCACAAATCAGGCAAAAGATGTCCTCAGACTAGGGTGAGAAAAATTGGCACTCCACTGCTCACTCTTTCAGCTCTGGCACAAGACTAACTGAACATTCTAAAGGCTCCCCACACTCACAACAAGCTGTGGCTTATGTTGCTGTGAGAGTTCTGAATGACATCACCTCTCTGTTCTCAGCTGAGACCAAATAAACAGAGAGTGAGCAGGTGAAAATCCATTAAACTGGATATTCACCAGCTGCCTTCCCTACCCAGCACGGACACTGATGGAATTATAGTAACCTCAGGGAACAGGGGGGTTACATATTGAAGTATTTTTTTGTGTGTGTTATCTCTTTTTCACCCCGGCACGCATCCATGCCAGCCTCTCCTTCAGGCAAGCCAATGCTACTTCCTACTCATCATGTCCCATGAGTCCTTCTCTCCCTCTCTCACATGACAGCCAATCCCCCCCAGGGTAACCCGGCGTATCCCTTTGCTGGATGGGTCCCCCTCCTCTGAGAGGGAAGGCACCAGCCAGAGGGCCACAGACCAGCACAACTTCTTGGCCTGGAGGGTGCTGCTGAGGCAGAAGGCTTCAGAGGCATTGATGGGCTTGGAGAGCCAGGCAGCCATCATCTGGCTTGATATGGAGCATTTTTCACATTTTTCTGGTTGACGTCCCTCCTTGCGCCATCATGCAGTGCTCCTGGTCTCCACCAGAGGCCACTGCTGACCAATGCCTTCCCTAGCCTGCCCTTGAGAGAGGAGAGCAGTCCCACAGATGCTCAATTCTCTCCCGCCCCAGCCAGCCCCCGGCGTTCTGAGTCTGTTCCCGGACATGGGTCGACGGCGTGTGTCCAGGTAAGGTGCCCATGCCTCAACCCTCCATGCCACCTGGCCAGCTTATTGAAGCATTTTTATTTCTTTATTTTATGCTAGGTTATGCCTGCATTTTATATAAGGTGCCATGGGCCTCCAGAGAAGGGCGCTGAATACAAATAAAATTACTACTACTACTACTAACACTACTAAATGTAGTTCCTGTAACAAAATGTAATGTGCAATTCACTGATTACTCTTAAAACTGTTTCTATTGTCCATGCATTCAAAGCTCAGATCACAGCTCATTACCGACAAAAGCAAAATTACTTAGAAGTGGTCTGTCCTCAGCCTATCTGTGAAGTGGTAGTGTTACTGATCATGACACAGGTTCAGGAACAAGCCTAGATTTCAGGGGCTTGCCAGTGGGAGAAGGACTGAAGGTCCCAGAGAACACTCTCCTTCAGGGAGAGAGGGCTTCTCATACCACAGTGCTGCTGCCACCTGTAGTAATACAGGTGGTACAGCAGCTGTCAGCATGCTCGAAGAGACTTGAGATGCATATTGGTGGTGCATGCAGTAGCACACTGCTGCCGGGAAGCTCCATCCCCAAACCAACATCCCTACAGGAAAGAAGGGAATAGGGACAATTACGTGGTAAATCCTCTATGCCTTAAGCTCTGTGCTGGACAGTATAACTGACCTAAAGGTGGTACACTTGTCACACCAGGTGGAGGGGCAAAAAAAAAGTAAAAAAAAAAAAAGTAGCCTAACCGTGCAGATAGCCCATCAAAACGGTGACTGTGGAACGGTGATCCATGAATAGGGTGACCAAACCACAGCGCCAGCACTTTCGGCTGACTGTTGGTTCCCCTCATCCCTGAGAGTTTGTATATTAAATAAGGGGTGTGTGGGGGCAAAGCCCCCCACAAGGGGAGGTGGGTGGGTGAAACCCCCCACAAGAAAGAAGTTTTGTAAAATTCATTGTGCTGTGGGACTTGCGCCCCATTCACGGTTCATCATTCCACAGTCGCGATTTTGACATGGAACCGTCCTGCACAGTTCTCATCCCAGTTTTGTAGGAGCACTCTGCATGTAGATTTCTGAACAGACTTCGGCTTGTTGATACTGTACTCTTGATGGGGATGCAGATGGAGGAACTGTATTCAAGATGGCCACTTAGCAGCAGATAGGGTCATCTGAAAAAGTTAAGGTCGATCAGGAGTGTAGACTTCTGTATTTTACACTGGTGTGATAATAAAGGTATCCAGTGATACTAGCGACTACAAATGAGTGACTCTCAAAAGACGGACTCATTTGCAGCGCTGTACATGTGAGCTACCCTGTAAGGGTAGTGACAGAATGGGACAGTGAGGGTGGCTATAAGTGAGGGAGGGTTATGAGGGCGACCAGAATGGGAGGGAATCGGGAAGAGGGTTTGTGTGGGGTACTGTGGTGTGCGGCCACCAAGCTAGCCATGTGGTGTGGTGGTGAGGGTGTGGGGCAGCAGGTTCTGGGTCCGGGGCTGGGGACCAGTATAGATTTTATTGCTCCACACTAAATTTTTTTTTTTTTTGGCAGTCTGTCTTCCCCTCCTCGACATGCACCCCTCCCCCGGAGTTAGTAATGTAAACTCAGCGGGTTGTGTGGAGCAAAGCCAAAGCCCCCCACCGGGGGGGGGGTGTAGCCCCCCCATGCACAAATCCTTTTCTCAGTTGCCAGATGTGGTGTCGTGGACAAGTATACATCATCATTGTACTTTTTGGTGATGTACATTCACTGTAATAGTGATTGTTGTGTTGCAATCGCTATTATGACGTGGAACTGATAATAAAGGGGGGTGCTGTCCTTCATATCTGACAAACTAAAAGTGATTTAGATTTCCAGTTTTCTGTTAAAGAATTTATTTGCATCAGTAGAACTGAAATCTCACAAGATTACAAAAATATATTTATTTCAGGATGGTCCATTCATTATTACTAAAGACAGTTGCATGAAAACAGGTTCTCTGGTCATTAGATTTCTCTGTTCCTGTTACTTACTCCATGGCAAGAATAATTTATTTGAAATTTCTTCCAACTAGGATAACCCATGAAATGCAGCTTCTCATTTTCATGGGGGTCCCAGGGAGGAAAGCAGCAGTTAACGGGTTAACATGGTCCAGAATGAATAGTTACATACAGCCTAAAATATACAATGCAAAACAAAAAAAGTGTAAAGTTTAAGTACAGGATGAAGATTAAGCTTAAAGAGGAAAAGATCCGGTTTTAATCAAGCTGTCTTCTGTAATAAATAAAAAAAGTTTAAGATCTTAAAATTCAGATTTTGTGAACTTTTGTTTAACTGAGTTCTGCTCTGTAAAAGCCAACTGGGATTTATTAGATGGAAACTGAAAAAAATTGCTTTAACCGAGTAATGCTTTTAACATGTTTAACAAGTTGTTACAGTAAAAATTTTGACCTATACTTTTTTTTTTTTATTCTATTTTAGATTGCCCCTTACCTCCGTCCATGTAGGATATCCTTCTTTCTCCATTTTGAATCTGTTTCAGCACTTTTTTTTTTTGCATTGGAAACAATAAAAGGAACCCTCCTTTTATTATGGCTTGGACCAGATTTTCATTGGTTTTCTCAGCTGCTTTTTGCACACATATTGTCCCATAACGCCAGAGCACACTGTCTGCTGCATCCTAGTTCATTTCAGTCACAAGAAAAGTAAGTATGACAGGGAATGTGGTTGTTGGGTAATTACCACCCCCACATCTGTAGGTCAGAGGCATGAGGTGCTAGCCAAGTGCCCTTCAACCATGGGGTGGGGGGGGTGCGGTAATTACCCAGTAACCACAAACCCTTGAAGTGTTTTATTGCGTTTATAAAATGGCACCAAAATAACAAAAACACAAGATTACATAAATCTTCATCAATGGTAAATCAGTTCTCACACCAATCAGCTGTGTTTGTCCCATCAGGGAGGTCAAATTGGCCAATGGGTAAGGGAAAAGGAAAGGGGAAATTCTTTAACCAGTCAAGGCACACTAAGTCGAAGCTTGTTTCCAGGTGCAACCTGGGAGCATAAGGAAGTTAAGTGACTTGCTCAGGTTCACACAGTATGCAAGTGATAGCTGTGGGATTCATACTCAGTTCTCAAGGTTTGCAGCTCAGTGCCCTAAACCACAGCGCTATACCACCTCTTAGTCACTCATGTTAGTGAAACCCTTTTTTTTTTGTTGTTGTTTTTTGTCCCCCCCTCAACTGTTACAGTTACTAAGAATTTTGACACAGTACAGTGATATTTCTATGTAGTTAGGCTAGCCTAGAAAACAAGTTCCAAGATCTGAAAGAAACTTTCCAGACCCATGTGGTTATTGGTCAAGTACCGCACAGATCTGGACAGCTACTGGTCAATCAGATCATTGGATTTTCATTGCCCATTTTATAAGAGATGTTAAACAATAGGTGTTCAAAAAATATAGAACATTCATGAAAACCTGGAGATAGGCATATTAAAAGAAGCACTGTTTTTATTATATTAAGTTTAAGAAAAAGTGCTAAATCAAATGTCAAAGGGAGAAAAGTGTATCATACAAGACAGGAGATATGGGATAATCTGAAACGAAATATAACAAGCATTTGTCAATGCCGAATGTTTGCTTGCTGGCATTGGCAGTGGTAGTGTAGAAGTTACAGAGCTGCGTAATAGGAATGGCAGTGAAGTATTGAACTGAAGCCAACGCCACCACCACCCTGCAGAGAGTGACAGGCATTGGGGTGTGCGTTTGGGTCGTCAGGCATAACGGCCATGCCATTTCACCACACCCCACCCTGCAGACACTGACAAGTGTCACAGAGTTCCTTGGGGTCTTTGGCCCTTATGCGCACCCCATTTCATTCGGAAATATGGAGAGATGGCTGCGATATAGGAGAATGGGCTGAAGTTTGGGACCGAAGAGTCCAAGGCATACCTCGATGCCTCTCACTGACTGCAGGGTGTGGAATGGCATGAGCATCACAGGCAAGAATCCCAAGTCACACCCCTGATGCCTGTCATTCTCTACAGGGTTGGGCGTTATAGTTGGAAACCCTAATACCTCAGGCATTCGTTGGTATTTTCACTCCAAATCTTCAACATGTTTGTTTTGTGACCCCACCTCATGAACAGGGGGAATATCAGTTTGTTAGCCGAAAGCTGCTTATGCACAGTGACTACGGCATTTAGCACCACAGGTGCAAAAACATTCCGAACAGGATGTAAAAAATGACAGCTGTACTGTTCATGGGGAGGTGTAAAAAATGGCAATGTTGCAAATCTGTACTAAAAATATTAAAAAAAATGGTGATGTCACGAGAGTACATAGAAACTGTGCAATGCACACCCGTAATATAATTAGGTTGGGGATTTTTATTACAGCAGATTGTCAACGCAGGCATTTTGGTGCCTCCGATCATGAACAGTGTCATTGTGTTTTTCTTTATCTGTGCCGAACAATGATTTCCCACAGTGACCATGCATCTCTGCGCTGAAACTGTGAAAACACACTTCAGCCATGTTGTGAAAAATGACAGCTGTACTGTTCATAAGGAAGTGTGGAAAAATGTCACTGGTGAAAATCTGGACTGAAAATATTACAAAGTCATGAAGTAACGAGGGTGCGTGGAAACTGCGAATGCTCACTCATCACAGTTATTTTATGTACTTTTGTCACCAAATTTTCAACATAGCCATTTTAAGACCTCTGCTCATGAACAGTGTAACTGTGATTTTCTTAATCTGTCCTAAACATTGCTTCAGACACCAACAGCACCATTGTGCGCTACATGTCCGAAAAACACATGTTGGGCGACATATGAAAAATTGCAGCTGTACTGTTCATAAGGAAGTGTAATAAATGGCAATGTTGAAAATCTGGAGGAAAATATTGAAAATTCGCCAACTTACAAGCGCAAGGAACTGTACAACGACGCCAGAAACAGTCATTTTTGAATTTTTTCATCAAATTTTCAACATAGCCATTTTAACACCTCACCTCATGAACAGTGTCACTGTGATTTTCTTAATTTGTCCCGACATTGAATTCGAGACACCGACTGCGCCATTGTGCGCTAACATGGGTGGAAACACATTTGGATGAGATGTGAAAATGACAACTGTACTACCTATAAGAAGGTGTGGTAAAATGGCAATATTGAAAAATCTAGAGTGAAAATATTGAAAATTGCTAACTTACGAGCTCTTGAGGAACTGCGCAACTGACGCCAGAACAGCTTATTTTTGGGTTTTATATTAATTAACATGTTTAGCCTTTTCATGAATGATGTCACTGTCATGGTGTTAGCTCCAGCCGAAGGGTGATTTGTGCAGTGACTGTGAAATCACCCTTCGGCCCTGAATAACGCCATGACAGTGACATCATTCATGAGAAGGGGTCCCAAAAACCCCATGTTGAAAATTTGGTGCAAAAATTCCAAAAATGCCTGAGATATGCAACAAAGTTGAAAACCCTATCTAGCCCATTATACAGCTTACCGGCATTTCCTCAGTTCAGCAGTCGTCTTTGAAGAGTGCAGACATGTTCCCGGTCCACGAAGATCATCGTGCGAGCTCGGAGGTAAGTATGGGGTGAGGGGTGTGGGAGAGCTGGAGTGCGCAGTGGGTGGATGCGGGTTGTGGGAGGCGGGGGGAACTCGTGGGACCGTTTTTCTTTACAGGTAAAAAAAAACGGACAACGTGGGTTGCCACATCAGTCGGCTCCCAGCGTGGCACAAGATGGTTGGGGTGTGTTCAGCCGAGGGATTGGGCACCCCGTCCGGCCTAGGATTGCCTGCCGCGGGTGGGCTCCAGCGTGGCACTTACTACTGGGGGTTAGGACAGTGCCACCGGACAGGGATTGGGCACCCCGTTGGCTATATCATTACTTGCCATGCTGGGGTGGGCACCCAGCGTGGCATTCCGAAGCTTTGGGGGTGGGGAAACGCGCACATCCGGCGGATTGGCCACCCGTCGGCTATACAGTGCATGCGTGCGTGCGAAGGCGCTGCGCCTGCGTGGGCATCTGTGTGTGGGGAGCTGCGCCTGAGTAGCTGATATCTTATCGCTGCTCACTCAAGCGTAGCTCCCCCTTTCAACTGTATGCCACTGCATTTTGGAGCTTGTCATAGACAGCTCCAGAATGCATTGGCTTACAGGGGCCACGCCTGCCAACACACTGACTGAATTGGAGGAGGAGGTGACACACCTCCGAAATCTCCGATGATGGCACTATGTTTCTTGCACATGCGTGCAAGCAAACATAAAAATACTGTGTAGGTCAAAATTCTTAACACTACCATGCACAGCAGCTCTAACTTTTCTTATTGTTGTCTAAATTTGCTCTGAACATATTTTCTGAATACAATTTGATACTTATTGGGTAATGTTGGACATCACTGTTCCTTTTGTAAAGGCTATGGGCTTGATTCAAATGGTACAACTTTGACTTTTTAATTGGTCAGAGTAATTTCACAGTTAATATTTCTGACAGATTTGGTTGGTGACATTTCCTATTAGCCGAAGGCTATGACATCCATAATAAAGCCATGAATGAGAAGTAAAATGAAGCGAGTGGAAAGTGTAGAGAGCCTGGGGCTTTGGATCAGCTGTTCACAGCTGCTACTGGTCCTTAAGGGGCTCTGTCCACAACATACTGTCGAAAATCCAGAACATTTTAAAATAACTGTGAGGCCCCCACCATGGCGACCCAAACTGAGTCCAGCATTTCACCTCTGACACAGAGATGGCAGACTTTCAAGGCCAGGCAACAACCTCTCTTTCCTTGCAGAATTCCTCCACCCTTCATTCCTTGCCGCTGCACAGTTTGGAACACATTTAACTGCAATCACACTTCACAACATTCTGAGAGATAAGATGCCAAGAGTTTAAATTCAGGGACCCCACGTGAATAGAGAAGAACACAAACACTGGAAAGTGTAAGGGCCTCGTGTTCAAAGGTTAGTGCGTCCACTATTTTAGGCATACTGCAACAGGCTGCGCTTGCAGCTGGGTCTAAAAATGGGAGTCTAACGGTTACCAGCTTAGAACAGGATCAGTAATGCTTATGTACTATGACATCAAACTGGTTCATAGCAAAAAATCACAGTGGCACCTCATTGC
Source organism: Neoceratodus forsteri (assembly GCA_016271365.2). Classification (NCBI taxonomy): domain Eukaryota; kingdom Metazoa; phylum Chordata; order Ceratodontiformes; family Ceratodontidae; genus Neoceratodus; species Neoceratodus forsteri. The sequence continues at coordinate 251,463,602 of JADMNL010000023.1, forward strand.
CATTCAAGTGATCAGTTTGGCAGTTTTTGTTAACCTGAAGGTGTGTTCAGCTGCCTCGTGTGATGCAGTGACACTCCCATGAAAGCCCCCCTAAAATGAGTTCTCTTGGTTGACAATAGCCTCAAGGGTTGACATTATTTATGCTTCTTAATCCCAAAAGTTGACTGATGGCATACAGCAGGGTAAAAAGAGCTGTAGAGGGACTATTATTGTAGATGCACACACACATTTCTTCCTTTTTAACGGTGGACAGGTGAAAAGGTGAATGAAATTGCCTTTAAATAGAGCAATATCAGGTATGGGACCTGATCCCTTTTGAACAGCTTACAATTATGCATTCAGGCAGATGAAAGAGATTCCATTCCTCTTATCCACTCTGTGCATTTATAACAGAAATGTACTTTTTTTAACCAGGTCACTGTTGAAGGGGATCCCCACATGGTTTCTTTGACACATTACTACAATTCTGGAGTCTCTACAGGCCTGGATGTTAGAAACACCTGCAGGACACTCACTAAGCTTGGGAATTAGGCCAGACAGCTGCCTATGCACACAAGCACAAGACCAAACAGTTGAAACAGAATAAAACTCAGAAGAACTTGTAGCAAGCCTGTGTTTTCTACCATGGTAAAACGAAACTCTCGGCTGTAAATACAGTCTGTATGTTTCTGCACCAGTGTGCTCAATGGTTGTGTCCTGAGTTTTACCCGACTGACCATTGTCTTTCAGTTCCACATGATGATTTATTGACTTGCCAAAGGGTCTCATTGCAAACACATTCTTTGAGAATTCTGTGCCATTCTTTATAATGGCTTAAGAAAATGTCTAAGATGTATCTATAGTAAAAAAGTAAAATAAAAATAAAGAAAAAAATGCTATCCTGAATCATGCCTATAAAACAACGGTGACACCCAAAACTAAGCAATGAAGCATGACAGGGTGTTAGTTATTGTGGGATAAGTGCACACCTCAGTAAGTGAGGCACAAGGCAATGCCAAGTGCATTACACACCCGAGAAGTGCTGTTATGCCACAGTTATGCATACCCCAAGTACTTTTGTGATTATAAAATGGTACATCTGATTTTTATATTAATAACTGAGTAATGAGGTTCTGAAAGTTAAGACTTATGCAGTAGTGCTGAAATGATGCATGGTCATGTGATTGCATCTGACCAATCAGAGGTTTTGGTTTCTCTTACCTATTTTAGAACACCTGATAAAGTTGCAACTGGAGCTTATCAGCTATCCCTCTGGTCTCTTTAATGTTATTCAAGTTCTATACACAATGTTTATCTTCTTATTTCCTGTGACTCCTGCTTTACACAGAGATGCTACCCTCAAAGCATTAGCCACACAACTAGTTTTCAATGCCACTGCAACAGAACCCTAGTCTGATGTATCAAGTCAGCAGTGGACAATGACAATTTTTAAGTGCCTGAAGACAAAACATAGATTTCTCCAACACAAGCTTACTGCTTTCAGGAACTGTTTCTCTGTCAATCCTTAAACGAACCTCTTACATTCTAAAACAAATAGACCATCACTTACCTCCTACCATTGATCTATAAGTCCACATGCATGGAGATGAAAATCTTGTTTGAGTTTGAAGTCTGTTCTGTTACAGCCAGCAGCAATCAGACAACCTGAATCCTGCTTTACTGCTGAAGCTTCCACAATATTTAGCCTTCCTCTATTACTTAAACTTTAATTTGCACTCTGTCTCATTCACACACTGTGAACCAATCCTCAGTAGCTCAAAGCAAGCGGCAGGGGATCTGTTTGTGTCCCTGAGCCTTGCTTTCCCAGGGGACATGTGACTAATTCAGCGAAATGGCTTTTATGCCGCCACCCCAGCAGCTGAGATCAATTAAAGTGCTGCTTCACTTGAGCGGGGCTGAGGACGGACATCCTCTTCTCCTGGCCTTGGTGATTGCCTGGCCCCAGTTTCCAGCTCAGAGGAAGCAGTTGCTTTTCTTTCACACTGTAAACTTATTTTATTGCAGTAAAAAATAAATAGTTCCAACCTGAGACAGGCAAACAGACAACCAGTTGTCCTGTAGGTGCACAGAACAGGGAACAAAAAAAATCCTGTACCAGAGTCCCTAAGAGATTTAAATATGATTGTGTGAAAATGTAATTCCTTTTGTTTCCAGTTTAACTCTTTATTCAATTTTCAATATCATACAAAAACAACATACCGACCATATATGTACAATTTTAATTCCACTGGCAGATTTTCCACGAAATACCAATTCTGTATCCATGAGAATTTACTGTTTTTTTTTTTTGAGAATTCTGCAAAACATAAGGAAACTAAATTAACCATGGAATAAAAAAACAAATAACTCTATGCAAACAGTGAAATCTCCCCCCCCCCCCCCAATGTATACTGTGGAATTTGTTTCTTCAGATGTGAGTGACTTAATATTTTTTTTCTCCTGGTGTAACTGAACATGTTTCATTTATTTATTTATTTAGTTTTTGTTAATCAGGTAGGTACACTAGACAATTAAATACCTACTTTCAGGCACTACGCAAAGAGGTTACAAGGTGTCAGGGTCAATAAACAACAGGCACAAAACAAACAATGCATTTATATGGATAAACAAAGTATATGAAAATTACATGGCATATACATGAATAAACAGGATATTATCTATCGCGCATTCTTACAGCACTCCAAGTCTCAACACATGGGTTATAAACGCTCTTCTCATAGGCTGATGCACAAAAGGAATCCCAAATTCAAAATCTGATCCTTCTCCTCCCTTGTAACTCCCAAGAACCCCAGTTTTTCTTTGTGCATCTTCTCAGGCTGATCATGTTTTCATCTGGCTCTGTGCCAAGCTTAAGGTAAGATACAGTATTAATTTTAAATCCCAAACAAAAATATTTTGTGAATGCCTACAACAAGGGCTAGCCTTTAAAGAAATAGTGGCATGTTCTGAGGAAAAAGACTGGTTTTTAAAAGCAGTGCTAGAGCAGGATAGTCTCCGTGGCACAGGGCTCAGCATGGAGATGCATTTCAAACAATTCAGTAAAGCTGCGCTAGTGTTTTTACTCCTACCAGCAATTTTGTGCCTCACAGTGCCCATCTGTGTAGTCCTCCCCCCTCGGTTTACCTCGTTCAGCCGAGGAGGAGTAGGAAGCTCTGCACACCTAACAAAGACTGAGAGTCCCCCTTGTCAGCTTATCTCATTCAGCCGACAAGGGAAGCGGCCAATGCTGCAATTTGCAACTCATGGAAGGTGCACTGCCTACCCTGGGAGCCACGGTTTACCTTGTTCAACCGTGACCACCTTAGGGATCCCCCCTGTAGCTACCTCTGCTTGCTCTTTCAGCGGTTACCTGCCCAAATGAACCTGTCGGCTTCCACTCACCAGGTGAGTCTCTGTGAGTCCCCGGACCGCTTCCTCAGCATTTGGTCACTCCTTGTGCTGCCGACTGCCAGCATCCCACTATTTGAGCCATAGGGCTCTACTCCACGCCATCTCCACAGAGTGCCTCCCTCTTCCCTTTGCTTCCAGACATCACCATTTTGGCTAGGAATGCCGAAAGATGAGCGTCCGAATCCTCGCAGGACCTAGTAGTGAGACTTAAGGGAGAGATTCCCTTTCCAAGATGGTGGTGCCATTCACTCATTCGCTTAATGGCGCCCACATCCAAGCCATGCTTCTTATAGAGACAAGAGCCCCATTGGAGCACCATACCTGAGGGTTCTTTTTTTAGCCCAGTGATGCCCCGCAAAGCACAAGGGGCAAATATTCAGCAATGATAATCCCCGTTTCTGCTGTATAATAGTGCCTTTTATCCCCTTCCTTTGACTTCTAGGGAAATAACAGCCTGCAGCTTTGCTGCTTAACAGTGCCTTTTTATCCCCTACTATTTGGCTTCTAGGGAATTAACAGTCTGCAGAGGGGGCATGTGGTGCTGACATCTTGTTGTGAATTGTCTCCTTTTGCTTTTAATTTGCTGACGTTTCAAGCCCTAGGGTACTCTCGACTGGGGCTATGAACTAGTTTTGTGTATTAAACTAACCTAGTCAATGTGGCACCAGGGCCAGCTAGAACTGTGTATTAGGGTACTTATTTAGGTTTATTGTGCCATTCCCTATGGAATTCATACCGCTCTCTCAGTTTACCTCATTCTGCCAAGGAAGGGGAACAGGCGCCTAGATCAGTTGTCCTGATCAGTCTGTAATTCGTTACCAGTGCCTTGCTCAACCTCCCAGTTTACCTTGTTCAACTGTAGGTCGTGACCTCTGTACAATATATGTTCCCTAGTGGATCATGGCGCTCCCCTGATCGCCTCATGGTTTACTGTGTTCAGAGGTGAGCCTGCCATTGGGGATTCAATCTCTCCCTTCTTCTTCCCCTTATGCCCCTTACTTTGGAAGTCTCAGGCAGTATAGTGCAGCAGTTTAAGGCTCTGAGTTGTACATCTGAAGACCTGGGTTTGAATCCCAAAGCCCACTCTTGCATACTGTGTGACCCTAAGCAAGTCACTTAACTTCTCTATACTCCCAGGCTGTTCCTGTAAGTAAGCTTTCAGCTTACCCACTTTGAGCAGGATTCTGGAACTGGGACTGTGAGTCCTCCCTCCATCCCACTACCAAAAGTACACCCTGTGTGTGGGGATACCCCACCTGAGGTCCCTAATGTGCCAAATACTGGCAGGGACTTCCCCAGCCCCTGCACTACAGCCTCCATACACTGTGGGATGCCTGACATTTGCTTTTTGTGCCACCATCCTTGGGAGCTACATCACACTTCTCACGATGCTTCTGTCCTCCCAGGCACCTCTAGTGTTCTCTACATACTATTCCACCTCTAAGATGGAGGCAGCCAATGAGTACCGACCTAAGATGTCGGACACGAGAGGGTACCCCTTAAAGGGGGCCATACTCTTCATATGTTTTAAAAGGGAAATGGAGCAGATATAAACCATAAATTAATAGAATGAAATGTTACATTAAAGAGCAACAAGTTATAATCCTGCCTTTTGAAACAAGAGAAGCTGGATGTATATCCTCCAGGCCTTGACTGTCCTCAGGAGTTTATTGAGCACCATTTCACTGTAGGTACCTAGTTCCAAAAATCTTGTGGCTTAAGCATTACTCCAATGGCTCAACCAGTGCAGGCTTAAACACTTTACATAGCAGGAATGAATACCATCTTTTAGTGGGACAGACTGTGTCCTCTATCCCCACAGGCAGTACTGTAATAACAAAGATATGTTGCTCAATATTGGCACCCCGCATAACCCTTTCACACTTCAGTCATGCTCCACTCAGACTGGAAGCAGTGTCAGAGCCTAAGCAGCCCCCACTCAATAACTGCATTCAGAGCTCTCACAGAATGCTCATTTGCTCCAAATACTTGGCACACCATCCGAATGCTTCAGCAGGACTTATGACACTGGTGGTCTGGACAGGGTGGTTCACCAGCTTCAGTCCCCCCCTTCGAGAGACTACCTTCTATGGTCTTAACCATTTTTTCATTACAAATACAGAGCTAAGTAGCCCATAGCGTTGAGAAGTAAAAAAAATAAATAAACACAATTTTCTGAGCATGATATAATGGGTCATCCCGCAGACTTATGGGGAAAAGTTTGTGTGAACTGCAAGTACAGAACTATATAGTTAGTACAAAGCTATATAGTCAATCATCGGAATGTACATAATTAAAAAGTAAGACATACAATAGGCTAAGGAAGGGCTAATGCATCACAGGTTGTGCATGTGCTACTCAGCCACAGCCATGCTGGGGGGGAACGTTAAGCATACAAAGAGCATTTTTGAAGGGGATAGTACCCTTAATAAGAAAAGGCTGGCTATGCAGTGGTTCATTGCAAGGGCCATTAATTTTACTCTGCATTTAATTCTGCTACAGCAGTAAGCCAGTTTATGCCAATACTGAAGCCTGACTGATATCCTCAGGGCGTCCTTTGGATATAATGACTGTCACAGTGCTATGGCCACCCAGTAAGTCACAATCTGACTCAATCAATGTCCAAGGCAGCTTAAATATTGGCAGAAAATAACAATGGCATCTAGAAACAGGAGGGTTTGGCTGCTTTAAAAAATACACTCTGGGGACCATATTTTTCCTTAGCATACTATGCCCCATGGCAAATGGCCATTCTGTCAGGTTTATCCATAAAGCGAGAGCTGCAAAACTTATTCTGACCGAGGGTCCCCGAGAAACAACTTTGATCGAGTTGTGGCAGTTCCACTCTGTTGACATTGGTTCCTCCGTGAATGCACCATGGCTCCAGTGTAAACAATAACCATCTGTCAGCACCATCTCTTTGTCAGCTGGTGGGGTTGTGCCTGGGCTGCTTTTTACATCTTCCTCCCAACGTGGCTATGTTTGGTCCTGCTCTGTTCAAAAAGCATACCCCTAAAACATCCGTGGCCATTTTGTTCTAGCCATCTTTCACCTAGGGATGCTACCACCACCACCCCCCCCCCATGACTGCCCTAGCAGTTGACATCCCTTACAGACTTACAGACTACAGAAACAAAGGGATGTGGTCCTAGCTCACCCTCAGACAAGGGGGACTCTCAGAAGCAGGAACCACATTGAAATCACTGATTGCTACTTAGAGCTACTGAGTTTAGGGACAGAGGTTGGCAATCCCAATCCAGGTTGAACCCCCCCCATCCACCATCATCCTCCTTCTTGCCTGTATCAGAGGCCTAACTGGTATTCAGTGGTAGGCCAAGGAAGAAAAGGAGGCAAGAGGAACAGAACTTAGAAGACCTATTAAGGGAGACACAGTGTCTCCCCATATTTACCACTATGGGGTCTGGCTACATTTTTTGACAAAAGAAGACTAAAAGGGGCACACATACAATACATCCCTACATGGCAACTCTTGCCCAATACAACCCTGCCACATGGACTGAATTACAATCATCAAATAAGCAGGCCACAGTGCGGAAGCCATAAGGGGATGAAAACCATGAGCATAGCTGTATTTTTACTCAGGCCAGCTAAAACGCATGACCTAGATACTATTGTTAACAATACTTTTGCAGCCATCTCAGCTGCACAAACAAACAGTCACGGAAAGTAGGTAATTGGTGTGTTTTAATGCAATATAGGTCTCCTAAGGTAGAAGGTGCTGAAATTCTATTTCATGGACCCACAGACATTTTCAAGATGGAAATGTGGGGTGTATTCAACCTCTATTGACTTGCCATATGTGCTGGTAGATAGAATCCTACCCAGGCATCCATACATACTGTATTTATAGGTAAAGACACCTACCCATATGTAGGTTGATCAATCCTTCTATCTGCCTAGATGTATAGCCAGATTTATGGGAACCGTCACACCCACCCCTTACACCAGGGTGCAGTGCTGGTTTTGGAGGCTCATTCAGGGTAACACACAGACCAGGGGCAGTCTGACCAACCAGCTTTGATGTATTGAGTATTGTGTACTATGTGATGGCACATACACACATGCCACTAGCCACCAAAACACTAGATATGTGCCTTTAGTACTTTCAGCAGGGTGTAAAGAAGTGATCAATCTACTGGGTAACCCACTGTCAGCCATGGCCAGTGACCTCCTGGAGCCCCCACTGCAGCGGCTCCTAGGAGTGACACCCTCCTCCTCTACATCACTTAATTAATCCAGATCATGGAGGAAGGGACAGAGAACCTTCATAACATTAAACCCAGATATGACATGCAGATCAAGTACAGCAGACACTGTTAGCACAGTCATACTTGGCCAGAGGCTACAATTCATTAGTTTTATGCATTTCAGTGTGGTTCAGTAAGTTTCTCAGTTCAGCCCCTATTGTAGTGTCTGCACTGTTCATATAGAGCTCTCTCACCAGTGACCACAGTTCAATACTCTTCTGTAGACAACACCGATCAAGACCTCCAGGGGCCAATCTGACACGTAGACCCCTGACCACTGAAACTGCCAGCATGGCCATTCAGAAGTCTACACTGTTGAACTTAGGGGTATCTGGTAAGGTGACAGACACACTGATCCAAGCCAGTCAGGAGCTCACTAACAAAACTTATAATGACACTGGCATGTAATATCGGTTGGGTGCCAGACTAACAGGAAACTCAGAGTTTGGTTGCAAGGTTCTCCAGACAGCTTTGAGTTATATTCCTCCTCCCTCCCAAGACAAGTCCAATATTGCTGTATAATCACCCATGTGTTGACGACTTGGAATGCTGTAAGAAAGTGTGATAGATAATGGTAGTTTACTCACCCGGTAAAGGTGATTATAGGAGCACCTTCTTACAGCACTCCATATCCCACCCATTGAGGAGGAACATAACAAGCAATAAACTGAATACTAGAATAAGGGATTGTATATTAAAGAACGTATGTGCAATACCGATCAGTAAATGTAGAGTAGCAGACGTTCAGTCCTGCACTGCCAGTAACAGTGGAACATGTTGCCATGTTGATTGGAATACAATGGAAAGTAAATAATTGCCCTTTGCATAACTTTAAATTGTGTTGTGTTTCCCTACCCACCAGCTTCCCTACAGGGGTGGCTGAGGGTCCTGTATGGTTGGATTTTTTATATTATATTTTCAGGAGTAGCATAAGCTCTGGAAGATTTCATACTGGGGATTCTGGGAGCTACAAGGGAGGAGAAGGATCGAATTTTGAATTTGGGATTCCTTTTGTGCATCAGCCTATGAAAAGAGCGCTTATAACCCATGTGTTGAGACTCAGAGTGCTGTAAGAAGGTGCTCCTATAATCGCCTTTACCAGGTGAGTAAATTACCATTTAAAGCAGCAGTGCAATGAAACTGGGCAAAAAATTGACCCTACCTTGTTTCACTGTAAAGATTCCAGGCATCTTCCAGTTTTATTTGGCGGTAACATTTTCTAGTTCCATTTAAATGTAAGTATTTTTTAAATGTTTTAATTTTTTTTTTTTCTTAAGAAAAAAGGTAGCTTCCACATCCTCCACGTTTGACTTAGAAATACCATTGTAGGTCTGGTAAGGGTTAGGATCGAAGAAACCAAAAAAGTAGATGGTGTGCTGCATAGATGGCACCTAGAAAGTATATTTGACTGGCATGCTGATAGTTTTTATTCATTGTAGCTGAAACTAGATTTTTTTTTTGGGGGGGGGCATTTTTTTGATGCACTGCTGCTTTAAAAAGATTACAAGACACTGGAGAGATTGGCCAAACACTTGACCCAGAAGCCTGACAGAAATGGACTGACTATCAAAGCACTACAAGGCAAACCACTATAGCATAAGAGCAAACAAAACTTAGGAACTTATAGTAGTAATACTTGACAAAAACAACCACATCAAAATTAGTAATCTAGACACATGAACATACAGGAAACTTAAAGAGATGGCTGTATTCTGTGTGAATCATGAATTTATGTAATCCACAGTTTTTTCTCTTGTGACTGTATTAGAAAATGGTGGAGCAGACAATGTTTCTGCAGAAAAGGGCAATATTTTCCCATATTATCGTGGATTCTGAGGAAGGCAGTAATTCATGAAATTCCATGAGAACCATGGTATTCCACAAAAATCCCAAAGGAGTAGAAGAAACAAATTGCTCCCTTCCCTAATCCACAGTACTTGTTACAGCAATATATGCTTTTATCAAACAGTTCCTTGTAACATATGAAATAAACAGGATTAATTTGGTGCGGGTTAAAGGTGAGGGATTTTTGACAAAAGTGACATTGTTATCTGTGGATTCAACAGCCTTCCACATATTTTGAGGAGTTTCATGCTAGTAGAAAGTAAATGGATGTCTCTGGAGAGCAGTCTATTTTATTTCTTTATTTATGTAGTTATTTTTTGTTAACCAGGTGAGTACAGTGTGGGACAGGGTTGGGTAAGACCCTATCCCATTTGTTATGCAGACAGAGTTAAAAGCAAGGATCTAGTCTGTCCTCTCCTATTCTGTCACTTGTCTGTCTCTTGCCTGTCTGATTGCACAAACAATTTTCCTTGTGGTACCTAGGAATTGGCCACTCGATGGTCCCGCAGTTTCCCCTGCTTTCTTCCTTCCTTCACTTGCTGTTTCTATCCTTTCTTCCCTTGCTTCTCTGTGGTTAAAATGTATATGAATCTGTTTGTGAAACTGCAATCTCTTGGTTTGCAAATATATATAATTATATTGTTGAAATGACTTGAGTTGTTAGAAAAGTTAGCAATTTGGAATACAAGTGGTTAACTTTGAGCTGTAGTTTGACCTCCACAAGTTTATTTGCAGAAATATCTACAGGAAACTAGTCAGGGGACAGGATGCCTTAATTGGATGCACCTATTAAGAAGACTAATGTACTCTTCTGGCTGGCCACAGGAAGGTCAATGAAGAACGTCCTGTTGCATTTTATGAAAAACAGGAGTTGGAACTTACAAAAACAGGATAGAGAGATTAAATTGCCAGGCAAATACATCTCATATAAAGAGAGCAATATTCTATCTAGACAGATAACAACTGAGATTTTAAAGAGAGACTCTGAGGTAGGATTTTTGCTTGTACTGCCTTAGTGAAGAGCTATCCCATACATCTTTAATTTTTGTTTTATTGTTATCGTTACTGATAATAATAAAATGCTACTTGTGAATTCTATAACTTCTCCTGGTTTGCCTATGCATCATGACCTATGTCTGTATGACACACTGGATAAAATGTCTGTTTTTCAGGTATGAAAATGAGCTAGACAGGCACAGGAACATGGCACAACATCTCAGAGGTAGTCACACATGCATAGTAATATACAGGCTTAAGCTGCAGTTTTGTGGCAAAGTGACAAGTGCAGGCAGAATAAATGAATCAACATGCCATAATCAAGTTCGCATGTGTCAGGGACCACCTATTATTGCAAAGCGTTTGTTGGTGCTCTACTTGATGTATGCATAATGATTGTATCTGCACATACACATGCACGCCGATGATACTGTCACATGTCTCTCTGGACCCTCTGTTTCAGATGTCCAGATCCCCCTACAGCACGACATTCATGCAGTGATTAACTGGTTCCAGGATCACTGCCTTAAAATGAACATCAGAGAAAACATCACCATGATCTTTGGCTCTAGGCAAAAAACAGCTAGGCTATCTCCCCCTCCGATCTTCACAATGCTCACTGGCACCCCCCTCGATGACGTCATGCCTACCTACAAATATCTAGATGTCTAGCTTGACCAATCCTTAGATTTCTCATCCCAGCTTGTTGTCATCCACTCAAAACTTTGTCCTAAACTGGGTCTGCTCTACAGGCGCAAAGACAGCCTCTCTCTCCCAGTCTGGTTTGACCTAATAACTAAATGGATTCCTCCTGTTATTGACTATGCTGACATTATATACAGCTCAGCACCCTCTTTATCCCTCGTTAGGTTTGACATGCTCTTCAACACTTTCTGTCACTTTGCCTCCAGCTCCATTCCACTGACTCACCACAGTGACCTATACCCCAGTCTTTCTTTCCCCTTCCTCCAGCAGAGCAGATTGGCTCACAGCCTCACTTTCATCTCTAAAAACTGGCTCATTTCCCTCCCATCTTACCTCCCCTCTTCTCTCTCCTGCCACCCCTTCTTACCCCCTCCGCTCCTGTCTTTCCCATACTTTCTCCCTCCCCCAAGCCCACACTTTGGCAGGCTAACATGCCTTTCCTTCATCTCCATTACCTCTGGAACCAACTTCCTACTTCTGTTCACCTTATCCTTTTGTTTGAAGCCTTAAAGCATTTGCTTAGACCACCTCTAGTGACCTCCTGCTGCTGCTCATAGACCTCTACTCATTAAAAGTCCTAGACCTCAATCCTTCTTCAGCTTCCTCAGCCTTTACCACTAAGTTTTTTTAGCTGGTGGTTTTCTGCCTTACTTTTCACACCCTACACTGCCACATTGTAATTTATTCCTCATATGTAATGTGTTATTATGCTCATCATAATCCATCACTCTGTATTCTGTTTCTATCTCTGTAGGAAAATTGTAAGTCATTACTATGTATTGTCTGTTTTTATCTTGATGTATATTGTATTATATCTGTAACTGTTACTCTATATTATTACTTTATTCCAAATCCCCGGGGCACACCTGGAAATGAGCCCTGGCTCAGTGTGCCTTTTCCAGCTACCAATCTTTAAATAAATAAATAAATACATTTATCTGAGCTTGTGTGGAAGACCAGTGTAACCAGCCTCTCTCTTCTTCCAAGCTCGAGGCAGGTTACAAGTGAGCACTCAGTTGGTTAAGCCAAGCCCTGAGCACTGCAGTCTTGTGTGCTTCAGCTATGCTCTGCATGCAATCCCATTTTGCAGACCCCACCAGATCTGCATCTGCCACCAGGTCCACCTGCTCCATTAGATTTGACCATCCCACTAAACAGGTCTATCCCATCATAGGCCCTGCCTGGGCCACTGCATGCACCTGCCCCACTAAATTTACCTGTTCCTTTACACCCACCTATGCCACCAAACCTTAATGCCCCAATGGTTGGGAGATTACCTAAGGTTGCTTAATCCACCAGCTCTGCCAGCCTTGTTGCCCTTTGTAAATTTATTTTATTTATTTATTTAGTTTTTGTTTACTGAGTAGGTGCACTAGCCATGTAAAGGAATGCACCCAGAACAAGAGAGCATGGTGGCTGATTGGATTATTGCAAACATTCCACTCCCCAGATTTTAAGGACCTGGCTTTGGCCAGGCCAGAATTCTTGGGCATTATCTTGTTATTTTATATTGTGTTTGATCAGTAATAGTTTTAAATGTGTTTGATTTTGTATTACTTGATTAACAATTTATGACCTGTTAAATTGATTCTGCAAGTTTAAAACCTAAGTGCTATCTTTTTATTTTTACTGTCGGCTTTAGACAGAATTAATTATTGAGGGTAGACTTTCTGATCTCTCTGACTTGATGGAAATCATGAGCATTGAGCATGACCCTCTCACATTCCTGACATCTGTGGGGTACTTTCCACTGGTAACTACAGGTGGTATATTTTCAGCTACTTGGTCTAACCATAAGAGGTTAGCTGGGGGTCAGCTTTGTCCTGCCAGTAAAACTAACCACAACAAGCAGTCAACCCTGTTTTGTCAACAGTTATGACTGCCCGCCTGAGTAGTCATGAGCAGTCAACCCTGTCCCATAAGAGTTATGACTGACCAATGTTGCTTTTTATATTAATTGATATTCTTGCAGATAGAGCACAGTGTTGCTTTTTATTGTATCTGTTATTTTTGCAGATATAGCAATATAACCAGCCTAGTTTAATACCAAATACATGATATTGGGCCAAGGTAACAGCCCAGATAAGTCCATATATATGGTGGCTGCCTCCTGGGTTAACAACAGCCTGCCACCATTGATCAATTGGTCAAACTCATTAAGATATACAAGCTATCCTCCTACATCTCTGCCTTGACAAGAATACTTAAGTGCCCAAAAATCGAAGGCAAGGAAGGAGTCTCAGAGGGAGAACCAAGAGTCACCTCAACTCTCAGGATCTCATAAGGACATCAGTTGGTACTGGTTGGTGAGTTTGTTATCTTCACTTTAGGCATAGGACCTGAGGCTGACAATTTGCCTGGCATTTGTTTTTATTTCTTTTATTGTGACTTCTTTTGGTTTGCGTCAAAGAAACTATTTTCTGCTTTTACACTACTGTTCAGATAAAATTGTAACTGCATTTAACATTGTGACTGTATTTATAATTGTAATTGCTTACTTGCATTTAATGCCAAGGACTGTTCTAAAGACTTGAAACATTAATATCAAAAGTAAAAATATTTTCTAACCCTTCAGTTATGCTTCTCAATTTAATATTATAAAACTTAGAGCACTTAATTTAAAAAATAATAACCTAAGAAGTAAGTCAGTACCCTTAAGATAACAGTTCCAGGTTATATTCATATGATTAGATGCACAGAGTTCTTATGCCCAAAGTTACTACATAAATATTGGGGTTGGTGTATCAATGATTCTAGTAAAAGACACTAGTGTAAAATATACGACTGTCCCAGGCACAGACAGATAGATGGTTATAAAGTAAATATAAGAATATTTGAAGAACTAGGAAGGACTCATTGTCCACTGACAAGTAAACATGCCCATAAGGGAACATTAGTCTTCATGAACACAGCACCTTCCTGGACTGAGATCAAATAGTTTTGGCCAGTCAGGTGTTGGATAAGATAATTGTGGCAGGTGGTCTAAATCAGTAACACAGGGGTCACTCTTCCAACCCTTTGTGTTGTCACTCCTAACCTAGCCCAATTAGTGGATGACTTGGAAAGACTGCCAGTCTCTGAAGGTCTTGGTGAAAGCTGTGTACACAAGACTGAGCAAGGAAGTTATATTGGAGAGCCAGAAGGCACTCCACATAACTCAGCTAGGAGACAGGGGCCCGGATATTCAAAGGGGTTGCGCCTGGCGCAACCCTGCAGTGCGCACTGGTAGGATATTGAAAGGGCTGCCAGACTTCATTCACATATTTGGGACTGTCTAGTACAGTATGTCCTGCAAGCCCATTGGCCCACACTGGGGACTAATGGGCTTACAGCTGTCTGTATCTGTCATTAGCTTCTGGTGGCTGGGTGAGCCTGGGTGAGATGCAGCTGCCCACCGATGATGAGGAGGGCGGTGGGCAAGGGGTTCTGTGTGGGTGGCAGGGTGGGGGTGCCACTGGATCACCAGGGAATTGATCAATGGGGATTTACTGTGATCACTGCAATGGGTGGGAGGGGTTTCACTACACCACCAGGGATGGTCATATATACATATATTGGGGACTCGGGTGGGAGGGCGACAACTAGTCCACCATGGATGGACATGTATTATATATATCAGGGAATCAGGGACAGGGGGGAGCCACTAGACCACCAGGGCTGTGTGTCAGACATATGCCGCAAGTATGGCTATGGGGCGGGGATGCCCCAGGATCCCCACTGCACACATCATGCTGTGCAGGGCACCAGGCGCAAGTCGCTGGGCTACCCTGCACAAGGCATGCAAATGGTGACATAATGACATGCAAATGGACCCATTTGTGCCTTGCATATATTATGGCCTCATTTGCATGCTCCATGCATAATATCGTGGTGATGCAGCTAGCACAACTGCACTTGCTCTGGTGCATCCCCGTGCTCCCTATCTGTGGTTTGCACTGTCGCAGTGCCACTGTGTCATGCGCAGTATGTGCGTTGACTGTGCCATATTCAACGGTGCTGTGCAATGGCGCATCCCCATTGAATATCACCTGGTCCTGGCCCTGGAGCATCACAGTTGTGCTGTGCCCAGGCTTGCACTACTGCCCGGTGCAGTCTGAATATCTGGGCCAGGATGTATGGAATCACTGCTCTGTGCTTCCAGGCTTAGCCAGTCAGAAGGTTCGGCATGATAATTTATGGACCTGCCCCCCCCCCTTAAATCTGTGAAGAAAGGAGCCTAGCTAAGGAAGGGTCTAGAGCTCAGGGTTCAGGTCCAGAGAAGTCTGGGCAGCTGGGGAGCAAAGTCTGAAGACAGGAAGTGCTAGAAGAGGGTATGAATTTCTCTTTGCACCCTCCTGGGGGCAGGGACAGGCATGCCAGAGTCCAGAAGAGGATGGGGAACCCAGAATAGTCCTGCTCTGAGAGGAGAATGACCACCCAATCAAACTGGCACCCAGAGATAGTGGAGAGCCTTCTCTGAAAGAAGATCACCAGGATCCTTGTAGGTCCACTCTCACCAGGAAATACATAGGAGAGGGAGCAATGTGTAAGTTATCCTTCACAGACGTGCTCCACAGGAGAAAAAGTACCTTAACATGTAATGTGTCACCCACAGGTAAAATGCCTTGTAAGGCAAATAGTTATGGTTCATTAGGATAAGGTGCACTGCAACAGTTAGGTGTCAGTTAAGTCCTGCAGAGTTGGGGGCACAGGGAGGTCCATTACTTTGGGTAACTAGGAAAAACAGCATGCTGTTAGAGGGAAGACACATATAGCTGGACTGACTATCTGAAAATGTAGGCATAAACGATAGGCTGGTTGCTAATTTGGCAAGTTGCCAGTAGCTGGCACACAGCCATGCATTAGCATAGCTACCCCCCACCGAGTAGTGTTTGTCCCTGCTGGGGGAGAGGAACAGCATGCATTTGGTCTCATAGGTGATCATGTCCAAGGGACTCTGTAAAGGAGAAAGGGCTTTCAAAAGAGTAATTTATCTGTGCAGCCATGCCCAATCAATACTATCATCACTGGTAATGGTATGGAGTATGCTAGTAGTGATGATGAGGTCATGTGCAGACTTATAGTGACTGGCAAGGGTGATGCCCATTTAAGCAGCTTACCACCTTAGACAGCTAATAAAGACATAACATGCTTGACCTTAGCTCCTAGGTATGGACTGTAGTTTTGTAGGTGGTGTCATGTTATTGGTACCCGTGGGAATGTGTTTGATCTCCCTGAGTGGGAGTAAGATCAGTCTCTTCGTGGACAACACAAAGATGGGAGCTGTGGTTGAGGACATTGAGGGTGGAGGGGGCTGCAGGAGGACCTGACTAAGCTATAGGAGTGGTCGGAGGCATGGCAGTTGGGGTTTAATGCCAAAAAGTGGAAGGTTCTTCACTTCAGGGCTAATAATCAGGGGAGGAGCTATCAGCTGGGGGAAGCACAGCTGGAATGCACCAAAGAGGAAAAGGATCTAGGGATACTTATAATGGGGAGTATGAACAACTCAGTGCAGTGCAGGAAAGCGGCAGCAAAATCCAACAAGATGCTAGGGTGTATTGAGAGGGGAATCTCCTCCAGAAATAGGGAGGTGATCCTGCCACTGTACAGGGCACTGATCAGGCCACACCTGGAATACTGTATGCAGTACTGGCTTGCATTCCTGATGAAGGACATCAGATTGTTGGAGGGTGTCCAGCAGAGAGTGCCAGGGATGATCCAGGGGTTGAAGAGATAATCCTATGAGGAGAAGCTGGGTGAGCTGAACATGTATTCCCTGGAGGAGAGG
Organism: Neoceratodus forsteri; assembly: GCA_016271365.2. NCBI lineage: Eukaryota > Metazoa > Chordata > Ceratodontiformes > Ceratodontidae > Neoceratodus > Neoceratodus forsteri. The sequence continues at coordinate 251,480,573 of JADMNL010000023.1, forward strand.
TGGGATAGAGGGGACATGATCGAAACCTTTAAATACTTAAAAAGGATAAACAAGACTAGCACAGAAGGGATTTTCAAGATCAGAAGGGGGAGGGTTATGAGGGGGCACCAGCTGAGATTAGAGGGGGGAAGATTCAGGAGGGAAGTCAGGAGGCATTATTACATAAAAAGGGTGGTGGACAAGTGGAATTCTCTGTCTGAGGAGGTGGTAGCCTGTAGCATGGTGGGTGATTTTAAGAGGGATGGATAGAGTGTGAGGGGTATTTATGAAAGGGGAGGGGTGGGTGGGGTAGCTGCTGTTGAGGGGCTAGTGCACAATCATGCAGACTCAATAGACCGTGAGGCCCGTTCTGCTGGTGTTTTTGTATGTCTGTATGTTCATATGGTCCCCACCTGCCCAAACCCATGGTGTTGTGGAGATCTGAGGTTCTGAGTGCTTCTGGCTATAAGTTGCCCCTTCCCTGGAGAGAGTGCCACCAAATGCCCTAGATGCAGGGAGTGTGACATGTGTTACACCAAACAGCATTGGGATGGTCTTTTTTTAAACTTTGTTTTCATTGAGAGAATGAAAAAAAAATGCAATCACAAGAATTTATTCTCGAAAAGAAAAAAATAAATCAGAATATAATTACCATTAGTGCATTTTTCCATTTTTTTAGAGGAGTTAAAAAAGAACTTTAATTTCATTTACTTCAGTGCAGTTTGACATAGTTAATGCAAGGGACTTATAATAAGTATTAGGGCCTCCACTGGGTGTCTCTTAGGACGTAAGAAACTACTTTCATAAGGTTTTGGCAGCCAGAACCACTCGGTTTTGCTTTCCATTCCTCTTGCCCAAACATACTGCTCAGATGCTCATACCATAAGAGATTTCCCTATAAACTCATAAAAGGGAGAAACTACTAAATTTTCATTAAAGTCACAGCCCATGTAAATAGTAGTTTCAGCATTAGGAGCCATAGCCTGGTTACAACTCATGATATCATTGGTTGGAACACACCATGGCCCAATAGTGAGGCTGCATACAGAGCATTTTTTTCAGACATAGTTTTTGCACCCTAGCACCAGTGATATGATGGACATACCATTTTTGGGCCATACACTATGTGCCGACTGTCACACTGCTGTTCAGTGAAGGGGGATTTACCCTTTCATTTCTGCTGAACCCTCCTTCCCCACAAAGATGCCAGCACAAGAACTTATGTCCAAGTTGTTGGCATGCTTACACACACCCCAGCCAAGCACCTAATGGTATCATCACCCCCCCCCACTATGCTGTGATGCCTGGATTGCCACCCATACAAACAGAGGTGGCAATGACAGAGTGCGGCATGACAGCCCTCTGTCCCTGCAGTAGGAGACCATCCCCTAGGATGCTTTGTCATCCTTCGAACCCGAGCTACCCCCTCTGGATTACTCAGGTTTGTTGATGAACTTGGGTTGTCAGCATTGTGAGCAGTAGTGCTAGTCCTGCACTGATGGGCTGGCATACAAAGTGGTTTTAAAACCAGAGAGATAAAAAAACCAAAAAGAGAGAGACTTATTGAATATGACCTAGGAATGCTACAACAGTGCACTTCCCCTTTAAAGGGGAATATCCAACTTTACAAGACCCACACCTTAGTATGACTACATGGCAACCCATGATTAACCTTTTGAGCAGAAATAACATCTATTTTGCATTTGCAGATGTTATTTATACTTATCTGGTTGATTCTGCAATCCTCCCAGCCTGATATTACATAGACTCACCTGCCTTGATAGTATCCCTAAAGAGATTAACAGTCGCCCTTAACAAATCCTGCTGTCTGGTGTCTGGTGCTGGCAAATGAACCCACACCTGTGACCTCTTTGAACATACAAACTGGTTGAATCTGAAAGGGAGGGTCAACTACCAAACCTGTCTCCTGGTGCACAAGATTAGACTAGGCTTAACTCCACCTACTACTGAAGCGTTGCTCTCTGTGGCACCCACACTTCGCTGCACCCATCGGACTTCAAGACTGACTTTCCTAGTCCCTTTTTGCCGGACCTCTCAGGCCCAAAGGTCCTTTAGCTTTACAGCACCTACTTGGCACAATGATGTGCCACCTGACCTCACCAACGAGACTAAGCCTGGCCCCTTCAGATCCAAACTGTGTACCCACATCCTGGCTCTCAGTAAATGTAATTGCAGCTAGGCAGTTTGTTTTGCAATCATTCAATCACCTCCCCTCATCCTGTTCTCCCCACCTCCTGCTCCCCCTACACAGATGCACTCCCTTCCTCCCTCCAGTACTCTCACTGCTCCTTTCTGTGTTGTAGCTCTTACCCTAAGTCTACCTCCTGATGGCTACCTCACCTCCTTTGTTTGATTTTAGTGTGCTCTCCTACTAACTCCATGTGTAACCAGGATTGTTTTTATTGTAACTACTTGTGGTTATGTAACCCCACACCATGGAGCCTTTGTAAAAGAACCTCTGGTTCAAAGGTTGATGTAATCCTAGTAACTAAATAAATAAATCCCAGAATCCCCTGCAGCTGACATCACGGAGGGGAAATCAGCCATGGAAGATTCAAGGAGTTCCTCTTGTTGTCAGCTATTAATAGCACTGTTCTGCTGGCTGCCAGTCCCGCTACTCTGATGAGGCTAAGAATGGCCTGAGCAAAACAAGAACAAGGATAAACAATAACAGGATAGCAAAAAAGCACATTGAGACATCTGATACATACTATCTGATGATGAATCAGTACACTAGTTACAAAGCCATTCTGTAATCACAGGAACGTATATTTCATTGATATAATTCATTCATTGTAACTTGCTGAAAGAGTCTTTTTAAGACTTAAGTATATAGCTCAATTCACATTAAACTGTCTCAATGAGTTGCTTAAGCATGACTGGGTCCCTCACAATGCCTTGCAAAACCTGCTGCCCAAGAACTGCAACTCAGTTTTATGTTGCATTGTCACAGAACTGCAGACACATTCCAGCTGAGAGGACAAACATTTTATACAAGTCATTTCTGATCTGTTTATGTGCTGAAAAACAATACCATGTAAGTTGCCCATGCAGTGCCAACTTTAAAATAAAATGCAAAGCCATCACATTGGTGAGACAGTTTAATGCAAATCGTACTCTAGTTCACTACAGCTCTATTATATTTTGTTCATCATGAGGTCATTTGTGTCCTTGTGTCCTTTTTCTTTCGGTGACATCTGACAAGGCATTAATAATTGAGGGGTAGGCCTCCCCTTTCCTGGGTCTGTGTTGAGAGCTGTTGTATGGAAAATATCAGATTTAAAATAAGTTCCCCATTTACCTTGAAAAGTCATTGCTGTTTATTCTCAGATAGCTCAGTTTTTCATAACCCACCTATGTTCGAAAAGCTGTTTGTCACTCCCTGAATCTTGGTAGCTTAGTCTGTCTCTGTTTTGCTGTGCGTTCTAGTCTCACACAAGTAACTTGAGTTAATACACATACTGACACTTTACGATGGTACTCAGGGGTGCTACACTGTTGAGGTGCTGTCTAATGCATGAGATGCTAAACCATGGTCCATTCTACCCATCTCTGGCATCCATCCAGGTGGAAGTTAAAGTTCCCATGGCACTTATAAGAGTACGGGATTTCCTCCAGTGTCCTTGCCAACAAAGTGGTGACCGAGCCCAGCACACAAATTACCATCCAGTATCAATCCCCACCCCCGAAGGTACTGGAACACATCTTGTCAGATCAACTGACCGATTACCTTGAGAAATACTAAATCCAATACACACAACAGCATGGATTCCACAAGGCACATAGCACCACCACAGCCTTACTTGAATACACTAATTACATACATAATGCACTGGACCGGAGTCAGTTAGTGTGGGGGGGTGATATATATCAACCTCAATAAAGCATTTGATACGGTCAACTACGGTCAATTGGTGTCAGCTGTCTGCTGGTAGCGAGAGCTGTGGAACTGTGGAGATCTGTGGTCTACTGCTTGGAGCAGAGGTACACTCGATCCTGTGGCGTGTGACTGGTCTGGGGATCTTGTTCGAGGGGTGCTGCTGGCTTTTGGTTTCAGACAGCTTCCATTTTCTGCTTCCTGTTTGGATCAGAGGGAACTGTGGTGGCTCCTAATTTTGGGTCCAGATTGCCAACATTCTACTGAGTCTCGAGGTGACTGGGTTTTGGGCCCGACCTGAACCCAGGGGATGTTTGCTGGGATTACCGGCTGTGGGGAGGAACTGGGTCTGGTGCTCTTGGAGGATGGATACTGAGTGCCTGAGATTCCTTGGCTTGGGTGGATGGGCTGGAGGACCTGCTCGCTCTGAGCTGACTATGGTCGGAGCTTTCAGCAACTTCTCGGGGGATGGCCGGGTTGTGTAATTGTTTCCCAGTCAAGGAGCTCCCATTACTGGAGGTCAAAATAGGTCCTGAAGTGTGGAAGGAGTACTGGCTACAGTGGACGCCCTGTTTGTCTCTCATCCCCCAAAGAGTCAACAACAGTGAGAGTGTTTTAACTTCTTTTATGTTATCTGATTTGAATTTTCCCTGCCTATGTGAGAGAGAGGCTGGGGGATTATGCTATCATGTCATTATGGACTGCAAACTGAAGATACTTGTTTAAGTTTTTTTGCCTATCAACACATGGTCTGACTTCAACTTTTTATTATTCTGCTTGACTTATCATTATCTGACAGGCAGTAAGAGTGCCTGTATCTTTAGCTGGTTCCCCAGGGCGTGAGAGAGGGCCTGGGGACTGGAAACACTTACATTCTCAGTATTATTTTCTAACAGACAGTGAGAGTGTCTGTATGTCGTTAAGTGCCCGAGGCAGTGAGAGGGCCCAGGGAGCTGAAGACTTTTATCTGAAGACATTTGTTATCTATATTTGGTTTGCTTTTTGTATCTGAATTTTATTTATAATATCAGTGTTTTATTATCCATCTGTGACTGCAAATTCATTTCTGCCTAAGATAGTGAATTGTTCATATTTTAGAGTTTAGTAGTTTTCATTTGGGGAGGGTTAATTGACAGTTATTTATTTTATGGTAGGGTTCAGGAGTTTTGGCGTTATTTATTTGCCTAAATAAGTGTTGTGGGCTCATATTTTGTTGGGTTTTGATGTTATTTTTTTGGGGGGTTCTTAGTTTTATTAGTTTGTCGGTTAGCTAAGTGAGAGTTGCCTGATAATCTGATTGTTAGAATGTGTCGGAGGCCTGCCCCCACGGTCGTGCGCTATTCACCCTCTGCTCTCCATGTGCTACGTCCCTTTATTCCTCCCACATTGCAGTTTACAACTTACCAGTGCTGTAGGGTACTGGGTATTGCTCATAAGGGGAGGAGGGGGGCGGGGGGTAATGAACAGTGGAGGGTGAATGAGTGGGGCTTACTACATCAGGGTTGTGAGATCCAGGAGATGCCCTGGGGCAAAGTGGAATCTAGAACATGGTTCATCATGTCTGGTTTCCATATCCAAGGGCACCACCAATATTGATGGGCAGGTGGCTCAGGCGGCATTGGAGGTTCATCCAACTCAGGCTGTGTTATGCAATGCCAGGTTCATCAAAAACAAGACTGCAATTATTACACATCATGTAGAAACAGTGGATCTGGCTTGCATCACCAAGACCTGGCTGGATGAGAATTCTGACCCCATTTTGGAGGCTTTAACTCCAGCCGGGTACTCGATGATTCACCGCCCCAGATTGGATCATGGGGGGGTTGCGGTCTGTTTTAAGACTGAACTCAACCTCATGAGTGTACCAGTTGAGGAGTCTGAGTCATTTGAGTGCAACGTGGTAGCAGGTGTAGGTTGTAGGATTGCCCATTCGCCCTCATCTACCATCCACCCAGAGATGAGAAGCGGTTCCTTCAGGAAGTGGCGGACTTCGTCATCAACACGGCATTTGAGTCACCCAGACTGATGGTTCTGGGTGACATCAGTGCCCGGGTCGATGATGAATTCTCGCAGTTTGGACAACATTTCCTGCAGCTGATGTCATCTCTGGGCCTCACACAGATAGTTACCACAGCTACCCATAAACATGGTCACTGCCTTGATTTAGTCTTTCTCCGGGGGATCGAGGCCTCTGATTTGGGGGTGGAACCAGTTGGATGGTATGATCACTACATCATGGGGTTTAGTTTTAGTGCCCCCACTTCGCAGGCCTATCCCTGTGGAGATGGTCAGGTAACGCCCTTTACGAGATGTTAGCTCAGAAGGCCTGGTAGCGATACTTGACCTATTGACCCTTCCAGTGGCAAACAGTAACCCAGAAGCCCTTGTGGTAGCTATAATACATCTATCTCTGTGGCTCTGGATGTCATTGTTCCTGTCCTTGTTTGCCCTCTCTTCCTTCGCCCTCGGTCCCCATGGTTTGATGGGACCTTGAGGGAGATGCGGCGACTAGAACGAAGGTTAAAGCACTGCTGACAGAGATCCTCCCTTGATGCTGACCACCTTAGATTGATGGAGCATTATCAAGCCTATCAATCTGCAATCAAGCGTAAGAAGGCAGAGTTCCTGTCCAGGGAGATTATGGTGGCTCAGAATCGACCAGCTCAGCTTTTTCACACTATGGACAGACTGTGCAACCCAGCCTGCCTACAAGTTTGACAGGCCTTTTCGCAAATAGAGTGCAATGAACTTGCTCGAATCTTTGCAACTAAGGTGGCCGACATTAGGGTGGTGCTCCAACCAGCACACTCTAAGGGTGTTGGTTTGGATCAGTGTATAGTTACCGCTCCTCAACTTTCCTGGAGTACCTTCGACCGACTGAAGTTCATGGATGTCATGCGGATTGTCCAGGGTGCCCGCCCTACGTGCTGTAGTTTGGATCCTGGACCAACTTCCCTGGTCTTGGGTTGTATTGATTCCATCAGTATGGTCCTAGCATGAATAGTCTGGTGCTCCTTGGAAACAGGTACGTTTCTTAGCTCCCTGAAGGAGGCGATGGTAACACCGCTCTTGAAGAAAGCTTCTTTGGACCCCAACTGCCATGCAAACTACAGATCAATCTCTAACCTTCCCTTTTTAGGCAAGGTGATTGAGAAGGTAGTGGCCATACAGCTGGAGAACCATTTGACCATCCATGATATCTATGAACCCCTCCAGTCCGGTTTTCAAAAGAGGCACAATACTGAGACAGCGCTGGTTTGGGTGCTCAATGATCTCCAGATGGCTAGGGACCAGAAGAACATTACATCTTCGTTCTTCCAGGTCTCTCATCAGCTTTTGACACTGTGGACCATGGGGTTCTACTTGAGCACCTGAGGTTCATCTGTGGACTATCGGGAGTAGTCCTCAGGTGATTTACATCTTACCTCACTGGAAGAATGCAGAAAGCGGTTTCCGGGGTTTATTCCTCTGACCCAGTTTCTCTATCTTGTGGGGTTCCTCAGGGCTCGGTGTTGTCCCCCATGTTGTTTGCAGTGTACATGCTGCCATTCAGAGACATTGTAAGAAGGTATGGGCTGAGGTTTCACTGCTATGCTGATGATACCCAGCTCTACCTTTCTTTTGCACCCGACCAGGATGGAGCTCTCTTGGTCTTTAATAACTGCCTCAAAGAAATCCAGGAGTGGATGGACCCGAGTTGGTTGAAGTTGAATTGGAAAAGACAGAGGTGCTGGTTGTGGATCCAGTGCATCGGATAGGGAGCCGGGGGTTGGTTCAACGTCCAGGCTCTATCTTGGGGGTGTTTCACTCCCGACCTCTGAACAGGTGCGTAACCTGGGCATAATTTTTGATGAAGAGCTGACTCTGCATTCACAGGTGTCTGCCATCATCAAGTCCTCATTCTACCATCTGAGGAATATCTCCAGGATTAGGCACCTTGTTCCATCCGGCGATCTTCCCATGCTGGTCCATGCCTTTGCATCCTCGCGCTTGGACAATTGCAATTCCCTTTACCTAGGGCTTCCTGGGGTGGAAAGCTGCCACCTGCAGCTGGTGCAGAATGCAGCAGCCCAGCTTTTGACTGGCACCTCCCGGTCCAGTCATATTTTGCCAGTGCTGCGTGGACTGCACTGGCTGCCAGTTCAGTGGTGGATCACCTTTAAAGTCAGTCTTCTGACTTTTAAAGCCCTACATGGACTTGGCCTGGACTACCTGAGAGAGCTCCTGGTCCCTTACTGTCCTGGGCGATCGCTCCGTGAAGCTGATGAGGGGTTGTTAGATATCCCAAGGATGTGCTTGAAATCCTCTGGGGCCCATGCATTTATGCATACGGCCCCTACCGTCTGGAATTTTCTACCCCGTCAGTTATGGGAGTGCACGACCGTGGAGAGATTTAAAAAGGCCCTGAAAACATATTTATGGATTCAAGCATTTGGTGATTGACTTTATTCACCTAACTGTGTTAGCTGACTTTATTCACCTAACTGTGTTAGCTGTTTTGTATATTTTAAGATTTGAAATGTTTGATATGTTTTTAAACTCTGTAAGGTGCCTTGGTTTTTGAAAGGCGCCATAGAAATAAAGCTTATTATTATTATCCTGCTAAACTCCCTCCTTGCGGCTGGCCTGTCTAATGATGCAGTAGGATGGTTTAGAAGTTACCTTGGTTGCAGGTCGTAACAAGTCAAAATAAGTGGCATCCTATCCAGCAGCAGGCAAATGTGATCCAGTGTCCTGCAAGGGTCGATCCTGGGCCCCTTACTCTTTAGTCTCTTCCTCAATACCCTCCCCGTGGCATGCACCAATAATATACTCCTATATGCGGATGGTGCTGTCATTTTCACTAGTCAACCTGACCCCCTCCCCCTTGAATCACAACTCCAGGACAGTTTCACAGCTATTGAGGCCTGGTTTACCAAGCATAAGCTCTTAATGAATAACAAAAAAGACTAAAGCCATGATCTTCTTGAGCTTGCACAACAAATACAAATCCCACCAGTTAACCATAGCAAGTCCAAAACTTCAGCTATCTCAGGATTTCATTTGACAGCTCTCTATCCTATGGTATCCATGCTGATGTTGTCACGCGAGTGGTTAATACCAGGATAGGGCTGTTATTTAGACATAGACACTGTATGACCCCAGATGCACTCCGGTTAGCTGTAATTTGCTCAATTCTATCCATTATAGACAACAGATTAGTAGTCTACGGAACATCTATGGACACCATACTCAAAATGATCTGTACAGCACTAAACAAGACATGCATGATAATTATGAGAGCACACAGACAAACACATACTTGCGACCTGCATGCACAGTCTTACTGGTTAAACCTTAAGTGCAGAACAAAATATCAGACTTGTCTCTTAGCAAAAAAGATTTGTCTTGGCCAGTTCACCCCCCCCACCCATAAATTCCTAATCCCTGCGTCTAACCCTCATTGAACCCAGGGCATGTCAAAACTGACTTATCAAGTCCCATTTTGCTTTACCTCCCAGGCACAGTGATCCTTTTCATATAGGGCATCCAGCTGGCTAAACAACCTCCCCTCGGGTATCCTGGATGAGACTAGGATTGGCCCTTTTGACAGTAAACTTCACCAGCACCTCACTGCACTTAGCAGCTGTGACTGCCGCCTATAGGTTGCCTCCCTTCCCTAAATGACACACATCCCCCAGCAATCCCCCCCCCTTGTCACCAGATACAACTTTGTCAATCTGCCACCTCTCTTTCCCTCCTGGAGCCAGCGACGGGCTACCATCAGGCTCAGTTCCAGCAAGACCCACTCAAGCCAAACTATTGATGGGAGAAGCTCTTCTGCTACCGCCCCCTCTTCCCTCCTGGAGCCAACGATGGGCTACCACCAGCAGGCTCAGTTTCAGCAAGACCCACTCAAGCCACATCATCGACGGGAGAAGCTCTTCTGCTGCCACCCCCCCATTCCCTCCTGGAGCCAGCAACGGGCTACCATCAGGTCAGGACTGCGCTTGCCCATCGCCGCTTTGTGGAGACTGCCCACCCTCCCCACCACACCCACCCTTTGTCGTCATTTCCTTTATGTAGTGTCAGTGGTCATGTGATGCATCACGTGATAGCAGCCAATTTTTCCAAACATCTCACTTTTCCAGCTGCTCCCTATACTCTCTTACCACTAGGAATCGCTAGTGTGCACATTCTCCTCATCTACTTCACCCCCATCCCTCCCATCTCAGTACCTCATCCTATTCCAAAACTCTTCCCTGCTCCCACTGCTCTCCCCCACCCTGCCATTTTACCCACACCCCACACCACTTACTCCATGACCTTCTTCAGCCCCCTCTTCAATCAGCCCATGTTGTCCCCCTGCCCTCCCTCACTTTACTCCCTCCCTCCCTCTACTACCCATTGTTCTATACTAAACTCGCTACCCTCACCTCCTCCGTGTGCATCAGACCCAGAAAAAACAAATCAGTATCCCACATCTCTGCATTCTCCAGGGCCCTAATCCTGCTTCTCCTCCTCACAATAACCATCCACCCAAACCCTGGCCCTAGTTGCCCATTCACCTCCACCTGGGAGCCACTGCTCAACAAAAATAAACACGTCAGCTTTATCCACCTCAATATTTAGAGTCTACCTGCTAAAATTGTTGAATTCCAAGCCTGGGTCTCTGTTAATGACTTCAGTATTATTGCTCTATCCAAATCCTGGCTCACCCCCAGGATTTCTGACAGTGAGATTGTTCTTAATGGTTACACTTAGGTCAGGAAAGACAGAACCAGGAAAAAAGGAAGTGGATGTATGTTCTATATCTCCAACAAATACTCATTTGCTGAACTTCATCCCAGTACTGAGTTGTCCCTGCTAGAAACCCTCTCTTATCAACCTCCTCCTCTGCCCTAACAAAACCATTACTCTCACCATCACTTATCTTCCCCCAGGAACCCCGCTGTCTGACCTGGAGTCCCTACTTGCCCTCAAACACACCCTCCCCCTGAACAGAGAATGGATCCTTCTAGGGGATTTTAACATCAACTGGGCCATCAGTCACTCTGACCCTCTCAAATCTTGCATTGCTAACCTAGGGCTACACCAGCTCACTGCCTTTCCCACAAGATTTAACTATAAAACTGGCACCCAATCTCTTATAGATTGGATCATTACCTTGCATCCCTCCAGGATCACCGACTCCGGCATCTTACCTGACTCTATCAGTGATCATTGTGCAACATTTTGCCTGTGGTCTGCTCGTCTACCCAAACACCCTCCCACTTTTATCTTCACTAGAAAGCTGTCTGATTGGAACCTCAATCTTATAACCGATGATCTAAGCATCATAGACTGGTCCTTCAAGGAAGGGCCTGGTGACTGTGAATCTATCATTCAGAAATTCTCTAGCATATTTGTCAGCATCTGTGTTAAGCATGCCACTCTCAAAAAGATAAGATCGAGGGGTAAAAGCAATGAATAGGTCACCCCCGACATACCAAAGATGATGAGAACCAGAGACAAAGCTTAGGCCCTGTTCTCAAAGCACAAAGACCTAGCCCAGCTTTTCCTCTACAGATCTCTCCACAATAAGTGCAAATCCGCTGTCAGGAAGGCTACAATTGGTCACCTACAGAACAAACAACTCTGTGAAGCCTCAGACCTTCATCTTCTCTGGGGTACCCTTAACTCGCTCCTGGGAAAAAACAAAAACTCTGATCCCATCATCCTGTATCATGGAGGGAGTAATGTTAACAACCCAACCAAGGTTGCAAACATTTTTAACTCTTTTTTTGGAGACCTAGACAAATTCAAACTGCCTCCCTCCCCTATGCCCTCCCCCTCCACGACCCCCAATCCCTGCCATAACACCTCAGGCTCCCCCCCAATTCTACTTCAAAGCCCTTAAGCCCTCGGAAACCATAATGCTAATCTGGAGGAATAACCCAAAACCCAGCAAAGGAGCTGATAACACTGACTTCAAAATCCTGAAACACCACATCGGTTCCGTAGCAATACCCCCTACAAACCTATTTAACTGCTCCCTCTGCTCAGGCTCTTTCCCCAACACCTGTAAAACCACCAACATTAAACCTCTATTTAAGTCTGGGTTCAGAAATGATGTTGGAAACTATCGTCCTATTTTCCTCCTAGCTCTCCTATCTAAAATTATCGAGAAGGTAGTTCACTTTCCAACTCACCACCTTCCTTGAATCACACAACCTACTCTTTAGTGCTTGACATGGCTTTAGATAAGATCACAGCACCAAAACAGCTCTGGTCAGGTTCACTAATGACGTCCTTAAGGCCAATGACAAAGTTCAGTACACAGGATCTGTTTTTGTGAATCTGACCAAGGTCTTCGACTTGGTTGACCACACCTTACTCCTCGACACCCTCTGAGGTCTGAATCTCTCTGATAACATTGTAAACTGGGTCAATATCTGCCTCTCAGGGAGATTCCACCAGACCTCCATCAATGGTTACCTCTCCTCTTCCTGTCCAATCAAATATGGAGTCCCCCAAGGCTCGATCCTGGGACCCTTTCTTTTTTCTCTTTTTATTAATAACTTCCCCTCTATTTGCCTTTCCACTGAACTAATCTTATACATGATGATGCGGCCCTCTACTGCAACCATGAAAACCCAGCTGCAATGGTCCACAACCTTCAAACAGACTTCAGCAAGCTTCACTCATGGTTCTCTGGGTATGTCATGGTCCTTAATTCCAAGAAGACCAAATTCATGGTCTTCTCCAGACCTCACAAAGCCCCTGTCACTGACTTAATCCTTAGTGACAACCTGGGGTTTTCCACTGAACATGTGACCAAATTCAAATACCTGGGGCTTCACCTCAACCCTCACCTCTCCTTCAATATTCATGTAAGCAACCTAATCAAGAAGGTTCATACTAGACTGGGACTCCTCTACAGGACACAAAAGTTCCTTCTTCCGGCCTCTAGACTACGTCTGGCTACCTCTCTACTCCTTCCTCTGATTGACTTTGGTTCCCTAGTCTACTCCCCTGCAACATCCTCCCGCCTTTACTCCAAACTAACAGTCACTTACAACAGTATTGCATGCTTTGTCACTGGTCTTCCCTGGAAATCCACCACTGCACCTTTAATGCATCTCTTTGCTGACCCTCCCTGGAAGAAAGATTTCACCTTAAAATGCTCTCCTTTCTTCACAAAATCCACCTCAAGCTTATGCCACCCAACATCAATGCCCTCTTCCCGCTTGCAGCACCTGGATGGTCGACTCATGGTTCAACAACAACGGTCTTTGACACTCCCTTTTTCTGAACAAAACTGGGTCAAAATTCTATCCACTACACAGGCACAAAGCTGTACAACAGGTTAACCCCTGAAATTCAAGCCTGTAACATCATCCATTCCTTCAACTCCACCCTCAATGCCCACCTCCTCAGTTCTTCCTCTTGTAGCTGCCCTTCTCAGACCTCACTTGAAACTCTCCCAGCCTGACACTTACATCCACTTTTGACCTCTGGATTGTGGCCAGCTAGAGCCTATTGCACTATTCCCAATTCCTGCACTTATTTTTCTGACCTGTGTGTTACCTTACCAGTCACCCCTATTTTGGATGCTGCTCTCTACAATCCATTCTCCCGAAGCCCCCTTTTTCTTTCCATTTCACCTCCCTCACCCTTTTCAAGGTTACCACATTTGTTGCAGTTTATTTGCACTCTGCCCCCCTCATCAATTGCTCACTTCCAACACTGTTTTGGCACACCCACAGTGCATCTCGTTAATTCTAGTCCAGGTTTTATTTAATAACATTGCTACCTCTTCTTTTATATATACCACTGTCTGTATATTTTTATCTACAAGCTGTACTAACTTTTTTATTTTTTCATTGATTTATTTATTTATTTTAGGATTACAAGTACCTTTCAGCCAAGACTCTTTTACAAAGGTTCCACGTCAGAAATAACAAATAACAAGGAAGCAACAGTGAAATAGCAGTAAACAATTCATGTACAACAGTGCTATTGAAAGGAGTCAATTATAGGAAGAGTAAGGTGTAGAGGAGGAGAAAAAGTGTAGGTAGTTAACAGAAATCTAGATTTAGTAGTTGCCGTATTTGTCCTTGCAAGAATAGATCCAGAAGCAAATGATTTGATACCTTTTAATGGACCAACATAGATGTAACAACAAGAACAAAGTGCTCTAGCTTTCGGACCAACCAGTCCTTCTTCAGAAGCTCATGGCAGTTGTTTAGAAAATACAATACTTATAACAGCTAGATAATGCAGAGAAAAACAGAAAAAAATCCCCATTGGTTTAAAATACTCGTTTAAAAAAAAAAAAAAAACAGAAGATGATGTCAGAGAAATTTAACAGTACCATACTGCCTTCAGCCAGAAAGAACCTTGGGTCAGACGTGCTTGGTGGAACACACACACAAAGAATCCTACTGCATATAAATTTAATTGACATAAGATAACACTGTTGAAGCAGATAACTCCTAAATCAAGCTATGAGTGTCACAGTTAGTATAAGGATGTGATTACTGAAAGGCAACCCCCTCCCAGATTAAAGACAAACTAAGATTGTTATAGGGCTCATGAAGTTTCAATGTTTGCATTATAGACAAGAATTTACACAGTGTGCACTGATGTTTTTAAGACAACTTTACTGGTAAATTCTTGTCTACAATGCAAACATTGAAACTTCATGAGCCCTATAACAATCTTAGTTTGTCTTTATTCTGTGAGGTTGCCTTTCAGTAATCACATCCTTATACTAACTGTGACACTCATAGCTTGATTTAGGAGTTATCTGCTTCAACAGTGTTATCTTATGTCAATTAAATTTATATGCAGTAGGATTCTTTGCATGTGTGTTCCACTGCCAACGCCTGACCCAAGGTTCTTTCTGGCTGAAGGCAGTATGGTACTGTTAAACTTCTTGACATCATCTTCTGTTTTTTTTTTGTTGTTGTTTTAAATAAGTATTTAAACCAATGGGATTTTTTCTGTTTTTCTCTGCATTATCTAGCTGTTATAAGTATTGTATTTTCTAAACAACTGCCATGAGCTTCTGAAGAAGGACTGGTTGGTCCGAAAGCTAGAGCACTTTGTTCTTGTTGTTACATCTATGTTGGTCCATTAAAAGGTATCAAATCATTTGCTTCTGGATCGGTAGTTAACAGAGGCAGCTATTGTAAAATAGTGAACACACCTAGAACACATGTGCCCACAAGGAATGGGTAGGTTCAGGTTCCTGAGGGTGGCAGAGAAACAGGGATGAAAGAGAGGGAGAGGAGGAGGGTGAAGATGCAGCTGGAGGCATTTGTCGAAAAATAAATGGAAAGGAGTGATAGAAGAGAAAAAGGGGTCAGGGTGAGCGGGGGGAAATAAATGCTATAATGGGGCAAGGAGAGACGAACGAGGTGGTATGAAGACCTGAGATTTGAAGTGGTGCCTCAGGAGCTGGGGAGAGGGGGTCTGGGGGGGCCTGGGGTTAAGCAGTATATAAGTTAGGATTAAAGCTGTGTGGGTCATCATCTAGGAGAGGCAGTCACAGGAGCTAGAGGTAATGAGATGGGCCCAGAGCCTGGTTTTGAACAGACCTAGTGTTGAGGCAGAGGAGATGGTTGGGCTGAGACCATTCATCCATACAGGAGCCCTATAGGCAAAGGAGCATTGGCCCTGCGTAGTTTGACAGTGAGGAACTTGTAGAATCTGGATTGTCGAGCTCCTCATGTTCTGTCGGTTGGTATTTTGATGTAACAAGGCAGTAACACCGGGGGTGTGAGGCCAAGGTTGATTTTTCCCACCATAGCACATGTGAGATACTTTATATGGTTGGAGCCATCCGGATTGTTCATAAAGGGCATAGGTGTGGGTGAGGTGGTGGGCACCAGTTGTGAGTTGGCATGCTTTGTTAAGTGCAGTTGTTATGTGTCGGAGGGCAGAGTCATGGCGGAGCCATAGATAATGAGGCCATAATCAATAATTGACACCACAGAGCTCTGGACGGCAATCTTCAGGGCTTCTGGAGTGAGGTACTGCCTGTGCTTGTAGAGTAATCCAAGGCATGTGCAGGCAGCTTTTGCCATGCTGTCAGTGTGAGCCATACAGGAGAGACTGGGGTCAAGCAGAATCCTTAGGTATTTGAAAGAGTAAACTTGTTCATGGACAGTCTCCTGCTTGGTGGCAATGGCAAGGGGGTGTTGCTTGTAACCGTTATGTGAACTGCAGAATAGCAATGACTTGGTTTTCTTGTGATTGAGGACTAGTTTATGATTGGAGAACCATGTTTCAAAGGCACAGAATTCGAGTTGGAGGCTGTGTTGTAGTGGTGAAAGGTCCTTGTGCTTAGAAAATACAACAGCATCATCTCTATACAGGATGATTTGTTCCGAGCAGAATTGCGGTAGGGAGTTTAAAAAGAGGCTGAAAAGGAGAGGGCCCAGTATGGAACCCTGAGGTACTCCAGAGCGGACAGGCGAGGTGTCAGAGATAGCATTGGCAATTTTTACTCTTTGAGAGCGGTTAGTCTAGTTATGTTGTGTTCTCACTCTCTGCCATGTTTTCTTGTTCTTTACACTAGATGTTTGTGAAAACGGGCATTTTTGCTCACGTACCTATCCAGGGTAGCATGTCAACTCAGCACAAGCAATTCCGCGCAAGCAATGGAGTGCAAGTGAAATAGCACATAACATTTCAACATACATCACATTAATGCACAGTCATTTTCAGCGCAAAATGGTGTGATGACGTTTGCAGTGACATCTGTGAATGGGATTGTAGGTCGTTGTGTATCTCTATGTCATCCAATGGGCACATCATTAACTAATGTGGATGGCCATATTTTTTTGCAGTTAAAAAGTTTAATCTTTATTTTGTAGATTTATTTTTAAACCTGAAGCTGAAAGCAGTGTGCAATTCCGCGTAGGTAGCTATTGCCACCACAAGATCCATATCCTTGAACTACAGCGGTGATTTGCTTTGATGTATCCCTATATTTCTTTCTTTGTGCCGGTGGTGGAATGCCAGCCAGGTATTGTTCAACTTTCAGTTCATTCATACTTTTTTCCCTTTGTATTGCATCCATAATGGCACTGTAACAGTTCCAAAAAGTAGCAGGGAACAATGGTTTTCTTCTCCCTTGTCTTGCTATAGGCCGTCCCAAATATGTGTCTTCAAAGTAGTCTAGCAAAGGTGACAAAATCTCATCATGCTCTATAAAAAATTCAGTAGACCTGAGAGTTTCAAATGCAGGCAGTACATCTGCAGGGACATACGCTAATGCTGGTATCATTCTCACATTTAAAGCAAAGTCTTCGTTAACTGTGTACGATTTGTGCATGTCAGGCAGTTCTTGAATTTTTCACCAAATTGCTTGACAGAGGTGGAAGAAGCAACCTCTTGTTTCTGCATTAGGAAATTCAGTTCCAAAAGCTTTTATGGCAGCCAATTCGAAGCCTGTCATTACAGACTGTGGACTAAGGTTGCTGCATAAGCCTTTTAAGGCTGAAAGAACTCGATCATAAGTAGAATGAGAACGGCTGCACATCAGTATAAAGACACTTGGCATCACAGCTGTGTACTGCACACCGTGGATTGTGTACAGTTGGGAGAACAGTGGGGGAGTAGATTTAAATGGCCCATCAGCAAACCAGTGTTTGCTTTCCTTCATATATTGAAGTTTTTTTTCTAGTGGCAAAAATCAAGAAACAATCAGTGTCATCATCACCACTGTCAAATAGGAGAAAGTCCTCTCCACATTCAGTAATACAGTATTTGTGGGGGATTTTAAGCTGTGCAACAGAGGTTGGCTGAACTGGAGACACTGATGCAATTTGCCTTGCATGCTGAGTGGTGCATTTTAAACATGGGAAAGATGGAAGTTTTCCAGCAGTGGCAGGGTTCAGCTGGCTAGTTGCTCCTGCAACAATTTGCTGAGTAGCCTCCTGAGAGGACTGTGCCTTGGTTTTTATTCCCTGTACCACTTTATGCACTGCTACTGTGCCAGCCATGACAGTGCTCGGACAGAAACTTGGAAATTTCTTCATTCTCTGTGTGCACTCTAGCTGGACATTGTGCACTATCATACAGGCAACACTTCCAGTAAGTTTTACCTCCATAGGTGCCTTCCTTGCAGTACAAATAACTGTCGTGAGATAAGAGCTGCTGCCCACACTGACTGCTCATGTATTTGAGTGGCATCTCAACTCCTCTGTTAATCTGCAATCTAAAACAGACAGAAAACTGTAGTACTAAATAACTGCCGTTTGATTGGTAGCCACTTGGCTACCACATGCGCGCAGTCACACTGCGATGTAATTACCGAGCGTGTATTTGCCTTGTGTCGGAAACATTGTGAGTGTATTGACCATGCAGTTTTGTTTTGCGCTTATTTGATGTGGAACCCCTATCCAGTATATAAATAAAGATTGATTGATTGAATCTCTCACCAGTAACCCCTTCTCCCCCCCTCCTTTCACCCCATCCTTCCTCTCCCACCCTCATATCTTTCTGCTACTGTTTCTCCTACCCTAACCTTAGCACCCAAAACTGCCCCTACTCCCCCCTCCTTGATGTTCTCTATTGATTCCCCCTACTTACCCCACCCTCCTTTACTCATTCCTACATTACCCCCAAACAAAGCCTACCTCTGGCTACTATTTACCTACCAATTGTTTTGATAATATCCACCCTGCCTGTTATATTATGCCTCAATTTGTATTTCACTACTGTTTTTAGAATGTATTTGACATGACTGTTTCTAACTACCTTAATTGTATTTAGTGCTGATATCGCATGTTTTTGTCTAATTTGTCTTGTATGCTTTCTTGTCAATCTACTGACATGGAACATTCATAAAAGAGCCCCTAGATCTAAGGTACTGTAATCCGAGATACAAATAAATAAACAAACAAACGTACATCACCACACCATTAAAACAGGTCCATGTATCTCAAGTCCTGTTCCTGCTCAAACTCACCACTATTTGTCGTTAAAGTCTTCCAACTGTCTCTCTCTCTCTCTCTCTCTCTCTTATAAATAGAATTCAGTTTAAAATGTGTTTGTTTCTGTTCAAAATCAAAGCTGGTCTGTTACCAAATTCAGTTAGCTCTCTTTTTCTAAATATGTTAACCCTAATTGCACCAGAACTCAGTCAAAGTTTACATTTAATGTTCCATTCTTTAAGAGAACCTCAGAACAATGTTCATTGTTATATAAGGGACCAAGTTATTTTAATTCACTCCCATGTGACATATTAATCTGTAATTCTGTTTTCTCTTTTAAATCAAAGTTGAAAAAGTACCTACAGTGTACTCAAGGATGCACTTGTTAAATGTTTATATGTGAATTGTATTTTTGTATTGTAGATGTCATTGTTCTTTGTTTTATGTATTGTTTGTCATCTGTGAAAATGGGCAATTTGCTCATCAGACTTACAAGGGTAAAAAAATTAAAATTAAAATGAAATGAAAATGAAGTCCAGGACCCACGTAGGAATGAGTTATCACAGCTCAGTGTGCCATTCCTTGTCAACATCTTGCAAAGCAATACATGCCTAATTTCACAAATATAAAGTCCTGCACCTTTATGCAAGTTGAGAGAAACCGTTAGACCAGGGCCTTTTAGTTAGTTAGTTAGTTAGTTAGTTAGTTAGTTAGCTAGTTAGTTAGTTAGTTAATTTGAAAATTGAAAAGGCACGCTGAGCCGGGGGTCATTTCTAGTTGTGATCTAGGGAAAAGGGAATCAAACTCAGCAGTAGAGAATAATTCCACAGATGAAGTGCAAACAGTGAACAATTCAACAAGATGCAAGTGCAAATAGCAATAAACAGTGAACAGAAGTTGGTTCTATGAGCAGCACTAATACCTAATTAAAATGACAAAAGTAGGTTGATGCAAATAAGTGCAGCAGTTGCAGTAACATGAACTAACCTCAGGGGGAACCATTTCAAGGGTGAAAAAGAGCACCAGGGCAGGTGGGCTGACAGGAGCAGGAGGAGGCGGTGCAGTTTAATTCTGATCTGAGGTCAGTGTTTATTTATTTATTTAGTTAGTTTTTGTTTACCAGGTAAGTGCACTAGCCATAGAGATGACTATTTTCAGGCACAACCCAGGAGAATTACAGAGCAATAACAGAGAAAAATGACAGACAGTGGCAAATACAGAAGATGGTACAAAAAACAAGGTGAAAAAAATTACATCAGGATTTCAATATACATATAGGGTACAGAGTATAGAAAAGGTTGCAAAATCAGAGGTAACATTGGTTTGCACAGCAGGTTCAATACCGTCATAGAAGTTTATAGCCAGATTTTAGTATTAGTTTAAATGATTAGAATTTGTTTACCAGGTAGGTGCCCTAGCTAATAAACAGACTAATTCTTGTCACTCCCCGAGAGGTTACAGTGAGGCAGGGTAAAACAGTGAATACATATTATGCCCTGAGAGAGAGACAAATAAAGAGATTAGCAAGAATAAACAGCTAAGGGTACATATGCAATACTAAGTTGAGAGATACAGCACAACGAGCAAACAATAAAATTGGTTTCAGAGCATCATACATAGCCATTTGAAGCTTAAGTGCTTAGAATGAGGAGATCAAATCACATCGGGGGGGGAGTAGCAGCAGAAACAGGGTGCCATGTTCAGTGGGGCTTGAAACAGGCACAGGAGACCTGGCTAAAGAGGAAGGAGGAATATTTGATTTTGAAATTGCCATGACTAGGAGCTAGACAGACATCAAGAGGAAGGGAGTTCCAGAGTTTGGCTGCTGAATGCGAGAAAGCAAGGGTTCCTTTGTTAGATTTGCATCTAATTAGTAGCAGCAAGGCTTTATCAGATGATCGAAGACTGTGAGAGGAAGGCAATGGGGTAAACAGTGAGGCAAGTGAGACAGGGATACCTGCTCTGGGAATATTGTCAGTCAAGCAGCCAAGGATGAGAGCATGAGCAAAAGTAGGGGGTAGCCAGTTAAGATCAGCATAGAGTTGACAGTGATGTTTCGACCAAGGGGAGGCAGAGGCATACCTGCATATGCTGTTATAGGTAGTATCCCACTTCTTGAGGAGCGAGAGGGATATGTAGAGGTAAGTGACTACCCCATAGGATAGCAATGGAAGTAGTATACCACGGGCAATGGCTAGTCTAGCTGACTGTGTAAGGGCACAGCTTGTTTTGTAGGCTAACCCAATTTTAGCGTTAACTGCTTTGCAGGTAGCTGTTATGTGCTTATCAAAATTGAGATTTTCATCTAGTAGGACTCCAAGATACTTAAAAGAGCGTACTGATTCAAAGTCCATCCCTCCCTGTCCAGATACCTTAAATAAGTCCCGATTTTGTTTTAATTTGACTGCAGTCCCAAACAGCATGGATTGCGTTTTGCTAGCATTAAGGATTAACTTGTGTTGGGTGAGCCAGAATTTAGTAGACATGAAAGCAGATGAAAGAGTTTGGTTTATGTGGTCTGCATTCTTGTCACTGCAGTACAGAACCAGATCGTCTGCATAGAGGATCATGGAACAATTTCGGATAGCTGATGTGATGCTATTAATGAAAATAGAGAAGATAAGGGGGCCTAATATCAACCCCTGGGGGACACCTAGGTTAACTGGTGAGGTGCTGGACTCAGATGAATTAAATCTGACAAGCTGGATTCTGTTAGATAGATAGCTATTAAACCAGGCCACTGAGTTTCGAGAGAAACCAAGGGCTAGGAGGCTTTATAGTAGAAGAGGGTGGTCAACAAGGTCAAACGCCTTAGTGAGGTCAATAAAGAGTGCCCCTGTGAGATGGCCATTGTTCATTGCAGTTAGGATGTCATTTGTAAGATGAAGCAAGGCAGTGGCAGTGCTATGGCCTTTACGAAATCCATACTGAATTGGCGAGAGGAGGTTATATTTGTTCAGAAATTCAGTTACTTGGATAGTGTGATAGAGGAACCTCTCCAGATTCAATTTCAGAAAGGCAGAACATCTCCGTCTTGCAAACAATTACATAACATTTGTTTTATTTCATTTTTGTGTAATTTTATCATACTTCTATGGAAACTAACATAATCGCAAAGCCTTGACATCATCATGATACCTACTAGCCTGCATCCACAATCCACTGCGGAGTTACCGGTCAGTTGCTTTCTTGCCCTGCAGTTGTGGACAAATATATCAGACTTTTTAATATTTATATTTTCTCAAACTTTGAAGAAAAGAGTCTGATTCTGCCTTTAAGGAGATTTAAGGATAAACAGTGTACTTATGTTAGGAAGGGTGACACTGATAACCTCTTGATATGCGTTTCTTACCTTAACCAAGTGTCCTTCTATGTTAGCACATGACCACAATATGTGCAGAAGTGACACTCCTACTCCATCTAGTACCAACCATTTATTGATTTGTATTTTTTGACTAGGGCAGGCACATTCAGCTGTGATAACTTATTTGCAGGTGCATACCGGGGAGTGGGATACATGGATCTGTTTTGCTGATGGGGTAAGTCTGGCCATGATGCTAGGGAAACTCATGTATTCTTTTTAAATTTAAACAAGTGCCATTGTATCTTTAACTGCCACATGGAGTGTGATCAGAGATGGGAAGAAGGGACCTCAGTTTAATGTCTCAGTCAAAGAACAGCATTTCTTCAGTACAGTACCCTCCTCCCCAGTACTCCACAATACAGTGTCAGTGGTATCCAGTGAAAATGGTGACTGAGATTGAGTGACTCAGATCTGAGTGACTCAGTCTCAGCTCCTGCAATGTCAGCTACCCTGAAAGGGTAGCAATGAGAAAGGACAGGGCAAAGGAAAGAGTGTGAGGCAGATTGAAAGAGGAGGGATGGTCTGTGAGTGGTGGTGAGGTGGAAAGCTGCCAAGTTAGCTGTGTGGTATGGTGGTGAAGGTGGCTGGCTATGGTGGGGAGGGTGCAGTGTTTGAAGCTTGGAAGAAGCACAATATTTTGTGCATTTTATGGCAGCGGGTGTTAACTTTTTTTATTATGTCTCTCCCCCTACCTGACATGCACCCCCCAGAGTTGGCTATTATTAGTGAGGTGGTGCAGGTGGCAAAGCCCCACACATAAATACTAAAAGTGAGTTGCCTCACTGGGAGTGTACATCACCGTTTTGGTTTTCAGCTATGTACACTCGCCCTAACAGCGATCACGGTTTTGCGATCGCCGTTATCACTTAGAAACAGTGTCAGTTATAGGTGCTACACCAAGCACTTGGTGTGGTTGTGAATAAGGTCTCTGTTGTAAATGACCAGAGTTTGGTACTACCTGTGCAGGATCTTTATCAAATGAGACACCTCTCATTTGTCTACAAGCTGTGTGTACATGACGTCAAAATGCCACCCATGATTTATCTGAGAGACACTCCCATATTTCAGCTTCTCATTGTTGATGTACACTAGAGTCTTGGCCTGAGATGATATTACTCTGGAGGATTATATTCTACTTGTGATTCTATTGTAATGATGTGCACAGGCCTTGTATGCTGCTGAGGACTCATCTAGTAGCCACCTTGGGATTAGGAGGGGTTTGAGGCTGCACCTATCTGTAGAAATGGCCAAATATATGTTCAAGGAACCCTCTATTCTTTCTCAAGATTTTTTTTTTATTTATTTTTTTTGCAATGAACGTTTATTGTAATTTTCAATGCAAAGGACCATTACAAACAAACAGTACATTCCTTATAATCTCCACAAAACAGAAGGAAACATTACACTGACTATTTCTCAAGATTTCTAAAAGATTTAAGGTATTTTGTTTGGGGATCCACAAAATCTTGTAGGCGTGGATTTCCCTTCTTATGCCAACTGTCCACTATATAACGTCTCCAATGTTGTGGTTAGGGTTGTCCCAGATGTAGATATAGACCAGGAGAAATGATTCCCAGTTGAAAATTCTTTTGATTTTGAACAGAACATTGCTATTGAAACATATGTAGTGATCAATTTATGCTTTATCTAGGACTATCAAGTAAGTATATGTCAGGTGCACTCACCCCCCAAGTTCTTCCTCCATCTTGTATAAGAAAGACTGCATCATTAACTGGGGAAGATTCCATCTCAACCCATAATGTCTCAGAAAAACCAAGAAGTGACCCCATGTCCATGGCAGATTCCATTCCCATTTTCTCCAGCGTATTTTCAGATTGTTTCAGCTGATGCTTTTTTTTTTTGCTTTTTTATAGGAAGCAACTGAAAAGCTTATTATTTCTTTGAAGTTATGTACTGCCTATTCATGTTAGTATAAGAAACACAAAATGGCAACGTGGAAGCTACCTCCATTTAGAGCTCTTTCACCTGGCCTCTTAGTGACAACTGAAGCTTCTGCCAATGGTAACATACCACTCTGATCTCCAACAATATTGAGACAGTTTCACTCTGGCCTTTCCATCACTTTGTTTGGGGGGGGCTTAAATACTAAGATTTCATGGACTATCTTGCTTTTATTTACGTGAACAGTCTGCATGGAGCAATGCTTATTACAGCAGCAGTATTGGTAGTAACCTTGAAATTTTTTCAGCAATAATGTTTTCCTGGTAAACTTTTCATGATAACCATTTTTCATTCTGTTTTCTTTCACTCCTGAACCAAGGTACAGGATTTAAAAAATTCCTACTCACCTGCCATGACTGTCACGAAAAATTAAATTTCTTGATACAGTACTGTGCTGTTTTCCATCAGAAACATGCAGTAGCTGCCTCCTAACACAGCCACATTATGACTGTAGTATATGCATTCAACAAGTAACCTCAGCAGAAAAGATTCTTTTTGAATTGCAGCCATCGTTTTTAAAAATAAAAAAAAAACATGTTTCTTATTGTTAAATATAAACAATATATTCAAACAGTTATTTGAACATTGCAAACTAGATAAGTAATATTACAAAAAATAGCCCAAAATGTACATGGAATTCTTTCATATCTAGTAATCCTTTTTTTTTCCATAATAGTTTTTCATTGAAAATTAAACTTATATACATACATCAAACATAGCTTAAAAGACAGTTGATCTTACATCATTTCTTCAGTTATACTTACATAAACATATAAAGACAGTATATAGTCAGCTTATATGTTGCTAATAGAACAATACTATTATGAACAATAGCAGGTATATTATTAAAACAATAAATCAGTTCATGTCCAATTACTCCAATATTTAATTGAAGGAAGGAGCTCCAAATGTCTTCAAATTTCTCTCTGTTTTATCCAAGATAGCATAGCGCACCTTTTCATTACTAGCTGTGAAGGCTATCATACTGTACCATTCGTTAATGCTAGGGGCTAGAGGATTTTTCCAATACTTTAAAATTAGTCTTTTAGCTGTTAGTCCTGCTGCTAATACCCATGACTTTTGGGGCAAGGAAAGGACACAGTTCTTTTGGAATATGCCTCGAATATATATTTCCGGAAAGTGATCAAACACTGTGTTAACACACTGACTAACAATCTTGTGTACATCCTTCCAGAACTTGGACAGGTATGGGCAGTTTCACAACATATGCAGTAGGGTCCCTTCATTTTTTCCACACCTAATACATTGGTTATTATCTCTGTAGCCCATCTCAAATAACTTTACTGGAGAGAAATAGTAGCGATGCAAGATTTTGAACTAGATCAACTTACCTTGTGTCTCTCTACTACACTAGTATGCCATCTTCCAAGCATAGTGCCACTCAAAGTTGAAGATCAGCCTATCCATCTCGGATTCCCACTTAGTTTTGGCTGGCAAGGTCATAAGATAAGAATCAGAGATGCTAGACAGGATTTTATAACTATAACATGCCCCTTTCCTAAGAGTGCTACATTTTATTAACTGTTCCCACTGGAGATTGTTTGTAAGAGAAAAATCAGGATGCAAGATATGCTTTTGTAATAGAACCCTAAGTTGTAAATAATAATGAAATTGAAGTTTATGAATTTTGTATTTTTCTCTTAACTCTGAGAATGCCATTAGTACGCTGTTTCTAGCAATTCTCCCAGATGTATCACCCCTGCCTTTACCCAAATGGGGTTCTCCAGTTGTATTTTGCTATCAAACAATGGTGAGTTCTTCCAAATAGGGGCAAAGCACAGTGGTATTAGTTCAGAGTTAGTTTTTTGTTTACTTTTTTTAACAGTCTAAAGGAAGTGGAAAGAGAGAGAGAGAGATTATCTATTAGATTATTGGGGGGGAATAATATATGAAATCTGCCATAACATGAGGCTGTAACATCTCCTTTTCCATGTCTAACTATAAAGGTCCTTGCCCTCCTAGGGAGTCAGAATTCAAAAAATGGAGTGAATACTTGCTTAAAAAGAAACATCATCTGATATGTCTCCCAGCAAGGTAACGCCATTCCACCAGGTTCGCAGGGTGCTTGCAGCTTTTTAAGGCTAAGCCTAGGTGGTTTACTGTTCCACAAAAAGATTCTCATCAAGGAATTCAGCTTTTTCAGTCGAGCTTTATTCAGCTCAGATATGAGACCAATTCTATACTCTTGGAGCAAGCAGAATATGCGCTTTTCTGAACTAGACAGAAATACTGGGAAGCAGGGGAGAAGGCTGGTATACTGCTGGCACACAGACTAAAATAATTTACATGCACAAAACATTATCCAAGGCATCAAGGATCGATCAGGGAAAATATTAACCAAGAACTCTGAAATTAATAAAATATTTAAAGGTTTCTTTCAATTGTTATATACAAAGCAACTACAGTTTGATAAGGAAAAAACACTACAGTTTCTAAGGTCAGCACATCTACCTAAAGTGTCGCAGGTACAATAGGAAGCTCTTAACAAACCAGTGTCCATGCAGGAAATAGAAAAAGCCATCTCATCCCTGCCATCAAACAAAACCCCAGGTCTAGATGATCTGCCAGGTGAATTTTACTCCATACTTAACTCTAACGTAAGTCTTTATCTGCTAGCAATGTATGAGGAAGCTTGCAGTAACAAATGCTTCCTTCGTACCCTGACCCAAGCCATGGTAACGCTAATTTATAAAAAGAAGGAAGACCCATTGGAAGGCACAAGTTACAGGCCCATCTCTCTAATGAATGGTAATTATAAAATTCTGGCTAAAATATTAACATTTAGAGTTCAAGTCTTCATTAGAGAACTGATAGGGAGAGAAGAGGTAGGTTTTATACCTGGAAGAGCAGGTTCAGATAGTGTCCGAAGACTGGTCACTGTTATTTGGGCAGCTAACAGAAGTAAGCAACCGTATGCTAGCCTATCCTTGGACCTCTTAAAAGCCTTTGACTCCCTTGATTGGGCCTATATGCAAACACCTCTATTGGAATTCGGTTGCTGGGAAACATTTGGAGACTGGGTATCTACCTTACATAATGGGGCAAAAGCCCAAATTCTCTTGAAAGGCTGGCTTACTTACTAAAGAAATTTCACGATCAAAAGGGACAGGATGGGGATGTCCCTTATCGCCCTACTTCTTTACTTTATCCATAGAACCACATATAAGGCACATACAGGAGAGATCTGACATCCAGGGAATTCAGGTAATAAAAAAAAAACACAAGGTGGTTGCATTTGCTGATTACCTGCTTTTAACCATATCTAAACCAGTGCAATCTTGTGCTGCACTAAAAGAGCTGCTCACCATTTTCCAAGACTTGGCGGGTCTACAAATGAACTGGCAAAAAACCCAAGTCATAGTGGCCAGTCTGGATACTTTCATTGCTGCCCAGATTAATGATACATGGAAGGAAGGTTAGATGGCTAAACAAATCACTTTTTTAGGCCTGCAAATTAGTTCAAACCTAGAGTCTTTAATGGAAATTAACTTTAAACTTTACTGACCTTACCTTACTACAGAATAATCTAGCAAAATGGAACAAACTTAACCTCTCCCTGTGGGGAAACATTAATTGGATTAAAATGATTGTGGCCCTCCCAAATTATTTTATGTATTTCATAACATTCCCTGCTTAATGAATAAAGTGGCAGCCATATTTAATGACATGAATCATTAATTACAAAAGTAGCTAGAAATGACATTTAAAAAAAATGTCTACAAAAACATAAATACACTGAGGATGATTATAAGGTTGACAGAAATATATTTTTGCTAAAATAAAGTTATGGCCAGGATTCACAAAACTTTGCCCAGGTGCAAACTGTGTTTGTACAGGGCAAACTGGGCTTTACCAGCAGTGGTATTCACAAATCCCAGTTTGCCCAGGCAAACTGGGTTTGTGTCTGGGCACTGTAAGGAGGTGGGCCACAATGCAAATGAGGGTGGAGTGCAGCTGCATATCCCCATAATCCCATTCACAAAACTTGCAATCCACGCAAATCCATTTGCGACAACCCTAGCATGGAGAAAATACCGCCAGCAAAACCCTGGTGGTAATCCATGCAATCCTAATGGTTTGCAGCCTTACTGTGGCCCCCAGTCCCTGTTTCAATAAAATAAACATATAGTTTTGCTGTAGTCTAGTGGCCCTCTCCAGTCCCCGATCCCCATCTCAGTGAAATAAACATATAGATTTTCTGTAGTATGGTGACCCTCCCTGGTCCCCGATCCCCATATCAGTACAATAAACATATAGATTTTCCACAGTATAGTGGCCCTTCCCCCTCCCCAGTCCCCGGTCTCCTACCCAAAATGTTCATAACATTTATCCATAGTGTAGGGTCCCCCCCCCGGTTGCCCATCTCACACTTGATAATAGTCACATTTTTCCATAGCGTAGTGTGCCCCTCTGGTCCCCCCAATCTCCCACTCAATAATGATAAATCAGTGTTCCACAGTGTAGTGGTCCCTCCCTCCTCCCTGATCTCCCACCCAAAATGTTCATACCATTTTTTCATAAATAGGGTTCCTCCTTGGTCCCCAATCTCCCACCGAAAATGTTCATACTATTTGTCCATAGTGTAGTGGTCCCTCCCCCTTCCTCAGTTACTGATCACCAGCCCCAAGTGAGCAAAACCTATTCCCTGGTAGTATAGGGTCCCTCCTCCCACTCCTCCACCTCCACTCCTTCCAGTGCAACCCACCACCCCACTCCCCCATCCCAATCTTCTGTCAGCAACCAGCATAGCCTTCCTCTCACCACCAAATCTAGCCATTGACCGAGTCCTCTTAAAGCACATACTATATGCAGTATGGCTCCTTGACTGTGATTGGTCAGTCATAGTCAAGGAGCCTACTGTATACAGTATGAGCTCCAAGAGGGCTTAGTCAGTGGCCAGCCACAGTGGTGAAAGGAGGGCCGTGATGGTTGCTGACCAAAGAGTGGGATGGGTGGGACCGAGGTGGTGGGTTACACTGAATGGGGTTGGGAAAGGGACCCTAGACTACCAGGGAATAGGTTTTGCTCATTTAGGAATGGTGATTGGTGACCAGGAAGGGACCACTACACTATGGAAAATATTTTATGAACATTTGGGTGGGAGATCAGGGGCCGGGGAGGGACCCTACACTATGGAAAAATGTTATGAACATTTTGGGTGGGAGATGAGGGACCGGGAAGAGGGGAGGGACCACTACAATATGGAAACACTTTATGAACATTTCAGGTTGGAGACTGGGGACTGTGTCAGGACCCTACACTATTTAAATTTTAGCTGAACATTTCAGGTGTGTGATCGGGGAGGTGGGAGGGACCTTGTGGGTCAATTTGGAAGCAGGCAATGGCACCACAATCTGCACAGGGGGAGGAAATGGACAAGGAAATGATAGAAAGTATACTTAGAATGGCAGATAAAGGGGAGATATTGCTGATGGGTGATCTGAACATGCCAGATGTTAACTGGAGTGCAGTTGCAGCAGCCACTTCTAAAAGTGTGGTTATTCTAGATGCCCTACAGGGGGCATGCCTTAGACAACTAGTATTGGAACCCACTCAAGAGGGAGCAATCTTATACCTGGTTCTCTCAAATGGAGATGGAGACAGGATCACAGATGTAGAAGTGGGTAGCCATCTGGTAACTAGCGACCATCGAACAGCATGGTTCACAATAAACACAGTAATAGAGTCAAGTCATACAAAGGCAAAAGTACTGGACTTCAGGAGGGCTGACTTTGCCAAAATGGGGGAGTGCCTAAGGAATGCACTAGCAAATGGGCAGGAAGGAGGGGCGGAAGAACAATGGGGAATAACAAAAACTGCCATCACAGAGGTAACAAGCCTTTGTGTGAAGCAAATAAACAAAACTAAATGATGTAAGAAACCACTATGGTTCTCAAAGGAGGTGGCAGTGAAGGTTCAAGAGAAAAAGAAAGCATTCAGGAAGTACAAGGAATCACAGAAGGAGCAGGACAGAGAATTGTATCAGCTAAAGCCAAAGGAAGCTGGGAAGGCAGTCAGAACAGCAAAGGCCCTAACCAAGGAAAAGATAGCCAATTCAGTTAAGAAGGGGAATAAACCCTTTTTTAGGTACATCAGGGAGCAAAGGAAGACTAAGGGAGGGATAGTGAGGCTTAATAAAGGGGAAGGAGTGGGCAGAGGGTGACTGTGAAAAGGCAGAGATACTAAACAAATATTTTGCTCAGTATTTACAAATGAAGAGGAGGTACCTAAAACAAACAATAGAAACACTCTGGATACAGAAGTTGATACCAGCCCATTTACAGAAGAAAGGGTTCTGAAATAACTCTTGAAACTGAAGGTGGACAAAGCAATGGGGCCTGATGGATTCATCCCAGAATTCTAAAAAAACTAAGGGTAGAACTAGTGACACCACTGACTACCCTCTTTAACAAATCATGGGAGGATGGGGTGGTACCTGAGGATTGGAGGAGGGCAGATGTGATTCTCCTTCACAAAAGTGGGAGCAGGGCAGAAGCAGGAAACTACAGACCTGTTAGTTTAACCTCAGTGATAGGGAAAATGATGGAATCACTTCTGAAGGAAATAAATTGTCGAGTACCTAGAGGCCAGAGGAGCACAGGACCCAAGGCAGCATGGATTCACAGCTGGAAGGTCATGCCAGACAAATCTAATAGATTTCTTTGACTGGGTGACCAAAGTAGTAGATCGGGGAGGGGCTGTGGACATGGCCTACCTAGACTTTAGCAAGGCATTTGACTCAGTCCCACACAAGAGATTAATATACAAGTTAGCCAGCCTGGGAGTGGGTCCCAAGATGATAGCCTGGGTAAAGAATTGGCTGGAGAATAGGACACAGAGGGTAATAGTTAATGGAGTCCACTCTGAAGAAAGGGGGTTTACTAGTGGGGTACCGCAGGGTTCAGTATTAGGACTGGTCCTCTTCAATGTCTTTATAAGTGACATTGCAGAGGGACTGGAAGGAAAAGTATGTCTCTTTGCAGATCACACAAAGACCTGCAACACAGTTGATGCACAAGGTGGGGTGGAAAGGATGAGAAGGGACTTGGCAAGGTTATAGAAATGGTCAAATGTATGACAGCTTAGATTCAATGCTAAAAAGTGCAAGGTAATGCACCTGGGAAACAAAAACCCAGGGGAAGAGTACACAATGGGGGGGGTGAGATACTAACAACAACAAAAATGGAAAGGGACCTGGGGGTAGTCATATCAGATGACTTAAAGGTGGGCAAGCAATGTGAGAGGGCAGTAAGGAGGGCTGGGGGGATACTGGGATGCATAGGGAGAGGCATCATCAGTAGAAAACAGGAAATTGTTATCCCTCTGTACGGACAGCTGGTGAGACCCCATCTGGAGTACTGTGTGCAGTTCTGGAGACCCAATCTCCACAAGGACTTAGACAAGATGGAAGCTGTCCAGAGGAGGGCAACTAAAATGGTGCAGGATCTGCACCAGAAGACATATGAAGAGAGACTAAAGGAGCTTAATATGTATAGCCTCGAGGAAAGGAGGGAGAGGGGGGACATGATAGAAACTTTCAAGTACCTCAAGTGAATCAACAAAGTCCAAGAGGGTAGCATCTTTCAAAAAAAGAGGTGTGCAAGAACAAGGTGGCACAATTTGAAGATGGGGGGCATCTCAGAGGTAATGTAAGGAAGTATTTTTTCACAGAGAGGGTTGTGGATGCATTGAATGGCCTTCTGGAGGAGGTTGTGGAGTCAAAAACAGTGGTTGAATTCAAGCATGCATGGGACAAACATAAGGCAATTCTAGGGGTGGGGTAGAAAGAAATAGGCTGCTGGTTAACCAGGATCTGCAGCTTATCCATTAGGTAGGGAAATGGGCAGACTAGGTGGGTCAAGTGGTCCTTATCTGCCATCAAATTCTATGTTTTTATGTTTCTTAGACTGTGAGGGTATATAGCATCTCTCATGTGACAGCGCTTGGAGAACAGGGGCACTACACTTGGGGACTGCGGCTGCGTGGGGTATGGGCTTGTGGGGAGTACACACACACCCCACTAATGCCATGCAAATGAGCCCATAATAGGCATGATATTGGCCACTAGCACCTTGCATGCCTGATGGGCTCATTTACATGGCTACTTTTGAGAATGACACATTAGCATTTGAGCGCTATTGGCTGAGGGGCCATTTTTTCTGGCTGGCTATGGGGTAGTGCTACTGAGTATCCCACTGCTTTTCCTGGGTTAGCACTGCCCCTGTCAGCCCCTATTCACAGTCAGATAGGGCACCATGCTATCAAACTGTGAATGGCATGATTGCCCTTCAGTGTAACCGTGAGGTACCACGTAAACTTTTACGCAGCACTTTGCAATTTTTTGTGAATCCTGTCCAATATTAGGAAATGTTTGCCAACTAAAAATACTGCTACTTTAAAAGGCAAGTTATGTTGTGTCCCAGTTGACTGTGGGACCTAACAATTTTATAAGGGATACACAACCCTTCTATTGGAAATATTATCAATATTTTTTGTTTGAGTGCCAATTGACCCAATAACATCATGAGTGGTGAAGCCATGAGTGATGTCATCAGGTCAACTGCCACAAGAACAAAAAATATTGATAATATTTCTGGGGAGGGGGAGAATTCCATTTATGCCATACCTCAAAAAAAAAATAGAATTTCTTGTCATTTTTTGCTGATTGCAAAAAATCTAAAAGGCATCTATAAATGAAACACCACTCATTTTGTACATATTTTTGTCCCGATCAACTTGTGTGCTCAAAGTAACATGGTATTATTTTCATTTTAAAGTTATTTGCATTTGTTTGTTGTAAAATGAGAAACACATTTGAATGTTCTGTTGTTTTTTACTAAGTATAAAAAAAACTAACTGGTATCTATAAATAAAGCACCACTCATTTTGTAGATATTTTTGTGCTAAACAAATTCTGTGCTCACAGTACCATGCTATCATTTTTTATTTTAAAGTTATTTGCATTTGTTTGTTGAAAAAGTTAAAACAATTACACTGTCTGCTGTTTTTTGCCAATTATAAAAAAAAAATAATAAAAGGTAGCTATAAATGAAACACCTTGCATTTTGTAGATATTTTTGTGCTGAACAACTTTCGCGCTCACAGTACCATGCTATAATTTTTTGTTTTAAGGTTATTTACATTTGAATACAGTTAGTATTGCTACTGAGGCTGAACATTCAAATTTCTGAATGAGCCAGTCAGGACCTACTACAGGTGTATTTTAGACCTACAGTGAGGATATTGGATCTAGAATGAGAATATTTTGAATAATGCAACAGGTGTCAGAATAAATACTGCTGCATAAACACATTTATCTGAGTCACTGTGTGAATAAATGAGTGTTGATGTAATCACTATGGAAATAACTTCAAGTTATTCCCACAATAACCAGCCCAGTGGTGCTGTGGGTTGAGGCACCGGATGCCACACCTTGCTGCATGCTGGTGACCCGGGTTCAGGAATGAGTTTGGGTCAGTGGGTGTTGGTGGGGGAAGAGAGGATTGAGCATCCGGAGGACTGCTCTCCTCTCCTGGGGAGGGTGGGTAGATGACTCCCAGGTGTGAGCAGCTCCCAGTGGAGGCTGGGACCACTGCAGCCTGGGGATCACTCTGGTGCATAGGGAGGATCCTTGGTGGACGTCCATGGTAAGGGTGCTGGAGTGTGCCCAGTAGCACTGGATGTCATTGCACGTTAGGGCTCCAAGTGGCTTACGAACAGGGAAGACACCCATTGGCTGTGGGGTAGACATCACCTTCCCCCACCTCCTCCACCAGATCCTGCCCACTGCAACTTCATCCCAATATCACCTCCTCCCGTGGAGCACCGGAAGAATGCGCCGAGGAGCAGAAGGCAGTCCCACTCCAGGGGGTGGATTTTGGGGGGGATGGCTCCATGAGTGTGTCATGGATGTGTTGAGAACACAGGCACAGATGGGAGAATTTCAGGCAGGAGAGGATCAGACAGGCCTACTGAAGAAGCCCCAGCCAGTGGTGACCGGAGGGAAAGAAAATTGAAAAAAAAAGTTATTTCCATAGTGATTACATCATCACTCATTTATCCACACGGGGACTACGTCACTAGTTACCTCCTCTCGTCCCATCTGCTGCCACTATTTCTTTCATCAGAGCTGAAATGATATAGCTCAGACTACATAGTCATTTCATCCTCCTCACCCGCCTTCTGACTCAGGAGCTCACTCATTCCCTTCCTAAGTCTTGCCATATCATCTGGTCCACTACTCATTTTTCTCCCCTACAACTCAGAGGAAAAAAAGTGCAAATCAGCACCTCTATTTGAGGTAAAATGAAACTGTAGCCACTCCAATTATTCACTACTCCACAACTGTATTTCTCTCCGAACCTCAGCCGGCTCTCAATACTCACTCCTTCTCCCACATCCCTCGCTACATTTAAGTCCCAGGAACTGATTTTCAAATGCACAAAGAAAAAAAAAGAAAGAAAAAAACATCCAAAGTCCACAAAAAACCCTCTCAAGGTTCGTACAGGGACTCACTCTCTCCCTTGTTAAACTGAACCGCCATGTTTTCATACATTTTTTTTTTCAAATACTTCTCTCATTCATCAGTCAGTGATGATGCCCCCCACATCAGTGCACGTCACTCACAGAATCCCATTCACAAAGATGACACCACCAAGGAGGACTACAATTGCAGAGGAAACAGAACCTCTGTAAAATAATGAAAATAAGTCAAAATCAATGTCAATTTTACAACAAAACAATGTTAGTCATGCAGAGCACAACCTGCTGCATACATTCAATATGCAGGGGCACCTGTCAGATAATGAAGTTATTTGTACAGTAGCCTATGACCTCTCGTAAAAATCACTTGTGGCATAGTCACTCATGAGGATACTCGAGGTCACAGGCTACTGTACAAATAACTTTGTTATCTGACAGGTGTATCCGCATATCCCTTATTTATGCAACAGGCATCAGGATAAAAACAAGATCTGGCAGAGCCACTATGACTGTGAATGCATTAACTAGATAAGGGTGTTTCATGGGCTTAAACATAAACATTTATTTATTTACCTATTTAAAAAATATCAGATTTACAAACTTTTGAGTCAGACACTCATTTACAAAGGCACGTCGTCAAAACTAATACAAAGACAGCACAGTTAACAAGTCAAAAAACAATGGCTCAGAGAGCAGACAGTTATAACAGTCATTCACTGGAGATACATGGGTAAATCATGTGATACATGAGATAAACAGATTACATAGTTTAGGCACACAGGCCCCACATCAAGAAGACCAAAGCAGTTCAAACGATATACACTAGTTAAAGCAAATAGACATCAGGAGTCAAAGAGAAGCCCAGAGTGTTCACACGAAGGCTGTTGCATATACACTAACTGAATCAAAGTACAGTACATTGATAAAGGGTGTATTTAAGCAATAAGGCACTCCAGGGTGTGTGTTATCATGTAATAATGTCACTCCTGGGGTGGGTTGAAGCATGAGGCGAAGCCGAGTGCTTCCACCACCCCTGCAGTGATGTTATTACAAGATAACACACACCCTGGCGTGCCCTATTTCAATTATATAATGGCTTGTTGTTATATACAGAATAAAAAATACATTTTAAAGGATGTTTTTGTTAGTGTGGAAAAATATTTCTTAAGAGAAAATGCAAGGAATGATCCAAATCCAAAGCTACGGTGATATTATTGTGTAATAACATCACTGTTTTAATGGGTCAGCAGCCAATCAGCTTCTTACATTTTTGCTTGCCATTGTATAATTAAAAATAATGCCACCATCTGTATTACAGTTACCTATATGTTTTGCATTTTATTCTATGCAGTGTTATAGCAATCAACTCAACAGAACCAGACCATCACATACTGTACATGAAGGTATTGTACCCTAATTGAAAACACTGTTGAGACAACTGTATGCTGTGACAAGGTGGAAGATAAACACAATGTTGAGACAAGCTTTTGAAGACATTTGATGTGTTTAATTGTTTTTTTAGAAACTGATATACAGTTCACAAACAAAATTCATATAATATAAAAGTGCATATGCCCAAATGTCAATGTAAATTTGACACATTTCATTACAAGCTGTTCTATTGAAGGAAGATATTACTATATAAGGCCTAAAAAATGAGCATCAGGTAAATGTAAACTGGGGTAGGTGTATTGAGGATATTGCATAGTTTATCTTTTATTGCTGCTCCACTGGTTCAGCAATATTTGCACAAGCTGTGCCCAGTCCAGATTTTACAGCTCTGGTCTGGGTCTGGTGATGTGGGATTTACCCATATCCCACTGCATGTGGCTTAGTAGTATACTGTACAGATGGCTACAAAGTCTAACCCATTGAAAGCTGAAGTTTCAGAAAACCATTATGCTAAAAATATCAAGACTCCCTCCCTCCCTCACCCCCAGTCACAATTAATCCTCTACCAAGGTCATGCTTAAATACTGGTTCCTCTACATCCACACCACTAAGCTTTTAATGCCAACATGCTTCTTTTTTCTGCTGCTGTGAGTTCCCCCATCTGTGAAGTCCCATTCTGCTTATGGCGCCCCCAAACCAGATAATTTATTTAAAAACATTTTGTTGAGAAATTTTTGTTTTAGTATATCCATGGTCAGGAAAAATGAATTTGTAAAAGAAACCAAAATCCCCATTTATCAGTTCACCATTATGCTAAAAATATCAAGACTCACTCCCTCCCTCACCCCCAGTCACAATTAATCCTCTACCAATGTCATGCTTAAATACTGGTTCCTCTACATCCACACCACTAAGCTTTTAATGCCAATATTTCAAATAATATACAATAGCTAAAGCAAATAGACATCAGGAGTCAAAGAGAAGCCCAGAGTGTTCACATGAAGGCTGCTGCATATATACTAACTGAATGAAAGTACAGTACATTGAGAAAGGGCAAATGTAAGCAATAAGGCACTCCAGGGTGTGTGTTATCATGTAATACTGTCACTCTTGGGGTGGGTTGAAGCATGAGGCAAAGCTGAGTGCTTCCACCACCCCAGGAGTGACGTTATTACAAGATAACACACACCCTGGAGTGCCTTATTGCAATCATGCAATGGCTTGTTGTTATATATAGAATAAAAAATACATTTTAAAGGATGTTTTTGTTAGTGTGGAAAAATATTTCTTAAGAGAAAATGCAAGGAATGATCTAAATCCAAAGCTACGGTGATATTATTGTGTAATAACATCACTGTTTTAATGGGTCAGCAGCCAATCAGCTTCTTACATTTTTCCTTGCCATTGTATAATTAAAAATAATGCCACCTTCTGTATTACAGTTACCTATGTGTTTTGCATGTTATTCTATGTACTGCTATAGCAATCAACTCAACAGAACCAGACCATCATATACATGAAGGTATTGTACCCCAACTGAAAACACTGCTGAGACAACTGTATGTTGTGACAAGGTAGAAGATAAACACAATGTTGAGACAAGTTTTTGAAGACATTTGATGTGTTTAATTGTTTTTTTAGAAACTGATATACAGTTCACACACAAAATTCATATACTATAAAAGTGCATATCCCCAAATGTCAATGTAAATTTGACATCTTTCATTACAAGCTGTTCTCTTGAAGGAATATAGTACTATATAAGGCCTAAAAATGGGCATCAGGTAAATGTAAACTGGGGTAGGTGTGTTATTGAGGGTATTGCATAGTTTGTCTTTTATTGCTACTCCACCGGATCAGCAATGGTTGCACAAGCTGTTCCCAGTCCAGATGGTACAGCTCTGGCCTGGGTCTGGTGATACGGGTTTTACCAATACTCCACTGCATGTGGCTTAGTGATATACTGTACAGATGGCTACAAAGTCTAACCCTTTGAAGGTTGAAGTTTCAGAAAACTATTATGTTAAAAATATCAAGACTCACTCCCTTTCTCCCTCACCCCCAAGTCACAATTAATCCTCTACCAAAGTCATGCTTAAATACTGGTGCCTCTACATCCACACCACTAAGCTTTTAATGCCACCATGCTTATTTTTTCTGCTGCTGTGAGTTCCCCCATCTGTGAAGTCCCATTCTGCTTGTGGCAGCCCCCCCCCCCCCAAAAACCAGATAATTTGTTTAAAAACATTTTGTTGAGACATTTTTTGTTTTAGTATATCCATGGTCAGGAAAAATGAATTTGTAAAAGAAACCAAAATCCCCATTTATCAGTTCACCATTATGCTAAAAATATCAAGACTCACTCCCTTCCTCACCCCTCAGTCACAATTAATCCTCTACCAAAGCCATGCTTAAATACTGGTGCTTCTACATCCACACCACTAAGCTTTTAATGCCAACATGCTTCTTTTTTCTGCTGCTGTGAGTTCCCCATCTGTGAAGTCCCATTCTTCATGTGGTAGCCCCCCCAAACCAGATAATTTATTTAAAAATATTTTGTTGAGAAATTTTTGTTTTAGTATATCAATGGTCAGGAAAAATGAATTTGTAAAAGAAACCAAAATCCCCGTTTATCAGTTCATTGAATCACAATACAGCATGTTATGAATTTTTCAGATTCTGTGTGTAACCTACAGTAAGTCAAACAGAAATTAGACACACAAATGCCTCCCTATTTGCAAGTGAAACAAATGTGGTTATTATCATTCAGTTATAAATACCTACAGTCACAAACTGCAAGTTATGAAGAGTCAGTA
Source organism: Neoceratodus forsteri (assembly GCA_016271365.2). Taxonomy (NCBI): domain Eukaryota; kingdom Metazoa; phylum Chordata; order Ceratodontiformes; family Ceratodontidae; genus Neoceratodus; species Neoceratodus forsteri. Next base: position 251,519,396 of record JADMNL010000023.1, read on the forward strand.
GAATATAAACAGTAGCCCAAGGCTGGGTCTCTTGCTATGCAATGTCCTGCAAACATGGTGATGTCAAATGGCTTAATGAGGTGCCTAAGAGAACTTGTTATGCAGAAAGTTCCAGGAACACAGTGGTAAAAACTGGAATAACAGGTTCCAAGGAGTAATTAACTCACCAGGAATGTTACAAAAAACTACCCCATTCATTCACAGGTGTCAATGAATGTATTTGTTAACCATGCTGGTTTATCTTCTTGCTTCCCTCATGGTAAAAATGTGAAACTACATTTGTGTTATTTTAAATGAAAAATGAGTGATAAATAGCTTGTCCAGTTGGATGGCAGCTCTGATAATTGTTCCAGTCTTTCTTTTCACTGATATAAACTGAGCCAGGAAAAAAGTAAACAGGAAAAAAAAAACAGCATTTTGTTTCTACAAGTAGTTGCTAATTGCAGCTGGTATTTTAAACATGTGCAAGTCAACTCCACTTCTCAAACTTAAAAAGAAATATATACTTCATCACAGACTGTGTTTACCAAGTACTGTGCCCATTTTAGTATATAAATGTTTAAGAAATACCTGAAAGCTGCCTAGTTTCCTTGGAAGCTGAATCCTTAAAGATCAACTGCAGCTATATTATAAACATATTTCAAACTTTACTCCTTTTCCCTAACATAAGGATAACCAGACCTTATTTATTACATGTGAAATAAAGAAATTGCCATTTGTCATGCTCAAATACTATTTTAATGCTCTCCTATTTGATGGTTTCACAGAAAATCTCTCATACATTTTTTGACCAACTAACTGAACCTTGGGTGAGTGCTGATTCCAATCAAGCAAGAATGATGTAATTTTCCTCAAGTTCCAGGTACTGAGCTGCAAGGAACTGAAGGAAAATGACATCATTCTTGCTTGACTGGAATCAGCACTCACCCAAAGTTCCGCTAGCTGGTCAAAAAATGTCTGAAAGATTTTCTGTGAAACCATCAAATAGGAGAGCATTAAAATAGTGTCTGAGCATGACAAATGTCAATTTCTTCATTTCACATGTAATAAATAAGGTCTGGTTGTCCTTATGTTAGGGAAAAGGAGTAACATTTGTAATATGATTTTAATATAGCTGCAGTTGATCTTTAAGATTCTTCTAGTCCTTAACAAAATGCAGGGACTCCACAGACATGTTCTGTTCCTAGGTCCAGATCAAACTACTGAGTCTTCTTTCAACATGACACATGCACTTCATGTCCCTCCCACATGAATAAATAAAAAATGGTGGGCTGGATCTTTAGGAGCTTCTTGGGTGGAGGTGGGTTGGATTTTACTTCCCACCAAAAAACAATGCTGCCTCCCACTACTCAGATTCCAGTTCTAGTACCACCCATTTAAGATAGAAAATAGTACCCTGCAACCATTGACTAACATAAAAGCATATTTATTTGAGGGCAGAAAACATTTCTTGGAGGAGGGTAAGGTGGAGAAGACTATTTACACCTTCAGTCAGTTCCATGGACAGAAAACATGACATCACTCCTTTTGTACATGCAATACTCTTTTAGGTGCCGCCCACAGTCATAAAAATCCCACAGAACTCTGTTTATTTGAGTCACTGTGTGGATAAATGTGCAATTACATAATCACTATGAGAATAACGTTAAGTTATTCCCATAGTGGTTACATCATACCCTATTTATCCACACAGTAACTACATCATGAACTGCACCACCATCAGCTTACACTACTTCTCCTGAAAAGCCTTTTCCTCTTTTTCCCCAGTTCTCCAACACTGCCCCCCCCAACACTTGTCACCTCAAATAGAAATATTTTCTTTGCTTATCTTATTCTATAGTACCTTTCTTTTTTTTTCTCACAACCTTCAAGCTGGTCTGACTCCCGGCACTCACAAGGCTTTCAATAAATGAGTACTTCACCTCAGTTTTCACCAAAGAAAATGGGGGGGCTGCATCATACATGGGAGGAGACAGTGATACTTAGGAGGGGGGACCCTTACCGATCGGCAGGTCTGGAGAGAGGGGGAGGCATCACTGGCAGGAGGGGGGAAGGCTAAGTGGGGGGATGAGGTAGCAGAGGTGGAAATTACAGCCGAGAGAGAGAGAGTGAGGGAAGCCATCAGGTCCCTTAAGATGGAGAAAGCACCAGGGCTGGATAAATTACATCCCAGAATGCTGAAGGAACTGGCGGATGTCCTGGTGAAACCCCTGATGGAGCTTTTCTCCATCTCTCTGAGGACAGGGTGGGTGCCCCAGAACTGGAAGGTGGTGCATACAGTTCCTATCCACAAGGGGGGATCAAGGGAGGTGGCAGGGAACTACAGGCCTGTCAGCCTGACATTGGTGTTGGGCAGGGTAATGGAGGGCATTGTCAAGGAGAGGCTGGGGGGGGACCTGGAAAAGTCAGGGTGCCTGGATGATAGACAGCATGGATTTGTCCCAGGAAAATAGTGTCAGACAAACCTTGTGGAGTTCTATGACTGGGTGATGAGTGCCTTGGACCTGGGTAGACCAGTGGACATCCTTTTTCTAGACTTCAGCAAGGCATTTGACTCTGTTCCTCACAGGGGCCTATTGGATAAGCTGGGAGAAATGGGTGTGGGGAACCAGATGATCATATAGATAGGCAACTGGCTCCAGAACTGGATCCAGAAGGTTGTAGTTGGCAGGATAGTCTCATCCCCAAGGAGGGTCATTAGTGGGGTCCCGCAGGGATCAGTCCTTGGGCACCTCCTGCTCAAGGCCTATGTCTCTGACATAAGGACAGATATCAGGAGTGAGATGAGTCTCTTTGCAGATGACTCAAAACTGGGGGCGGTGGTGGATGGGGTGGGGGAGGTGGCTCTAGGGGGACCTGGAGGCTCTGGAAAGATGGTTTAGAAAGTGGAAGCTGAGGTTCAATGCAGGGAAATGCAAGGTACTGTACCTGGGGGCCAGAAACCTGGGCCAAGTGTACACCCTGGAGGAGGAAATGCTGCAAGTCTCGATGGCTGAGAGGGACCTGGGGGTGGTGGTAGATGTCAAGATGAACAGCTCAGAGACTTGTAGGAGGGCAGTGACCAAGGCCAACAGGATGCTGGGATGCATCGCTAGGGGGATCACCTCCAGAAGGAGGGAAGTGATACTCCCTCTGTATAACTTCTTGGTGAGGCTGCACCTCAAGTACTGAGTGCAGTTTTGGAGGCTACACATAAAGAGGGACATTGAACTCCTGGAGAGTGTCCAGAGGAAGGAACCAAAATGATTTGGAGCTTGGGGGACAGGACCTATGGGGAGAGGTTTGAAGAGCTAAATATGTACACACTGGAAGAGAGAAGAGGGGACATGATAGAGGTCTTCAGGAACATGAAGGGGTAAATAGCGGAGGAACAGTCAGGGTGCTGCGAAGAAAGGGGGCATGGTTGTAAGCTGGAGGGAGGGAGATTCAGGGGAGAAAGGAGAAGGTGCTACTTCACTGAGAGGGTGGTGGAGCCATGGAATGCACTGCCCAGGGGGCTGGTGGAGGCAGAGACAGTGGAAGGGTTCAAGAGGGGGTGGGACAGGTATAGGGAAAGGGTTCTGGAAGCAAAATCCAGTGCAGCGAGAATATCTGGAACTGGGAAGGGAGAAGCCAGAGAGGGTGAGGGGGGCAGCTAGGTCAGCTCCTAGGGTGGGGGCTGACCAAACAAGCAGACACGAAAGACTGTTAGGCCTATTCTGCTGGCATTTTAGTATGTTGGTATGTAATTCTTTATCAGGCTACAGTAATTGCACTCCCACTGGTCCCACTCCCCTCATCTTCCTCTCCTAGGAATTCCACATGCTCACTGTTCTGAAACAGCAAACTCAACCACAGTTAAAACTTTTTTTTAAACTAAAAAAAGAAATCAAAGTTGTGCAAGGTTTAACAACAACCCTAGTCAGTCTGGCAAAGCGGTGCCACCATTATCCAGGGGGAAAAAACATCTCCTTACATCAATCACCAATCAACACAAGCACAGCTGACTCTACGCTAGTGTCATGACACCCCCCCAACAACCTCCATAGCAATAGGCACAGAAAACACGGAGGAACACCAAAAAGACCCACATTGTTCAACAATTTTAAAGAGCAAAAACTGACTGTTGCGTAAATGTAATATGCTGAGGGTGCCTGTGGGATAATGAAGTTATTTGTACAGTTGCCAGTGACCACTTGTAACCCTCACTCATGGCTTCACCACTCATGAGGTTACTCGAGGTCATAGGCAACTGTGCAAATAACTTCATTATCCTACAGGCACCCCCTGCATATCCCTTATATCTACACTCTAGGTCCCCAGGAAGCAAAACTATTACTGATATTTGCCCTGAAATATACTCACAGGTGTGCAGATGTGGCATAAATAAGGGATATGTGATGGGGAACTGTGTGATACAAGATTTATCTGCACAAGGGTGGTCTGACCTGAGGTAACCTCACGAGTGGCAAAGCCACGAGTGATGTGCCCAAGATCAAACTGCCTGAGTGCAGCTAAATCGTGTATCACACAAGCTCCCCATCACATATTTCATTTATGCAATAGTGAATGAGCTTGTATTTTGTTAAAAAAATGTACTTTTTTTTTTATTTTTAATTTAGATTTAGAGGAGATGTAAGGGGACAGGGCTTCTCAGAAAGGGTTGTGAGTCCATGGAATAGGCTGCCTGAATGGGGTGTGGGGGTAGAATCAGTGGGCAAATTCAAAAGAGCTGGGGACAACTATATGGGGCTAGATAAAAGTGGAAAGGTATTAGACAGAGGGTGTAAGATATACTGATGGGGGTGTATTTCGGGCAGATTGGATGGGCCAAATGGTCCTTTTCTGCTGGCAAATTTCTATGTTTTCTATGTAATTTTTTTTTAGGTTGTATTACTGCACCCCCCTCCCCCACTGTGCCCTCAGTAGAGCTGTTTCTATGGCAATTGCTATGGCCATGATGTCAGGTCATCCCGGTAACGCTGCTCCTGATTAGTTGAGCAGCCAAGAACTCCTGAAAAATATAAGAAAAATTGGCAGACCCGCTTAGTGGGTAAAACTGAAGAAAGGAGTGGCATGTAAAAAAATGGGTACATAAAGTTTTATTTTAATTTACTTTATTAGTGGTTTTGTTGAAAAGAGGAACCCAGAAGTCATGCAGTGTGGTGGATTAATGTCAGTGAGATCTTTTGATGTTGTGGCGGCTTGTGAAGAAGTGGAAAGCGGTTCGGCTTCACTGAGGAGAAGGTACAGTATTGCTTTTTCTTAATCAGTTGCTGATCATGGGACATGAACTAGTAAACATTTATTGAGGTTTTCTGGACATGGAGCTGTGTTGTAATAGGCAGATACTGTAGTTTGCAGTATCAGTGGTGGTAGCTGGAAATAATATCGCTGGCAGGTGGGTAAGCGCTTGGGGGGGCGCTGATGATGTAGGAACTGTATATATAAATGTGGTGTGATGTAAGAACTGTGTGGATAAACAAGTAACTGTGTGTATAAATGAAATTTATACACACAGTTACTCAGATAAACAAGCAATAACACACAACCTGATGTGGGTTGTCTCCTGATAAGAGCACGCCCAGATGTGTTGTGAGGCATGAAGCACTTGCACTGATTGCCTTATGCACCTTGGTGTGCCCTTTTCAGGAGATAACCCACGCCTCGGAGTGTGTTATTGCACTTATAAAGTGGATCCCCCTGTAAAAAAAAAGGTTTTTTTAAATTTCAGGTAAGAAGTTTTAAAAGTATGTTAATATAAATAAAAAATAGAAAAGTACCCCCTGTCCTTGTACTGTATTTACAATTAGAGTATATGTAAAAGGAAGCCACAAGAGGGCATTGGTGTCTGTATCTCATCTCCTCTCCTCTCTCTCCACACACACACACACACACACACACACACACACACACACACACACACACACACACACACACACACAAGTAGCAGGTTCATCAGAAGCATGAGACAGCCAGATTTCAGTGTTAGCAGTGGGGAGTCGGGCATGTCAGTCAGGAGCTGCTATACATGCTTGAGCCACTTCCAGTTTTGCAATCGGCTAGTATTGAATTTCCTCATATTTGTGCCATTTGTTTTTATGTTGTCTCTGTCTATGCTTGATGATACTAATTTTTTTGGAGGGGGTGTAGACGGGGTAAGGGCTACCTGATTAACAGTGCCAACTGCTGAATGAGCTGACTTGTGAGTGAGCCACTTCTCGTTTTGCGGTCGGGTTTCTCAGGGTTACATACAAAGTACAGCAACTGATTTGAGGGATTATTTTTCAATGGAGAAGCAGGTCTGTGTCCAGTGTTTTTTTTTTGTGTGTATGTGCGCGGGTGTGAGTGTGTGTGTGTGTGTGTGTTTGTGTAATTCATTATGTTTCAAAGACAGAACTGAGGAGTAGATCTGTGGACAACTCTGGGGATTGCCAGTCATGCTCCTACACTGGCACACAGGTCAGACACTCATTTAAAATATTTTATGGCCATCGTATCATACTGTGCACTTGCTACAGAAATACAGACTTTGTCTGACTGTGTCTGTGTGTGGGGAACATGTGCTTTTCACGTCAGACAGTTCCACTACCACAACAGCTTTGAAGTTCAGGGTTATCTTTCTTGAAATATTGTGGAGTTGCAGAGGCTGGCACAGTGATCTGTATGGTAAAAAGTCCTGACTGGCTGAAGAGGTACTGGTTGTCACAAAATACACTGATAAGTATACGGCAGAAGGTACCTCTCAGCCAATCAGGAGCCAGAAAACTCCAGACCCATTGTATAAACTTATTTATCACACTTTGTTAATGTCCACACCTATTGCATAAATGAAGTTATTTAGTAATGTCAGTTGAGCAGGTGCTCTTGTACCCAAGTCCTTTACTATGATTAAGAAGTCATTGGCAGGCACCAATTAGTATGAGTTACCAATCTGTATTACTTTTTTTGAGAGCTGACTTAGTACTTCTACAAGTGGATCAATTATACACACAAATAGTACTGGAGAGAGATGATGCCCATGCCTCATTCCTTTCTGTAGAGGAAAGGAATACTATAGCAGATCATTTGTAAACCCCCTAGCAGCCAGTTCAGTGTACAGCAGGTAGGCCAGATTGGAAACATTCTACACCATGCACGGAACCTTCTGTCTGTGCATGAGATACTGTTGTTCCATTCCATGGAGTCTAAGGCTTATTTGAATCCCACTGTTATGGTAGCAGCTGCAACACTGGACATTTGAGCCTGCCACATCAGGTTATCTACACCAAAACTATCTTATATATTGCCAGTTTGTGCTTGGTACGTTAACTGGGGGAGTAGGAGTTTAGTTTTAGAGGCTTGGGATTTTGGCAAGTACTGTACCTTCTAGTACTTTTTATTAGGTAAATGTGGCCTATAGCAAACACAGTTCCTTATGTATTTGCCTGCCTTTGCAGGGTCACAGTTGTTGCTGACTTCATGTTTTAACTATGGACTTATTAAAAAAAACACTTTGTTTTCATATTTGCACTGTTTGTGCTAATGGCAATTTGATAAAAATTGATGGCGTACCATCTTTTCCCAATACTTTGGTGGGTGACAAAAATAGCTTTCTCAAGATGTTGGCAGCTCTAGATGTTTTTTACAGTATTCTAGGAGATTTAGATATTAGAGAAAAACAGACAACCTCACTATCAGGTGTATTCTGTTTGCACTTGAATCATTTCTTATAGATACCAAATCAGCCATTGACCATTTTATCTTTATGATATTGTGTGAGTGGAAACTGTTCCCATCTTTTGTTCCCATCTTTTAGGGCTTAAAGAAAAACAGTTACTCAATGTAGTAATGTTGTTTCTTCTCAGGGACCCATCAATGGGATTTACACCAAGCATCACTCTGCCAGAGTGTGATGCCCCAAAGATAGAATGCAATGCTAATTTTTAGAACTTAGAATACATATGTAAACTCTGCACTGTGGTAATGCTCCCCCTAGTATAATAACATCAGATTTGTTTCCATAGCTAGGGGAGCTGTGATCATCAATACAAGCTAAATGGCTACCCAACGATTTTAAAAATTTCTATTAAAATGTTTTCTAAATATCAAACAAATTTAAAGCAGACATCATGTAACATTTAAACTGATCACATTCTAACAATTGCTGAGGAACTGCAATAAGGAATGGTCAAGCAACCTCAAAGACAACAGGAAATGATTTTTACATAGTTAGCTACCCTCCCGTTGTTCTTTCAATGCCAGTTATGTATCCAGAAATGCTTTGACCACATTTTTAATAAATAATCTAGATTTCAGGTGCCCTCAGATCTACACAGAGTTCCACTCTCCTTAGCAGCTGCTGTTTTCTTTTCACATTTCAAAGACATTATATGACATCAATAATACCATTCCATGTCATTCAACTAAATGGCCTGGAATGGTGTGATTGATGTCATAAAATGTTCAGGCAATATGAAAAGAGACAGCAGCACTTGCTGAAGAAAAAAGGATTCCAGGTAATTACAACAGAACAAAATTGAGAAAAAATGTGTCAAAAAGGTCGAAACATTTCAAAATATTGTATAGACATTGAAAGGGCAACAGGAGAGCATCTACAGGTATAAGCAAATGTTTACTATCATGTTTAAGATAATAATTGATTCTTCTATGAACCTATTTTTAGATTCTGGAAGAGAAACAGGGTCAGGGTTTGTACATCTCATTGATGGATCCCTTAGAAGAAATACCATCACTATGGTGAGTAATTTTTTCTTCAAATAAAAGTAGTCCATCAATGATGCTATACAACAAGCATACTGAAAAGGAACAGGAAAATCCTAGCCCCCCCCCAAAAAAAAATCAGTGCAGTTAGTGAGGTAAACACCAAGATAGAGAAGTTGATAGGGAGAAGGGCTGGGGTAAATGCTGAAAAAGGCAGAGGAAGTAAGGACAGGGATGGGGGCAAAAAGGGGGAGAGGTCATCAAAAAATGGAAGGTAATGAGTACCAATGCTCGTAGTCTAGGTAACAAGCTCCTTGAACTGGTCATCTTGATGGAAAAGGGATGCCTGGATATCATGGCAGTTACAGAAACATGATACACAGAGAACCATGACTGGGATGTCAACTTACCAGGGTACACAATCTACAGAAAGGACAGGGAGGGTAGAAGAGGAGGAGGAGGAGGAGGAGGAATAGTAGCTCTCTATGTAAGGAAAGGGATCAAAACAACAGAACAAAAGAGTAAACAGGGAGGAGAGGAGAGGACGAAGTGTGGGTTACCCTGGAGATTGGAAATGGCACCATAATGCGCACAGGAGTTGTATACAGACCTCCGTCTTGGGGGGGAGGAAATGGACAAGGCAATGATAGAAGGCATCCTTAGGATGGCAGAGAAAGGGGAAATATTGTTGATGGAGGACCTGAATATGCCAGATGTTAACTAGAGCACCTTTGCTGCAGCCGCATCCAAGAGCAGGGTCATTCTTGATGCCCTACTGGGGGTATGCCTCAGACAGCTAGTGTCAGATCCCACTCAGGAAGGAACAATCCTAGACCTGGTATTCTCAAATGGGGATGGAAAGAGGATCTCAGATCTAGAAGTGGGTAGCCATCTGGGAACAAGTGACCACTAGACAGCTGCGGAGTCTAGCCATACAAAAGTGAGAGTACTGGACTTCAGGAGGGTTGACGTTGTCAAAATGGGAGAGTGCCTCAGAAAAGCATTAGCAACCATACAAGAAGGAGGGGTGGAGCAACAATGGGAAAACATCAAAATTGCCATCACAGAGGCAATAAGCCTTTGTGTAAAGCAAATAAACAAATCAAAATGAAAGAAAAACACTATGATTCTCAAAAGAGGTGGCAGGGAAGGTTAGGGAGAAAAAGATAGCATTTAGGAAGTATAAGGAAACACAGAAGGAGCAGGACAGAGAACTGTACCAGTTAAAGCAGAAGGAAACGAGGAAGGCAGTCAAAATATCAAAGGCCCAAATTGAGGAAAAGATAGCCAACTTGGTTAAGAAGGGGGATAAAACCTTTTATAGGTACATTAGGGAGCAAAGAAAGATCAAGGGAGGGATAGTGAGGCTGAATAAAGGGAAGAGGACAGTGAAAAAGTAGGGATATTGAATGAATACTTCTGCTCAGTATTCACAAAAGAAGAGGAGGAGGGGGAGGTGCCTATTCCAATCAATAGAAGCACTCTGGATGGGGGGTTGATACCAGTCCTTTTACAGAAGAAAGGGTTGTGAAAGAACTCCTAAAACTGAAGGTGTACAAAGCAATGGGGCCTGACAGGATTCACCCCAAAATTCTAAAAGAACTAAGGGGAGAACTAGTGACACCACTGACTACCCTTTTTAACAAATCATGGAAGGATGGTGTGGTACCTGAAGACTGGAGGAGAGTAGATGTGATTACTCTTCACAAAAGTGGGAGCAAGACGGAGGTAGGAAACTACAGACCTGTCAGTTTGACCTCAGTGGTAGGGAAAATGATGGATTCACTTCTGAAGGAAAGAATTGTTAAGTACCTAGAGGCCAGTGGGGCACAAGACCCAAGGCAGCATGGATTCACAGAGGGAAGGTCATGTGAGACGAATCTAATTGATTTCTTTGACTGGGTGACCAAAGTGGTAGACCAGGAAGGGGCTGTGGACATGGCCTACCTAGACTTAAGCAAGGCATTTGACGCAATCCCACACAAAAGATTAATAAACAAGTTAGCCAGCCTGGGAGTGGGTCCCAGGGTGGTAGCATGGGTAAAACACTGGCTGGACAACAGGACACAGAGGGCAATAGTAAACGGAGTCCACTCCGAAGAAAGGGGGGTTAGTAGTGGGGTCCTGGAGGGTTCAGTATTAGGTCCGGTCCTTTTTAATGTCTTTATAAGTGACATTGCAGAGGGACTGGAAGGAAAAGTATGCCTCTTTGCAGACTACACAAAGTTCTGCAACAGATTGATATACAAGGGGGGTGGAAAGGATGAGGAGGGACTTGGCAAGGTTGGAGGAATGGTCAGAAGTATGGCAGCTTAGATTCAATGCAAAGAAGTGCAAAGTAATGCACCTGGGAAACAAAAACCCAGAGGAAGAGTACACAATGGGCAGGGAGGTAGTAACAACAACAAAAATGGAAAAGGACCTGGGGGTAGTCATATCAGATGACTTAAAGGTTAGCAAGCAGTGTGAGAAGGCAGTAGAGATGGCTGGGGGGATATTGGGATGTACAGGGCGAGGCATCACCAGTAAGAAACAGGAAGTTGTTATCCCTCTGTGCAGGCAGTTGGTGAGACCCCATCTGGAGTACTGTGTGCAGTTCTGGAGACCCCATCTCCACAAGGACATAGACAGGATGGAGGCAGTCCAGAGGACGGCAACTAAAATGGTGCAGGGTCTGCAACAGAAGCCATATGAAGAAAGACTAAAGGAGCTTAATATGTATACCCTTGAGGAAAGGAGGGAGAGGGGGGACATGATATAAACTTTTAAGTACTTCAAGGGAATCAACAAAGTCCAAGAGGGTATCATCTTTCAGAAAAAGAGATGTTCAAGAACAATGGGACACAATTTGAAGATGGGGGGTGCACCTCAGAGGCAATGTGAGGAAGTATTTATTCACAGAGAGGGTGCTGGACACATGGAATGACCTTTCTGAGGAGGTCGTGGGGTCATAAACAGTGGGGGAATTCAAGAATGCATGGGACAGACATAAGACAATTCTTGTGGGGGGTAGGAAGAAATAGGCTGTTGGTTAACTAGGATCTGCAGCTTATCCAGTAGGTAGGGAAATGGGCAGACTAGGTGGGCCAAGCAGTCCTTATCTGCCGTCAAAGTCTATGTTTCTATGTTCTGTTTCTCTAGTAATACCCTGGGAGGAAGGATCGAGAACTTATTTAGCAAAAAGGTTCTGAAAGACAGCACTTCCAAAACTGGAATCCCTACTCGACTGTATGTCCAAGCAGTAGTGCTTTCCGAAGATGTGCAGTGTTTTCCAGGTACAGGTAGTTGGTTTCCAAATGTTTAGAAGGGAATGCCTCTTGTAGCTGCCACAGAATCAAAAGTACCCCTTGTGGAATGTGTCCTTAGTTCTCTGATAGGTATTTTCCCAGCTTTTTCCCAACAGAACTGTATACAGAAGATTATCTAATGAGAGCTAGTTCTCCTAGCTGTTGGCTTACCTTTGCCAACCTCTCCTCATTAAAAATAAAAAGCTGTGTATCCTGGGACCTGATATCCCTTTCCTGGTCCATGTAGTAACCTAATGCTCTTTTTGCATCCAGAGAGTGCAATTTCTGTTTACCTGTACTGGAATGTTCAGGGTAGAGCACTGGAAGTGGCAGGGCAATCGACTGGTTCATGTGGAATTGACACCATCTTAGGCAGGAACTTCCAAGTGGTCCTAAGAACTACCTGAACCATGTGGAAGATTGTGTAGTCTGGATCTGCCCAGAGGGCTTGCAGTTCACCTGTCCTCATGGATGATATCATGGCAATAAGGAAGCCTGTGCTCAGTGTGACAGTTTAGAAAATTAGTGCATGTTTTTGTTATGTATATGACAGTTTCATGGTATGATAACAGTTACATGCTTGTTAATCCATGTAATTGGTTAAATAATATAGAGTCCCGAATACATTTATCATGCTCTAGAGAAGTTCCTGTCATCATTAAAATTTTACGGAACTGGATGAACTATTCACTTGAATCTATAGCACTTGGAAAGTCTTTCATTTTGACAGTGAGCATAACCCCTGTACTGGAGGAAAGTAGATATTTAGACATAAAATCACCTTGACATTGGGTTATCACATACAGTGAAGTAGTGCATATTATTTAATTATATTCAGCATTATATATAAACTTTGCAAGTTAGCATATTTTTTATATATTTTATTTCATTATTATATATGTAGACATTTATTGGTGCAAAAACTATGTGGCTGTTAAAGGGACACTGTCTCTCAACCCTTTTTGCATCATATTATTTCTAGTGAAAACCCCATATTTTAGCATTGTTTACCTTCTCTAAAATTCATTGATGTTGTTGTAATTGCTTCCTTTCTTTGCAGAAATGAACTGCATGATAATGATGTAATTATGCCCAGCCTTGTTTTATTTCAAACTCTTGATCTACTCTTATTGCAAACTTCCTGAACATAAAGAACACCCCCAAATAGTGCAGCCATTCATGATGCAAAAGTCTCCTCTGCTCCCACTGCATCATATGTTTCCAAGTCCAGGAACTAGGTAGCTGGATTTGATAAAGGAATGTAAACAAACCTGTGTTTGTGTGGTAACACCAATATGGTGATCAGTCTGTTTCTCACTTTTAAAAAGAGAAAAAGCATCAGAATCAAACTACCAGCAACATCAGGAGCCTCTAAAGACTATGACCAGTCATTAAATATGTTAAAACTAGACACCTTGCAGTCTAAGGGGGGTCTAAGGGGGTTGACAGTGTCCCTTTAACCATTATACATTATCAAATAACAGTAGAGATCTGTACAAAATACTTTTATGGAACTATTATACCCGAAACATTATGAATTATATGTACAAGAAACAATGTTATATAATTCTATGTATGTTGTTTCTTATAAAAGCTTTTTAGCTGAATTAAGCAATAAGATATGACCAGAGGTTAGATTAACAGTCTGTTAATCACCTCCTTGGGGCATAATGTGGCACGAGGCACAGCCAAGTGCCATTTTGCCACAAGGGGGTGATTAACTGACCATTAATCTAACCTCTGGTCATACCTTATTGCTATTATTACAAGATCATTGTGTAATCAATTTGTTGAGACGTATATTTAAATGATTAATTTTACAATTTACCTTGCTGTTAGGCTAACTAGTCCTTCCGTACTGTTTAGAACTGAGAATGCATTGGCAGTTGTACAAGGAGCAACTAGTTACTATGGTGACATGTCACCAACATTCTGCACTGCCTAATATGCTGCTGTACAGTCTCTTGCGATGAACTGCAGAATGGGTGATATCAGAATCTAGCTCCGACATAGTTTGTTTTGTATAACTGTTTTTGACTGGCTCAAGATGTACAGTTACACCGTGAATACAATAATGATAAACATAACATTTCAACATTTTTTTGATAGTGATTTTATTGGAGGGCATGCACAGTAGCCCTTGAGTGGTGTAACTGCTTCACACGTGCTTGCTCACACAGAACGTTTTTGTTGTGTAGGTCACATCGGAACTATTTCTAATTTCCATTTTACTGATGGACTCTGCATTTATATTTATGTTACAAATAGTCACACCTTAAATGAGTCATACAGTACTGAAATTGGCCCCCTCCTCACATACCCCCACACCAGTCTGTAGCTGTCAGCAGGAGCCGTGCTAGGAACATTTCTCTGGCACATTTAAAAAAATCTTCAACTGGTTCAACTGCAATTCCAGCCGGGTACTTGGCGATACACGGCTCGAGTTTGGATGGGGGGGGGTTAGCGGTCTGCTTTAAGACTGAGTTGGACCTCACGAATGTACCAGTTGAGGTAGCCAAATCATTTGAGTGTACTGTGGTGGCTGGTGTAGGCTGCAGGTTAGCTCTCAACTACTGCCCACCAAGGGATGAGACGCGATTCCTGCAGGAAGTAGCGGACTTCGTTGCCGACATGGCATTGGAGTCTCCCAAGTCGATGGTACTCGGAGATTTCAATGCCTGGGTCGATGATGATCTCTCGCAGTTTGGACAACATTTCCTCCAGCTTATGACATCTCTGGATCTTACACAAGTTGTTACCTCTGCCACACATAAATATGGTCACTCTGTTGATCTGGTTTTCCTCCTGGGGACTGAGGCCTCCAACTTGGAGGTAGAACCAGTCAGTTGGTCTGATCACTACATCGTGAGTTTCAACTTTTGTGCCCCCCTTCAGAGGCCTGCCCCTATGGAGATGATCAGTTACCGCCCTTTACAGGAAGTGAGTCCCGAAGGCCTAGCAGCCGTGATTGACCTCTCGGAGTTTCCCGTGGCCAGCTCTAGTCCTGAGACTTTGGTAGTGGCCTATAATAAGGCCATCTCCTTATCCCTGGACTTGATTACTCCCATTCGTGTGCGTCCTCTCCCCCTTCATCCTCAGGGCCCTTGGTTTGATGGGCCTTTGAGGGAGTTATGGCGAGTAGGACATAGGTTAGAACGGCGTTGGTGGAAGTCTGCCCTGGTTGCTGACCACCTTAGAGTGGTTGAACATTATAAAATTTACCAATCAATGATCTCCTGTAAGAAGGCAGAATTCCTGTCTGGGGAGATTGCTGCCACTCAGAACCGACCAGCTCAGCTCTTCCAAACTGTTGACAGGTTGTGCAACCCAACTGTCTACAACTCCGAAGACCTTTTTCGTAAGTGGAGTGCGATGAGCTTGCTCAGTTCTTTGCGGATAAGGTGGCTGACATCAGGTCGGAGATTCGTTCAGCTCATTCTATGGGGGTTGCTGATGATTAGTGCTTGGTCACCTCACCTTGAGCTTCCTGGAGTACCTTTACCTTGCCCAAGCTTGCGGACGTCATGCAGATTGTCCAGGGTATGCACCCTATGTGCTGTAGTTTGGATCCGGGTCCAACTTCCTTGATTATGGGTTGTTGGGATATGATTGGCCCAGTCCTAGCTTGGATAGTCCAGTGCTCCTTGGAATCCAGTGAGTTTCCGAGCTCCCTGAAGGAGGCGGTGGTAATTCACGTCCTGAAGAAAGCTTCTTTGGCTTGGACTCTCCGGCTAACTACAGACTGATCTCAAGCCTTCCCTTTATAGGGAAGATGATTGAGAAAGAAGTGGCGATACAGCTGGATGACCACTTGACCATCCATAACATCTATGAACCTCTCCAGTCTGGTTTTTGTAAGAGGCATAGCACTGAGATGGTGTTGGTTCAGGTGCTCAATGATCTCCTGATGGCGAGGGATTGGAGGAACTGTTCTATCCTGGTGCTCCTTGATCTCTCTTCAGCTTTTGACACTGTAGACCATGAGGTGCTGCTTGGACATCTGAGGTTCAACTGCGGACTGTCAGGTACAGTCCTGAGGTGGTTTACATCTTTCCTCACCAGCAGAAGTCAGACAGTGATGTCAGAGATTTTTTCCTCTGACCCTTTCTCCCTGCCATGAGGGGTTCCTCAGTGTTCAGTGTTGTCCCCCATGTTGTTTGCAGTGTATATGCTGCCCCTCGGAGACATTATAAGATGGTATGGGCTGAAGTTTCACTACTATGCTGATGATACCCAGCTGTACCTGTCTTTTGCCCCCGAGCAGGATAGAGCCATCACGGTACTCAATACCTGCCTCGCTGAAATCCAGGACTGGATGAACTTGAGCTGGATAGAGTTGAATGCCGGAAAGACAGAGGTGATGGTAGTGGACCCGGGTTGCCGGATAGAGGGGTTTAGGGCTGATCAGCCCTCTGGACTTTTTCTCGGGGGCTCTTAGATCCTTTCCTCTGAACAGGTGTGAAACCTGGGGGTAGTGCTTGACGACGGGCTGACATTACGATCTCAGGTGTCGGCTGTCATCAAGTCTTCCTTTTATCATCTTAGGAATAGCTCCAGGAATAAGCACCTGGTTCCGTCCGGGGACTTGCCTTCATTAGTTCATGCCTTTGTGACTTTGCACCTTGATTATTGTAACTCCCTCTTCTTAGGGTTTTCTGGGGTTGAAATCCACCGCCTGCAGCTCGTGCAGAACGCAGCAGCATGTTTGTTAACTGGGGCTTCTCGAGCATCCAATATTACTCCTGTGCTGTGCGATCTGCACTGGCTGCCGATTAGGTGGCGGATCACCTTTAAAGTTGGTTTCCTTGACTTACAAAGCCCTACATGGACTGGGCCCTGGCTACTTGAAAGGGCTCCTTGTGCCTTACCATCCGGTGCGACAGCTACATTCAGCTGACGAGGGGTTGCTAGAGATTCCAAGGGTGTCTTTGAAATCTTCTGGGTCCCATGCATTTATGCATGCGGTCCCTACCAACTGGAATTTTCTACCCCATCAGCTTCGGGAGTGCACGACTGTGGAGGGGTTTAAACAGGCTTTGAAAACCTTTTTATAGATTCTCGCCTATGAAGGCTCCACATAATATGATCCCCTGTTTATTCTTGTTTGTTAGTTATTTATTATGCTGTTTATGGTTTTATATAATTGTAACTGGCTTTTATCTTTTTATAAAGAGCCTTGATGGCACGAAAGGCACTTATGTGAAATAAAATGTATTATTATTATATAACAACTGGTGTTCCTTGATGACAGTTTCATTATTAGGACATGTGCTGGCACAAAGCATCTAGGCATAGCCTACATAAGTTTCCTGACACATCCTTGTTATTCATAAGCCCAGCCTAGATGCTATTGTTTGATGGCATATTCCATTAATCATGGCTTGGAGGATGGAGGTGGAGGCGTCTATTTTTATTATTTTATGTTATGCTTCTTGGTAAACTGTTTCTCTGCTGTATTTATGAACAAGCTTAGGGTGCAGTTTGTGAATTTTTATGTTGGATTTCATATGTTGTTTTGGAGCTTGTGAGTAGGAGAATGTTATACTTCCTGGAAAATGGTACTGACGAGGCACTGGTGGGTGGGGGTGGCTGGTTGCCATGACAGCCAGTAGGGAGAAATGTATGCAACATCAGAATACTTCTTTTACATCTGTAACTTTTCATTTGAGTTCTCTGCATTTAATTAGTGATTACAGAATAACTTATCCCACACAAATATGGCTTTAGGACAGACACTTTTCATGCATTGTACTTGCTTATGCATGATACACATGGTATGATTTTTTTTGATTGTGTGATCTGTTATTAATTTCACATGCACTGTGAGGCTGAGGTTTTAAGGATACTGGATGTGCAGTTTTTGGCTCTGTTTCACAGAGATGTGTCCACTTTTAAACTACTGCATACAAACACTGTAGTCCATTCCCTTATACTGTGTTGTTTCATAGTGAGGAGGCATGGTTTGTAACCAAAATTGGTCTGTGGTGCCGGCCTGAAAAAATGGAGTTTGTAAGCAACTGTGAAGGCATTTTATGCAGCTAGTGGAACTGTGTTTGATGCTCACAACCTCCACTTGTGTTCTGTCAAATTATGAGCAATTAACTTCACTTCTCTAATTCTCCCAGGTTGCCCTTGGAGACATGCTTTTGTGCTAGGTTGAACTTCCTTATTCACTAATGGCTGTACAAATGAGTTTGGTACATTCAGTGGAACTGTGTTTAATGTACACAACCTCCACTTTCATTCTGTTTGGAACGTAAACAAGCCAGTTAAACTACCCAGTGTTCTCAGGCTGTCCCTGGAAATAAGTATTTGTGACTTGTGTACATTATGGTGAACTCAGTTTGCTGTTCACAAACTCATTTTTATGCTGATTGCGCACAGTGCAAGAAACATATTGGAGCAGCTTTCTCAGAAGCAGGTTGTGGAGGCATGGCACTGTTGTGGCCAATGCCCCCACAGCCTGCAAAGGCTTGCCCCGCATCCCCCAATGCCGTTACATGCTGCTGCTGACAAGGGTTTGGAACGTTGCCACAAACTTGTGACAATTTCGTCGCTGCAGTCAGGGGCCGCCTTGTCATTGCAGTGTCAGCCATCCGCCGCAATGAGGGAGTGATCCGTCATTGCAGGGTGGGACTTCCAAACCCTGATATTGTTTGTGAACATGGCGGCAGCTTGCCACCATGTTCATAAACAATATGACCCCCTCCCACCGTGTTTATTTGCCGACAGGGGCCCCAATCCCCGTCGGCTTTGGTGCCTAATGTTGATTTGGCTGATGGGGAGCCCACTCCCTGTTGGCATTCTGTAACCCCACCGCGTTCCTTGTCTGCCGATGGGGTTCCCAATCCCCGTCGGCATTCTGTAACCCCCCCCAACTTTTATTGTGCGCAGACAGGGGTGCCCAATCACCCATCGGCTACTGTTCCCACAAAAAGAAGCAGTCAGGTGGCATGCTGGGAGCCCACCTCAGTGTGCCCAATGCTCCGTAAAGAAAAAAAACTGTTCCGTGACTTTTTTTTTAAACCTGTGAAATCAGAAAACTGTCCTCGCGGTCTCCTGCCCCTCCTCCCACAACCCGCACCCACCCACTGCGCACCCTGCCTCCCCACCCCTCTCACCCATACTTACCTCTGGAGCTCAAGCGCCAGCGATCTTGATGGACGGAACACGTCTGCACTCTTCAAAGCTGACTGCGAACTGAGGAAATGCCGGTAAGCTGTATAATAGAATAAATAGGGTGTTTTCAACTTTGCTGCATATCTCAGTCATTTTTTGTAATTTTGGCACCAAATTTTCAACATGGGTTTTTTGGAACCCTCCTCATGAATTCTTGAACTGTCATGGTGTTACTCGGACCCAAAAGGTGATTTCTCGGTCACTGCGTGGAATCACCTTTTGGGACTAATTAATAAAAAGACAGTGCAGTGTTCATGAGGTGAATTCTCAAGAAGGCTATGTTGCAAATTTGCGGAAAAAATCCCCTAAAATGACTGTTTTATGAGCTGCAAGGCTGTACAGTTGCTTACGCGACGCCAGAACTTCGTGAATTTGCAATATTTTCATGCCAGATTTTCAACAATGGCATTTTTTCACACCTCCTTGGAACAGTACAGCTGTCATTATTCACATCCTGGCGGAAATGTGTTTTCGCACTTCCGGCGAAGAATAGCGCGGTCGCTGTGGGAAATCAGTGTTTGGGACAGATTAAGAAAATGACAGTGACACTGTTCATGAGTAGAGGTCCTAAAATGCCTATGTTGAAAATTTGGTAAAGATACTTCATAAAATGCCTGTGTTACGAGCATGTGTTGCACAGTTTGCACGCACACTCGTAACTTTGCAAATTTATATTTTCACTCCAGATTTTCAACATTGCCATTTTCCCACCCCTACTTATGAACAGTGCAGCTGTCATTTTTCCCATCCTGGCTGAAATGTGTTTTCGCACTTCTGGCGCAGAATACAGCGGCCGCTGTTGGAAATCAGTGTCTGGGACAGATTAAGAAAATGACAGTGATACTGTTCCTGAGAAGAGGTCCTAAAATGCCTATGTTGAAAAGTTGGTGATGACAGCCCATCAAATGACTGTGTTACAAGTGTGCATTACACACTTTCCACACACCCTTGTAACTTCTCAGATTTTAATTTTGTCATGTCAGATTTTCAACAGTGGCATTTTTTTACACCTCCTTATGAGCAGTACAGCTGTCATTTTTCACATCATGACTGAAATGTGGTTTCACAGTTGCGGGACAGAATAACGTGGTCGCTGTGGGAAATCAGTGTTCAGGACACAGCAAGAAAATGACAGTGGCACTGTTCATGAGCAGAGGTCCTCACATTCCTATGTTGAACATTTGGTGATGAAACTCCATAACATGACTGTGTTACAAGCGTGCATTAAACTGCTTCCACTTACCCTTGTAATTTCGCAAATTTGTAATATTTTCACGCCACATTTTCAACAGTGGCATTTTTTCACACCTCCTTATGAACAGTACAGCTGTCATTTTTCACATCCTGGCTAAATTATGTTTTTGCACTCCTGCCGGAGAATAGCACGGTCACTGTGGGAAATCAGTGTTTGGGACAGATTAAGATTGAACGAGTGAGAGACGGGAGTGACCAAACTCAGCTGAGCTCTGTTGGGACTGCTGCAGATTTGTTTGTGGGCAGAACAAGGCCCCAGTGCAAGAGCCCAGTACAAAAGGGCAGCGCACTGGGAGAAGCAGAACAAGAGAGCGAGTGAGGGAGGAGGGAGTGAGCGAACTCACTGGAGTGCTGTCAGGACTGCTGCAGATTTCTTTGTGGGCAGAAAAAGGTGTCAGTGCAGGCAGAGCCCAGTAAAAAAGGCCAGTCTACAGCGCTGAGAGAAACAGTATGAGTGAGTGAGACAGGGGGACTGAGTGAGCATAACGGAGCTCTATCAGGACTGCTGGGATTTCTTTGTGGGCAGAAATAGGCGCCAATGCAGGCAGAAGCCCTGTACAAAAGGACCGCTTGCAGTGCCATGACAAACAGAATGAGCGCGTGACAGATGGAGACTGAACGACCTCAACGGAGCTCTGTCGGGACAGCTGCGGATTTCTTTGTGGACAGACAAAGGTGCCAACGCAGCCAGGAGCCCTGTACACAAGCGCAGCCTGCAGCGCCAAGAGAAACAGAACGAGTGAGTGACAGAGTGGTAGTGAGTGAGCTCAACGGAGCTCTATTATGATTCCTGTGGATTTCTTTGTGGGCAGAAAATGCGGCAACACAGGCAGGAGCCCAGTACAAAAGGCCAGCTTGCAGCGCCGCAGAAACGGAATGAGTGAGTGAGAGAGGGAGTGAACGAGCTCAATGGAGCTGTATCGGGACTGCTTCAGATTTCTTTCTGGCCAGAACAAGCCGCCAAGGCAGGCAGAAGCCCAGTACAAAAGGGTAGCCTGCAACAGCAGGAGACACAGAATGAGCGAGTGAGGGAGGGGGAGTGAGTGAGTTCAACGGAGCTCTGTTGGGACTGCTGCAGATTTGTTTGTGGGCAAAAAAAGGCAGCAATGCACGCAGGGGCCCAGTACAAAAGGGCAGTCTGCAGTGGTGGGAAAACCAGAATAAGCAAGTGAGAGAGGGGGAGTGTGCGAGCTCAAAGGAGCTCTATTGTAACTGCTGCAAATTTCTTTGTGGGCAGAAAATGCGGCAACACAGGCAGGAGCCCAGTACAAAAGGCCAGCTTGCAGCGCCGGCAGAAACGGAATGAGTGAGTGAGAGAGAGAGGGAGTGAACAAGCTCAATGGAGCTGTATCGGGACTGCTTCAGATTTCTTTCTGGCCAGAACAAGCCGCCAAGGCAGGCAGGAGCCCAGTACAAAAGGGTAGCCTGCAGCAGCAGGAGACACAGAACGAGCGAGTGAGGGAGGGGGAGTGAGTGAGTTCAACGAAGCTCTGTTGGGACTGCTGCAGATTTGTTTGTGGGCAAAAAAAGGCAGCAATGCATACAGGGGCCCAGTACAAAAGGGCAGCCTGCAGTGGTGGGAAAACCAGAATAAGCAAGTGAGAGAGGGGGAGTGTGCGAGCTCAATGGAGCTCTATTGTAACTGCTGCAAATTTCTTTGTGGGCAGAAGAAGGCGGCAATGCAGGCAGGAGCCCAATAGAAAAGGGCAGCCTGCAGCGCTGGCAGAAACGGAATGAGTAAGTGAGAAGGGAGGAGTGAGCTCAACGGAGCTTTGTCAGGACTGCTGCAGATAACTTGTGTGCAGAAAAAGGCGCCAACAGAGGCAGGAGCCCAGTACAAAAGGGCAACCTGCAGCACCAGGAGAAGCAGAATGAGTGAGTGATATGGGGTAGTGAGCGACCTCAACGGAGCTCTGTCAGGACAGCTGTGGATTTCTTTGTGGGCAGAAAAAGATGCGTACGCAGGCAGGTGCCCAGTACAAAAGGGCAGCCTGCAGCACCGGGAGAAACACAACAAGCGAGTGAGAGAGGGGGAGTGCACAAGCTCAGTGGAGCTCTATCGTGGCTGCTGCAGATTTCTTTGTTGGCAGAAACAGGCGGCAATGCAGGCAGGAGCCCAGTACAAAAAGCCAGCCTGCAGCGCCGGCAGAAACGGAATGAGTGAGTGAGAGAGGGGGAGTCAGCAGGTTCAACAGACCTGTGTCGGGACTACAGCAGATTTCTTTGTGGGCAGAAAAAGTCACCAACAGAGGCAGGAGCCCAGTACAAAAGGACAGCCTGCAGTGCCAGGACAAACAGAATGAGCAAGTGGGGGGAGCCGCCTCAATGGAGCTCTGTCGGGACAGCTGCGGATTTCTTAGTGGGCAGAACAAGGTGCCAACACAGGCAGGAGCCCAGTACAAAAGACCAGCCTGCAGCACCGGGAGAAACAGACTGAGCGAGTGACAGAGGGGCAGTGAGTGAGCTCAACACACCAACGCAATCAACATTCGGCATTGACAAATGCTTGTTTATTCTGTCACATTGTTAACAAGTCAGTTTATCTCTGCGCATTCTATGGTCGCCTCTGAAAACATACATTATTTTTGCTTATAAAATGGGTCTCCAATTTTCTTTGTCCTGATTGGCTAAGACGCATCCGTGCCCGTGTCCTCATCAGCATGTATTGTGCCAACTGGCACTTCTTCACCCAGTCAGGATGGACAACAGCACATATCACTGTGCCAACCTCTACCCTTACAAGAAGCTGGGTACGGATCTACTGTACAACACTCCCCGCCCACACCCCTGCCACACATTTACTATCTTCCGGTGACTGTATTTAACTGCAGACAGACAAGTCCCCAACAGAACCACCTCAAAAACAAATTCGAACCTGCCATCTCAGACGATGAGCAATGGATCAACTGACCCGCATGCCTTCCTGTGATCCACCCTTCATGCTGCCACGAAACGAAACAAAACTTCAGACCCGTGCCTCCTACACTCTAGTGCCAGTACTATTGTTACACTTATTTACTGCCATCACCACAAATGGCTCTTTTCCTCATCCAGTACCACAATGCCATGCCGCTAGTTTGAAACTCTCTACAGCTGCCGCCGAGGGACACACTCGCTCCTCATTCCGCTTACAAACACAGACGCACTCCCACTCGCTTTTCTTAAAATTGCTGCTTACTCCCTCAAACAAAAAAACATTAGGAAACTAATGAATGTAAAAATACTTTCCACGATTATCTGTGTGTGTGTGTGTGTGTGTGTGTCTGTGTGTGTGTGGACCAGGGGCAAACAAGCTCGCTTCTCGTTACACTGTCATCATGCAGCACAAACCGCCAGCTTTCTCTCAAGGTTCCTCACACTAAAACCACCCACTCCCTCTGAGTAAAATAAAACTATATTCTATCTGTTTGGTATGCAGATACTGCACAAGTCAGAATCACTGTGTTGGTGTGGGGGAGGAGCGCCCTCTGGTGGCCATCATATAGTTATAGTACTTGTACAAGGGACTATTTTCATTATTACCACTGTTAAAAGCTCATTTTTTTAAAAAAGAATTGTGGATTTTTTCTTTCTTGTTCTTTTTTTTTAATTTACTAGTAAGACCCATTTTATAAGCACAATAAGACACTCTGAGGTGTGGATTATCTCCTGATAAGAGCATGCCCAGGTGCATAAGGCACTCAGCGCAAGCGCCTCATGCCTAACAACGCACCTGGGCGTGCTCTTATCAGGAGATAACCCACACCTTGTCGTGTCTTATTGCTTGCTAGGTTGAAAATAAACCTTGACAAATTGCTATTCATATGAGTTTTCTGCATCCAATGGGAATGTTTTTGATGCACACAACCTCCATTTACATTCTGACATACTCTGAGCAAGGTAGTTATCCTCACTGGTGTTCTTATCTTGCTCCTTAAATCAAGCAGTTGTGCCTCTTTAAACTTACCCACTCGACAGGAAGGGGTGGGGTGCAGGTCAGGGGGAGCGCTAGGGGGATGCAGCCAAGGGCAAGTTGGACTGGCACATGGTGAGGCGGGTGGGATCATAGATGGTGCAGGAAGCAGGGCAGTAGGCATGGGGGGAAGAAAGGTCTGGCGGGAGGTGGAGGGGGAAGTGCCAGAGGGAAGGTCCAGATGCTGGCGGGCAGGGAAGGACGAACACTGAAGGAGAGACAGGGTTTGTAGGCAGCTACAGGCAATAGGTGAGGAATGAGGGGGCGGAGTAATAGTGATGGGGGGCTTTATACTGAAGGGGATCAGGTGGAGAGGGAGAAGTGAATGACACGGTTGGATATGGGTGGATTCTATACTGGGCTTAACAGCAAGTAGGGTGGAGCAGGCTTTGCTGAGGCGAGTCGGGGGGGAAGAGACAGGCCTCATGTGGTGGTGCATGTAGGCACCAATGACCTGGGGGAGAGCCCAGTGGAGCTGATTAGAGAAAGATTTGAGGAACTAGGGAAGTTGTGCATGGATGTTAGGTGCTCGGTGGCCTTCTCGGAAGTGCTTCTGGTACTCAGGGCAAGCAGGGTGAGGAAGGACAGGATTGTTGAGTTTAACTCTTGGCTGGTGGAGTGGTGTCACTTTCATGGATATGGGCTGGTGGGAGACTGGGGGAACACCTGGGTCAACAGTGACCTATATGCAGTGGACAGATTGCACTTGAGTAGAGCTGGGCAGTTGGTCTTGAAGCAGAAACTGGAGGAATACATAGCTTCCAAGGGGGTTTTAAACCAGGAAGGGGGAAGGTGAATGTGCAGCTAGTGTGCAAGGTCACCAGGAAGGGGAGCTGAATGAGCTGACCCACCACGACAGCAGTGTTTGTATTGGGAAGGCTCCCGAGACGGAAGGGCCAGATAGAAAGGATGCAGGGAAGGGAATAGAGTGGTGCTGGGTGGAGGGTGGTCTCCCTGAATGCGAGGAGCCTGGGAAACTATGTGGCTGAGCTATAGGCTGTCTTAAACAAAGAGATGGTAGACATGACAGCCATCATGGAGACGTGGGCCTACCAACACCAGGACTGGAATCTGGTGATCCCTGGGTACAGGGTTTATAGGAAGGACAGGGGAATGTGGAAAGGGGGAAGGGTGGCGATTTACATAAAGAGTGGGATTAGATGCTCAAGGGATGAAGGAGAGGGGGGAGGATGGAGGCACTGTGGATGCAGTTTCTAAACTCAAGGGGGAGGAAACTGAGGCTAGGAGTAGTGTGTAGGCCACCAGAACAGTCAGAGGAGTTGGATAGGGAGCTGGCAGTTCAGATTCAATGGATATGTAGTAAGGGGAGTGTGGTGATAGTGGGGGGACTTCAACCTACCAGGGGTGGATTGGGGAACCCAAACCACCTCTAGTGCCAGGAAACAAGTACTTCTGGACAAGATCCAGGATAGCCATCTGGTTCAGATGGTAGGTGAGCCAACCCAGCTAGGTCATACATTGGACCTGATACTATCAAATGGGGAGACGGTGAGAGAGTTATGGGTAGAGGACCCACTAGCTGGGAGTGACCACCTTTCAGTGTGGTTCATGCTCAGCATGAGCAGGGAAGCTGTGGGTTCGACAACAAGGGTAATGGACTTCAGACAGGCGGACTTTGGAAGGATGAGGGAAATACTGAGAGGGTGACTTGAAGGGATAAGGTTGGAGATGGATGCACAACATAAGTAGGATATCATAAAGGCTGGGCTGAGGGAGGCTACTGAAGTGTGCACCAGGACTCTGAGCAAGAAGTTCAGGTCTAAGGTGCCATGCTGGAGGACCAGGAAGGTGCTGGAGGGAATGAGGGCCAAGAGAGCAGCTTTCAGTAGACTGAAAACAACTGGGAGGGAGGAAGACAGGGAGTTGTACGCGAGAAGGTCCAACGAGGCAACTGAGCTAGTAAGAGAGGCCAAGGCCTCCAAGGAGCTACGGCTGGCTTGGGGCATCAGGGAGGGGGAGAAAGAATACTATAGATACATACAGGAGAGAAGGAACTGCATGGACTGCATAGTCCAGATTAAGAACGATGGAGGTGGGTGGGTGGAGGAGGAGGAGGAACAGGCAGAAGTACTGAATGAGTACTTCTGATCTGTATTCACAAAGGAGGTGAGAGGTCCACCTGGCTCTGTGGACTGGGAGGGTGGGGACAGTTGGGATGGAGGTGACTGATGAGGTGATTCTGGAAAGCAAGGTATTGGAAGGTTTGAAGGCACTTAGGGTGGATAAGGCACCAAGTCCTGATGGCTTTCACCATATGATGTTGAAGGAGATGACAGAGGTGTTGGCCAGGCCGCTGGCTGACCTGTTCAACACCTCCCTGGACACGGAGTGCATGCTGCAGGACTGGAGGTTGGCCCATGTGGTGCCTATCCACAAGAGCGACCCAAAGGTGAACTGGGTAATTACAGACCTGTCAGTTTCATGTCCATAGTGGGTAAACTTATGGAAACAATCTTGAAGGAGAGACTGGTAACCTTCCTGGAGGTCAATGAACTCCAGGATGGGCAGCAGCATGGGTTCATCTCTGGGAGATCATGCCAGACCAACCTAACAGAATACTATGACTGGGTCACAAGGCAGCTGGACAAGGGCCATGCAGTGGATGTCCAATATTTAGACTTCAGTAAGTCCTTAAATTTGGTTCCCCCATGGCTGGGTGGGGGGAAAGCTGAAATATGCATAGGTGGGGGCTAAGATGGCTAACTGGATCAAAAACTGGCTGGAAGATGGACTACAATGGGTGGTTGTGGGGTGGGAACTCTCATTTCCTAGGCCAGTGACCAGTAGTGTGCCGCAGGGTTCTGTGCTGTGGCCGGTGTTGTTTGGTCTGTTCATTTTGGATATTGCTCACGGAGTTAGGAGTAAAATCAGTTTGTTCACTGATGACACCAAGATGGGGGCAGTGGTGGATGACATAGAGGGGTGGCAGAAGCTACAGGGTGACCTAACCAGACTTGAGGAGTGGTCAGCAAGGTGGAAGTTGGGCTTTAATGCAAAAAAGTGCAAAGTTAAGCACTTTGGGGCAAAGAACCTGAGGAGGGAATATTGGTTGGGTGGGGTGCGGTTGAGTGTCACTGAGGAGGAGAAGGATCTTGGGGTCGTAGTAACAGGGAGCATGAACAACTTTGCTAAGTGCAGGAAGGCTGCAGCTAAGGCCAATAGGATGCTGGGGTGCATTGCATGGGGGGGTTCTCGTCCAAACACAAGGATGTGATCCTGCCCCTGTACAGGTCCTTGGTCAGGCCACATCTGGAGTACTGCATGCAGTACTGGTGTCCATATCTGATAAAGGATATCAGGATGCTTGAGGCAGTGCAGCATAGGACAACAAAGATGATACAGGGGATGGAAGGCAGCACCTATGAGGATAGGCTGAGACACTTGAGTTTGTACACCATGGAGGAGAGAAGGATCAGGGGGGTATGATTGAAACAGTCAAATATTTGAGAGGGATCAACAAATCTAGCACAGAGGGGTTGTTTAAGCTGAGGAACCGATGGGACACAGGCTGAGACTGGAGGGCGGCAGATTCAGGATGTAGATGAGAAGGCATTATTTCACTGAGAAGGTGGTGCTGAAATGGAACACTGTACTAGAGGAGGTGGTGGCATGCAAGACACTGGGCAGTTTCAAAAGTGCATGGGACAGGGTTGGGGGGTGGGTAAACAATGCTGAGCAGTTTCTGAAGGTGAGAGGGGGGATGGGGGTTGGGCAGCTGCAGTATAAGGGTGCGAGCTGCGCATTCAAGCAGACTTGATAGTCCATGAGGCCTGTTTCTGCTGTCAAGTTTCATATGTTCGTACCCAGTTACCAATAGATAGAACTATGAATTATGTACGTCAAGTGGAACTGGCTTTGATGCCTAGAACCT
The DNA here is from genome assembly GCA_016271365.2 of Neoceratodus forsteri. NCBI lineage: Eukaryota > Metazoa > Chordata > Ceratodontiformes > Ceratodontidae > Neoceratodus > Neoceratodus forsteri. The sequence goes on from JADMNL010000023.1 coordinate 251,547,642, forward strand.
TCACTTGCATTGTGGAAGATTCTGATCACATTACCTAGCCTAACCAGTGTTATCTGGTTCACTGTAGAAACAGGTATTTGTGCCTGAATAAACTTACATGGTTATCAATACCTATAGACATGATTTGCATATCCACTGACACTGGGTTTGATGCCCACAACCTCCACTTGCATTCTTACAGGTTCTGAGCAAGTCACATAAACTCCTTAGTCCTTCCTGGTAGCAAGTGAAAGGAAACACTTGTACATGGATGGACTTAATCCATTACCAATGATTATAATAATGAATTGAAACACTTGTGTAGCAGTACTGGTTACTGTGCACAAATGAACAATCCTGTGATTATGTATTTTTTTTTTTATTTTTAAACACTTAAAGAAATGACATGAGAAATAAAGCTATGTAGTATATGTCACAGCACCGTTCCATATAAAATGCCACCCCTTGTAAAATGCTGTTGTGCCACAGTTGAAAGGTAAGGGAATGTTATTGTACCATTATGTGGTACTATAGCATTGTGGGACCTGTAGAGACTACACAAGTCTGTTTCATTTTTTAAAACCAAAGAACTGCTATGTGCATATTTCACATAATACTGTACACTACTGGTGCAGAATGCGGTGGCCAGGCTTGTGACTGGTACTTCTAGGACCAGTCACATTACACCTGTGCTCTGCAGACTGTACTGGCTGCCTGTACAGTGGCGGATTACCTTCAAGGTCGGTTTGCTGACCTACAAAGCCCTACATGAGCAAGAGCTCCGCTACCTGAAAGATCTTCTTTCTCCCTACTGTCCCTCCCGATTGCTTTGATCCACCAACGAGGGATTGCTGGAGATTCCCAGGGTACGTTTGAAGATATCTGTGGCCCCCTCTGTGTGGAATTCTCTACCTCGTTGGGTGAGGGAGTGCCTGACCATCCAGAGTTTTAAGTCAGCCCTCAAGACTCACTTTTTTAGCCTAGCCTTCCCTGACAGTGCTAGTGCCAGCTAACAGCATTTATGAATTGACACCACTGCTGATTATTTGATTGAAATGTCTCATTTTATTTATAGATTTTATGATGTATTTGAATATGCTGTTTTTATTTGAATGTGTTTTTGTGGAATATTGTTCTGCGCCTTGAGCTCTGGGAAGGAGCTTTAAAAATAAAGTTTATTTTTATTATTGTTAGAAAAAATCTGGGTAAGCGAGCTCATGCACAACCAATGTGTTCTGCCACTTCAGGTTGCTGATTCTCATAGGCCTCTTAAGTTTTAGTCTTTTGGTCACAGGGCATCACATTCCCTCTGGGGCGGAAAAAACACTCTGAGTGTGCACAGTTGTCCCTTCTGTATTCTACATTTTACACACATATTAATGTAACCATTACTCATACCCTTGTACTAGTAATAAGGTCATGAATGTGAGCACCACCCAATACAGTTGAATGTGTACTGCTATCGGTCTTATGGGTTACCAAAACCTTGCCATGGAGTGCCAGTCAACTGCAGCTGTGGTCAGACTCCTGGGTCCAGGAGTGGAGAGGTCTCTGGATGACATATACTACTACTACTACAATGACACATTTCTACCAACAATTCTACATTTGATCTTGCTGGTGTATACTACTGTGCCTGGTATATGACTAAATGTTTACTATATCCCTTACTCCTCCTCTTGACAGCCACACAGACTACAGCTACATGACATGAGACATCACTGTTTTGCTGAGAATGTTTTTTTATTCATACAACAATACTATGTGATGCAAGAAAAATCCAGTTTTTATTTATTTATTTATTTAGCTTTTGTTAACTGGGTAAGCATGCTAGACAGTCAGGTGTCTATTTTCAGGTGCGACCAGGTAGAATTACAAGGTACAGGCAATGACAATACAGAGTCAAGGTATGGCAATCAACAACGTACAGTCAGGTACAAGCAGTAACAACACAGTGGCAAGTGCAGAGTCAAAGCATGGCAACAACAAGAAGCAGTCGAGAAAGCAGGCATATGTCAGCAAGACAGACACAGAGTGTTCACTAGTCACATGTGGCAGCCACACGTAGTCAACGGGACACTAGGCCCACCATACAGGGTGGGGCAACTGGGAACAAAGACAGGAGGATGCTTGCTTTAAGTAGCCCCAGAGGGAGGACCTGAAGCAGGTGTGAGAGGGGGCATACCTTACATTGGCTGGGAGTCTGTTCCAGACTCTGGGAGCGAGGGTCACGAAGACGCGATCCCCTGCGAGGGAGCAAGTTTTGGGGACCTTGAGGGCCTGGGAGTCACTGGACCTCCGCTTGAATCTGACAAGGTGCTTTTACTCAACTCAATATTCAATAAAGTATTCAGGTGTAGTGCAACGCCTGCTACATTAAAACATATACGTAGTCATAGAAATAGAAACAGAAACATCTATTTTTTGAGTGAGACATCGACTTTTCTTGAGTATTCAGTGATGTTTTCAAATAACCATGTGGGTTGTTTTTGACTCTGGTGATAATTGTTTAAGCTGTTCTTTGCTTGTTGACGTATACGTGTACACCACCATTTATTTTACAGTTGGCAAGATACTGATCAGACGATAGCATATATTTACATATTTCTGTGAGTACTGCATTGTCAGATGCCATCTTTACAGAACTGTGTGAATCTGGCAGTGCAGTGTTTGCTTTTGTATTTTCTAATTGATGACCAGACAAAACTGATGACCATGATTTATGGTATTTGTTGTGCACCAGTAACTTTTTATAGATGACTTGCATCTGTGCCCAGTCACAGTCGTTATTGATTTTGTATCAAGCCCTGCACTGTGTAGCAAATGCACAGCTGTAGTGCAAATTGAATGATCAGTATACCTGGGACCTAGACCAGACAATTTACTGAGACGTGCCATCATGCCACCTAGATATATCACGCCCTTTGGTGTTTGATGGCACCATACTGGCTGAGGACCTAGAATCTGTTATGACAATCGTTTAGGATGTAAGTAGAATGCACGAGCATCCGGTGGTAATTTTGAAAGATATTTTTTAAATGTCAGCACAGAACACTCTGGGTCACCGGGGATCCGATACATGCACCCTCTAAGTCTTTCTTTGTTTTTCTCGTGTACATTGCGATGCTGTTTTGTGTCCTCATCGAATGACAATGGGACATAATCCAGTCCATTCTCATCAGTCTCGATGGTAAATGATGATGGTGTTAGGTCTCTTAAGCCTTCTCGTCCACGTCAGGCAAAGTGTGGTTGAATATCAAACCACACCTTGTGTAGCAGACCCACTGCTGTACTGCTGTCCTGCTGTCCATCGAAGCCGACGCCCACAGTTTTACTAGGTCAGTGTCTGTAATCATCAGGTAATGCAAAGTCTTGTCCTCCCCTTTTTTACTGAGTGTTTTTATTAATCCCAGAGAGACATTGTTAGCTGTTTGGAAAGCTACACCATGCATAATGTTTTTTTTTCGCTGAAAGGAGGATCATTTAAGTGACAATTAAGGCCTGCTTTCGTACCAACGTAGCTACCTAGACTATAATGCTTACTGTCTTTGTTAAATATTGAGGCATAGATCTGCCTCAGGATGTTACTAAAGTCCTGGACTGATAAGTATTCAAAGTCAACGCCTTTGTTGTTACTGGCTAACCAGTCTCTCAGAAGTTTCACTGCCCGTTGTGCAGTCTTTCTTGTGTTCTGCTCATTATAATTCTCTTCTAACAGATCCAGGGGTGCTTCAGTAACCTGGGCGTGTCTGCTGGTGCTCATCAGTGTGGGTTCAACTGTTGGATGATGTGGATCTGTGGTGTGGTCCTACATAGATAAGAAGAAGACACATGTTTTCAGGCTGTAGTCATTTATTTAGCGTAAAAAAAATAACATTATTTTCTGACTTTCTATTACGCATATGGTTTTCAATTGTGATACCAGTGATATCTTGCTTTTTGCATAGCCACACAATGTCCCAAAAATGTTACGCTACATATGGAGTCATAGTATCTTATGCTACATACTGACGACTTGGAACACCTGCTCTGCTTATGTTACATACCCAGTGGTAAACCATTGACTCTACTTCATTTCTGCCCCCCCATTACCTTGCTTTTGAGGTAGTTTTATAGCTGTCCCATGTCTTTTAAGTCCCAGTTCAGCTTTTTTACTCTTAAGAATTTGACAGGGAGTCTGTTTCAGGCATTCAACACCCTTTCTGTGAATGCTTGTTTCATTACATTACCCTTAATTATGAAGAGGGTTTCGGAAATGCTGCAGTCTGATTGGCTGTTGGGTTTACACTAATACCTGTTTCACTGTTCTGTACAGCCTGATCATCATGGCACATGAATTTTTGCTGTCAGCATTCCATTCTCTAGCACTGCTGAATGACTGGAATGATGCATTCTGATTCTGCACCAGCAGTCTTGAACAGTTGATGGAAGAACTGTTTTATTAAAAATTCCCTTCTTAATGAGGGAGACATTAAAAAGTACACTTTTTACACATTTCTTTGGATAAATTGTTTATAATAGCAATAAGGTACTCCCAGGAGTTAATTAACAGTCAATCACCCCCCTGCATCTCGTGCCACGTTACACCCCTAGGGATGATTAGCAGACTGTCAATCTAATCCCATCTCATACCTTACTGCTTAATTTATGAATAGGCATTTAGAAACGGAGCGAGCGTCACCTGTGTAGTGCTGTTGTACTCTATTGCGTTCAGTGTTCCCTTTACACTTCGTGGGTATTCTGGCCACCCCTGCCTCCATTTGTTTCGGCTCCCCCACAGAATTTGCCTCTCTATAGCCTGTTTCTGCAGTGCTACTGGAATGGCTGTTTTACACAGCCAGTTGAAATGGAACACATGGGTGCAAACCGCAAAAAGCAGAGATTGTGGTTTGCACGAACGTTCATGAAGGGAACGGAACAGATGCACTTTACACACAAGGGATGTAACAGAATACTGTTTCCGTAACAGTTATTCTGTTACATAAACCTTTGTGTAAAAGTGCCTAATAAGGCATGACCAGGGGTTAGATTAATAGTCGGTTAATCACCCCCTAAGGGCAATATGGCACTTGGTTGCACCTCGTGGCAAGTTACACCCCTAGGGGTGATTAAGAGACTGTTAATCTAACCCATGGTCATGCCTTATTCATAAATTAAGCAGTAAGTACAAGATGGGATTAGATTGACAGTTAGTTAATCACACCCCCTTTGGAGGTAATATGGTACTCTGAAGCACCTTGTGACATATTATGCTACAAGGGAGTGATTTACAGACTATTACTTTAACTGGTCATACACTATTGCTTGCATTGTGTATGCTTAGTACATCAACTCAGCATTACCAGTACTTCTGCTGTCACTGTTGTGTGTTCATCTACAAACATGGGATGCTGTGGGTTGGCATGAGGGGAGGAGGAGGAGGAGGAAAATCGGGTGTCTGGAGAGTGGATTGCCAGCTTTGACGTTGCACTGACACCTGCCTGATGGCAGAAATTACCCACTGAATGAATAAAACATTAAAAAAATACACTTTTAACACTTTTTCCCTTTTGAATAATTTTTATAATAACAATAAGGCACTCCCAAGAGTTAGATTAACAGTCAATCCCCCCCCAGGGGCAATATGTAACTCTACTGTGCCTTGTGCCACATCGCACCCCTAGTGGGTGATTAACAGACTGTCAGTCTAATTCCATATCATTCCTTCCTGCTTAATTTAGGTTATAAGGCATGACCAGGGTTTCAATTAACAGACAGTTTATCACCCTCTGGGGGCAATATGTTACCCGGCTGTGTCTCGTGCTACATTACGCCACTACTGGGTGATTAGCAGACTGTCAGTCTAACACCACCTATTGCCGTACTGCTTAATTTCTTAACTTAAACAATAAAATATTCTTGGGGGTTAGAGTTACAGTCAATCACCCCCCTAGTGGCAATATGGCACTCAGCTGTGTCTCGTGCCACATTACACCACTAGTGGGTGATTAACAGACTGTAAAATCTAACCCCATCTCATACCTTACTGCTTAATTTAAGCAATAAGGCATGTTTGAGGGTTAGATTAACAGCCAATCACCCTCCTGGGAGCAATATGGCACTCAGCTGCGACTCGTGCCACATTACACCCATAGGGGGTGAGTAACAGATGATTAATCTAACCCCTTTCTCATGTCTTGTTGTGCAATTAAACAGTAAGGTGTGAGATGGGGTTATATTGACAATCAGTTAATAACATCCCTTTTGTGGCAATATGGCACTCCGCGAAGCATCTCATGACATATTACATGACAATGGAGTGATTCACAGACTATTACTACAACAATTGGTCACACCCTATTGTTTGCATTGTATATGCTCAGTACATCGACTCAGCATTACAGTACTGCTGCTGACACTGTTATGTATTCAGTTACAAACATGGGATGCTGCAGGTTGGCATGGGGGAGGAGGAGGAGGAGGCATCTGGTAAGAGCGGATTGCCAGCTCCGACGTTTCACTGGCATCTGCCTGATGGCAGAAATGACCCTCTCAATGAATAAAACATTAAAAAAATACACTTTTAACACTTTTTCCTTTTTTGAATAATTTTTATAATAACAATAATGCACTCCCAGGAGTTAGATTAACAGTTAGTTATTTACCCCCCCACCCCAGGCAATATTTCACTCGACTGTGCCTCATGCCACATCACACCCCTAGAAGATGATTAACAGACTGTCAATCTAATTCCATGTAATTTCTTATTGCTTAATTTAAGTAATAAGGCAAGACCAGGGCTTCAATTAACAAACAGTTTGTCACCCTCTGGGGGCAATATGACACTCGACTACATCTCGTGTCACATTACACCACTAGTGGGTGATTAACAGACTGTCAGTCTAACCCCATCTAATACCTTATTGCTTAATTTAAAGCAATAAGGCATTTTTAAGGGATAGATTAACAGTCAATCACCCCTAGGGGTAATATGACACTCAGCTGCATCTCATGCCACATTACACCACTAGTGGGTAATTAACAGACTGTGAATCTAACCCCAACTGGCTGGACAACAGGACGCAAAGGGTAATAGTAAATGGAGTCCACAGTGAAAAAAGGAAGGTAACTAGTGGGGTACTGCAGGGTTCGGTACTGGGACCGGTCCTCTTTAATGTCTTTATAAGTGACATTGGAGAGCACCTGGAAGGAAAGGTATGTCTTTTTGCAGATGACACAAAGATCTGCAACAGGGTTGATACACAAGGTGGGGTGGAAAGAATGAAAAGGGACTTGGCAAGGTTGGAGGAATGGTCAAATATGTGGCAGCTCAGATTCAATACAAAGAAGTGCAAGGTAATGCATCTGGGAAACAAAAACCCCAGGGGAAGAGTACACAATGGGGGATGAGTTAAAGGGAAACAATGGAAGAGACAAAGCTTTCCTCAGACACGACAGAAACTCTCGATTAGTGCTTTCAGACAGTAACAACTTTTTTTAATGATTTAGAACAGCTACCGACAACTTCCACTTCCTGTTGCTGGCAGCAGCCATTTCTTGAGCAGCAGTGAGCTTCCTGAGCTCACTGTATGCTAATATGCCTGTTTTACCTCAGCTATTGGTTGGCAGGACATATTAGCATAAAGTGAGCTCAGGAAGCTCTCTGCTACTCATGAAATGGTGGCTGCCAGCAATAGAAAGTGAAAGTTGAAGGCCACTGTTTACATCACTAAAAAATCAATTAGAGTAATTTGTTAAAAAAATGTTACTGTCTGAAAGCACTAATCAGGCATTTTTTGTAGTGCCTGGATAAAGCTGTGCATTTTCCACTGTTTTCCTTTAAAGGAAAACTACACCCAAAACTTGAAAAAATGTATGTTGTGCAGAGTGTTTTAATTTGTATGTGAAGTTCTAGTGTTTCCTTCCCTCTGACTGGTATTAGGAGTTTTTCCCAAATTAGCCTGCAAGCTTTATACTAGTTTTACGACCCTTGGGGATCTTCATCCCAGATAGCTTAATTGTATTTCTTGTTCCCACAGTGCATCTTGTCTCATGTGACTGTGATGTAAGAGAGACCCAACATTCAGCTCACACATGCCAAACAAACTAAATATCTTGGAAGCTTTACAAGCTGCACAAAAATTACCAGCAGCAACATTTTTCAGGACAGTAAAACCTTTAGGATGAGGGTGGTCACCAAGCTGAATTCTACAGATTTTAAAATATAGCCATCTCTATTGTTGGGAACTGATTGTAATGCAATGCTTTCTGCTGGATTTATGGGCTCTACTACATCACCATCACATGAAACAAGGTGCATTGTAGGACAAAGAAATACAATTAAGCTAGTTGATATGGAGATCTCTGGGGTCGTAAAACTACCCTAAAGCTAGCAGGCTAATTTAGGAAAAACTCCTAAAACCAGTCAGAGGGAAGGAAACACTAGAACTTCACATACAAATTAAAACACTCTGCACAACATATCTTTTTTCAAGTTTTGGGTGTAGTTTTCCTTTAATAACAACAACAAAAATCGAAAGAGACCTAGGAGTAATTATATCAGATGACCTAAAGGTGGGCAAGCAATGTGAGAAGGCAGTAAGGAGGGCTGGGGGGATACTGGGATGTATAGGGAGAGGCATCAACAGTAGAAAACAGGAAGTTGTTATCCCTCTGTACAGACTGTTGGTGAGACCCCATCTGGAGTACTGCGTGTAATTCTGGAGAACCCATCTCCGAAAAGACATAGACAGAGTGGAGGCTGTTCAGAGGAGGGCAACCAAAATGGTGCAGGGTCTGCACCAGAAGACATATGAGGAGAAACTAATGCAGCTTAATATGTATACCCTTGAGGAAAGGAGGGAGAGGGGGGACATGATAGAAACTTTCAAGTATCTCAAGGGAATTAACAAAGTACAAGAGGGTAGTATCTTTCAGAAGAGATGTGCAACAACAAGGGGGCACAATTTGAAGATAGAGGGGGGACGGCTCAGAGGTAATGTTAGAAAGTATTTTTTCACAGAGAGGGTTGTGGATGAATGGAACAGCCTTCCTGAGGAAGTTGTGGAGTCAGGAACAGTGGGAGAATTCAAGAATGCATGGGACAGGCATAAGGCAATTCTAGTTGGGGGGTAGGAGGAAGTAAGCTGTTGATTAACTAGAATCTGCAGCTTATCCATCAAGTAGGGAAATGGGCAGACTAGGTGGGCCAAGCAGTCCTTACCTGCCGTCAAATTCTATGTTTCTATGTTTCCATCTCATACCTTACTGTTTAATGTAAGCAATAAGGCATTCTCAATGGTTAGATTAACAGTCAGTTAATCACCCCCTGGGGCAATATGGCACTTGGCTGCATCTCGTGCCACATTACATCACTACTGGATGATTAACAGACTGTCAGTCTAACCCCAACTAATACCTTATTGCTTAATTTAAGCAATAAGGCATTCTCTGGGGTTAGACTAACAGTCAATCACCACCTAGGGGCAATATAGCACTCAGCTGCATCTTGTGCAACATTATACCATTAGTGGGTGATTAACAGACTGTCAATCTAACCCCATCTAATACCATGCTGCTTAATTTAAACAATACTGCATGCTTAGGGGTTAGATTAACAGTCAGTTAATCATCCCCTAGGGGCAATATGGCACTCGACTATGTCTTATGCCACACTACACAGCTAGTGGGTGATTAACATACTGTCAATCTTACCCCATCTCATACATTATTGCTTAATTTAAGCAGTAAGGCATGGCCAGGGGTTAGACTGACTGTTAATCACCCACTAGGGGCAATATGGCACTCGGCTGCACCTCATGTCACATTACACCCCTAGAACAGACTGTCAATCTAGTCCCATGTCATTCCTTACTGCTTTATCTAAGCAATAAGGCATGACTAACGTTTAGATTAACAGTCAGTTAATCACCCCCTAGGGGCAATATGGCGCTCGGCTGCACCTCGTGCCACATTACACCCCTAGGGGTGATTAAGAGACTGTTAATCTAACCCCTAGTCATGACTTATTGCTTAAGTCAGTGAGGTAGTAACATCACAAATTAATTGCCAATTCTGACAGCATGCACTCGGCTGACACTGGTGACATGTTATGCTACACACAGTTATTCATTTAGTGAGGACAATAGTGCAAGGAACAGGTAACAGTACCCTAGTCTAAAGATGTCCTTTTCCCATCATCTTCATTCTTGCTAACAGATGTTCGGAAAAGAGTCACTGTTGCTTCATCAGTCTGAACGCTCTCATGCGAGATGGCTGTAGGGACTAACATTCCATCAACTCCTGATGTTACTTCACTTACAGCACTGTTTGCCAGAGAATTATGCTCACTATTATGTGCCTGTGTTTCAGTTGTCTCTACTGTCGTGTTTAGGCTGCCTTCTCCTATGAAGGAGACAGTATGGCACAGTGGTTTAAGGCTGTGAGCTGCAAATGTGGAGACCTGGGTTTGAATCCCACAGCCCCCACTTGCATACTGTGTGACCCAAAGCAAGTCACTTAACTTCCTTGTGCTCCCAGATTGCACCTGTAAACAAGCTTTCAGCTTAGTGTCTCACCTGGTTAAATAATTGGCAAAAAAATGTGAGAGGGTAACTCTGAGGCTTGCTGCTGATCTGCCGTTTGACTTACTTGAGATGCTACTAGGATAACGTTTGCCACCTCTTCATTATCTAAGCCATAATTTAAAGCATCTGATGAGGACTGCTGTTGGAGATCCTAGATAAATTATCCTGTGTCAGCACCATCAAAATCAGTGACACTATTTACTGTCTGAAAGTTGCTAAACTGGCTTCTACTACTTAGCCAGTCTCCCACACTAAAATCCCCATATAGGTTGAAATTCACCATTGAAGTCATGGAGTTTTGTAGGAAGGATGGGTGTTTATTGAGGACCAACCCTTTTGCAGTATTAAATCTGTTACTGCCTGAAGAGATGATGCTAGGCTAGAAAGCACACTTCTATAACTGTAATTTTTAGATGCTACTTGTTCTCTCATTCTAGTGGATTGCATTCCCAGGTGCAAGTGTTTTTCTTTAAGTGTGTGTGTGTGTGGGGGGGGACATAGATACATTTTATTGAGAAACAAATGTAAGACAATAACAAACATTTGTCAATGCCGAACGTTCACTCGCTGGTATTTGCATTGGTGTTTGGCATTTGTGCAGCCCCCGTTGTATCCATCTCCTTCAGCATCCATATCCCAACATAGTACCTCTCTGCAACTCCTCTTGCATCTGAGTAACATTTCACCCTCATACTTCTTAAGTGTCTGTCTTAGAAACCCTAATGCCTTGGTTGTGCTCAAGGGTATGAGCCTGTATGGAAACTGCACAACCCACACTTTAAACATTCAGTGGAGTTAGTTCACCAAATTTTCAACATAGACATTTTGTCACCTCTGGTCATGAACAGTGCCACTATGATTTTCTTACTGTGCACCGAACCCTGATTTCCCACAGCGACCGCGCTATTCTGCGACAGAAGTGTGAAAACAGATTTTGGCAAGGATGTGAAAAATGACAGCTGTACTGTTCATAAGGAGGTGTAGAAAAATGAAAATGTTGAAAATCTGGAGTGAAAATATGACAAATTCACAAAGTTATGAGTGCACATGGAAACTGCGCAACGTACACTCGTAAAACAGTAATTTTTTGGAATTTTTGCAGCAAATTTTCAAAATAGGCATTTTAGGATGTCTGTTCATGAACAGTGTTACTGCAATTTTCTTACTCTATACCGAACATGATTTCCCACAGCTGCTGTGCTATTGCATGCCAGAAGTGCGAAAACATATTTTGGCCAGGATGTGAAAAATGACAGCTGTACTGGTCATAAGGAGTTGTGGGAAAATGGCAATGTTGAATATCTGGAGTGGAAATATTACAAATTCACAAACTTACGAGCGTGCATAGGAACTGCAATGCAAGCTCGTAACACAGCCATTTTATGGACTTTTGCCACCAAATTTTCAAAATAGGCATTTTAGGACCTCTGCTCATGAACACTGTCACTGTGATTGTCTTACTCTGTAGTGAACACTGATTTCCAGCAGCGAGTGCTATTTTGCGCTGGAAGGGCGAAAACACATTTCGGCCAGGATGTGAAAACTGACAGCTACACTGTTCACAAGGAGGTATAGAAATATGTCTATGTTGAAAATCTGGAGTGAAAACATTACAAATTTGAGAACTTATGAGTGCGCATGGAAACTGCGCAAAACACGCTTGTAAAGCAGTCATTTTTTGGAATTTTTTCACCAAATTTGCAACATAGGCTTTTTGAGAGCCCATCTCATGAACACCAACACTGTCATTTTGTTACTCAGTCCTGAAAGGTGATTCCGCGCAGTGACTGCGAAATCACCTTTTGGGACCGAATTATGCCTGATAGTGACTGAATTCATGAGAAGGGGTGTCAAGAACCACATGTTGAAAACTTGGTGTCAAAAGTAAAAAAAAATGGGCGCGATATCCACCTAAGTTGGAAAAACCCTATTTATGCCATTATACAGCTTACCGGCATTTCCTCAGTTCACGGTCAGCTTTGAAGAGTGCAGACGTGTTCCTGGTCCACCGAAGATCGTCGCACCGGGCTCCAGAGGTAAGTATGGGGTTAGGGTAGTGTGGGGAGGTGGGTGCGCAGAGGATGGGCGTGGGTTGGTGGGGGTGGCAGGGACTCACCGAGGGACTGTTTTCTTCTTTCATAGGATTTAAAAAAAAAGAAAAAAAAGGATGCTTTTGGCACACTGGAGTGTGCTCCCAGTATGCCATCTGTTTGTTGGGGGGGTGGAGCTGGTGGGGATTGGGCACCCCCGCTGGCCATGCAGTGTGTGTGGGTTGGAGGCATGAGCATGCTGGGATGGGCTCCCAGCATGCCAACTGGGTGTTTGTTTGGGGGCGGGCTGCAGCCGATGGGGTATTGGGCACCCCCGTCGGCCACACATAGTGTTGGGGGGGGCACATGAGCCGAGGGGGATTGGGCACCCCCCTCAGCACACAATGTCATTCCGGGGAGCACACTAATGAGGGAGGGGGAGGACATTAGCAGAGGGAGGAAGCAGGAGGGTTTTTATTGCCGAGCTGTGCATGACAGCAGTTTGGCTGACATGCATGCTAACTGCATACACGCTACCACCGCAGATTGCAGCAGACCTTTTCTTTGAAGTGAAGACCAACACAGCCAAAATGCTGTCATACACAGGTCAGCATATATTGGCCCGGTAGGGTCGCACCTGCTACACTGAGCACTGGATTGGGGAGGAGGGTCACACACCTCCAAAAGTCATACTGTTGCAAAATGTTTCTTGAGCATGCATGCAAGTGAATGTAAAAAACACATGAAACAAAATAAATTTGTACATAGCTAACTTTTATTTTGTGTAGGACATACTCAGGGAAAGCAGTGAAGGTAAATAAAAGCAGCTTTGCAACTGGGAAGTATGTGAGCAGCACAGCTACACACTGCCACACACAATTCCATGGCTTGTCAAGACTTTTTTTACAGCGATACACAAATAACTTAACAATCACTGTGCATCTACTGCTGTGAGAAGCTGCAGTTATGCATTGCATGTTTTAGTGATATGGTGTGTGCCCATTTTCATTTAGTTGGTATTTCAGTTCCATTAGTAGCCAACAGATCGGCTTTCAAAATCACAGATTTACATTTAAGCTAGTGAATGGGGTGTGTTTCGCAACAGTAGCCAGCTACAGAGGTTTTTACATGGAACATCTCCCTGCAATTAAAAGTTTTATCTATTGTTGAGTCTGTGACATTCCAATTGACTTTTTTTCCCTTCAAATTCTGGATCACTATTCCGCTCATGCAGCACAGCAGTTCTTAATTTTGCAGCAGTCTTGATAGGTCAGGGGGACAGTGTGCAGTAGTGCAGAGACGTACGATGGGCAGACTTGCATTTTGAAAATGTTTTACATTTAATACACTTGCTTTTGAGAATGTGGCATTTGTCGATATGTTTCTCTAAGATGTTGCTTCCAGTTACTAGAGTAACCTGCCATTGTACTGTGACGCATGCTGTGAGAGCCTTGTGGGTGTTCACAGTACCATGTTAACACTACACGGCATGCTTAGTTTTTTTTTACCCACTTTCTTTTGTAAAAAGAAATACTCTTTTTGGACTTGTTTTGGTGAGATACGGAGGTTACGGTTGTTAGAGACTTCTTTTTTTACAATAACGAGTACTGTCTATTATGGGACCAGCCAAGATGACAGCCACATTTGAAAGTTTTGATCACTGGTGACTTACTGCCACTGCTTTATTACAGATCAGTGAACAAAACGTTGTGATCAGGTTGTAGACGATAAGTTTACGTGGGTTAATGTAATTTCCACCAATCAGAATGTGCATGCCAAACTTAACTTATAATAATGGTTAATAAAGAACTACGAACACTGAACTTGAACTTGTATGCAAGCACTGTGCCACATCCCCACCTCTTTCCGGAATGTATGTGTACTAGTGATTTCTAATTTCACCTTTCTCATGAGAATGGCATTTACTATATGCCACATTTAGGGTCAGCTATTTGAACAAGATCCACATCCTGCTGTGTTTTTCTCATCTTTTTACTCATCCTCTGTAAGTCAGCTGGAGCACAGTGTGCATCAGATTTACCCTTTTGCCCTGCATTGTGCTGTAGTCATACCTATAGCACCTCAAATTTTTTACTACTGATCACTTGGCTTGGGAACAAAACTTTTAATAAAACATAAAACCTTCTATTCTTCTTAGGTGGCCCTTGTCTACCCCCTTGCACCCCAGTCACTTGCCGGCCACCACACATGTCCCCCTTCCTCCACACATTTGTTTTTTTCTTCAAAAATAAAATACTATCCTCTGACATTGTGTTAGGAGTGGACAGTGTCTTTTCAAAAGCACCCCATTCATAGCCAGACCCCCAAGTCACCAAAACAAAATTCTTTAATAATAAGCACCCTTCCTTTTTACTGATCCATGATTTGAGTAGCGATAATTTAAAGGGGAAAGAGGACATGGTTTAACCAGAAAAGGAACACTAAGCCGGAGCTTGTTTCCAGGTGTGACCTGGGAGCAGAAGAAAGTGGTATGACTTGCTTAGGGTCACACAGGATGGAAGCAGGGGGTGATTCAAACCCAAAATACAAACTCCATGCTAGTTAATCATTTCTTCTCCTGCAACACACCAACTACTGTTACTATGTTTTCAGCCATCTGACCATGTGAGTGAGGCACATGACCAGGAGGGATGGGGTGGAAGAGTCTGCAGCATTTATTCATCAAGGCAGACTGATCGTTCAGTCAGCCTAGTATCATTAGTGACACTGACTACTCCACCCTCTTCTCTCCCAGTCACATGTCCTGCTCATACAGTCAGTCAGATAACTGAATGCACTAATGGGAGTTGGCGTACTGAGGGAGGAGGGATGACTGAACTAACTGGGATTTGGGACTGGATCCTCCTCATTCACTCCTTCTGCCATTTTGTTCTAGACTCTACCCCTTATACCCACCACTGCTCATTTTACTCATCCCTCTCCCTGTCCCTCTCCTTCTCCCTCTCCTCCCTTGAAATTGGTATTTTTCCCATTGTGCCTCCTTCTTATCCAAATTCTAGTCTGGTTCCCTTCCTTCCAACCTCACCTCTTTTCCCCCCTTACCTACTACTCACTCTGCAGCTATGTTTCACATTCCCTTTCTGTACCGCAGAGGAAATATGGTATACTGCTGGCCAAGCTTCATTCTCATATTGTTTCCCTAAATTCCAGTCTTCTCTTCCCTTGTCCACCCACTCTGCCTCCTCTCCATTCTGCCTTAAGTCTCTTCCTCTGACTTTACAACTCGCACCTGCAACTGTCCTAGACCCCATTGCCATAGCCCTGTGTTGCTCTTGATCACCCTTTTACCATTACATCCTGATGGGGTTATTTCACTAGGCCTAGCCAAGCTCAGTTTTTATCTACCATAGCACCTTGTTGTACTGTTTTTCACTGCACTGATTATTACTTTGCCCACCTGTAAAATATTGTACAATGCTCCTTTGATGTGGTGTATTGCTTACATCAACTATTGTTTTTGTGTATATGTTAATGTATTATCAATTTTTTTTCTCCTTATTGTACTATCTTCCATCTCCCCCTATCCAGGGCCCATCTGGAACTGAGCAGTTATCAGCTCAGTGTGTCTTTCCTGGTAAAACATTTGAAATAGTTAGGTATAAGTTGGGTTAAATTGAGGGCTAGGGATCTTAAACATGTTACATACTGTCTAAACATGAGTACTACAAATTGCAATTAAGAAAAAAACAGAAATATTCCATATTCAGTCCCAATCAACAAGTACCCCAATATCTGTGATACTATATTTAGGAATTAAAATTTGGGGCATGGCATGCTATCCCTACTAGAACCTGTTATCTCTTCTCTATCTCTGTCTTAGAGTTCTCCGTGGTCCATTACACATTTTTATTGAGTAAGACTGAGTCTCCCTTTTCTTTCTGCCCCAGGCTGTACACCTCCAGACTCAGCTATTCATTTTTTTTTGTTTGTTTGTACCGAATGGGTTTCTTGGAGAAAAACATCTGCATTTTTGCAAAAACATATTTGTTTTTACTTTTTATGGACTGTTAAATCTCATAACATACCACAACATTGAAGTTAGTTAGGTTTACCCATAGTATGCGCACAGAGGTGATATATATATATATATATATATATATATATATATATATATATATATATGCACATGCTGAGGGATTGTGTTTTGCATATCTGAGTAGCACTTTTTGGTTCATTGAAGACAGAAGCATGCACTGTATTGTACAGCTGCTCTGTTAGGCTCCTGTGTAAAAGATATGGGTCTGGATTTTCAAAGGGCTGACAATATCCCTGGGACTAAGTCCCGTGTTGCCATCTGCCAGTGAGGAACGCATTTCTGCACAGGCAGATATTCCTGTTTCTAGCCTGATGTGTGCACAGGTGGCAGGTGTAGCTGTGAAGGATGTTATGGCTTGACACAGCAGCACCTAAAAAATGGGTGCAAGCTGACGTAAATCACAGAACCAGTTGCAAAATGGCTCTGCATTAGAAAATGTGGGGCATGCGGTAAAACCTGCAGGTCCACAAGTGAAGACCCACTTGTGCAAGGTTTTTCCACATGTGCGCCAATGTCCCAGGTCTTTGAAAATAAGGCCCCTGGTCTGTACCGAAGTGAAGAGTATAAACATATTAAACAGCAAGAACAAAAGGAATAGAACTCTGCCACATGTAACTTGGCACCAGCCCAGGCTTGCTCTTGCAGAGCTAGGAGCAAAACCTAGAAGAATTTCTTGGGGTTCTTGAGATGCATTTGGGCAACAGGTGAGTCTGAATGTAGGTTTCTCCTCTTCTTTTACAGAACCCAAAAATGAGTGCACTAAGAGACAAAGACTTTTTAAACAAGGCTGACTTACAAAAATATTATAGCGTGCAAAAACTGCAAACCTGAAGAATCTAGAGAGCAAGGTTACCAGTCTCAGAGACACATTGCTTGGGCCCTAGCACTTAGACTTGCAATGAGCCACTAACTCAAAAAAATACTGTACTAGCAGTGACACACAAACTCCAATATTAAGGAGAGAGTACAACACAGTACATGCTGCTAAGTAGACTTTAATGGATTATAGAGAAAAATACATACATACACAGACTGGTGCTACCCACAAATGCCACAGTTTTGCACAACTCTTACGCTTTTTGAAGGCTAAGCTCCCCCTGGTAAGCACCCTATTTATAGTGCTCACTTAAATATATACTTTTTTGGGGGAGCAGGTCAAGATTGTGGATCAGGAAGTAGCTTAGTGCTCTGATACTAGTACATTTTGTTGAAATAATTATCACATTTTAGCATATTTCACTATGGAGATATGGATTCCAAGAAGAAATGTGCTCTCGGGCACAGCTGAGGAATTTGTCTCACCAAAATCAGGTCTGTAGAATCAGTGGTACTGTTTGGTGAAAATCTTGCCTTGAAAGTGGCAGTGGGGTGGAATGCCCAGTAGCACTAGTCACCTGAAGGCTAAAATGCATCAAACCCCAGCCATGATGTCTGCAGGACATCAGGCTCAACCGCAACAAGTTACTGAATCTGTTATCTCATGACTCTTATTCACAGTTGTAACATGCCAATTAATGAGCTGTCAAATACAAGATCATGATTTGTCAAAACGCATCACATGATACAAATGCAGTGGGTATTAATCCACTGGTAGATCCTGCTTCGTATCGGGACTGTGCAAAATACAGAGAGAGGAACGACTGAAATAATCACTGTATGTTTCCACATCTGTTTCTGTCGCTGTGTGTCCGTGCCTGTAGATGGCGTTGGTGCTGGAAGAGTGATAGAATCCTCGTTGGTATACAGCGGAGCCACCCACCAGCTCGGGGGACCATGGAGACAGTAGGCGAGGTCTCTAACTGCACCAGTAAGTGAAAAGTAAGTTGCACACTGCAGCGATATCTGTTCCCATCAAGACACATAGGAAAAGGAACACAAATTAGTGTCTCTATATTTGTTAGTGTCACTCGTTAGTTGTGAAACTGTCCCACAATACACCACTGTGATGCAGCATACGGATATAAGCTCGAGGGGCAAAGCACAGAAACTGTCAGTAGGAATCACAAAACGTTAACATGGCTGTCTGGTTCACACAGCAATCTTCTCTTCATCTGTTTTTTTTTAAATAGCCCACACTTTATAAATGGTATTGTAACATGGCAATTAATGAGCTGTCAAATACAAGATCGTGATTTGTCAAAACGCATCACATGATGCAAATGCAGCGGGTATTAATCCACTAGTAGAACCTAGCTGCTTCATATCAGATCCATGCAAAATACAGAGAGAGAACAACTGAAATAATCAACGTATTTTTCCATGTCTGTTTCTGTTGCTGTGTGTCCATGCCTGTAGATGGCATTGGTGCTGAAACAGTGATAGAATCCTCATTGGTATCCAACGGAGCCACCCACTGGCTCAGGGGACCTTGGAGACAGTAGGCAAGGTCTCCAACTGCACCAGTAAGTGAAAAGTAAGTCGCACACTGCAGCGATAACTTCCCATCAAGACACACAGGGAAAGGAACACAAATCAGTATCTCTATATTTATTAGTGTCACTCGTTAGTTGTGAAACTGTCCCACAATGCACCGCTGTGATGCAGCTCGAGGGACAAAGCATAGAAACTGTCAGTAGGTCTCACAAAACGTTAATGTGGTTGTCTGGTTCACACTGCAATCTTCTGTCCATCTGTTTTTTGAAAAATAGCCCACACTATGTAAATGGTAGTGTAGTGTTCAACAGGAATGAGCACGTTTCTCGACCATGACACTGTGTAGAAACCAAGGAAATGCAGCACAGTTTTGCAAGAATGATTATTCATCTCGGGAACTTTAGTGTACTGTGAAGTGAAACACTTTTTGCACAATATCTGCCTTGCACTTGTCATGTTACAAGTGCATTAATCCCCTTCAGAGTCGGGCTCTACTAGTGGATTAATACCTGGTTGGTGGTTGGACGCACTCGGCCTTTAGCCTCGTGCACCAGTCCCCCCAACCAGGCATTAATCCACTAGTAGAGCCCTTCTCTGTCAGGGATTAATGCTTACATAACAACTGGTGACCACCTTTATCAACCAATTTTTGGTTGTTCTAAAATGTCAAAATGACATATGCACACATGCACAGTCAGGTGCAGTTGTCAAGCTGCAGAAAATTCAAAGTGTGAACTGGTGTCTCTAACCAATGTTCTCACTGCAGCACAAACTCTTCATTTTTACACTGCTCATTAACTTCACAGCTGCTAAACCACCCATGATCTACTTTTACAAATCAACTTTTTTTTTTATTGGTGAAAACAGTTCTCTTGCAATTGACTGCATAAGAACTATGCTGCCACAAATGAAAAAAAATGCAAAGAAATGCAGAACATTTCCTTTTAACAGTTGCATTTTTGAACACTTGTGCATTATTTATGTATTTATTTCATTAAACTGCTTCTGCATAGAGCCATTTTCATGTGTGTTATTTGATATATTCTTGCACCAGTCATTATAGAAAAATAACACCTAGGAAATCTCTGTGCTTATGCAGATTTCTTTGCACACTCTTGGTGTGTAATGACCTCATAAACGTATTAAGCTTTGTTCTCATGGTTTATGGGTCAGGTGTGTAAAAAATCTGTTATGACACACAGATGCCCATGCATTATTCTATATATAATTAATGGGCTTCCTTTTTTCCCATAGGGAAACTGTGGCATAATTTGTCGTAATTAAGGAGTGTTTATTACGGCAAACACGTGCACAGTTTCCCTCATTCTGTGCATGCGCATGTGCATCCTGCAGTTCCTCGCTTTCTAACCGCTCGCCTCGGCTCACCTTCTGCCTGAAAATGAAACCGCTAGACCAGCAGAACTTGGCGGTATGTTTTTTTGTTTTTTTTATTGCCTAATTTTAAACTCAATGGGGGGAAAAGAAAGCAGTACATCAGATTTTTAAAAATTCAGACGGGACGAATGTGTACAGTGGTGGAAAACAGAACTGGAGTATGACTGCACCAGAAGGGCTAGTATGTGGTGAAAAAGGGAAACCCAGCAATTATATAAAATAAAAAATGGGGTGGTGTGTGGAAACTCGAAGTTTACACACCCCCTTGGTGTTAGATGCTGCAATAAACCCTTCAAGCTTCGCTCTCTGTGTTTATATAGCATCTAACACCTCGGGGGATGTAAACTTCTTGTTACACACACCACCCCATATTTTATTCTATTTGAAATGTTGAATATAAGTAGATCTTACTCCTGTTCCATGGCTATGTCCATGCTATACTACCTTCTGTGTCAGTTTATATTTGTCTTTGCAATGGACACCTAGAAACTGCATAAATAAAGCTAACAAAAAAAACTTACTGAGTACACTTTATTGCAATTCCAGTCCTTTCTCATAGAACAGAAATCTCATAAATGATATGCACTGGAGCTCCTGGGGAGATCAGGGAACAAAATTATCTCCTGGGAAGACTGATATGACCACCATTTTAAAGTCTTGAGCCTGAAAACTGATTTTTTTCACCATTTGAAATCAAACAGATTAAAGATAGAGTCAGTGGCCAAGAAGACTGTCTTTAACATTACATAAAATTGGACAAACAAGATGTCAAAATTCAGGCCCTGGAAGTCACTCTACAGGGGGTCATCAAAGAAAATATAACATCTGCAGAAAACTTGAGAAAAATGAAAACCCATTACGGTATCAAAATTTGAAATCTGTTGATGTACCAGAATATTTAGATGCTGATTTCCACTCATTTTCTTAGGGGGTCTTTCAGTCAACAGGTCCCACAGATGGAACTTCATCATCGGTGAAGCAGGGTCCACATGGAAGATTTTCAGCAGTACAACTGTGGCCATCCATGTCACCGACCCAGGTCGTACCTGTTAAAGGGGTTGTATCCCAGGATACTAACCAATATATAAATCAAATAAAATCAAAATAAGCCACCTCAGTGGCACTGAGGGTTGAGGCGCTGGACGCCACACCTCGTGCCATGCCAGCGACCTGGGTTTGGGAACGGACTCAGGGCACCGGGGCTGGCAGGGGAGAGGAAGGATTGAGTGTCCCATGACTACTCTCCTTCCTCCAAGGTGGGCACGGGGTATGCAGCATGCTGCAGTGGTGCCTAGCGGAGGCTAGGCACACTGTCAGTAGCGGGAATTCTAAGGGGGAGGGAGCATGGTGGATGTCTGCATGCAGGTGCTTTAGACATCATTGCACGTCTGGCTCCCTGGAGTGGTAATGGTGGAAAATCATGAGGTGATCGTGGCGGCTCATGGCTGAACCCGGTGCCCCAGACAAGAGAGGCATGGCCACCTGGTTCCAGGTGACAGGCTCCCGGGGGGGGGGTCATCCTGTTAATTTCATCAGGGCCTGTGTGAGTCAAGCGCATGTAGCATACACCAGACCTGGTCCGGGGGGCACGGGTGCCGGCGGTTGCTGTGACCCGCTCCGCATGGGAGGAGTAAAAGTGTTAAATGATAAAAAAAAAAAATCAAATCAAAATAAAGGTGGAAGTGGCTCTGTTCCCTCTTCACTTCTTTCCCACTACAGACTCTGTCGCATGAGTCTCCACGGAAGCTCCTACAAAGTTTTTTGTCTACAGCTTTTCTATACTTAATATTTTAGAATCTCATTTTCTAAAGAGATTCCTTTACCGCATTTATGTTGAGAGTTAATTCTTCAACTTCTCTCTTCTGTCACTGTGGAAAGAAGACTGCCTCTTCGGAGGAACACTCACTCTATGTCTAGTCTCTTGGGCCTAGACGTGACGCCTCAGACTGCGAGCTCTGCCAGAAGTTTACTCAAGCCATTCTTAGACGATGCAAAAAGGCTTTCAAAAAATTTCTCATGGAACAACAGGTAGCGTGTTCTGGGCAGGAGTCCTCTGGGGTCCCTCTCTCCCAGTCGCCTGGCAGGTTTATTGAGCTCCCAGACCACTAAGGCCAGAAACAAGTCCTCGGGGAAAACTCATAAAAAGAACCAAGATCGGGACTGCTCCCCCTGATGGCGGTTCTGCTCCCCAATGGCCTCTTCCTCATCATCCGGGGGTACTCCATCAGCTGCACCTAAGCCTGCTGACCAGGTCTCTAGTCCTACCAGACCCCTACCGAAAGCATCTCTGCCTGATGTGCAAGGCGGACGGCTGTCAACCTCTGGGCCATTGGCCCACCTCTTTGTCAATGATGGGACCATCACCCACAGCCTTCCCATTGAGGTCTGATGCTTCCCCAGGTCCTCGGGCTGCAGGCTCTCGGGTTCTCAGGGCTTGTCTGACAGGTCTTCGTTTCCTGTTCCATCATCCCCCCTCCCCATTGACACAGCAGTCTACTGTCATCGACCTCAATGACATTATGACCAAATTCATGACTGTTTTGGTCCACCAGCTGAGCATATATAGACTGGCTTTGCCTATGCCATTGACAGCGCTGTCATCATTGACACCCCTCCAAACCCAGCCGGTTGTTCCCCTAGGGGCCATTGCCAGTACCTCCGTCATCAGACCTGGAACTGGAACAGGTCAATGTTGAGAAGGAGTACCATTCTGACCTCATCCTACTTGAGGAAGAAGAGGAAGAGACTCTTTCCTCTGACAGGTCTACTGCTTCCTCAGTGAGTGAGGACTCTGCCAAACATACTCCTAGGTCTCCTCAAAAGGACCCTACCTTCTTCAATGTCATGAAGCAGATGTCCTCAGCCATGAACTTCCATACTGAGGAGGAGGATGCCACCAGAAGAGATCTGGTGGATTTCTTGGAAATTCCAGAGTCTCCTAAAGTCATTTCACCTGTCCTTTCTGCATGAAAGAATGCCACAACTGCAGCCTGGCACAGGCCTGACCATACCTCTCAACTGTCACACATTATGAGGTACGTCACTCATTTTACCTCTCAGAAACCCTTTGTCCATCATGGGGAAGATGATATTCCACATTCCCCACTGAGTCTTTAAAGCAGAAATTCATAATAATCTATTATGCTCAGTTATGCAAAAACATTATGAACATTAGTGCACTGATAGCTATAGTGTTCTGAGGTTCCAGTGCTATGTTAGACGATATGTCACACATTTTACTCATTTGTCACACATCTTGTCACACATTTTGGTGAAGAAAGGTTGAGAGGTATGGGCCTGACATAGTGGCAGCCATGCCCTGCAGGGCTGATAAATTATATCATGTCCCTCATGGTCTTCCATTCTATGCTGCCCAACTGGAAACAGATTCTGTGGTTATAAAGGCAGCCCATGATTGGTCCAAGGTGCCCAAGCATCTTAGCTCCCTTCCGCCCCAACAGGGAATCCCATAGGATTGATCTCTGGGGAAAGAGGGTTTATGCCTCCTCCACCCTTGGGCTGAGGATTGCAAACTACCTTTCTCATATGGTTAAGTACCAGAATACCCATTGGAAGATGGACAAGGTCATGGCCCAGGCCCTTCCTGACTGTTTCCAAAAATAAGAAGTTCTTAAGTGCCTGCAAAATGATGAGGATATTAGCAAGCACCTCTTGTGGGTGCTCAGTGATATTTCAGATACTGGTGCCATGGCTGCTGCCACCAGCATTTGTCTTCGTAGACACTCCTGGCTGAGGGGCTAAGGTTTTCCTGCTGATGTTCAGCAAAAGGTGCCTAATGCCCATTTTAATGGCTCCAGGTTGTTTGGTCCAGATGTGCAGGTCATCATAAATGAGCTACTGGCATCTGGCAGGGCTATCAAGTTTGTCCATTTGGTCCATCATACACAGACCAAGAACAGATAGCACTCTCCCTTTCGTAAGGTGTCCCACAAATCCAGAGCAGCCTGTCAGCCTAAAGGTAAATGCAGAGCCTCTACTGCCTTGCCCGCCCCCTCCTCTGCTGGAGCCATGGCCAAGTGCCCTGGGGGTGATGGACCTGCCCAAGTGGCTGGATCAGCCTCTGCTTGACTCCTTGCCAGATCCCCCACTTCTGGTCCCCGACCAAGATGCGGTGGTCAGAGGTCGGTTCTTCCTCCATCACAATCAATGGAGAACCATCATGTCAGATGCCTGGATTCTTCAAATCATAGAAAGGGGTCACACTCTGGAGCTCATTGAGCTTCCCCCCAGAGACTCCTACTGGGCCCTCCACCTACCCCCCCGGCCCATCTGTCTGTTCTCTGGGAGGAGGTACAGTCTCTTCTGCACAAAAAAGCCCCAAGCCAGTGCCCTGGTGCCAAAGAAACATTGGGTTTTATTCCAGGTTCTTCTTGATCCTCAAAAGAACTGGAGATCTGAGGCCCATCTTAGATCTCAAGGACCACAATCTGTATGTCCAGTACAAAAAGTTTTGAATGCTAACTCTGCCAGGCCTACTGCCCCTTCTCAAGCAGGGCATCTGGCTGTGTGCTCTCTGGACATGCAGGACACATACCTGCACATCGCAGTGTTTCCACCCCACAGGAGATTCCTCTGGTTTCTTTTCCAGGGTGAGCATTACCAGTTCAAAGTGTTGCCCTTTGGCTTGACCTCTGTGCCGTGAGTCTTTGCCAAATGCTTGGCAGTGGTAGCTGCAGGTATCTTAAAGGGAGGGACTGTAGGTCTTCCACTATCTTGGTGATTGGCTCCTAAAGGCCCCATCCAGGGAACTGCTCCTTTGGACTCTGGAGAGAACTCTTCAGCGGTTTCCCTCCCTGGGCATTACAGTCAACTTGTCCAAGTCATTCCGAATCCCATCCCAAAAGTTGCAATACATGGGGGCAGTTCTAGACTCAGTACAAAGAAAGGCCCTCCTCCTTCGGAACAGAGCAGAGTGTCTTATTGCCCAGGTTCAGATCATCCAGAGCCATTATATTCTGTCAAAGGTGTATTTGAGGCTGTTGGGATTGATGACTATGGCCATCCCCACTGTTCCACTGGCCAGGCTCCTCATGCGGCATCCTCCAGTGGACTCTCTGAGTGCAATGGGACTGGCACACAGATGAATTGGATCAGTTGGTGCATGTCTCCTCCCCAGTCCACAAGGTGCTTTAACACTGGATGGACCCTGTGAACCTGGCTCAAGGGATTCCATTCCAGCTATCCCCCTCCAGCAGATCCTAAATACAGATGCTTCCAGCTTGGGTTTGGAGGCACATTTGGGCCCCTTTCAGGTGCAAGGGACATGATCCCAGATTGAACTCTCTCTGCATATCAATATTCTGGAGATGCGGCTTGACCTTTATGCCGTGCAGGCCTTTCAGAACCATTTCCTCCTGGGTCAGCTGTTGATTCTGTCTGACAACCTCAGTGTTGTGTACGACATCAACAAGCGGGGGGGACACATTTGTATCCCTTGTGTAGGAAAGCCATGAGAGTGTGGTACTGGGCATTAGACCACAGCCTAACTCTCTCAGCGGTTCATGTCCCAGGAGTGCTAAACACTCTGGCGGACAGCCTCAATGGATGCAGTTGAGCATGCACAAATGGGAACTTCTCTCATCTGTCACAGAAGTTGTGTTTGACAGATGGGGTCATCTAGAATTGGACCTTTTTTTGAATCCCCATGCAAAGCAAAACTGCCCAGTTTCTGCTTGCTTGATCCAGGGCCTGGAGTGGTGGTATGCATTGTCCCTCTCCTGAAGCAGGAGGTTTCTTTTCACCTTCGCTCAATTTACTCTGATTCAGAGGGTGCTAATCAAACTGCAGATGGAGGTGCCAGCATTATCCTGATAGCTCCATTCTGCCCTCGACAGATATGGTTCCCCTTACTACAGCAGTTAGCAGAGGAACCTCTAGTTCCTCTGCCTCTCTGCAGAGATCTGCTGATGCAGGCTCAGGGGACCCTGGTAAATCCCAACCTCAAATCCCTCCATCTCGTGCTTGGCTCCTGAGGACATAGCCATCACCTGGTTTGGGGTATCCCATAGGGTAGCAGATGTCCTAGTGGCCACTTGGAAACCCTCCACTTGAGCCACTTATGCCATGAAGTGGAAGAGGTTTGCCATCTTGGTTGCCAAACATAGCCTGGACCCTTTCACTTGTCCAGTGAACCAGATTCAGGACTACCTGATCTCTTTGTCGGATTCGGGTCTCCAGTACTCCTCCCTCAAGGTGCATCTTTTGGCTATCTCAGCCTTTCATGAGCCTGTGGATGACCACACCATGGCTCAGCTGGAAGTTTCCCATACCTTCTTGAAGGACATCCTGCATCTGAAACCTCAAATCCATTCCCTTGTCCCAGCTTGGGATTTGAATTTCATTTTGGAGACATTGATCCTGTCTCCTTTTGAACCAGCCCCAACTCGTGAGATATGCTTCCTTTCTTGGAAAGCATTATTTTTGGTTGCTATTGCTTCTACTCAAAGGATTTCTGAGCTTCAGGCCCTCCGGTGCGAGGAGCCTTAACTGATTCTTCACAAAGACAGGGTGTCTTTGCACACAAATCCTAAGTTTCTCTCTAAGGTGGTGTCTGAGTTTACCCTGAACCAGTCTATCCACCTTCCTGTTTACTTTCCTGAATATGCAATTCCATGGGAAGCACAGCTCCATATATGAGATGTGTGCAGAACTTTGAAATATTATCTGCTTCGGACTAATAAATGCAGAAAATCGAAGCAGCTTTTTGTTTCTTTTGGCCCGGGTAGAGAGCGCGTTCAGGTTTCTAAACAATGTTTGTCTAAATGGTTGGCAAATTGCATTGTGTTCTGTTACAATAAGTATGGCAAAGAGTTGCCAGGAGTGGTGAAAGCTCATTCCACAAGGAGCATGGCTTCCTGTGTGGTCTGTTTCAGAGGGGTCTCAGCCGCTGACATTTGCCTGGCTGCAACCTGCAGTACTGTCCATACCTCCACCAAGCACTACAGTCTGAACATTGCCGCAAGAGCCCTTGCAGGTTTTGGCAGGACTATGCTGCAGGGCCTTTAGGGATGGTCTTCCTCCCTGACTGTTTCTGTGCATCTGTAACTGTTTGGGACTTGTTCCATCTGTGGGACCTGATGACTGAGATGTTCCCAAAGAAGATAGAACAGTTACTTAACAACTTAATATAACAGTAGCCCTTCAAGGGGATCTCAGTCATCAGGTCTGTCTTCCCCCCTCCATCCCCCTTTTGAGGGCTGTCTCTTAGAACTGGCTATCTGGTGTATCCAGCCTTTATCTGAGCCTGGGCACCTCTCTCTCTCTCTCTTTTCTCAGTTCCCCATAGCTCGAGTTATGCTCCTTTTGTCTCCGGGGGAAAGAACTAAGGAGGGAGCAGGGCAGTTTACCCCTTTGCAGGGTTGATGATGTCGGCAGATGACATCGGTGTGGGTGGCCCCAGTTGTGCTGTTTAAAATCTTCCGTGTGGATCCTGCTTCACCGATGGTGAAGTTCCATCTGTGGGACCTGATGAGTGAAATCCCCTTGAAGATTTACTGTTGTGGTAAGTTCTTACATAACTGTTCTTTCCTGATCTTGTTAAAGGCATTTTAATAATGACCTTTGAATTCTAACCACCCCACCCCACCCCCCACCAGCAGTCTTCCCTTGTTAGTTCAGGCCTTTAGGGACCCAAAGAAAAATCAGGAAATTATTCCGTCAGTAAAAGCTACTGTTTTGGGAACACCTGTATTTGACTCTGATTGTAACTTTATTTTTATGCTGGCAAAACTAAAAGGGATACTTGAATACAAAAGTCACTGGTAATACATCTTTCCATATTTTTGTTTCCAGACTTAACAGAGAAGATGGAAATTGTTGTCATACTAGCAAGAAGTGCTGGAATTGGGATACAGCCCTACTACCTCCACAAAGGTAAAAATAACTAAAGATGTCAAGACAAATACTTATTTTGAGGCTGGTCAACTTGTGATTTTCCTGAGATCTCATTACTTGACCGGTTCTGACAAGTATATTTCTGGTTCCCCCTCTGACTCAAATAAGGATATGTTGACTTTCCTGAAAGTGGAACTTTGATTTAGTAATGGCATAAGTTTTTTGTAACTATAATTAAAGGTTTTACTCAATTCTTTTGACATTTTTCAGTTTACTGTAGAGGGATCAGTTTTCTCATATTATAATGGACTGAAATTAAGAAAAATGCAGCTGCAAGACTGTATTTTAAAGGGGACCAGGAAGGAAAAAATGGGGTTAAGCAGTATAGTAGTATATGCCAGTATATATTTAGGGTCAGTATGTGTCATCACCATGGTATTTTTGTTTGTTATGTATCAAAAGATACAAACTGTAGTTTACACTGTAACTCCAAAGATGTCTCTTTATGTAGCCTTATGAGCCATACTTCCTGTCAACGGCAGAAACAAAGTGTAATTTGACAAAGAGTAATGTTTCACTGTGTAAGTCTGCAGGTTGGTGTGCTGGTGGTGGTGCCCCCCTGCTCCCCACACAGTGGTTACATTGGAAATACTTAGGTAGGGGAACATTCACCACTAGATTTGTGGGTGTGGAACTACTGTCATTCCCAGGCAATGGAACTCTCCTGTAGAATTCAGTGGACAAAGATGACAAAGATGCAGGAAATCTCAAGCAGTGTTACAGGGAGTGGGGAACTGAGTGTCTGCTCAACTGAACTTCGGAACACAGTATGCTGTTCTGATACCTTCATTCACAAGCTGTTGCTGATAAGCTAATTATGGCTTGATTAATTAACAATCTCTCTGTGTGGCCTCAAACAAGAAAATCAGGTCAATTTACCTTTTAAAAAGATATTAACAATTTATTCTGTACTGCACTACAGGTATTATTTACTCACACATGCTAGTTTGTAATTTTGTGTGTGGGCAGAGATAACCCTTATCACCCACATTCTCTGACTTGTGCAGTTGGAGCATAGCTGTGAATGGGATTTAGTCAATACAGACAGTGTGCAGGTTCAGTATTGATTATAAAAATGTCAAGGTACCAGGATGTATAATACTGGTGCTATGGGACTGCACATGATATACTTTGCTCTCCAACAGTACTGACTCTGTATTGCCTAACTGCAGGCCTTAGCATGCCAAACTGTCACATTGTTCAGAAGTGCTTTGATTTTGGGGCCTCCATTCGGGGTCTGACACACTAGCATTTATATTTCATTTTGGTTGTTTCCACACGTTTTCTAAAATTCTACAGCATCAGAAGTATGCAGTTCTGTTCCTTAAAGTTGTTATAATCAGTAGTGAAACTGCACACTATATTGATTATATTCCACTAACAACTATGCTACAATTGCACAATTTGGAGGACATGGGCAATAAGGTCTGTCTATTCTTTTATCTTCTCCCCCCCCCCCCAATGCAGAACTACAAACCACCTGAACTGACCATTTAACTGCCTAAGACATTCCATTGATTGGGGTCCTTAGTTCATCCTGTAGATGTGCTCAGAGGACCACTCTGGGTCATTGGGTCCCCTTGTGGTCCCACCCACCTGCACTTTCTTTTCTTAATTTACTATCTTTTTGCTCCTATGTCATACACTCACCTCAGGCACTGCCACTTGCCTTGTGCATGCCTCAGAACCTGGTACAGATCTCATTTCTCCTAGAAGTCCCTGACTGCACATCACAGATTGCCCCCAACATGGGGTCCACATACAGGAGACACCTTGGCTTACTCTGAGGAGGAATCTAGTCCAGCAGGAGGAAAGCGAGGGCAGAGCTAGATCTTTCTTGGGGCTTACAGGCATGGATAGCAAATGACTGCGCATCATACAGACATCCAGTGGCCTGTTGGGCTTTAATCCTCAGGTTTTGGCCATTTGCCTCCCTGATTCATCTGGAAGCTCACCTACAATAGTCCTGTGGGCAGGGGATGTCTGTTTGTGAACCCACATGCCATTAATAACATCACTGGCAGCCCACCACAGGTGCCACATAAGGGGGGACATCTGTACCCTGTTGTACTCTGGCTCTGGGCATGAAACTGGGATACCAGCATACTAGGTATCCCCATGATGCCAGCTGCCACAGAGCTGGCCTATTAAATGTGTTCATAGTGGCTATAGATGAAAAAGAATTGCACAGCAGTGCATCTTGCCTGTCCTTGACTATGAGGACATTGTCTATGAAACAGCAACCCAGATAACTCTAAAACAGGTGAACACACGCTATAAAAGCTGTACAGATTTCTCCCATCATGTAAGCTCAAAACACATAATTGCACACTCTGGGACAGGTTACAGTAGATGAGACCATGGGTGAACATACACATTCACTGCACCCATGGTGCTCTACATAGTAACAGTAAATCCTACTTTACTGCCACAGAGGTGATCCAAGTGCTACCCTCCATAGGAATCATTAAACACAATACAATCTACCCAAGATCAAGAAAGAGTTTGGTCAACATGCCTTCACTCACCTTGTGCCAGATATCTGGGATAAGCTATCAGAGCAACTCATCTGCTATCTGGGGAATGTTTAAGCATTTACTGTGGTTCTGCCTTAAGTAGCTGTTTTCCAGTTTTAAGAACTGCAAACCATGGACTATTCATGAGGTTGAAATCTGTGAAATGCATTTCTTTTTCCTGGGGACAGGGCATCTAAGGTGGTGGTATTGCTGACTGGAATGCTTCCCCAATGTACCTTTATGAGGCTGCTTCTTTGAAGTGATTTAAAGCATTTCTGAAAGCCTACCTATATAATTCTGCTTTTAATTAGTTTAATGGTGCATCTGATTAAGTTATTCTGTTTTATAGTTGTACGTAAAATTTAATTTATCATCTAACTGCACAGAGCTCTGAGCCTGTGTGGTATGGCCACATAAAAAAATTAACTGCCTTGCCTCGTGTTTATACATCTGTGTAAACATTGATATGTATCAATTTATGCATGTTTTGTCTTGCATATGAAACTTACTGTCCTCTCTGCTACTGCCCAGGAACCATTAAGGAAACAAGATGATCCATCTTATAAGGCTATCCCAATGGAGATCGTTTTGAAAAGCCAATCATTACAGTATGTTGTAGCACCAGTGGCTTAGTTTGTAGCATGCTCATCTCTGGAGCTGGAAGATTAAAAGACTGAGGGTTCTAGTCCCACATCAGGGATGTGGGCTAATATCCATTTCTGACCCAGGACTGCAGCACTAAGTGGGTGCTGCACTGTTGATAAGTCATCCTTTGAGTGAGGCAATAAACCACTGTCCCTTTTGCTGAACTCTGGTGGCTGTTCAGGTGGAAGTTAAAGGTCCTATGTCACTTATCATAAGAGTAGAGGACTTCCCTTGGTGTCCTGCCCAACATGCCTCCTGTCAATAAAGGAGGTTCATGTATCCCACCTCCAGGATACCACTGGAAAGAAGTTGTCACAGCTCAGAATGTCTCCGCTGGTCAAAAATGACAAATAAATAAAGTAACTAACAAACGTACTTACTAAATTTGGTATAGTAAACAAAAGTCCCCCTCATACATTACATTCTGAACATAGTTTCTGTGACCAAAATAGTGAAGTAACTACAGTAATTAGTTACCTGAAGGCTAGATTATGGGAATACACTTTGTAGGGGGTCTTCCAGTATTGTAGCTTTCTCAATGTCTCTAGCTACAGTACTACAGGCTGTAGCACCAAAAGTCCTTGTGATAGATGGCCTGAGTGAGCACATTCCCAAGTTTTAGGGATGGTCACTGGTTGCCTATTACAGTATACAATAAATCAGCTTGTGTATAAGGCTTATTCAGGGTGGACTGGCTCCATTCACTTTGGACCTTTCTAGTCCCATGTATCCCCAATAGGCCTCTTAGGCTTGTAGACCACAGGGCTGCTGGTGGCTTTTGCAGTCAACATCTGTACAGTGTGAGCCAAGACATTCTCTGTGGCAGTATCCAAGCTGTGCAATCAGCCACTGCCAGATGTAAGGCTTAGGTTTTAAATCAAGCCTCAGTTTGCAGAACTTGAGGAATCCTTCTCTTGCCACTCCCTCACCTTCCTCTTACTGTAGCTGCTGTGTCCCCTATTGTCTTCCTCATCTGTATCTACTACTACTACCCCTTCAGCATTTCCCTTCACTTCTCTCCTATGCTAACCCACAAATAAATTCCCCACCCCTTTTCCAAATTTTAATTAAGGCACTTGTTATAATTTTGCATCCTCTGGTGATACAAGTATAGCATACAGCATATTGTGACTTTGTATTGATTGTGACTGTGACCTTGGAATTGTTATATGTTCGCACCTGTTGTAATATGCTCTTTTACCATTTCCTTGTCCTTCTTCCCCCTCACCCCCCAGGATACATCTGAAAACAAGCTGTGACCCAGCTCAGTATGCCTTTCCCAGTGAAATGTTTTGAAATAAAATAATAAAATAAAATCTTTACTCTTTCAGGAAGCATTTAATGCATTCAATGTCTTGAGCTGCATATTTTTTATGTTTGATTTTGATTTTTGGCCTGTATGTCTGTCTGTCTATAATATCAATCACAGCAATATTCACCAGTGCCTGTAGGGGGTAGTACTAATACAATCAGCATAAACAGCTCAAGCGACTTGGCACTAGATGGGTAGCATTGCCCCAGGAGAACTGTGTGTGCCATATGCAGGACTGAAACAATGCCAGGAAGCAACCCCCCACAGCCAGTTCATCTTCAATCATGTTAAACATTGCAAAGAAACAATTAGCATTTTTGCCATGTAGTAATTAAGCAATGTTATAATCTGACCTAATGGCAATGAGCATTGCTCACAAATCAACACCAAAGTGCTAATTATTTAGCCCATGGGTCCAAGTGTCAGCAAGCCTCTACAGTGTGGAGACTGTGTTGATAGCTCTGACATCTCATGGCCACTTAATATCATGTAATGGGATTCCCTTCTGTTATCCCACCTGGCTACTCTTGCTACTTTTGCTACATGACCATGTTAACAGGAAAGGTGCGCGTCTTTAAATTAGGTTGTCAATGGGAAAATCCAACAGTGATTGCCAGTCGCCTGTAAAGGACACATGGAGGAGGGCCAAGCTTTTCAGGGAAGGCTGCTGCTTCACTTAACTGTAACTTGCTGGCATGTGCAGCAGTTGTGCTGGTAAATTACAGGACAGGGACTGTTTTACGTATGATATAAACAAAAGCTTATTATATGCTGTAGATATAAACAGAACTGTCAAAGATGGAACTCCCCTGAATAAAATTAGATATTTGTAGGACAGATACTGAATAGCAGCACAGTGTTTCATCCCGAAGGATATACTGAATATGGAAGAACTCTTACTGCAACGTTCTAATGCCCTGCATGGAAACAGCTGATTCTTCATTAGAGTGTTGTAATTCCTCAAATCCCACAGAGATGGCACAGCAAAACCTTTAGCACAGTGTTCTGTTTTCTTTTTCCATACAGATTTTTATTGATTTCTTACTTTCAAACAATAATACACAAATCAACAGTGAATTGTTTTGGTTCAATAACTACAGCAATCAACGATTAATTACTACTAAGGTCATCAGGTAGTTAGCACACATGGGGTGAAGTACGCTTATAGTATTGAAGGTTATTTTTGGTCACCTTTGATGACAAGTGGCTTGGAAAAACTCATATTCCAAGGAACACTCAAGTATGCATGTACAATACGTTAACTTAAAAGGGTAACCATAACCATTTTGACTTTATACCCCTTGATGAGTTTATTAAGGGGGAAATAGACACCTGGCTATGTGCTCATAGGAGGTCCCTGGGTACCATAAAATTTGATTCTATACAATCTGCCAGGTTAGCGTAGAATGTTATGCCAGGATAAGTAAGTGGGAAATAAGATGCTTGATTGAGCCCAGGAAGTTGGGCCTGTGGTAGAGGTGGGTGGGAGGGGAAATAGTGCTCTTATTTCAAATTAATGTTACTCAAAAAAAGGGTCAGCAAGTACAATAAACAAAATTTTTTTTAATCAGCATTACAACTGTTTATGTACTGTAGAATGTATCAGAATAAATATTCTTATACAAGTCACATTATTGTACACAGTGAAAGACCACATAAACATACTCTACCAGAACCTTTATCACAGTGTTCTAAACATAGTAGGCAACCTTTAACACACTGTTGTGTCACAGACTGGATAAACAGTTGGGGTACCTGAAGACAGGGCATAAACTGGCAGGATGGATCAGAAGCTGGCTGGAAGGGAGGTCCCAGAGTGTGGTCGTAAACGGCAAATGCTCAGGAATCAAGCCGGTCACTAGCAGACTCTTTCCTGGGACCTAAGCTTTTTAACACGTACATAGACTAAGTTCTCAAGGTATGGTCTTATCAATGACCTGTACAGATACATGATTACAATGCAGTCTTGACAGTATAGCCTTGAGGTTAGAGTAAGGAGCTATAAATTAACTTGGTACATCCAGCAGACCTAGGTTTGATTCACACAACATACCTGGTATACTGTGTGACCCTGAGCAAGTCACTTAACCTCCCCAGTGACCCTGAGTCACCCTTGAAAACAAGCCTTTTGTCTACTGGGCTTTACCCAGTTACCAAAGAATAAAAAAAGGACAAACATCTCAGATATAGGTAAGAGGGTCAGTGGCAATGTGTGTCTATCTATGGACAATGCCAAACTCTACCAGAGGGTGGACAGTGTAGAGGGAGTGAGGAATATGTTCAGGGATGTTGAGAAGCTAGAAAGCTGATCAAACATATATCAACTCAGTTTATGCCACAGAGTGCACAGTCATGACCATAGGGAGGAAGAACCCCAGAACTGGGTACTTAATAGATGGGTATGGGTGGAGAGAGAGAGAGAGAGAGAGATAAGAGAGAAGAGAGAGAAAGATCACCAGTGACAAACTTAAACCAAATGCTCAGTGCAATTTAACAGATGGGAGGCCAGCAGCATACTTGGATGCAGAGGGATGAGCATTACTGGCCAAAGGATGGAGCTAATCCTGCCTCTGTACAGATCACTGGTGAGACCACAACTGGAGAACTGAGTCCAGTTCTAGTCCCCTCATCTGAAAAAGGACAGGAAAAGATAGGAATCAGTCCAGATGAAGGCAAGAAAATTATCAGTAGTCTTCAGGATAACCCACATGAGGAAAGGTTAATAGCCTTGAACATATATTCTCTAGAGACCAGGTGGGAGAGGGGGATATGACAAAAAGATACAAGTTCCTACATGGGGTGGACACAGTGGAGCTGTTCACAATGGAAGGGACCATAGTCACTATGGTGCACAACTGCAAGTTAGTAGGGAGTAAATAAAAAAAAAAAAGACATGGAAAGATTTTTATTCACAGAGGTGGAGGACAGGACCAGTTTGCCAAGTGAGGTGGTGAACACTGGCAGTGTGGTGGATCTTAATGGTGGGTGGGATAGATGTGAAGGGGTGTTGGGTTTGTTGGGGTAACCTGGGGTTAAATCGCTGGCTGGTGTTTTAGGGGTCAATAGGCAGGTTCCAGACAGACTGGATGGGCCCCTGGGGGCCTTTTTCTGTCCTTGGCATTCTATGTTTCTTTTTCTGTTGCTGGAAACATTATAAATTTTCCAAACAGAAGCAGGACTTGGGGTCTATCAAGATGGGCCCATGTGGTACATGCACCTTATCAGTTCATGTTCCTCCACACCCTCTCCCCTGCCCCCCACCCTGTCCCCTGTACCTGTCCACACCTCTCTTGAAGCTCAATGTGGTTTCAGCCTCAACCTCCACCTCTGGCAGCTTGTTCCACCCTTTCACAACCATTCCTGTGAAGTAATACTTTATGGCATCCCTCATAAACTTAGCCCTTGCTATTTCACAGCTGTTGCCTGTTGTGCTTTTGGTCTCACTGGGGCTGAACAGTTCACTAGAGTCCACCTTGTTATTACCCCTCAGGAATTTAATGGTCATGTCCCATTCCTCCCTTCTTGTCTACACACAGGGGTATAGGTCAAAACAGAGCCAGCAAAATGGCGCAGTCAAAAAGTGCACCTCATGAACATCAGAAATTGGGTGCAGTGAAAAACCATAATAATATATATATATATATATATATATATATATATACACACACACATACATACTAACATACTTTGAAGCCAGCAGATTAGGACCTATGGTCTATCAAGTCTGCATGATAATCAGTGCCTTCCCTGGGTACTTGTTTACCCCTCCCTCCTTACAAGGTCCCCCACCCACCAGCGAGGCTCTGGGATGCACTCTCCCCTTATATCTATCCCAGCCTTTCTTGAACCCCTCCACAGCTACAGCAGCCACCAAGTCCCCAGGCAGCACATTCCAGGGCTCCACCACGCTCTTAGTAAAGTAGCATCTCCTTCATTCCCCCCTCAGTCTCCTCCCTTCCAGCTTCATTGAGTGACCCTGGTGGCCCCTACCTCCCTCAGCTGAAGCATCCCCTCAAGGCTTACCCTGTTTATGCCTTTGAGATATTTGAAGACCTCTATCATATCCCCCCTGTTCCTTCTCTCCTCCAGCGAGTACAGGTTGAGTTCCTCCAGCCTCTCCTCATAGGGTCTTCCCCCAGTCCCAGTATTATCCTGGTTGACCTCCTGTGGACCCTCTCCAGAAAAGCAATGTCCCTTTTTAAGTGGGGACACCAAAACTGCATGCAGTGTTCAAGGTGTGGTTTAACCAGGCAATTGTACAGTGGAAGGAGCACCTCTCTACTTCTTGAGGTTATCCCCCTTGCTATGCACCCCAGCATTTTATTTGTTTGGGCTGCAGCCCTTCTACACTGCTCTGAGTAATTCATTTTGGCATCCACCACCACCCCGAGGTCCTTTTCCTCCTAGAAACCTGCAATGTCTCCCCCCAGGATGTATTCATGAGCTTGGTGTTTGGCCCTCAGGTATAGAACCCTGCATTTCCCTGCATTGAACTTTATCTTCCTTGCTCTTGGCCACCTCTCCAGAGCCTTTAGGTCCTCCTGGAGAGCCGATTTCCCCTCCTCCCCTTCCACCACCACCCACAGCTTCGAGTCATTGGCAAAGAGGCTTGTCCTGCTCCTGATACCGCTTCTAATGTCTGAGATACAGGTGTTAAGTAGGAGTAAGCCCAGTACTGACCAATGAGGGACCCCACTAATGACCTTCCTAGAGGATGAGACCTCCCCCCATCCTCACCTTCTGTACATGTCCCACTAGCCAGCTTCCTATCCACCTGACTTTTATCTCCCCCACCCCATATCCTCCAGCTTATCTAGTAGCCTGGGATGTGGCACCGAGTCAAATGCCCTGCTGAAGTCCAGAAAGAGGACATCCACTGGCCTGCACTGATCCAGTGCACTAGTCACCCCTTCATAGAACTCCACCAGATTGGTCTGACATGATCTGCCTCTAACAAAGCCATGCTGGTGATCATCCAGGTGACCCTGTGCTTTCAGAACCCCCGCCAGCCTCTCCTTCAAGATGACCTCCATCACTTTGCCCACCACCAACATCAGGCTAACTGGCCTATAGTTTCCCAGCTCCTCTCGCGAGCCACTCTTGTATATAGGTACGATATGGGCCATCCTCCAATTATGAGGCACCCATGCCAACTGCAGGGAAGAGTTAAATAGGCCTACCGGGGATTCAGCCAGGGTATCGGCTATCTCCTTAAGCACCCTGGGATGTATCCTATCTGGACCAGGTGCTTTATCTCCCCTTAGGGCCTTGAGGGCTTCCCTCATCCTCCCACTGGGGATTTCAACATCCATTTCCCCCTCTTTGTTTGCCGGTCTCCTCTCCCTCCCCACCTTGCAGTGCTGCCCCCCCCATCCTCCTTGGTAAAGACAGAGGCAAAAAAATAATTTAGTACCTCCGCCTTCTCCCCAAAACTAATAAACAAACTCTGAAACCGTGCACGCTGTTATGATGGTATGATTTTTGACCATGCCATTTTGCTGGTGCTGTTTTGACCAGATACCTCCGGACAGTACATGTTTAGTTTCGCCAGCCTTTGTGTATACATATTCCCCTGCTGCCTTGAATCACCTTTGTGGCCCTTCTGTGCACTGGCCCCAGCTTGTTTGGGTACTTTCTCATATAGGAATTCCAGAACTGGACCAACTACTCCAGCTGCTGCTGCATCAAGGTTCTGTATGGAGACAGTATTTCTTCATTCCTCTGCTACTCAGCTATCTGCTTATGCAGTCTACCTTTATGTTAGCTTTCCCACGGCCTTAATGCACTGCCCAGATGATTCTAAAGTGCTTGTAATTGCTACCCACAAATCCTTTCCTTTTCTGACACTGTGATAACCACTCTCTTCCGTTACACTTAGCCCTTCATGTTCTTCTTCCCTATGTGCATGATCTTGACCTTCTTGGCATTGAAACTCAGCTGTCAGATTCTGAACCACCTCTCCAGCCTTTGCTAGTCTTCCCTCATATCTCTAACCCCCCCGCCACTATCAAACCTGCTGCAAAGCTTCACATCAACTACAAAGAAACCGATTTTGCCTTTTATTATAGAATGTTTCTTATAGCATACCAAATGTAAATCCTGCATAGAAGCACAAGAGATCTTTCATATATGTTTATTCATTACCAAAAAAAAGAACATTAAGGCGGACATAAGGGTTGAAGAATGCAAAGCACACAAATTAGGTAAATGAAAAACATTAGGGTTTTGGGTCTCAGGAGTCTTTTTTTTTTTAAATCAAGATGTTTGTCCTCCTTGGCTGGGACCAGGTAGGCTATCAGCCCTGTCCCTGAGTACCGATGACCTCCCTCCCTCCTTCCTCCTTCATCCTCCTGGTGACTTGGCTGGGTGGGTCTCCACGCTTCAGTCAAGGATTCTTTGAAGTCCAGTAACACCATACATTTTCCACTGCTTCTTTTA
Organism: Neoceratodus forsteri; assembly: GCA_016271365.2. Lineage (NCBI taxonomy): Eukaryota > Metazoa > Chordata > Ceratodontiformes > Ceratodontidae > Neoceratodus > Neoceratodus forsteri. Next base: position 251,586,866 of record JADMNL010000023.1, read on the forward strand.
TTCCCAAGGCCTTGGCCACACAGAAGCACATGCACATGAAGGCATGCATGCACTCTGGAACCGGCAACCTGTTCCACCCACCCTGGTCTAATGCTAGCCTACAATCTGCGTGGTGCTATCATGAACTCTCCATTCAATGGCTGCCTAGCACTGGGAAGACCCACCTCCCAAATCCAGGACAGCAGAGTTGCCATGTGGTTGCTCATTCTTCTCCCAGTCCTCCCCTCCCCTCCCCTCCCTGGCCGACCCCTGTGACCCGTTTCAACAACCCTGGCCTAATGCTAGCCCCCCCATCTGCATGGCACTACCACCAAGCCTCCACTTGATGGTGGCCAAGCGATAGGAAGGCCCACCTCCCAAATTTGGGAGAGAAGAGCTACCAGGTGGCTGCTCATTCCTCTCCAAGCCCTCACCCCACAGCCAATCCCTGGAAACCCAAGTTTCTTCCCAAACTCAGGTCACAGCCATGGCAGAGGTAAGGGGCTTTACAGCACCTCAGCCCTCTGCACCACTGGGCTGGTGGGTCTCAGGAGTCTTGGGGAATTGGTGGTGGGTGTTCCTTGGGGTTGTCAACCCTAATACTCCACAGCACATAGCCTTCTGTCTGAAGCACAAGGTACAGCTCCATGCCAGTGCCTCATAGTGATTTATTCTTTGGAGGTAGAGAAGTATAGCTCATCACATGTTGCTGACAGAATTAGTCATAGCTTTCTTTGTGCAGGTCCCTGTGGGCCCTCCATGAAAAAAAGGAACACTGAAATATAGACTCCGTTAGCAGAAAAGGATCACTTGGCCACCCAGTCTACCCAAGTGTTACCTGTCTATTCTTCTCTACAGACCTTAACTGCTATTCAGTACCCTCTACCTCCCTGCTTCTATTCTAATTTACCACTATGTTTATCCCATGCATGCCTTCCTTCTTTTTGTGATAGTGGAATTGTATCCTCATTCTGGGACTTGAGTGAAAAGGAATAAACAAACTAGTGGAGACATTTCAAGTCCCATTTTTTTATATCGGCCCACCTCTCCCGATACAGTACATAACCCTGTTAGGCCTTAACATGCATGTCAACCCCTTATAAGGAAAGGCTCCCCAGCCTGCCACAGGGTGTCATTTGTGTGGCAGAATACTGCACAATCCCTTCCCAGGATAGTAGCAGTGATGCATGACGGCACCGGCCCCCATCCTCATGCTGCCCAGCTGGCTCCTCAAGCTCATTCCTGAACTCGAGTTGCTGGCTCAGGAAAACAACATGCCACCCACAGAGTCAATGTCCATCACTGCACAAGTTTCTCATACTTTTCATTTTTACATGTTGACTGTAAAGTTTCAATATAGTCTTTTATGACACCCACCCCCTTCTGAACATGACAGGTATCATTTCTAAAATTCTGGCTGAAATGTAATTTTTCACCACAAGTGTATAGGACACATTTTGGGCAGGAATTGAAAAATGAAACCTGTCACATTCATGAGGTGAGATGAAAAAATGGCCATGATGAAAATTTGGGGTCAAAATATAAAAAATTACCAGTTATGAGCAAGTGTTATAACATTTCAATGTACTTTCATAACTGTTTTTTAATATTTTATCCCCAAATTTTCAACATAGTCTTCTTATGACCCCACCTCATAAACGTGGTAGGAGAAGTTTTTCAAATCCCACTTGAAAGGTGATTTGGTGGGGTGACTATGAAATCATCTTGCAGGGTGCATTTATTTATTTATTTAAAAGTTTTATCAGGTGAGCCTACTGAGTGGACTACTGCATGATTCCAAATGTGACCTGGGTTGTGGGGAGCAAGGGAATCAACACAGAGTTTACATACAAAAATAATGCATTGTTACAATCAGTAATGCGTAAGTACAGGACATACTGTGTACAGAGATGTTGATAGGGAGAAGGGCAGGGGTAAATGGAAAAAAAATGACAATGGGAATAAGGACAGGGATGGGGCAAAAAAGGGGTAAGGCCATCATGAAATGGAGGGTAATGTGTACCAATGCCCGTAGTCTGGGCAACAAGCTCCCTGAACTGGTGGCCTTGATGGAAGAGGAATGCCTGGATATCGTAGCAGTCATAGAAACATGGTACACAGAGAACCATGACTAGCATGCTAACATACCAGGGTATACAACCTACAGGAGTGACAGGGAGGGTAGAAGAGGGGGAGGAGTAGCTCGCTGTGTAAGGGAAGGGATAAAAGCAACGGAACAAAAGAGTAAACAGGGAGGAAAGGAGGCACTGTGGGTCACCTTAGAGACTGGAAATGGCACCACAATCCGCACAGGGGTTGTATACAGACCCCCATGTCAGGGGGAGGGGAAGGAATGGGCAAGGGTATGAAAGAAGGCATCCTTAGAATGGCAGAGAAAGGGGAGATACTGTTGATGGGGGACCTGAATATGCCAGATGTTAACTGGAGCACCTTTGCTGCAGCCACATCCAAGTGCAGGGCCATTCTCGATGCCCTACAGGTGGCATGCCTCAGACAGCTAGTTTTGGAACCCACTCATGAGGGAGCAATCTTAGACCTCGTACTCTCAAATGGGGGAAGTGAGAGGATCTCAGATCTAGAGTAAGGTAGCCATAGTGGGTAGTGGGAACACGTGATGACCAAACAGTGTGGTTCACGATAAACTCAGCTACAGAGTCAAGCCATACAAAAGTGAGGCTACTGGATTTCAGGAGGGCTGACTTTGGCAAGATGGGAGAGTGTCTTAGAAAAGCACTGGCAAACAGGCTAGAAAGAGGGGTGGAGCAACAATGGAGAAACATTAAAACTACCATCACAGAGGCAACAAGTCTTTGTGTGAAGCAAATGAACAAATCAAAATGAAAGAAAATGCCACTATGGTTCTCAAAAGAGGTGGCGGGGAAGGTTAGGGAAAAAAATATAGCATTTAGGAAGCATAAGGAAACACAGAAGGAGCAGGACAGAGAACTGTACCAGTTAAGGCAGAAGGAAGCAGGGAGGGAAGTCAGAATAGCAAAGGCCCAAACTGAGGAAAAAATAGCCAACTCGGTTAAGAAGGGGGATAAAACCTTTTACAGGTACATCAGGGAGTGTAGAAAGACAAAGGGAGAGATAGTGCGACTAAACAGAATGGACGGTGGTTGGGCAGACAGAGACAGTGAAAAAGCATGGATACTGAACGAATACTTCTGCTCAGTATTCACAAAAGAGGAGGAGTGGGAGGTTTCTAATATAATTAACAGAAGCGCTCGGGACAGGGGGGGTCGATCCCAGTCTTATCACAGAAGAAAGGGTTCTGAAAGAACTCCTAAAACTGAAGGTGGACAAAGCAATGGGGCCTGATGTAATTCACCCCAGAATTCTAAAAGAATTAAGGGGAGAACTAGTAACACCACTGACTACCCTTTTTAACAAATCATGGGAGGATGGTGCGGTACCTGAAGACTGGAGGAAGGCAGATGTGATTCCCCTTCACAAAAGTGGGAGCAAGACAGGCAGAAAACTACAGACCTGTCAGTTTGACCTCTGTGGTAGGGAAATTGATGAAATTACTTCTGAAGAAAAGAACTGTTGAGTACCTAGAGGTCAGTGGGGCAGAGGACCCAAGGCAGCATGGGTTCACAGTGGGAAGGTCATGTCAGATGAATCTAATTGATTTCTTTGACTGGATGACCAAAGTAGTAGACCAAGGAGGGGTTGTGGACATGGACTACCTAGACTTTAGCAAGGCATTTGACACAGTCCCACACAAAAGATTAATAATCAAATTAACCAGCCTGGGAGTGGGTCCCAGGGTGGTAGCCTGGGTAAAACACTGACTGGACAACAGGACACAGAAGGTAATTGTAAATGGAGTCCACTCTGAAGAAAGAGGGGTTACTAGTGGGGTATCGAAGAGTTCAGTACTGGGTCCAGTCCTTTTTAATGTCTTTATAAGTGACATTGCAGGGGGACTGGAAGGAAAACTATGCTTCTTTGCAGATGACACAAAGATCTGCAACAGGGTTGATACACAAGGAGGTGTGGAAAGGATGAAAAGGGACTTGGCAAGGTTGGAGGAATGGTCAGAAATATGGCAGCTTGGATTCAATGCAAAGAAGTGCAACATAATGCACCCGGGAAACTAAAACACAGGGGACAATTACATAATGCGGCGGGAGGTAGTAACAATAACAAAAATGGAAAGGGACCTGGGGGTAATCATATCAAATGACCTTAAGGTTAGCAAACAATGTGAGAAGGCAGTAGGGAGGGCTGGGGGGATACTGAGATGTGTAGGGAGAGGCATCACCAGCAGAAAACAGGAAGTTGTTATCCCTCTGTACTGACAGTTGGTGAAACCCCATCTGGAGTACTGCATCCAGTTCTGGAGACCACATCTCCACAAGGACATAGACAGGATGGAGGCAGTCCAGAGGAGGGCAACTAAAATGTTCAGGGTCTGCAAGAGAAGCCATATGAGGAGGGACTAAAGGAGCTTAATATGGATACCCTTGAGGAAAGGAGAGAGGGGGGGACATGATAGAAACTTTTAAGTACCTCAGTGGGGTCAACAAAGTCCAAGAGGGTAGCATCTTTCAGAAAAAGAGATGTGCAAGAACAAGGGGACACAATTTGAAGATAGAGGGGGATGGCTGAGGGGCAATGTGAGGAAGTTTTTTTTTCACAGAGAGGGTGCTGAACACATGGAACAGCTTTCCTGAGGAGGTTGTGGGGTCTAAAACTGTGGGAGAATTCAAGAATGCATGGGACAGACATAAGGCAATTCTTGTGGAGGTAGGAAGAAATAGGCTGTTGGTTAACTAGGATCTGCAGCTTATCCTGTAGGTAGGGAAATGGGCAGACTACGTGGGCCAAGCGGTGCTTATCTGCCATCAAAGTCTATGTTTCTCAGCCAGATTTCCTCTATTGCGAGGAACCCACCAAGGATGCCCACTTTCCCCGTTGCTGTTTGCCCTCTCTTTAGAGCCCCTAGCTGAGCAGATCAGACAACACCCTCGAGTGGAGGGAATCAAGGTGGGATCCCAGACTCATAAACTCTCGCTATATGCAGTCGACGCACTTATTTACCTGGGGGACCCAGTGAGCTCGCTCCCCGTCCTTACACAAATTTTAAATCATTTTCAAGATCTAGCAGGGTACAAAATTAACCTCTCAAAATCTGAGGCATTGCGGTTAAGTGGGCACCCATCACCGGAATTACAATCCAATTTTCAGTTTAAGTGGGCTCCAAACAACACAATCAGGTACTTGGGAATAAGAGTTTTGGTAGATACATCCCGTCTCTCTTTGGCCAATTACCCTATACTCCGGGATTCTATTAGACAGGACCTGGGTAGGTGGAGACTGCTTCCTTTAACTCTTTTGGGAAGGGTACACTCCATAAAAATGAATGTGCTACCACATTTGGGAAGGGTTCTGGAAGCAAAATCCAATGCAGCAAGAATATCCAGAACTGGGAAGGGAGAAGCCAGAGAAGGCGAGGGGGACAGCAAGGTCAGCACCCAGGGTGGGGGCTGACCAAATGAACAGACACGAAAGACCGTTAGGCCTATTCTGCTGGCATTTTAGTATGTTAGTATGTTTACTTTTCCTATTTCAAATGCTACTGATTGCCCCCCCAAAGGTATTCTTGGAGGAATTGGACCATCTAATAATGAGTTTCATATGGCAGGGCAAAAAAACGAGGTTGAGAAGGGTGATTCTTTGCACCAGGTGAGAACAAGGAGGGTTAGGTTTACCGGATATTAAAGATTACTATTTGGCGGCACAAGCCCCATGGCTGCACGCCTGGATGAAACAGAAAGTGCATAACAGATGGTTCCCTATAGAGTTGGAGCAAGCCCAAAAGATAACACTTTGGTCTCTCCCTATGGCTTCTGTCTCCCGGGGGGTAGTACGTAAGTTGGAGAACCCGTGGACTAGGCACACCCTGCGAGTGTTGCTGACCTTACGCAGGCGACTGAGAGTTCCGGGAGGGCTAGGTCCCTTATCCCACATACGCCATCATGAACCTTTTAGTCCCCCTAGCTGGGATGCCGGATACCGATTCTAGGAGCGCCAGGGCCTCACCAGGTTCACTCATCTGCTGGAAAGTGGCATTTGTACCACTTTTCAAAACCTCAGGTTAAAATATGGCCTTAGAAAAGAAGACCACTTTAGATTCTTACAAGTAAGGCATTTTATCCAGCAATCCACACATCTACAACAGCTTTTAAAGCCACTAACGGATTTAGAGCAACTTTTCTACAGTTGGATCACTCTGAGAGCAAAGGTGAAATCTACCTCTCAGACATACAGACTGATAACAGACCAGCATCAGGGACAGATTGAGGAGGTTAAGTATAGATGGGAAAGGGAATCAAACACACAATTAAAAAGCATTGACTGGCAGAGGGTACTTTCCCAGGGCTGGTGCATTACAGCTTCACCAACATGGGGTGAGTACTACTGGAAGGTTTTGATACGTTTCTTTAGAACTCCCACAGTAACCCAGCACTTTAACCCTGAATACACGAACAGATGCTGGAGAGAGTGTGGGGGAGTAGGTTCGCATTTTCACATTTTCTGGGGATGTCCAAAGCTAGACAACTACTGGCGGCAGGTACACATTCAGGTACAGGAAACCCTGGGGGTTTCCTTGCCAAGAACTTTCGACTCCCTATGTTTGGGATTTTCAAATAAGGAACATTTAAAGCTTTCTAGGTCTCAAAAGAAACTTTACCACATCTTCAGACTAGCAGCACTAAAAAGCATCACAGTCTGTTGGCGATCCAGGAGACCACCTACTATCCAGACATGGAGAGACAGAATAAAAGACCTAGAGCAGATGGAAAGAATCACAGCAGCTCTGAGGCTCACTACCGAAAAATTTGAACAAGTATGGGGGAACTGGTTTAAGAAAGGCTCTCCTTCGAATTAAGGGGGAGAGGGGGCCTTTAACGGAGCGACAGAAATTGAGGTGGGTCTGAACTAGACACATGCCCTGCTAACCTTTTTGGTGGGTACTGACACAGGTGAGGTAGAAATGGGTAATAGGGACTCATGGTTAAGATACTGTCTGCCAGCTATACAGGGTTGAAAAGCATTAATTAAATGTCTGTCAATGCCCTTGGGTATTAGGGTAACAGGGATATCTATTCCAGCATAGCAGATAATGGAAAAGTTTGTTACGCACACACCACCAAATAATCAACAGATCAATCATTCAGCAAATTGATTGATAAATCAGTTATATAGTTAATTATTGGTTTTATTTTTCATTGTGTAATCCTGCCGGGCCCTCTTTGGTCTTAAGGCAATGATTTTAATTAGTTTCTTAAAACCTGGGAAAAGTTATACAGTAGTAAGAGGAGTCCAGACTGGAAAAGGGTACAGAATTAAGAAACAACACATAGCAGAATTAACTAAGCAAAAACAAAGAAGAGTAAACTATGGATTGTTTTGGGACTATATCTACATAGACATTTGAAGTTGTCATCTGAGACTTTCTCCACAGAACACGGTATAATGTACCCTAAAGGAACTCCTCTAGCTAGAACAGTTTAACACTACTGATTGTATTCCCATCAGACTTTGGTAATAATTTTACTGTGGTTATATCAACTGGATGTATAGTCACTGTGCATCAATAAAAATTTAAGTAGCAAAAAAAAAAGTCTATGTTTCTATGTTACAGAAAATGCAGGTGAGGTTTGATACAGACAGAAAATGCATTGTTGAAATGGATATTTGGAGATACATAAAATATAGAGCAGCAGTATGTAAATACAACAGCAACAGTTTAGGTACAGAAACAATCAGGAAGTGAATCCATACCATAACCTACACATGGGTGTATTTGGAAATAGCAGGTGGAGTGAGACGGCCTGCTTTGTTCCATTAGAGCTAGAGCTAGCTACACATTGACAAGTGGTGACTACTGTCCCTGCACTGTGGTCTCTGACTAGCCATGGTTGGAGAATGTAGGCTAGGTGCATGTACATGAGGAGCAGAAATGGGCTTTGAGGAGGGAGTTGAGTTGGTTTGCATATCTGATCTGATGAGATCATTAATTTTTATATGTTGTATTATTATGCTGGGTTGTTAATTATTTTGTATCTAATGATTCTATTTCTGAAGATGTGTTTACTGTTTGTACAGTGCCTAGAGCCTCCGGGATTGGGCATTTTTAAACAAATTTTGCCTTGCCTTGCCTTGCCATATCTGACTTGCCGAATCACCAGTGGGACAGAATTCCACAGTTTGGGCATGCGATATGAGAAAGCTGCCTAACCTGAATTGGTGGTCATATGTGGGATGCTCAAAGAACGGGAGTCAGTATTTCTAAGGGAGTGCAAAAGTAGGGGAGGTGGGGACAGGGCACTAGAGAGGTATGGGGGCAGGGACTATGTCCAGAATTTGGCCATGAGCCTAGCACAGTGAGACAGCCTCCTATTATGCAGGGAAGGGAGGTGAAGGTACTGATAGAGGGAGCAATGGTGTATGCTGGGGGGGACAGTCAAGGGTGAAATGACAGAAGGAGTGGAAAAAGGTGTCCAGTCTGGTTAAGGTAGTCTTGGGAGCCACACAATAGACTACATCTCTGTAGTCAAAGATACGGAGGATCATTTTCTGTACAATCTCCCACTGGGCCGGTAGATGGATCCAACCACGGTTCCAGTACAGGGCCCCAAACTTTGGGTGCAGCTTCTTGTGGAGTGCATCGATGTGTGCAGAAAAATTAATGTGTTGGTCAAACCATATCCTGAGGTATCTAAAGGAAGAGCAAGCCTCCAGCATTGTCCCATCAATGCTGTGGAAAGAGGGAGGGGAGTGGAGGGGAGCTGAGATAGACTCTGCCTTGTGCCAAAGGTCATGGAGACTGTTTTCTTGGTGTTTAGGAAAAGCTGATTTGAGTGAAACCAAAGCTGGACTTCATTGATGGTCGAGCTGCAGTCTGGATGCTACGTCAGTGGTAGAGGGGCATGATGTATACAGGACAGTGTTGTCTGCATAAATGTGAATGGATGTATGTGGGCAGGTAGAGGGCAGGTTATTTTGGAAAACAGAGAACAGCAGAGGCTCTAGGACTGGGCCTTGTGGGACCCCAGAAGAGATGGGGAGTAGGAAGGAGATGGAGTTACCAATCCTTATGGATTGGGTCCAGCCCACCAGATAGGAGTGGAACCATTTGGTTGCTATGCTGGACAGCCCAGCTAGAGAGCACTTGTTGAGGAGGAGAAGGTGTGAAACAGTGTTGAAGGCCTTTGCAAGGTCAACAATGATAGCTGAGGTAATGTGGAATTTAGCCATGCTGGTGAGGATGGCGTAGGTGAGCCTTAGGAGGGAGGTGGTAGTGGATTGGAGTACAAAATGTCAAGTAGCTTGTTCATGAGGTTGGGTCCCATTTGTGGTAAAAATATAAAAAAATGTCCAGGTGATGAGAAAAAGTTAAAAACGCATTAGAAATACACTGACTGCACTTACCTTGTTTCTTTCTGTCAGTTCACTGGTTCGAAGCAGTTGGATATGTTTCCTTGTAAGTGGACCTTCTTTAGGTGAGTGAGGGGTGTGGGATGGTGGTGCCAAGTCGGGGGTAGAGATAGGTGGGGGATGGGGGCAGGGGGATGAGATGATGATACAGAGCCACACCAGACCTCGATGAGCAGTTTTCTTTATTATAGGTTTAAAAAAAAAAGATGTTGAGGGGCTGTTTTTATTTTTCAGGTTTCGACACTGTGGACTGGGCACCCCAGTGTCAGCTTGAGATTTGGCGGCCCCAGGAGGTACACAACTCAGTGTTTCATACTGTTGCAGTGGGGGTTGGGGTTTGAGCCAGCACCACAGATAGGGCCCCTCAGTGTCGGGTTGTTCATGTGGTGGCCAGGCAGTTAACATATACAGACAGGGTCATAACCAGCACTATGGGTGGGTACCCTGGTGTGAGATATATGTACAAATAATATTTACATTTAGCTGACACCAAGGATTTGGCGGCAGTGTCTACCTAGACAAAAGTTGTTAATGCAGCTTTGTTCAGTGAGACAGGGGCTTTCTACTGATGTGTAGCCCTGCCCCCACTGAACAAACACATCCACAGTTGAAATGGATCCTGTTTATGGAGTCCTGACCCCAAAGACAAGCATGCATTTTCATCAAAGACATTTATAAATGTGGCCATTAAAAAATCTGTTACTTTTAGAATGATCAGTTTTTAAGCTGTGTGAAAAACTTTCTTTTTTGTTGTTAATTTAAAAAAAAAAACAGGGCAACTAAAGGACACACTAGGGCAACCGCTATCAAACCTGCAAGTCTCAGTTTTGAAATCTACCTAGTTTTTACGTTTGCTTGCGCGCATGCGCAAGGAACGTTTTGGGAGAGTAGCACACTTTGAAGGTGTGCCTCTCCCTTGCAATCCACTGCTCAGTTGAGCAGGTGTGGCGGTCCTGCACAATGGATGCAGGGCTGTGTATGACTGTGATGGTCTTTGCTTCAAAGAAAACCACGCTGTCATCTCGGCTGCGATCCACGCCGCCCTGCATCACACGCCCCCGTCACGTCGCCCCAAAGCTTTGGTGCCAGCTGGGAGCCACCCAGCATGGTAAGCGTCCAGCGTTGTTTGCCGGCGAAGGTGCCCAATCCCGTCGGCTCCTCGGCCCCCAGCCATCTTCTGCCATGCGGAGCCCACCCCAGCATGGCAAGCGTCCTGCGTTGTCAGCCGATGGGGTGCCCAATCCCTCGTTAGCTCCGGCCACCCCCAGCCATCTTCTGCCATGCTGGGGCCACCCCAAGCGTGGCAAGCGTCCTCGTCATCAATTGTAAAAACCGCATGAAATTAAAACCATCCCACGCAGTCTCCCGCCCCCTCCCACAACCCGCACCCACCCACTGCGCACCCTGCCTCCCACACCCCCTCACCCCATACTTACCTCCGGAGCTCGGCTCGGCGATCTTGGTGGACCAGACACGTCTGCACTCTTCAAAGTCGACCGCGAACTGAGAAAATGCCAGTAAGCTGTATAATGGGCTAGATAGGGGTTTTCAACTTTATTGCATATCTCAGGCATTTTTTGGAATTTTTGCACCAAATGTTCAACATGGGTTTTTGGACCCCTTCTCATGAATGATGTCACTGTCATGGCTTTTGTCGGGCCGAAGGGTGATTTGCGAGTCACTGCACAGTCACTGCGCCAAAATCGCCGCTGGGCCTGAATAACACCATGACAGTGACATCATGAAAGTCCCAACGTCATTGTTGAAATTGCAAAAATCAATGACTGTTCTGGCGTCGTTAGCAGTTCCGAGGCTCGTGAAGTTCGCGAATTTTCAATATTTTCACTCCAGATTTTCCAACATTGCCATTTTACCATACCTTCTTATGAGCAGTACAGCTGTCATTTTCACATCCTGCCCAAAATGTGTTTCCGCCATATGGCGCACAATGGCACAGTCGGTGTGCGAACTCAATGTATGGGACACAGTAAGAAAATCACAGTGACTCTGATCATGAGCAGAGGTCTTAAAATGGCTGTGTTGACTAATTTGAGTGAAAAAATTCCTAAAATGACTGTTTCACGGTGTTCATTCGCGCAGCTCTATCTTGGCCGTAAGTTCGCAATTTTCAATATTTTCACTCCACATTTTCAACATTGCCATTTTACCACACCTCCTTATGAGCAGTATAGCTGTCATTTTTCACATCTTGCCCAAAGCGTGTTTCCGCCCATGTAGCGCACAATGGCACAGTCGCTGCGAACTCAGTGTATGGGACACATTAAGAAAATCACAGTGGCGCTGTTCATGAGCAGAGATCTTAAAATGGCTATGTTGAAAATTTGAAAAATTCTATAAATAACTGTTTCTGGCGTGTGTTGTGCAGTTCTATGCACGCTCATAAGTTTGCAATTTCAATATTTTCACTCCAGATTTTCAACTTTGCCATTTTACCACACCTCCTTATGAGCAGTACAGCTGTCATTTTTCACATCCTGCTCAAAACGTGTTTCCGCCCATGTAGTGCGCAATGGCGCAGTTGGTGTGCGAAATCAATGTATGGGACAAAGTAAGAAAATCACAGTGACACTGTTCATTAGCAGAGGTTTTAAAATGGCAATGTTGAAAATTTGGTGAAAAAATTCCTAAAAATGACTGTTTTACGAGTGTGCGTTGCACAGTTCCCATGCACGCTCGTAGGTTTGCGAATTTTCAATATTTCCACTCCAGATTTTCAAAATTGGCATTTTACCACACCTCCTCATGAGCGGTATAGCTGTCATTTTCACATCCTGCCCAAAATCGTTTCCACCCACGTAGCGCAATGGCGCAGTCAGTGTGAAAAATCAATGTATGGGACACATTAAGAAAATCACAGTGACACTGATCATGAGTAGAGGTCTTAAAATGGCTGTGTTGAAAATTTGGGGAAAAAATTCCTAAAAATGACTGTTTTACGAGTGTGCGTTGCGCAGTTCCTACGCACGCTTGTAAGTTTGCGAATTTTCAATATTTTCACTCCAGATTTTCAACATTGCCATTTTACCACACCTCCTCATGAGCAGTACAGCTGTCATTTTTCACATCCTGCCTAAAATGTGTTTCCGCCCATGTAGCGCACAATGGCACAGTCGCTGTGCGAACTCAGTGTATGGGGCGCATTAAGAAAATCACAGTGTCACTGTTCATGAGCAGAGATCTTAAAATGGCTATGTTGAAAATTGGGTGAAAAAATTCCTAAAATAATAACTGTTTCTGGCGTGCATTGTGCAGTTCCTACGCACGCTCATAAGTTTGCGAATTTTCAATATTTTCACGCCAGATTTTCAACATTGCCATTTTACCCCACCTCCTTATGAGCAGTACAGCTGTCATTTTTCACATCCTGCCCAAAATGTGTTTCCGCCCATGTAGTGCACAATGGCGCAGTCGGTGTGCAAAATGAATGTATGGGACACAGTAAGACAATCACAGTGACACTGTTCATTAGCAGAGGTTTTAAAATGCCAATGTTGAAAATTCAGTAAAATCTAACAATGACACTGTTTTACGGCGTGTGTTGCACAGTTCCATACGTTTGTAGGTTCGCAATTTTCAATATTTCCACTCCAGATTTTCAACATTGCCATTTTACCACACTTCCTTATGAGCATTAGAGCTGTCATTTTTCACATCCTGCCCAAAACGTGTTTCCGCCTATGTAGTGCAAAATGGGGGTAACAAAAAGGTCATGCTGAAAATGTATTGTGCAAATACCAGCAATCGCACAGGGCATTAGGGTAAAGCACCATACGTGCCAAACACCACTTCAAATACCTGCAAGTGAACGTTCAGCATTGACAAATGCTTGTTTAGTTATTGGTGAGCACCACAAGTCTTAATTTTGGACAATTTAAGGTTTTCTGCACCTCTCTAACTTTACTCCCACTGAACTGATTGCCATAACACTTTCAGGATCCAGAAGCCCTGGCACCAACTCTGTGACTGGCAAATTTCAAGTAAATCAGTTGAACAGAGCAGAGCTATTTACTGTAGGTGCACAAATCTGGATTTAATACAGAACTGGTTACTCAAACCTACCGCACCTTTATGAAAAATACAGTGATAGTATAACCCCCAGAGGGCGCTACCCTTGGGGCTACTACCCCTGCCTGCCTCTCCGGAGACAGGGTGAGAGGCCCATATCCATTGGCTGGTGCCTCCACCCAGAGGTCGGGGTTAATGCTGTTGAGATTGTCTCGGTCACAGCCCTCTGGGCTACTGCAACCCCCCTTTCGTCCCACTAATGGCTCACACGAGGTACCAGCAATACTTTCCCCCAGTACACTTGCCCCCCGGCTGGTATCTCTCAGCTCACTCCGGGGACACCCTGTAAAATAAGGTACAGTTATACTACAGTCACTATACAGTAGTTCACCATAAATGCACAAACTAGCCAGAGTGTAATTGCGAAGCAGACAATCTGATTTATTTTAGGGGGAAGTAACAAGAACAAGGGGAAGGATCGAGTTGATTGGCTTATCACTATACTTATCTACCTAGGGCTCTGTGCACAGGCCTGACCCTAATGTTTACCGTCCCTGGGTACCCAAGCCCTAATGGCTAGTCCACCGTGGCAGCTGGTTGGGGCCCTGACACAGATAGCCTTTAAAACAATACTGATAAAAGTCAGGATGGACAGGAGAGTCAATTAGTCAGTCAGCAGTATAATAGAACGACCTGAGACCACTGTGGCTACTTAGCAGGGAGCTGCCCTGATTCAGTACTCATGACTCCAGTAAACAACGGTTGCTGCACCACTGGCAGGGCTGAGCCTGAATTTCACCAGCCTCCTCACACACATTTATATGGCAACTCCAGAGGGGTACCACACCAGGCAGCAGCTTCCAAGGCTCACACAACTCTCAGCCGGCTACAGTGCTGCAACGGCAGCTTCAACTTTCCCGAGGACCGAGCTCGATTCAGCAGATTCTCCAATCCTCAAAATAGGTCGAGCCTGGTGGGTAGCGGGGCTGGCATCAGCCTCCTCTGAACGCACGTAGCAGATTTGATCCGACTCTCTCAACAGCAGAAGCGACCCCTCAGGCCGTCAACTCCACCAGCGCAGAAGCACACAGCTCCTTCTTTCACCTCAGGCACTATGCATCTGCCCCTTCTCAGCCTGGGGCTCTCCTTAGTATTCGGGTGCTACCCGTGTCTATTGGCTGGCACGCCTGTCAGTTAAACGATCTTCTGCCCCTCAGTGGTGCGAAAAGGCGCTATAGCCCATAATTCCTTCTCCATCCTACGAGCAGTTCACCTATTGGTCATGCAGCTCTCCAGAGTCCCGAAGTACTGATTGGTCCAATTCAGCAGTTCTGGACCAAAATGGAGGAGACAACCGAAACAGTCCTCACTGCAAAGGAAGGCAGGTTAGAACAACTTCATTACCATTACTATCTTATGTTATTTTCAACAGACAATCATATCCCCCTAGCAAAGCTCACTCTGGGCCACTAGCGACCCCAGAAGCGAGCTACTTTTCAGCGCCCTGGGTGGGACTCAGGCATACAACCCACAGCCCCCCCCCATTTCGATTAATCACGACTGCAACAGGCAGTCCTTAAAGAAACAGAAACGGAGGCTTCAAAACGCTCCTTGTTACTCATTTAACAGCTAAAAAGCAGGACACTAGCCTGGTAAGGAGCACTTAGACAGGCTCCGAGGGAACTTTCAAGAACCCCCATCTGCAAGGGGGTTACAATAGCACCACTTTTTTAAATTTATATTTTATTGGTTCAATTAAATAAATAGAGAATAATGGATAGGCAAGTGTGTGTTATGGATTTTTTTACACACCTGAGGTTTGTAATGACCCATAAACCTCGCGAGTGAAGCTTGAGAGGTTTATGAAGTCATCACACACAGATGGTGTGTAAAAACAATCCATCAACACACACTTGCCTATCCTTTATTTTTCATAATTACTGGTACAAGGAGTGTGACAAAGTCTCAGAAGCAGTTTCTGCCATGATCTCTGCTGGCAGTTGTTGAGTCTCTGTGCCACACACACACACACACACACACACACACACACACACACACACTCTTTCTCTCTCTGTCTCTGTCTCTGTCTGTAGCTCTCTGTCCCTTTGTGTCCATTACAGATACTGTTTTTTAAGAACTCAGTGGCCCCTATGCATGAAGTGGTAGAGTGGCTATGCGCTGCTTATCTGTTGTGAGGAGCTACTCTGCACCCATTGCACCCTCCCATGTGGGATGTACCACTAGGGATGCATAGCCCCTATGCACCTTATCCCCCAGCCGTGCAGACAGCAATGTGCATGGGGCAAGTGGGGGCATGGTGGCACAATGTGGCAGTCACTACCATGTGTAGTACTGTCCTCAGGGGTGCGGAGGACAGTGCAGGCTATGGCAGGGGGGACCCTGCCGTAATGGCCATGCATGGCCATGGCCATGCTCCCACAGGGTCCCTCCTGGCACAACCAGTCCCGAGCTCCCTCCATCCACCAGTTGGAGTCCCCCCCAGTCCCTGAAGCTTGGGCCCCCATCTGCACACATATGCACCATCCCTGGTGCAGGTGGTGGAAGAGGTGTGTGGCAGGCATTGCCACTGGCAGCCCATGGCCATTCAACTCCTGCCAGGTCCGAGGGTTGGGGGTTCTATGGATGGTGCGGCAGAGGGTGTCTCGTTTGTGTGCCTCCATTGCTACCACAGTCCTGGGGCCAGTGCCACCCTGTGTTCCAGGGGAGGGGGGATTCCAGTGACAACAGCCACCCGTACGGTGCACAGGTGTCAATGCACAAACATGGTCCTGTGCCGTTATGCCCAGGGGATCTACTCTGGCTCCCAGGCAGGTTGTGCGAGTGCCCACCTGCCTGGGACAGCAACTCCTCCCCCGTCCGCACCGGCACACCGGGGGGGGAGGAGGCCCGCGGAGAGGTGGCCTGTGGTCATGAATGCCACCGGTGCACACCTGTCCAGAGGTGTGGATCTCTGTATGTGGGATACGCACATCTGATGTGTAATTCCCACTCCTATGTGCATAGGTGCCATTGTGTAGAAGCGTGCTGAAATAGCACTACTGGTAGTCCATTCCTGATCACAGTGGCAGTCTTTTTAATGGTATGTAAAGGCAGGATCAACCAGATAAATACTGCACATGGTAAATACTGTATATGAAAAAAACATCAAACCAGCACCACATGAAAGCTAGGACAAAAGGCTTTAATTTAATTTAAATGTACATACCCGAATGGGCAGGCTCCACAACATAGATAGAGACAGAATACAAAAAGGACCCCGACCGGTTTCACAGCTAGTGCGTTATCAGTAGTAGTAGTAGTCCCTTAAAGAGATAGTACACTCTACCGGTGTATACACAGTAAAATAATCCACCTACCATAAAGTAAACAATAAGAATTAAAAGTAGCCAAAGATACGGAGGATCATTTTCTGTATGGAGGAACTGGTTAATTCATTTAAAGACAATTCTGAGTTCAGTTCATATGAAAATCAGTTGAAGGATTTTTTACAGAAAGAGGAAAAATGAATTAAGCAAATAAAATTGAATAAGTTTGAACTAGACTGACAGGATTATCTTTTAGATTGGGTTTTTGATTGGCATAGTAACAGCAATATCAAATCAAATCAAATCAAATCAACTTTATTTTTATAGCCCCTTTCAAAACCAAGGCGCTGTACATATAAAAATAGATACAAGGGTCATAATAATCCTAGATGGTTTCATCAACAGGACACAATAAATCAACAACAACAGTTATGTCCTATCCTTAAAAATTGAAGTCATCCACCAACTTACACTTCCAATAGTGAATCTGAAAACAAACTTTTTTTTAGATGAGGACCTGGGATACATCTTGGACCACAGGGGGAGCGAACAACATGTGGTTCAATTCCAAGACCAATAACAACATCCTGTCCAGAGGAAGGGGGCCAAATTACTACGAGGCTCAGTCCAAGTCACTCCATCACCGAACAGTGCTCTAAACCAACAAGGCGAGGGGTCAGGAAACATCAGAGGCAGGGTGCGTGGCAGGAAGAAGTAAACCAGCAATAGGAAAATTTGGTATTCAACATCTCAGGAGAGGAGTTAAATGTGGATGAACTTCTAATTCTACAGAAGGGTTTGTCATTTGCAACAACAGCGGATATAAAACCATTTGACCTATATGTGGACCTACACCACTTCACTCGTAATTTGAATTTGAAGGCTTTCTTTGAAAAACAGAAAATGTGCAGAGGAACATCAGAAGATAGTGATAGAGGACCGGGCGTAGTAACCCCTGGACCTGAGGTGAGACCATTCAATCCTCCCTTCACTTTTTTGCCTCAATATAATGAAACTGTTAAAATCTTCAAGCTGGCTTGTGAAAATTGGATAAAGGAACTTCTTACAATGGACCCTCTTTTGTCAATATAACACACAAAAAATCATTGGCCCTTAAAACATTAAGGGCCAATAAGAAAATTGTTATCAAACCAGCTGACAAGGGGGGGTTCCATTGTTGTTTTATCAACACATGATTATTTAATGGACATTCAGAGACAATTATCAGATGTTGCCTTTTATAAGAAACTTGTGAAGGACCCCACACTGCAGTTTAAAAGTGATATTGATCTATTTCTGTCCAATGCAGTGTTGGAAGGTGTTATAGACACCAATGAACTGTTGTACCTCTCTGTGAAACATCTGGTAAGAGCCAGTATATAAGTTTTGCCAAAGATCCACAAGAGTAGGCAGAATCCCCCAGGAAGACCTATAGTGGCAGGCATTGGCTCATTAGTGGAGCCCTTGTCTAAATATATGGATTTTTATATTAAAGACTATGTTATCAACCTTCCCTCTTATATCAGAGACATGCATATTTTAGAAGTGTTAGCTGATATGCAATCTGAATTGGATTGGTTGTTGGTCTCCATGGATGTTAACTCTCCTTATACTACTATCCCACATACGGAGGGTTTGGACTCATTTAGATACTGGTTTGAGCAAGATATTGGAACGGACAATGGCAAAGGGGAATTTTTGTTAGAATGTTCTGAACAGGTACTAACAAAGAATTACTTTCTGATTCAGGATGCATTTTACCTACAAATTAAGGGTACTGCTATGGGTGCAACTTTTGCACCCAATTATGCAAACCTTTATTTGGGGAAATGGGAGAAGGAACATGTCTTTGACGGCCAGGTCAGTCCTTATCTGGATAAGACTGACATTTGGCGTCGCTTTATAGACAACATTTTTATGGTGTGGTGAGGCACACGAGCAGAATTAATGGAATTTGTTGTATATTTAGAAACAAGCAATACTAACTTAAAATTCACAGTACAAAGTAACCCTATGTCTGTCTCCTTCCTAGATCTGATGATTATTAAAAATCTTGATGGTACATATACAATGGATTTATATAGGAAGGAGATAGATAGGAACTCATTACTGCATGCCACCAGTTGCTACCTACCCCATCAAATTAAGAACATTCCCAAAGCCCAGATGTTATGCCTTAGGAGAAACTGTAGTGAAGATGTAGACTTCATTGTCCAGGCCACAGATTTATGTGACAGATTTGTCAAGAGAGGGTATAACTCTGGGTTGGTTAGAGAAGCCTTCCAAGAAGCATTGAATATTGATAGACAGACTTTATTAACGGTTAAAAAAGTCACACAGGATTCCCCGAGAATGAATTTTGTTACTCAGTATACAAGATATGCAAAGAAAGTAGAGAGAGTCATTTTGGATAATTGGAGAATTTTGGAAACTGAACCGTTGTTAAATGAAGTGGTCAAGATGAAACCCCGTATGGTATATAGGCATAGCTGCAATTTAAAGGACCAACTTGTTCACACCTATCAAGCTACAGAATCCTCCGTGACAGGTACACAGGAGGGCAATTGGCTACCACCACTCCCGGATGGTAATTTTGCTTGTGGCAGATGTAAATTCTGCCCTTCCACTTTGAAGACCGATACATTCACTAGTAGTAATTGTAATCAGCATTATCAAATTAATGGATTCTTTAATTGTAATACTACAAATGTGATATATATGGCTACTTGTGAGTGTGAGGCCTTCTATGTAGGTAAGACATCCAGACAATTTAAGATCAGAATAGGTGAGCACCTACGATGCATTGCAGCTAAGGATAGTGGTAATGCCCTAGCCCATCATTGTAACACACTACAGT
Source organism: Neoceratodus forsteri (assembly GCA_016271365.2). Lineage (NCBI taxonomy): Eukaryota > Metazoa > Chordata > Ceratodontiformes > Ceratodontidae > Neoceratodus > Neoceratodus forsteri. The sequence goes on from JADMNL010000023.1 coordinate 251,606,528, forward strand.
AGGTACCACTGACCACTCTTTTAAGTTTCAAGGTATTGAGAAGGTCATATTAGGACCTAGAGGTGGTGATCTGGACCAAAATCTAAAACAAAGAGAGTCCTTTTGGATATTCACCTTAGGTGCTCTACGACCGCCTGGACTAAATGACAAAATAGAATTGATGGCATGTATCAAGTAATGTCCTTCTGGATATGCTTGCACTTACTTGGTCTTTCTAGGTATTTCAAGTAAGTTTTTTTACACATCACAATTGCAGATTAATTAATTATGCATTTTTTCTTTTGTTTGTTTTCTCTTTCAGATTGATATGGAATTAGTAATTACAGTCCATCAACTGATGCTTATGAGAGTACATAGTACACTATTAAGTGAAATACTGTGGAATTGCTCAATTTTTCTTAGTATTCTTTTTGATATATATATATATATATATATATATATATATATATATAAATTAGTGTTATAACTCATGGTCATTTTAGCGTGTCTCTCTCCTTTTTATTCTTATTATTTACTTTATAGTAGGTGGATTATTTTACTCACATTTTGTACTTAGTATAATTAATATATGTATACACTGGTAGGGTGTACTATCTTTTTAAGGGACTACTATAAAATAGTGTATGCATGAAGTTATGTCTAAACCCCCTGATGACGTATTAGCTGTGAAACCGGTCGGGGTCCTTTTTGTATTCTGTCTCTATTTATGTTGTGGAGCCTGCCCATTCGGGTATGTACATTTAAATTAAATGAAAGCCTTTTGTCCTAGCTTTGGTGTGGTGCTGGTTTGATGTTTTTTCATGTTTTACCATAAGGTAGCTTGCACACACCATTCGGCAGCTTGAGCTGTTTTTGCTGCTCTCCGTAAATACTGTATATGACTAGTGTGGCTTCACAGTAACAGAGAAAATGAGCCGCTCACTTTTCCTGCTTTCGGTTTGAACAGTAGTGTGGAGCGTGAGGACAGTGTTGCAGACAGAAAGGGGACAGAACACAGTAATAACCCATTTACAGGTTATTACAGCATTTGACAGAGCACTGTAACCGGTTGATAAAGGGGGTCACCAGTAATTATTGAATTGTAATTATTGGTGACCCTAGTTATCAATCCGATTACAAGTACTGTGAGACACCGTAATAACCTGAAATCTGGTTAGTACGACATTTCTCAAAACTTTGTCTCACTACAAATGTCTTCTAGCATCAGTTATTTGTAGCGTGCCAACTTATTGGCCCTTAGTCTGTGTGTGGGCGGGCCAAACAGATCTAAAAACATGGTGGCTATTTTCCATTACCGAGGACCTGCGCTGCTCGCCCAACAACGTAATCATTTCTCTCTCACCCTCCTCACATGCAAGTTGTTATTTTCTTTGATTATCTGGTTGATTCTGTCCTTTTCAACAGAAAAATCTATTTGGTTGATCCTGCTTTTGTTGCGCTTCGGTCTGACCGAGTCCAATCTCCAGTGGTACTCTGACTGGAGTTTTCTGCCTCGTCAACAGCAGCATTTAAAAAAAAACAAAACAAACAACAAAAAGGAACAAAGAAGAAATGCCCTTACTGGGCAGGGAGTGTGTGTGTGTGTGTGTGCGTGTGTGTGTGTGACAGTACGAGATAACTGCTTTTTGCATTGGCTCTCTGCACCAGTATTTATAAAAAATAAAGGATACCGGAGTGTATGTTTAAGGATTTTTTCACACACCCTTAGTGTGTGATGACTTCATAAACCTCTCGAGCTTCGCTCTCAAGGTTTATGGGCCATCAAATACCTTGGGTGTATAAAAAAAATCCATAACACACACTTGCCTATCCATTATTCTCTATGTAAAATTCAATTTAATTACATAAATTAATCAGTATTATATTGCACGTTTAGAGGTAATATACAGAACTGTATTACATGTGGCAGGGTGTCATTGCCCTCTCACTATCACATTTATGTATGTTGTCTCAATTTGCCCCCCCTTCAATCCTCTGCGCAGCCAGGGAGCTGGTCCATCCAGGGGGACTGAATCTACTTATTTTCTGTGCCTTTTTGTTTAATTACTGTAAACCCCTGTAAGGCATACACTATGGAAAGTGGGCCGTGTCTTAAAACCCACACCCTACACTGTCCCATTGTTTTATTTGAAGACAAAAAGAAAAAAGAAAACCTCTAAAATGAAGCAGTAGGAAAATACCGCTTGTGCTGTGAACATGATATAGCCACAGAGTATGAACACAGGGCCCCCATATTCAAAGCCCAGGGGCTTTCTGGTGCATCTAGATGCACCACCCAAATAAATGGGCCAGTGCAAATAACTGCTGTATTCAAATGAGATGCGCAATCTGAATATAGTAATTCTAGTGGGCGGTGCAAATGGGGGCCGTTGACAGTACGCCAACCCATCCCCCTGGTTGGTCTGAATAACTGGAATGGGGATGCATGGCACATGCCCAGATGCGCGATGCCCCAAATTCCAGATATTCAGACAGAAATGTGCAAATGCAGCCATTAGGCATGCAAGGCGCAAAGGGGCCATTTGCATGCCTTTAGCAGGGATGCGCCCAGCAGGATGCGCTGGGCAGCCTGCAACCCCCCCGCCCAATTTAGTGCTGTGTAACAGCACAATCCACCCTATTTCCATTGTGTAGTGGCCCCTCCCAACCTCAATGTGGCATACTCTTTATGATAATCCTTTACATGTCCCTGGTAATCTAGTGGCACCCCCCTCCCATCCCTGAAACATGATCGCTGCATACAAATAAAAATAATGTCACCCCACTCCCTGGTAGTCTAGTGGCAGCACCTCCCATCCCTGAAACATGGTTGTGGCATCCACGTCACAGAATCACACCCCAATTCCCAGGTAGTCTAGTGGACCCCCTCACCCACTCAGGACCCACATCCTACCCTGCTGCCCCTGTCCCAGTATGTCCCAGCAGTTGGTGAGCAGCACAGCCCTCCACACACCTCCACGGCTGCCCACTGACTGAACTGTCACTGAGTGATAGCTTACTGTATGCACTACAATCCCACTGGTCAACACTGTCGACCAATGGGTTGCAGTGTGTACTGTAAGCTACCATTCACAACTTTGCATTATTCACAAAGTTGTGAATGACAGCATACAATACTCACTGCAAGCCCATTGGTCGACAGTGTCGACCAATGGGATTGTAGTGCACACAGTAAGGACTTGGGAACGGGGTGAGATGTGGGTCCTAAGTGGGTGGGGAGTCTACTAGACTACCAAGTAATTTGGGTGTGATTCTGTGATGTGGATACCACAACCGTGTTTTGGGAATGGGAAGGAGGTGCCACTAGACTACCTGGGAGTGGGGTAGTGGGGGAGGGATAGTGAGACTGAAGAGGGAGGATGGGTGCCACGTGGAGGATGACAACAGTAAAGCTGATATATTGAACAGGTATTTCTGCTCAGTCTTTACTGAGGAAGAGGAGGGCAATGGGTCTGAAGGGAGTACAAGGGGTGAGAATGGTGCAGAAATGGACACAAGTCCCTTTACACGAGAAAGGGTCCTGAAGGAACTGGAAGTAATAAGAGTTGATAAAGCAATGGGGCCAGATGGGATGCACCCCAGGGTCCTTAAAGAACTAAGAGAGGTGGTGGCTGAACCTCTGGCTATTCTGTTTAGCCAATCACTGGAAACAGGGGAGGTACCCAAAGACTGGAGGACAGCAGATGTAGTCCCCTTATACAAATGTGGGAACAAAGAGGAAGCAGGGAACTACAGACCAGTCAGCCTCACCTCGGTAGTGGGGAAGATCATGGAAGCACTACTGAAGGAGAGATTGGTGGAACATCTGGTTGTCAATGGCCTACAGGACCCAAGGCAGCATGGTTTCACCAGGGGGAGGTCATGTCTGACCAACCTCGTTGAATTTTTTGACTGGGTGACTAGGGAGGTGGATCAGGGGAGGGCAGTGGACATGGCCTATCTGGACTTCAGCAAGGCCTTTGACACTGTGCCACATAAAGACTATTATACAAACTGGGGAATATGGGTGTGGGCAGGACAGTAGTGTGGTGGGTAGGTAACTGGCTGGGTGGCAGGACACAGAGGGTGGTGGTAAATGACTTTCACTCCACAGAGGAAGAAGAGTGACCAGTGGGGTACCACAGGGATCAGTGCTGGGACGGTCCTATTCAACATCTTCATCAGTGACATTCGCGAGGACCTAGAGGCAGAATTTCACTGTTCGCTGATGACACAAAGTTCTGTAACAGAGTAGACACACCAGAGGTGTAGACAGAATGAGAAGGACCTGCAGAAACTTGAAGAATGGTCAGGGGTTTGGCAGTTGAAATTCAATGCAAGGGAGTGCAAAGATAATGTATATGGGGCACAAAAACCCTGGCACAATATATCAGTTGGGGGGTGAGGATATAGCATGCACCAAGCAGAAAAGGGATCTTGGGGTTATCATCTCTGATGACCTCAAGGTAGGGAAACAGTGCGACACGGCAGCAGGTAAAGCAAATAGGATGCTGGGATGTATAGGCAGGGGCATCACCAGCAGGAAAAGGGAGGTCATAATTCTGCTATACAAGACACTAGTGAGGCCCCATCTGGAGTACAGTGTACAGTTCTGAAGACCATACCTACATAAGGACATAGACAGGGTAGAGAAGGTTCAGAGGAGGGTAACAAAGATGGTGCATGGATTGCATCACAAGTCCTATGAAGACAGGTTGAAGGAACTGAACATGTACTCCCTGGAGGAGAGGAGGGAGAGAGGGGATATGATAGAGACATACAGGTATCTTACAGGGAGGAACAGGGTGCAGGAATACACTATTTTTAAGCGAAAAAAGATGTTCCAGGACTAGAGGGCATGGGATGAAGTTGGAGGGAGGACGATTCAGAGGAAACATGAGGAAGAATTTCTTCACAGAACGGGTGGTGGACAAGTGGAACACCCTGACAGAGTAAGTGGTGGGGGCTGAAACAATCACGGGATTTAAGAATGCATGGGATAGATATAAAGGAATTCTGGAGGTCAGGGGTAAGGGGCAATAGACTTCTAGGAAAATATAAACTGAACTTACAAGCTCAAATGGGCAGACTGGGTAGGCCAAAGGCCCTTATCTGCTGACACTGTCTATGTATCTATGTATACTCATTTTTATTTTTATGCCACATCAGGATTTGGGGATGGGTGGGAGGGCTGGCTACTGGGCTGCAGGGGCTGGTGGCTGCTGTGCTGCTGTGTGCATAGTCGGAGATGTGCGGTGCATCTTCACCCTTTGAATATCATGCTGCAGTGCATTTCTTGAGATGCACCAGTGCATTTCCTTTGAAAATGTTCACCTGGATGTGCTTTTTCTTCTAATAAGTGTTTACAAAGTAAAACTAATAGTCCTAAGGATTAAATTAAAATGATGGTACCTATCTCCTCCGGTTGCTATGTATTGGTAAATGTAACGGCGTGCAGTGTTTCTGGAAAGAGAGAGGGTAATTTGGAATGGACTTTGGTGTTGCAGTAAAATGAGTCCCTATAGAAATGGGCCACAATATGGAAAAAATATATTATGGGGGCAGGGTTGTGCCATTATAGTTAGGGTTGAGCAGCCTGTTTAATGTTAAACCTCAAATGTTGCACTTTAATAACTTTGCAACCATTCAATGGGGTTGCACAAACATTTGGTCTGCACTGTCCTGTGGGGTAGATCTCGTGACGTTGCAAGTTTCGGTATGATTGGATGTGTGGATTCTGAGATCAGGATAATGTAAAAAAGTTAAGTCACCACTTTTTGCATTTTTTTCCTTATCGCCTTGTGCCCAGACAGTATGAAATTTGTGTATGATTGTTTTATGATAGAAAGAACTTGGGTAACATAACTTTCAGTCTTTGTTTGGTGCAAAAATATAAATCTGTTGCAAAGTTATTCGGTTTTTAAGTTCCCATTATTTCCTATGGGAAGTTTATTTTTCAGAACAGAGGTAAAATGTTCAACAAAGGAATTGATCTCGCAAAAAAGGATTCAAGCTCACGAGTTCATTTTCTTTTTCGTGAGAGAAAATTCCTTTTTTCGAGCCACCTTCTTGTTTCAGTTTTTTCTTAATTTTTTTTTTCAAAAGCCACAAAAATGACATCCTGGAAGGAGACCACCACACCTAGTTAGCTCATTGGGGCCCTGTTTGGTGCAATCTGCACTTCAAAGTTAGAAATATGCCCATAAAATGCATTTTTAATATAATAAATCCTTTTTCGTGACTGCGTGATACGAAAAAAGAATCCTTTTTCATATCTCGAGTCACGGAAAAGGATCCTTTATTGTCACTTGAGAATCATTGCTTGTTCCTTCCATTGCCCTCTCCAGTAACCTACTGCTTTTCCCTGGTGTCTAGTGCTCCCCCACCCTCCAGTACTCCTGCCCCTTCATTTCCCTCATGTCTAGTGGCATCCCTACCCTCCGAATGCTGTCCCTGTAATAAAAATAATTTCACTGGTGTCTAGTGGCACCCCCCACATGCTGATCGCTGTGCCCATAATGAAACTTATTTCCTTGGTTTCTAATGGCACCCTCACCCTCTGATTGTTGTCCACACTGTTTCCCTGGTATCTAGTGGCACCCCCCACCCTCCCATAATTGTCCTGATGTTTCCTTGGTGTCTAGTGGTACCCCTCACCTTCCAACCACTGTTCCCTGTTTATTTATTTATTTAGAATCTGGCACCAGGATGCCCACCCAAGTGTCAGATGCCCCCCACAGCCTGTTGTTTTATTTACTGGCCAACATCGGGTTGCCCAATCCCCGTATTAGCATTTAGAGCTCCTCCAGCAGTGTGGAACACTGGGGAGCCCACTCCCAGTGTCTCAAAATATTTTAATAATGAAATCTTATAATAAAAAAGTCCCCAATGTCTTTTTTTTAAAGCCTAAAAAAAGAAAATGGTCCCTCATCATCCCCATCCTGACCCTCCCACTGAGCAACCACTGCCCCACCCAACCCTTACCCTATACTTACCACTGGAGGTCATAGGCTGTCATCTTCTGTGGACCAAAACATGTCTGCACTCTTCAAAGTCAAACTGTGAACTGAGGAACCAAGGTAACTGCTGTATAATGTATTTTAATGGTGTTTTGAACTTATGTTTATAACTTTGTCATTTTTGGGGATGGGACCCCACCTCATGACCACTGGCACTGTCATTTCATTAATTGGGCCGAGAATATGATTTTATGGTCGCTGCATGAAATCACCTTTTGGGACAGAATAATGAAATTTCACCATGAGTATTCATGAGGTGGGATTCCAAAAAGGCCATGTTGAAAATTTGGTGAACAAATTCCTAAAAATGGCTGAGTTATGAGTGTTCATTGGAATTTTTCTATGCATGTGCATAACTTTGCTAATTTTCAGAATTTTGAGTCCAAATTTTCAAAATAGCCATTATTTCTCACCAGCTCAATAACAGTACAGCTGCCATTTTTCACCTCCTGTCTGAAACATGTTTTCGCACCTTTAGCGCGGAATGGCATTTTGGCATGGATTTGAAAATGTTCACTTATGGGGTTTATGAGGTAGGGTTATAAGAATACTATGTTGAAAATTTGGGGTCAAAATTTGAACAAATTACAAAGTTATGAAGATTCATTGCAATTTCACTATGCCGCTCGTAACTTTTGAAATTTTAAATATTTTGACCCTAGATTATCAACATAGCCTTCTTATTACCCCACTTCATGTATATCACAGCTGTCATTTTTCAAATTCTGCCCAAAATGTGTTTTTGCACCTGTGGCATGGAATGGCATTGCAGTTGCCCAGAATTACGTTTTGGTAGGAATTTGAAATTGTTCTGTAATGGGTTCATGAGGTGGGATAATAAGAAGGCTATGCTGACAATTTGGTCACTGTTGTCCTATAAATGGAAGGGCAGAGCCCAGAGGGCCCAGTGCTTCCACAGCTACACACACACACAAAATATATATATATATATATATACACGCATCTATGGAGGGATGGGAGAGCAGGATCCAAAGGACCCTGCGCTCCCACAGTAAAATAAGGATACTATTATACTGTCTCAAAAAGTAAGGAAACAAGTTGTAAAAAAACTTCATTAGTGCTCCAGTTAGGGTCAAAGTGACAAAAGTTGTGAAATGAGGTATTCGCTTTTCCCTGACATCCCACCCTCCCAAACTAGTTAAGAGAGCAGGTGTGGCTTGTGCCTTGGGCTTCTCAAACCTAATGCTCACCATTCTCATAAAGTCTACACATCTGACCTTATTTGCAGATGGAATGGGTGAGCATTAGTCTTGAGAAGTCCAAGGTATACCCCACACTTGCTCTCCTGCCTGGTTTGGGATGGTGGGGTGCCAGGAAAGCCCTAACACCTCATTTAACAAATTTTGTTGCTTTGACCCTAACTGGAGCATTAACAAAGTTTTTTCAACTAATGTTTTCCATATATGGCCAAACATGCCTTTAAATATACATAAATTGACCCCTTTATGGTATGTTTTAAATATATGAAGTAGTAGGAAAATATATGAGATGTGCATGGACAATATAGGGAACCATATTTAAAACAGTACATGCAACTAAGTTTTACATTGAGAATGCATTTTCCATATGCTGCCCAGTCTCATATTATATATACAGCTTATATTTTCCTAGTATTTCACATATTTAAAACATACCAAAAAGGGGTCAATTTTTGTCTATTTAAAATGCATTTTTGGCCATATATGAAGAATACATATTTTTCCATATCAACCCCTTGCGTATAAAATAGGGTTGTCTGTAAGGTGGGAATAGAGGTGGGTCTGTGCCTCATTAAAACCTAAGAACTGTTTTACTCTGGTGTGGAAAAATAAAGAAGCAACTACAGCAGAACATTATTGTATATATATTTACTGGTTAGGGTTAATAAACCACCACGGGAAGACCCTCACAAACTCTGTAATTCACACTTGTGAATTATTGAGTTCCATAAACCATGGTTCTATGTCGTGCAAAGTCGTGCAATGCTGCGCAAAGTCACACAACATCGCGCAAACTTACTTTGTGCAGTGCTAACCACCAGTAAATATAAAAAGTAAAACATATGGAAGTGTGCTGGGAACTTGGATTTTATGCAAACCCTACGTGTGTGATGCCCAGAGCATCACATACCTCAGGCGTGTATAAAATCCTCTTTAACCACACTTCCCCATGCATTACTCTATATGTAATGTGTATAATGTGTGCAAAGTAGTCATATGCATATGACAAGTGGCTAAGCAATGTCAGGGACTAATCTACATTTAAAACTGATTCATTTACACGTGCACCACCCTGTCAGATGACTATGTGGGGCAGGTATAAAAGGGAGACAGAAATCCCTGTAGTTCAGTTGTCAGCCAACTTAGCTGGTGGAAGGGCTGTGAGATAAAGTAATAGCAGGGCCAGGCCTGGTCCTGCGAGGTAAAGTGGGTAACAGCTTTTATTGAGCTGAGCATTCTGATCTTGCCAGTGGATCCTGGAACTCCTAGGTCATTTAGGGTTTTGCCAATCCTGACACTGTCCAGCAACATTGCAAGTCACTGATAGATGTGATTGAAGTTGCACTTCAAGAGAAATATTTTAAAGTAAAGAGCTGCAAGCACTGAAACTCTGGTTTCTTGCATCTTCCATACAACCCATTAGCCACACTACAACTTCAATCAACAATCAATGTTAGTAATAAACTAATAGCTACTATCCTCTGACATGATAGATTATCCACTCAATTTTAAATATTAGAAACAAACAAACACAAGCAATGGCTTTCCTATGCAATTACTAAATTAGAACTACCGTACAAAAATGAGTCCGTAGGGAAAGAGGAATACTGAACAGAGCTATATATACTGTATGTGTTTTAAACCATATGAACTCCAGGTTTTGGGATGAGTTTCCAATAGTATGAGGCCCTTCTGTGCTCACAGTCTATGCTCCCACATTGTGGTCTACTACTTATGGTATCTCAAAACAAATTAGATTAAATTAAGAGACGTGCTTCCATACAAGAAAAAGGTGATCATCATCACCATCGGCACACCACCTAGCACGTCCTTAACAAAAAAGATAGAACAAAAACTCATTCCTTAAAAAACTAGTTCAGGAAACATAAAGATGTTGCAAAACAGTGTAAAACATGTAGACCTTCTCATAGACATTTGTAATATCCTTTTTTCTTCTCAGTCCTATTTCTGTGTACCATATCAAAAAGTATTTTTTTTAATGCTCAGTTTTTAAACTGAGCATGTGTAAAAAAATTGTTGTGTTTTTTTGTTGTTGGTGTTTGTTTGTTTATTTTGTTTTTTGTTAATTTTTCAAAAACAGTGCAAGTTAGGGACACACTTGGAGCAAACTATATCAAGCCTGCAAATTTCAGGTGTGAAATCAACTTACTTTTTAAGTTATCGGTAAGCACAAAAAGTATTCATTTTAGCTAGTTTATCATTTTTGCAGTTCTATAACTTTACTCTCACTGAACTGATTGCCACAACATTGTTAGGGTCCAGAGACCCTAACACCAACTCCGTGATTGGCAAATTAATTACAAGTAACTTGGTTGCATGGGGGCACTTACTGAGGTGCACAAATCAGGATTTAACACAGAATTGCTTATTGAACCCTACCATGCCTGTATAATATGTACAGTGATAGCATCTCTTTTTCTTAATTTATATTTTGATTCAATAAAATAATGAACTGTATAATTCAATATAATTACAGAACATTCATCAATGTTATATTGCACATTCAGAGGGAATATACAGAACTGTACTACAATTTCATTTAACAATCAATGTCAGTAATATGCTAACAGCTACTATCCCCTGAGATGACAGAGTACCTACTCAGTTTTAAATATTAGAAGAAATGAGAAACAAAACAAATAGCTTTCCTATGCAACTACTAAATTAGAACTATAATACAAAAATAGGTCTGTAGGGCAAGAGGAATATTGAACAGATATCTATATAAGAAACATGGTTGGGCTCTTTTCCTCATTGAAAAAGCCATCATTTATTTCTCCATATATGATGGTAGCCAAGTAGGATATTAGGACCCTAACTAGCTGCCTATTAGCATGTATGACCTCAACTAACTACCAACTAGGGTATTATGACCTCAGCTAGCTGCCATTTAGTTTATTATGACTTAAATTAGTTGCCTATTAGGGTATTATGACCCCAAGTAGCTAATTACACTGGCCCAGATATTCAAAAGGGTTGCGCATGGTGCAACAGTGTTGCGCCATGCATAACCCACTGATGCGCCCCGGTGCGATAGTTAAAAGGGAAAAGTGCGCCTGCACAAATCCGGAAATCGCGGGCTTGCCTGGTAATGTATGCAGGGACAGGTGGGGGCGTGCCCATGCATAAACTGCACAGCCCGATATTCAGCCCGGGCCTTGCAGAGTTATACAGGCACAACCCCTACCTGCACCTGCACAAAGTTACGCTGAAAAAAAAGGAACAAGTCGAGGGCCACCTACAGGTGAACTGCCGCATTGCAGGGCACAACACAGCAGCTGCCACCTGTGGGTAGCCCTGGACTCATTCCCACTGCACCTGGCGGTGCCCCCCCATGCCCTGATCATGGGCTGAAGTGTAACCTCGACTCCATAGGCCCGACGGGCATAATAGTATCCTCGACTTCCCATTAGCCTGATCGCGGGCATAATTGTATTCCTTCACCCCTCATTAGCCCGATCATGGGCATAACTGAAAGCTCCCCAGTAGCCCGATCATTGATCAGATCTTCCTGAGTTCATATTGTGTTCAGGAAGTCAGCTGTCGGCGAGCATCTTGCTCATGTGGAATCCCAGGTGATCCAGGCCCCCCCACTTCATGGAGCTCTCATTGCCCGCCGTCGGTCGGCGGCAGCACCCATGCCACTCTCGCCGCTGATACCGACAGTTGGTGGTAGCGTACCCATTGGTCGAGAGCATGAGCCACTGGCGCAGTAGTCATATTGTACAAGTCGTCCAGATATGCGAATGAATTGAATTCATTCAATGTCTGGACTGACTTTAGACAGTATGGGTGCACTCCTTGGTTCATGCTCTGAACCAATGGGCATGCAGCCCTCACCGAGCTGTCAGTCGGCAGGTGGTGGGCAGCAGGAGGGTGGAGGCTGCCCTGCCGGCTGACGGGGGAGCGGTGGTGGGGCTTCGTGGGTCGGTGGGGTGGGGGGGGCCACTAGATCACCAGGGATTCACGGGGGTGAGGATGCCGCCTGCAGATGGGCTTCTCATGTCCACTGGACCACCAGGGATATTGGACTTTGAGGGGAGGTCTGATGCCCGCGATTGGGCTACTGGGGAGGACACTTTCAGTTATGCCCGCGATCGGCTACTGGGGAGGACACTTTCAGTTATTCCCGCGATTGGGCTACTGGGGGAGGACACTTTCAGTTATGCCTGTGATCAGGCTACTGGGGAGGAACTTCAGTTATGCCCGCGATCGGCTAATGGGGTGGGAGGACACTTTCAATTATGCCTGCTATCGGGCTAATGGGAGGAGGAAACTTTCAGTAAGGCCCTCGATCAGGCTAATGGGGGTTGGGGAATACTATGCCCACGATCGGGCTAATGGGGGGTCGGGGGATACTATTATGCCCGCGATCGGGCTGCAGGTGGTGTCGGTCCCTGACGGCTGCTGCCTGGCAGGGTGCCAGGCGCAAGTCGTCTGGGATCGGCGCACCTGCATGCTAATGGCATGCAAATGGGGCTGTAATTAGATGCAAATGGCCCCGCTGCGCCTTGCATAAATTATGGCCCTATTTGCATGTCACCCTTTGAATATCGCAGGTGCTGTGCATGGCACAATGGAACTGCGCCACCGCATCTCAATGCTCCTCCTGACCACTTGGCTGGTGCAGTTCCATCGTGCATGTACTAGTGGAAAATAGGGGCCATATTCAAAGAAGTTCCACACACAGGCTCTCACATCGCCTTGGCCACACCTCTGCACAACTTTTTTGAGCGACACAGGGGCTTGTGCCACAAAATGGCGCAGTTTGAATATCTGGGCCACTGACTTTAAGTATCATGAACACCTGAAGAACACATTAACACCCAATACACACTCACCAAGCAATACTGTCCCTCAGAACTAACACTAACACATACTGTACCACTACATTATGGAAACACATAGGACAGAGCAAAAAGTCTCAAACCTTATGTATTATATAAATTAGATGATGGCAAAGTGTGATGTATGAGGAAATAATACCATCTCAGGGTTGAACAAGCTCATAAAGGCCACTCACCCTTCTGGCTCATGGCTTTATTTCTTGTTCAACCCCTCATTGGTATTATTTCCTCATATACCATACTTTGCTATCATTTATTCTCTCTCTTTCTCTCTCTCTCTCTCTCTCTCTCTCTTTCTCTCTCTTTCTATACACACACACACATATATATATATATATATATATATATATATGTATATACTGTATATATATATATATATATATATATATATATATATATGTACAATACCGTATATATATATATGTGTGTATATATATATATATATATATATAGGTAGAGAGAGAGAGACATATTGAGTGAGGAGGGGGAGAGAGAGAATAAATAATGGGTAAGGGTGGTATGCAAGGATGTATACCCATCAAAGAGGCTAATTAGGGCTATAAGGCCACAAGCTTAAAGGGTGAGTGGCTTTAATGCCCTAATTAGTCCTAGAAATGGGTATACTTCTGAGTGTATCACCCTTTCCCATTGTTTGTTCAATATAATACATTAGGATTGCTATGAAGATTGCATTTGTGATCACATTATGGCACCCGAAGGTCTCTTGCACTAAGGACCAAATGGTGTGCAGTGAATGCAGTGGGAGATTTCTGAGTTTGGGAGGGTTTTATGTAAGTGTCTTTCCCAGGTTCTTTTGCTACTTTGTTGATTGGTTTGGCTAGCTTCCCAATGCTGTGTTAATTGAGATATAATGGTATCCCTTAGAGTTTAATGTAGTGCAGGTGTGTGTACTTTTTATTAGTGCAGGTATATACTTTTAATTGATTGGTATAGGTATAAAGCTTTAATTAGTGTAGGTATACAGCAGTAATTGTTTGATTAGTGCAGGTATACAGCTGTAATTGATTGATTAGTACAGGTATATAGCTTTAATTGATAGATTAGTCACAGGTGTACAGGGAAATAAATTATGGCCTTTCTGTAGGACAAATCCCCGCCTGTATTTTAAACCATATGAACTCCAGGTTTAGGGATGAGTTTCCTAAGCCATACAAACTCCAGGTTTTGGGATGACATTCCAATAGTTAGAGGCCCTTCTGTACCCATACCACTTAGGGTATCTTAAAAAAAATTAAATTAAGAGATGTGATGTGCTGGAAAAACAGGATCATTATCCACACCACTACACCACCAAGCATGTCTCTAACAAGGCAGACAGAACAAAAACTCATTCCTCAAAAAATGAGTTCAGTAAGCATGAGGATGCTGGAAAAAAAAAGAAAGAAAAAACCTGTATAACATATAGACCGTTTCATAAATATTTGTAATATCCTTTTCAGTTCTCGACCCTGTGCCTGTGTACCCGAAGGAAAAATAAATTTTTTTAGAATGCACAGTTTTTAAACTGAGCATGTGCGAAAAAACAGGTTTGTTTTTGTTAATTTTTCAAAATTAGGGCAAGTTAAGGAAACACCTGGGGAAAACTCTACCAAGTCTGCAAGTTTCAGGTTTGAAATCAACCAGTTTTTGATGTTTGCTTGTACACGCACATAGCAAACATATTGTGGCAATAATGGCATTTCAGAGGTATATCACTGTTGGTTCCAATGCAGCTCAGGCTGCAGTGGGCTCTACATGACAGCCCAATGATCAATGAGGTTGATCACCATGATAGTGTTTTCTGCTTGTGAGTGGAATCTTCATGTAGTTGAAAGGAGCAATCCACTCCTATCACAGCTTAATCCTTTTATATGTATGACATTGTCCAGTAAGTCGCTCAGTAGTGTCAATACATACTGTTCTGACTTCAGTACTGCTTCCTCTTTTAGTAATGTGGAGCCCAGAGGGGCTAATGACCTATAATGTGAAATATGAATGCCAGCAATTAATGCAACTACAACACTTAAGGTGCTGGGTTGGGGGAGCTGCTCCATAGGCTCATACAGTTTTGATACAAGATCACAATTGCCATATTGCTCTTAAAATGCAATTCCACTTCCCACTCAAGAAAAACAAGTTAACAGGCCAGCCCAGTGGTGCTAAGGGTTGAGGCAATGGATGGGACACCTCGCATCATGCCAGCAACCCGGGTTTGGGAATGGATTCAGGTTGTTCGGGGGGTCGGCTGGGGAAGAAGGATTGAGCATCTTTGGACTGCTCTCCTTCCTTGGGGGGGGTGTTAGTGCTGTGCGCTGTTGACTGACACCCAGTGGTGGCTGGGTGTTGGTACAGATGCATGGTCATGTACAGGGGTTGGCCCATGTCCAGGGTGATTGATTGCCTCCACGGAGGTGGAGACAGCCTGCCCGCCCATTGCATGGGTGTGGGTGCGGGAGAAAACAGGAGGAAAAACTGGTACCCGACAGGACCCATGATGGCCTGATTGTTCCTGCAAGGCCACCCCAAATTCTAGATTTGTGCTCCGGAGAGGGGAGCATGCCAGCACTCTTTCCCCTGGCCCCACTGCAGGGGAAATTCCCTTGGGGGAACTATGGGGGTGGCAGAGAATGGTGATCAGGGGGCCGGAGGATGTATCCTTCCTATGGAGGAGTTATAGCCCCTGTTGGGTCTGTGGAGGAGCAGAAAAAATGTTAATAAAAAAAGAAAAACAACTTAACTTTAATATGGATGTATATGCCATCAGAAAATATATGCATACTGTAGCCTACTGTTGTGCTAACAATATGGGAAAAAATATCCATCACAACTATGTGACAGCAATAAACATAATAATGATTTTTCTCTGTCACTGTGACTTTTACTTCATGACCCCCAAAAATATTATATTTGCAAGCACAATGACTCGGAATAGAGTGGGGTAGATTATGTTATTAAATCAGTAGCATCATGGCTTTTCACGGGAGCTGCTGCTGTTACATATCAAGTGGAACAAGGGGCTGGCATCAGAGACAAAGGCTAACAGCTAGGGAAGAGGCAGAAGTACAACTTTGTACTAGAGCAAGAGCTGAGGACTGCAGAGCAAGTTCCCTGAAAGCCAGGACCCAGCCACTGGAGAGAATCATGTCACAATACCAGAACGCTGTGTCATTCATGAAGGGGCTCGGTCAGTGCACAAAATAAGCACTGCACTCCGAGAGCATGGATTTCTGCAGTATCATCTGTATAGTCCCACCAGTCATGTTTACAGTACTTGTACAGCCTGCCCTCCATATTATGATTATCTGGAGCATGTTGTGTAATGTAGGAAATGCACATAATCAGGAAGAAAGAGCATGTTGACTGTGGTACTATTTATACTACTGTAATTGCCATTCATTTTTGTAGAGCTACTGCATTATCAGAATTTATGGTGACTACAAAATTAATGCTATATAAATTATAACAAAATGCTGTAAACTATTACACTATTACAATTTTCACAGACTGGCTAGTGTGCACAGTCATTAGTTTGGTTGTGTTCATGTCAGTTGAGCCAGAGTTTAGGGCTGTGATCCACCACAAAATGCAATAAAAAGGTTGTCATTTTCTGTATCAGATAGTGTTGTGTGCCTCAGACATCCACAGGGATGCCAGGGCTGGGACTGATTCACAGTTGGTGGGCAGTAGCACACACAGGATAAAATGGGGGGCAGGCAATTGCCACCTTCTCTTAGAATACGTGTGACAGAAATCCCTCACCATTGTTACCAGCTGTGACAAAACTGCCCCTTGGGCCTCTCACTTACAGGGCAGTCCTGTTCTAGTTCTTTGCCACCACCTGATTTTTACCTGGAACCAGGAAAACAGCTTTTACCTCCTGCTCAAGGTCACGAAGGTCAGCACAATAACTGTAGGCAGAGTGCTCTTCAGGAACTGTCTGCAAACAGAGTCCAGCAGAAATAATAAAATTACCTTTTTAAATAAACAAACAGTCACGGGACTTATCAAAAATATATTCTTTACTAGAAGAACTATAAGTATTTAAAAACAGGATATATTTACAGTAAATGACAAAAGGATTACCAGTTTACTAAGAAATAGGAAATAAATGGAGTTACACAGACAGTTGGAAACTGAGCTTCCATCACTCTTAAAACCTATTTTCCTGCTGCTACAGTAGCTAAAGTAGACAATCTTCTCTAAGCGGTCCTTCTTACCATATACCTTGCAGGGTTTTGGTCTTTAGATGTTGCAGGTCCAAGAGAGTGAGCTGAACCTCAGCTCCCTAATTTATTCTCTTTGACTGTGGGGAGGGGTTTCGCCACTTTCAGTGACACTTCCTTACTGTCCCACCCCCAAATATGCGTGTGTGTGTGTGTGTGTATGACATCATCTGGACCAGCTGATTTACTTCACACCCCAACAGCCTTTGTCCAGGTTTATGATCTTGTTTTGCAGAATGTCTGAAGTGGCCAACCCCATGACCCTGCCTTTCAGGTTGTCTGAGGTGTTCAATATTACATTCTCACATCTGCCTTTCAGAATCTGTAGCTTAGCTCCCATGGGAAAGTTACACTGACAAGTTGAGTTGGCCAATGTTTCCCATGAGACCTGCCTGGACATGTGACTTGGAAGCCATGTTTTCATCCACTTTCATGTACCAGAACTTACAAAAGGTAAATATCTACACTAACACAAGAAATGAACAGATCAATATGGTCATATGCCTGTCACAACATGTTTAAAAATTTGAGGGGGAGGACGGGCACCCTGAGCCCCTCCCCTACATGTGTCTACGTTGGTAGCACAGATTTGGGGTACAAAGAAAGAGGCAACTCATCACCAACAATAAAGTTGCCCATGGGAGGGGTCTCACCAGTGACTAAGGGCCTGATCATCCAAAAGCTCCCAGCTCATACTCATAAGCAGAGAGCTGAAAAAAGCTGCAGAGTGCCCCGTTCATGCAGAATGTGCACCACTGGGATACTCTTAAGACATTCACATAGAGGGACACATGCCTCCTGTATATCTGATCCCGAGCCACATGTCTGGCTGTGTGGGCAGTTTAAGTGGGCCAGGGGGCCATAGAGCCATGAAAGGACATGCACCCCATTCACAAAGGAGGCATCAAGTTGCAAAGAGGTGGATGCTATGTAGCCCCCTCTGCCCAGCCACAACTGGGGCCCGATCTGCCCTATCTTTCAGCCCTAGGAGCCTCAATAGTAAGCTGGGGTCAGCACTGGCTGACAACATTTGAGTTCCTTTAGCATTCCATCAGGAATACTGCAGTCCTCAGGGGTCTGCAGACTCAGTACCCTGTTGTCTCTGCTCTCTACGGTGGCAGGGATCTACGATCTGCCTGGCACAGGTATCCAGTTGGATCCCTGTTGTTCAGTACTGCTCTGATACCCCATGTCCCACACATAGCTATGCTCCAGTAGACTGCTATGGCAGGGATTGTGCATGTTGGTAGGTCTCATGGTTCCCACTGTTGCTGGACAATGCATCCCAGATATGTGCAAGCTGCTTGTATCTGGGGTGCTTTTGAGGATTGGGCCCTAAGCTGAAATGACCACAGACACATAGCATAGGACAAGAGGGAGCTTGTGCCTATCTGGTCTGTCCACCATTTTTTAACAGATAAACACACTTACCTCTTTCTTTAGCAGTTACTCATCCAGTTTCTTTTTAAATATTTCTTTGTTGTTGCTCGTCATGATTTCATCTGGAAGTTTGTTCTAGATATGTACGACCTCTCGGTAAACTGTCTTCCTCTCTTAGTCATTTTGTAATTTTTATTGATCGTTGGAATTTGTGGCCTCTAATATCTGTGGTTAGCTGTCTGAATTCTAGTTGTTAAACAAATCCTGGCATCCTCATTTGAGATTGCCTTGTATACTGATATTAGATCCCCACAAGACATATTTTAGTTTATATAATCCCAGACTGTTTAGTCTTGCTTCATATGTGTTGACCCTTGAAACATGTTATTATTTTGGTCATCCTTCACAGTATTCCTTTAAGTTTCTGAATATCTCCAGTGTTTTGAGGTGGCCAAAAAGACTCACAGTACTCTAAATGTGGTTTGACCACGGCTCTGTATATTGGAAGTATTACAGCTCTGTCCCGATTGGTGATATTTTTTCTGACCCTTGTAAAAATGTATTTGGAATACCATTGTAATATCTGTTCTTTACCATTGTACTACAGTACCACTGTGATTTCCAGTGTAGTACCATTGTGGATTTCATAAATGATATCACAGAGGATTTATTCCAATTACATTATGATACCATTGTAACCACTGTGATACCATGCAGACAGTGGTAGTTCTCTGGTAACACCACCTCTGCTGATACCACAGTGGTAACAATGTGCAGCATTGTGATACCACTGTTTGTTGGTATCACAGTGGTTTTGTTCCAGTTCCAGTGTGATGCCATTGTGTCCACTGTGATATTATTGACACATAGTGGAGGAGAGACGGCAGCTGCACATGTCCCAACATGGCATCTGAGTGAGCTGAAGCATCATTGAGGTCTCTGCTTGGACTGGGAATGATGCATTTTGTTTAATCTCTCCAATATTGCTTTCCTGGTGTACCACATTACCTGACTGCTAGAAAATAATTTATAGCTCTGGCGCTAACAACAGGATCTGGAGTATGCAGCAAGGTGCAAGAGACCCTACCCAGGATGCCGGCTTTCCCCTTGACCAGCGTGGGAAAAAAGAAACACCAGCCGAAAAAAACCCATGTCTCTGTGAGTGCTAGCTACACATACTCTTTATCAGACAGCAGCAACTGCACAATTCGGCTACAACAGCAAAAGCTGAATGCCTTCTATGGACCCAATAATATTTTCGTGGGTAAGCTTCTTTCACCGCTACCGCAATCACCTCCCCCGTCAACTGAACCTGTTGAGATGACTACTGCTCCAGGATCATCAATTGAGGAAAACGTGGGCAATGAACCCATCTGTACAGCAGGGATACTTGATCTTTCGCAACCTCAACAGACATCCATACCCGTTCACAATATGGCAGTAATTTTGGCTCCAGAACATGAGGAACTTGGCTACTCTACTGCAGATGAGGAAAACTGTGAAACCAACTGCACAAATCTTTTGGACGATCATTTAAAAGAGCGAGCTGCCAGTGGAAGGTAACAACATTTAGTCTAACTTGCATATGTCACAGTATAACGCAATATCTGCAAAGGGGGAAGCTCATAAATTGTCTGTTCAAGGGGTCAATCAGCTACAGATTTCTCCTTCCGACTGTTTAACTAACAACTTAATTACAGCAGCAAGCATTCACAATCCTGTCAGCTCCCTAAATACCACAAAGACAGATTTAACTCTCAGTGGGGGACGCAAGACAGGGCTCTATCCAGAATCTGATTTTGTCAAAATGGCTGATCTAAATAAATTTTGGCAAGAGATTAAAAATGAGATTCAATCAGGGTTTGCCATTATAAATTCAACACTATCAGATTTGTCCTCAGTTTTAAACTCTATACAGAGTCAGATGAGTGCTCTCTCTCTCTTTGCACAACAGAGGCTGACCAAAGAATCTGCGCAATAGAAGACAAAATCACTCCAGAGCTGGAAAAACACAGGCTTCTTGAGGCGGAACTTGCAGAATTAAAAACTAAAATTGCAGACCTCGACGATCGATCCCGCCGATCAAACATCAAACTAATCGGTCTCCCAGAGGGTTTAGAAGGTCAAGGCGATGCACTGCCTCTTTTTGAGAAACTGGTTACACTGGCTATTAATAGGAAGTATCCAGAAGAGCGTATAAGTTTGGATAGAGCTCACAGGGGACCCAAAAATGCTGCTACTGATAGAGCTGGCTACTCTTACCCTGTATATATTAAACCACATACTACAAGGATCGGGAACTGATCTTACGATTTGCTAGAATACACAAAGGGCTCCAGTTTGAACACCACAGATTCTCTGCTTATCCAGATGTATTTTCCCATACCTTATTTGTATGCAGAGCCTTCGAGAAATCTAAAAATATCTTAAACCAACATAATATTTGCTTTATGTTTCTGCATCCTGCTAGACTTAGATTTTTTCTACATGGCAATCCCTGGATTTTTTCAGATCTAAAAAAAGCTGAAATATTTTTGGAGCCTCAAAAATGGGACATTTAGCTTATAGTGGTCATATTGATATCTGAATTTATTTATTTATTTTAATTTTTTTTTTTCTTTTTTGTTTTGCTTTTTTTGAAATTGACTTTAGATTTGAGCCATGTAATTTCAACACCAACTAGCAGTGAATCAAAATATAGAAAAGCATTTTTTCTAATACTGCTCATCTGTGCTTGTACTGTAGTTGCAGGTGTCTGGTTGTTGTAGTTGGGAGGTCTGAATTTGGAGGGGAGGGAAGGGAATGCCCTCAGACTTCCCTTCTCCCACTCTCTTTCCTACCCCCATTTAGTTTGGCCCATCATAGCAGATCCTCATGCTTCAATGCCCAGCACAATAGCTGGGACATTGTACAAAGTGGGATGGGGGGAGCTGGGGTGGGACTTTGGGAACTCAGTTTTCTTTGATATTGTCTATGCTATTACTTTTTACTTTATACTGTCAATGTAACTGTTATGACGATTGTTTTTATTTCAGGATTTATAAAATCTGTCTTTGGTCAGACCCAGTAATACATCTAGTACTCCTTCCAAAGTATATCAAGCTGTTGTCACTATATAGGTTTGGCTATAATTACTTGATAATTAAGGGAAGGGGAAGGAGGGTTTGGAGATAAATTGCAGTATGCAATGTACTAATATGACTGCAGGAGGAATTCAACTTCTAAGACGGACTGTTTATATTGACATATATGAGTCATTACAGGGCAAATACATACGAGCACACTATATGTTACTTTCTACGTTTATTATGACACAATCATTTAAAATAACCTCATGGAATGTCTGTGGCTTACAAAATAGAATTAAAGCCAGAAAAAATGTTAACTATTGTGAAAGAAAAGGGGCAAATTGTATTCTTCTTCAAGAAACACACTTAGACAATAAAGAATTTATGATTCACTCTAAAAGATGGGGTTCCAGAATTAATGCCCCATACACCAACATAGCAAGGGGGGTAGCCATATTTTTTTTTAAATCACTAGATGTTGAAATCAATAGGTACGTGACTGACCCAAATGGCTGCTATATTCATTTATTCAAATCTAGGATTACAAATACCTTTGAGCTAGGGCTCTTTTGCAAAGGTTCCATGTCAGAGGCAAAAGACATACAGGGATAGCAATGTAATGACAACAGTCAACAATAACGTACTATAGTTAGGGAATAGAACAGAATAACGTTTTAAGACATGGTTATTAGCAGTTCTGATAAGACAGGATAACCAGCAATGAGGATGAGACTTGACGAAGGGAAACAGTGGTATAGAAAGCAAAAAAAAGGGTGTAGAAAGGGAAAGGCAACAAAGGTGCAGCCATAGGTGGTTGTCAGGTGAAACAAGGGATAAGTGCTGGTGACATGGGGGGGTGGGTAGAGGGAAGGGAAGGGGAAGGTGGGTGGAGTGGGGCAGAAGATGAAATAAGAGCATCAGTGGGGTTAGGGAGCAGCCGGATGGGTGGAGGAGGACAGAGGCTGAGGCGACCCCTGGGACATGTCAGCATCAGTTATGGGGGGCAGTCACAGGAGCTGGAGGCAGTAAGGTGCAGTCATATTCTAGATTTAAAAATGCCCAGTCTTGGGGCAGTAGAGATGGCAGGGTTGAGGCTGTTCAGCCATAGAGGAGCTTTGTAGGCAAATGAGCGTTGACCATGAGTGGTGTAACAGTGGGGTACTTGCAGGAGTTGAGATTTTGAATCCCTGATGACCTGCATGCTATTCCTATTGTTGTATAGCAGGGCTGTGACCCCCGGAGGTGCAAGGCCAAGGCTAATTTTCTTGATCATTGTGCAGGTTAGGTACTTGATGTGATTTGAGAGGTGGAGCCAGCCAGTTTTAGTATACAGATCACAGGTGTGGGTAAGATGGTGAGCTCCAGAGATGAGCCAACATGACTTATTGAGGGCAGTTGAGATACGTCTGAGGGTAGTCACTGTGGCAGAGCCATAAATGATGAAACCGTAGTCAATGATTGAGACCACGGAACTCTGAACGGCAATCTTCAGGGCTTCAGGGGTGAGATGTTGTCTGTGTCTGTAGAGGAGACCAATTCTAGTGTTAGCTGTCTTTGTCATAGAGTCGACATGAGCACCATATGAGAGGTTGGGGTCCAACAGTATCCCAAGGTATTTGAAATATGGAACCTGTTCCAGGGCATTCCCATGCGAAGTCAAGATAGCCAAGGGGTGAAGCTTGTGCAGATTGTAGGAGCTGCAGAATAGCATGGACTTAGTCTTTTTGTGGTTAAGGACAAGTTTATGCTTAGAAAACCATGCCTCAACGGTACTGAAGGCAAGTTGGAGATTCCGTTTTAAGGACATGGGATCTTTGTGAGAGGAGAATGTGACAGTGTCATCAGCATAGAGGATGATATTCTCAGTGCAGGATTGTGGTAGAGAGTTTAGAAAGAGACTGAAGAGGAGCGGGCCCAGAAGTGATCCTTGCGGGACACCCGAGCGAACTGACAAGGTGTCAGGGCATTGGCAATTTTCACCTTTTGCACAAATTACCCTAGTGGGAAATAAATAAACAATTTGCAATACATATGGCCCTAGTGAGAACTCTTCCCAATTCTTTAATCATGTTTTTTTAGAATTAGCTAATTTTTCAGCTCCATATATTTTGGATGGGGATATTAATCTAGTGCTTAATCCTGCATTAGATAAATCTAGGATCTGCAGTGATCCAATTACTTTGGCAGCTACAAAAATGTTAAAATTACTTAATGACTACAATTTAGTAGAACCATGGCGGGGCAAGAATTAATCAGAACATAAATACTTGTTCTTCTCAAGCCCACATCAAACTTATTCATGTATTGATTTTTATCTGATATCGACATCTATAGCGTACTTAATTCAACAAATTAGATATTATAATATTGTGATTTCGGATCATGCCCTGGTTTATATTGAGTTCTCAGTTTCAAACTATAATAAGAAGGCATCATTTAGATTAGATCCTATACTGCTTAAAGATCCAGACTTTATTTCATTTATAAGAAAGGAGATAGACTTATTTTTTTTTCAATAAATTTGAATTAAACAGTTAACCTATCTACAGTGTGGGACACTTTTAAAGCATATATTCGGGGTGCTATTGCTACCTATCAAATTACCCATAATAAAAAGAAAATGCTCAAATTAAAAGAGTTGGAAAATAGAACAGCCAATTTGGAATATTTATATATGTCTACCAATGACAATCACATTTTTAATCAATTGATTTCTCTTAAAGAGCAATTTAATAATTTAACTTCAGAATTTATAGAAAACAGGTACTATTTACCAAAAGTAATTATTAATCTACTGGGGAAAAGGCCCCCCAAATTATGGCATGACAGCTAAAAATGGCTCAACAAAAGGATATCATCACACAGACTGATGATGCACAAGGCCAAACATGCTCGATCCCCAAGGATATAAATATGATATTCTGTCACTATCATCAATATTTATATACTTTGGAAAATTTAGAAACTAATAATTTGCATTTGGATAATCTATCAAGTCCTACATTTCCTACTGTTCCATCCAAATTAATGTACTGTCTAGAGGGGGATATCTCAGAGGGTGAAATCACTTCAGCAATTTTAGCCTCTTTCTGGAAAAGCTCCCGGTCCTGATGAACTCCCTATTGATTTTTATAGGTTATTGTCATTCATAGAAACATAGAAACATAGACTTTGATGGCAGATAAGGACCGCTAGGCCCATCTAGTCTGCGCATTTCCCTACCTACAGGATAGGCCGCAGATCCTAGTTAACCAACAGCCTATATCTTCCTGCCCCCACAAGAATTGCCTTATGTCTGTCCCATGCATTCTTGAATTCTCCCACAGTTTTAGACCCCACAACTTCCTCAGGAAGGCTGTTCCATGCATCCACTACCTCTCTGTGAAATAATACTTCCACATTGCCCTGAACCGCCCTCCTTCTATCTTTAAATTGTGTCCCCTTGTTCTTGCAAGTCTCTTTTTCTGAAAGATGCTACCCTCTTGGACTTTGTTGATTCCCTTGAGGTACTTGAAAGTTTCTATCATGTCCCCCTCTCCTTCTTTCCTCAAGGGTATACATATTAAGCTCCTTTAGTCTCTCCTCATACGGCTTCTTTTGCAGACCCTGCACCATTTTAGTTGCCTCCTCTGACTGCCTTTATCCTGTCTATGTTCTTTCGGAGATGGGGTCTCCAGAACTGGACAAAGTATTCAGATGGGGTCTCACCAACTGTCTGTACAGAGGGATAACAACTTCCTGTTTTCTGCTGCTGATGCCTCTCCTATACATCCCAGTATACCCGCTGCCCTCCCTACTGCCTTCTCACATTGCTTGCTAACCTTAAGGTCATCTGATATGATTACCTCCAGGTCCCTTTCCTGTTTTGTTGTTGTTACTACCTCCCACCCATTGTGTATTCTTCCCTGGGTTCTTGTTTCCCAGGTGCATTATTTTGCACTTTTGCATTGAATCCTAGCTGCCATATGTCTGACCATTCCTCCAACCTTGCACAAGTCCCTTTCATCCTTTCCACGCCTCCTTGTGTATCAACCCTGTTGCAGATCTTTGTGTCATCTGCAAAAGGCATACTTTCCTTCCAGTCCTCTGCAATGTCACTGATGAAGACATTAAAAGGACTGGACCCAATATTGAACCTCCCGTGCACCCCACTGGTAACCGCCCTTTCTTCAGAGTGGACTCCATTTACAATTACCTTCTGTGTCCTGTTGTCCAGCCAATGTTTTACCTAGGCTACCACCCTGGGACCCACTCCCAGGCTGGTTAGTTTGACTAATAATCTTTTGTGTGGGACTGTGTCAAATGCCTTGCTAAAGTCTAGGTAGGCCATGTCCATAGCCCCTCCCTGGTCTACTACTTTGGTCACCCAGTCAAAGAAATCTATTAGAGTCATCTGACTTGACCTTCCCGCTGTGAACCCATGCTGCCTTGGATCCTGTGCTCCACTGACCTCTAGGTACTCACTTATTCTTTCCTTCAGAAGTGACTCCATCCCTTTCCCTACCACAGAGGTCAGACTGACAGGTCTGTAGTTTCCTGCCTCTGTCTTGGTCCCACTTTTGTGAAGGGGAATCACATCCGCCTTCCTCCAGTCCTCGGGTACCACACCATCCTCCCATGATTTATTAAAAGAGTAGCCAGTGGTTTCACTAGTTCCTTCCTTAATTCTTTTAGAATTCTGGGTGAATTCCATCAGGACCCATTGCTTTGTCCACCTTCAGTTTTAGGAGTTCTTGCAGAACCCTTTCTTCTGTGAAAGGACTGGATCGACCTCCTATCAAGAGTGCTTCTGTTAATTGGATTAGGCACTTCCTTCCTCTTTGTGAATACTGAGCAGAAATATTCATTCAGTATTCCTGCTTTTTCACTGTCCCTCTGCCCACCCACCGCTCATTCTATTCAGCCTCACTATCCTCCCTTTGTCTTTCCACGCTGATGTACCTATAAAAGGTTTTATCCCCCTTCTTAACTGAGTTGGCTATCTTTTCCTCAGTTTGGGCCTTTGCTATTCTGACTTCCCTCCCTTCTTCTTTCTGCCTTAACTGGTACAGCTCTCTGTCCTGCTCCTTCTGTGTTTCCTTATACTTCCGGAATGCTATCTTTTTCTTCCTGACTTTCACAGCCACCTCTCTTGAGAACCATAGTGGCTTTTTCTTTCGTTTTGATTTGTTTATTTGCTTCACACAAAGGCTTGTTGCCTCTGTTATGGCAGTTTTGATAATTCCCCATTGTTGCTCCACACCTCCTTCTAGCCTGTTTGCTAGTGCTTTCTGAGGCACTCTCCCATCTTGCCAAAGTCAGCCCTCCTAAAGTCCAGTACCCTCACTTTGTATGGCTTGACTCTGTAGCTGAGTTTAACGTGAACCACACTGTTTGATGGTCACTTGTCCCCAGATGGCAACCCACTTCTAGATCTGAGATCCTCTCACTGCCCCGCTTGAGAGCACGAGGTCTAAGATTGCTCCCTCATGAGTGGGTTCCAAAACTAGTTGTTCAATGCCTGCCACCTGTAGGGTGTCAAGAATGGCCCTGTTTGGATGTGACTGCAGCAAATGTGCTCCAGTTAACATCTGGCATATTCAGGTCTCCCATCAACAGTATCTCCCTTTCTATGCCATTCTAAGAATGCCTTCCATCATATCCTTGTCCATTTCTTCCCCTGACATGGGGTCTGTACACAACCCTGTGCGGATTGTGGTGCCTTTTCCAGTCTCCAAGGTGACCCACAGTGCCTCCTCTCCTCCTGTTTACTCTTTTGTTCAGTTGCTTTTATCCCTTCCTTTACATGAGAGCTACTCCTCCCCTCTTCTCCCTGCCTGTCTCTCCTGTAAGTTATGTACCTGGTATGTTAACATCCCAGTCATGGTTCTCTGTGTACCATGTTTCTGTGACTGCTACAATATCCAGGCATCCCTCTTCCATTAAGGCCACCAGCTCAGGGAGCTTGTTGCCCAGACTACGGAGCATTGGTACTCATTACCCTCCATTTCCTGATGGCCTTACCCCTTTTTGCCCCATCCCTGTCCTTCTTGCCTTTGTCACTTTCTCCATTTACCCCTGCCCTTCTCCCTATCGACACCTCCATGTTGGTGTTTGCCACACTTACTACTGTGATTGTTTGGGGAGGCTAGGATTTTCCTGCTCCTTTCCAGTGCCTCCCCCCTTGGCTAGTTTAAAAGCTTGCCAATGAAGCATTTAAACCTATCACCTAGGATCCTGGTTCCCCTCCCGGACAGATGCAGCCCATCATGCCAGTATAGGCTTGCATCACTCCAGGTGGACCCCCAGTCCCCATGAAGCCAAATCCCTGAGCTCCACACCAGTTTTTCAACCACTGATTGAATCCCATGGTACAGAACACCCTAGCCTCTCCTATGCCATAGATGGGTAGCACCTCCGAGAAGGTTACCATGCATGCTACTTGACTAAGGCCCCTCCCCAATTCCACAAACTCTTCCTGCACTTCTCTAATCCCTTTCTTAGCCAGGTCATTTGTCCCTAGGTGGACAATGACATCCAGCTCCCTCCCCTGTGCAGCTGCTCCGGCAATCCTGAGGATTCGCTCCCTGTCCCATTCAAGCTGGTACCTTATATCAAAAACCTTTTGATCATATATCATTCGCATTTGCTGGCCCCATCTTTCACAGAGGCACTTATCTTACTTTTCCTTAAGAAAAATAGAAACCCTAACAACCCTGCATCATATTGTCTGATCTCTCTAATTAATGTGGATACAAAAATGTTGGCCAAAATCCTAGCTGTCAGACTTGAGAAGGCATTACCAGTATTGATCCACCCAGATCAAACAGGTTTCATAAAAGGGAGGTCTTTATGAACCAACATATACGATGCACTATAAATATTATTGATCATTGTTGTACTACTGATTTATCATTCGTTCTTACTGATGCAGAAAAGGCCTTTGATTGCCTTGAGAGGGCTTACATAAACCATATAATCAGTAGGTATGGATTTAGCACTCGTTTCTGTAGACGGGTACGCATACTATATTCTGATCTGACAGCTAGGGTTAGAACAAATAGTGATATCTCTCCTATTGTTTATCTTCAGCAGGGCACCCGCCAAGGGTGCCCGCTGTCTCCATTAATTTTTGCATTGGTAATTGAACCAATGGCCATGGCAGTTAGGTCTTCCTCCAATATCAGAGGTCTCATCATTGCAGATCAAGAACAACGTATAAGTTTATATGCTGACAACACAATGATTTTTGTATAAAATCTCAACAAATCCTTCCCATATATTCTGGAATTATTGTCTCAATTCGGCAAAATTTCAGGATATAGGGTTAACTGGTCTAAGACTAAAGTATTAGAATCCCCATCACATTCCTGTCTGTATGCTCCCCCTCCTCAATTCAGTAATATTAAAATCATGTCTCAGATTTCTTACCTAGGGGTCAAAATAGATAATAAATTGCAGGCTCTTGAAAACCAAAATTTTGACCCCACTATGGAAGAAGTAAAAAATACTATTATTACATTGGGACTCACTCCCTTATACCCTGATGAGCAGAACACACATTATCAAAATGGCTATATTACCCAAATTAATGTTTTTATTTCAAATTGTTCCGATAACATTATCAGACAACTTCTTTAAGGGACTGGACTGCTTAATCAAAAAATTCCTATGGAAACTAAGCGTCCAAGACTAAAAATGGATAAACTGATGCTCCCAAACTATGAGACTGGACTTTCACTTCCTAATTTCAAACTTTATTATTTTTCAGCTAACCTTGCTGTTATTACAAAATGGTTCAATGAAAATAGGAACAATCCCTGTTTCTTAATTGAGATCTCTCATACTCCGTTCTTCAACATTAAACATCTACTGTATATAGCCCCACAGAAAGCTAAGTTAAATCTCACATTTACTACCAAAACAACCATGTACAGTATATATGGAATAACGTTTTCAAGACTAAGCAACACAAAGGTCTCTTTTCTAAACACTCTCTCTTGTTTTTCAATACTCTTTTTTCTCCATCGCTCACTTGGTCAATGTTTTGGATCAGATTCGTTATTGGATTTCCATGTTATAAATAGAACCTTTTTGACATCCCTAATTCCCAATCCTTTTGCTATTTGCAATTGCGCAAGTTTATCAATAAAATATAGCAAAACCAACCAATACTAAGTTAAATCTTCTTGAAAATCTTTTTCAACAACCGTCTCAATCTAAGATTATCTCAAATTTATAAAATGTTATTTCCATCTGCGCTTCCCTTTACTCACCAGTTAAAATCTAAGTGGTAAACTAAGCTTAATGCCACAATTACAGCCCAAGCATGGAAGGATGCGATCAATATTAAAAAGTTGGGCCTAAAAGCTATATGATTGTGGCAGATTATGTTCAGTATCTTGCATCACATATACCATACTCAAGCTTTTCTTTATACAATAAACTCAGACATCCCTGCATTATGCCCTAGATGTCAATTGGAATCTGCTTTATTGGAACATATGCTTGTTGACTGTCCGAAATTGGACCATTGGTGGGATTCTAAACTAACCTTTATATCAGAAGCTATTCAGATCTTATTAGATAAAAATCCTTTATGGATGTTATTAAGACTCGGACCTCCATATAGCAGGCTTTCTTTATGTCAACAGTATTTAGTGAATATTTGTTTGGTACAGGCTTTTAAAATAATTCTTGTTAAATGGAAAGACTCTGATTCTCTTCATTTCAGTAGTTGGCTGAATGCCGTTATTGACATTCATGCTATAGAACATGTACTGTACATTACACCTCAGTGAAACAAATCTGGAAATATGAAGCAATCTGGCTACCTCTGAAACAAAGAATCAAAGTCCGAGCATTCCTACCTAACTGATAAATCTTTAGTTAAATACTGTGTGATTTTTTTGTTTTTGGCTTTTTTTTGTGCCCTTTTGTCACCATGTATTTATTATAGGCCTATGTTTAGGGAAATTACTGACTTATGAAATGTCATATAAGCAAAATGCATTAACTTAACAATGCAATAAAAATTATGTTCAACACCCCGCCCCCCCAAAATCATTGACACACAGTGGTAGCACAGTAGCAGACATTTGTGCAATGGTAACACAATGGCAAATACCAATGTGATATCACTGCAATTGGTATCACAATGGATTTGTTTCACACCAGCCCATCGGTGCAGCGGTAGGATTTCTGCTCGCGATGCCGGTGACACGGGTTAGGGAACAGATCCAGGTCATCGGAGAGCCGGCCGGAGGAGAAGGATTGAGCATCCTTGGACTGCTCTCCTTCTCCGGGGGGAGGGGGGACTGAGTGTTCGATGCAGTGGCGACACCCGGCAGAGGCTGGGTGTTCCACTATGCACCGATGCCAAATAGAACCATCAGGGGCAGGGCGGATGCTGGCATCATTGCACATCCCCGCCCCTGCCTACAGGGGGAAAAATGTTCCATGTCCCCGGCTGTCTCCCTGAAGACCTGCCTCCAGTCCTTGAATTGCCTCCGCCACTGGCTCCCTGACTTGTTACTAGTGTCTCGACCCTGGAAGGCCCACAGCGCCAAGACCCCTGCCCTCTGTGGGGTAAGCCAGGGTGACTGGGGAGTGCAAGCAATTGGCGGAGGTGGAGGCGAGGGGGTCCGTGACCAGGTCGGACAACGACGGATCTGGGGCACACAAAAAGTACTAAATAAAAAAACAAACAAACAACAAACAAACAATGGATTTGTTTCAATTCCATTGCACTACCATTGTGACCATTGTGGTACCATGTGTCAGTGGTAGCACAATGGGTGCACTTGCAGTGGTAATACAGTGGTCTCATTCAAAGCCTTATGCTGGTGGTACCACAATGATCATGCAGCATTGAATCACAATGGCCTTCGTGGGTCACTGATATCACACTGACGACACTGTAGGTGAAAAACCTGGTGGTGGAGTGATCCAAAAAAATTATTAAGACACATCTAACAAGATCAGACACCCACACATCTTTAATGTAGGTGCCATCCAACATTAGCTAATCACCAGCTAAACATTGTAAATCCCACCAAAGTTATCTTTACAACAGTCATGCCCTGTCTATGCTACACAATGTCCACCTAGCCTCACAACATGGTGCTGCCTCAGTGCAGGAACCCACCTTGTTCACATGGTAAGCATAAAGTGACCTTGTGTGACACCTCTTCTCCCTACAAAAATGAAAACAATAAAGTAAATGGCCCCAAATCTACCTGTTCCTAGATGTAGGGAGAAAAGGTCTTCCTGGGAATGCAGACAGTTTCAGTCCATCCTCGCATTGCCACCATGGGCTGCTCCAATGACATCTCCCTGCAACAGAATTAACATAGCAGCTCAGCTGAGAAGGGACTTTCTTTAGCATGGTATCCTCTGCTTTGCTGCAGATGGGGCAAGAATGGTTAGAGATCACGATCCAATGCCCCCCCTTACACTGTCATATCCACCAACCCCATGCAAGTCGTCACACTAACAGGCCCTATAATATCATGTACCCTGTCACACCTCACAATCCCATACCCCCATGAATGCTGTCCTCCCATACCTCCATGCATGCTGTCACACCTCATGATTCCATACCCTCATGCATGCTGTCACATCCATCTGCTGACCATGTGCCCCCATTCATGCTGTTAGATCTAATGACCACATACACCATCATATCCATCATCCCCCATACACCCTGTCAAACTCATTGACCTATACCACCATGCACGCTATCACACCTCATGAAAGCATGCCTCCCCATGCATGCTGTCACACCAACTGACCCCATAACATCATGCCTGCTGTCACACCTCATAATTATACACCTCCATGCATGCTGTCACACCCACCAATCCTAAGCATGCTGTCACACCCACTGACCACACACACATGCTCTGCTGTAAATAAACAGCATGCGTGAGCAGTGAAATCAGAGCATAATTGTTAAGAGCTATTATTGTAACCTACCCTGCCACATGACAGATTACACAGAACTAGAAAGAAGACTAGAATGGCAATGCCCCTCAATGTTTCCAGGCGTGAGTACATTGAGCGTGGCACCATGTTGTGGATGGCAATAAGAACTGGAAGCGCTACTTATCTGTAGCATGATTGTTGTGTGCACTTAAATGGACTGGTTGAATCATAACTCTTGCTTTTTTATGCTCTTTCTAGTTGTGTTATCCTGCAGAAGACAAGCTGATGTGTGGGTTGTGAATCCTGGATAAAGTCCATGAGACACCTGCTTGCTTGCCTCCCTCCCTCAGGGCCACAGAGCGTGCTTCCTTTTTGAAAACCAACAGCATGTGCATAGACACCAAGATACTATTAAATATAATGACTATACTATTTGTGAGCATTCCTTGCCCAACTGTTGTGATAAAACCACTTGCACTTCCTGCTGTATTTTCCTTAGTCAGAGATACAGCAGCAGCCTATCTCTCACTCATAATACCTCTGCTCTCTTGCTGCACCTGCCCCTGCCTCTCAGCCTCTCCCAATGTGCCTGCCGAATTTTAGGCCATCTGTTCTCCCTGATGCTACCTAATCTGCCCCCGTGTGCCAGCAACAGCTTTACTCTTCCCTATCCTGCCCCCCAGAGGCAAACCTCTTTCCTGCTGGACAAATTCTGTGTTGTTGCCTTGACCCAGGTGCCAGCCCAGGCTTGGCCCATAGCCTGCAAACCCTCTTGGAGGCAGCATTCCAGCATAAACAAGGGGTCACTATCAGTGTGTTACCCCACTCAATCTCCTCAGTGCACCTGGAGCAGCAACACCCAGCACCTTTTCCAGTGGGTGTCTTGGCCTCCTGGCATCATGCCATCCTGTTCTTCAAAAGGGTCACAGACAAAGCTTGCCTACTACCCGGCCCATGTTTTATCTCAAGGGGCTACCTCTGCCCATGCTGGAAAATCACCTTCTGCTGGTCTTTATCAATAAGAAATGCCAGACCTTCTGAACCTTGGAAGATAACCTAAACCTGGGAGGGAGGTGAAGACTTACCATCCTTAATAACTTACTCAGGGCTGGCCCCACACATTTATGTTAGCACTGTGAAGGAAAGACCCTTAAACTGACAGATCTTTTTTAGTTCAAAACATTTCTTCCTGCAGGGTTAGGAAATGTCATGTGAGAACCTGAATACAACCCTATTCTGCTTGTTGCAATCCTGCTGGCTCTGGCATTCTGATTCCTGATGTTCCACTGCAAATACATTAACATAATATGTGGGTCATGGACACAGGCAATGCAAAGGGTGCAGGAGACAGGCAAGGCACAGTTGTGGCTGCATTATTACAGCTTGCCTACCAAACATATAGAAGAGATCTCTCACCTGGGTCCTGAGGAGCCTGAGATGGGTGTCTTGGAGCGATGTCCAATTGTTATTGTAAAAAAAAAAAAAAAAAAGAATAGCTGTGGGGTCACAAAGAATCCATAGTTCTTCAAGAACAAAATGGGACCAATAGGGAAAGTTAAACATAAGCAATATTTATCTCATATGTAGGGAGTCTGTGCCCTGTCAGACTGGGGTCATTGTCCTCTCAGACCTGTAGAAATAAAGGAAATAAATTATAAGTATAAGGAAAAAATAAAAGCAAGAGTAGAGACAGAATTCCAGAGAGGTACAAGAGCTACAAGGAGAGCATTGGTATTACATACATGAGCCCGGTAATCCCTAGTTCAAATCCCACCATGGTCATTGGCTCAGGATATGACCATGGGAATGTCACATGACCTCTCCACTTTAAAGCTAGGTTAAAAATGGCTGTCATTATGAACTGGTCAGCGGAATAGCCAGGCCGTAGCCTTAAAGTGTAGGCCTTCATTTTGATGCAATAATTTCAACATAATAGGCCTTAATTCTGCTGCCCATGAATGCTACCTGACCTATACAGCATGTATCAATACTTGGGCCTTCAAGGGTGGGTGGATGAAAATAACTGATACCACACATGCCCCAGCCTCCAGCCCAGAACCAATGAGCAATGGCACAGCAATGGTCAACACCAAGCAAAGTTCCAGCAGAGTTGACAGTCTACATGGCACCAAACATTAACAGCAGTGCAAGTGGCTTAGTGTGGCATTTGCAGTTCATTTGGCACAGCTGGTGGCATTGTGCATAGAACAGCAAGCTGGCAGCTGTGCAAGTGGTACCGTGTGGTGATGACAGCATACATGGTACAACAGAGTCAGCAGTGCATGTGGCAATGCGATGATGACAATACATGAGTCACTGTGTGGTACTGGCACAGCACGGAGTCAGCAGGGCATATGGCACTGCACAGAGATGGTGGTGCACATGGCACAGCACAGTGGTGGCAGTGTGTGCAGACAACGAGGTGGTGGCAATGCACATGACACTGTAATGAGGGGTGTGCATATGGCACAGCATGGAGCCAGCAGTACTAGCCTTATCAGTTGAAGACTACAGAGGGAAAATACTGACACTAATGGATGAACTACTGACTGATATTTGTTATGACTATTGGTAGTGAATAGTTCATCCTGAAAAGTCAAGGTTTACCCTTTATATATCCTAACAATTCCAGTCCGACTCCCACCCCCACCAGCCAGTGCATGGATCAGCCTCTTCCCCCCCACAGCCAACCACCCTCTTCTCTGCTAGATCACCCTTCCAGGCACCAGACCATCCTCCATGCAGCTGTACAACCCTTCTAGCCCCAGCCTTTCCCATGATGAGCAACCTCACTGGAGCTAGAGCACCACACAGCCTCCAGACCAGGTTCTTCCCCAGCCAACCACCCTCCCCGCATCTGGACCAGCCTCCAACCACATGGTACACAACCTCCATGTAGCTGGAGCACCCCCCCAAGCCTCCCCTCCAACAGACCACAGTTTCTGCATCTGTTCCCTCAAGCCCCTATACCAGCACTCCCCCAGCCAACCACCCTACCTAGAGCTGAACCCACCACAAGCCCAGTTCCATTCCCCCAGCCAACCACCAACCCTGCAGCTGGACCTTTCTTCCATTCCTGTACTAGCTCCCACCACCAACCACCCTCCCTGCAGCTGGCTCACCCGTTCATGCCCTGGACCAGCCTTCCCCAGCAGACAACCCTCCTTGCAGCTTGACCCCCCCGGGACCGATCATTCCAACCTATGGAACAGCTTCCCCTAGCTGAGCTCTGTCCCTGGAGCTGGACACCCAGATGACCACCCTCTCCAGGAGCTAGACCCACACTCCCTCCAGAGCAGAACCTCTCCCAGACCACCTTCCCTTCAACTAGATCCCCCTCCCCAGATCACCATTCAG
Organism: Neoceratodus forsteri; assembly: GCA_016271365.2. Lineage (NCBI taxonomy): Eukaryota > Metazoa > Chordata > Ceratodontiformes > Ceratodontidae > Neoceratodus > Neoceratodus forsteri. The sequence goes on from JADMNL010000023.1 coordinate 251,642,547, forward strand.
CAACCACAGACCCCATACTTCTCAATGTAGTGTAAATAAAATTGTGAGAAACTAACATACAAAACATACTCCACAATCCAAACTGAACATAGCACCAATAAAGAGCTACATGGATTCAAAGAATTGGTTAAAAAAGACATGCTTTTCAGAAACAGGAAAACTACTCAAAAAATTCTTCCATACAGAAAAGGGAGATTTTAATAACCGTCAGTCTTCAGAAAAAGAAAACAAAAAAACAAGCATGTACACTGATCCCAGCATTACTGTTTTATTTAATGTAATGGATTTATAAATGTTAAAGTTTTAATTACATACAATATCAAATGCAAAAAACACAGCTTTCCCATCCCACTTCAAATCAGTTTATGAACAAACAGGATATGCCTGGGGGATATGCAGCAGATATAAATTCTTCCACAAGTATTATATATAAGGAGATATTTTCATGAACAACAGTCAGCAGCTTTAGAAACACCCCAAACAATTAGCACAAGGGTCCCCAGCATTACTATTTAATTTAATGGATTAACACAAGCAAATGTTTTAATCAAATACAATATCAAATGCAAAAAAAAAAACCAATACACACACATTCAAACGCTTAAATATCTGCAGTAAATAAATCTTTCTTTAACAATCTGCAGGTTATTCCAGATTTTCTCAGATAAGACACTGTAAAGTCTTTTCTCTAAATATAGTACTGTATCTGCAAAATGTGTGAATCCAGTAAAACCATGCAGAACTCCCAGCCCTCAGCTGTTCAACTGCTAATTCAAACATGGAGAAGGTTCAGAAAGTCACATGAGGAATAAAGTCATATGCATCTTTTGATGCCCCAAAGAATTTTGGGAGTTGTAGTTTTTCTTACTGTATGACTAGATGTTTAAAGTGAAAGAAACATATTAAAAGCCTGATGTATAACTTGTATAATTATTCGATTCTTCCTGGTAGATAAGTACCTATGTAATGCATGTTATGTTCTTTTCCACAACAAAAATGAGTTAAAAAAGGCCAGTTTTATAAGATGCACTAATTATTACAGCTTGAAGTGAGAAAGAAATAATGTGTCCCACTGGGATTTGAACCCAGGCTTGTGATTTAAAATTGTTTAGCAGTGGCTAATACTGCATTAAGAAAAACATCTGGTTGTCCTAATTATTACAGAAAATTAAATGGGGGGGCAATTAGGATAAATATAGGAGGGCTGTATTAGGGAACCCACTTTTTTAACTTTTTTAACAAGGATAGTCAAAGTGAGGCATTTCATTTTTAGCAAACTCTTACAGGAGCAGTATGAGAAGCCTTTTTTCAGCTCCCCTCCCTATTTGTCCATGCTATTGATTGGCTGTGACAGGCTGGCAGTTTTTCATTTATCTCTGCATAATGCCCACTGGGAAAAAAGTATCGGTGCCAGAGTGCCCCATAGCATAAAAATATCATTGTGCCAGTTTACAACATTGGCCTCATATTCAAAAGGTAATGCCAGCACTACCATGGTTTGCACTAGCGCTACCCAGGTTTGTACTAGCGGTGTGGCCATAATCAAAGGCCCATCTAGGGCCCCCTAAGCTCAGCACTGCTTGGGCACTAAAATATCTTCTATGTAAAAGAGAGGGTCCTCTCATGCATATTTAGGCAATGGCATTTTGAAAGGTTTACAGCAGTAGTAAACAGCCCTCAAAGTGGTGCTGTATCGCTACCAAAAACCAGCTCTGAATGAGACACTAATGCCGCACGCTCACCATGAAGGCAGGGCAGCTGTAAAGCAACTGCCTGCTCCCAGTCATCCATTCCCATCACTGTCAATGCTCTCTTGTAGTCTAGTGTGTCCCCCATGGTCACCCATTCCCATCACTCTCAGTGCATCCTGGTGGTCTACTGTGTCTTTCACTCACCCATTCCCATAGCCATCAATGCTCCCTGGTGGCTAGTGACACCCCATCACCCATTCTGACACCTACAAGGTATCAGTGGTGGTCCAGTAACCCCCCACCCAATCTGCCAGCTCACAAACCACTTCCCAACAGCCCGCCCCACCAGGTTGGCCACAGATCACTGCAGCCTGATACAGTGACCAGCACAGCCCTCCATTCAACTCTTCAGCTGGCCACCATATGAGCTGTCAGTAAGTGTGATACTGTATGCACATCCACTGACAGCTTATATGGCAGCTGGCTGAGAAGGTGACAGGAGGTTTAGACTTGGGGGAGCATTGACGGTGACAGGAATGGGTGAGCAGAGGGGTACCACTAGCCACCAGGGCTTCTGATGGCACGAAGGGGTTGCTGCACCCCATGAAAAAAGAACCCATAATGGGCTTGCAAATGTTCCCTTAACACCTTGCATGCCCAATAGACTCATTTACATGTTGGAGCTGAATACTGCCCACAGGGGTCTTGGTGCCATCCTGTTTTGGGCAACGCTATTCCCTGTAGGCTATATATGGCACAGGTCCATGCTGGCAGCACTACTGCACTTACCCTTGCAACAATATGACCTGATATTCAGTAAGACAGCAACATGCACTATTCAACTGAACATTGCAGCTACCAGGTTGGGCACAAATGCAGCTGAAGCATTTGCACAATGCTTGTGTGTCTATTTGAATATCAGACCCATTGTATTATAAAAGGACACCATTTTTAAAATAAATTTACCCACCCTTAAAGCTCTACTGCTCACCTTGTAATCTTCTCTCTTCATTCTTCACTCTGATAGATCAAATTTGGCATTGTTTTTCCTTTTTGCATCAGGGATTTTTGGCATATTTTAAATCACACTCTACCCTCCCTCACCAGTCTGCAACCCATCCAGCTACTACACTGAGGATACTACTGAAACCATGGATACTCATTCCTGGTCTTCAGAGCAGGCAATGAGGACCAGGAAATACTATTTTGTTTTAAAAGGGAAACTTCAATAACCATGGTATTTGCATCAGCTGCTGCAGAAATGCTGGATTAGGGATTTTAGCATTAAAGTACATTTTTTATTCACATGCTGCCTGGAAAGTTTAATTACAAAGATCCGCTCCATGCATAATGCTGCAGAACCCTGGGTGGGCATCCTGTGCACCACGGGTGGCTTCTGCCATGAATTTAATTATTTATTTAGTGATTCTGAAAAGACTTTTGCATCAAGCTCTTTTACAACGGTTCCACGTCATAGATTGCAAAACAAAGTACAATAGGAGAAAACAAAGGTACATCACAATGACCGATACAGCTTGGATTCAGAACTTACAGAATAACTCAAAACATAGGTACAAGTTAAAATAACAAGAAAAACACTTTATGGGGGGGGATAAGCAGCCACAAAGTGCCTTGTCAGTAGTTCAGAGGGACGGGGATAACTGGTAGTGGTGAAGAAAGGAGGTAAGAGAGAGAGGTAGGTACTGCAGTGGAGGTGAAGGGTGGGAGAAAAAGGGTGATAAGGTTTAGGGAGAAATGGGGGGGTGAGGAGAGGTTATGCTAATGAGGGCTACCAACTTGGCCATATGTTATGCTAATTACCATGCTCATGATGCATGAAAACAAAGTGAAATGCTTCCTACCAAGCTACAGTACTGTATAAAACATAAATTTCACTATCATTTTATTTTCGCTATATTCACTAATTGAGTAAGTCAGCGAAAATAAAATGCCAGTGAAATTTAAATTACGCATCACCTTCACTATGTTGTGAAACATTTTATTACTGAATCTGAGGTTCTGTATAAGCTACATTATACTCGTAATGCCAAACGCAATACAGTATACAATTCACCTTTGATGGAAAATGGTTTTCTTACCAGAGCTACTGTAATTGCGGACATTAAATAAAAGGCTCCATAGGGATTTACTATTGCACGTAGTGCTTTCTTGCAATGATGACATCATTACATCACATGTCACTGTCCCTCTTTGGGTAGGAACAAAGCAGGACTTTTAAAATGCTTTCTGATGGGTTACCAGCTCTGAAAACATACCCTATCAACAAATTTAAGGTAAAATCTGGCATCAGTCGATACCATTCTCTTTCAGCTAAAAGTGTATGAGAGGGTTTGCTAAAAGCCGCCAACACAAAATGCCTGTTCAGGTGTCCTCCACTATTGGCTAGCTGCTGTACACTGCTCTACGATAGGTCTACAGCACTGTGGTGGGGCAATACAAAATCTGAAGACAAAAAAAGTCTCCCCATCTGACTGCAGGTAAATGTTCTGGTGCTGGTGGGGTTGTCTGATGCTGCTGTCTGTACTGGAAAGCTAAATGAGCTATGCTGCTCGTGCACGCTGGCATCTGCTGCTTTTGGGATGCATCAGGGAGCAACACACTGGTTTGCGATGCAACTGCAATGGCGTTCTAACACAGGCTGAGAGAAAAAAATTATTTTCATCATTATTCAATGTCAATGTCATCGCGCTAATTTACTATGACGCGAATACGTAAGCGGGATTACGATCGCGAAGTTTATCTGCCGCGAATTCAATGTCTTCTACAGTATATTGTAATCCTGCCAGAATTGTGTTACTGCAGTCACAAGAGTGATTTGGTGGTGCCAGCTGCATGTAAATATGTAAAAACTGAACAGGAAAAAATTCAGCACAGTATCTCACGTTATTTGTTTTTTTATTTGTAATTTTTGTTGTCTGGTTTGCCCAGCCCACTCACTTGGCTTCTTCTTATATTATCTCACCCCACTTGCCATCTGTCAGAGGACCTTCCTTGGAGGTGTCTGGTCACCAGTGCAGGGCCTGTGGGGTTTGGGGCTTCATCTTGTAGTTGGGGATTTTCCATCATTTTCTGCCCGAGGGCTCACCACCGGTGCAATGGCTGCAACATGCATATTCTGCCTCCTCAGAGAAGCCCCCAGCATCCTGCACATCTGCTCAGATTTCTCCAGGTGGCAGATGAACAGTGGGACACTGTCCCCCCTTGAGGGTGGAGAGCTGTCCTGTGGATGCTCAATCCTCCCTCTCCTGGCTGGTCTCCGAGCAACCTGCTCCATTCTTGAACCCAGATCACTGGCATGGAAGAAGGTGAGGTGCCCAATGCCTCAGCCCTCCATGCCACTGGGCCGGCTGGCTCAATTCACTTTTAAAGAAATTCCTTTCCTTACTGCTGCTGCTGCTACTCCCAGTGGTGTGGAGCAGATTACCATATTTTAAATTTAAATGACCAAGGGACACACATGCTTCTTTGTTATATTAGTTCAGCTTATTAAAGGTTGTGTTAATAAAGACCTTTCAGCAACGTTTAGTTAGTTTTGTCACATGCTTTAATATCGATGTGATATAAGTTAAATTAATAAGACAATTGATCTGATCGCCTAAATAATTGCAACCTAAAACCTAGTAAAATTGTGAATGCTGTTAATTTTACAAACTGACCACTTCCAATAGCTGTCAGTTGTACGATGAAACCATGACACATTCTCCTCCTTGAACTGGTTACATTTTTCAGGGCACTGGATGTCTGCAGGGTCATTCTAATAGGCTTCTTCTCTCAGTCTTTGTTGTTGATATTCACGTTTTGAGTTTTATGTGATAAGAGTGAGTCTATAAGACCTCCGATCACATAAAGCGAGTCAACAACCGCCTAACGTCAAAAGGGCGACCCACACAACATCGACCATCACAAATACAACAGTCGCTTACTTAATAAGAAAAAAAAAGCTTGTAAACTCCAGGGGGAGCAGACTTAGGAGAAAATAACAACTCCCCCAGGAAGCAGAATAGCTTTCTGCACCAGGATCTGAACCAGGCATCACAGGCTCCAGGGGCAGTGGCTCAAGCCACTATGCCACATGGTCAGCTCAGCAGAGCTTGGTGAAATTGATCTATTTATCCCCTTTCTTGCGAGTGTTGCATGTATCCCTCAGTGCTATACTTGCTATAATCATTCTGTGTTCTTTTTCTCCACACGCTCTACATGGGAGCAGTATTATGGAATCGCTCATATTGAGCCGCTCAAGAATACTCACCCATATAGGGTGTTACCCACATTTGCTTTATGTAACTGGTGAATTTGGGGGCAGATATGAGGCAGCAGCAAAGCACTTTGCTCCAGCAGATCTGGAAGTAAATGTAGCAGGATGGTCCTTCGTGATTACTAGTGCAAACGGCGTTGAAAAGCAGCAGCTGTGGAGATAGCAGAGAGGAATGAGTACAATTACCACAGGATGGATTATTCCTTTTTATGTTTGCTTGTGCGCATGTGAAAGAAAAATGTTGTGGCAGCTTAGGAAAGAAGTGGGTTGTGGAGGTGTGGCACTGTTGAGGACAATGCTGCCACTGCTTTTGTGAGCTTTGCTGTGTGTCATCAATGCAAGCGCAGGCTGGTGGTGACACTAGTTTGCAGTGGTCAAATCATTTCAAGTTGGTGGCATGCTTGCAATCAGGGAGTGCCTTGTCATTGCAGCATCAGCCATCCATTTCTCCTTTGGATCTGAATAGTTTCTATGCAGATGAGAAGCTGATGCTGCAATGCCGGGTAGTCCCTGATTGTTGCAGCCACCCGGTCCCTAAGTCTTGCAGTATTGTGTGGCATAATGTAATTCTGCCCTCATGCACACAGTAAGGAAAGAGCAGTGGCATGACCATGCATACTTCCCGTATGCACTTGCATACATAAAACTCAGAGTGACTTCAAAAAATTTCAGTAGTCACAGTTGATAAGCTTAAAAAAATGACTCAAGTGCCAGGGACACTGGGTTTCCATATATACAGAAAAACAAACTGAATAGAGGAATCCTGATTGGCTGACAGAATTCCAAGAGACTCATGGTCATGGAACCCTGATTGACTGGATTGAATTTCTGGAGCTCCACGTTAAATAGAACAAGCTTTTTGTTATCTGCACTACTGTGCTGCTACTTATTTCTCTTTGCCACTAGCCGGCACTCTGCATTGCTGCACATGTCTCCCAGTGTTTACTGTCTACTACAGAATTTAAATGCCATTGAGACCTGCTTCCTCCTTCTACCATTCTGTCCTGAAAAAAACTGTAAGTTTTCTGATACTTAAAAAAAAAATCATTGAGATTTGTGAAGTGTTGCCAAGTAAAGCCTGCACCTAAAAAGGGGTGTCAAAGTGTAAAATTAGTAAATAAACAGCAGGCTGAGAGGGGAATCTGGTGATATGTAAAAACCAAAGGACGCCCCTCCACACTAACCACCCCATTACCCATGCCCGGCCACAGTAATCGTGAACAAAACCAAAAATATCTGAACCAGACTTCAGGATTTACTCCATACTTTACTTAATTCATAAAAAGTGAGCAACAAGTTAAAGACCATGGGCCTGATTCCAAGATGGATCACACATGTCACAAGGTGACTTGTTCCAAACCCAATGGCACAAGTTGCACCTTGAGACATGCTTTATTCCGCCCACAATTCCGAAAGGTGGCCTGCGACATGGCACAGGCTGCCTGCACCAAAGGCAGGCTACACCACTGGCTATGGAAGAAATCCCCTGTGACATGGTGCAAGGGGGTTTCTGGCAATGGTTATGGCTGTATTTCATGTGGCAGGCTGACAGAATGGCAAGTTGCTATTCCAGGTGCGACCCCAGTAGACGGTGGTCTAAGTATGGTAGACCAGCTATTAGCTGGTCTAACCATACCCTATGTCCACCGGGTCACACCTCCATACCTGCTGCTCCCACAGCTGACCCCCCCAGGGTCCCTCATAGGTCCCCACCCTACACCCATTGGCATAGCTGCCAGCCGTGCGTAGCTGGCACCTCAGTGCCCCATACCTGAGTGGTGCCCCACAGGGCTGTACATGACCCCTGCCTGCAAAACACCCCAAGGCCATCTGGTGGCCTCACACCACCTCCACAGCCCTGTGAAGCATTGTCATGGTGTCCTGGTGTGGGGTTTTGGGGGCTCTTGCCATGTGCAGCTTGTGCCCTCTGGACAGGCATTGCTGCAGCTTGTGGCAACCAGGTCAGGTGCACCCTTCCCTTAGTGCAACCTTGGAGCTGCTGTAAGTCGCAGGGCATACTGTAACTGCTGGGGACCCTGCCTGTTCTGGAATCTGGCGCAGGGTCCCTGGCATAGCAGCGTATGTCACAACTCGTATCCGCCTGCGAGTTGCGCCATACATCCTGGAATCGGGCCCCGTATGCCATGGCAGTTGAAGACCACTAGTAACCCCCACCAGTTTCACCATTTGATTTTCTCTTGACCACCAGTGCCAAAATATAAGGTATCTACTGGTATCTCATTTGTATGTTTATGAATTAAGAAAAGTATGGAGCAAATCCAAGTCTGGTGCCAGTATTTTTTGTTTTAATCTCCAAAATATGCAAACACTGCAGTAATTGTTGATAGTAAAAGAAACAAAAAAACTATCCATCTGGATCGATGCTGCCAGCTGCTGCAGAGCAAAAGAAAGCTCAGTTTGACACTATTTGTTTGCTCCAATGCCAACCACCGACTTCCTGCAGCTTGCAGTCGGCATCTGAATAAACTCCCCTGTCCATTCAAATTGATTACAATTATATTCCCAAGAATGTAAAGTTTATTTATTTTAAATATTCTGCACCTGAAATGGGTTGGGAAACTGTTAAGGAGTCTTAACGCCAAAGCAGTCTTGCCATCAGAGCCGATATGAGTACTTAAATATCTTTGGGTTGTGAGTAACTGCCAAGTCTGCACCTGTAATAGGAACATTATGGACATCTAAAATGGTATCTTATTTTAATAAAGTAATTCATTTTACATTTTCTAGCTGTCAGACTCTGGGGCAGCTGCATTTGATTAAATGAATAACAGACTCTGCTGGTTTGGGATCAGCTGCATACTGTATTGCAGTTTTTATTAAATAGGAATTACAGCCCCTCTGCCGGGTCAGGGTTAGCTTAACCTGTAGGATATATATAAAAAAAAAAAAAAGAGAACATTCTTTCTGATGGCTTGTGCTAAACTTTATGGTACATTTATTCTCAGTGCACTGTCCATCATTGCACTGTACGGTGTGTGCCCATTCAGAAAGTGGAGTTAGGGATCTGGCTGTGTTTACTTAGGTGGGGTAGATGGCTGGCTGTTTTAAGGGGTGGGAGAGCTGGCTGTGTTCATTTGAAGTTGGGGAGGGGCTGGCTGTGTTGGTACAGGGGCTGTTTGAGGGGGTGGGGGAGACAACTGTGTTCGTGAGTGGGTTGCCATGTAATGTTGGTGAGGTGTGAAAGGCGGTCATGTCTGCCTGGGTGGGGCACTGGCCATGTTCGTGGAGTGGGAAGCTGGCTGTGCCAGCTTAATTGGGGTGGGTGTGACTGATCATGTTGGTGAGGTAGTATGTGTGCTGGTGTGGGAGCCAGAATTGTCTCTATGGTTGAAGGGGGGCATGGCACATTGGTAAGGTGGGGGAGCAGGCTGTATCTGCTTAGGTGGGGTGGGCAAGGCTGGCCATGTTGGTGGTGTAGCAGTGACTGGTGCCCATGACAGCACTGTTTAGTAGCACTGCTAGTCTCTTATTGAGAATCAAACATTTTCAACAAGAGGTTGGCAGTGCTGCATTTACGTGGTCTTACTGAACTAGTTGCATTCATTTAGGCTGAACTAGTCATGTTTTGTGGGTAATGGCTGTGTCCAAACTGGTCATGCTGGTGCCAATGGGCAGAGTGGGGCTTAATTTACATTGGAGCTTTGACATGAAAACTATGTGACCCCTTTTCATGGACGCAAAGTAAAGTAGCCAAGTTTAACTTGAAAGAATTGCAATTCTTTTTAAAATAATTGCCATGTCATTTTTTTTGGGGGGGGGGTGCACTGCTGTGTATAGTACACCATTAGCATCCATGAGAACTGTGATTGGAACTTTTTTTAAAGCAAGAGATTTATTTTTGTATTTGTTTAATGTTTAAGTGATGTGTGGCTCCCCTTCAGCAAATGGAGTCATGTTACTTCAAAGAAGCCAATTCAGGCAGTTTAATGTTAGGACCGAACCAAGGGAGTCCATCTTGTCATCTGGTGGTTCAGTTTAGTTCATTTTTGAGCTCTTACAAACAAGACCCAGAAATGTGTGACTTGGACACATGGGACATAAATGTGGGGGTATGGGGGCCATAGCGTTGTTGCCATCCCTCTTGAGGGATGGGGGTTGTAGTGCTGCTGCCGCCATCACACCTGAGGCATGGGGGCTGCAGTGCTACTGTTATCACTTGAGGGATATGGTGGTAGAGCACTGAATACTCAAATAATTGACCCCAAAATATACCAGAATGCATCAAAAATCCAAAATTTTCTGAGAGCCTAGGTGCTGCCCAGACCCCAGGCCTATTAGTTATGGTGTTTAACTGTGCATACACTTTTTTAAAAGCATTACTTCTCTGGGAAAGAGTGCAGTTTGTGGGCACAGAAAATGTCCCATCCTGTCACAGAACCAGTCACACCCCCTTCTGACATTAATATCTGTGCATATGGTATTGTAACAACAATACAAAATGTATTTATTAGAATAATGGCAGAACAAGCGTAAAGTAGGCAGAAATGAGCTCACTTCGTGTTTTCATGTGTCTGCTCGTGTATCAGGAGGCAGAGATACTGGTTTCAGGCAGCTTGTTTTTACTTAATTTTTTCTTCATCTTGTTGGAGAGGTTGTTGAACTGCTCTGGGCTGATCAGATCTTTGCTCAGAGCCAGCAACAGCTACTCTGGGTTTCGGTTCTCATCCATGGCAGGATAACAAATTTCCTTTATAAGGGTTACTTTTGAACACCCCCAATAAAAGTCACGCTAGCTTTTTTTTTAATAAAAGGAGATCTCTTCCAGATATCCTGCTTTTAACTGTTCTTGTTTGCAGTTTATCTTTGGAAAGACGACTTTTGCAGCTGGTAACCCACACTCCTTTCCCACTTCTCACTCTCTTTCTGGATAGTTTCAGCTCAAAGTTCAATACTCAATGCAGCAGAAAAGAAATATATATATATATATATATATATATAAAAAACAATTAACCAGACAACGCTTTTGGTGATGACAGAGGCAGCGGAGGTAAACCCACCTACCGTCTCCAAGGCCGCAGCAGATTCGACACACATACACTAGTGAAGACTAAGTGAGAGTCTGATTTTTTTTTTTATTTGGAGAGTGTTGGAGACCTCTGCTGAGAGAAAGGGTGAATGGAAAGGGAAAATTTACAAATTTGGCAGTGGTGAAACTGCGAGAGGAAGTCGGTTCTGGAGGGGAGTAGGGTCAGAAAGGGTGCTGCAGCCTGCAGGGTAAAATGTGACCCCTTACCAAGAAAAATGCTACTGCAGCATCTGGAAATAATTTATATTACTAGGCAGTGTGGTACCAGCATCTGCAATAATCCTGAGAGTCTAGTCACTGGTGGGTTATCGAAAATGAGTTTACCAGCTTCCTGCAAACAAATTACAGTTGGCATCTGTGGGGCTCACATCTCATGACATTCAAAATTAAACGGAGAGGCTGCTTGTGGGACTCCAGGAATTATCCTGGGTCGGCAGGGTGTGGGGTCTGTGGGTCACACAGAACCATCATGGAGCACGCCATATTTTCCATTGTTCTTTCCTCCCTCCCCCCCAGCACATGGCTGACAGGCATGCTTACGCAAGTCATATACATCCATCCAGCCAGTCAGCCATCCTCAGTCCCAGTACTGCATTTCAGTTGCACCACCACCCGTGGTCACCCAGGTAGTGGTTTCATGGGGACAGTGAATCCCTCCTCCTTCTCTCACAGCTGGCCCTCCAATGATTCATGCTTGTTTCCAAACCCAGATTGTCAGTGTCACAAGCAGTAGCACTACCTCTGTGCCGATGGGCTGGCTAATATTAACTTTTCAAAGTAGCCAACCATTGCTTTTTATATCGGAGGTGCTTTTTCTTTTTCTATATGCCAATTAGAAGATTTTCTGCTTAGGCGTGCAAGGTCTGTGAGATGCACGGAGCATGGCTGTATTTTCTATTGTACCCCCAGAGGCTGGCTGACAAACATGCTCACACAAGTCATGTGCATCCATCCAGGCAGTCAGTGTTCTCCAGTCCCAGTACTGCATTTCACCTGTCCCACCATCCACGGTCGATAGTGATCCCCCCTCCTGCTTGTAGGGGGGAGACCATCCTCTGGGACACTCAGTGCTCCTCCCTGGTTGGACCTCCGATGATCCAGGCTCGTTCCTGAACCTGGATTGGCAGTGGCCCAAGCAGTAGCACTACTGCTGTGCCAGCAGGCCAGCTAATATTAACTTTTCAAAGTAGTCATCCTTTGCTTTTTATGTTTGCTGGTACATGCAGTGCACAAGAAACATATGGAGGTGAGTAGAGCATTGCAGAGGTGTGGTAGTGAATGGCCAGTGCAGCCTACGCTTTCAGGGCCCGTCCCTCGGCTACAAATCAACAGAAATATTACTGATTATGTCAGTTTCAGAGAAAGCACAGGATTTAAAAGAAATGTGCTGCTCCAATTGGGGACAGTTTAATCATCCCTGATTGCAGCGGCAGCTCCCCCCTCTCTTGCAACCAGGAATACAGAGGCAGCCAACATGACTCTCCGCCCATGTGTATTACAGTGCACAGTAATGTGAATGGGTGCAGTTTCCTTCTTGTCAGCTGCTGCCCTGTGCCCCCCGGCCCTAGTGTGCTTTCATGGTAAAACATTTCATTATTTAAACTGGCAGCTCCTGCCGCTGGCCACACACTCCGGAGGAAAGCCGACATCAGGGTGCCCAATCCCATGTCAGCATATCTCCCTCCCCATTAAGTGGCTCACTGGAAGCACACTCCAGTGTGTGAAAATATGGCAGCACCTGCTGCCTGCCATGTCCCAGCAGACATCAGCGGCAGCCTCCATGTATCTTTTAATTTTACTCTTTCTTTTCCAACACCGGATGCTCACTCCCAGTGTCAGATGTGCACCACCCCCAGCCTGTCAACATCCCTTGCCAATATCGGGGTACCTAATCTACGAATCAATATCCCTCCTCCCTACCATTATTGTGGCACACTGAGAGCCCACCCCAGTGTGCCAAACTTTTTTTTTGTCCTGAAAATGAAGAAAATCATCCCTTGCTATTTTTATGTTTTGTTTTAAATCTGAAAAAAAATATCCCTTGTGGTTTTCTCGGGTCTCCCTCTCCCATCCCCACCCTCCCTCCTCTGTGCACCCCCTTCCCACACCCCCTCCTTACTCCATACTTACCTCCGGAGGTCTGATGCTGTGATCTTCTGTGGACCGGGAACACATCTGAACTCTTCAAATGCCAACCACAAAATGAATAGAATCACGATAAGCTTTATAATGGTATCAGTAGATGGCTTTAGACAGGCATTGGAAATTATACAAAGATATTCGCAGTTTCGAATTATAAACTGAATTTAAGTAAAACACAAATTTTTCCCCATACACCACACACTTTTAGGGCAGATTTTGAGCCACTTCAGATCCACTGGCCCCTAAAGAAATCAAATACTTGGGTATTTGGATTACTCCTAATGTAGAGGAAGGAGTGGAAATTAATTTAGAAAAACTGTTAACTACAATCCGGGGTGATATACTTAGAAGGAATAAACTGCCACTGAACTTTACAGCTAGGCTAGGAATGATCAAAATGAATCTATTGCCTAGGCTGCTGTACCCGATTCATTTGGGGCTGTATCTCTTCACTCAGTCCTGGTTTATAAAAATTAGAAAGTTGATATCAAGCTTCCTGTGGAACTCTAAGCCCGCTAGGAAAAAACACACATGGTTATGCGTCTCCCACAGGACATAGGGGGCTTCAAGTTGCCAGATCTCCAATTGTATTATTTGGCAGGGCAGCTAGGGATAATGGGACGGTGGAATGGATGGGGGAAGGGGAATATGTGCCAATTTGGCTTCCCATGGAGACACAGATCTTAAAGGAATTGGGAGTCTCCCTAGAAGCATTGCTTTTCTCCCACTCGGAAAAGCTCCCTAAAAAAGGAAAGTTGACTCCAATAGGAAAAACAGTTCATATATGGTGGGCCTTTTTGACACCAGCACAAAGGAGAGGACAAGAGAAAGCATGGGAACAACCGATATTGGGCAACCCGAATTTTCGGTTAGGTGGTCAAATTATCATAAAGCAATGGGCTAGACAGTTATGGAACCTAACATACTAACATACTAAAATGTCAGCAGAATAGGCCTAATGGTCTTTCGTGTCTGCTCGTTTGGTCAGTCCCCAACCTGGGTGCTGACCTTGCTGTCCCCCTCGCCTTCTCTGGCTTCTCCCTTCCCAGTTCCGGATATTCCTGCTGCATTGGATTTTGCTTCCAGAACCCTTACCCTGTACCTGTCCCACCCCCTCTTGAACCCCTCCACTGTCGCTGCCTCCACCAGCCCCCTAGGCAGTGCATTCCATGGCTCCACCACCCTCTCAGTGAAGTAGCACCTCCTCCTTTCTCCCCTGAATCTTCCCCCCTCCAGCTTCCAGCCATGCCCTCTAGTGGCCCCTTCCTCCTTCCTTCAAAGCACCCGACTGTTCCTCCCCTATTTATCCTCTTCATGTACCTAAAGACCTCTATCATGTCCCCCGGTCCTTCTCTCTTCCAATGTGTACATATTTAGCTCTTCGAGCTCTCCTCATAGGTCCTGTCCCCAAGCCCCAAATCATTTTGGTTGCCCTCCTCTGGACCCTCTCCAGGAGGTTAATGTCCCGCTTTAGTGTGGCCTCCAAAACTGCACGCAGTACTCAAGGGCTGGCCTCACCAAGCAAGTTATACAGAGGGAGTATCACTTCCTTCCTTCTGGAGGTGATCCCCCTAGCGATGCATCCCAGCATCCTGTTGGCCTTGGCTGCTACCCTCCTACAAGTCTCCGAGTTGTTCATCTTGACATCCACCACCACCCCCAGGTCCCTCTCAGCCATCGAGACTTGTAGCATTTCCCCAGGGTGTACACTTGACCTGGGTTTCTGGCCCCCAGGTGGAGTACCTTGCATTTCCCTGCATTGAACCTCAGCTTCCACTTTCTAGACCATCTTTCCAGAGCCTCCAGGTCCCCCTGTAGGGCCACCCTCCCCTCCTCCCCATCCACCACCACCACCAGTTTCGAGTCATCTGCAAAGAGACTCATCTCACTCCTGATTCCTGTCCTTATGTCAGATACGTAGGCATTGAACAGAAGGGGCCCAAGGACTGATCCCTGTGGGACCCCACTAATGACCCTCCTTGGGGATGAGACTATCCCACCAACTACGACCCTCTGGGTTCAGTCCTGGAGCCAATTGCCTATCCATCTGATCATCTGGTTCCCCACCCCCATTTCTCCCAGCTTATCCAACAGGCCCACGTGAGGAACAGAGTCAAATGCCTTGCTGAAGTCCAGAAAGAGGACATCCACTGGTCTACCCAGGTCCAAGGCACTTGTCACCCAGTCATAGAACTCCACCAGGTTTGTCTGACATGATTTCCCCAGGATGAATCCATGCTGTCTATCGTCCAGGCACCCTGACTTATCCAGGTCCCTCCCTAGCCTCTCCTTGACAATGCCCTCCATCACCTTGCCCACCACCGATGTCAGGCTGACAGGCCTGTAGTTCGCTGCCACCTCCCTTGATCCCCCCTTGTGAATAGGCACTATATGCGCCACCTTCCAGTCTTGGGGCACCCACCCTGTCCTCAGAGAGATGGTGAAAAGCTCTGCCAGGGGTTTTGCCAGGACATCTGCAAGTTCCTTCAGCACTCTGGGATGTAATTTATCCGCCCCAGTGCTTTCTCCGTCTTAAGGGAGCTGAGGCTTCCCTCACTCTCTCAGCTGTGATTTCCACTTCCGTACCCCTTCTCCTGCTTAGCCCTCCCCACCTGCCAGTGATGCCTCCCTCTCCCCAGACCTGCCATCGGTAAGGGTCCCCCTCCTCAGTATCTCTGTCTCCTCCCATGTATGATGCAGCACCCCATTTTCCCTGGTGAAAACTGGAGGGAAGTACTCATTTAGTACCTCAGCCTGCTCCCCTGGTCTTGTGCCCATCCCTCCCCTGATTTAATCCTGCTAATCTGCCCCTTCACCTTTCGTTTTTCCCCAATGTATCTAAAGAACCCCTTGTTCCCTCTCCTAATTTCCCTGGCCAGGTTCTGCTCCTTCCTTGCCTTAGCCGCCCTCACCATTCTAGTGGCCCTTCTAGCCATCAGCTCGTACTCCCCTCGATCCCTTTCACTCCTTGAGCACTTGAATTGCTTATAGGCTGCTTTCTTTCCCCGCACCACCTCCTGGACCTCCCTGGTCCACCAACAGGGTTTTTGGGCCCTACCGCATTTTCGTCTTACTCTTGCACAGGTGCTGGTAGCATCCTGCACCCCTCTCCTGATGATTTCCCACCTATTATCAGCGTCCATGTCTGACCCAATCCCATCCAAATGCTCCTTAAGGATCCTTCCCATTTCCTTAAAATCCGCCCCCCTGAAGTCGGTTACTTCCGTCTTTGTGCAGCCTTCTACCCCATCTAGGTCCAGGCAGAACCAGACCGTGGCATGGTCACTCCCTGCCAATGGGTCCCTTACCTCCAGGCCCCCAATCTGACCACTGTCTGCCAGGACCACATCCAGTACCCGTGCCTCCCTGGTCGGTTCCCTCACCTGCTGAGTTAGGAACGCGTCTTGAAAGACATCCAACAGCCTCTGTTCCCTGGTCACAGAGGATGTCATAGTCTCCCAATCTGTTCCTGGCATGTTTAAGTCCCCAACACCACCACCATTCCTCTGCCCAGTCTGCAGTGTCTCCTAACATCTGCCACCAGACTGTCCTCCAGCTCCTCCCAGGGCAGGGGGTCTATACACCACTCCTATTTTTACTCTCTTGCCCCCCCTTGTTATCAAGGTGACCCAAATCGCCTCCACGGTTCCCTCTGCCTCCTCTACTCCCTCTATGCCAATGCAGTTTTTGACTATCATTGCTACCCCTCCTCCCCTTCCCTCCCCCCTGTCCTTCCTGAACATAGTGTATCCCTCCAGGTTCAGGTCCCAGTCATGTCTTGCAGTGGCCCAAGTCTCAGTGACCGCTGCCACATCCACTGCTCCCTCAGTTAGCATCGCCTGGAGCTCAGGCATTTTATTGCCCAAGCTCCTGGCATTTAGCAGGACTACCTTCTACCCTTTCCTATAGTTACATTTCCTGCTCATGTTCCCATGGGGATTCTGTTTTCCCTGGTCTGCACTTTGCCAGTTGGCCTTTTCCTGCAATCCTCCTGGTCCCCAGGGGTGGAGACAGAGTCCTCCTTTATCGGCACCCTCTTGACAGCCTTTTCTCCCATCCCACCCCCTTCACAAGTTTAAACCCCACTTTTCACCAATGAAACCCTCTATTTTCAACTTAAGGATTCCCCTTCCCTCCAAATTGAGATGTAGTCTATCTCTAGCATACAGCTCCTTATCCTCCCAGGTCTCCCCCCAATCCCCCATCAACCCATACCCTCTGGGCTCACACCACTCCCTGAGCTGCTGGTTTATCTCCCTAATTTTCCTTTTGTGTTTCCCACTAGCCCTTGGCACTGGCAGGATTTCTGAGAAGGAAACTGTGCATCCTATGTCGTGACAGACCCTGGCGAGCTCCCTGAATCTTGCCTGTATCTCTAGCTCGCTATTTCCTCAATGTCATTTTGTACCCAGGTGGACCAGTATGTCTGAGGAACCCCACAATCCTTTGCCAGCTGATATACCTGTGCTTAGCCCTGTGCACCGTTAGTCCAGGGAAGCATCTTGTTCTAACTGGCCAGGCTTCTCCCTTCCTATCCCATTTGATACCCCTGATCATAGAATCCCCCAGCAGGAGCACTCTGACCACTCGTTTTCCTCCATTCCCCACCCTTCCATGTCCCTCATCCTTTCTACAGGCCCCTCCACCCAGCTGGCTCCGTGCTCCTCCCCCTTTCTGGGTGCCACATGCCACCCCCTCCTCTCCAATCCTATGCCTCTCCTCCTCCTGAATATCCTTCTGTTCCTTGCTAATTCCCCCCTCACTGCTCGCAACTGGTCCTTCTCCCCCATCTGCTAAACTAGCCTGGCTCATCCTCCCTTCCTTCCTGTCTCCATTTAGTTCCTCCTTGCTAGTTGTGCTCCCCTGGCCTAAACCCTCAGCTCCCTTTACTGAATCCTCCTTGTACTTCTGGTCCTTCTCCTTTACCTTTCCTCCCAACTGGTCCTTCTCCTTGTGCTTTCCTCCCTCTTCCCCCTGCCCCTCCTGCTCCGATTCACTGCTCCCCCCATTCTCCTGCATTCCAGGTCCCCCCTTGTTCTTCCTGCTGTCTGGCCCCTGCCTCCTGCCTCCCACTTCCTTTACATTTCTAACTATCCCTGTCATGGCTACATCACCCCTCATCCTCGAGCAGAAGAAGAGATTGAAGGTGTTACTGAGTGTAAGGTCTGATCCACTTCCCGCTTGCTTCCTTCTGTCCAGCCCTGGCCATCTGCCTACTTCCTGAAAATGTTGTCCCTCCGTCCCCCCTTTGTGAGGGCCCCCAGTTACCTGCCTGCTTCCTTGGTAGTGTCCTTTTGGACCCCCTCTGCCAGGTTCCCTATGTGACCCCTGAGTATTCTCCTGCACTCCTTTCCCTATGCCCTCACCCCCAGTGCTTGGTGCAACCCTGTGGGAGATTCCCAGCCCCCTTCCCCAACCATACCACCCGCCTTCCCCAAGCTTTCTCCTAATCCCCGCAACCTCCTCCCTAAGCTGTGCTAGCTGGTAGCACACTGGGCAACCACCGAACTTCCAAGCCCAGTCCAGTATCATGGCTGCTGCACACCCTGTGCACCCCACCACCCTCCCAAAGATGCCAGCCCTAATGATGTGTGGTTCCATCCCCTTCCAAATAGGTTTCCTTGGGTGAGCTACCAGGTTCCCCCCTAGTCCAAGATACCCCTCCTGCCTAATCAGGTCACCCACTAATCTTACAGACAGTCCCACTGTATACCAGTAACCCTGTTTCTAGGTGCAGTACAACACATTAAACTTATAAGGGAAATGAACAACTCCCAAAGCTCCTCTCTCCCAGCCTTTAAATCCTACCCCCAGTGGCTAGAACTACATGAGCTGCACCTGCAGCCTTTTCCTCCAATTGCAGGGCAGGTGTTCCCTATAAATTTGCAGACTTCTGGGAGGGAGGGGTGGGGAGGGTGGTTCTTGGGCAGACACCTGACTCGAGAGAGTGTATCAGCCCTGTGTCTCCCTCCAAGCCCAGCAGCCAAAGAACTAGGCCCAAGCAAATCCCACCAAATAGGTTTTAAATCAGAAGAAATAGGCCTCCACCAAGCGCAGCCTGTTACACAGTGAAACATCCACAAAATGAGCCCCACTTACAGCCACCAAATCAGTTTACAAACATCCAACAGCACCCAAAACAATACCCTGCTAGCCCCTTAGAAGTAAGAAAGAAAAGAACTAATCTACCAAGTAAAATCCACAAGAACCCTGTGAAAACAACAGCAGCAGCTACTGTCCTGGAACACAACTGATCCTGTCCCCTTCCAGTTCTTTCCTTAAGTTGTCTGATTGTATAAATGAGAATAGTGTTGTTCTTCCACCTTAATGTGAGGGACTGCACTTCTTCAAGAAGATGCAGCTTACTAACTTGTTGAATAGGGTGAAAAGAGGTACTGTAGAGCCCCAGGAGAATGGGTTCACCTGGGAAAAATTACATGGGGTGGATTTTGCAAATAAGCCAATCTCCCAAATTTATAGGGTGTTTCTGAATTTTGTGGGCTCAAGCTTCCCAACTCAAATCCCATATTGGGACAAGATTATGACTCCTCTAAGGCCTAATTGGAAGGTTGTATGGAAAAGTTGTAAATACATAACTATACCTAAACTCAAAAATATGCAAATGTTTATTTCTTCTAATATGTACTACACTCCGGCAAAGCTATGTGAGAGAAACCTCGAAAGGACAGACCTATGCTTCAGGTGCGGTGAGAAACAAGGAGACATATTGCATGTGATGTGGGATTGCTCTAAGATCTAGCCACTTTGGCTCAAAATTAAACAGAATATGGACCCCATCCTAGATTATTCGGAGTTTATATTACCTGAAATTTGTGTGCTTGGTGACCTGTCACAGGTTTCAGGGGTTACACCCAAATATCACATTTCCTTACTCATGGCCCTTGTCAAATCCTTTGCTTTGAAGCACTGGAAAGACAGCCTGGCCTATACTTATGATCAGTGGGTCGGGGATCTCATGAGAACCCTGGGAATGGTACGAAGGCAGATGTTGGGTGAGGTCAAGTTGGGATTATATAAGAAAAGATGGCTGGCTTTGGAAGCCGTTTATTCTGTACAACTAGTAAGCGCCCGGAGCGGGGGTCTGTCTGTCGGGGTGAGATTAACAGATCAATAACAGCTTGAAGGTTTGCTTTGTTGCTATGTTTTTGCCTTTGTGCATCTGCAAACAAATAGAATTGCATTTCTGGCTTTATATAAGATAGGAACATAAAGATCTGCGAACTAGGAAGGGGTGGGGGGACACTCTCTCCTTTCTGGGGATGCAGCTGTGGTTTTAGTCTGACCTTAGTAGGAGGTGTCAGCACAACCTAGCAGCATCTGGTGGTGGGCAATTACCTGTTAGGTTTTACATATCTGAGCTGAATCAAGGTCTACCCTATTCTGATGATTAGACACTGGTCAGACAGCTTATTGGTGGTATAGTAATGTCAATGCAGCTGGGTATGTACCTAGTTTTAGATGTACATAGTGTCCACAGCCAGTTTTGGGCTGGGGACCGGGGGCAATCCCTGGTATCTGTATGTGTACGTCTTTGTACGTTATATATGTGTGAGAAAACTTAATAAACAAGTTTTAGCAAAAAAAAAAACATAATGGTATCACTAGGGGATTTCAACTTAGGTTGATATCTCAGCTGTTTTGGGGAGTTTTGGCCCCAAATTTTCAGCATGGGTTTCTTTGGATCACACCTCGTGAATGCTTGAATTGTCATTTCGTTTCTCCTTCCTGAAAGGTGATTTCATTGTTGCTGAGCGGAATCATCTTTTGGGACCAATTAACGAAACAACAGTGCCACTGTTCATGAGATGGGGTTCCAAAAAAGGCCATGTTGCAAATTTGGTGAAAAAAATTCAAGAAATGACTGCGTTACGAGCATGCACTGTGCAGTTTTTCGTACACTTGTAACTTTGCCAGTTTTCAATATTTTCACTCCAGATTTCCAACATTGTCATTTTTCATGCTTCCTTATAAACAGCACAGCTGCATTTTTTTCGTCCTGCTCAAAATGTGTTTTTGCACCTGTGGTGCAGAATGGCGCAGTCATTGTGCAAAATCAACTTTCTGGACAAATTACAAAATCACAGTGCCACTGTTCATGAGGGGATGTCCAAAAAGGCCATGTTGAAAAATTGGTAAAAAAATTCTAACAAAATGACTGTGTTATGAGTGTGTGTTATGCAGTTTCAATGCATGCTTGTAGCTTCACCAGTTTTTCATATTTTCACTCCAGGTTTTCAACATTGCCATTTTTTCACACCTTCTCATGAATGGTATAGATGTCTTTTTTGACATCCTACCCGAAATGTGTTTTCACACCTGTTGTGCTGAATGCTGTGTGAAATCACCTTTGGGGACTGAGTAATAAAATTATAGTGCCACTATTCATGAGGAGTGGCCCCAAAAAGCCCATGTTGAAAAGTAGTAGTGAAAATATCAACAAACGCCTGGGCTGTTAGGGTTTTAACCCATACTGCCCCACCTTGTAGAGACTGACAAGCATCGGGGGTGTGACTTGGGGTTGTTGGCTGTAATGCTCATGTCATTGCACCCCCATCCCCACCCTACAGCCAGTGACAGGCACCAAGGTGTGCTTTGGGGTCTTTGGCCCTAACATTCACTGTATTCTCCTATACTGCACCCATTTTAGCTTATTTCCTTATGGAATGGGGTGAGCGTAAGGGACGAAGACCCCAAGACACACCATGACACCTGTCTGTGTCTGCAGGGTGGGGTGGGGTGGGGTGAGATGGAATGGTGTAAGCTTTATGTCCCATGACCCAAAGCCACACTACAATGCCTGTCAGTCTCTGCAAGGTGGGGGCTGGCATTAGTTCAATACTTCACTGCCATTTCTATTACGCAGCTCTCTAACTCTTGCAGTACCAATGCCAATACCAGCAAGCAAACATTTGGCATTGACAATGCTTGTTCTTCTTATGCCTGCTCTCATCTGATTAGTGTAATCCATTATTGGAAATACACTATTAAATACAATCACATAATCTCTTCAAAATTGGATCAAGTTAAAACGCACACCCTAAGGACTTAACTCTTGATATATCCACTTTTCTTTCCTCCTATAATGACATCCCTCTGCCTGGGCTGGGCTTCTTCTCAGAAGTATTTGGCCATGCTACTGCTGTATGTTTCAGTGGGTTGGTTCACATGCAGAACATTATTCTCCTGATTGCATGGTAAAACAAAGTTCTCATTCTTTTCATCCTGCCCCATTCAGTGGACACATCTTTGTCAGAAAAATATATTTCTCCTAATCTTTCTTCTAGCATACTTTACCTTTGAAAATGGCGCAATCACTAAAATTTGGATGATAACCACTAACATGTAAACACTACCCGGTCTCTTTCTTCAGACAAGACTGTGCATGTGGGTGCCCACAAATGCATTTGGTTGCCCACAAATGTATATGGTTTCCCTTGCGTGAATGCAGCTGACCACAAATGCTTCTGGTTGCCCAAAAATGGTTGCCCACAAATGCACATGATTGCCCCTGAATGCATGTAATCACCTATGAAGATACTGTCATTCAAAGAACTCTTTGTGTTGCTCTCCTTCATAGCAACTGTTCTGTTCTTTGGACAAACTGAATGCCTTGTGTTGTCTGAGCCTGTGGCAGAACAATGGGTGAGACCCATGTTTGCTTTGTGATCCTAATTCCAGCCATGATCTAAAGGAGACTGTTAGACTCTTTGGAGAGGGTGACAGCTGTCCCCCACCACAAGTGCTTCCCATGAAAAGGCGTAAGCATAATGGATGTTGCGGGTAACCCTACAGTGTTCTGTCCCCTTCCCGAGGGAGATCTCACATGGTGGCAGCTCCAGTAGGAGGGAGGTGGGAGGGAGTAAATGCAAGGCAAAACAAATTTCCAGGAGGCATGAAAAAATAACATCCCCCTTCCTACCACTCATCCACATCCCAATGGTTCAACTGTGTACTCTGTGGCCATGACCACTAAGCTGAATGTATGATGAATGTGTTTAGAGATAACTTGCTCTGAAGGGAGCATCTGAAGGGCTTCAGATGGCTCACCATTGGTGTTGGATGGGAAATGGCAGCAAGGGATCAAGGCAGGCACCTACTGGGGGATGGGGATAATACTAAAACAAGAAATGGATATATGTGTAGATTTTGTTCCCATTTAATTTGGGGCTCGTGAATGGTGCCAAATAAACCGGTACTGGAGGTAGTAGCATCAAAAACAGCAAACAGAAAACTGTATTAATTTTTAAATGTAGACATGTGTTGTTTTTATTTCTGAAATATTCTTTCCCTTTTGCTATTTAGAATGTTTTCTTTCTGATAATATTAGGTGTGATACATAGAACAGCACTTTCCCTGGAGGAGGTCGTGTCTGGTGCTGTTCCTTTTCATACTTCACCAGCATTGTGACCTCACTGATTGTGGCATCACTTGTGACCAGCCTCGCAGAAGGTTATTGGCTCTTGGTTAGGTACTGTATGTTGTCTTAACTGGTAAGATCACAGTGCTGATGAGGTATGAAGGGGAATGGAGCTTACACATCTCAGCTTCCTGGTATAGCTCTATTTCCCACATCACACCTTGTACTGTCAGACAGAATGCTTCTAATCAGCAGAAGGGAAAGGAAATGCTTTAGTTAGAAAACATAACAGTTGCCTACTAGCTCTTGAAGTTCTATGTATATCCACATGACAAAAACAGCAAAGCAACCCCTCGACTAAAAATGTCACTCTGTTAGTCGAGTGGCTGCTTTAAATTTGCTATAATCGCAACTTTAAATGATAATAAAATGTATATAAAAATCATCCCCATTGAACTCTGTGGGGCATGCACATGTAGTCTTTGTTTTCTGACATCATCAAATGTGCATGCATGGGGGCGTTTCGGCACTTTTGGGAAGTGTCTGTGTTATGGCTGTTTTCTCCTCAGACTTATTTTACGAGTGTTATATTTTAAAAACACAGCAGAAATAAATGGGAATTGTTATGGCAAGAAACTTAGGACCAGGTAAGCTATGCAATATGTATGGTAGGGGGGGGACAATGAGAGGATGAAGCTGCTCATTAAAAGCATTACTACGTTATTGATTGGCGTTGATCAATCTGAACAAGCTCATTTCTAGGGCACCTACATGTGAGACACTGTTTACAGAATAAGAGTGTACCATGTGCAGGGGAAAGGAGTGCTCCACTTGGTTAGATGTGCTCCCTCAATCTACGGTGTATTAAAGAAAACTCTCACATGCAGATTTCCCGGAATGGGGCTCCTTTGGAGGTTTTTACGTTAATGCCTGACGCAAAGAAGTTAGAGATTAAATAATTCAGGCATTTTTTAATGAAATACACTAGCATCAAACTGCCATAAACCACAGTAATTGTACTCTAGCTGCCCCCTTAAATAGAGTGTGCAATATAATACGGTGCAAAGTATTTTGCAGTATTGCTGCCACTATCTACATTACTGTGCATTTTGCTAAGCATTTCTGTATTAAGCTTCAACTAATTTGTTCAAGTAACCAAATTGTTGCAGCAGTCCTTTAGGACAGAAACCAACAATTCAGTGATGTTTGAAAAATTATTAAGGTTTGTAAAACAGTTTTCTATTTGGCTAAAAGGTTCAGGTGTCAATTAGCCAAAATGCTGTTGGATTTTAGATTCCACCTTGAACAGTGCAGAGGTCAAAATTAAGTTTTGCAATCTCTAGCCAGCAAGTTAGTGAATGAACAAAGGTTTAAGGCCACTGGCCACGCAGACATTTGATTGGCTCTGCTTGTGTACTGTATTTATTGAATGGTTACCTCCTCCAACACTAGCTAGCAGGGCTAGTCAAAGGAACATTTTAGCGGCTCATTGCAAAATCTATTAACATTTTGCCAGTGTGCATGTGCCAATTTTGAACCTTGCTTGCCTGATTTTAGTGTCTTTCATACAAGACATATCCCAAAGCACTTTACAGGAGTCACATGATCCAAGGAAAACACTAACAGTGATTACACAATAAAAATATACAATAAAAAAAGTAACACCAGGAAAATGGAAGTACCTAAGTAAGCTGAGGTTTTCAAATACCCTGGTATATACAGTACTTCACCCCAAAATTGTCTCGGACCTACAGTATGAGGTTAACCTACCCCAATTAAAAAACTTGAAAGCAGACTGTAAGAGGTGGGCAGAGTTGCCACTCTAACTGATAGGGCAAGTAAGCACAGTAAAAATGTGTATCTTTCCCAAACTACTGTATATACTGCAGACCATTCCAATAAGAATACAGTACTACTAAAATTCTTTAAACAGACCAATAGTATGCTTCATATGTTCTTGTGGAAAGAAAAACCAGCTCACATAAAAATGTCCACTCTGCAGGAACCTATAAAGTCAGGGAGTCTGGTCCTTCTAAGTACTGTATATAGTGATACAATTGGGCAGCTCAGCTGCCATTTCTACATGTGTACAGGGAGAAGAGAGCCCCTTATAAAGAGAGTTCAATGTACTTACGTAACTGGATGAGATGAGATGAGATAATGCTTGTGTAACTTGATTTCCTTTGTGGCTTTCCACCTCTCTATCCATGGAATACACCACCCAGTAGGGGTATGACGCAAGGGAACCCTAGAGGAGGGTTCCCCCCCTACAGGTGCTGCGGGAATGATTGTATCGGCTAAAGGTAGGTTAGGAGGAAGCCCAAAAAGAATACCTAAAGGTGTCAAGCATTGAAGAGGTGAGGATGATGAATGAATGAATTCTGAGAAGATGATAATGGCTGACTTCCTAATGAGAGAGGGGAAAGCCGGAGCCACCATCCGCCTCTATCCAACAGTGAAACCCACTAATTAACTGAAGATAGCACTAACTCTAAGCAATATTATGACCATTGGCACGGAGGAGAGGAAAACCCCCCTTTGAGGAAGAAACCTCTGGGGATCTAAGGCCTAGGTCACCTTCCCTCCAGGCTGACAAAGTTTGATTTGAGGATGTATGTTGTTAAAAAGAAGGGTTCGGTAACGAGAGCGAATACGAGTAGGGGATGATGATAGAACAGAGAAAATCCCCAAAAGAAAGCACAGATCAAAGAGGGAACATGAGGCAACAATGAATACGGATGGTGATGATCACCATAGGAGGGCAGCAGGTCGATGAGGTAGCATAAGATCCAATGAAAGGTATGATTGATTGAGCAAGGTGAGGAATTAGACACTGAGGCTGATGAGGCATGATTATGCGATGTGAACGATTAGATCCTGAAGTTGTGGTCGATAAGTAGCATCGGATTCAATAAAGGAATGCTCAAGTAAATGATGTAAATAGATAAATCTTGAGGTAAGGCTGAGTGAATGATGACTGGAGTTATGAACCAGATATATGCAGCAGGATGGCCGCAAGTTGATAAGGTGGCATAGGATTTATGATAGGTTTGCCCAAAAAGAAATATCAATTGCAGGTCTTGAGTGGAGTGAATTCTGAATGGTCGGTATGGAATTGGAAGAGCAGGAGACAGGAATGAACTTGAAATAAACTGGTACGAAAGTAATAGGAGTAAGTAGGCTCCTCGAAAGGAGTTAGACTCTAGCAAAACTTATCCTCCTGGCAACTGGTCAAGTAACTGTTAAATGTCACCCTTACACCAGTCCTATGCCCCCCCTCCTTGATTAGTTCACCAGGCCTTGGTCCCCCCCGGTTGGTTCATCCTACCTGCTGGCACTTACTTCTGTTTGCATTGACGGAACCTGTTATATAATTTTGTGCACTGTACTTATCTTATGCTAAATCATTTCTATTGTTGTTAGCTACCTACTCTAGCCCTGTTAAGCTTGTCATTTTTCTGGATGTCAATCTCTGATATTGCCTGATATCTCATTGTATGTAAACTCGACTTCCTCACTGTTCTTGTGTGATCTAGCTTGTAACTCTCCCGGGTCTCACCTGAAAATAGGTGCTTGGCTGTCTAGTGTGACTTACCCGGTTAACAAAAGCAAGTAAATAAATAAATAAAAACTGGACAAAAGACGATGAGGAGTGAAGCCATGAGTGAAATGAATCCATGATGGCTGGTACGGAAGAAGCATGATAAGAGATGGAGCCAGGATTGGAGTGAATCCATGATGGCTGATGATGGATTGAAGCCAAGAGTGGAGGTTTGATCCGATAAGAAAGGTTAATGAGGACCAGCATCAGAAACCTGATACATGCAGCAGGAGGGCCGTGGAGCGATGAGGTGGCACATGATACGTGATAGGTATGCCCAAAAGAAACATCGACTGCATTCCAGAAGGATGTATTGAAGCCAAGGAGGTTGGTACGGGAAAGTGATGCATGAAAGGATGAAGGATGGTAGGGAGGTCACTGGGATAGCATAGGACCTAGCAGATACGGGATTAGAACTGCAATAAGGCAAGTCAGATGAGGTGGCATGACAGCAGATGAGACATGATAGGTATGCCCAAAAGAAATATCGATAGTAGGCTAGATGAAGCTTGGAATCAGGCACTTGATAGATTCAGCACGAGGGCTGCAGACTGATGAGGTGGGCATATGAATAATGATAGGTATGCCCAAAAAGAAATATCATCAGGAGATCGAGCTGGTCGAGGCGGCAGAAGAGTCATGCCAGAGACCATCATGTTAGAGTCCCTGAGGCAGAAGGGTTGCACCCTCATGGTTGTGAAATGCAGTGCATAGGGAGCATTGGGAATTCCTGGGGTAGCAGCAAAAACCCTAAAACTCCCCCATCAGGTTCGGAGTTGGCCACCCATGTTATGCAGCATTATAGCTGGACTTGAGGGAGGGGTATGGAAGGTCAGCAAGGGAGGTAGGTGAATTGATGGGACGTGCCCCAGCTCTTCTAGGTGGTATGCAGCAACAACAATGCACCAAGTACAGAAACAGCAGGAAGGAAACTGATACACAATAGAGACTGGAAGAAAGCAATAATACAGCAGAAAGCACACACAGGCAGAGCAGATAAGCTCAGAACTGAGGAATAATACTGGAGAAAGCAAACACAACAGTGGTAGAGGAGCACAGAACTGAGGAACAATATGCAGGAGACTCTGAGCACAGAGACAAGTGGCAGAGTCCAGGACAGGATACGATATGCTGGGAGGGTGGAACGGAGCTGCTGACCGAGACAGCCTGAAAGGAAAGCCACGGAGGTGAAACCAGCAGGCAGAACGAGGGGGGCATGGTCCTGAGAGGTAGCACAGGTTAGAAGGAAGGTGAGGAAGGTGGTAGAGAGGAGGCTGACATACGCCCGGAAGCATCCAGGGAGTACACGGAGCCACAGCACAGAAAATCGCCATGCCAATACAAGATTCCCCTAGGAAAGCTCACGGAGAGGGAGACCCAAACAGCCCTTTCAGCAGCTCCGCATGACACGAGTTGGGGTCACTGAAAAGCAGGTCCAGTTGAGGGGCTGAGCCGGGCGGGCCATGGCAAACCTGGAAGTGTGGGCGAAGGCAGGAAAAAAAAAAACAACATGAAGAGGCAAGGAGGCTAACTGCTAGGGTCAGGCATGGAAGCTGCACAGAGAAGGAGGAAAACACACCCCGAATGAATGAGGAGAGCAAGGTAGGGCAGAACAAAGTTTGGGGAGTGCAAGCACAGGCACCACACAGAAACGGGAGAGTGGAAGAAAACTGAGGAGAGAGAAATAGGAGGGAGTGAGGTGGGGAACAATGGAGGGACTGCAAGTGAGAGATAACTCGAGGTAAAGAGAACAGGGTACATGATATTTGGTAGGGACAGGGTGATTGGGAAAGGAGGGGGTGTGGCACTATATGTGAAGGAAGGACTGAAGTGTGTAAGGGAGGAAGGGGAAGAGGGTAGTACAGAGTCACTTTGGATGCAAATCCAGGATTCCAAAAATAGGATTCTTAGAATGGGAGTGGTGTACAGGCCGCCATCTCAGACGGAGGAGTTAGACAGAGAACTAGTGGGACAGATCAGGAGGACCTGTGAGAAGGGTAGTGTGGTGATTGTGGGGGACTTCAACATGCCAAGAGTGGACTGGAGTGCCCCAACAACCGGGAACAGAAGGGAGCAGGTACTGCTGGATGCCTTCCAGGACAGCTTCCTGCTGCAAATGGTCAGTGAACCAACCAGGTTAGAGAATACCCTTGACCCTGTGCTGGCAAATGGGGACTTTATGAGAGAACTTACAGTGGAGGAACCGCTGTCAGGAAGTGACCACCACTCAGTATGGCTCACACTGGATATGGGCAAGGAAGGAGTGGAATCTGGTCAAGAGTGCTGGACTTCAGGAGGGCCGACTTTGGGAGGATGGGGGAAGTGGTAAAAGCGTACCTGGCCAGAATTCAATCTAATGTGGACACTAACTAGAGGTGGGAGCTCATAATGCTGGGGATAGTGGAGGCAACCAAAACCTGCTGCAAGGCCCAGAGCAAGAAGGCTAGGGCTAAGAAATCCAGCTGGTTGAGCAAGGAGGTCATGGAAAAGGTAAGGAGGAAAAGATCTTCCTTTAGGAAGTACAAGAAAACAGGGAGAGGGGAGGACAGGGAGGAGTACTTGACAGAATCGAAGGAGGTGACAAGGGCAGTAAGGGGAGCCAAGGCATCTATGGAACTCAGGCTGGCACAAGGCATTAAGAATAGGGAGAAGGACTTCTTTGGGTACATCAGGGAGAAAAGGAGCTGTAAGGACCACATTGTAAGGATTAGGAAGAAGGGGGTTGGGTGGAAGCAGGGTGCGATAAGGCAGAAGCACTAAATGAGTACTTCTGTTCAGTATTTACTAAAGAGGAGAGGGGGGTGACAACCAAGGGGGAGAAATGGCAGAAACGGGGGAGGGGTGACAGATGGGGAAATTATGGAGGGCAGAGTTCGGAAGGGTTTGAAGGCACTGAGGGTGGATAAGGCGCCAGGCCCAGATGGCATCCACTCCAGGGTACTGAAGAAGCTGGCAGACGTCCTTGCAGGACCTTTGGCAGACCTGTTTAATGCCTCACTACATTCGGGGTGTGTACCTCAGGACTGGAGGATGGCTCATGTGTCGCCCCTCCACAAGAGTGGCCCCAAGGATGAACCGGGAAACTACAGACCAGTGAGCCTCACATCCATCGTGGGTAAGCTAATGGAGACTATCCTGAAGGAGAGGCTGGTGGCCCTCCTAGAGGCCAAAGGACTACAGGACAGCAGACAGCATGGCTTCATATGGGGCAGATCCTGCCAAACCAACCTGGTGGAGTACTATGACTGGGTAACAAGGCAACCTGACAGGGGCCATGTAGTGGATGTCCTGTATCTGGACTTCAGTAAGGCATTTGACTCGGTGCCGCATGGAAGGCTGGGAAGTAAGTTAGTAGGCACAGGGGCAGGTGCAAAGCTGGTGAGATGGGCATGGAACTGGCTTCAGGGAAGGCAACAGAGGGTGGTGGTGGGTGGGGAGCTCTCACACCCAAGGGCAGTGACGAGCGGTGTTCCACAGGGCTCGGTGTTGGGGCCACTGTTGTTTGGGATAGTCATTGCAGATGTATCATTGGACATCAAGAGCAAGATCAGTCTGTTTGTTGATTATACCAAGGTAGGAGCAGTGGTGGATGACCTAGGGGGGTGGCAGGGGTTGCAGAATGAGCTGGCAAATTTTGAAACCTGGTCAGACACCTGGCAACTGGGGTTTAATGCCAAAAAGTGCAAGGTGCTACATTTTGGGATGAAGAACCCAAGGAGGAGTTACCAGCTGGGGGGAGTGCAGCTAGCCCAGACAGAGGAGGAAAAGGATCTGGGGGTGCTCATTACAGGGTCAATGAACAACTCTGCACAATGTAGGAAGGCAGCTGCAAAGGCCAACAAAATGCTGGATTGTATTGCAAGAGGTATATCCTCGAGGAGGGAGGAGGTGTTTCTGCCACTGCATAGGTCATTAGTTAGACCACATGTGGAGTACTGCGTGCAGTACTGGTGCCCGTATCTGAAGAATGACATTAAGTTACTGGAGGGGTGCAGCGCAGGGCAACAAAGATGATCAAGGGGCTGAGGGACTTATTATACGAGATGAGGCTGAGAGAGTTGAACATGTACTCACTGGAGGAGAGGAGGGACAGGAGGGACATGATTGAAACCTTTAAGTACATGAAAGGAACAAACAAGACAGGTTCAGAGGGGCTGTTCAAAGTAAGGGAGGGGAGGGACACCAGGGGCCATGATATGAGAATGGAGGGAGGGAGGAAGGTTCAGGAGGGAGCTGAGGAGACACTTTTTTACAGAGAGGGTGGTAGCTGGGTGGAATGCGTTACCTGCAGAAGTGGCATCCAGTAGAACAGTGGACTGCTTCAAAAGGGGATGGGACAGGACAAGGGGGAGGGTCAATGAAGGGGAAAGGTGGAAGAGAGGGGCAGCTGCAGAATAAGGGGTGCTAGCTGCACATTCGAGCAGACTTGATAGACCTCTAGGTCTTTATCTACTGGCAAATTTCGTATGCTTGTATGTTCGTAACACCGAGGGGCAAAACAGGTGGACAGAGGTGCCGCCAAGACATGAAGATGCAGAAAATGGGAGAGAAGAGCGGTGCCTCCAGCCGCAATAAAAAAATGAATTCTGGAGGAACCCAGGATGAATGACCTTTTAATCCCAATGAGGGAGTGACGTTGTTGCTCTGCCCATTGAACCTTGGGCTTAAAGCCCTCCCATTAGAGCAAGGAAAGTGTCCAGGGAAATGCCTATTGGATTACCTGCCGTGTCAAAGCCTCACATTGGGATGGGTTGACTCAGTTGCTAACCCCTTTACTAGAATTACCCTGAGAATGTGGCTTAAAGAGCTGGTGACATATTCAGGGGAACTTTAACAAAAAACATCATATTTAGACACAATCCAGCTTGTATTTCACATTAGTTCTGTATTTGTCCTCCCCATTATTTATTACTGAGGTCATTTGATTGAAAACAAAATCTTTGCTCTTGAAGAGTTCATTTATACCTGCTACTTTCTTCCTGCCTGAGGTCATAGAGCACTGCTTGTGATCTCACAGTTACTTCCATGGCAACAGACTGTGATGTCACCAACAGAGCATTATGACTTGGAGTAGGGAGTAAGCTATAGAGGCAGAAAAAAGCATAATAAATTCAAGGGACAATGATCATATATTCATAGAATTATAGAATCAAAGAAATTTGGCAGAAGAAAAGGACCCTTCTGGCCCATCTAGTCTGCCCAACCTTCTCCTTTCACATAACCCCCTTCCCACCTGCTCCCACCCTCCCCCCAATACTTAGCTCCATATGCTTGTCCCATGCTCTCTTAAAGTCCTCCACCATCTCAGCCTCCACTACTCTGTCCAGCAGTCTGTTCCAGGGCTGCACCACCCTCTCTGTGAAGAAGCACCCCCTCACATTGCCCCTGAACCTATTGCCTTGCAATCTGAGGCTGTGCCCTCTAATTCTGGTTCCCTCCTTCCTCCTTAGTCAACCCCCTTCATCTACTTTACTGAGCCCCTTTACATATTTAAAGATTTCAATCATCTCCCCCCTTTCCCTCCTTGTTTCCAGTGTGTACAGATTCAGCTCCTTACACCTCTGCTAGTATGTCTTCCCCTGTATTCCCTGCACCATCTTTGTTGCCATTCTCTGATCCCTTTCCAATGCATCTATATCCTTGCGGAGGTGTGGTCTCCAGAACTGAACCCTGTACTTTAACTATGGCCTCACCATGGTTTTGCAGAGGGGCATTATAACCTCCCTCATTCTGATAGCAATGCCCCTGCCTATTCATACACTCATTCATGCCCAGTGTATTCATACACATTTCC
This sequence comes from Neoceratodus forsteri, assembly GCA_016271365.2. Lineage (NCBI taxonomy): Eukaryota > Metazoa > Chordata > Ceratodontiformes > Ceratodontidae > Neoceratodus > Neoceratodus forsteri. Next base: position 251,675,476 of record JADMNL010000023.1, read on the forward strand.
TTAGTCGTAAATTATGGTGAGGAGAAATATATAAAATATAAATGGAATACAAGCAGAAATGTACCTACTTATTATTTTTTATAAAGATTTCTTTGAGGTGTCAGTAGCTCTTTAAGGTGCACAAGTAGAACATAAGATGGGTGTGTCCCCTGCAACATCTATTTCTTAAGCCCTTAAGGGACACACAAGTTGGGAGTCTGTGGGAGCAGCATACATGTACCTCTTAGAGACATTTGATAAGGCAGACACAAAGTACTACTACATAAACTCATAAAAATGCTAGTTGATGAAGATTGCTTATCTGGACAAACACAAATAACTATTTACAGTTCCCTTCATGTTTTGCAGAGCTAGTCTGCATATTCATGATTCAGTGATCATCATTTGGCAAAGTTGAATCAGGCTATACAAGGTAGATTCAGGTACACAGCATGTAGCGTTTCACTCTCGTTGCTAAGATACAGGGCCAAGGTGTGCTGCCAGAACCCCCTTACTGACTGCAGGAGCTTGCAGCTTTTGTGGGCTGGAAACATTCTCAGCGTTCTATGCAAATGCCCCTTTTCTCTGGCTTGAAGTCTCATCTTGAACATTCTGGAAACAATTCTGGAAAACAGACCAGACTGGGACCAGGGCCAGCATGCCTCAAATTCCCAAATCTAGGCTATGCCCCTCAGGGGGAGAGCGCATATGGCAGCGCCAAGGCTGGCACACTACCAGGCTGACTCCCAGGCTGATCTAAGACAGTCTTTCTTTCCAATTCAGACATTTCAATTGCTTTACACTGTCACAAATGCTCTAACCATTCTGCTGGCGTGACAGACATGGTCATTTCAATAATCGGCAAACAGTCGCTCAGAAAACACGGGTACATCCCCCTTGGATAGGGAAGATCCAAATCTTGCACAGTCTCTTTTTCTTTTCTGTCTTTTACACATTGCAGCACATTCATTTAACTTGGGTTTTCCAGCCACACGGTTAGCACAACTGCTGTGTCTCTTCAGAAGGCACAGTCTTTAGGCAAAATCTTTTCTCCTCTCTCTCAGAGGCAAGCAGATGAGCTGAACAAATTTGCTGTCTTTTTGCAAGCTTCTCACAAGCCAAACACAGTTCCCTTTGGCCAGCTGGCAGTTTGGCAGCTCGAACCTGAACTTTACAGAGTCCTTCAGGCGAAGCGCCTATCTCAGGATGCTTCCCTATCCATTCCTGTAGGCTAAACTAAACAGTCACATCAAACATTTTGGTTACTGGACCATCCACGGTCAGTCTTGCAGACCAATGTCCACCCTATACAAGGCATTGATCAAACACAGGGTGCTGACAGATGAGCCACTTGTGCATTCAGTAGAAGTTTACTCACTCAGGTTTAGAATGCAGCTTTCCACTATCTGAAGTCACAGGCTTCATCATCACTCTCATTGCTGAGGCAAAAGCATTTCTTGCAGCCCTCTCACAATTGCAGGCAGACTTCTTGCAGTTGTCTCACTGCTGAAGTTAGTTTAGGTTTCTTCTCCACATTTTTCCAAAATGTGGAAAGGCAAATGCCAGCCCTAGGGGAAAAACATCTGGCAACCCCCAGGCCAACGACCTAATTCCTCACAGCTGCATTTCTCTTAGCAGAGGCCAGAGCCCCCCCCCCTTCCCTTTGGAGGGGTTCCCACTAAACTGAACTACAGGCCCATTCCCCTTGAAAGGGTCTGGAGTCCCCCTCCTTGTGGAGGGGCTCATGCCAAACTGAACTTTGAATAAAAAGTCTTGTGGGTTTTGGGAGCTATCTGCAGCTCCTGATTGGTTGATTCCATTGTCTTTCTCAAAAATGAATATTCATTAGGCCTCTTCAGTGCCTGATAGATTCCTTGTTTAGGCACCAACAGGTGTCCCTGCTCTTTCCCCATAAAGCTTTGGCACTGTCCCCAGCGTTGCGTGCACATCAGAGTTTTGTCACTCATCCATTGGGAGCCAGAACTTCACATCCATGTAAAAACAGCATTCAGTTATCTCAGTTTTAGTGTTTAAAGCTAGAGTTTGTTATTTTCATGTCAGTGTAGTGTATTTTTGTCACAAAATTATCTTTGTTTCTTCTCAGCCCTATTGAGTGTTGACAAAGGCCATGGAAAGCTGTAGGGAGACTGAAGAGGCAAGCTGCTCTGGCAGTGGGGCCATGTTCAGTTCACTATCCCCGCTGGTGATGACTTCTGACTATAGGCTAGTCCAGTGCCAGGGAGGAAGGACAGGCCTCCCACAAGCACAAAAGATGCAGTCTCAATCCCACACACACTCTGCATCAGGGTCCATACACTGCTCAGTCTTGACTTCTTCCACTTCCCATCAGAAGGGGAAAAAATGGCACAGGTCAGAGCTGCCTTCTGTGAGGTCTGCCATGGGATTCATAATTTTTCAGAGTCAGAGGACTCCACCTTCACCTTTTATGTCAGTGAGGGCACATGGTTCTGGGACAGCATTGTCTCCAGCCTGGAGTTCCTCTCTTTTTACATGTGGGAATTCTGGTGGGCAGTTCCACCACTGGGCAGCTCTTATGGAGTAGTGGGTGCAGCGTTAGGCCCAAGTGGCACCACTAGTGAAGTCATTTCTAGTCCTTCAGGGCCTGTGAAACTGGTACAGAAGATGGTGCTGTCAGGCCAAGTAGTGTATTCACATCCAGTGACAGCCTCAGGATCCTTGCTGGGGGTGATACTGCCAATGTCTGTCCCACTGGTGGCACACGCACCCGCCTGTGTAGGGATGGGTCCTGTCACAGTGCCATCACTGGTCTCATTGGTACTGGCTGGGTCATTGATGCCAGGTCCGGTGCCATGTCTCTCATCAGTTTCAAGCCCTTCTGGACCTCGCCCACTGCTGGATTCAGTGCTGGGGTCCTCCCTAGGCCAGATCAGGTTGTGGTTCCAGTGCCACCTCTGGTGCTTGTCTGTCATCCTTTGGGGCCAGGGCCAGTGTCACCAGTGTTACCACAGCCATACTCTAGATTGTTGGGCCTATGACCACAACCCCTCTTTTAACCTCTGCTAAGGAGGGTACAGAGGGGGGACAAGTCTGACCCCAGGCTCATTTTTTTCTGAGGGAGGTGATGTTGACTCTTTCTACAGTCAAGAGACCTCAGATCCTGTTCCTGTGTCTGTGCCTCAGGAGGACCTCTTTTTTCAGGCTGTGCTCAGAAATATGCATTCAACATTGTATTTTGAGCCAGCAGCCATTGACCATGGTAAATGCCTCTGACTGGAGTACCTAAATATGCCTAATATGGTGGTCAGTTTAGTTCCTCCTATTTCTCTCACATTTGAGATCCTGTCTGATGTGGTTTGGCACAGACCTTCTTTGGTGGCAGCTGTCCCCAAGCAGGCCAACAAGAAATACACTGCTCCTAAAGAAAAAACAGTGTATGTGCCTCGGCCCATAGCTGATGCCATTGTTATTCTTGCTGACAATCATAAGGCCATCATCTGTAAGGAAGTCACTGTGCACTCCTTTAACCAAGCATCACGCAAGACTGACTCTATGGGCAGATGAGTCTATGCTTTGGCTACTCTGGGCATAAAGATTGCCAGCTACCACTGATTTATTTTTTCTAAGCATGAGTATACCCTTTGGAGCAAACTGAAGTCTCTGGAAGAACTGCTGCCAGAATCAGAGGTTAAACAGGACATCCTACTGACTGTAAAGCAAGGCACTGAGTCCAACAGCCTCCAGCTTAAGGCCTTCATGGATACCTTTGATACTGCATTCCACTCAAGCTACTGTGGACATTTGCATTTGTATCTAGAGGCATTCCAGGCTGTGAACTTCTGGCTTTGCCTAAGATGTCTAGTGACAGGTTATGAATGTTCCATTTCATGGAATCTATCTATTCAGACATCACATGGAAAGATCTCTTAAGGCATCAAATGAGACTAGAAAGATCCTCACCCCCAAGGGAAACCTGATCCAAGCAATGTACCTGCCAGGAGTCCAAAATCCTCCGGCAGACAAACTCACTCGAACAAAGGCCAACCATCACAAGAGGTTACTAGTACAAGACATTGTGAGATTGCTATTTGACAAGTGGGCTACCCTAGATGTGGACATGTGTTCCCATTCAACGCTAAAATGCCCTTATTCTGCTCCAGAAATTTAGGTCATGGTGTTTTCAGTCAGGATGTATTCAAACATCAATGGCAAACTTGGTTTCTGCATGCGTTTCCTCCAAACCCTCTTATCCAGAGGGTATTGCTCAAATTGGAGATGTGTGTGGGGGGGGGCAAGATGATACTAGAGGCCCACTTCTAGCCTCAACAGATATGGTTTACTCTGTTGAACAGACTGTTAGGTAGTTAACTGATGACTCTACCACTCAGGATGGACTTATTGATGCAGGGTCACTGAGTCCATCCTAAACTGTGATCCCTTTACCTTCAGGTGTGGCTCCTGAAGAGACAAAATGGAACAGGTACAATATATCTCAGAAGATCTCTGAAAAAAACTTTTGGCTGCATGTAAATTCTCCAGTAGGAAGACATGCACAGTGAAATGAAAAAGATTTTCCATCCAGAGCTCCAAAAACCTCATGGACCCATTCGGGTGCCCACCTGACAAGGTTCTGGAGTGCCTGCTGAACCTTTCTGATGCTGGCTTACAGTATTCCACAGTAAATGTTCAATTGTGTGCTATTTCTACACACCATGAGCCTATCAGTAACTTCTACCTAGCACTGGTGAGATATTCCAGAGTTTTTTTAAGGACATTTTACACACAAGACCTCCCATCAGAAAGTCAGTGGCTGCCTGGGATATCAACCTTATGTTAGCTATGCTCACTCAGAAGCTGTTTGAGCTCTGTGTGATGTGTGACTTGAAGTTTTTGACTTGGAATGTAGCATTTCTAATGGCCATTACCTCTGCTCACAGAGTGTCTGAAATCCATGCTTTGGTCATGGATCCTTCATATACTGTTTTCGATAAAGATAAGGTAGTTCTGTGCACACACCCCAAATTTCTTTCAAAAGTGGTGCTGGAGTTCCATCTTAAGCAGCCACTAGTGCTGCCTACCTAGTTGATAACTTCCAGAATGATGGATAAAGAAGTCTCTACTCACTTGATGTTAAGAGAGCCATTCAGTTTTAAATTGATAGAACAAAGAACTTCAGGCAACAACACTGTCTCCTTCGACCCTAATTGGCAGGGACAGTCTGTTAAATCAAGTGCATTTCTGGATTGTGAATTGCCTGCACCACTGCTATGCCATGGCTCTGGTTAATTTGTAGAGGCAGGTATGAGCCCAGTTCACTAAAGCAGTTGCCACATCCCTGGCAGATATTCGCTCTGTGTCTATTGGAGATATTTGTAGAGATGCAACCTGGGGCACAGTGCACACCTTTACTAAGTGCTATGTTTTGGAGGTCCCTGCCAGGCAGCATACCACCTTTTGGCAGGACAATCCTGAATGGATTACTGTCCTGAGTGAGTCCTTATCTCCTACCACCCTAGTCCAGGAGACTGGGTTTGTTGTGTATCAGTCAGCTTGTTGAGGACCAATAAGGTTTGTTCTGGCTTAGTAAGTTTTAGTGTTGATAAGTATGGCATGTTGTATGTCAGTATTGTTTGTGCAGATTAGTAATAAGGTTTGTTATTAATTCATAAGGTTTGCTGTGGCTCTATAAGGTCTGTTGTGAACCAAGAAGGTTATGTTGTGGCTCTATAATATTTGTTGTGGTACAAAACTTTTTTGTTATTAATTAGTAAGGTGTATTGTGAATCAAAAAAGACTTGTTGTCACTAGTGTGATTTGTTATTAATCAATAAAGTTTGTTGTGGCTCTATAAGGCTCATTGTAGCTCTTTATGGTTTGCTCTTAATTAATAATATCTGTTGAGGATCAGTAAGGTGTTTTAGGGCTTAGTATGGTATGTTTTGGATCAATCAGGTCATCTGTGACTGAATAAGGTGTGTTGTTGGTCAGTAAACTTTGCTGTAGTGAAATAAATTTTGTTGTAGACCAATCAGGTTTGTTGTGGCTCAATAAGTTTTGTTACTGATCATGTAAGGTTTGTTGTGGAACGATAACTTTTGTTGTGGCTCAGTGCATGTGGTTGTTGATAAGTACGTTTTGTTATGGCTCAGGTTTGTTGTGGACCAATAAGATTTGCTGTGGCACAGTAACATTTGTTGCAGATTAATAGCATTTGTTGAGAATGAATATGATTTGTTGAAGATCAGTAAGGTTTGTTATAAAACAATACATTTTGTTGTGACTCTAAATGGCTTATTGTGGCTCAATATAGTTTGCTATGGATGGGTAAGGTTCATTGCTGTTCATTAAGGTTTGCTGTAGCTCAGCAAAGTTTGCTGTGGACCAATAAGATGTGTTATGACTCAGTAAAGATTGTGGTGGATCAATAAGATGTGTCATAGATCAATTAGATTTGTTGCAACTATTATAATTTGTTATTTATCAATAATGTTTATTGTGACTCTATAAGGTTTGTTGTGCCGCTAAAGTTTTGTTGTAGCTTAGTAAGGTTTGTTGTATATAAATGTGGTTTGTTGTAGCTCAGTATGGATTGGTGTGAATCATATGTTTTGTTCTAGCTCTTTAATGTGTGTTGTGGCTCAATGAAGTTTGTTGTGGCTCCATATCATTTGTTGAGGATCAACAAAGTTTGTTGTGGACCAGTAATGTTTGTTGTGGAGCAGCATGCATGTCATTAATCCATAAAGTATGTTGTAAGTAGGGTTTGTTACTGATCAATAAGGTATATTCTAACTTAGTATGGTATATTGTGGCTCAATAAGTCGTATTGTGCATCTGTAAGGTTTGTTATGGATCAATAAGATTTGTTGTGGACCAGTAAGCTTGTTGAGGACCAATAAGGTTTGTTGTGGTTCAATAAGTTTTGTTGTGGATCAATATGGCTTGTTGCAGATGAGTAAGGGGAAGGGAGGCTAGGACACTCCACACTTGGATTCTTATCGGTTGGTTGATGGCATGCGTAAGGAGGAGGGCTTTGGCTGCTTTGGAGACTGGGGGCCAGTCTGGGTGGATATGGGCCTCTATAAGGGTGATGGTCAGCATCCTTCCAGAAGGAGGGACCACAGTTCTTAGTGGGAGGTTTAAATGTTACTTGGATGAGCATTTAAATGAGGTGGGGGTTGTATTACCAAGGAAGGCAAAATGTGTTCCCTCACATGATGAAGTAACAAGGAAGGAGGGCCCAGGGTATGGTGCAAGAAGAAAGAGGTGCACACAAATAGAGGACAAAGAGGTATAAATCAAGGATGCAAGAAGGTAGAAGTAAAAGATGAATAAAACAGAGAGGGTAAAGAGGGAAGAGGGGCATCAAAGGCAGCTTCAGGGAGCAACACAGGCAGAAGTGGGGAAGAGTGGTTGCCAGCAGGGATAGAGCAAGATATGGAAAGCCATGTGAGCTAATGCAAAGAGTCTGGGGAAATAAATTCTGGACCTGCAGGCTATCATGGAGAAGGCTAGCCTGAATTTGGAGGGCATTTCTGAGTCATGGTGCATTGACAATCATGACTGGGACATGGTCATACCAGGCTAGTCGCTGTTCAGGAGAGGTAGGGTGGGGAGGGGGTGTGGAGAGTTTGTTCTTTATTTGATGGAGTGAATCAAGGCTATGGAAATACAGGCATACCTGGAGGAAAAGGAAGGGCTAGAGGCGCTGTGAGTCACCCTGGAGATAGCAGTTGGAACAACTAGCCATACAGGGCTTGTATGCAGACCTCCAGCATTGAGGAGGAGTTGGATAAGGCATTAGGTGAAACCATCATCAGGATGGCAAAAGGGAAGCTGCTAGTTGTGAACTTCCATCTGCCAAATGTGGTTTAGAGCCTTCCAGCTGCAGCTTTGGCAAGGAGTAGGGCCATCCTTGACTCCATACAAGGGACGTTTCTCAGGCAGCTAGTCAGTGAATTCACTTGGGATGGTACAGTGCTGGACCTGATGCTTACAAATGGGAAAAGCATTGCAGACTCATAGTGGGCAGTTTCCTCGGTACCAGCAATCACCATACGGTGTGGTTAGACGTTAAGATGTGAGGAGAGGCAAACAACATGAGGACAAGGGTCCTGGACTTTAGGAGGGCAGGTTTTAGAGAAATGAGAGACTGCCTCAGAAACTGCCTAGTGTGGAAGGATTGTCAGAGTGGGATAGAGGAATGCTACAGAAAAATAAGGGAAGGCATAATTAAGGCAACCAGCCTTTGTGTGAAAGAAGTGATCAAAGGTGAAAGGAAAAAAAAAGACTCTTATGGTACTCTAGGGAAGTGGCCATCATGGAGAAGGAAAAAAGGGTGACATTCAGGAGGTGCAAGGAATAGCAGAGGGAGGAAGACAGGGAGATGTACAAAGTAAAAACAGAGGGAAGCAGACAAAGCAGTGAGGGGAGCAAAGGCACAGACAGAGGAAAGGATAGCTAAAGGGGATAAAAATATTGTTACGGTACATAAGTGAGAAGAGGAAAGTAGGCAAGGGACAGTAAGGATAAGGTGGATAACAGAGGGAGAATGCACAGAAGATGATAATAAAAGCAGATATCCTCAGCAGGAACTTCTGCTCAGTCTTTACACTGGAGGGAGAAGGCAGACAACCAGGGAGTAGCAGAGCAATGGGGGTGGACACAGGTCAATTTTCAGAGGAAAGAACACTGAAGGGTCTTGCAGTTCTGAAAGTGGACAAGGTTATGGGACCTGATGGAATATACTCAGGGGTACTAAAGGAACTCTGGGAGGTGCTTGTTGCACCAATTATGGCTTTATTCAACAGCTCAATGCACTTGGTCTTTTTATAATTGAGTAGCAGTTTTTTACTTGAGGCAGTATAGCGCAGTGGTTTAAAGCTCTGAGCTGCAAATCTGGTGACATCCAGCAGACCAGACCTGGGTTTGAATCCCACAGCTTCCACTTGCATACTGTGTGACCCTGAGCAAGTCACTTAACTTCCCTGTGCTCCCAGGTCTCTCCTGTAAAAAGTTTTCAGCTTAGTGTGCTACTCCTGGTTAAAGAACTAAATAAATAAATAAAAACTAGAAAACCAAGATTCCAGCACTTGGAAATGATCCTGTAGTTGGGAATTGATGTTTGTCACCTCTTTGTCTGGGATGGAGATGATGGCATCATCCACGTAAAGCATAAATTGTGCAGGGCAGGTGGAGGGTAGGGTGTTTATGAATAGGCTGAAGGGGAGAGAGCCTAAGATAGGCCCTTAGGGGACTCCTAGTTTCACCTCCCAGGACTCAGAGGTAGCACTGCCAATACTAACATATTGTGTCCTATGAGACAGGTAGCTGTTGAACCAGGCAACAGTGTCAGGGGACAGACCTGTAGAGAGAAGACTTTGCTTAAGTAGTTGGTGATTGATAGTATCAAATGCCTTAGTGAGGTCAATGAAGATAGACCCCACTGCCCTTCTTTTATCCAGGGCACTATAGAGGTGTATTCGACAAGGGTGGTGAGAGTGGAGTGGTATCACCGGAAGCCATGTTGTTGCTTTCAGAGCAGGTTATACTTTTCAAGGTACCTAGTAAGTTGATCAGAGACCACCCTTTCTAGAGCTTTAGAAGGGGGGGGTAGTATTGAGATGGGCCGAAAGTTGGCCAGGTTGATTCTATCTCCAGATTTGAAAACAGGTGTGATGAGTGCTGCCTTCCACCTGTCATGGAAGACTCCTGATCTAAGGGAGGCATTGAAGAGCTTAGTGAGCGGAGCCATGAGTTCATTTAAAGTAAGGGTGACCATCTTGATGTCTATCTGGTCACTTCCCATCCTGGTCTTACTGAGGATACGTTTGATATATTTGATAAACTCTGATTTAGACAACAGTCTGAAGTAGAATGGTGGTGGGTTGTTAAGGGGCGAGGAGGCAGAGCTCTGGGTAGGGGTCTGGCAGGGTGGCGTATGTTTGAGATAGTCATTAGGCAGCACATTGCTCAGGTCCATGAAGGCAGCATTGAATGCATTTGTGATATCCTTAGGATCTTGCAGAGTACCAGAGGTGGTTTCAGTGAGGTTCAGGGGTGATCTTGGGCTCTTCCTGTGAGGATTCTGAGTCCCAGAACTCCCTTCTGTGGCCCCAGGTCCTACCTAGTAGGTCATTGTAGTATGCAGCTTTGGCAAGTCTGATGAGCTTCGTGCAGGTATTCCTAGCTGTCTTGTAGGCTAGGATGTCAGCCAGCTTACCTGTTGCTTTGGTCCTGTGCCACAGGTGGTCTCTGAGGCCCATGCACTCAATTAGAGAGCCTGATAGCCAAGGATTAATGGTTTCTCTGACTTGCTTGGTTTTGTACAGGTCAAAGATGTCACAGGCTTTTGTGAAGACCCTAATGAAGTAGTCTAGGGCTTGGTTCCCATCCTTGGTGCTGTCCAGTGGGGACCAGTCCACCTCCTTTAGGTAATGTCTGAAGGTTTTCAGTTGTCCAGCTCTCAGGGGTCTGTTTCTAGAGGTCTTAGGCTTGCACTTGGTGAATTTGTTTGTCCAAATAAATAGTACTGAGGAATGGTCACTGAGGGAGTTAGGTAGGATTGTAACCTCACGGATGTTTTCTGGATAGGAGGAGAGTAGCCAGTCAAGAGGGAGCAGGTGCCTGTTCAGTAGTTTTGCCTAGCGGCTTGTGTAACTAGTTGAGTTAGGTAGAGGCCTGCTATTTAGTCTCTAGCTGTAGCAGCTTCCTGACACTGCCAATTAATGTTGAAATCACCAACAATGATTTATTCCCAGTTTATTTTATGTTGCTCAAGATTACTAATGAACTGTTGAAAGCCAGTGGGGACCAAACCAGGCTGTAGGTACACAGTGGGGAGCACTAGTGCTTTGTTCTGCTGACCTATAGTGAGTTTTAGTGTTAGGGCTTGTGCCTTCTTAGTGCGAAAACTATAGGGCAGAATTTGCCCTTTGATGTTGCTCCTAAGGTAAACTAGGCAGCCACCTCCACTTTTAGTTGGTCTGTCCTGTCGAAACATGTTATAGCCATCCAGAGTGACAGAAGCATCAGCAACCTTTGAGGATAGCCATGTTTTTGTTAGTGAGATGACATCCAGTTTGATAAGAGCCACCCATGCCTGGAATTGTGGTAGCTTGGAGAGGAGGCTAGCTATGTTCAGAGAGACAATTTTAAGATGGCCCTGGCTCAAGGTATGGTTGGTGATGGGAGGACCAGGGTTAGGGTGGACATTCCCTGATAGTAAGAGCATTAGCAGTATGAGCTTTCTTAGATAGTAAGACCAGGTCAACTTGGTGGATCTGCTCATCTTGCATTCATCACCTTTTCTGATGAGGGGGGTACTGTGAAGTGGCTGAACAATCAGCAAGTCAGCTACTGGTATTTTGTGAGATGACATGGGTTTGTGGTGTTGTGGGGGAAGCTTTAGTGCAGCGGGTATGTAGGGGTCCGGGAATGTCCCCCTAGCACATTGTGGCAAGGGCAGGGTGGTGTCAGTGAGGGTAGGAGATTCTAATAAGAGTGGCAGAGTCCCAGTTTCTATAAATACCATGGAGCTGAGGGACAGAGCTAGCAGTAGTGCAAGTTTAGGAAGAGCTTGCATTCTGGCTATTTTATGAAGGTGCCATTACAGATGAGATACAGTGCAGGCTGGTGTAAGTAGTAGCCCCTGTGTGCATGAGCCGGGATAAATGGGTGAGCTATCAGGAGTAAAAAGTGACCAGTGCGAGATAGGGAGGGAGGAGCTTAAGCTGATTTAATAGAGGCCAGGGTCGGGACAAAAATATAGGTCTGGAAAGCCTCTATGAGTGGAAGCTGCTAGAAAGGCCAAAAACTGCAGACTTCAGTCCAAAATCTGTGTTCCTCAAGCAAAGAGAGCAAGTCTCCTAGCTCCGGAGAGCAGGCAGCCAATCAGAGGTGGCTCTCAATGTAGTCTAGCCAATGGCAAGGAAGGTTTGTGCCCTGCTAACCAATCAGGTTAGCAGGCAAGAGTTCTGATGTCTGTACCTGATTTCAGAGTCCTGGAGAGTGGGAGGAGGCAGCACAGTCATCAGATTAAAAGCTGTACCCCAGCCACTGGACAGCCCAGTCATGGGCTTTTCCTGAAAGAGTAAGAGACAGGGGGATTAGAGGTTAAAAGGAGAAGCGGCCGACGGGGTGGTGGTTTAGCTTGATAGGTGGGTGGTCTTCAGGACAGGGGTTAGAGGGACAGCTAAGAGGTTTAGCAGGTAGAGGGGAGAGAGGGGGAGCAGAAGACAAAGGAGGAATTGAGTGACATCTCAGTAAATGGCACCTAGGGGGTATGAGCAGAAAGTGAAAGAGCAGGGCAAATTAGCAAGATAATGGGGCAGGTAGATATTGGAGCTGGGAGGGCTAGCAGAGAGAGGAGTGAGAGGAAAGGGGGATACCTGGATCTAGCAATCACACTCTGCCCTAGCCATTTCTAACTAACTGAGTCCTAACACAAGCATATACAGGTTTAGCACTTTTAAAATAGTTTCGTGAATATGAGTTTTGAAGGTCAAGGAAGAATTAAAATTAAGACCTAACTATTTGAATTCAGTTATGAGCTTGAGTGGGTGATATTTAAAGCAATAGATAAGGAAGATTTGCTAATGAGACTGCAGACTGAGACACGAACAGCATCATTTGAGTCTTTTTACTATTTAAAAGTAAAAGATTATAGGAAATCCAGTTCACGATTTAATCTAAATCACCTTGGAGAAATTAGGAAAGAGAAGATGGGTTCTTATGAGCATAATAAAGAAGTGTGTCATCAGCATAAAGTCAGATTGAACTGCAATCTACAACAGAGTAAAGGGGATCTACAAAAATATTAAAAAGAATAGGATCAAGTATAGACCCTTGAGGTGCTCCAGAGGAAATAGGCAGAGGAGAAGAAAGACAACCATTCCATAACACAGAGTGAGTTCTCCCGTGTAAGATGAAAATAAAGTGATAACACATGAGGAAAAACCATAGGAAGATAGATGAGCTAAGAGCAAAGAGTGGTTAATCAAATCAAAGGCTTTAATTAGGCTGATCAATAAAGACAGAGCCAACAAGAACTCCTTTCTCCAAGGTCCAGGAGACAGAGTTCTGAAAATCAATAAATGCTGTTTGGGTAGAGTGATTTGGTCTAAAGCCGGAACAAAAACTGGAAATATCTGCTATTTGGCCAGAAAATCAGAAATCTAAGACAGGATAATTTCATTCATAAATTTAGAGATTATAGAGAACAAGGAAATTAGGTGGTGATTATCAACTAGGAATTTGTCCCCGCTTTTATGCAGGGGAATGACTAAAGAATGTTTCCATGCTGAGGTAAAAGTTTGGGCTATAAGAAATAACTTAAAAATATGAGCTAGGAAAGGGTCCAAAATATCAGCGCAGGATTTAAGTAAAAATGTGTCTAAGTTATCAATTCCTTTGGCAGTATCCTCTATCAACGAAGACAGTAATTTAAATACTTCAGTCTGTTGTGGCTAAATAAGGTTTGCTCTGGATCATTCTGGTTTGATGTGGCTTAATTCGTTTTGTTGTGGCTTAAGTAATGTTTGTTGTGGATCAATAATATTTTTGTGTCTCAATACATTTTGTTGTGGATCAGCTCATTTGGTATAGCTCAGTAATGTTTGGTGTGGTTTTTTGCTGTGGCTCAGTAAGGTTTGTTGCTGACCAGTAATGTCTGTTGTGTCTCAGTAAGGTTTGCTGTCGATCAGTATAGTTTGTTGCATACCAGTAAGATGTGTTATTAATCAATAAGGTTTGTTGTTACTCAATACTGTTTACTGTAGCTCAAACAGCTTTGCTATAATTCAATAATATTTGTCATGCATCTATAAGGCTTGTTGTGGTTAGCATGATTTGGTGTGGATCAATAAGGCTTGTTGTGGTTCAGTAGGTTTTTCTGGGGAGAACGAGGTTTATTGTAGATCAATAAGTTTTTTTGTGGATCAATAAGCTTTGCTATTTAATCAGTAAGGATTGCTGATGATCAATAAGCCCTAAGAGGACAGACTAAGGGATCTCAACATATACACCCTAGAAGAGAGGAGAGTGAGAGGGGACAAGACAGAGACCTACAAGTGCATCATGGGGGTGAGCAAGGTGCAGGAGGGGAGTCCCTTTCAAATGAGAAAAAGCACCAGGACTGAGAGGGCTGTGATAAATCTGGAAGGGGATGTTCAAGAGGGAAGTGAAGAACCATTACTTCACTGAAAGAGTGGTGGATGTCCGAAACAAACTGCCAGCAGAAGTGGTGGAAGCAATAACAGTAAGGGGCTTCAACCATGCATGACCTAGACATTGGGGAATATTAGTAAATAGGCAGGGTGGAGGGAGGGTCAGTGAAGACTAGTTTGCGTGTGTGGAGACATAATAGGCAGGGATTATCTGGAGGAACAACACAATTTGACACTGGACACCTCAGTAAAAAGTTGATAACTTTAATTGAAAAGTTAGAACAAAGTGCTAAAGTGCTAAGGTACAGCAGAAAAAAAATAGAGGTATAATACTGCTGTAGTGTACCTCTTTTTTTCCTGTTGTACCATAGTACTTTAGCACTTCCTGATAACTTTTGAATTAGTTATTAACTTTTACCAAGGTGTCTGGTGCCGGATTTGTCATCCCTCTGCTTGTTGGTTTTATTTTTGGCATAGCTGTAGGAGGTGGAGCCAAGCTTGTTTCCACTGTCAAATTCTGTTTCTAAGTTTCTAAGGATCAGTTTTCCTAAGTAAATGCTGTTATTTATCAAGTTTATTGTAGACAGATAAATAAGGTTTGTAATGGATCAATAAGGTTTGTTGGGGATTAGTAAGGTTTGTCGTGGATCTATGTGTTTTGTTGGGGATCATTATGGTTTGTTGGCAATCAATAAGGTGTATTATGAATCAGTAAGGTTTGTTGTGGCTGAGAAAGGTTTAGTATATGGGAGACCACTGTTTTGTATGGAAATCAGCAGAATCCCAGTGTTGTAGTACTATCACTGTGATGTCAAGAGATTGTTGTACTCTCTTGAGTATGTCACTTGATGTTACAACAACACTGAACGCCAGCATGGGCTGTTGCTGTCATCACTGATCTGAGTGCCTGTGTTCAAACTGAAGAATGGTGTTCGATTATCACCATCGGTGCAGTACTAGGACAGCTGTCACAAGCAGGACTTGGACTCCTTGAATGAACGATTGCCAAAAGTAACACTTTCTCATTTCTTTAAAAAAAAAATGATTCTGTGTGATTGGGGAATGGAGTGGGCTTGATCAGCAGGGCGTGGAGTGGTGCTTATTGGAGGGGGGATTTGAAATAGCTGCGCAATACTAAATAAATATTCCGATGTTGTTGAACTGTTGCCTATACATTATAAAAGACAATGGATGGGCAACAGTTAACAACAACACTGTGTCCACTTCTCAAGGTTTGTCATTACACCATAGACCTCTTGAGCTTCACTCTTGAGGTTTACTTCGTTGTCATGACAACCTCTTAATGTGGACACAGCGTTGTTGGTAACTGTTGCCCATCCATTATCCTCTATGTTGTAGAGCAATAACGGTTGTTGTGGATCAATAAAGTTTGTTATTAATCATTAAGATTTATTTTGTTAATCAATAAGGTTTGTTGTCAGGGGCATGGCCTAACCTCAGACAAAATGGCTGACTAATTCTCCAGCGCTGCCCACCTTGAGGGATATATCATATTAAATCCACCATTACCAGCTTAATCGGTGTAGAAGTAAATATAAGAAATGACAGCTCTATGTCCAAGGATCATAGTGATCAACTTTTGTCTTGGCAAAAAAACAAATCTGAATCATGGAAACTGAGGGACCTGCAGGACTGGCAGGATGCACATTAAATATGGCAGCTCTCCCTGCCACTATCTGGGACCCTGTGGTGATCGAAAACATATTTGCCCACCTGATGAACCAAATGGTAAACATAAGGATGGCCTCGAATAATTCTACTCAGGCTATCCAAAACCTGGAAGTCCATATTTACCAACTAGAATGCCCTGTCAGCTCTCACAATATGGCAATCACTGACCTCAACAACACTGTCAGGGTGGGCCCCCCACACTTTGATGTATAAAGTGGATGACCTAGAGAACTGGAGCAGAAGGAACAACCTCCAGTTCCTAGGTTTTCCTGAGGGAGCAGAGATGAGGGACACCTGTGGTTTCTTGAAGCATGTCCTGACTGGCATCATCAGATGGAACCTGCCACAACCACTCGAGATAGAGCAGGCTTACCAATCCCTAGCCCCATCACCTAAGGCCAGGGATAGACCAAGACCCATACTAGCTCATTTCCTGAACTTTAGAATGAAAGAAGTGATCATGGAGGCGACTAGAACACAGAGACCCTTATACTGGCAAATGCACCAGATCTATATTTATCAAGATTACTCCAAGGAACTATCAGGTAAAAGAAAAGCTTTCACGGGGGTATGCAAAATTTTGCAACACATAGGAATCAAGTTTGCCTTGAGTTACCCAGCAACCATGCGATTCATGCACAATAGGGTCCTGCTTACCTTTACTACTCCAGAAGCAGCTATGGATTTCATATATCGCACCCGGCTGGGGGGGGAGTCTGGTCAAAAAACAAGCATTACAGCAAGGACAACCCGGCAGGGAGGGGATGATTCAAGTGACATGAGAGGGAGAGGAGGAACTGCAGTGGGAAGGTCTGGAACAGATAGAGCATAGTCTCTCCTCCAACACAACTAAAAAGACAGAGGTCTAAATCCCATGATAAGAGAAAGCACGCCAGAGCAAGAGACTCCCCTGGTAGCCCCAGACACCCAACATCCAGTCTGGAGACCGATGAACCAATGGAGGCCTACCACACTGTGAACCGATTCTAAGTGCTGTGGCCCATATTTCCAGACAGCCTGAGTCACCAGCCCTCTGAGTTTTCACCTCAACCTGCAGCAGGGGTGCAATAGCAGAACTCAAGTGCCAAGGACTCATGGGCCTTGATAGTCACCGTGGAAGAATTTGAGTTATCCAGAGAACCTCTGCAGCAATGAGCCACACTAGAATTGAGTCCAGAGGAACCACAAGAAGACCAGCCTATCAACAACCCAGAATCGGGATAAAAATAATCAGATACATACCTGGGCTCTGTTTCGATGGGTTTGGGGGAAAAAGGGGAGGCAGGTTACACTTCACTGGGGGCTGTACCTTAAAGATGGCAGAATAAATTTCCCTGTAGAAGCGATGTCATAAAAAGTGGACAGAGGTACAAGGGTTCCCTTCCCCAACCGATTGTAGGTCTAATACTCCAGGGCCCCCCTTCTCTCTATAGCTGTACAGAATCCAGAGCAATGCACAACACACTCCATGTATGAACCATGCTGGAAACTACTGCACGACTTATAGAAACTGCCCACAATGCAGAGGGCTATATTGTTAATAAATAAATACATAAATAAATTAACTGTTAATAAATATGGGTTCGCCAAGCCAGCCAGCTCAAGGGAACATAACAGAAGCATAACATGCTGCATGGAAAGGGGGGCAGGATTTTAATGTGAAATGTAAATGTATAGCAGTTAAGAGGGAGTAAATAAGCCACTGCACTAAAATGAAGGAACAAGTGCAAACAAATGGTGGGGGCTTCCTCTCACTCCTACTAGGTTCATCGAAGCTGGGACACTGTCCTTCCCACCACTCTCTACCTCCAGTCCACAAGGGCAAGGGGCTGGTTATGACAGTCTCAATGGTACCTCAACTCTAAGACAGATAGCCTGGGTACTGATTTTACCAATTAAATCAAGAACGATATGCCACTGAGCTCATCCCACCCCCCAGTCTTATAGGCAAACTGCAAAGCTTAGGAAGACAAGGGTCTCCCTGGGAAGCTGCAGGATTGTGGAGACTGGAGATCAGAGAAAATAAGAACCAGCCTCTTAAAATGTGCAGGGCAGCAGAGGCAGGAAGGCTGTCCTAAGATTTAGAAGGACAGAATAGAGCTTTTTATTTATTTATTTATTTAGATCTAGCATTACAAATACATTTGAGCCAAGGCTCTTTTACAAAGGTTCCACATCAGAGAAATACAAATGGGAGACAGAACATTTCAAGCAAAAACAAAACATTTCACAGAGTGATAACATTGCGATGGTTACAGACAGTATAGGTATTAAGACTTTTACTATGACCAACAGTGGCATGGTGGAGAGTGAGCGATGAAGCAGCCAGAGGCATTTGTCAGGTGAGATTTTCCAGTAAGTGCTATTTCGGGGGTAAGAAGATGAGGAAGAATGTAGCAGATAGGGAGGAGGGTAGGAAGGGAGGAAGAGGAGGCGGGGATGGGAAAAGGAGTAAGAGCATTAGGGTACAAGATTTGAGGTGTGGCAGTTTGGACTGGTCAGTGGGGGGGGGTGCCACCAGCTTGCTATGAAAGTGATGCCTCAGTTTAGGGGAAGCAATCACAGGAGCTGGATGTAGTGAGATGGTGCCGAAGGCTGGTTTTGAACAACCCAAGTGTTTTGGCTCAGGAGATGGTGTGGCTGAGGTCATTTAGCCAGAGTGGAGCTTTGTAGGCAAAGAAGCATTGTCCCAGGCTAGTACGACAGTGGGGAACTTTCAGAAGCAGCTGCTTTAATCTCCTGGAGCTCCGTCAATTGGTGCTTTCAGGTAATAGAGCTAGGACTCCAGAGGGTGCAAGGCCGAGGTGGATTTTCTTCGCCATTGTACAAGTGATACAAGGCTACATAAGGCACCGACAATTTCAAAATGGTATGAGGAAGGAGTGTACCAAACTATCCCTCCCTGCAAATGGATGGACATGCAAGCAACCTCTGCAGAGGCTATATACAAATGTTCAATCTGGTGCAGAGAGTTTGAGTACCCCAGGGCAATGAAGCTGGCCTTGTATAGCCACCAGCTGCCAGCTAAGGGTTTCTACCCCCCTTCAAGTGAAAAGGGAAGGCATGAAAAAGTGAATGTAAATAGTTATGTTTTGTGTACTGTGCTATAAAGGGACATGTACTTTGGAAATTTGAGGGCAACAGAGGGAATACCAGGGGAACAAGGGAAGGGGGAAGTATATCAGGGACATCACAATGTATGTATCTGGGAGTTTGAATGCAATGCAGGGAGAGCAGGTCTGGCCCGTAGCTTCTTGGTCAACTTATCAATTTGCAAAACATAAGGCTTAATTAGGAGATCATGGGTGAAATTAACCTACAAACCTGGAATGTTAGGGGCTCAATACCCCGATTAAATGTAAGCAGGAACTGTCACGACTCAAGAAGCTGCAAGCCAACCTAGCCTTTCTGCAAGAAAACAAACTAACTAGAGAAGATCATATGAAACTGAAGAGGGAATTGGTAGGTCAGGTGTTGTGCGCATCAGCCCTCTCTCAGAAAAGGGGGGTGGGTAGTGATTCTAGTACACAAAGCTCTCCCATGGACAATAACAAAGTCAGCTAATGCCATGCAAGGTAGATTAATGCTAGCACTGTTGAATACCCCCAATGGGCAAATCTTCATAGGAAATGTTTATGGCACTAATGAGGACACCCCGACCTTCTTCCATGCCATAGCTCAGGAAATTGGAGCCCTGCCCCAAGAAGGTACCCCTATCCTGCTGGGAGGTGACTTTAACCTTGCCCTAGTACCAGCAATGGACCGAACAGGGAAGGGCACTGAATCCCATACCAGAGGCCTCCGGGCCATGAGACAACTGAGGAGGGACTCAGGACTGGAAGATATATGGAGGTTGCTTCACCCCTGAGTAAGGGACTACTCCTTCTACTCGCCAGTCCATGGCACACATAGCAAGCTGGACTTCTGGCTTACATCTTCCACACTCACACAAGCAGCTATAGAAGCCAAAATACTCCCAGTAATGATTGCAGATCATGCCCCAGTGCAACTGCTCATGTCTTGGTGGCTCCAAATCCCTAAATCTAATCATGGAGGTTAGACCCCTTTCTTCTAAGGGACCCCGAGTTTATATCATGGGCTAAAAGAGAAGCCTCTCTCTTTTTCGTACAGAATCCCCTAGGGGAGACCACACCAAGGAATACTTGGAAGGCATTTAAAGCCACATTGCAAGGGAGAATTATAGGGTTATAGGGTTTTTTTTTTCTAAAGGGACTCAAATAATCGGCCCATCAGTGGAGATAGTGTACTTTTGCAATTGTTAACCGTGGCACTGCTGTATGTAAAGCAACCTTTCCATCTAATGAATATCCCTTTAAGGCTTTCTAATTTATTACTTTAAAGTCGTTGCTACAGTTTAGTTGCTTACAATCCAATAGCCTACCTGGTGTATTTCCTGCCCTTTACTGCAGCTGCAGAAATTGTATTCTGTTGCCTAATAACTCCACTGTTATTTCTTGTAGTCTCTGGGGGGGGGGGGGGGCCCCCCCCACCCCACTGACCCCTCCTGCGCTGTACCTATTTTAACTGCTGTACTTCTTCTCCCTCTTCTACAGCAGTTTGCAGTTCCGATGGTCGTGAGGGCCACGGAGAAGCTCTCCCCCCCCGAACAACAGGAGACCCTGCTGAGACCGCAGCACAGGTACTACAGATACCCAATCGTGACCGTTGCTGGAGTAGACCGCTGGCTTTGCCCCGCTGAACGCTATGCGTTTAGCTTCCCACCGCCCCCACCACCACCCTTGGTCGGCACTCAGATATATAGGCTGATTTCTGATCACATGGTCACGAAATAACCTATCAGCCCACTTTTCCATCTGCAGCTTATCCTCGCCCACCACTAGAGGTCCCTCTACTATTCCCTCTGTTTCTATCATCAGTGCAGTGACTCCCCTCTGTTTTCCTTCCCTCCACTAAGGTCCCTTCCTCCTCCTCGTTTTCTTTCTCTCAGTCCTGTCACTTGGTCCAAACTCTCCCTACCTGCTCCCACTTACCTCATCACTCTCCTTCTGCAACTCCATCAGGCCTCTCACCTACCACTCAATATGACTTGTTGAGGTGCAAGAGCAAGCCCTCTGTGAACAAGCAGCGGGCCTCCCAGCCTTGCCCCCCATAATATACACTGACACCCTCACCCCAGGTTATCATCCTCCAGGCAAAGGCACACACGGTGCCTACCCTCGGACCAACCTATACTCTCCACAACCACCATCCTACTTATCCCCCTTTCTCACAACTTACTCCCCCTGTCTGCCCCCATTACTCTGAAACTCCCTATACCCACCATCGGTCACAAGAAACATTAAGGCCTAAGACCTACTACCCGAACCAACAGTTACCGCCTCAGACTACTCATTCTTCTCCTTCTTCTGACTGCCAATGTCCACCCAAACCCAGGCCCACAAAACAACACTACATCCCACCCATCTCCAGGAAATGGCCTGCGCATTGCCTCTGTTAACATTTGCAGCATTCAAAAAAAATGGGACTCCTTTCAATGTTGGGTACTCCAGAATCACCCTGACATCATTTCCCTGACTGAAACCTGGCTCTCCCCCTCGGTCCCTGACTCGGCCATATACCTCTCTGGATACCACCTCTACCGCTCCGACCGTCTGGGCCAGCGAGGGGGTGGCTGTGCTGTCTACCTCAAGGACTCCCTCTCCGGACACCTCCTCCCTCTGCCCACACTAGCATCCATGGCTCAAGCACTCACCCTCAAACTCACTCTAGGTAGGTCTACATCCCCCCCTCTTCCTCACCTCGGCTTATGTCCCCCCCAGGGACCAGAAAAAAGCCTTCCAACCCATCATGCACTACCTCGCTACCCTACCCCCGAAGCATGAAATACTGCTACTGGGGGATTTCAACATAGATTGGCTGGCCAAAACAGCTGCCCCTTACATCAATGAGGCTGCCGCCCTCAATCTCACTCAGGTCATCAAAACCCCCACCCGGCTACATACCCGCATGGGGTCATCCTCCCTCCTAGACCTAGTCTTCACAAACCGCCCGCACAAAATTATCAGCACCCTAGTCCTCCCTGACACCTTTAGTGACCACTCGCCAGTACTCTGCAACTGGGCTGGTACCCCCCTCAAAATCGCTCCCAAAATTACTGTTCAACATAGACTAGGGCCAGGTAAACTAGCCCTTCTTAAAGCCCACCTTAGGGACTGGGACTGGACACCCCTATTTAATACCCTCGACCCAGACCACGCCCTTGAACTATTTATCAGCACATTTAACACTGCCTGCAACAAATATGCCCCCTCACAAAACCATGACCAAGGAAACAAGCCCTTGGTTCTCGGACCACCTCCAAGGCCTGTTACATCACTGTGACGCCTTTGTGGCACCTGCTAATGAGACACAACAGCCTCTGGATAGGCAGCGGTATCGGAGACCCGTAAAAGTGCACCTGGGCCATACGCACTGCCAAAGCTAACTATTATAAAGCCTCCTTAACCTCCACCTGGAGCACTGACGAAGTTCTGGGAGAACATCAAGGAACTCTGTGGCAAGGCCCCAAACTCACCACGATCAAATTCTTATCGCGATAAACTCTCCTCCGACCCGTCAGTATAGCCCCCTGCCCTAAATACCGGTTTCACTGATCTCACCCATGTGCTGCCCCCCAATTTCTTCGATCCCCCTCCTGCCCATACCACCCCACTCCCTCCCCTTGCCTGGCCTTTCCACCTGCTAGTCCTTACCCCCAAGTCTGCTAAACTCTACCTCACCAAAGCTATTGGCCAAAATCCCTATAGTCACGATTCCCTGGACCTCAGACTTCTCCGCCTCACCCTACAGGTAGTCCTAGCACCCCTCACACACATTCTAAACTGTTCCCTCTGCCAAGGGAAGTTCCCCTCCCTTTGGAAATTGGCCCACATCACTCCCATACACAAAAGTGGCGACCGCTCTTCCACTAACAACTACCGCCCCATCTCCATATTACCCCCCATCTAAGGCTCTAGAACGCATAGTCGCCGACCAACTCACTAACCACCTTAACAAATACCACCTTCTATCCAAGCAGCAACATGGCTTGTGAAAGGGCCACAGCACCACCACCGCCCTCCTCGAATTCACCTCCCATGTCCACACAGCCCTGGACCACGGCCACCTCACTGGGGCCATTTTCGTGGACCTATCCAAGGCCTTCAATACTGTTAACCATGCCCTTCTACTTAACACCCTAGCATACACAGGGCTCTCCAATGATGCCCTAAAATAGTTCACCAGCTATCTCTCTGATAGAACGCAGTTAGTCAAGTTAGGACCTGCCCTGTCCCCCCGCCTCCTCATTCGCTCCGGTGTCCCTCAGGGCGCCATACTTGGCCCTCTCCTCTTCAGCCTATACCTCAACACCCTCCCAGTGTCCTGCACTGGAAAAATGCTCCTATATGTGGATGATGCGGTCCTGTTTGCCTCTGACCCGACCCCCCTCAAACGTCACCAAACCCTCCAACACTCGTTCCATGAGGTTGAAGACTGGATCATCGCCCAGCGTCTTACTATTAACTACAGTAAGACAAAAGTCATGATATTTGCCGACCCCCAGAACCCACTCAAGAACGTCTGCCCCAATTTCTCACTGCCAACAAGACCCCACTTGTACAAGTTAGCCAGTTTAAATACCTAGGGATCACATTAGACCCTGCCCTAAGCTTTCATCAACATATCCTACACCTCTCTACAGCCCTTAGCTCAAGGCAGGGAGTCCTATACCGCTTCAAACACTGTCTCACCCCTGAAGCCCTAAAACTTACCATTAACACCTCAGTCCTCTCCCTACTTGACTATGGCATCCTAATCTATAGTGCTGCACCACCCACAACCCTAAACAGACTTACGTCTCATGCTTAACAAAGCCTGTCGCCTCTTCCTTGGATGTGATGACACTCACTCCTGCTCCTTTACAGCAGCTCAAACTGGCTAAACCTTGACTGCAGATTAAGTACCACACCTGCCTCATGATCAAAAGGCCTTACTTGGTCTCACCCTCCTATCCTTGACCAAATTATCCACCCAATACCCCAGGCAGAACAACACGTAGCTCTAACAAACGGCTGTTATGGGTCCCCACGACCGACTCCTCCCAATTCCAGCTGCATTCTCAGCCACATAGAGCCCCACCTGGTCTAATGCCCTTTCCTAGCCACATAACAAGCGAATTAAGGCTTGGCCCCTATAAATCCAAGCTGAGGACTCACCTACTGGCCACCACCCAATGTGACTGCCCTTAACCCAGCATGTCCTTTTCCCCCCTTACCAACAAACCCTCTTGAATCTTTATGACTATCAGCCTCTACAGAGCCCTCTGTATTTTCTGGCTGTGCTATAGTAATGCTAAGTGAAACTAATCTGTTTCCCTACTAGTAACTGTTTAACATGTTGTAATGTCTCTGTAACCTGTATTGTCAAGTTCGCTCATATGCCTGTATGTATGACGTGGAACCTTTGTAAATGAGTCCCTGACTCAAAGGTCTTTCTGAATATTACAATAAATAAAAAAATAAATAAAAAATAAAAATGTAGGTAAAAAATGGAACTGAGTCTTTCCCAATTGGAAGTTGAACTCCAAAAAGGCAGAGACTGAATTTAAGACCCTTCCTCATGCTAGCCACCACTCCCCCTTAGACAGCAAGAAAAGCAGACATATACATTCTTAGTCTCAGGTACAAGTACTGGGAAGGAGGGAAAAGGGAGGAGGATCCCGGCCTACAGGCTACAGAAGCAACAAGCAGGAAAAAAAACATTTCAGGCCTAATGGATGAAACAGGACAGGTCCAAACTAAATAGAGGGAAATAAATAGTATTATGTCTAAATTCTATGCCACACTATACACCTTCTCAAGACCACCAGACACTCGGACCCTGGATAACTTCCTAAAATCCATTAAATATCCATACCTAACAAAACAGCAAACCACAGCATTAGACTCCCCAATTTCAGAGGAGGAAATTAGGTAGGTCATACATGACTAAAACAAAGGGAAATCTACAGGAGGGGATGGATACTCTGTGGAACTATGGCAAACCCTGGCCTAAGAAATCTGCCCAGAACTCTGCTCAGTCTGTGAGGTTGCTTTGGCCTATGGCAGGTTGCTTCCCACTCTTAGAGAGGCAGTAATCACTGTGCTCCCCAAAAAAGGGAAGGACTCCGCCAAGGCATGTAGCTATAGGCCCATCTCCCTCATAAATACTAATAACAAAATCTTCACAAAGGTGCTTGCTGCTAGACTCAGCCCCTTACTGCCACACCTGATCCACCCATCCCAAGCTGGGTTCATCCAGGGGAGGTATTGGGCAGATCATATTAAATCCCTAGTACATTTAATCCATGTGGCCCAAGACCTACACTCCCCCACAGTAGCGGTGGCCATGGACTTCAAAAAGACCTTTGATTCCATCATATTGGACTATTTACAAGGGGTACTCAGTCACATGGGGTTCAGGCCCACATTTCAAAAATGGATAGGAGTGCTATACAATCACTCAACTGCATGAGCCCTCACAAACTCTCTCCTATCAGATTCCTTCTCATTAAAAAAAGGCACCAGACAGGGCTGCCCACTCTCCCCACTTTTATTTGTACTAACAGTAGAGCCCCTTGCAGAAAAAATCAGGCGGCACACCCAAATAAAAGGAACAAGGGTGGGTAAGCAGCAATACTCAACACTCATGTATGTAGATGACCTGCTAGTTCCACTGGAAGACATAGCTATATCCCTTAAACCCCTCCTTGATCTATTCACACAGTTCGCAATACTGTTGAGTCTAAAACAAAATCATGCAAAGACAGAGGATCTCCCCTTAAATCCCAAATGCACTCCTGGAGTAGTTAACCAGCTAGGTCTGAAATGGGCATCAAAGGCCATTAACTACCTTAGCATTACTATAGCCCTTTGCCTACCCACGCTGTGGAAGCTAAACCTTAACCCCGTATTGACTAAAATACAAACTGAATTTGACAGGTGGAAAAGGCTAAATCTCACAATGGCAGGGAAAATCTAATCTATTAAAATGATCACCATGCCCAAACTCTTCTATATACTGTCCCTCATCCCCCTGGAATTACCTGCAAGGTGGATCACCAAAATTGACAAGGCCACCGGGAACTTCTTATGGGAAGAAAAAAAAAAAAAAACAGATATAGAAGGAACAGAGGGCACATTGGACCATGGGAGAGTGGTGCCTCCCCTGGTGGGAAGGATACAAATAGGCATTCCAAGCAACCCAATTCCTAAAATGGTTCATAGGCCAAACACCTAATGCACTGCAATGGCTGGGCATGGAGGAAGCCCAAAGCAAGGTGCAGCACCTAACAGTACTCCTATACACAGCCCCACCAAAATCTCTAACAGCACACTCCACAGTAGGCCACTCACTCAAGTTTTGGGGTAAGCTCCATAGAAGAGTAGAGACGAACCCTAACCCCAACAGCCTAGCTCCACTATGGGGAAACCCAAACATAACTGGGGACAAGAAACCCATAACCTGGAAAGGATGGAGGACCTGAGGAATAGGTCAACTGATAGATATATTAGAAGAAAACACCTCACTGGTAGCCATATTCTCGGAGCTCTAAAGGTGCTGGGACATTCCCAAAACTGACTTCTGGAGATACCTCCAAATTCAAGATGAAGTACAAGCACAACTCAAAAAGGCAGCACAGTCCCCCTCCAGGTGCCCCATATTCAACAGTGGTTAGCCACACCTCAAGGCATAGCCAGCAAAATATACTCTGAAATCAGGGAAACAATCCCCTCACAATCAGATGATTCCAGAACTAGATGGGAAAAATGCATTGGGTCAAGTTATATCTGAACAGCAGTGGAAGGCATGCTGGAAACTGGCACACCAGGCCTTCACAGATAGTAGAAGTAGGCTCATGCAGAACAAAATCATGCACTCCTGGTACAAAACCCCAGCTGTTTTGCACAAAGCCAAACTCTTGAGCAACAGCCTCTGCTGGAGATGTCAGACAAAAAAGGGGGACCTGTACAATATCCTCTGGGGATGCCCCAACATTCAGCCTTTATGGCAACAAATACAGACCCTACGTGTTGATGTCCTCCATAAAAACATACCACTACTGACAGAACTGATGCTACTGGGGATGACCACAGAAGTGCCTCATCTCGCCACTTCAGAGGTGAGATGGTTAACACTGCTCAGTATGCAGGCCAAAAGACTTATCCTGAGCAAATGGTGCACACCTGAAACCCCCACCATCCCAGGAATACTTAGCTCCTTACTTAGAGTTGCTACTCTGGATCGGATAACTCATGCCATGGCCAACACCTTACCCACCTACTACAGATGCTGGAACCCTTTTCTATCTTTTACCAAGCCCAGAGCAGGAATTGGGTGAACCCCCCTCCCCACACAAGGAAGGATAGTTAAAAATGCCCCGACCCTCTGATGAGAAAGGAAGTGGGCCCCTGTTGAATATGAATGTCTCCAGCTGTTGCCCTATGTTTATATCAGTGAATAGTCATTATGATACCATATTGTTATACTGTTGTGTTCTATGGTTCTTTGTGGATCCATGTCCTACTTCTGCCTAGGGCAAAGACATTGCCACCTAAACTGTTTAACAACTCTGGACAAGGAAGTCAGTTCTTAGAGCTGGCAAACTCTGAACCCAGACTAGGAAGGTGGAAATCCCTGCTGTTGGACATGGAGAACACACACCTTTTAAAGTTCTGACAGGTAGGTCATATCTGTGCCTATGTATTTCCCTGCTCAGTATTGTGTTTTGTATACTGTAAAATTCAAAACCAATAAAGCATTTAAGCATAAAAATAAGGTTTGATGTCAGTATGATTAGTTGTGACTCAGTGTGTGTAACTGTGGCTCAATAAGGTGTTTTATTAGTTATTAAGGTTTGCTGTGATCAGTAAGGTTTGTCATGGATCTATAAGATGTGCGATGGATCATGTGTAACTGTGGCTCAGTAAGGTGTTTTATTAGTTATTAAGGTTTGCTGTGATCAGTAAGGTTTGTCATGGATCCAAAAGGTGTGTGGTGGATCAATAACATTTGTCCTTGCTCATAAATAAGGTTTGTTATTGCTCACTAAGGTTTGTTGTTAATCAGTATGGTTTGCTGTTGCTCATTAAGGTTTGTTGTGGCTCAGTAAGGTTTGCTGTGTATCAATATAGTTTTTGTGGATCAGTAAGATTTATTTTGTAGAACAGTATATTTTGCTGTGACTCGAAAGGGTCACACATGCAGAACTACTAATTTAAGTTGAATACACACACACACACACACACACACACACACACACACACACACACACACACACTCACTCTAGTTTCTCATTAGTTAGACATTTGGCATCAGAAAATCTATAGACCCACTTCTAAACAACATTCCTTCTGTGCCATTTGACCCACACAGAACTAGAGCTATCTTATTTCTTGTTGTCTTCCTTATATACTTACTTCAATGATCTGTGGTATTCATGTGTATAATGCGTAAATTCTGGGGATTTTAAAGTAAGGTGTTTAAGATCACTGCCATTACCTTTTGAAAAAGGGCCTTGTAGCTTCGAAAGCTTAATGATTTTCTATAAATATTTCTTGGTCCAATAAAAGGTATCAATTCACCTATTTTGTGCAACTTGTTGTTCAAGGACCAATGTGGCAGCAAACAAGTTTGTTTGTCCCTTTCTGTCACCCCTTTGTCTATCCTTTCCTCTCGTTGTGCCTTTGCTTGCCTCACTACCTTATCTGCTTCCCTCTTTTACCTGGTACATCTCCCTATCTTTCTCTTTCTGTGTTTCTTTGTACCTCCTAAATACACTCTTTTTTTCCTTTAATTTTAATGGATACCTCCCTACAGTACCATAGTGGCTTTTTTCTCTTCCTTTTGCTCACTTCCTTTTCACATTGACTGGCTGCCTTCACTATGCCTTCTTTTAATTTTCTCCACTGTTCCTCTACCCCACCCTGGCAATCCACTAATGCTAGGCTGCTTCTATGATATGGCAGTTCTTTAAAATCTACCCCCTAAAGTCCAGGACCCCTATCCTCATTTGGATTGCTTCTGCACCCCTCCTAATACTGAACCTCACTGTATGGTGATCACTGGTCCCCAGGGGGCTGACAGCTGTGTTGTCTGCAGTACTGTCTCCATTAGTGTGCACCAGGTACAGTATTACCCCATCCCTCGTGAGTCTGCTGACTATCTGCCTGAGAAATGCCTCCTGCAGGGAGTCTAGGATTGCCCTACTTCTAGCCAAAGCTGTAGCTGGACTGCTCCAATCCACATGAGGCAGATTGAAATCCCCACGCAGCAGTACCTCCCCCAATTCACTATCCTGCTGATAGTTTCCCCTGTGCCTTATCAAAATCCATCTCCTGTGCTGGTGGCCTGTATACCACCCTGGTGGGAATAGTGGCCTCTGCTCCTGTCTCCATGGTGATCCACAGCACCTCCAGCCCTTCCATTTCCTCTAAGTGCCTTTGCACTTCAATAATCCTGGTACCCTCCCTCACATGCAGAACAACCCTTCCTCCCTTACCTATCTCTTCTGAACTGAGGGTAGCCTGGTATGGCCATATCCCAGCCATGATTTTCAGTGTACCACAACTGAGTTATGGCTACTAGGCCCAGGGCCATCTCCACCATGATGGCCTCCAGATCTGGACTTTTATTTCCTAGACTCCTTGCAGTGATGCACATGGCTCTCCAAACCTTGCTCCCTCCCTGCCTGAAACTCCCTTTCCTCCCCTCTTTCTGCCTGTGATGCTTCCTGACACTCCCCACTTGCATATTTCATCTATGCAAGTGGAAGTTGAGGGCATCATACCTAGGCCTGCTGGATGTACTAAGCTCAATCTATCATAGCTCACTCTGTCTGTCTATATATTCATCTAGCTCTACCTAGTGATAATATCTCTCTATCATAGCTTTTTCTGTCTGTCTAGATTATGTCTATCTATGTATTTGTCGAGATCTACCTATTGACAGTATCTATCTCTCTATCTATATTATTTGTCTGTCTGTATCTTGCCCATGGTCACACTGTGAGCATTTGACATTAGTTGAAATTGAAGCTGTGATCTTCTGATGTCCAAGCAGACCTGTGCCTACTGGACCACACTGCCTCTATCATTATGCAAATATTGATCAGAGTTGGTGGATGTAGTGGTAAACTTGTGACCCCATAGGATAAACTATTGACTGACAATAACTATACTGCCTGAAGCCAAAGGCTGGGGGCACTATGACTATTGGAAATCAGTTGATCATTCCAAAGGGTCAGTATTATTTCACTACATCACAAAGCAATTCTGGTAAATATCTGTTTTATTAAACCTTGTCTGAGTTGCATACTCTTCCACTAGACTGGTTTCTATTGTAAAAAAAAAAAAGGATAATTCCTGGTGCCAGTGGTACCCCTCCTCTATCCTCAACCAAGTTAATAAAAACAAATGTTTTTCCTGGCACTCCAGGGGAAATACTTTATAACATTTCACACTGCCTTCCTCCGACATGGCAGCTGACACCTCCCCCCGCTGCCAGATGCCATTTCATATATGTACAGTCCATTGGTTTACACAAGTACCTTTATCTTGAGTTAGTACTATACTAAAAAAGTTAGTTGTATGGTTTAAGTGAGTGTACTTGCATGAGACAGCAGCCGGAAGTGAAGATGAACAGAGGGCAAGTGTTGACTGCTGTCTCGGGGCCATGACGGGCACATGCATAAGTTAATAATGCTGATCAATAGTGTTTTTTTACTATTGCTTGTTGTCATGAACTATTGACCATTGCTGTGGAAAAGCCTGGTAATGATTCCTGCTAAATACTGTAATGTAACTTGGATTTGACCAATTACTGGACAGTATTTGGATCCAAGGTCTATAAATATGTGTTTTTGCAATGCATTTACCAGGAAAACACTAGCTGAGACACAATATATTATTTTTGGTTGGATTCTGCTTTTACGGAGTTTCTCAACTAAGAAAACTGAAGCACAGTAAAGTTTAAGAGCTTCTACAATATCAAAAAGGCATTTTTAAATATTTCTTTATTGTGTTTTATTCACCAGGGCAGGAGGGCTAGGGGTACAGGTACAAAGTTTACATTTCATAAATGTTATTTTGTTTATATCCCCCTATTTCTGTATTAATGGGATGTCTTCAGTATACCTGTATATAACAAACAGGATCTTTATCCCTCATACAAACTTGCCTGCAGAGAAAGGCCTTAAGGTCTATACAGTCTGCTCAAGTGCGCAGTACCCAATGTTTCATTTTAACTTCATGTCTGTATGACTTCATACAGGTTCAAAAAGGCTGTCCAGTCTCCCTCGCATAACCTGCTTGTAGACATTTCTTGCATTGAATGTAAAACAACATTCCGAGATGCACCTGTATAATTCCCCTGTATGTTGAGTCATCTGTTTTGGTGGTGGTGGTGGGGGGGGGGTGTTGATAAAATGTGAAGTGGAAATGTGCCCACATGTCTTACATCCAGAACGATTGCAAGATCTTGTGCCACCTAGAGTTCTGTTGTTTATGTCAGGTATAAGTTTCCTCCTGACAATCACGTTAGATAGGTTAGGTGGTAATACTGTGTGAAATGCAGAATTCTGCTGGTGAAATTAACGCGGAATGACTATTTTGCCAAACAGAATTTCCACTGGAATTTCACTGGTTCTTCTGCAGAATTCCGACTACTGTGAGCCGTGGAATAATATTCTGTGGAACAGCATTTTTCCCCAGAAAATTACTCCACAACAATTTCTGTGGAAAATGTTGACATCCGTGGAATAATATTCTGCAGAACAGCATTTTTTCAGCAGAAAATAATTCCACAACTATTTTCTGGTGCAGAATTTCACTATTCCATTCCAGGCAAAATTCGGTGGAATTTCATTCTGTAGGAATTTGAAAATTCTGCACAGCACTATTAGGTGGTTGTTTGAAAGACATTATAGGTAGTACTTGGAAAATGCATTACAAGGTGTCATCCTCACTGAATATTGGTTGGGAGTCCTTAATAATTATACATAGTGGCTCCAGATCAGAGTTGTATGTGACAATCACAAGTATGCTGGTGGTTGTAGCCTTTTCTTTGTATTGTAGTAGTTTTTCTCTTAGTATCTGCATAGTTCGTTCCATCACTCTGTTAATTTCTCTGGAGGAATGCCCCTGCCCATTAAATGTTTTTTCAGTGTAGCTCGGTGTTTATACCTGTCCTCCTCACTCAAACAGATACGGTGGTATCGAAGCACTTGACTGTACATT
Source organism: Neoceratodus forsteri (assembly GCA_016271365.2). Classification (NCBI taxonomy): domain Eukaryota; kingdom Metazoa; phylum Chordata; order Ceratodontiformes; family Ceratodontidae; genus Neoceratodus; species Neoceratodus forsteri. The sequence continues at coordinate 251,707,586 of JADMNL010000023.1, forward strand.
ATGGAATTTTTAGTATACCTAGGGTGATTGCTGTTTATATGCAAGTACTTTTCTTCAGGTCCAAAAGTGAAAAGAGGAAGGCAAGGAGAGGGATTGTGCAGATAAGGAGGATGGCAGATAATGGCTGCGCCGAGGAGGATCAGGGAAAAAAACAAACATCCTAAATGGGTACTTCTGCTCAGTCTTCACAATAGAGAGAGAGAGGGGGACAGACCACAAAGGAGCAACAGGAACACAGGAGGTGGGGAGGTGAAAACAAGTCCATTTACAGAGGAAAGATCTCTGAAGGGACTTACAAACCTGAACATGAACAAGATCATGGGAATGGATGGGATACACCAAAGGGTGCTAAGGTAACTCAGGAACTTGCTGCGCCACTGACAATGTTATTCAACAACACATTGAAAACAGGAGTGGTGCCACATGACTGGAGAGGAGCTGACATAGTCCTGCACCATAAAAGTGGCTAGCAACTTTACATCAGTCAGTCTCACATTATTGATGGTGAAATTAATTGACACACTGTTAAAAGAAAAGCTAGTGGAATATCTTAAATCCAACTGGTTGCATGACCAAAGGTAGCATGGATTTATGGGGGAGGGAGAGGAGATCATGCCAGATTAATCTGATAGATTTCTTCAACTTGCTGACCAGGGAACTATATCAGAGAAGGGTAATGGACATAGCAAATCTGGACTTCAGTAAGGCCTTTGACACTGTGCCACATATGAGACTGATAAAGAAATTGACCAGCCTAGGGGTGGGATCCCAAGTGGTAAACTGGGTAAAACACTGGTTAATGGATAGGTGACAGAGATTGGTTGTAAATGACACTCACTGTAATGAGGGGAGACTGACCAATGGGGTGCTGCAGGGCTCTGTACTTGGTCCAGTTCTCTTCAATGTCTTCATAAATGACATCACAGAAGAGACGAAGGGAAGGTATGCCTTTTGGCAGATAACACCAAGATCTGTAATAGGGTGGATACTCAGTAGGGGGTTGAGAGAATAATTAGGGACATTAGAAAACTTGAGGAATTGCCAAGGATACAGTAACTTCTAGAATGTCAAAAAGTGCAAAGTCATGCAACTAGGGTATAGAAACCAGGAGCTGAGTCTAAAATGATGGAAGGTACTGTTGGTCACTAAGCAGGAAAGAGACCTTGGTGTTATAGTATTTGAGTACTTTAAAGTAACAGGGCAGTATGACAAGGCAGTGAGACTTGCCAGTGGGATGCTGGGGTGCATGGGGAGAGGTATCACTAGCAGGAGAAGGGAGGTGGTATCATCACTGTATAGGTCATTGTTGAAACCCCATCTGGAATACTGTGTCCAGTTCTTGAGGCCGTGTCTCAGAAAGGATATAGATAGGGTGGAGACAGTCCAGTGGAGGGCAATTAAAATGGTGCAGGGCTTGCATGAGGAACACTCTGAGGAGAGACTGAGGGATCTCAACATGTACACCCTTGAGAAAAGAAAGGAGAAGTGGGATAATAGAGACCTATAAGTACCTCATGGGGGTGTACTGGGTACAGAAGGGGGCCCTGTTTCAAATGAGGAAGTGCACCAGAACAACAGGGCATGTGCATTGAAGCTGGAAGGGGGGTAGTTTAGGAGGGATGTGAGGAAATGAGACTTCACTGAAAGAGAGGTGGACACCTGACACAGCCTACCACATGAGATAATGGGGATAAAAACAGGGAAGGGCTTCAGGTATTCATGGGATAGGCATAGGAGAATACTTGTAAATAAGCGGGGGGGGGAGGGTCACTGAAGACCAGTTATGGTCTGCAGATACAAAATAGACAGGGAACATTTGGGCAGACTGGGTGGGCCAAGCAGTCCTTTTCTGTTGACAAGGTCTATGTTTCTATACTATGTGACTCTGAACATTCACTTAACCTCCCCAGTGCTTCCGGGCCACCCCTGAAAACAGGCATTGTGCCTAGCGGGCCTTATCCAGTTACCAAAGAATTAAAGAAAAAAGACAGACAGAAGTGTCCGGTCAAAACTGTGACAGCAAATACGCATGGTCCAAAAAAATGTGCAGTTATAACAGCGCCACTGTTTTGGAGTTAGTATATCTAATCTAGCACGGTTTTGGACCACACGGTTTGGTGCTTACCATGTGGCATGGTTATTGACCATGCTGTTTTTGACCATGCGGTCTTGACATAGATAGATAGATAGATAGATAGATAGATAGATAGATAGATAGATAGATAGATAGATAGATAGATAAATAGATAGACTGACAGACAGACAGATAGAAAAATACAGATATCGCCTATAGATTGACTCACAGACAAACAGACAGATAGGCTGAAATACATCTTACTAGGTAGAGCTGCTAACCCGGTGACAGATTTGAATTCCACCACTGCCACTGATTCACATTAGCACCCTTAACACTTAACCCCCTGCCCAGGGTTAACATCTCTGTAATTGCTCTTATTCTATCCCTGTGCTATCTGAAGCTCTATACGTGTCCAGTGGCAGCATCATTATCTCCTCTCCTCCTTAACTGTAGAGCTTTCTGGGAGCATTTTTTATTGAAGAGTGCTCTAAAGGGCCAAATTCATACATACATACATATATAATACATAGAGATGGGGGGGCGTAACAATTGGTCTATTGAGTGAGTTCATCCCTCCCACTAGCTCTGCTAGAATACCGTCACTCTTTTCCCTGCTGTCCTCTTTCTGTCGGCATGTGTCTGTTAGTACATGAGATCATGCTTCTTGCTCCGTGCACTGCACGCATTTCTTGGTGCATGGGTGTCACTGTGAGGTGATCCGTGCACAGGGTGCTCACTTGTGCAATTATGTGCCCAAATGCATACTCTGTGAGCAACCATTGTGCCTACAGTGTGATTTGTGTGTATAATTGTTTCTACAACACCTGTGGAGATAAAAATGAGGAGGATAGCAAGTGATGTCTTTGTTTCCAAAATATCTAACTTAAGAAGTATCATGATATTTAAACAGTTAAAGAGCAGTTAGAAATGTATAACTAGCAAATAGGCTTGCTGTATAAATTAAATGGACTGACAAACTGAAATTTATCAACACTTGTTACAGGGCAGGACATTCATAACTCACTTGTGTAACCTTTGTGTAACTTTTACAAGTAGTTTACAAGTATTTTGTAGACTTCTGTACCTAATGAAGGACACCACTGAAAATGAATCTCAGCTCCTGTTTGTAACACCATTCCTTAAGTTTCGAATGAACATAATTAATGATGATGGCTCATGGCTCCATCACTCTTTGGTTATGGATGGGTGTTACCCCTCACACTTGGAGATAAATTATGTATGTTGAGCCACCTGCAATTGTATATACCATATTTGCCTGTGTGTGTCATTCTGCATGTATTAGTATAAAGCATCTCTTTAAAATTGCTATTTCATCCTCTGTGGCCATCAGCATTCGACACAGACTATGACCATATGTTTTCAGTAAGACAACTTGTTTGTTTTCAGCAAATGAGTGCTATAAATATTGCCACATGCCTTCATGGACAAAACGAGTTGAAACAACCCACAGCAGAGCAATACAGCTGATTAGTTACAGCAATTAATTGGGTAGCTCTATCCCAGTTGTACTTAACTTCATTAAATATTGCTTTACTCTGGGCATCTACTTACTCACAACCTTATTAGCAATTGATAAGCCTTGAAAGATTAAAAAGCTGAGGAGTAAACTCATTTGTATGGTAATTCCAGTGATTGATCAGTGATACGGATCATTTGCATAGCCCTTTCCTTGGCTTCATAATTGAAGACAGTTGAGAGAAATACAAAGGAAGGTTGATCAAGAGATAAGGAAATAGATTTTTTGTTACCATAAATTTAGAAGATGGAGGCATCCTCGCATATGACTACAGTCTGGTATAAGTCTGAGGTGTCAGGAAGAGCAGCAGCTGATGAGAGGTCCCCCTCCTTCACCCATTTGCAAAACAAATAATTATACTCTACAGTTTGGTGATTTTGTTTCTCTTTTTTCTTTTTTTTTCCATATAGATTTCTGGCCACCAGTTGCCTCCTCACACCTGCTTCAGGGTATTTTCTGGCACCCCCAGCCCCAACCACCACTCCCCTCACCATCACTCTAGCAAGGATCCACATGTGGAGAGACCTAAAGGCACCAGCACTATTATAAAGGAGGCAATATAGTGTAGTGGTTAAGTGCACTGAGCTGCAAACCTGGAGACCTTAGTTTGAATCACATCCACCCCAACTTGCATACTGTGTGACTCTTAACTAGTCACTTAACTTCTTTGTGCTCCTGGGCCACACCTGGAAACAGTGTGCCTTCCCTAGTTGAACAATTTCCCCTTCCCATCCTATTAAATGGTTATGAGCCCTCATGGTTTTTACAGTTTTTCCTTCCAGACATCCTCTTTTCCTTTTCTTCCCCCGAACCCTCCCACGCCACCGTTCAGAGGTCAGACCTGCTCTATTCTCTGTCCCCCCATGCTGAGGCTTACCCCCCTGGGTGGGGCTTCAGGAGGGTTCCCCCCAATGAAAACTATAGGTGAGCCCCAGCTTAACCCCCAGGTCGGGGCCACAGGAGCAGGACCCCCTCCCAGCAGATGTCAAAGGCAGTGGAGAAGGTGACAGGACAGGTCATCATGCCGGAGGCAAACATTTTTTGTTTTTCAATGCTTCCCTGGGAGTGGGGATGTGCAATGATGTTCTGCCCTGCCCCACTCAAGTGATGGTGCCGGGACAGTGGTGCCCCCAGCCTGCACCAGGGATCTGCAGTGTGCCATACACTCTATCCTCCTCCCCTCCAGCAAAGGAGAGCGGTCACTATGATGTTCAGTCCCTCTCTCCCCGGCCGGACCTCCAACATCTTGAGTCTGTTCCCAAACCCGGGTCATCTGCATTGCAGATGGGTGCATTGCCCCTGTTCCTGCAGGCCAGCCATAGACATCCTCCTTTCCCTAACATCCTGGCTGTCCATGCATCTCCATGCACATCTCCTTGGACATACAGTACATAGTGATATCTTGTGGGGGAGACAAAATCCCTTGGCAGACCACAGGGGTTGCTACAGTGCCGAAACCAGAGCACCTCCCTCCCCAGACTGGGAATGGTGCTGCATCGCAGCACTCCCACAGCCCCCCAACAGACATCCCAAGTCCAATCCCAAAAACAGGTTATCAGTGTAGAAGCTTCCATGGAACCAACGGGTGGCCCCTGATTTTATTGCTTACTTACATATGGCTCTTTGATAGTGTAGCTGCTTACAGCCCCATTGGGTTGCTACTGCTGAAACATAAAATATGTTGCCATTGAACCTTTATATACCAGCATCATCACCAAGGTGTCTGTGCAGTGTTACTTCATGTGTCTTTTACTGTAGGCAAAAAGGACTGCAAACCAATGGTGACCAGTTCTGAAATGCACCCAAAAGAATTTAGAGACACCTCTGTGAGTTGGCACTTATATTACTAGCTTATAATTTGACTAATGTATACAATATTAATAGTCAACAGTTAACAACATTTAAAAAATATGCTTCAGAAACAAAAATGTGAAAAAAATCCCATCTGCCTTTATAAAGTGAAAAAATCCACTTTTTCAAAACTCAATAGTGAGGATCTCTAGTGGTTTTAAGTTGTCTTCCTGCACAGATTTTGAAAATGTGGCTTGTATCACTTTTTCTATAGGAGAAATTGATGGTGGTGGGGGTTGAATCAATGGTCATGAAGTAAAAAAAGGTGTTAATGACTGGTTCTAACCCCAGGAATCCTTCAATATGCTTAACTAATGCAGTTAGCCTCCTGCATTGAACTGCCCTGGAAAGAAATTGAATGTATGCTAATAATGAAATGCTCATTGGCTCGTGGCTAGGGTAATCACCTGTTCCTATTTTCGCAGGACAGTCCTGATTTGGGCAGCTGTGTCCTGCAAGTGTTCCACTAAATATTGCAGAAAACTAACATATCTTAACTAAAATACCTTAAAATGATAAGAGACAACAGACGCAACCAAGAAACTACAATACTTAACCTTAATTCTGAATATAAAGGGAAAACACTTCTGTTGTATTGGTCGAGGTTACCTACTGTCCTGCGAAAAATCTTGTTTCAGTATGAAATGTCCCGCTTTGGGTTTATTAAAAGGTGGTAACCCTACTCGTGGCAATTTCAAATTGCTCCTCCTAGTAAGAGAAGAATTTGACTTCAGAACTAGGGAGAGTTTGTTAGAAGAGAAAAAGACCCTAGAAGGTATTGACAATAAAAGGGATAGAATTAATTTTGTTACAACTTATAATGTTAGGTCCAATCAGATTAGAGATATTATATTTCGACATTGGCATATCCTAGGTTGAAGGACACAGTATTGACCAAGCCTAGAATGGCATACAGGAGGGCTAGAAATCTAAAATATGTTGTGGTGTTGTCAGTAAAGGAATTTGAGAAACCCAGGAATTGGTTGCCACCCCTATCAAGTGGATGTAGGAAATGTGGAAGATGTAAATTTTGCCCAAATATACATGAGTGCAATACGATTAGGAATCCGTATGATAGTAGGATGTATGACATAAAGGGGTTCATAAACTGCGATACAAAAAATGTTGTTTATTTTTCTTTCTGTACATGTGGAAGATATTATGTGGGAAAAACCAAAAAGAAATGGAAAGAGAGGATAGGAGAACATCTAAATGCGATTTGACATGGCAATTTGCAGAATGCTTGAGCCAAGCATGTGAGAGAAATTAATGGTATGGATGAACATAAGGTTAGTTTCATAGGTATAGAGAAAGTAACACTGGGTCAGAGGGGAGGAAATATAGAGAACCTCTTAAGTCAGAGAGAGAATTATTGGATATATGTGATGAGGGCATATCAGAATAAGGGTTTAAATGAATGTGTGAATTGAAACCCTTTTTGGGAAAAAGAAGACAGATAATTAAAGGAATGTTGATATTTGAAAAGTTGTTTATAAAATGGGGATTCAGTGAACTTATTTATACATAGAGGCCCGGATATTCAGACTGTGCCACAAAGTAGCGCAATAGCAGGAGCAGGAGCAAGTGCAGTGTGCCCATGGGCAACATGCACGATATTCAAACACAGTGCAGACCAAGGTGCGCTTGAGCAACACAACTGAGTATCACGCCAACTGTGCCATGGTGCAAACAGGGATGTGCAGTGGCTCAGGGCTGATGTGCAGTAGCACAACCAGGGATGCACAGGGACAGGATGCAAGGGTGCACCACCCATGGAAGCCATGGGTGGAGGAGCACACAGCAGGCCAGACAGCACCTCCCGCACCCTATGAACTGCACAACCTGTGGTAAGCTGGATGAACCACCAGCCCATGAACACCAGCACAGAATCCACAGCTGGGGCACGGTGCTCCAGCACACCCCCTGACAAGCAGTGACTGCAACACAAGGAGGGCCGGCCACCCAGTGCCACCCCATCTGACCAATGCAGAGCACACCCTGCACAGCAATCCCCAGACACCCTGCATAGGAGCAGCGCCCAACAGTGCATGGCACTGAATGCATGCCACCAGCCCCACTGTGACAATGCAACCCTGTGCACCGTGGAGCCATGCATGGCAGTCCCACCATGAGTACCCCGCAGTGGGTGGCACCAGCTACTGACACAACAACTGCAGATACAGTGCCGCCCTGCATGGCCTCTCCATGGCACAGCAGAGAGGTTGACTCTGCGTCAGTACCCGAGGGACTCCGCATGCGACAAGGCCTGCCCTGGACCCCACCACCAGCAGGACAGCACCCTGCACACCCACCCAAGCACACACCCTGTCCCAGAATTGGCCCCAACAGCCAGTACAGCCACCCACAGTGGTGCATGGAGGCATGCGCCACACAGGATGTGACACAGGGCATGGACAAACACCAACCCAGACCCAAGGGCACCCAACATAGGGACACAATAGCGGGGCAACAAATGCCGCTGGTGTGTGACCACTGATGCTGTGTACCCACGGTCTGCACTCCACCATGGCACAGGTGTACCAGCCATCCTGTGCATGCACCATGAAGCCGTTCACCACCAGCATGTGGCCAGAGCACAAGTGACAGACATCAGAACACAGACTCTGCAACAGACACCAGTGACAGCATCGAGGGGGGACAACAACAGCATAGGCCACAGTGCCACCCAAGGCAGATGTGCACCATACCGGTGACAGGAGGTAAGCTGCCATTACACCATGGCCAGAGGGTGGCCACCATGGACAGCCACCAATGACATGCCAGCAGACCATGCATACCACAGACATTCAAGGGGGCTAGCTGCATGGGCCAAGGACATACTGACAGGGGCACCAGGGACACAGCGCATGCACCAGGGATCACTGCACACAGGCATCCAGTGCACAGGGAACAACACACATACCACAGACAGGGACCGAGTCCCCCGCCCACACCATAGGCGGGTCCCTGCTGGACACACACATGCCCTGGCCTGCACCACCCCTGATGCCATGCACACCACTGCAGCCAAGCACCATAAGCCCGCTGCAAATCAGAGACCACCACAGTTGTCATAACAAATAAGTCTGTATTACAGTAGTTTAACAATATACAAAACAGAACAAAAAACTGTTTTACAATGTTGGGGAGGAAGGGCCACATACGAGGTGGGGGTGGGCATGGGGCAAGGGTGTACAACTAGGAGTGGGTGGAAGGGGTGTGAAGGTTAGTCCGGGAGGGGAATGTACAGCAGGGGCATAGTGGGCCTATTGTCGACCCCTCTCCCCACTACGATCTCGGTGTCTCCTCCTGTGACACCGTCCTCCACCCTGCTCCATCCTTTGAAGCAGCTTCAGGGTGGCCCTCACCAGCTGCAGCAGTTCCTGGACACTCTGCTCCAGTGCAATCCAGCTTTTGTCCACCTATGACAAGGGAGCAGAGTCATTACGCGTGACTGGACAGACCCCTGCAGCCTACCCAATGTGCACAGCATACAGCCGTGGGCCACGCCCCTGTGATGGCATGTGACTGCCCACAGTGTCCGTGCCCACATGACCCACCTACCCAGGCACCCACAGCCATGCAGAATGCTGCACATACCCACCACCCATGTCCTGCACGGCCCCACTGTGGCTGTACAGTGTCATGGCTATGCGGTGCGAAGGCAGTGGCACAGCCATATACCCAGTGCACACACAGACCACCTGCAACACCCACCCACACATGCAGTGCCACAGGACAGTGCTGAGTGCACCGTGTGGCATGCACAGCAGTGGGGCAAAGTGCTGGTGGCCACACCCCACCACTACCCCTGCAACCCAGCATGCACAGATGTAAGGGGAAACATGGCACTCACTTGTATCCAGGCCCCTCACCTGCATCCAGGCCAACAGGGTGCTGCTGGCTCATGGCCCCTCCACCGTGTCCCTGCTGCATCAGCAGCACACCCACTCGGTCCTGCTCCACTGTACTCAGCCTGCCTTGCCCTATGGTGCTCCTCTGGGCTTAGGGTGCAAACATGGAGAGGGAAACATCAGTACAAACCAGTAGCAAAGCCCCTCCGGTGTGTGCGTGCCCGCACAGCCCAGCCATGACGCACCCCCACCACCACCCCCACCCTCACTAGATGGCCCCCCCCGCGGGGTGGACCTATACACACTGTGATACCTGGACAGACAGACACTACCAGTGTTTGGATGGAGCACCTACCTGGCCATGGCACAGCGCCTCACCGGAGCATGCCTACAGATGCCCCAGTCAGTCAGGGTCCCTCCGCTGTAGGTTGCCGTACCTGTGGCGACACTGCTTCGCTGTCCAGGTGATCCTGGTCACCTCCTCCAGGCCGTCAGCCACCTCCTGCCACACAGCACTACGTGGCCTGTCTAAGGGATCCTGCCCAAATAGGGCACCAGCATGTGGCTCAACTAGGGCCACCAAGTTGGCTAGCTCAATAGTGCTCCACACCTGTGCTCTCCTATGAGGCATCCTTCAGTTGGTATCGCAATCAAAATGGTGCTCTGTAGCGCACATGCCCCAAGTGCGGAGGAAGTGCAGTACTGCGTTGCCAGCCCCTATCGTGCTGTCACCGAACTGCGTGATAGGGGGGGTGCACCCATGTGGACACATGGCATCTGGGGGACAAAGGTCGACTGCAGGGTCAAGGGTCTGTCCGTGTACAGAGCACCACAGTGCTATTGGGACACCCTGCATGTAGCATGGTAGGGTGCTTCTGAGTGATGCCCTGCAGTGGCCTACCGCACTGTGGCTCCATGGTGCCTACGGTGCACCAAGGCATGCGCGCCACACGGGAGGACAGTGCACTAGCACCACAGGCACCATGGTGACCATGCCCTGCACTGCCTCCTGCTCACAGCATGTCAGCAGTGCCACACGCATCGGCATCAGCACCCCAGGCATGCACCGCACGGTGCCGATTGAGCACTCACCATGCTGCACCATAGCCTGAGCATGCTCACCAACATTGCACAAGGCACAACAGCGTGATATTCAGCCAGCATATGCAAATCAGCTCATCAGCCATTCCACAGCACAACCACTGCATTAGCATCCACTTACAGTTGGGTCTCACCTCATTTGCATGCGTTGTGCTATATAAATGTGACATGGGGCTGCAGAGGACATAGTTAGGTATTGCAGTCTATTGTGGTGGGTTGCATGCTGTTGGGGTGTAGGGACTGTGGTTTGTGAGGGATGAATGGGACTCCACAGTCCAAGGTAACACCTGTCATTCCCACAGGCTCAATCATGACTCAACGTGAGGAAGAGGAGGAACAGGGATGGGGGAGAAGGAGAAGGCCCAACTTCACCCAGGCTGAATCAGATGCCCTGTTTGAGGCATATCTTGACAGGGAACCGCTGCTCAGTGAACAGCGGGGAATGCCACAGGCACGTGCTGTGGCATGGGGTGAGGTGTTGCATGCCATGAACCAGCATGGCAGCCACCAGTGGTCCATGCAGGAGTGTAAGAAGAAGGTCGGCACAGACAGGAGGTGGATCAAAGACAAGGTGACTGCCATCAGAGCTGCACGTACTGCCACCGGTTGGGGTCAGCCGGATGTACCATGCCTGACACCACAGGAGGAGCAGGTGGCCAGCAGCATGTAGTGTTGTGCCATCGAGGGTGTTCCTGGTGGTGGCTTCCAGATGAGTGGCAGCCCATCACTGCATGGTAGGTCCTGTGCTGTCACTGTGTGGGTGGTGGAGGGAATGCCACAGGGCAGGGTGGAACCACTAACTCTAATGTGTTCCTTTACAGCTCCTGAGCATCTACATGGGTCAGCAGTGGTGGGTGTGTCCATTGAGGGGGATGCCCTGGACACGGAGGATCATCCATCAACCTCCACAGGTGTCCAAGGGACTGGACTAGTGCATACCTGCATGTCTGTCTGGACTGATGAGGGTGGTGCGGGTGCGGGCGAGGCACTGCCTGTGTCCCAGTGTGACAGCACCCATGGTCTCCAGCGTGCTGGGACATGGATTGGTGCTGGATCCAGCACCTATGATGATGAACCACACATCCCGGACAGTGATACATGTGGGATACAGGATGGTCCCACAGCAGGCAATGGCACAGGCGTTGCCTTGGGTGGTGCTGCCATGGAGGCCTGCGTAACAACACAGTCCCAGCCTGTGCCTGTATGCCCCAGTGGGGCAGCACTGGTGTACGTCCGGGGTGCTGGGGCTGTTGCAGCCACTGCGGCAGCGCCGGTGAGCCCCGGTGATCAGCAGCCAGAGGGGCAGTGCCAGCAGTCAGCTAATGGCAATGGGGGGACAGTGTCGGGGGTGGTGGCAGTGCACCATGTGTAGACATGCCCCAGCATGGCTCTGGTATGCAACGCCCATCATCAAGGCATGCTGGCCAGCAGGGCCAGGAACACCACGAGGGACAGCATGCTGGACCGGCAGATGACCTCTTTGATGAGCACAGCCGTCTACTCCAGGCTTCAGTAGATCAGCAGATGCAGCTCGTGATGGCGGTGGATGCACTCAGTGCAGTTCTGTGCCAGGCAGAGGAGTGGCACAGCAGGGACCATGGTCTGCTCCTGGCAGAGATGGCCCGGCAGCGGGCGGATGTGACCGCTGCCATTTACAGGCAGAACAATGCATTGACAGCTGTCATGGCCACATTGGGCACCCAGTTCGGTGCCCATCCACTGCAGACACTGCGCAGTGTCATGTCAACCCCCCATTACTGGTGCCGTACGACACCTGATATGTTAACACCGGGTTCGGCTGTGGGCATACTGAGCACGCCTGGCGCAGGCATGTTTGGTGAGCAGCAGACCCCTGCACGAATACGGTCGCGTTCAAGCAGCGTCATCCCTGGGGGACCGTTGATGCCACCCCATGAGGCCAATGGTCAGTTTGGCATGGCTTGCAGGTCTAGGTGGGACCGCCTATGCATCCTTGGTGGCCATGGTACTGTGCCGCATGACTGACCTGTCTCCCACCATGGCCACTGTCTGCCACTGCCCTATGTGCAGTGTGGTATGCATTGTGCGATGCACGGGTGGGGTACCCAGCCCTGCACACACACGGTCCCTGTGCACACCCTCCCGGCTGCTGGCAACTGTGGCATGTGCATGATAATGCCTGCGTTGCACTGTCCGCCAGTGTGCAATGGTGCCCAGCATCTGAGGCATGCACAGTGATGGCCACTGGACATGGTCGTGTGTGGACCCATGTGGGGGGGGGTGGATATTGGGGTTGGCGTGCTGTCTACCCCTTGTGCATGTCTTGTGGTGTGTGTGCATGTATGTGCACGTGTCGGGTTTGGCCCTGCCCATCCCTGATGTCGTGTGCAGTGCCACACTCAGACCCATTTCCTTACTGCCATCCACCCCAGGTGTCCTGCCCTGCCTGTCTGTGGGCTGTGCCCTTGCCCTTGGTGGTTGCGCATGGCCCCATGACCTACCTGTGTTGACCAAGGTGCTCTTCTGTAATGGTGTCCCAGTGCAGCTGTGACATTTGGATCAGGCGGGGGTCTCTTCACTCCAGGGGTGGCTGCCCATCACCAGCTGGACCGGCGTCCTCATCATCCCCACTGCTGTCCTCCTCTTCGACCTCTACGGCTATCCCACAGTCGATGGCCATGTTATGCAGGATACAGCAGGCCAGGAATAGCCCGAACGCCTTTGAGGGGCTGTACTATAGGGCACTGTCAGATGTGTCCAGGCACTGAAACCGTGCCTTCAGCATCCCGAACACCCATTCGATGACATTCCATGTTGCGGAGTGTGCCTCATTGTACCATAGCTGCGATAGGGTCATGGGGTGCCGGTATGGTGTGAGAAGCCAGGGACATAGCAGGTAACCACTGTCACCTGTGTGTAGAGGGTGGACATTAGAATGGTGGTCTGCGTCGCTATGCCATGGGTGAACAAGGCCGGTACCCATGGCACCTCTGACTATGCAACCCCCCACGTCTGCTCATGTCGTCCTGCATGATATGCATACTCACCCACTAGATGGCCAGTGGGGATGTCCCCACTCTCAAACCTGTGGCGCAGTGCAGACTGGTGCCAGATGAAGGCATTGTGTGCTCCCCCAGGGTGCATGGCACAGGCATTGGTAATGCGCCCTCTGACATCGCACATGACCTGGCAGTTTATGCTTGTGTACCCCTTGCGATTGATGTATGCCGTTCCCTCCAGGCCAGGTGGTGTGCAGATGGCCAGATGGGTGCAGTCAATGGCCACTAGCATGCCAGGCAACCGTGCTACCCTGTGGAACTCCTGTATGTGTGCTGTGTGCTCCGCCTGTGTGCTGGGGAAATGGATGTACTCCACAGCATGTGACAGCAGTGCGCTGAGGAATTGTGTGAGTAGGCATGATGCGGCCGACTGGGTTATGCCTGTCGTATCCCCTGTTGGTCTCTGGAAGGTGCCCGTGGCGGGCAGACACGTGACAGCTGTCACCCTCATCTCCACTGACAGAGCATGGCTCTGTCGTGTGGGTGCCTGCATCTCATCACTGCACAGCTCACAGAGCTGCCTCAGGATCACCCAGTTCAGGCAGTACCGGACCACAATCTTTGTGTCAGAGTAGTGTTCGAAGCTAGTGAAAGCTCGGTACTGACTGTTCTGGGCATACCGACGACAGGCCCTTCCATGGCCACACCCCACTGCTGCCTGCCTTCTCACACCCCTCATTACCGCTTCCATCTGGAAGCAGTGGCGGAGGAATAGCTGCTGCAGCCGGTGCAGTGGCACAGGGGCCTGACACACTTAGTGGCCCAATAAGTTTATTCAGTATTTTAACATTTTTTGGCAAAAGATTCAACATTTAGTCACCCTCCCAGTCCCAGACAGCTGACTGAACTGTCAGTGTGCTGTGCCCGACCTGTGCTGCCTGACGACGCACTGCAGATGGCAGCAGAGAGTCTCGCGATGTGACAAGACTGAGTCGGATAGGGACTAAAGCTGTTGCCTGCACTGTGTGATGGTAAGAACTTTACTTTTACTTGTCTTACTGCGTTGTGCTGTGGCAGAGCAGCAGAGAGAAGAGAGACAGAGAGTGAAAGTGAGACTAGACTCTAGAGATAGAGAGCACCCGCATGCCTGCATGGACGGTGACGGTCCCAGTCTCTCACTTGCTGCTGCAAGCCTGCACAGATGAGCAACCCCCCCCCCGTCTGGACCCAAGGAGTCCGACTCCGGACCTCACCCCCCATGTACTTAATCTGCTCAATAACAGTCCATCTTCTCTCACTCTCTTCTGTGCTTCTCTCTCTCTCTCTCTCTCTCTCTCTCTCTCTCACTCTGTACCTTGACTTGTTCTGTGGATGGTGGTTGGCAGAAGGGGGGAGGATGAGGTTGAACTTGTGAGTGGCTGGCTGCCTGCTGCGACCATTGACCTTTTGACTTTCGGTGTGAGGCCTGGGCCAGCTGGGGGGAGGGTTTGTTTGTAGCACTGAGGGGGCGCATGGCTGGCTGGCTGCTGCCGCTCCATCTCATGAGTTGCGAGTGGTGGACTGTGGAGTGCTCGCTCTCACTGCTGCTGCATGTTGCTGTACTGTGTGAGACTAGGGGAGGGAGGCAGAGGCCTACTAGGGTCAAGCAAGCAGGCAGGCACACAAAGGGCAGAATGGGTCCTAGCAAGCTTGAGCTCTGCACCACATGACTGGCTGCTGGCTGACACATCCCATTGGACAGGGACACTGTCAATCAGTCAGTGGTAGGCAGGGCTGAGCTGGGCTATATATTGCACTGCAGCATGAGAGATGGGTCACATGGTGTGTAGCTCAGGGATCGAGCTTAACACACAGTGTCTGTGTGTGGAGTAGTGGGTACACAATCACAATCTTTCTTTTTGTTACTAAAAGCTCGTGGGGGCCAGGCGGGGGGTTGCAGCACCAGGGTGGGGGTGGGTGAGGGCGTAACGCAGTTACAACCTGCACTGGGGCCCATCTTTCTCTTCCTCTGCCACTGTCTGAAAGGTGGCACTGGCCATGTCCCTGGCTGGTGTCCCGTGGCTGTTGTCCTGCCCCCCCGTTGTCCATTCCTGATGCTCCCCCTGCACGGGTACACCTCTGGCCTTTGGCTGTGGCTGTCTTGCCTCCTTTCACTGCCCTCAGTCCACTGTGGCACTCCACAGCCTTTGCTGCACAGTGGCACAGGCTCACCCACTCCTACCCTGTGTATGGCTCAGTTCTGTTGGGCCCTGTCCTGCTCCTGCCCAGTCCTGCACACTGCTTCCTTCTGTACCACCCTGGCTGTCTGTCGCCATGCTCCCACCTGTGGCTTCCCTGTTGCATTCTTGCACCCCTCTCTTGCTCCCTTTTATTTTGGATAATTTCCACTGTTGCGCAACTTCCGCTTGCTTCCCTAATGCGCACAGCGCATGCTGTTTAATATCACACTGCATATGTTATTCATGGTTCTGCATGCTACGGTTGCGCATGCATTCATTACTATTGCACTCTGGAGCATTGATTATTGCGTTGCACAGCTACCTCCCACTGAATATCGCACAATGGCTCATTTCCATACTTGCGTTGGCGCATCCCTGTTGTGCATGGCACAACCCTTCTGAATATCCAGGCCAGAGAGAATAACATATATCGATAGACTTTGGTCTTTTTGTTCTCTGTCCATTTGTAATTCTCTAAAATCTCCCTTATGTCCCCTGTTTTCTCCTTTGCATCTCTCCGTATATATGTATATATTATAATAATATGATTTTTCTACATGCATATATAGTCCCCCCCCAAAAAAAAATTCCTTACTTTACCCCTGCTGTTATTTATCTTCCCCCGGGTTTTTCCTCTCATCCCAATTTTACTACTCTCAATATATAATGTGAGATATCTACCATAATCCTGCAGGGGGTGCTCTAGTTTTTGGGTGAAGGATATTTAAAGGATGCACAGTGCACATTTTAGTAATATTAAAGTTATATTTAAAATGAACTTCTGATATATATATAGATCATGTTTTGTTGTCAAAGTAGTACGAATTACTTCATTTATAGAGTATATATATAAATGTTATTGAAAAATTAATTGTAAAATTAAAAATTAAAAGTGAAAATGAAAATGAGGTAGTAACCTGGACACTTGTACATGATCTACATACCTGTTTTCTTATCTATGGGTCACTTGGTGTTTTAGATATGGATACATATATATATATATATATATACAGTATATACACAGTATATAGATATCTATAACAGTGTTTAGTGTTATTTGTATTAGAATGAGTAGTGTCTTTTTTTTTAAAAAATCACATGATCAGTAAAATGTGCTATTTAAGCAATACAACACTAGGTGGCTATTACCTTTGAAAAAGCCTGTGTTCAGGTGAAACGTGCATGAGGAGTTTGTCTGTGTCTGCACTAGTCTGCACTTTATGTTCACTGCCGTTATGTTTCACAGTAAAAAAGTTCTGATTACTATTTAAGTGTGGTGATTTTCTTTTGTCCAAATATTGGTGTGCCAAGACTTGTTTCTTTCCTCCTAGTAACTGCCAAGCTCTAAGAAGCTCAGCTCTATTTCTTCACCTGCCAGTTTGGATGCCTCGGAGAGCTCTCCTCAACTTCTAACTGCTTAGTCATTTTCTTGATGAGTATCATTTTTATTCTAAAATTCTTTTATAAATGACTACTTCCCCAGCAATAATTGTGTTAATTGTTAGTTTTTAGTTAGTTTTAGCGTTTTCTTTTGGTTCCTCATCGGTTCCTGAGAACTGCGGGGAATCGCAACCTCTGAAAGAAAACATTTTTTCTATTTGTATCTTTTACATGGGACTGTTGTCCCTTATGAGTTTCTGTTGTTTTTACTCAAGGTTTTGATTCCTTTTACCATTTCATCAGTTCCCTTTAGTGTGGGAACCAGGCGCTTAGTTTTTGTCAGTGTTGGAATTGTAGCATCTGACACTAATGTCAGAGACTCCTCAAAAAAAGAGGACAGGACCCACTGGTTTTAAAACCTGTTTAACCTGTGGCTAGATCATAGCTAAAGCAGATAGGCAAGTGCTCTGTATGTTTTGTCAAGATACCAGCCATATCTTTGTCAACTGTGAAACCTGTAAGACGTTCTGTCCAAAACTTTGAAAAAGAGAGCTAAGAAATTAGAAAAAATGGCTACTTCTACATCTCCCTCTCAAATCCTTCTCAAAAAAAGAGGTTCCTTCCAGAAAAGAAAAAGCTAAGGAACCGGGGAAAAACTCTCAGAAAATGCTGATTCTACTAAGACAAAAAGGCCTGTGGAACAGATTCCAGCAAAGCATAAACATAAAGAAGAGCATACTGCTGCACCTCCTGCTGAAAAGGCAATGGAGCTCTCTATGGACAGACTGACCATGCCCTCTGCTGAGGACATTGCTATGGCCCTGCAAACTTTACAGGCCCTTCAGGCTGTCAGCAACACGGCTCCTCTACTGAATCTACTGGCTCTTCTGGTTCCTCCGGTGTCTCAACTTGTCCACTTAGTGGTTCCTGCTGCGGTGCCTATAGTGGCTGCCTTGGCCCTGGAACCAGAATATTTATATGAGGCATATGAGGAAGAAGAGGAGGATGTGAGGGAACCCATAGAACCTGAGGTTTTCCTAGAACAAGACTTTGATACCCCTCCTCGGAGACCGGAGGACATTTTATAACACAATGCCTTTGTAAGGCAAATGATAGACACCCTCAATCTGTCTCTGCTTATGGCCCCTATTCATAAGTCCCTGAAGAAAGCAGTCCTGAAAATCCTTCAAACACCTACATTGCTTCCAGCAGTGGATAAAAAGGTGGACAAGAAATATCAGCTGGACAGAAGTAATGCTGAATTTCTTTTCACACACCCTGATCATGAACGGGTGGTACAAGCAGCTGCCTGTGACAAGGCTAGGGTACCTCTGGCTTCTCATCCTCCTGACAAGGAGCCAAGGAAAATTGATGCAGTGGGGAAGAAGGGGTACCTGGGGGCATCCCTACTGGTAAGACAGGTCAACTACATGGCCTATACAGCCCAATACCAGAAGGCCCTTTGATCCACGGTGTTGGCACTAGCAGACAAGGTGCCTGGAGAAGTGGGGATTGATCTGGCTGAAACAGCCCGCCATGACAGCCATAGATGGTACTAAATACAAGTTCCACATGGCCGACTATGCCAATGATACAGCAGCTAGGCTCATGGCACTGGTTGTGTCTATGAGGAGGTTTGCATGATCAAGAACCATAAACCTAATGCAGGATACCCAAACAAAAGCTATGGATTTCCTCTGTGAAAACAATTCACTTTTTGGGGATAAGACTGAGGCCTACATGAAAAAGTACAAGAATATAAGGCAACTTACAGGAGCAACACTGCAAGAGAAAGGCCTTCCACATCCTACAGAGCCCATGTTAGGTGCAGCAGGGGTAGGAGGTCATACTCCAAACCCAGGATACTGACCGAACAGTGAAACTCAGATTGCAAAAATCGCTCACAGTGACAATCTCAACAGGTTTTGAGATTGTCACTGTAAGGGACCACCCTTTTGTCATCTATGTCCCCCCCTTTCAAACCAGCTCAGACTCAAAGTTGATAATCTATAGAAGGGGGGTGTGAGGGCACATCCCCAACAGAAAACGCTCAATGTCTGATTAGGCAAAATTTCACCTGTCAACATTGTGGATATCAACATGCCAAACTTTGACAACACTGTTGTCAATTCAGCATGGTAAAACCTCCAGATCCTTCTGTCAGACCCAGACTCTGCCAAACTATCAACAATCCAGAGGTCATTTTAGCAGTAGGGGCGGAAGAGCTACCAGAAGGGCTGGATCAGCAACCCGGGCCATGGCCTAGCCAAAATAAACTCTCTGACATGCTTCCATAGATTGTCTTCCCCCTGCCAGTAGGTGGCAGACTGGCTCACTTCCTCCAGGGGAGGATTTCCATCACCACAGACAAGGGGATCTTGGAGGTAGTGAACCAGGGTCTGTCACTAGGTTTCAAAAACCTCCCCAAATTGAGACACAGATTATTTGCCTCAGCAACACCAGCAGAAAAAAGTTTGCTGGAAGCAGAGGTAAGAAATCTACTACTCATAAAAGCAGTGGAGCCTGTTCTTGTATTCCAGATGGGCAAAGGCTTCTATTCAAAGATACTTCCTGACATAAAAGAACAATGGGGGCTGGCGACCCATTTTAGATCTCAGACTTCTGAATAAGCACATAGCAAAACCAAAATTCAAGATGGTTACTTTGGCCATGATAATTCTCACCCTTCAGAAAGGAGACTGGGTAGCCTCCTCAGACCTCAAGGAAACTTATTTCCACATCATGACAAGCTTGAATAGGACCCTGTCCCAATTGTTATGGAGAGTCTGAATGAAGGGATCTGTTCTTTCCTTTCCTGTCTTTTGTCTGTCTGGTTGTGCAACCACATTTTCCTGTGAGACCTAGGATTTCATCGCCCCGACAGTCTCGCAATTCTTTGCCTCTTGATATCTTTTTACCTTCATTTGCTGTTTCTGTCTTTTTCTCTCTTGCATATCTATCTGCTGGTTTAAAACTATATGCAAATCAGTATGTGAAATGTAACTGATATTTGGATCCCTTTGTTGAGAAAATATATAGTGTTACTGTTGAAATGTTGTATATAATTATAGTTTAAGCTGATTGCAAAAAGCTATTAAGGGGTTAACCTGAAATGCAATTTTTAAGCCTTTTGCAGAAGCTGTGAAAAAGGGACCTCAGTTCTGGGACATTGTGTTCCTGCCTGCACTGACCTAAAATATACAAGAACATTTAAAAAAACACACAGAGTGCTTGTTAGAAAGGGGGGTTGCAGAGACTTAAAAGACAGAGCTGCAGTTGCTTGCAAGAGACACACAGAGATTGAAGGAAAACTCTGATGGGTCTTCTCTATTTATTCTGTGTTTGTAAACAGTTATAGGAACACTTTTTTTTTATGTTACTGCTAGTACAAATAAATACTTTTTTCGAATTCTACAACAGCTCCTGGTTTTCCTATGCTTCCTGACCTGTGCCTCGATGACAGATGGTGTCAGCCTAACTTGGATTTACACTGTTTATACTCTAAGCCAGGAGTTTTGTGCATGGGTACAGGACCTAGTACCACTGAAGCATAGAGAAAGGTATGGATTCTTCAGCAGCAAGTCCGTGAGTGGTTACCAGGAGAATGGCAGCCCCACTAGCAGAGACAGAAGTCCAAGCTGAGATTGTACAGCCAGCATAAGTTATGGAAAAAGAATAGGCAGGGACAGAACCTGAAAGCCTGATGGACTTTCTCAAACGGTGGGCTGTACAAAAAAAAGAAATGGAGAAGCAGCGAGAAAAAGAAATTCAGCGTTTAGAAGCACAGTGGAAAAGAGATGCAGTGACAGGAGCAGCAGAGGAGAGGAGAGAAGAGATGTAGCGACAGGAGCAGTGATGGCTGGATGCCTTGCAAGCTATCAAAGACAGAGGATCTGGCACAGATCCAGATGAGCAACAATACACATGCAACTTAAAAGCCATTAAACTTACAAAGTTGTGTCCCTTGGACGATATTGAGGCATACCTAACAACTTTTGAAAGAGTTGCCACAGCTTGCCAATGACCAAAGCAGCAATGGACAATCAGACTGGTACCCTATCTGACAGGAAAAGCCCAACTTGCCTACAGCAATATGGACACTGCACAGTCAGAAAACTATGACCTGGTGAAAATTAAATCCTGAAAAGGTATGACATCTCAGGAGAGATCTATAGGCAGAGATTTCAACCTCTGAAATACAACTCATTTGACAATCCTCAAGAAGCCTTCACCTGACTCAAAGAACTCCTGATAAAATGGCTCCACCAGAGAGCAAAACAGTCACACAGATCATCGACACATTTGCAATGGAACAATTCATCAACATCCTGCCTGCAGATGTGCAGCTTTGTGTAAAGGAACACTAACCAGAAAATGGGGAAAAGGCTGTTTCTTTGGTCAAGGATTACCAAATGACCAGGCAGATGCCACAGCAGCGAGGTAACAGCCAAGCACTGGTAAAACACTCTTTTTCCCATTTAAACTCCAAGTCTGATAAGAACTCTGGTGGGGGTAACAAATCTGTGCCCAAAGTTGTTATTTGCTATAACTGTAATAAGCCAGGTCATATTGTAAGAAATTGCCATAAGAAGAGTGACATTGGAGCAGATTTGTCCTTAGCAAACTGGGGCTAGTACTTAACAGATGTGAAGGTGGAGGATAAGACTGTGAAGGGACTTATAGATTCAGGAAGCAGACAGACCCTAGTGCATATTGAAGGGCTGGGAAAACACTGTACAAAAGGACCAGGTACTGGTGTCATCTGCATCCACGGGGACATCAATACTATCCCAGCACCCAAGTGACTCTGACTATTAAGGGTGTGTCATGCCAAATGAAAGTGGGGGTAGTACCTAAGTTACCTGTACCTGTGATTATTGGAAATGACTGTCCAGGATTTATTGAGTTAATCTCAGAGGAACTGAACCCTCCAGTTTCAGTGGCAGTGGTAACAAGAGCTCAGGCAAAGAAAATCTCAAATGGTGGGGACACTTTTCCTTTCAGTGATTTTGATTCAGACCTGTTTGAGCACAGCTCCAAGATCTGGAAATCCAGAAAAGAAAGACGATGCCTGAAGAAACTATGGCAACAAATGACTGGTGGACATAAGGAGTTAACATATGAAAATGCTGAAACTAAACTGATCACTGATTGTGATTTTTCTTTCAGAACAAGCTAACAATGTTTCTCTCCAGGGTTATTTTAAGTAGCCGGGGGTGAAACCAAAACAAGGTGGACCAATGTTTAAAAAATGTAATGGGTTACTGTACAGAGTTTGGGTTAATCCTCATACACAAGAACAAGCAGAACAATTGGTTATGCCACAGAAGTACAGATCTGAGTTGTTATGGATCGCACATAATAGTCCTATGGCTGGTCACTCAGAGAGGGATCGCACCCTAGCCAGATTACTGTATAGATTTTACTGACCTGGAATTCATAAAGATGTTGCTACCTACTGTAATTTTTGTGCTGAGTGTCAGAAAGTAGCCCCAGTCAGTAGAAAAGACAAGCTGCCCCTGGTGCCCCTACTCTTGATAGATGTGCTTTTTGAGACAATTACAATGGATGTTGTTAGTCCTTTAAACAAAACTAAAAAAGGTAATTGATTTATCCTGTTAGTATGCGACTATGCTACTCGATACCCAGAAGCAGTTCCAATGCGTACTGTCACAGCTTTAAAAGTGGCAGCAGAGCTTGCAAACATTTTCAGCAGAGTGGGCATACCTAAAGAAATAATTACTGATCAGGGTAGTAATTTTGGTGCTGCATTACTTAAGGAGCTGTACAGACTACTAGGTATCACTCCCATAAGAACCTCCCCCATCACCCTCAGGCAGACGGTCTTGTTGGACATTTTAACCAAACCCTAAAATGCATGTTAAAAAGGTTTGTAAAAGGGGAAGGGAAAGATTGGATCAATACTTGCCTTACCTACTTTTCGCTTACAGAGAAGTGCCACAGACATCAACAGGCTTTTCACCATTTGAAATGCTATATGGTAGGCAGCCAAGAGGGCCACTGAATGTGATAAAAGAAACATGGGAAGATAATCCCACTCAGAAACAATCTATAATGTCTTATATGTCTGCCCTTAGAGTGAAGCTGGCAAAATATGTTGAAGTTGCCCACAGTAATCAGGAAGAGGCCCTAAACCAGGAGAAGGTATATTACGACCATGAGGTAAAAGAAAAAGTTTTTGAGCCAGGTGAAAAGATTTTACTACTTTTACCCACAACAGAAAATAAACTGTTAATGAAGTGGCAAGACAAGACAGAGCTGCAATTGCTTGCAAGAGATACACAGAGACTGAAGGAAAACTCCAATGGATCTTCTCTACTTATTCTGCCTTTGTAAATAGTTATATGGAACAAGTTTATTTTGTTATGTTACTGCTAATACAAATA
Source organism: Neoceratodus forsteri (assembly GCA_016271365.2). Taxonomy (NCBI): domain Eukaryota; kingdom Metazoa; phylum Chordata; order Ceratodontiformes; family Ceratodontidae; genus Neoceratodus; species Neoceratodus forsteri. Next base: position 251,730,990 of record JADMNL010000023.1, read on the forward strand.
AATACTTTTCTGTGAATTCTACGACTGCTCCTGGTTTTCCTATGCTTCCTGACCTGTGCCTCGACAACACATGTACCAATCCATCCAGGTCAGAAAAAGCATCTGAGGTTCAGGTTGCCCTCAGGACATTACCAGTTCACAGCCATGCCCTTTGGCCTGACTTCAGTGCCAAGGGCCTTCTCAAAGTGTCTAGCTGTAGTGGTGTCACAGCTGAGGAGATTAGGGTCACTGTTTTTCCCTACCTGAATGACTGGTTGGTCATAGGACAGTTTCCTCAAGAGACAAGAGACTCCCTAGCTCTAGTACAGAGCACCCTAGAGTCACTGGGGTTCCTAATAAATGCCTAAAAGTCCCAGCTGGAACTAGTACAGATCCTGGACTTCACTGGGGCAGAACTGAACAGCCTCCTCCCTCAGGACAGGGTAAACACTTTTCTAGAGCTGGCCGGGTCTTTTCAGTTAAACAGGCCCAGATCAGCAAAGCATTTCCTGCAAATACTTGGGCACATGGCAGCAGCCACAGCAGTGGTCTCAGGGTCCAGATTCCAGATGAGGGACATTCAGTTCTACTAGAAGTCTTACTGGTCCCAAAGGCAAGACTCCCTGTCCAAGCTGGTTCCTGTAACAAGAACTCTAATACAGGCTCTGCAATGGTGACAGGACAGGGCCAACATCAGAGAAGGTGGACCCTTCCAAGAGGAACACCCATCAATGGTTCTGACAACAGATGCCTCCTTCCTAGGGTGGGGGGCACACATGCTAGACCTTACAGCAAGCAGCAAGTGGTCCCCTGAGGAATCACTTTAACACATCAACCTATTGGAGATCAGAACAGTGTACCTGGCACTATAATCCTTTGCTCCTCAGCTCAGCGGCTTGGTGGTACAGGTCAGAACAGACAACGCTACCACCATGTGCTACATAAACAAACAGGGAGGTACCAAGTCGATCCCACTGTGCACAGAGGCCATGAGGGTCTGGACCCTAGCCTACTCCCTTCAGGTTTCCCTCTCTGCCATCCACCTTCCAGGGAAAGACAATATTCTGGCAGACTCCCTCAGCAGAATCAGCCAGAATCACCACAACTGGATGGTCAATGCACAGGTACTATGGTTAGTGTTCAAAGGTGGGGTGCTCCAGACTTAGATCTGCTTCCCTCCACAGACAACCGCCAGCTCCCATTGTTCAGCTGCAGGCCTCCAGCCCAAGGAACAGTGCCACTGGATGCCCTGGCATTGGATTGGATAAGCAAATTTCTTTATGCCTTCTCTCCTTTTCTGCTTCTGCTTAGGGTTCTTGTGAAGCTCAGGTCCCAGCTGGCAACAATGTTTCTGCTGGCACCAGACTGGGCAAGACAGCCATGGTATTCCCTTTTGTTGTCCCCGTCGATGACACAACCAATTTGCCTCCCCCTGAGGCACAATCTGCTCACATCCTCCCAAGGCAAGATACTGTATCTCTCCCTCAGACCCCTTCACTTGATGCCTTGGCTCTTGAGGACTTAGAATCTGCCAGCCTGCACCTCTCTGAGGAGGTAATCAGGGGCTCACAAAAGCCCTCAATTAAAAAAATCTATGCTTCAAATTTGAAAAGTTTATCTGTTTGGTGTGGGAACATTGGGATTAATCCTACGACAGCTAGGTTACCTATCCTCCTGGATTACTTGACCCACTTACACTCCCTAGGCCTCAGGCCTACTACCCTAAAGGTGCATTTGGCTGCTGTTTCAGCATATATCTCTGCTGGAACAGATAAATCCATGGCATCCCATCCAGTATTCAAGAAGTTCTGTAAAGGAATACTCCACATTCACCCACCGTTGAAAGAGTCAGTCCCCTCATGGAACTTAAACATTTGTAATGCCAGGCTCATGGAGCCTCCATTTAAGCCTATGGCAACTGCAGACCTAAAGTATGTGACCTGGAAGGCGGTCTTTCTGGTCGCCATTACTTCAGCAAGATGAATCAGTGAGTTACAGACCCTGTGTACAGCTCCAAACTACATCTCTTTCTACAGAGACAAGGTGATGCTCAGAACCAATAGGAAGTTTCTTCCCAAAGTGGTATCAGATTTTCACCTGAACCAGTCCATTACACTGCCAGTATTCTTTACAGATGAGTCAAGCTCAGGTGAGAAAATGTTGCACACCCTGGATGTAAAAAGGGCACTTAGCCATTACCCAGACAGGACTAATAGCTATAGGCTGGGGCATACCCAGCTGTTCCTCACCTATGGTGAGGTGGGAAGAGGCAGAACAGCTTCAAAAAGAACCACTGCACACTGGATAGTAGCCTGCATACAGTTCTGTTACAGTAAGGTTGGGAAACAACCTCCTGTGGGCCTCAGCACACACACTACAAGAGGCATGGCTGCATCAGTTGTTGCAGCAAGGGATATCCCCCTACTAGATATTTGTAGGGCAGCTACCTGGAAGTTTGTTCATACATTTACTAAGCACTATAGCTTGGAATACTGGTACAGGGTGATGCCAGGTTTGGCACAGCAGTTCTGCAGAATCTGTTTCCCAAATAGGTTCTGTACCCTGCCTGCAAAGGTATTGCTTGATAGTCTGCATTAGTTAAGCATATTGAAGGATTCCTAGGCTTAGAAAAAAAAAATACTCACCATAGTAATCTTGTTTCTTCAAGGTATCCTTCAATATGCTTAAAGCTCCCACCATGTCTCCCCTTCCAGAACCAGAAAACAAGGGTTCCCCTATTCTGCATCCCTGCTGGTCACTGTTTGGCATTTGGACCACTGTTCTAGTTGAATGATTTTACAAACCAGTTTGTTCTGACCCCTTTCTTATCCCTTCTTACAGGGGCCACAGACTTGGGGGTTTCTTATTGTTCTTCAAGTGTTTTAGGCTAATATGTAGTATAGTTACAGTAGTTAGGGTGCTTTCACCCTGTCAAGTTTCTTAATAGATCTGAACTTCTTAGAGTGTGGCAGTTACTAGGGGGGGTACTGTATTCATTTGTCGGTGGAGGGCCCTTTAAATAATTCCATAAACTCTTAATGTTCTCAATTATTTCTTTTTATTTCCCCTATGGTTCACTCCCATCAGCTGCTTGTTCACGGGGTTTTCTTTTTTCTTTTTTCTCTTTTCTTGTTCTTTGTCTCTGTTAATTAATCAGTCAAAGTCTTTATTTAATACATAATCTGTTTTATTTAATGTTCTTATACATAAATGTGTTAAATACTTAATTTTTTTGCAAGGTTTACTGCATCACATACCAGAATGTTTTGCTTCCTTGTGTACTATACTTTAATTTCTCCAGCCAGATCCTCTTAACATTTGTTACTGGCTTTTATTCTCTTTCCTTTTAATTATCCTAAAACAACATAAACATGGAAGTTATATTTGTACGGGAAAATGAGAGTGCCTGCAAGAATGCTAGTTTCCACCGTGATAGTCACTTGACCACCTTTATAACTGAGAAAGCAGCCTGATGGGAGTAAAACGTAGGGGAAATAAAAAGAAATAATTAAGAACATTAAGGGCTGGATATTCAAACTGCACCCAAAATGTGCGCAATAGCAGGAGCAAGCACAAGTCCATTGCGCACATGCGTAATAGACGCGATATTCAAACATCGAGCAAGCCAAATTGCGCAACCAGCCAACGTCTGAATATCACACAACCTGCGCCATAGCACAACCAGGAAGGGGAAGCTGAGCAGATATGATGCGCTATAGCGCAAAAAGGGCAGCCCAGCTGAGCACTCCAGAGGTGCCATAGTGCAAGCAGGGAGCCCCCCAGCAGCAGAGCAATGGAACTGCACAATCAGGGAGGTAGGCAGGGGCCCACCACCCATGCCACAGATGGGCACAGGAACACACTGCAGAACTGACAGTGCACCCCCACACCCCAAGCACAGCACAACTGGGGGAGGGACGGAATATCCACCAGCCCATGGGGACAAGCAAACAAAGCACAGCCGGGCCATGTTGCCCCAGCACACCCACTGGCAAGCTGAGACTGCCACACAAGGGGGGCGGACCACTGCAGTGTACAGCAGCCCCCCCCCGTGAACAGCACACCCTGCACTGTGACCCCAAGACACCCCCCATGAGCAGTGACCATCACTGCAGGAATCCCCATGTATCCCCCCATCACACTGCAACCTCATGTACCACAGAACCATACAAGCCAGACCCACCATGAGCACCCAGCAGTGGGTAGCAGCACACAGCAATGCAACAATGGCAGACACAGTGCCAACACGCACAACCCCCCTGAGGTACAGCTGAGAGACCGAACATGTGTCACCACAAGTGGTACCCCACATGGGAAAGGGCGTGCCCCCTGACACCACTGCCATTGATACAGCACCCTGCACAGTAGACAGGTGTCACAGCGCGACCCATCACGAGCCACAGCAACCAGCACAGACACCCACAGTGGTGCATGGAAGCATGCAGCACACTGGATGCAACACAGTGCAGGGGCAAACACACACCCATACCCTCGGGGACACCAACACAGGGACGCAGTAGTGTGGCAACCCAGACCCCAGTGTGGGCACATGTAAACTGTGCACACACAGCCTGCAGTCCACTATGGCACGGGGGTGACACCCACCCTGTGCATGTACTGTGGCCCTGTACGCCACCAGCATACGCCTGGAGCACAAGTCACAGACAGTGCTGCACTGCCCCTGCAACACACACAAGACACAGCATGGAGGTGGGACAGCAACTGTGGAGGCCACAGTGTCACCCGAGGCAAACATGCACCCCACCAGTGACAGGTGGCAACCCAGCATCGTGACGGTCACAGTGGATGACCTGCAGGGACAGCACCCACTGACAAGGTAGCAGACCTGGCAGGCCACAGACATGCAAGGGTGTCAGCTGCACAGGCCAAGGACAGCTTGACAGGGGCACAATGGACACAGAGCAGGCACCATGGAACACTGCACACAGCAATGATGCACAGTGAACAACACACACCACAGATACCGACTGAAAGCCACTCCCACACCAGAGACACCTCCCCACGCACACACATACATACCCATGACTATACCACCCCAGATACCATGCACACCACTGCAACTGAGCACCTACAGCCAGCTGCAAATCAGAGACCACCACAGTATTCATATTAATATAACTGTATTAGAAAAAGAAACAACAATAAGAATAACAACATCAAGAACTATATACATATGTACAAAACAGGGGTGAGGTACGGGTACAAGGTAGGGGTGGGTAAGGCAGGGTGAACAACTGGGAGAGGAAGGTGGGTGTGAGGATAGTTAAAGGGGAGGTGATGGCCAGCTACTGTCCTCCAGCCTGCTCCCTGCTGCCTGGTGCTGGTCCAGGGCCTCCTTCTCCTCCCGCACCCATGCCACTGTAGGTCCTGCAGGATCACAAGGGAGTCCATGGCTACCCGCAACAGCTGCTGCATGGACCTCTCAATCCGTAGTAGTATCCGGACACCTAGGACAAGGGATCAGAGTCAATGGGTGTGACTGTCCATATCCCTGAAGCCCACCCATCATGCATGGCATACTGCCAAGTGCCCTGCTCCTGTGATGGACTGCACCCACCCACAGTGACCGTGTGCACAAGACATGCCAACCAGGCAGCAACAGCCATGTGTACCACTGCACACACACACTGCCCATGTCCAGCACAGCACAACCAAGGCCGTACAGTAACGTGGCTATGCGGTGGGCAGGCAGTGCCACAGCCATGTGCCCAGTGCACGCATGGACCACCATTGAAGCACTCCCAGACATGCAGTGCCACTGGACAGTGCTGACTGTCACATGTCGTGTGCATGGCAGTGGTGTCCATGGATGGTGGCCATGCCCTGCCCCCCACCCTGTCACACAGCATGCAATAGCAATCATGTTGTCATGGCACTCACCCTCATTGGGCTGCTGCTGGTGTTGTGGTTCTTCACCACCATGCTCGGGCACTGCTGGCACCATCCTCTGCTGTTCAGCCATGGCCCTCCTCCGCTCTGCCACTCCTGTGGGAAACAAATGGTGAGAAACACATCAGTGCAATCCCAAAGCATATTCCCCCTGCCCCAATGAGTGTGCCTGCCCACCCAGCCAGACCCATACATCACATACCCTGTTAACACCGCCACAGCCAACCCTAGACCAACCCTCCCCCATGTGCTGGACACAATAGACAGTGTTACTCATATGGACCATACAGGTGTGTAGATGGACCACCCACCTGGCTGAGGCACCACGCCCTTCCTGGCATGCAACCACAGACGTGCCAGTAGCATCGGCTCCCTCCTCCTCAGGTCCCCATAGCGGTGCCTGCACTGTTCCGCGGTCCTCTGTCGGCCAGTGGCTGCCTCCAGCTCAGTGGCCACCTGTTGCCACACCTGGGTTCTGGCCCTGTCTAGGGGAACCTCCCCATACAGTGGGCCATAGTGAGGCTCCACAACAGCCACCAGGTTGGCCAGCTCAAGGGCACTCCACTGGGGGACTCTTCTGCGTGCCATCTCTAGATCTACAGTAGGCAATATGGCGCTCCACAGCGCGGCAACCCCACGTGAAACTGCTGCGCAATACAACGCTGCTATTCCCTATCGCGCTGTCAGTACAGCACCACCAGTCCCTATCACGCTGTCACCGAACAGCACGATAGAGCTGCAGACATGCCATACGTACAGTGCCAAGGGGGCAAAGATCGGGCACAGGGTCATGGGTCTCTGACGCATGGCCACGCACAGCGCCATTGGATGTCTATGCATCCAGCGCGATTGGTCGCCTGTGTGCCATTGCCACAGTGAACTATTGCGCAGTTGTGCCGCAGCGCCATGTAGTGACCGTCGCTGTAGCACCACTGGCACAATGGTGGCCATGCCCTGAATTGTCTACCATGCGACAGCACGGCCATCAGTGCGGCAGATGCCTGGGTAAGTTACCTGGGCATGTGCAGTGCGGTGTACTACGCAGTCACAGAACTGCGCCATTGGATCAGCACGTTCAACCATATTGCACAAAGCGCAACAGCACGATATTCAGCCGTCATATGCAAATCATCCGATCAGCCATTCAATGGCGCAGCAGTGCGATTTGCATCTCATTAAAGTTGCTCCATAGCTAATTTGCATGGATTGCGCTATAAATATGCGACACTGTTCTGCAGTGGCCATATTCGGTTACTGCAGTTGATAGGTGAGCTGCATGCTGTGTGATGTTCTGGACTATGGTCTCAGGGAATTGCTGTGTACTGCACAGTCACAGGTGACCACCCTCACCCATACAGGCTGTGAAATGACCGAGCAAGGACTGGGTGAGGAGGATGATGGTGGGCGGAAGAGAAGGCCTAACTTTACGAAGGCTGAAATGGAGGCACTCTTCGAGGCCTACCTGGATGAAGAGCCACTTCTCAGTGGACGGCAGGGCACCCCTCAGGCCCGTGCTGCTGCATGGGAGGGGGTGGCATGTGCTGTCAACCTGCATGGCAGTCACCAGCGCTCTCTGCAGGAGTGTAAAAAGAAGATGGGAACCTACAGGAGGAGGGTGAAGGAGAAGGTGGCAGCCATCAGGGCAGCACGTGCTGCAACAGGCGGGGGCCAGCCGGAGGTGGTGCAGCTGACTCCGGCAGAGGACAGGCTCACTGCAAGCATGCAGCGCAGTGCCATTGAGGGCGTTCCTGGAGGTGGCTTCCAGACAGGTGGTAGCCCATCACTGCATGATATGTCATGGTCGGGGGGAAGGTAGATCACATGCACTAACATGTCCTTCCTTCCTGTTACAGATCCTGTGCATCTGCAGGGGTCAGCGGTGGAGGGCCTGTCCACTGTGGACAGCCATCCAGAGTTGGAGGAGGGACCATCCACCTCCGCAGGTAGCTGGCGTGCATTGCACCAGTGTGCACGCATGGCTGCCATCACTGATGTCATTGAGACAGGTGTGGGGGGGTGCCCTTCCTGTGTCTCAGTGGTCTGGCATGCAAGCATGCCAGCACACTGTGGCTGTGGCTGTGGCTATGGCACAGACCTGCACCATTGATGATGCAACGACCACTATGGGCATTGACATGTGTTTGTCACAGAATGGACACACAGCAGGACAGCTCACACCCATGGACCTAGCTGGTTACGACGTGTGTGCCAGCACGTCAGCACAGTCCCAGGCTGTGCCTGTCAGCACCGGTGGGGCAGCACCAGTGGCTGTGCAGGTCACTGGCACTGTTGCGGCCACAGCAGCGGAACAACAGATCCCTTGGGCACAGCAGGCGGAGGGGCAGCAGCAGCAGTCACCCACCAGAACTGGGGGTACAGGGTTCAGCGATGATGTAGGTGCACTGCCTGTGGACTTGCCCATACCTAGTCCTGGTGAGCAGCACCCACCCTCAAGGGGTGCTGTACATCAGGCCCTTCCATACCCTGAGGGACAGGTTGCCAATGTGGCAGATGACCTCTTTGACGAGCACACTCACCTGCTGCAGGCATCAGTACAGCAGCAGATGCAGGTTGCAACATCCATGGAGGCACTGTGTGTGGCTCTGAAGCAGCACAGCAGGAACAACGAGAGGATCCTGTCACGGATTGACCATTTGCGGATGGATGTGACTGCCGCCATTGACAGGCAGACACAGATATTGGTCGCTGTCGTGGCCACATTGGGCACACAGTCAGGTGCCCCTGTGCTGATCACACTGTGCAGTACGCTATCCACTCCCCATTCCTGGCATTGTGCGACACCCACCCTATCGATGCCGGGTTCAGCTGTGGGCATCCTGAGCACCCCTGGTGCAGGTATGTTCGGTGTGCTGCAGACCCCTGTGTGGGCAAGGTCACGTTCACGAAGTGGAACCCCTGGTGGTCCATCCCCATGAGGCCTGTGCTCAGCCTGCCAGTGCTGCTGGGTCTCGGCAGGGCCGCCCATGCATCCGAGGTGGCCATGGCACTGTGCCGCAAGACTGAGCTGTCTCCCAGTGCAGACCCTGTCTGGTGCTGCTCTGTGTGCAATGTGTGTTTCGGTGGGCAGTGCACCGGTGGGTGCCCAGCCCTACACGCAGGCACACGGACCACCTGAACACCTTCCCGACTGCTGTCCACAGGTGCATGTGCATGATGATGCCTGCATTGCGCTGTACACCAAAGTGCAAAGGTGCCCATCATCTGACACACATACATGGACACTCAGTGGATGTGGTGGCCTGTGGACATGTGTGTTTTTAGTGTCTGTGTTCCGGCCCTGTTGTGCACCTGACCCCTGTGCACTTTGTGCCTATTGTGTGTGTGTGTGTGTGTGTGTGTGTGTGTTTGTGTCCGTCTATGTGGCGTGTTACTGTTCACCCCTCCCTGGTTGTATGTGTGTGCTTCTGTGCCCTGCCACTTCCCTTGCCATCATGCACCCCTGGTGTGTTTCCCTGTGTGTATGTGGGTTGTGCCCTAGCCACTGTTGGTTGCACATGGCCCCATGACTTACCTGTGTTGGGTGAAGTGCTCCTCTGTGATGATGTCCCGGTGCAGCTGGGCCAGCTGGATCAGTCGGGGTCACGTCGTCCAAGGAGGGGCTGTCCATCCCCATCATCACCGGTGTCACCATCGTCCCCATCACTGTCCCCCTCTTCGACCTGTACAGCTATCCCTCAGTCTTTGGCCATGTTGTGCAGGATGCAACAGGCCAGGAATATCCCACAGGCCTTTGAGGGGCTATACTGTAGGGCACTGCCAGAGGTGTCTAGGCATTGGAAGGGCGCCTTCAGCATCCCAACCACCCACTCAATGATGTTGCATGTGGCGGCATGTGCCTCATTGAAGCATTGCTGCGATGGGGTCGTGGGCCGCCGGTAGGGTGTGAGCAGCCAGGGACGGAGTGGGTATCCACTGTCACCTGTGTGGAGATGGTGGAGGTTAGTGTCTTGTTCAGGCTCATATTGCCCCTAACCCTGTGTGCCACACCCATGGCACCTGTGGCTTACCCACCCTTGCCCCTGATTTGTCAGTCCTGCACGCATACTCACCCACTAGATGTCCTGTGGGGATGTCCCCACTCTCGAATCGATGGCACAGTGCTGACTGGTACCATATGAATGAATCGTGTGCTCCGCCAGAGTGCATGACACAGACATTGATGATGCGCCCACTGGCTTCACACACCACCTGGCAGTTGACACTGGCATAACCCTTCCGATTCCTATAGGCGGCCCCATCAGGGCCAGGTGGCGTGTGAATGGCCACATGGGTGCAGTCTATCGCCCCTAGCATGCCAGGCATACGTGCTACCCTGTGGAACTCCTGTATGTTTGCTGTGCGCTCCGCCACGGTGCTGGGGAAATGGATGTACTCCGCAGCATGTGGCAGCAGTGCACTGAGGAATTGGGTGAGGATGCGTGACGTGGCCAACTGTGTTATGCCTGTGGTGTCCCCTGTTGGTCTCTGGAAGGTACCTGTGGTGACCAAGCACATGCAGGCTGTTACCTTTGTCTCCACTGACAGAGCGTGACTCCGTCGTGAGGGTGCCTGCATCACATCACTGCACAGCTCACAGAGCCGCCTCAGTATTGCCCTGTTCAGGTGGTACCGGCCCACAATCTCGACATCTGAGTAGAACTCAAAGCTGATGCAGGCTCGGTACTGCCTGTTGGGGGCGTACCACCGACGGGCCCTTCCACGGCCATGTCCCCCTGCAGCATGCCTTCTCACCCCCTTCATTATGGCTTCCATGTGGAAGGTGGCACTGTCCATGTCCCTGGCTTGTGTTCCCCCCCAGCTGTTGTTGCTCTGTTCCCCCCGCTGTCCTGACTGCTACCTCCACTGCACTGCACACCTACTGGCCTCTGCACTCTGTGGCCCCACACACCTTCCCTTGCCCCTATTCTGTCCCTCTGCCCTCCCCTGTCCTGCCCTCTTTCTCCCCTGGCCTTGTCTCTCCCTGCCTCATGTGGCTTCCCTGTAGCTCTTGCACCTCTTCCTTGATCCTTTTTATTTTGGCTCATTTCTCCGCTATGGCGCAACTTCCGCCTGATCCACTGCGCGCATTGCACAAGTCTTTGAATATCGTCGCGACTTTATGCATGGTTCCACCCCTTCGTGCCGCGCATGCCTTCATTAGCATTGCACTGTTGCTCAGCATGTTTTCAGCATGCATGCCTCCTGCTGGAATATCACAGAACATGATTGGACTCTATGCAAGAACCCTATTGCGCATTGCGCAACCCTTTTGAATGTCCCACCCTAAGAGTCTATAGAATTATTTAAAGGACCCTCCACCCACAAATGAATATAGTATACTGATGAATTTTAGAGCCTCGGTGGGGCTGAAGACTTAGAAGATGAAATACATGTTTCCATTTCCCACCACACCCATTGTTTATTTTGTAATTTTAGTTACTAGGGGGAGCAGTTTGAAATTGGCACTCACCAATGAGCATTCCATCATTAGCATACATTCCATTTCTCTCTAGGGTAGTTCAATGCAGGAGGCTAACTGCATTAGTTAATCATATTGAAGGATACCTTGGAAGAAATAAGATTAGTATGGTGAGTATTTTTTTTCTAAGGGGACAAAAATATTTCATAAGGTTAAAGGAGGTAACATCTCCGATTCCTAAGCCTGTTCTTAATTGCAATGTCAAGCACAAATGGTCCTAAAGATAACTTTGCAACATTGCAATCTTTCCAGCCCCATTGAGTTCTACTAAACAAGGCCAAAAAACATTCTAGACCAGGTGTAGATGGAGGTGGAGTGTCACCTGAGAGCTAAATAAATGCTGATGGTTGTTTAATGTCACAGATATACCCACAATTCATGATCTGTATGTTGATCACATGAACTCTGGGGCAAAATGATAGTTTGCATCAACTTTGTACTGACAATTTGACAAATGTTGTGATTTTCAGCTCTACGTACCTAATGCAGATTCTTGGGCCATTACTTTAAGAGCAAGTGAAATATACATTCAAGTGTGGTCTCAATGAATTGGCGGGAGTTAGAGCTTTAAAATGCATTCCCATATGTTACCTCAAAAGATTAGTATTAAAAGTTATAGGGTTAAACACCAACCACCACCCCTTAATTTCTTGTGAAATTTCAAAATATTCTTATATTTAATCTTGTTAGACAAGGTTTATTGCGCATATAAAGTTTTTTTTTTTGTCTTTGGTAACCAGGTAAAGCCCACTTGGCACAAGTGCCTGTTTTCAGGAACAACCTGGGAGCACTGGGCAGTTAAGTGACTTACTCAGAGTCACACAGTATGCAAGAGGATGTTGTGAGACTCAAACCCAGGTCTAGTTTGTTAAATGTGGCAAGCTCATTTGCAGCTCATTATTCTAACCTCTAGGCTATACTGCCAGCATATAATTTATGCAGTATAAAAGGGTAAGGATTTTGCTTTGAAATGCCTATGTGGTTTTGAAGTCTTTAGGTAATATAAAAGGATAAATTGATAAAAGTGAAGTAACCAATAATAGATTACATTTTAACTAGTTTATACCTTGTCAAATTTTACAATTTTCAGCTATGCGTACTTAATGTAGATTCTTGGGCCATAAGTTTGAGATTAATTTAAATACGCGTACAAGTGTGATCTCAATGAATAGGCGGGAGTTAGAGCTTTAAAAATACATACACATAAGTTGCCTCAAAGGTTAATTTTAAAAGTTTTTTTAAAGAAGGAAATTTATCTAAAAGATAAAAAGAAAATGTATTTACACAAAACATTTTTATTTCAAAAATGTAAAAATGTAAAATATGGCTGTTGGTAAGGAAGTGTAACTTAGTCCTGTCAATCTAGATAAAATCTTTGTCATCTTCAGATACGCCAATATCATCTTGATAATCACATATGTGATGGTCTAGAGGTGCTCTGTTAGGTACTCTACTCTAAAGGTGGTGAAAAGAGATGAGCGAGGCACCAAGGTCCGAATTATGTGGATAGGATAACCGTTACCCAGACAAGGAGAGGAAGGAGTCAACTTAGAGCTTCAATGCCCGCAGGGCGTTTATTTTGAACCAAGGGTACAGAGACACAGTCACAAGAGGGAGGAGGGGTTGCCTGAGAACAATAGGGCAATAAACAGAGAAATACTTTTATCTACTACTACTAAGGTTATTACCACAAGAATAGCCTTTAGGCCTACTGCCACTCTTATTCTGACACTATTCTATACTTCAATACTCTAGATGAGGATCAGGTGACATAAGCTACTCAGAACTGCATTAGGGTAATTATCACCACATATTTCCATCAGAGTCTAGTTATCACAAGAGTCCAGAGATCCGGCGTCTTCATGTACACCGCCGTTCTTCATGGTAGCTACAAGGGAAACAAATCAGAACTGTAGAACCCTAATCACAATTCCCAGCAAAGACCTAGTTAAGGCCACTGGGGTGGTGAAAGGTTTGGTAAACAGACCATATGTTTCTTCGGCAAAAGCCCACTCTCTCCAAGGCTGCCGGAATGAAGAACCAGAGCAACTGGTTCCTGAAAATAACCACTGAAAACAAAGGTTCCTCGGCCAAAACCCACTTCCAGGGTCGCCAAGGATGAAGATAGATCAAGATCTGCGTGGCGATGAATCCAAAGGAGGACTACCATGACCTGACTGATGCTGCAGCACTCCAAGGGCCATCTAAACTCAGAAGGAACTCTGACAGGACCAGAAACCATAAGAATCTGAAGAGATGATGGTTGACTCTGCAATCCTAGGATCAGGAACTAACACAAAACAAAGAAACAGTGGATGCGCCCCATACTGGGCTTCGACGAACTCGACTTTCGGCGAACAACCAGGAGGGGCGCAGACTAGATTCTCCAGGATGAGCTCACTCTTCTGTAGAGGACGACCAACTTCGGGACATCTGGAACAGGAACCATACGGAACGACACTGGCACGGCTGTCGTGATGCATTTCGACGGACGTAACTTCAAGCTGTGAAAACAAGAAACGGCGGGTACGACTTGTACAACTGGCGACGGACTCGACTTCGGCGGATGACACAGATGGACGTGATGAGCTGATGGATGATCTCCCAGGAGTGAAGAATGCTGAGAGGACGTCTTCTTCTGAGTAGAGACTGATTCTGAGTATGTGGTGTTACAGATCACACTATGGGACTGCAGTGTGGTAGAAGATTGAGAACTGTCTTCATACAGTAGTAACCATATAACTGAAAGATGCCCAGAGAACTGTGGAATGATACAATAATTTGCTGGGGAAAAGGCAAATTATAAATTATGGGGTAATTATTACTGATGGGGGCCAATGTCCAGGTGCTTAGAGCAATAGTTCAGATACTTAGGGCAATAGTTCAGGTACTTAGGGCAAGAGTTCAGATACTTAGGGCAATAGTTCAGGTACTTAGGGCAATAGCCATTGCATAAGCAGTACAGTTGTTACAGTAGCTTCACAGTATAGGCAAATTGAGCACTCTTAGATGAACCCCTGTTCCTAAATGTAGGGTCTTCCTGAATAGGATCTCTTCCTGGACGTCATGGCTAAGGCTTCCCTTTAGTACCACTAGGCTGGCTTGTCCTATTACACTAGGCCGGGGCCTCCCTTTAGTACCACTAGGCTGACTTGCCCTATTACACTAGGCCGGGGCCTCCCTTTAGTACCACTAGGCTGGCTTGCCCTATTACACTAGGCCAGGGCCTCCCTTTAGTACCACTAGGCTGGCTTGCCCTATTCCGCTATGCCGGGGCCTCCCTATACTACCACTAGACTGGCTTGCCCTATTACGCTAGGCCGGGGCCTCCCTATAGTACCACTCTTTACCTCGAGCCTAATGCCCTACTTTTACCTCGGGCCTGACGCCCTACCAAAACCTGGGCCTGGTGCCCCACTTTATAAAGGGTCTGGTGCCCCATGTTACATTGGGCCTGATGCCCCACTTGATAATGGGCTTGGTTCCCCTCTTAATACTGGGCCTGGTTCCCCTCTTTATTATGGGCCTGGTGCCCCTCTTAATACTGGGCCTGGTGCCCTTCTTAATAATGGGCCTGGTGCCCCTCTTAATACTGGGCCTGGTGCCCCTCTTCAAATTGGGCCCGGTGCCCCACTTAGTAATGGGCCTGGTTTGCCCCTTTAAATCTGTACAGTCCCAAAAGTGGCATAGCCCCCTTAAATATGCAGCTCTCCAAGAGCTGCTGCCACTCAGTAACAAATCACTGCCCCAAATCCCGCCTCCACATCAATATTCATAGGCCGCTATACTGGCCTTACTGTCCTGACCCCTCCCCGTGGGTGTCGCTAAGTCCCGCCTGCTTTTGAATATTAAAGTTAAGGGTCCTAGTGACCCGATGCCCCTGCGGTGCTCGGCCACCTTCCTATGCACCTACTGTGCTCAAAGCCCACAAAAAGAAACAGTCTTCCTTGAAGGAGCAGTCAGCACGAGTCTGCGTGCTGCTGCCGATTCACCGCACATCAGACTGGAGTGAGGAGAAGAACGGGAGGCAGCCGGGAGGCGGGCAGTCTTGCTGGCAGAGGGAGGGAGTATACAGTCGGCAGGGGGACGACTAGGGGGCCTCGGCAGGCCGACAGAGAGAGCTACAATGCGGTGCTTCAGTGCCACCAACGTGGGACCGAAAATTAAACTTTTAGAACTACGGGGGCTAAAATAATAAAACGAAGGGGCTCTTAAGCCCAAAACGTGGTAAACGGGTGTTTTACTTCTTCATGGTGCCCAGATGGCACCGCGGACCATGAAACAATGCAGAGCAGGGAGTCTTCAGGCAGGGGAGGCAGCACAGGACCACAGCAAGCCCCGAGGGACGACTTCAACAAGGTAAGCCCTAAACTGTCCCTTGACTTCTGTGTCCTGTCTCCTCTACCACTGCCCAGGATCAACTGACAACAGAACAAAATATTTTTCAAACTTGAACCTCCCTGGGTTCTAGATTGGCTGGAGTGGAATGCTGTGCATGAGCCACTCAGCACAGCATTCCATCCAGGCCATTGTGACATCTATTGCTGTTAAATCTGCTTTTTGACTATGCTGTAACATGCACAGTGCACTTTTCTACTATTATTTACAGTTTCCCATTACAAGGGGGTGAATCTTTATTTTCAGGGGCCCCCTTAACATAGTACCCTGCTGCCTACACCTACAGCAGGTACCCTGAGCACCTGTGAACCCCTAATTTATTTATTTATTTTAGACTTTCTGGGATGCCCCAACTTTGGGGCATTACACATACATCTTGATCTTCATCTGAGTCCTCATCAATTTGCATTATAGAACAGAGACATAACATTATCTGGACATTTTTTGTCTGTTAACTTTACATTGAGATCATCAGTCCAACAATGCAAAGCTGCATTTGGGGCATTGATAACTGCAGCAGAAGAAATCCTCCACAATTGTCAGATGTAGATGGCTTCTAGAATATGTAAATTCTGGGTTCCCTGGCAGGGTGGTAGCAGAGATTCATCAGTTATTCTGTTGTCTTTGTTATATTTCTCCCAGAAGATCTGCTGCCTCACTGTATTTACACTAGTAACCTGCTTCCTTCCATACAGGTTACAGACATATTCCTCCAACAGAACTACAACATCTTTATCCACTTGTCAATCACTCCTAAGTTTCTGTAAGGCATCCACCTGGAATTTTGGCACTTCAATTGTATGTCTGCACACCAGCTTGGTCAACTGATTCCCTAGAAGCTTTGTGATGGCTTCTTTGAATTGAAAGCCTTTGCTTTTCAATTAATGTCCTTGACCCTGGATGAGAAGCTTCAAGAGTTTCAAGCATGTGCACATAGTAAGCACCATATTGAGCAAAATTTAACTTGTTGAAGGCAAAACGCAGGAGAAGTGAATATTTCCAACACAGTAGTCTAAGATCAAAGTTGTTTTCTTTTGTTGCTGTATGGAGCAAATGTTACTGATCCACCATATCCAGATATGTCATTTAGAGCTGTGGGGCTTTCCCCAGCTCTCCCTGACAAATCCGCTGCCTGAAGGCCTAATACCTAGTTTGGAAAGTGATAATCTCATCTTCCTGAAGCAGTTAATGGAAATCTATGGGTGGAGGTGATGATCTGATCAGGTCAAGTAATACTTTAGGGGTGGCATTCAATTCTGTTGAATACTCTAGAAATCTGACCTGAAGCAATCACCCTAAGGCATCTGCAAAATGCTCATGTACAGTCCATTCTTGCTTGTAATGCTTTTTTTTTTTTTTTTTAGTCTTTGGTAACTGGGTGAGGCCCACTAGGCACAAGTGCCTGTTTTCTGGGGCAACCTGGGAGCACTGGGCAGTTAAGTGACTTGCTCAGAGTCACACAGTATGCAAGTGGAGGTTGTAAGAATCAAACTCAGGTGTCGTCTGCTGGATGTATCAAGCTCGTTCACACCTTGTTCCTCTAACCTCTAGGCTATACTGCCCACGTGCTTCTCACAAATACTCCCCTTATGCTGCCAGAGGTACAAAGACCAGCCTGAAATACTATGTCCTCAAAGCCACTGAGGCCAACTAACTGTCTTATACTGCCAAAGTTTTCCATGAATAGGTGGAAATCTCCCAAATGAATTATGACATTGTGGAACTAATCAGGGAAATTCCACACAACATGATATGCCTTTGCTGCTGCGCCAACATCAAGTGTCTGGTGAACATAGGGCATGTTTACTTGCTGAGCTATTGCTTGTGTTTATATGAGGTATTCAAATGTGGTGGCATAATCAGTGATGGGTTTGTGGATGGGTGGAAGATATATGATGACTCTCTTCTTTGGTGAACTGGAATGATTGTTACAAACTAGCGTCAGCCAACCAGTAAACCTTCAGACAAACTGATCCTCCTTGTGTGCTTCCTGACTGAGTTTCCATATCATTAGCCTTGCCTTGTCAATATTTACCACTGATGTTGGCACAGAAGATTTGTGCATATTGCCAAATGTGGTTGGCTTCTTCTTTGAATTCACTTGCCTATGTTCTAATTACTTTTTGTTAGATACAATTGTGCTTTTTTTGAGTTAGGAATTTCAATAGAATCTTTTCAGAGAATGGAGCCTTCAGATTCTTCTTGGTATGCAACACCATGGGAGGGGAGGTGTTCAATATTGTATGAGGGATGCAACGTGCTTGTGGCAAACATTTGAGATGCAACCTGCACCTTGCACAAAAAGATACATCATTCACAATTCAGTAACATGGTCTACATCTGAATCATGAACTGCTGCATCCTTCTGGTGCTATGCCAGCCTTGCAGCCAAACCTAGGGTGGGCAATGCTACAAGGGGGTTTATGCTATGGTGGGGCTGCAACATCCCCTTTTCTGGGATGCAAGAAACCCTGCCATGGCTGCAGCAAAGGGCTGAACATAGACAATGGAAAAACCTGATCTAAGCCCCTTGTGCCACTGTAGACACTGTGGGGATGTGTGGTTAGGGGGCCCTAACTGACAGTTACAGAGCACTAGGGCAGCATATGGTATGGAGTGGTACAGTTGCAGTTGGGGAAGAGGTGGGCAACCATGACATTGCTTTTGCACCTTACAGAGTGCCAATTATGGCACCATATTGGCATGGACACACAATGGGGAATGGGGGTATAGCAACACACAGCAACAGGGCCCATGTTGGCATGGCCCTGGGAACTGCTGCCTGGGTCATGCCAGCATGGGGCCATGGTACTGTGTGTCTCTATATCCACCCATTCCCCATTGTGTGTCTGTGCCAATATGGTGCCATACTCAGCTCTCCCACCAGGTGCAAATGCAATGTCATGGTTGCCCACCCCCCCCACCCACAACTGTGTCACCACATGCCTAGTGCTGCCCATGTACCCCACTTTATAGCCATGTGTGTGCTCCCCTCCCCCGGCCATCCTGCCACCTCTTTGGTTGTGCCAGGGGGGTAGTCAGAATGCTGCAGCATTACCCACAATTGCACCACTTGCTTTGGCGCATGCCCTATTTGCCCTATTTGTAGGCACCTCTCTGGTCTGAAGAAGGAGGTTGTTCATCTCCATGCTGACTTGGCAAGGATTTGAGAAACCTGCTCCCCCACCCAGGGACCACCCAGGCCACCACCACTACCTCAGAGGTTGCCAAGAAAGAGGAGTGGTTGGACCACAGTGAGCTCAGGGAGGGTGAGGGTGGTGGAACAGAGGCTCATCCCTCCAGTTGTGCCTCTCCACAATTCATTCACCACTCTTCTGAAGCATGGTTCCTCTATGGAGGCACCTGCAGTGGCGACCAAGGAGGATGCTGGGAACCTCCACAATGGAGACCCACAGGAGGGTGGCCCAGGATCCCACGGGGGAAGGAAACAACTCCTTGTGGGGACTCCAGTTGTTAGGTGGTAGAACTGGAGGAGGGAGGGAGGGAGGGAGGGAGGTAGGGTGCCTGCCCAGTGCCAAGGCTTGGAGGGACAGGAAACGAATCCTCAGGTTCGTGGGAGCTGCGGCAAGGGGAAGGGAGCTGGATGTCATTATCCACCTAGGGATGAATGACCTGGCTGAGAATGGGATCAGAGCAGTGCAACAGGAATTTGTGGAGTTGGGAAGGAGCCTTAGACAAGTAGCACACATGGTAACTTTCTCAGAAGTGCTACCCGTCTATGGCATGGATGAGGCTAGGACACTCTGCACCATGGGTTTCAATGTTTCAATGACTGGTTGAAAAGCTGGTGCAGAGTTCAGGGATTTGGCTTCATTGGGGACTGGGGCTCCACCTGGAGGGATGCAGGCCTATACAGGTGTGATGATCTGCATCTATCCTGGAGGGGAACCAGGATCCTAGGTGATAGATTTAAATGCTTCAGTAGCAAGCATTTAAACTTGCCAAGGGGGGAGGCACCAAAGAGGAGAAGGGAAATCCTAGCCCCCCCCAAAAATCAGGGTAATTAGTGAGGTAAACACCAAAATAGAGCAGTCGATAGGGAGAAGGGCAGGGGTAAATGGAGAAGAACACAAAGTCAGTAGGGATAGGGATGGGGCAAAAAGAAATAAAGCCATCAAAAATGGAGGGTAATGAGTACCAATGACCGTAGTCTAGGTAAAAAGCTCCCTGAAGTGGTAGACTTGATGGAAGGGGGATGCCTGGATATTGTGGCAGTCACAGAAACATGGTACACAGAGAACCATGACTGGGATGTCAACATACCAGGGTACACAATCTACAGGAGGGACAGGGAGGGAAGATTAGGAGGAGTAGTTCTCTATGTAAGGGAAGGGATAAAAGTAACAGAACTAAAGGGTAAACAGGGAGGAGAGGAGGCACTGTGGGTCACCCTGGAGACTGGAAATGGCTGCACAATCCGCACAGGGGTTGTACACAGACCCCCCTGTCTCAGGGGGAGGAAATGGACAAGGAAGTGATAGAAGGCATCCTTCAGATGGCAGAGAAAGGGGAGATATTGCTGATGGGGGACCTGAATATGCCTGATGTTGACTGAAGCTCCTTTGCTGCAGCCACATCCAAGAGCAGGGCCATTCTCAATGCCCTACAGGGGGCATGCCTCAGACAGCTAGTTTTGGAACCCACTCGGGAGAGAGCAGTCTTAGACTGGTACTCTCAAATGGGGATAGAGAGAGGATCTCTGATCTTGAAGTGGGTAACCATCTGGGAACAAGTGACCACCAAACAGTGTGGTTCACCATAAACTTAGCTGTAGAGTCAAGCCACACAAAAGTGAAGGTACTGGACTTCAGGAGGGCTGATTTTGTCAAAATGGGAGAGTACCTCAGAAAAGCACTAGCAAACAGGCAAGAAGGTGGGGTGGAGCAACAATGGGGAAACATCAAAACCGCCATCACAGAGGCAACAAGTTTTTGTGTGAAGCAAATAAACAAATCAAAACAAAAGAAAAAAACACTATGGTTGTCAAAAGAAGTGGCGGGGAAGGTAAGGTGAAAAAAAGATAGCATTCAGGAAGTATAAGGAAACACAGAAGGAGCAGGACAGAGAACTGTACCAGTTAAAGCAGAAGGAAGCGGGTAAGGCAGTCCGAATAGCAAAGGCTCAAACCAAGGAAAAGATAGCCAACTCAGTTAAGAAAGAGGATAAAACCTTTTATGGGTACATTAGGGAGCAAAGAAAGACTAAGGCAGGGATACTGAGGCTGAACAAAGAAGAAGGTGGTTGGGCAGACAGCGACAGTGAAAAAGCAGGGATACTGAACAAATATATCTGCTCAGTATTCACAATGGAAAAGTGGGGGAAATACCTAATCCGGTCAATAGAAGCACTCTGGATAGAGGGGGTTGATATTAGTCCTTTCACAGAAGAAAGGGTTCTGAAAGAACTCTTAAAACTGAAGGTGGGTAAAGCAATGGGGCCTGATGGGAGTCACCCCAGAATTTTAAAAGAACTAAGGGATGAACTAGTAACACCACTGACTACCCTTTTTAATAAATCATGGGAGAATGAGGTGGTACCTGAGGACTGGAGGAGGGCGAATGTGATTCCCCTTCACAAAAGTGGGAGAAAGACAGAGGCAGGAAATTACAGACCTGTCAGTTTGACCTCAGTGGTAGGGAAAATGATGGAATCACTTCTGAAGTAAAGAACTGTTGAGTACCTAGAGGCCAGTTGGGCACAGGACCCAAGGCAGCATGGACTCACAGTGAGAAGGTCATGTCACACAAATCTAATTGATTTCTTTGACTAGGTGACCAAAGCAGTAGACCAGGGAGGGACTGTGGACATGGCCTACCTAGACTTTAGCAAGGCATTTGATACAGTCCCACACAAAAGATTAATAAACAAATTAGCCAGCCTGGGAGTGGGCCCTAGGGTGGTAGCCTGGGTAAAACACTGTTTGGACAATAGGACACAGCAGGTAATAGTAAATGGAGTCCACAGTGAAGTAAGGAGGGTTACTAGTGGGGTACCGCAGGGTTCAGTACTGGGGCCGGTTCTTTTTAATGTCTTTATAAATGACATTGCAGAGGGACTGGAAGGGAAAGTATGTCTCTTTGCAGATGACACAAAGATCTGCAACAGTGTTGATACACAAGGTGGGATAGAAAGGATCAAAAGGGACTGGCAAGGTTGGGGAAATTGTCATTTGTATGGCAGCTTAGATTCAATGCAAAGAAGTGCAAAGTAATGCACCTGGGAAACAAAAACCCTGGGGAAGAGTACACAATGGGGGGTGAGATACTGACAACAACAAAAATGGAAAGGGACCTGGGGGTAGTCATATCAGATGACCTAAAGGTGGGCCAGCAATGTGAGAAGGCAGCAAGGAGGGTTGGGGGGATATTGGGATGCATAGGGAGAGGCATCACCAGTAGAAAACAGGAAGTTGTTGGCCCTCTGTACAGACAGTTGGTAAGACCACATCTGGAGTACTGTGTACAGTGCTGGAGACCCCATCTTCACAAAGACATAGACAGGATGGAGGCTGTCCAGAGGAGGGCAACCAAAATGATGCAGGGTGTGCATCAGAAGACATATGAAGAAAGACTAAAGGAACTAAAGATGTATAGCCTCGAGGAAAGGAGGGGTCGCATGACAGAAACTTCCAAATACCTCAAGGGAATCAACAAAGTCCAAGAGGGTAGCATCTTTCAGAAAAAGAGATGGGCAAAAAACAATTGGGCACAATTTGAAGATAGAAGGGGGTACAGCTCAGAGGTAATGTGAGGAAGTATTTCTTCACAGAGAGGGTTGTGAATACATGGAACAGCCTTCCTGAGGAGGTCGTAGAGTCATAAACAGTGGGGGAATTCAAGAATGCATGGAACAGACATAAGACAATTTTAGTGGGGGGGTAGGAGGAAGTAGGCTGTTGGTTAACTAGGATCTGCAGTTTATCCGTTTACGTAGGGAAATGGGCAGACTAGGTGGGCCAAGTGGTCCTTATCTGCCATCAAATTCTATGTTTCTATGCCTGTAGTTGCAGCACATCCTGAATTTCTGGTGCAGGGATCCTGCTCCTTCAGAATTTGGTGCAGGGTCCCTGTCCCAGCCTGGATGCAACGAGGCTCCTAGATTGCTGCAACCTGCAGTGATCTATCAGGTCTTTGAAAATCTGGCCATGTGTGTATTGTGTATTGTTCCATGTCCAGTTACTGCTTCAATGTTCTGATCAAAGTTGTCCATCCAGAAAACTGCTGAGACAATAGAAGACTCTGACTTTGGCTGAAGTGGCAGTAACAGACCTTGCTCTTGAAAATGCTGAGAAAGTTCCACTAAGCCAGTTTCAATTTCACACACTTGGTCATAACTGCAATTATTTCCTAAATGAAACAGGATGTTCACGGGCATTTTCTGTCTAGTCATATTGTGCAGTACATCTCCAACAAGTGCATGTTTTGTAGTGAGAAACTTGCTGCGTGTCACACCATGAATTAGGTCTTCTGAGTTGGACTTTAACAACTGGAAGACTTGTTCACTCTCCGTTTGAGGGATTTTAGTACATGCGAGAAAAATTATTGAACTGTCTCTGGAGGTTGTCGTCCATTACTCATCCACTATTGGTGGCCATGGTAGTGAAGGTGCTGTCTCTACAAATCTTAAGATATGTTCATGCAACAAGGAAGCAGCATGCTTGATGGCTTGATTGTCATCTGTTCTCAAAAGATCTGCGATTGATGCACTGCCAGTTAATGATTCAGCACTGTTTACAACTAGTGGTCTTTAAGGATCAGTTGTTAAATATAAAAGTGAATCCCCATATTCTTTTGTCAGCTGGTTGTTTATAATGGTATCATGGATCTCCTACTCCAATGCCCAAGATTTCATTCAATGCCTTCATTGAAACAGCTTGGTGTGTTTGAAGCACATTGTCTTCAATTACACAATAAACTGCCACAAACTCAGTTCCATCTGACTGCTCATCGTCATCCTCATCATCACTTCTGTTCTGATAAGCTGGGGTCCTGTCCCTTGTGATTACTGTATAGTTTAGGTAACACTTGTTGTGTTTACAAAACTCCCTTGCAGTGAGGTCCTATGTCTTAAACTATGAGAGCATATCTTGGTCATCACATACAGTAGTTCTGCCACCCTTTTCATTGTAGCTTCTGCTATTTTTGTAACAATAGCAGTTGGATATTGCTTCTTCCCCTTCACTTTGATTACATATTTGTTACAGATTCCACATGTATCAGAAAATAACACACTAAATGATGAGGCACAAGGAACACCTCCACTGAGTTGATGATGGTGTGAGCTACATTTACTATCATCTGCATGTTCTCAGATTTTCTGATACTCTTGGTTTTTGTGAACTTTTGATAGCATTGTCTATGGTACACAAGCTTGGCAGGGGCATAGTTAGGCATTGGAATTGATGCACTCTGATCATCATGATGATTTTCACCACCTAACTGTGTTTGAATATCTTTGGTGTCTATAAGTGTGCAGCAACTTTTGTCACTCAGAGGAGTTACTTCGGAGTCTCTTGTTGTCAGGGCAGGGTAATGCACTACACATTGCTGGGTCATAGGATTTTCCTCTCTGCATTTCCACTTGACAGAAAAGTTTAGAGACATCCTTGAAGAGTCTGAAATAAAAAGAAATGTGTCAGTACATAGAATATATAGGGTTGAGTACCCCATTTAAGGTTAAACTGTGAAATGTTGCAGCTTAATAACGTTGCCACTGTATGACAGATTTTCCTGAAATGTGGCAAGTCCATAGCAGTACCATAGATCTCTGGATCTGCCACATTTCGTAATGATAGAATATACAGTAGCTGAGCTATAAAGTACAATCGAAAGTTGCATTTATGCTTTTTTGTGCATTCTTTGCTCGTGCCTGCAGGTCGCACAGTTTGCATGACTGGTCCAAAACCTTTAGAGAACATGAAGCCAAGGTCCCCGATGTCCCTTTTGAAGATTTCATGAAAAAATATTATATGGTTCAAAGGTTATTTAAAAAACAAGTTTCCCATTATAGTCAATGGGAAAAGTTAACAAACTATGCAAAACAAAATGCAGTTTTTAGTGTTGCAAATGACCCCTGTAGTGTCATGAGTCACATTTTTTTTTTCAGTTTTCAGTTACTGGTCACAGAAATACTTAACTTTGGGACCCTCTAAGGACACAATTATTTTTGTGTTCACCTAGTTGAGCCCTGAGGATGCTAGCCATGTCTCTTTTTGGGGGTTAAACACCCCAGAAATATGTTTTTGAAATTTTTGTAAACTGTAGTGTCACAAAGTAGTGTCGCACCTGTGACACTTTTGTGATTTTTTTTGCAAAAGTGTTGTGATTTGCGACACTACTTTACAACACTATGCCCAAAATAACAGGAATTCTTTGCCACCCTGCTGCAAAAGAACGGTTTGGTCTTTGGGGCTGAAATTTGGAGGGATGAAAGCCAACATCCCACAGATGTGCCTTTTCATGGTTTGGTGGCAACGTATTTGAGGGCTGCAAAGTTATGGCACTCTGAATTTGACTATTTTTCCCTTAGGCTAACATTACGGCGTCCGCCGCGCCTTTCGGGGCCCGTATCTCGAAAACACTTAGAGATACGGACTTTTCGTCAGAAAAATGCTTAGCCACCCACTAGAGGGCTAAATGCAAAACTAGCCAGGAAAGTGATAAATAATATAAGATTTAAATTTTTTTTCTACGTCGTACGGTTCCTGAGATATAAGCAATTTAGTCTTCATTTTCTGCACCAAGGCCCATTATTATGCATACATTCTTTGTAGTCACTGTGTTTCTCAATGCAGCTTTTGGGGAAAAAAGAGTGTGTGTTTCCGTTACTGTTACAGTTAGTGTTTCCACTTGCGTTTCCGTAACCGTTTGCTTTAGCATTCCTATCTACAGCACCATGTGAGTTACCCTTAGCGTTTGCATTTGCGTTACTGTTAACATTTGCATTTACATTACTGAGTTTGTTTGCATTTCCTTTTCTGCCACAGTGTGCATTACCATTTACATTTGCATACGCGCTTCCGTTTGCATTTGTGTTTCCTTTGACGTCATCGTTGGTCGTCAGTGTTTGCATTTCCAATCGCATTGCTGTGAACGTGCATGTAAAGATTTGCATTTGCATTTCTGTTTTCATAAACATTTGTGCTTACATTTCTATTACCATTTCCATTACCGTTAACGTTTGAGTCACCATGTGCATTACCTTTTGTGCTTGTGTTTGCGTTACTGTTACTTCACTGTTTATAGTGCACATTCTCAAAAAGAAGGGAAATTGATGGCACAAAAATCTGTTTAATGCATCAGTTAGGGTTGTTTCACAGCGACAAAAGTGAGGAAATTCTGTGTTAGGGTTGAAAACCATAACTGCGCATTCCCCTTCCACCCCCACCACACACACACACACATACATGCAAGTAGGGGAAGGACCAAGGCAACACAACCAATCACACAGAACCAGCAGAAGGTAACAGGAATAACATACAACTACCCAAACCACAAAGCCACACACCCATGCTCCCATTGGGCTGTGGCATGGGGTCGACACTGATAATTGTCATCCCAGACATTCCACACACCACTAAACACATATCGTGCTATGACACTTTCATGTTTGCGACACTATTTTGTGAAAGTATGCTCCTAATGACTGCACATCTTTGCCATCATCCTGCAAGCAAACGGTTGGGTACTTTGGGCTGACATTTGCAGGGTGGCAACACCTGGTCCTATAGATGTACTTTTTCCTGCTATTGTGCTACAATACTTAAGAGTTACAAAGTTACACTGTTTCCAAAATTGAGCAATTTGCGATAGACTAACACTGCAGAACCCATGGTGCCTTCCCCCAACCATATGTTGAGAACGAAGTGAGGTATACCATTTTCGCTACTGCCAGCTTGCTTCACCTTTACATGAACTAACCTCAAAGAACAACTTTGCAAATAATGTATCATATCTGAAGTTGGATTTCTCCACTTCCTACAGTGACACAGCTATACACCTCCTGCTGCATGTGTGTGATTGGTTGTGTTGCCTTGGTCCTTCCCCTACTTGCATGTATGTGTATGTGTGTGGTGGTGATGGGGTGGTGGTGAGGAATGTGCAGTTAGGGTTTTCAACCCTAACACTGAATATCCTCACTTTTGTCACTGTGGAACAACCCTAAGTGATGCATTAAACAGAGTTTTTTTTTGCCATGATATATATATATATATATATATATATATATATATATATATGACATGGTAGTGCCCTAGTTAGGGTTGCATTGCCACTTCTATGTTAAACCCCAAATTTTGCACTTTAAAAACTTTGCAACTGTTAGTCTGATTTGCTTGAAATTGTGCATGCCCTATCTGGTACCATAGATCTCTGCATCTGGTAAGTTTCATTCTGGTCAAATGTGTGGTTGCGGAGCTACAGAGTGTCAAAAAATTTAAAAAAAATCCTCACTTTTTTAGTAAATTCTTTTTTCAGGGCTATGGCTCAAATGGTTAGGGGGTTTGGTCCGAAATTTTCAGGGTATATGGGGTCTGGGTCACCAATGTGTCTTTGGAAGATTTGGTGAAAAAAATATTAATTTGTTCAAAAGCTATTAAAGTGTAAATGTTCCCATTATAGCATATGAGAAAAATCATATGTTCACCTCAAAAGCACTTTTTGCTTTTGCGAAAGCTATTTTGACTGCCGCAAATAGGTTTTGCACTTTTGCACAGCCGCCATCTTGTTTTCAGTTAGTAATGGCTACAAAATGCTGTAATTCAAAAAATACAGCCCTTGGTAAACACCAGCAGTTGTGTTTACCTAATTGGGACCTGAGGAACAGGATCCTGACATAATTTGTTTAAAATAATGGTTGGAAACATGATTTTTCCATTTTTCTGTTTGAAGTGTCACAAATTTGTGAAAGTACGTTTTCGCAACTTTCACAAATTTGTGAAACTTTCGCAAACATACTTTCATGAAACATTCACAAAATTTTGCAAAACTTTCGCAAATTTGTGAAAGTACCCACCCCAATAAAAATTTTCTTTGCCAAGTCATGGCAAATAAATGGTTAGGACTTTGGTGGCTGAAATTTTCAGGGTAGGAAGGACTTGCACCACAAATGTGCTGTTGCTAGTTTGGTGGAAAAAGTACATCAGTTCCATATTTAAAACGTTCGAAAGTTTAGAAATGTCCCATAGGATAACATTGTGATGCAAACGGCACCTTTCAGTGCCTATATCTCAATGGTTAGAGATACGGATTTTTCCCTAAATGCAGCTTAGTGCACCTTTAGGTGCACTAAGCACGCATGCAGATTGCCTGGCCATGATTACAACTGTGGTGGAATTTTTTCCTATGGTACGATGGTTACTAAGATATTGCTACATTTGCAGTACAAGGGCTATGAATGTGTGTAGCACTGCACTGTCTGTACAGTTAGAGATAGATGGGAGCATATGGCCCCAGAGGGCCCTGCGGTGCCATATATGCTTGCCACTATTCAGTACTGACACCACAGGGTGCTCCATTTTGCAGTATGGCACTCCCATGGGGAGATGAGGGTTACTTGCAATGTCCATAGTCTTATGTGTAGATGGGAGTGCAGGGCCCAGAGGTCCCAGTATTCACTCATATGGATACCATTATGTACTGATGGGCCAGGCCCTGTGCTCCCACAGGGAGGTAATAGTTACTTAGAAGGTCTCTACGGTTATGGTTACAGAAGAGCGCAGGCCCTCCGCATGAAAATTAGGTTACACTGTCTTAAAAAGTAAGGAAATTCATTGCAAAAACTTTGTTAATGCAACAGTTAGGGTTGAAGCAACAAAAGTAACGAAATGCAGAATTAGGGTTTCCAACCCTAACACCTTCTCTCCAACACCCGACCCGACAACCCCACCCTCCACAGACTCACAATGTTAGGTAGGCCTTTGGGGTCATTGATCAACTCTTACCTCATTCTTCTGTGCTGTACTATCTCAGTTTCCTTACAATCTGAATGAGGTGAGAGTTGGGCCTGATGACCTAAGGCACACCCCAACACCTGATGGTCTGTGGTGGGTGTGGTGGGTGAAGTGGTTGGGTTGAGTGTTGAGGGCAGGTGTTAGGTTGGAAACCCTAATACCTCATTTCCTTACTTTTGTTGCTTCAACCCTAATTGCTGCATAAACAAAGTTTTTTTTTTGCAATGACTATATATATATATATATATATTATAATGCTGCAGTTGCGCCATTATATTTAGGATTGAGATGTCACTTCTATGATAAAATGGAAGCATTTTGCACGTTAATAACTTTGGACCCATTCAACGGATATGCCTGAAATTTGGTATGCGCGGTGGGGCATGGTAGATCTATTGACTTGCAAAATTTTGTTTCAGTCAGACTTGCAGTCTTTGCACACTAAAACGCTGAAAAATGCTGAATTATCCTTTTTTGGAGGTGGCTTTTGAGATGTACATGGCCCTGTGCAGCTGTTGTGTGGCATGCTGCTCTGCAAGATGGCTTGATTGAAAGAGCTTTGGTGGCCAAACATGCCGCTTTTTGTTTGGTGAAAAAATATTAAGGCATTCGAAAGTTATGCCACTTTTAAGTTCCCATTATAAGTCAATGGGAAAATTTATATGTATGTTTTACTAACAAAGAAAGGGGTTCTGGCCATCTCCTTCCGCCTGGCGGTCAAAGAATTTACAGCCTCGCAGTTCAATAATCTTTGTTCCATAGAATTCTTTGTTCGAGAGGTTGTTTTTAGATTTCCGATAGTAACAACACAAATATCTCGGCTCAGGGGCCGCTTCTGAAGTAAAAATTTAATGGGTTTTACTCAGGGGACTCCGATCTATGAAGCCATGCCTTTGGTTTCCTCCAAAATGGTCAAAAATAGAGTTATAAACTTCTAAATTCTTTGATCATGGCTCACTAATGATGTTTGTTCACGAGCCTGCAAATTCATTGATCGTGAGATTCTTTGATCGCGATCTTGCATCGCGACCTAAAAATACAATTTTATCAGCTCAGGGGTGGCCTAGGAAGACAAATGAGGGTGGGTTTTGATCAAGGGCTCAGTTCTATCAAGGCATGGCAGGGTTAAAACAAAAAAAGTCGGGAAATGAAAAATCTTTAGGGTTGCCCCTACCCCCCACTCGCCAATCATCCCCAGATTGATAGATGATGGGATGTGTCATTGGGGTTGTGCGGCCAAAATCTCACCCTATTCTTTTCCGCTGTCCCTTCTCAATATGATTACACATGGAATGGGGTGACGTTTAGGTCTCACAACCCCAATGACATATCCTGTCATTTGTCAATCTGGAGATGATTGGCGGGTGGGGGAAGGGAACCCTAAAGAATTTTCATTTCCCGATTTTTTTGTTTTAACCCTAAATGATGCATTAATGCAGAGAATATATATATATATATATATATACACACACACACACACACATATACATACATACATATGCCACACATATATAAACACAGATGTTATGGTGTGAAGAACTCAAAAAGTCTAAACTTGATAAAATTTTGTCCATTAATGGTGTCTTCCCTTTTATCAATTTATCCTCTTATATTACCTTAAAACTTCACAACTACATATGTATTTCAAAGCAGAATTCTTACCCTTTCTGGCAACATAAAATTATATTATAAAGCACAATAAATCCTGTCTGACAAGATTAAATATAGGAATATTTTGAAAGTTTGCAAGTAATTAAGGGGTGGTGGTTGGTATTTAACCCTATAACTTTTAACACCAATCTTTTGAGGCAATGTATGGGTATGCATTTTAAAGCTCTATCTCCTGCCTAGTTATTAAGACCACACTTGAATGTATTCACTTACTCTTGAAGTAATGGCCCAAGAATCTGCATTGAATACATGGAGCTGAATATCACAAAATGTGTCAAGGTGTCAGTACAAAATTGATGCAAACTACCATTTCTCCCCAGTGTTCATGCAATCAACAGAAAGAATATGAATTTGGGGTATATTTGCTACATTAAGCAACCATCGGCATTTATTTAGCTATCAGGTGACACCCCATCTCCATCTACACCTGGTCTATTCCCATCTACCCATAAATGCAATAGCATTGCATGCATCTGGAAATGGAGATGGGGCAGCCATAATTACAATATTTATTTTAATATTGAAGTGTGGTCTTAATAACTAGGCAGGAGATAGAGCTTTAAAATGCATACCCATACATTGCCTCAAAAGATTGGTGTTAAAAGTTATAGGGTTAAATACCAACCACCACCCCTTAATTACTTGCAATTATAATAAATATTGTATTTATTTTAATATTGTATTTATAATAAATATTGTATTTATTTTGCTTATAGTCAGTAACTGATCATAGCCAGTGCTGGAATTACAGGAAGGCTTGCCAGGACTCAGACCCCCCACCCCCCAACCCCAGCTCCGAAGAGATCCCTGGTAGCGCATGAATCACTGCCATTGACTTACAATAGGAAGGGGAGCTCAGTTTAAAGTTATGACCCTTATGGATCACCTTAGCTCTCAAAGCTCATAAAGTTTAATTCCAGCATTGATCACAGCTATGCATGCAAGCTGAAAGGGCATAGGTGGGCAGCTGGGAGGAGAGCTAGAGGAGAATGACTAGCCACCAGTGTGGCAGAAAAAGAGCAGAAAAGGGCTACTAGAAAACCCATAAACTGGATCAGGGAACAAGGGAGAGAACCACAGAACCACCAAGGCAGATGCACCAATTTGCAGAGTTTGATGGGAGCTACTACACACTGATTAGCACTAATCATCATAGAAGTGGGAAGACCGCTGGACTGGCATCGATAACATGGCTTGATGCCAATCTCATGGTCCCCTCTCCATGCGCTCAGTTGATTTCTACTAACAGGTGTTCAAAGACTGCAAGGCCACCAGGAACTGCATATGTACAGATGATTTGTGTAAAGGGGTCCACAAGGCTGCCAGGCTTTGTTTGAGAATGGGTATATGTGTGTGGTATTGGGGGGGGGGGCTGCTAGTCTGACAGAGACTGTATAAGTGATGGGGGTGTACTTGGAAGGAAATCTTATGTATTCAATTATAATTCCTTCCCACAAAAGACACATTGAGCTCTGACAACTCATCTTCTGAGGCACCCGGGGGTAGGATTTCATGGTGTGTTTTATTGACAGGGAGAATGTTGACCAGAACACTAAAGAAAATCAACAACTCCTATGATAACTGCCATGGGATCTTTAATTTCTACCTAGAAAGCCAGTTAAATGTCTCATCCAAAGGACAGCACTTTAACATTCCCCCTTCCCCAAATGTTACACTATGGTGTCAGTATTGGATATTCGTCCAAGTTTCTGCTGTGGGACTACAACCCATAACCTTCTGATCTACTGGCCCCTGTGGCAAATGTGATACCGACTGAGCTACTAATCTGCACAAAAAGGAGACACACTCTTTACAGCAAACAGAAATCCACAAGGTTCATTTGGCATTGCTAGAATAGCAAACACAAGGCACCAACTGCCTGGCACTTTGTCTCACACTGAGGCTTCATCGTGGGACGTGTCTGGTGGAAAAAGTGGTGTCTCTTTCATACAAGTCATTTAAAGTGACATTATACAAATAAGTTTAATTCATTACTTCTATACTTTAAAACTGTGGTAGGCACTGTGCATGTCAACAAAAGAGTGAAGATTTTTTAAACTGATGTCAATAGAAGCTGAAAAATAATTATAAAATGGTAAGAAAAATTCCTGGGCTATGACTGGTCAGTGCTAACCTTCAGGAGTGATGTTATCCCAGCACAAAACATCATGCCTATTCAAAAAGCAACTAAAAATGCATTTTAGAAAATTATTTTCACTCTTTTTTTCTTTTTTTATACAAGCATGTAATTTTCTTATCCTAATAATGTACTCCTGTCATGGGGATAATGTCACCTCTCAGGTGATGGATGCCCTCGGACTGCACAACCATCCAAGGCGTGACATCATCCCAGCACAATACATACCCTGTCATGTATTATTGCTTAATTATAATTGCATATTTTTCAGCAATCCTATAGATGTAAAAATAGTAATGACGGCCCATTTTCCAATTAATTTGGCATTCTAAAGGTAAATGTTACCATAAATGTTTAAAAAACAAATGCTGCTGTTCCTGAAAAATAGTTTTATTACTCAAGCATTACCTAGCACTTGCACTAAGTACTGTATGGCACTCTTTCTCTTTTGCAGCCCCGGATTAATCCCACATATCAGGAATGCCATGACCATGTCCCAGTTTACTTAGGCTCTCACACAGGATGTCTTTCAGTTGTATCCTGTCTGTACTTGTTGGTTTGTACAATAAAAATAGTTTGTATTGTATATTTGTTAAGAGCATTCCAAATACAAGACTTGTTTTCATAGTATCTTTTCTTTTCTATGCCTTCTGTTAAAAATCACTTTTTAAAAGTTTTACTCTTTATTGACATGCACAGAGAAAAGTTTGTATTTTTCTTCACGCACATGAAATTTGAAATAAAAGCTATTCTAGCACATCCAGTTGAACTTCATGGATTTCTGTTTGCTGCAAAGAGTGCACCTGTCCTTTTTGTGCAGTTCTTAACTTGGTTCTATGTGATAACAGAGACTGCCAAACGGTGAGCCGCCTTATCGTGACGTCAGGGCGGTGAAAACATTTTTGACACCCTGACATCCTCGGCGCATGAAAGAACGGTGCCAGGGACTTACTTATTTTGCTTTCTGTGGGGCTTCACCCCCTGCACCCTCCCACTAAACGATTCTCAGTTCCAGAGGGGTGCATGTTGGGGGGGCAAAATCAAATAAAAAGCAAGTTTCGGGCCGGATGCAACAAAAATGCAGTAGCACCTGGACCCAGACCCGAACCCAGTACCTCCCGCACTGCAACCAGATGTGAACCCCTGATGCAATGGTGCTGCTTGGCAACTGACTGCAGCACCACTGCTACATCCTCTTCACCCTCTCCCAGCCCACATTCGCCGTGCTCGCCCCCCCTGCACTCGTGTTCATATAGCGACATCCTGTAACTGCAGTTGCCCACCCCACCACATCCGGTCGCCCGATCCCCCTGATCATCATTCAGGCTTTAGCCCACAACGCATCGCTGTTTTGGACAGTGCCATCTTTCAGGTGCCAACATCACAGGCTACCCTTAATTTCAAGCATCTGTGACCCAACAAAAGCAGCACCAGCCAATCAGTGCTAATGCTTCTCTACCTGTGCTCAGCTTCTGAGCCACTGACACTATGGAAATCACTGTCTGGTCTGGGTGATGGTGTTCCCAGTACCAGAAGCACAGCTCTTCTTGGTAGCATCGTGACATGCACCAGGTATATGTCACAATGCTACTTTGTGTCATGCTTTTGAGTGTTCCCAGGTGGTGCCTGTTAACATCTTTACCTGCCATATGCATTGACTTGGACCTGCAGAGGGCCCCTCCCCTCTGCAGTATGTGCTGGGCATGGAGCATGACAGTTGCAGCCAGCAAACCAGTTTTAGGAACTCAAGGTATCTATTCTGCACTAGCCTCACCAGCAGATCAGAATCATTGTTTGTTAGTATTCTTCCCACAACTCTGTATCATGGAAAGAAATGTAAAATGGTGTGTGTGTGTGTGTGTGTGTGTGTGAGAAATACAGAAACAATCCAGATTTTGACTCTCCTAAATCTAAATTGAATGGGCTAGAGTGCTAGATTGCCTCATTAATATGATTCATTGCATGATAAATTATTGAAATTTAGATCTCCAAATGCAAAGTGGAGGTTTGCCAGTGCATGTTAAATGAATTATAGGTATTATGTTTTTGCTTTGTCTTAATGGAAAAATTGTTCTCTAGTATTTTGATTAATTTCTGTGTGTTTGTTTTTAAAGGTGTTTACAAATTAACATTTTTCAGTAGGAAAACGTAAGCACCAGTAGTGTACAATAAATAATAATGTATGGGAAAATAATATTTTGAAAACACTGCAAATACTGTACAAAGTTAAAAAAAAATCTGAATGTCACTATGTGGGTTACATTTGTACTGAGATGAGAAAAATATAAAAAAGACCAAAATAAATAGTTCACTTTTTGAATCTTGGTTCTTTTTATGCACTGGTAAAATAAAGACAGTGCAGGTGCTCTACTCCTAGTTTATTATTGGTATATCTATCTATTATTTCATAATTAGTAATTTCACAGCTTCATAACTTCATATAAATCATTTAGTCTGACAGCTTTATATCATTTATGCAGATGTTTCATTAGACCCCGTAAGTGGTTCTGTATCAGTAACGTATATCATTCTTGTTACTATATTCCCAGTGTGTTGCCTACTCTTTTTATTTGCAGCACCTTATTTCAAGTAATGTACACAAACATTACAGGACCAACTTGATACCTTCTTCAGAGATGGCGGTCTAAGTTAGAAAATAAAAGATCAGTTTTAGTATAATGTATGAAATTAAAATACCAGTTTATCATTTTATTTGTTTTAATAACTTATCTGCTACATTTTGTCTTGCAGTAGAAACTGACCTGCTGTTATTCGAACGTGACTGAATTGATTGTGCTTCCTTGGTCACTGTCTGATATATCTGTTAGCAAATGGCAACAGCCTGTAAACATGATAGTTCTAACATAAAATGAAAATGCTTTACATCATTGGTTAAAATAATACGAACTGTGCTATACCTGTTCTGTTGTCTGTTTCTGTTTTTTGTTTCTTGTTGGTTCCCAATAGTTTTAGACAAACCTTTGAAAATACAAAATATGAAGCACTCTGAGGCTTACCCTGATATGTTTAATATGTTTAAAAATGAACTAATCTGTTTTTAGAAATGTAATCTAACCATATACTTTGGTAAGCTTTCAATATTTTTGATTAGCTTTTCTTTATCTGCCATCCCCTCCACCTTGGCTGGGACCTCCTTTGACTGATTCCAGCTCCTGATCCTGCTTTGCAGAGATCCTTCCTTACCTGGTACTTTGGTCCTACAGCCCACCTGTGACTCACCTACTTGGTGGGCCCCCTCAACTTGCCCCCTGAGGCAGTGACACCTTCAGCACAACAGTGACTCCCTTACACATGATCTGTTTTCCAAGCAGGTGGAGGTGAAGACCAGGGGATTGTGAGGTCCAGGCAGGCAGAGTCTGGCAGTGGGCATGGTGGCTAGGAGTGCATCACCCACCCAGCCAGTAGCATTTACACTTTCTTCAGTTGTCCCTGGTAGAAACAGATGTATAATAAAATCATGGTGTGTTACACATGGTCCTGTGTGTGACACACCAACATCTGACACATCCCACTATTCTGACCACATGCTAGGTCACCAGACTCATTGTCTCTGAACTGCCACTAGGAAGCACCCTATTGCAGAGTCCCTGTACCATCCTGCTCCTGGAGATGGTAAACTGTCTGCCACATGCTCAAAGCTCCTTCCCACTGGATGGCCCTCTAATGTTCTGAGTTAGTTTCTGAACCCAGGTAGTCAGCATGACAAGCAATAGCTGTAGTGCTACCTCCGTTCCCACGGGCTAGCTCAAGTTTTGATATTTAAATGTATCAGTGGCCAGGAACATAAAAACTCTTAACTTGGTGTCTGCAAGTTTACCTGTGGCACATACATGCTGCCATCAGCCAAGTTGCTGTCTCTCTCATATAGGTTTCACTGTAAAAGTTGGGCAGGCCCCGTTATCACACTTCAGCATGTTGTCGCATGATTGCATCACCATGGTGACTTGCGTGCAAGGCCCAGTCACTATGGAAACAATGAAGCCTGCCAAGAAAGAGGATGTGATGAATGCAGCATATTCCCCAGTGCTCACTCCATTGACTTCTGATAGAGCAGGGATGCCTACTAGATTGAGAGTTTGTGAGGTTAATATAGCATCAAAACCTTATTACTTGCACCCAGATCTCATCACAACCCTGTATCATGTATAAGAAATGTAGGTTCCAAAAGGATTATAAGTATTATGAATGTGTTGAAATCTGCCTATCTGGTAATAGGTTCTATAGGGCACATGAGCATATTATGCAATGAACCATGCGGTCCTTTGAACAAGAAATGAGGTCCCTAATATAAAATAGTCTGTCTTCTTGGCATGAAATTTTTAATTCTTTACTTCTAATGGCATTTCCACACTGAGCACAGTTACTTCATCTGTAGAATACAGTAGGATTTGTATTCAACGAGCTGGTTGGTTTAGGTGGGGATTCCCAATGTTGAGTTTCTTTTTGCAAGTTATCCATGGTGACTGTTGAAATGTAATAGCTCCTATATCAGTGAATTGTAAAATTCACCAGTGTTTATATTTTTATATATAAAGTCTTATTGAGATCTTTAACTCCTTTTGGGACTGGAGGCCATTGGGGTGCATATCAAGGACTGGGAGGGAGCAGACAGCAGATAAGTGCTGCGCATTTTATATGTTAAAACAATCACTGAAAAATATGTTTTAATTGTGACTGTGTGAGACAGAAGGAAGGCTGCAAAGGGAGGAATGAGGGCAGGAGCCTGGACCAGAACTTGCAGGCCTGACTAGTGGTGACCAAGTTATTGCTGGAAATTGAGTCAGACATCCATTCAAGAGGCTGTAACTCCTATATAGTACCCACAGTTCCTAGCCACCTCTTGTGTAAGCAAGGCCAAAGCATGACTGCCTTGAAGCTGGAGTGTGGCTTCTAATTAAGTGGCATCTGGAGGCATCATTAGGGCTTCTGCATGGAGGATGACAAGCCACAGGCCATGAGAGCAGAAAATACACTGGTAGATGTAGGTAGAGGTTTTCAGTAGATCCCTATCTTAGGTCAGCTTGTAAATAACAAATTAGAGGAATCCTAGAGAGGACAGCCAGCTCCTATCTTGGATCAGCCCTTAACAGTAACGTAAGCAAGGGAGTGTAGTTGATCTCCATCTGGCTGGCCCCTATCATTTGTACTGAGGTTCAAGAAAATAGTATGGGTCGGAGTATCAAGGGCTAGCTGCCTAGGATAATGGTGAATAGTTGTTTTTGCAGCCATCTCCAACTGGATTGCATACAGAAGTTCCTATCTGGAGGTGAGTGGGCAAGGATTTGGGAGGATGTGGGGGGGACAGGAACATGTACAGGCATCAGGATACTGGGAAATGAGTGGTGTGCTTTAATGGTTGTGGGGTGGCAATATTCCTGGGGACAATGTGGGTAGTAGGGGGCTGTCCTCCAGCTCTTAACCCAGACACTGATGAAATCAACTCCCTCAAACCACAATTTTATCTAAAAAGGGTAACAGATCGAGAAATTCTTACATTTCTTGCTGTACTAAAACTGGACAAATCTGCTGGTCCTGACAGTCTGTTACCTAAATTCCTCAAACTAGTATCTCCACAAATCATGTCCCCTATCGCTAAATTCTTCAACATGTCCTTCTCATCTGGGATAGTACCTATACTATGGGAATCCTCAATTGTCATCCCACTTCATAAAAAAGGTAATAAAACATTTCTTGATAACTGTCGTCCAATCTCACTTCTTTCTGCTCTTGCAAAGCTGTAAGAAAAAATAGTGCATTGGCAGCCAGTGGACCACTTGCAGCAATATGACCATATCTGTGTTGAACAACATGGTTTTCACAAAGGGCACAGCATCAACACAGCTCTAATAGAATTCACTGATGCCATTTACTATGACATGGACAAAGGCCTTGTAACAGGTGCAGTATTCATGGACCTGACCAAGGCCTTTGATCTGGTTGACCACAAGAAACTAATAAATTGGCTTGATGCTGTTGCCCTAGGGCCACCAGCACTTGTCTGGTTCAAGGACTATTTGACTGACAGAACTCAGGCTGTCAGGATTGGAAACACAATTTCAGGAGTTAATAACATCACAAGCAGGGTACTGTAAGGTTCTATTCTTAGCCCCCTCTTCTTTACCCTTTTCATAAATAATTTGCCCACAGACTATAAAAAAATAGACCCTTCTATATGCAGATGATGCAGTTCTCTTTACACATAGTAATGACATTAATGCCGTTAACCTTTTGTTCAGTTCCTGCCTAGCCAGGCTTTAAATCTGGTTTGTAATGGAAAATATGGTGCTCAGCCTTTGTAAGTAAGTAAATAAGTCAAATTTATTTTGGGGCACCCAATCCTGGACGCTGTACAGAATAATTTACAGGGTCATAATAAAATCACCAAACAAATTATAAAATTCAAAAACTTCAGACATAATTAAAATACATTGGCAGGATAGGCTAAC